>OY037013.1:6319510-7581129 GCA_955831195.1 Pilophorus perplexus | reverse complement strand
TTTCTAGTGGATACACGATATTAGCAAAATTAAATGAAACAAAATTTCCTACAAAATGCACGTACTACTGTAGTACGTGCATTTTGTAGGAAATTTTGTTTCATTTTAATTTCACTGTAACAGTTGAAGATCGAAACAATAGTAAGGCCGCTAGATCGCTCTGAAAAAATACCACTTTTTCGCTATTCACCAAAAACTAGTACAATCCCAGCTTCATTTAAGCCAATTCTTTATGCCCAACATAATAATATTGAACAATATTATATGTATACTAGCTGACCCAGCGCGCTTCGCTGCACTCTACGGTTAAACTGCAAAACCACAAACTGACACACATGCTAGCCCATACATGTGTGCCATCCCATACATCCCGCACATCCCATACATCATCCCAGACATCCCACACATCATCCCATACATCCCACACATCCCATACATCTCACACACCATCCCATACATCCCATACATCCCGCACATCCAATACATCAATACGAAGTTAGGGGTTTTTCCAATCACATCATCATTCTGTTCGTAGGTAGCAACCACACAACAATAATAATCAGGAGTTAACTGATCGCATAACTCGAGAACGTGAAACTTACATACCGTACAAAATATTCGCGCGTAAAAAAAAGATAGATAATTACCTTCCTTAAGCTTTTGCGAACATTATTTTAAAAAAAATTATTGAAATTGGTCCAACCGTTCTCAAGTTATGCGATCAGCAACAAAATACTGATTAATTTTTATAGCGAGAGGAACTAAGAAACAGTAACAAAGTAACAACGCAAGTTGGTTTCTCCTAGTGAATTATCAAATTCCCGTCTATCACCAATTATATGCAGCCCACACATCCCATACATCATCCCACACATCCCATACATCCCACACATCATCCCACACATCCCATACATCCCACACATCCCACACCTCCCACACACCATCCCATACATTCCACACATCCCATACATCCCGCACATCCCATACATCATCCCACACATCCCATACACCATCCCATACACCATCCCATACATCCCACACATCCCATACATCCCGCACATCCCATACATCATCCCATACATCCCACACATCATCCCATACATCCCACACATCCCATACACCATCCCATACATCCCACACATCCCATACATCCCGCACATCCCATACATCATCCCATACATCCCACACATCCCATACACCATCCCATACATCCCACACATCCCATACATCCCATACATCATCCCATACATCCCACACATCATCCCATACATCCCACACATCCCATACATCATCCCATACATCATCCCATACATCATCCCACACATCCCATACATCATCCCATACACCATCCCATACATCCCATACACCATCCAATACATCCCACACATCCCATACATCCCATACACCGTCCCATACATCCCACACATCCCATACATCATCCCATACACCATCCCATACATCCCACACATCCCATACATCCCATACATCCCACACATCATCCCATACACCATCCCATACATCCCATACACCATCCAATACATCCCACACATCCCATACATCCCATACACCGTCCCATACATCCCACACATCCCATACATCCCACACATCCCATACATGCATCGTATGATCGATGGGTTTCAGACCCACGTTGTAGCACATCAAAACCTTCCTTAAGCTTTTGCGAACATTATAAAAAAAAAATTAGCCAAATCGGTCCAGCCTTTCTCAAGTTATGCGATCACCAACAAAATACTGATTATTTTTTATATATATAGATGTTGCAGGCAAAACCCGATCTCAGTCAAAACTAGTTTTGTCTAGGCAAAACTAGATTTGACGAAGGCCCTCAGGCAGATCTAGTTTTGAACAGTCAGAACTAGTTCTGACGAAGGCTTGCAGGCAGATCTAGTTTGGACTAGGCAAATCTAGTTCTGACTAAGCTCTTAGTCAGATCTAGTTTTGCCTGTGGGTGGCAGAAAGAACCTCATCGTCTCTCTCAAAGTCATGTAATACTTTTCATCAAAAATAATTAACAACAAATGAAACACGAAAGAGTTTGCAAGGATTAACTACTTATTTTTGCAGGTTCCACCACCCGAAGTCCATTCCACGCACGAACGGAAGACCATGCGACCATTTTTGCGTATTATTGTCTCTCAGCCAGGGAGCCAACAATGTTATAATATAACATTGCTGGCTCCCTGGCTGATTATGATCCAACAATATTTACGTTTACAGTGCAGGGCCCAATTAAAATAACAAATTTCGTCAAGTGGTCTTGGTACACCATGATGAACTTGCCCGGACCGTCAGCTTGGAACAGCCGATCTCAAGACAATGTTCATAGCTCTGTAAAACCTTAAACCCGCACTGACAACAGTTTCCGATATCTCCTTGATTCACATTCAAGGATTCAGACAGAAAAAGGAAATGTTCGCGTTTGATAGATTACTCCTCAGTTGGGCTCTCAGTCAAAACTAGTTTTGCCTAGTCAAAACTAGAAATGCCTGAGGGTCTTCGTCAAATCTAGTTTGGTCTAGGCAAAACTAGTTTTGACTGATTTCGGGTTTCGACTGCAACATATATAACATTATATAGTGAAATTGATATGTAGAGTTCTAAATGAAGTAGAATTAGTAAGTGTGACGTTTGTTTTAATAGTGATATTCCTCTCCACCACTAATAATAAGGCTTGGCTAATTTACTTACCTTTATTTACCAGAAACTACAAATTTAGCATCATGTAGGTATCTTAATCTAAATACTTGAGGGGTCCGCAAGCCAAAACGTTTGGAAAGCCCTGGTCTGTTCAATTGGTCCATCCATGTCTCGATGTAGCCTAATTAAAGGTAAAAATTACGCTATTCACATACCTTAGGAAAGGGGGGGAGGTGCATTTTTAAATCAAGATTTTAACGCGAAGGTTTCCCACACAAGTTGTTTCTAATCCCTTTGTGAATGTTGTTTCTAATCCCTCTGTGAATGTCACGCAACACTCACACAAGGACGCAACATTCACAAATGGATTAGAAAATCAGAAACAGATGTACACCATACACAGATGTACCCCACGACTCGAGGGCTGCGTGTAAATAATAATGGAAAATCGTCATTATCATTCATATTGGTATGGTCATTATTCAAGTTGAATAGTCGTTATTATTCAGGATGTCACCTCATGTTATTAAATCCAGAATCTACCCCTAACCTAGGTATAATATTATAACTTGGAGCCTATACTGAGAGTGTGAACACTTGACTTACGGATGGGTGCCTGGATGTTGAGAGGGAGTGATGAAGTGGCACTGGCGTGACGTGGTAAGGATGTCCCTAATGAGATCCCCTTCGCCCCTCATCAACCGCATCCCTATCGCCAGCACTCCCACATATCTCACAATACACTCTCTTCCTTGACTCGTTTAAGGCTCTCTTGAGAAATCCCCTGTCTGCCGAAAGGGAAGCTACTCTACAACTCAGCGTTATACCTTATAAACTGTCATTTGGGAGATGCTGCAGTATGCGGGGGATTCTCACAAAAAGGGGCACGAGTTATGTCCGGCCTAGTTGTGGCGACCAAATAATGAGCTGTGGGAGGCCCTGAATTGTATGAAGAAAATTAACTAAACATAGTCCACAGTCATCGACCTTCGGTGTTTCCAACTTCCCTTTCGATAGGGTCTTTTCATTTTGGTTTATTATTCTTGGAATAATACACCTATGTTTTCGCGACGCGGGTCGACGACTCCGATCGGCCTCAAAATTTGACATTATCCGTTTCAAGAGGTCTACATTCAAAATCCGAAATGTCCGTCCGCCGTCCGGGCCGTTTTGGGCAGTAGGAATTTTTTAAAAAATCTGAAATTTTGGCAAAATACTTGGTTTACCATCTAGTTGTGCCCGCAAGGTTTTCAGTCCGATCGCCCAAACCCGTGGGGCGCTATGGGGCTAAAATGGGGCTACAGGAGGGGTGTTTTGAAGGCTTTTAGCTATGGGATCGAGTTAGGTGTCGTTTTCGAAGTATTTTTGGACGTATAATCCATTTTTGGGGGTCCCGGAACGATCCGATTTCACTGTGGCGTTCTATAGGGCTTTCATGGGGCTAAAAATGGGATTTTTGAAGGATCCCAAGAAGTTAAATATTTTTCGAGTAAAAATTAAAGAATTTTTGAAAAAACACATTTTTGAAAAAAAAAATCCCCCCAAAAAATTTTTTTTGAAATATAAAAATCCAAAAAAAATTTTTTTTAATTTTTTTTTATTGACAGAATTAAATGTCTGTACAAGTAACCTATATCACAGAATAATAAACCCTTGTGTAAAATTTGCAGCGTTTTTAATTTTGGATTCCATTCCAATTTTCCTGATTTCTGATGTGTGTATACACACATGTAATACATGTGTGTATACACATTATGTGTATAGCTGATACTATCAGCTATAGCTGATGGTTGAAAACATTTTACCCTAAAAATGGTCTTTTAGACGTCACAAACGTGTCCATTATCAGTTTTCGAATTTTCGCAGTTACAGGCGTATTTTAGCGGTTTTCGCGCACTTCTCAGTTTCCAGAAAAACCGGAAGTCGTTTCATTTCAGTCAACTAGCGGCTATCAATGGGAGCAAAAGTGTGCTGAATCGTTAGCTGGTAAATCACGAAATCTTCATAGACCTGTCCTCTCATAGAACTGACTTTTTCTAATGCGTCACGGTTTAGTATCAGATTCTACTACTTTTAACACAGTGAAATCATCTACCGAATTCATCTACAGTGAATACCGAATTGGTGGAATACAATACGGCGTAGATACAGAGGTGAGAATCAATGGGTCGCAGCATATGCGAGGATATCCTCGTGTCTTTCTTTTGCAACTGCTATAGAGCCCATTGCCTATAAGACGTGGCTACTTCCTGGGTCCATTGCCAGGCGTCCATGAAGAGAGCGAGTGATGAGGACTTTCCACCATGGCGGGGGCCACTTCTCAACTGCCCCTTATTATGGGGACAACTATCGGGAGCTGGTGCTCGGGGAGTTGCCAAACTCCGTGCGGCCATGGAAAAATTCCCTCTTTCCTTCAAATCGAAAATGTAACAATAATTGGTACATTGTCTATTATTCCGTTTCATCCCGGATTATTCCGTTTCATCCTCAAATGGGGGATGAGCAAACTCCATCCCGCTCTTAGCACCCTCCCATGAGTGCAGCTCGTACAGTTCGTTTAGAGTTCTCAGAGGGAATAGAAGAAGGCTAAAGCCAGCCAATCTCCGGGCTCTCTCACCTGGCCTCAGACCTCTTCTACTTGCTTTTCGATAACGAATAGGTAGTTTTTACCTACCGTCGGACCCCCCACCCCCTTGGCTCATATTGTTCCGATTTTTGAACACTTTTTGGTTCATTTTGGCCACAATGAGTCAACTTAGTAGGAACATTAATTAAATTTTGCACACAAAGAAGTGCCAATTCAGTACTGCTTTTGCTAGTTAGCAAAAACAGCAAGATGATAGTAGAAATGACAAGGTTGATAATGAAACCCGTGATAAGAAGCTCGACACTAGCGCTTTTCGGTGATGGCGGAAAAGAACCAAACTACTGTTTGCTCTACGTCCAGACGCCTGTTGACTTCCCGACCCCGCTATGCACAGAGTTGGAAGGTACTCTGACCATTCGAGCCTCCACACGGAGTTGGTACTCTGACCCTTCGAGTCTCCGGATGGAGTACGTATATTAACCTCGAAGGATGATCATTATGCACATAGAGATTGTACCCAACCGTTGCTCGAGCAGCTGTTGTCCCCAACTGGGCCTTGCTGCCTGATGGGGCCTTGTTTCTTCAAGCAGCCGCTGCGAAGGCAAGAAACGCCCAGTACCTAGACATACCTGCTCCAGCCCTCTGGACGGAAACAGACCCTCAGAGAAATTCCCAGCATTCAATACAGCCCTTCTCATTGGAAATGCTGAATTCGAATCACAAGCTTTGATGAGCGCTCCAAACCATAGTACCATCCACAGCCAGGATAGTTGGCGAGGGAGCGTTGTACGCTACTTGGTCAACGTGTCGTAACTGAGAGGTCCTGTAATCAAGAACCACCCCCGGCATCGGGCAACCGTCGAGCCGCAGATGGGCGGAACTCAAAGGTGAATCTCTCAGCAGACTCGGCGGCACACTCTTCCTGCCCTGGTATGGCCAACTAGCCGTTTAGGCCGCCAGTCCCAGTAGCGGGGTCTTGTCTTTTACGTTTTATTCTTCAAGTGTTGTTTCTACAAGATGTAGCTGTGTAAACGTACTTTGTTAGTCAATCCGATTCCGAAGAAGCCTAAGAAGAGAACGTTCCCGAACATCTTTCGGTATCTAATTGCTGCCACCGAGTCTAGAGTTTTGTTACTAGGACCAAGTATGAGAACCTCAATATTTTCCATTTATTCATTTGTCAATTACATGGTACGTCGTGTTCTGCGTCCTAGGCTTGGAGAGAGAATAATATTCTCTCTCCAAGCCTAGGACGCAGAATATTATATATATAGATTATTATATTAATCAGTATTTTGTTGCTGATCACATAACTTGAGAACGGCTGGACCGATTTGGCTAATTTTGGTCTTGAATTATTTGTGGAAGTTCAGAGAAGGTTTATATATAATATAATATAATAATATAATAATGGAAAACCGCTATATTCCGCCGAAATTCCTCTCAAATTAATTCGACGATTCAAATGACGGGAAATGTTAAAAATCCGTACACTGTTAAAATCTCTCCTGTTGAAACATTCAGTAAGGGGATGTGTGGGATGTATGGGATGGTGTGTGGGATGTATGGGATGTGTGGGATGTATGGGATGGTGTGTGGGATGTATGGGATGTGAGGGATGTATGGACTGCATATAATTTGGTGGTGATATACGGGAATTTGATAGGTACTTCACTACGACAAACCAACAAGCGTTGTTACTATGAAAAATTATGTTGACGGGTTGCCACGGGTGCATCATCGATAGGTGATGGGCGGGAATTTGATGTTTCGTGCGACGCACGGGTGTCCCAGCTATGAAATAATGAATTTTCAAAATCTTTAGAAGTGCAGCGAAGCGCGCCAGGTCAGCTAGTATATATATATTATTATATATCTTATATTATGGGAAACTTGTAGCGGCACCGAAATTGACACCCTGGCCACCTTCGATGGTCAGGTTAAACGCCCACATAGCTCCTTCTTTTCGGTGAACGACGTGAATAATTTAATTTAGGCACCTACTTTTGTTCTTATTCGGTCTCCGACACTGTTTACGATCGATCTCAACCTCCTGAAGGCAGGTCCTTTCAGGAGGTCGAAGCACCCCCAACGGTTTACAGAAGTATCCCCAGGAAGAGGCTTCTGTGCATCTCAAGTGGATCACCGGTGTAATCGACCAGTCCACCTAAATTCCAGTTAATCATTTCCAGCACAACTTTGACGATACAGCCCTTTACCGTCGAATTATCTTGACTTCATCTCCCCCAAAAGTTACCTTAGCTTAGCTGACATAATAATGATGGCCAGGTGTGCGCACACTCACCCTTGAATGTTAAACAAGAGAAAGCGGTGGGAGATAATTTTCGCTCAATGCAGCTTTTGAACCCTTTGTCAGCCTTCCGGGCCCGTAATAACTTGCCAACCTCGCCAGAACCGCAATTTATCGGAATACCGTCTGGAACAATATCCAACATGTAATTAACTCTTTTCTTCTGTTTTCTTCTGGTTGATGAAGTGATAATCAAATTGTGTGACGTAGTACGAATTTCCTGTCTTTAAAAAATCGTTTCCCGTATTGAGGACAACGAGATATACATAGCCGGATCACTGCAGGTAAAGCCGCTCGGGCTGATGTAAATTGAATCTGCAGATGACTTGAGCGGAAAAGAATTAGTGTTTTCTTGAGTTGAAGTGATAATCAGGAATAGTAAAAGGGAGGATAGCTTGACAGAATGGAGTGGCTCTCTACTCACTGTCGGTAATGAACTCCTCCTTCCCCTCGACCCCCTTCCCAGCAACATTGGCGAAACTCGGAGGTCCAGTTAGCTTGAGATCAAAGCGGCGGAACACCACACAGGCCAGTTAGGGCGAGTTAGGTCCTGATGGGAGGGAAGGTAGGACCAGAAGGGTTGACAGGTGCGAGTTGTGACGAGAATATCAATAACCAATGGTTTCAGAAACATTTTCTTTTTGTGTGTTGGTGGGCAGAGATAAAAAATTCAACGTTTAATATTTGTTACAGATTTGTTTGAAATGGGCACACGTTGACAGCCATTATAATAGAATAATAATGTGTAGCGTACACATCTCTACAATCCAGAGGTCAGGTACTGCAAATCATTTGGTGTCGATAAAACACTTTACTTTGTACCGGTGATCGACATGAGGCGCAAAATTCTTCCGTTGAAACGCGCCAGGACCGCCTCTTTCCTGTACGACGATGACGATGGGCCAATATGGCATCTTCGCGTTCGCCGCCTCCACCAGTCAATTCTCGTTAGTATACCCTTTACTGTGGCTGAATCCAATATTTTTCCAAATACAAAGGGCAGACCCTCTGTTTTAGACGCCACTTTTTTTTTGACTCGGTGGCGTAAATTCATTGAAAACGCCTTTGAATTGGCTGAGACGGAGAGACCCATGGCAGATCTTGACGCTTCAAACCATGGATACCGTGGACCACCCTGGGTGCTCTGGAAGCTTGTCATTCCTTGACAACCCTAGAGGGTTGCGCGAAGGCTCGCTGACCAGGCTCACCACCTCCAACACCTGTGTTGAAGCAAATTAGGGTTGCTACCTCAATCCACTGAGCACGTATTCCAGAGGGTCTATTATATCCCGGCCCTCCCCGTCCATTCTTCCACAACAAATCACGGCGCACAGTGGCCAATTTACCCGATTTAGGTGGACAAAAGTAAATCTGGATTTTAGTTATGGTGTCTAAAAGATTGGCCCTTGATCATGCAAGATCAAAGTTTCTTCTTAGTAAGTGGAACTTCGTGAGAAAGAGGGGGTAAGCTATTTTTTCGAGAGATTGGGGCGAAAAAATCAACCCTCAAAGAAATTCTCAAGCATGGCTTTTCAAAATTTTGGTTGGAATTTTTCTGACTCAGGTGCCATTCAATGAATACAAATATCACCCTCCGGAATTCAAGGAACATTGCTGTGAAGCAGTATAGAATGTTTAAGCTCAAATTTTAGCCAATTTGAGCATTTTGGAATAGCCGCAATAAAAAGCGCCAGGAAACTCCAAAATGATTAGTGACCAGAAAGACTTCTCCTTTTGAATCCCGTCAAGCGTTTTTTGCGATTGTTTGCTATAAGCCGTTTTTTAAAATCTATTTATTTATTAATTTTTTAATTTTATTATTATTATTATTTTTTTTTTTTTTTAATGGTGTTTTACTATCTCAGATATGAAAAGTACCAAATATCTCTTAAACCCAGCGTTTACTCGAAAATTTCTAAGACGCACATTTTGATTCGTTCGTTGAGTTTTTGAAGGAAAAACGTCGCTTCATGGCTGAAATTTCAATTTTGAAAATCACGGTTTGTCCTGACCTCCCATAACTATGATGGATTTCCATCTAGAAGAGTATCAAAAAGGTTCAATGAGATATGACTACCTATCAAATGTGAGTTTCTATGAGATCAAGAGTGATTAGTTACATTCCATGCTTACAGGGTAGCGAAAATAATTTTGTTAAATTTCTAATTATTGATGAAAAAATTGAATAGTTGTTGAACCTGGTGCATGCGTTGTATGTAACAAGTTGATGGTTCAATAGGTACTATAATATAGTATGCGTTCATATTATGAAAATTTCATAGTTCTATAGAATTCGGTTTCTGCTGCAACCTTGGAGAAATGGAATTAAAACCCACCAAATTATTGGGAAAACAAGTTTTTTTTTTTTTTTTTTTTTTTTTTTTTTTTTTTTTTTTTTTTTTTAACAAAACTGAAGGAGTGATTTAAGCACTATCATATGGGGTATATTCGTGATCAGGGAGAAATCTCCTATAACGTTCGTGCCTCCTAGATATTTTCCCACCTAAATTGGGAAAATTGGCCACTGTGCGGCGTGATTATGAAATGTGCGCCTTTACTTTGGATCTCCACCAAAGAACAACACTAATATGAAAACCTCAAGGAGGAGTTTGTAAAGTACCTGTACCCAGTTGGGAGTACTTGAATCTCTTGGTTTATCACTGCTGACTTTTCGTCAAGAGCAAGGTGGCACTGTGGGCGTTGTGTTTCGTCTGAAGACATCTCAGTTGGAGCCTGATTCGAACCCGGGATGATTAGCAATGTTTCACTGACGGCCAATCGAGTGTTTGAAAACGTGTCTAACAAATCCGCTTGTTTATTTATACCACCGGAAGAAGTGGGAACCAAGGAAGTAAGCTGATGACGTCAGTCTAAGTCACTGCTATGTGAGGCGACCTCACGCCTGCCATCCAATGCCATTGACGGAACCTGCTTAATAAGATCGATAGAATATATCGATTCGCTGTTTAAACAAAAGTGGCCTGCATTTGAAAAACAGCTCCCCATATTTTAGCCTTTACTATAGAATTATAGACGACCCTAATTCAATATTAATTGATGAACGAATTCGTTGTTATTGAGAGTGAAAGTCGACAGAGAAATTTCCCATGACACATCAAAGATCAGCTGATTTCTGTATTCAGGGTCTTGGTAAGGTTGGGTAGGTGTGAGGTCGTCTCAAATTGCAGTGACTCGGGCTTTCATCAATTTACATCCTTGGTATCTTCTTCGTCCCTGGCATTCTCAGCTGGTCTTCCCCCATTTCGTATCGAGTAGTTGTCAAAGGAATTTTTTCAAGATTTGTTGACCAAACAACTTCTCTAATTCTTTTTAATTGAACAGGTGACGCTGGAAGGTCAAAGCAATGAAACAATCTCATGCACAATAGTACTCGAATTTGCGAACTTCATCGTAGGCACTTCGAATTATTTCTGTTCATAATGAATATTACCGTTACGCTTATATTTGTTCTGTTTCAGGTAAGCCCTTACAAATACAGTGGATAGCTACTGCCAGATGGAATAGGTATGAATTTGGAAACTCTGTGTACAGTTTATTAGTTTAATCATGAAATTTCTATTGGTGCGTGATGGTTCAATGTTTACCTCGTGCCGAGTTGCAATTAATTTGATCTCCACGCCGTGGTGCCATTAGTGGAAAATTGATTCTTGGTTGAGGTGAAGCCCGGGGAAACGCCTTGGAGGGGCCCAAATGGTTGTGGACACAGGTTACGCGCCAGAGAAGACGTAATACCACACTATGGTGAATTGTATAATGATAACGGACAGTAAATGAGGACTCCATAATTATTATTAGGGATTTGGAAGTATTCCATTACCAAATGTATTAGCCATTATTCAGATGTTTCAAGCTGTACACGAACGATGAAAATCTCCTTAAAATCAGTTAGAATTCACTCAATTAGAAATTCTAATTCTAATTTAGAATTCACAACTCAATCACTCATGATTGGAAATCTGTTTGCCTCCTTTTGCAACCTTCCATTGGCTCGCAGGTTATGAATGGGAAACAACCGAACCACGCATGTTGAGACGTCACAACCGGTCTGCATGCACGCCTAAAGGTTTTAGTGGTCTAATTCTTTCTAAACATGAAGTTCAACTTTATACGTTACACATCAGAAGCTGTAACATTAAATACTTTCGTTTTAAATCATATTTTACGTTTAAATTATACATTTAAATGTGTCCAGCTAGGGCTCAAGTCCGTGGCTTGACGTCACATTGCAGTCCACCACACATTGTTCGTTGAGTTGACTAAAAACGCTCCAAATTTTGCACTAGGGTTCATTATTAAATAATAAACTAAATTGTATTATTAAATACATTTTATTCCTCGGTATAAACTGCTGTTTGGTAAAATTAATTGCGTGTCAATAAACAGTTATTTTTTAAAAATTAAAAATTTTTTTTAAACACTAGGTATTCTTATTGAACTGTCAAATTCGTACACATGAGACACCCCACAAAATGGATTACAAGTACTGCTGTGAAAGCGACGCCTCATTCGTCTTCCTGGCATCCTTCATTAGCCCCATGGAAGTCCCATAGATCCCCACGATGAAATCCGATCGTCCTAGGACCCCCGAAAATGTATTCTAGGTCCGAAAATACTTCGAAAACGGCACCTGACTGGCATGGGACCTTCAAAAACCCGTCCCGTAGCCCCTTTTTCGACCCACGGGTTTGGGCGATCGGGCTGAAAACCTTGCGGGCGCAACTCGATGATGAACCGAGTAATTTGCCTAAATTTCAGATTAAAAAAAAAAAATGCCCAAAAAGGTTTGACGGCGTACGGCGGACGGATTTCATTTTTGGAATCTACACATCTACAGCTAGAAATAAAATAAAACGTATAGTGACAAATTTTGAGGTCGATCATCACTTTCGACCCCCGTCGCGAATACATAAGTGCATTACTTATTTCAAGAATAGTTAACCAAAATACACATTTAAATCTTATCTAGCAAAGCCTCAAGTCCGTGGCGCGGTTCCCAGGTTCCCAGGCATGGAAGCGGACGCTCGTGGTCTCACCCGAGCGAGGAAGCACTTTCGTCTTCCGTTCGCTGATGTTCTCCGCGGAATGACCACAAGTTCTCCACAAGTTCTTGAAAAAGGGGCCATTCAAAATCCATGCGAGCGACCTCGTCAAAGTTTCTGCTTTCTGCCCCATACAACTTGCTCAATACTCTTAACACATTGGCTTGACGGAATACGTATAAAATCGATTATAATCACATTACATTAATGTGAAGTAAGAAATGACACACCCTTCCATTAATGTGAAGTAAGAAATGACACACCCTTACACACTTCTCATACCTTTTAGGTACCTCTTTTCCTTCGGCGTTGGTAACCCCGTCCATCACGTATCGTAATCCAAACACGGCCCGATAGGATTTCCATACACGAAAACCGTTTGCAAGTCTCCCCCTTCGACCGTGAACGAATAAATGATGACGCGTTGTGGCTACAATACGTATTTCTGTTGCGCTTATAAATATTCAACGCCCATCCCCTCAACCAACTTCCCTATAAAGTTAGTCCCTCCTTCACTAAGCCACTCACCAATCCTCCCTTCCTCTTCCATCACGACGAGTTGGAACGCAATAATTCAATAACACGAATAATTCTGGCTTTTCATTTCCTTTTCAATTCAACGAGGTGATTATCGCTGTCGGATATGAAAATGGCGGTGATAATAGCGAAATATGCAAAAAGGGATGTTTAATCAATGAGAAATTAGGTTGTTTTTGATTGAAACGAATAAAGAAGACGTAAAATGTTTACACACTGTGGGGAATCTGGGGAGATTCACCCATAACCTTCTGGCAGTATCGGCAGCTCGTCAGAGTTGGTTCACCGTTTCGTTTGAAGGCCCACGTAATTTTACCTTCGTTTTGCCATAATATGGCAACATGAGTATGGTAATACGGTAACAGTATAATTTACTGTCTGAAGATACTGAGATAATGAACGGTATAATAATATTCGAAGTATTTTTGGACGTAGAATCCATTTTTTGGGGTCCCGGAACGATCCGATTTCACTGTGGCGATCTACAGGGCTTTCATGGTGCTAATAATGGGATTTTTGAAGGATCCCAGGAGGTTAAATATTTTTCGAGTAAAAATAAAGAATTTTTGAAAAAAAAAAGTTGAAACAAAAAATCCAAAAAAAAAATTTTAAATATAAAAATCCAGAAAAAAAATTTTTAATTTTTTTTTCATTGACAGAATTAAATTTCTGCACAAGTAACGTATATCAAAGAAAAATAAACCCTTGTGTAAAATTTGCAGCGTTTTTTGAAGTAGACAAGGTTTAGAACAATTTGAGACCAGATCGGTTTCCACCGTTTTCCGGTTTTTTCACTCTACACTACTCACTTTGACAGCCACCATGATTCCTATTATAAAAGACTCAAGAATACTGGCTCACTGGTTTCGAGGTTTGTAATCTTAACAATAACCAGCCAAATTCTTGTTTTGTGTAACGTGACTTTTCCATTATTAATGAAGTTTTCTTATTTTTACAAGACCTATCAAAGATTCATGATGAACAATTTAACGCGTGGGGTCCGTATGATTCCATTTATTATGTTTTCGTTTTCCATTTATTTAGTGATCGACCATGGAAACATTGCGAGCCCTGCCACCAGTGAGCTCTGACACGCGTAGACACTGTAGCGTCAAAATGTCACGTACTTCTGTGGTATGGCTGCGATCCGCCCAGTCCTCACTGTTATCCTCAAATCTAATATTACCTGAAGTAGGTTGAGTACGGTCGTGAACTAAAAGGAATGAGAAGCCCTAATGTGTGGGAAATGTCGAAGAGAAATGGAAGAGGACTTTTGCTCCGACGGTATGCGGTTCCGTTGGCACGGCGTTGGAATCCGAGGATCTTGCCCTTCTTATAGGTGCTTTCGCCCTTTCAGAGTTCTCTAATCCAGGATTAAATTATTACGAGCCCCCAGAGATAATCGCCATTTTCTGTACCTCTCACGAATTTCACAAGTTATGATTCTCTTCTATGTATAATACTGCAACTTTCAATGGGCATCCATCCGTGCGCCTAGGAGAGTCTTTCAAGTAACTGCGGGAGGACTTAATTTATTAAGAAGCACGTTGACTTTTAATTCGGTTGAGTGTCTAAAAGAGAGTGAGGTTTGTTCTCCTTTAGATTAAATATGCGGTGTATAGAGCTAAAGAAGTACGCTCATTAGTGAGGGTGGGTCCTCAAGACGTCAAGACTCCTTTCCAGAGTGAAAAGAGTGGCTCCGAGAAGGAGAATGAGGAAGGGGGATGGAATTTTTTTTTCGACAAAGCCGGTCGTCTGTAGTGCCAGCTTATAGAGGTAGAACTCTGGAGAGCAATTTCTCAAAAATATCCCGTTTAATTTAATTATTTGTACTTTTGGTTTATTATTCTTAGAATAATACACCTATGTTTTCGCGAAGGAGGTCGACGACTCCGATCGGCCTCAAAATTTGACATTAGGTATCCGTTTCAAGAGGTCTAGATTCCAAAACCGAAATGTCCGTCCGCCGTCCGGGCCGTTTTGGGCAGTAGGAATTTTTTTTTAAATCTGAAATTTTGACAAAATAGGTCACCTACTCGGTTTACCATCTAGTTGTGCCCGCAAGGTTTTCAGCCCGATCGTCCAAACCCGTGTGGCGCTATGGGGCTACGGGAGGTTTTTTTTTTTGTAGGCTTATGGCTATGGGATCGAGTCAGGTGTCGTTTTCGAAGTATTTTTGGACGTAGAATCCATTTTTTGGGGTCCCGGAACGATCCGATTTCACTGTTGCGATCTATAGGGTTTTCATGTGGCTACAAATGAGATTTTTGATGAATCCCAGGAGGTCAAATGTTTTTCAAGTAAAAAAAAATTGAAAAAAATTAAAAAATTTTTTTTAAAGTTTTTTCATTGACACAATTAAATTTCTGCACAGGTAACCTATATCAAAGAATAATAAACGCTTTTGTAAAATTTGCAGCGTTTTCGGTTGTGTAAGCTGTCGGTGGACGCAAATTAAATGGTCCCTTTTCGCAAGAAACCATTAAAAAAAAGTCCAAATTTTGGACTTCATAGGATTTTAAAAGGTCGTCTAACTTAATAAGTGAATCACTTCATCAGGGAGTGTCGGTAGAAGGTAGCTGACTGGAGGAATCATATTATGATGCACGAACCGACCGCCGGAACGTTGGGTGAAGTCATTCATGGTGGCTGTGGGGAATCCTCCCACTCGCGCGTCACTCTGTAACAAAACATCAGCGAACGGAAGATGGAATAATTATTGTTTTCACGCCTTCGCCAAATCCGTGTGAAGGGTGGGTGGGGGGATTGCTCCTTCCCCTCATGTCATGACCAGCAGCCACACATTTGGTCTGACTTCCTTCAGCATTAACAACTCGTGGATGATCACTTGTGCCAACTCACTCGTCTCTTTATCACGTACAATCGTATTATTTTGGCTGGAACGGGGGAAAGTCCGTACCAGAGACATACGTCAGGACTTGGGGAACCAAGGAACATCTAGGGTCCATCTGGTGCTGCCATCCATGGGGGGTAGTATCGAGGCTCCGGCAGAAGACATGTCTGCTCTACAGTGCTCCCCTACTACTGAGTGTCTTGACGCTGGGAACACCCAGCCATTCCCCGATTTCCGAAAGATAAACACAATCACGGTGGATTGAATTTGGCATAAATTATAAACTCCGCCCAACAAACCAAGCCAATTTAAAGTGGTATTATTATCAATTGTGTGAGGCTAAAAACGGCTACGGTAGGGTTTGTTGAAGGGTTTCGGCTATGGGGTCGAATTAGCTGCCGTTTCGAAGTATTTTAGGGCGTAGAATCCATTTTTTGGGGTCCCAGAACCATCCGCTTCCACTGTGGGGATATAGGTATGAGGTTTACATGAGGCTCCTCTTGTAGGATTCCAGGAAAGCGAATGAGTATCGTTTTCCGTGTTATTTTGGACGCAAAATCCATTGTTTGGGGTCCTACATCCGTCCAAACACATAAGAACATTAAAAAAATTAAATAGCCTACTTACCTACTTAATTTAATTAAAAAATTATTTATACCAATTAATAGTAAAATTTGCTGCGTTTTCACAGTTTCAACATGACATCCATCGGATGTGGGAGACGAATTTCAACGAATAATAGCGCGTTCTCATCAAATACAAGGAACCGAAGATGAAGAGTTTCGTGCGTTTAAAAATCAAAAGGACAGGAAGTTTCAAGAATCCAGGAAACTTTTCGTGATTTTGGAAATTGCGTTCGAGTGAGTGAACGAGTGTTCGAGTTTGGCAGCTCACTTCCTCATGTACATAGGGCTGGACTTTTTATCGAAAGTATATTACAGCATATTTATATAATATATAAATTATAAATATATTATATTTATAATTTCTCATGCGCTGAAACACTCCGTCATTTTGCCAAATAAGTATTGGTCCACGCTGAAGGTCTTTGGCTGGAAGATTGGGTAAGGGGTGGTGGGTGGGGGGGGGGGGGAGGTTGATAGGGGCCGATAAGACTTCCACCCCCGATCCCTTACTGGCCTGCGCACAGAGGACGGGAAACTCCACAGAAGGGAGACGGATGGAAGGGGCGGCTCGCCCGCCAGTCTTGGGTTGGGATGCCGTGCAAGTCGACCCGTTCAAGTGTGCTCACCCGGTCACAGACTTTAGGAGGGTGCAACATCAAGTGTAACTGAAACAAAAGAAGAAATAAACACACGAATAAACCAAAACACTACAAATCCGTAACCGTCAACTAAGTAAAACTTCCCGAATTATTTATTAAAAAATATAAAAATACACGAAACTAAATGTAAAAATCTATAAGCAAACTGGAAAAACGCCTCAGTAAAATTCCGCTTCGTTGTCACCCATTCCGTACCACTTTTCCCCGTGAAAACAATTCACAAATAGGTTCAGTGTGTTCGTAATGGCGGTCCACAGTGGGAAAGAAAGCGCTCCGCGGCGCTCCTTGCCTGGACGGGGCGGCGGCGTGCGGCCATCACTTCCACACATAGATTGACCATCAACATCTGCTGTCCAACATGAATCTGTAATAGTCCATGCTAGTCCTTTTTGTTGACGCTAGCTTCATTCCTGCTAAGGTAACCAAATCGAAAAAAAATCAACCCTGTGTGTCAACAGTATTTTGTGCCAATTTGGTGTGTTTTTCCCTCTCTGTTCTCACCAATCCTCCCCCTTTTTTTGAAAATCTAAACTTTGTGAGACCCAGCTTAAAAATTTCTGATTCCCACAAATGTGCGTAACATGTACGGAATGTGTGTTCCCCCTGTCACGTATGTGTACTCCCTGTGTACCTGCACAATTGCATGAAGCACCCGACCCTGCAACCCTAGAAACCACATGGGGCAGTCATCAACTAAAAATGAACTCTTAATTTTGGAAGAGCATAATAAGGTAAATAAGCGATCAAATATACTAAGTGCATGTTTGATATGAGTATTTTAATCTACATTGGTACTTCTACAATCAGAAACACAAACAACAATCATTAAAAACCAAAATTTCTGTATTTTTGTTTTTGATTCATGAATTTTATGTTGATGATGATAATGATTTCATCAGAATGATAAGTACCTAGTTTATAGATTCACTGCTCATCCTTCAAATATATAAATTTAAGGTCAGCTAAAAGCTGGATTAAAAAAAAGCCCTCATTTTCTGTTGTGTTCGCAAAACTGAAGTGTGATAGAAGACACTATCTAACTATCAAAACCCAAAACTGAGACTTAGGCAAGTATTCAAGTATTAAGATCACATTTTAAAAAAAAGTTTTCAAAAATATTTTCGTAATAGAAAGAAGAAGAGGAGAGCAATGACTCATTTTATATAAGTAATGGAAAGGAGTTTGAAAATATGTTAATTGTTTGAACATTCAATCATAGGGGCGTATGTACATTACACGCCTTCTCATTTTTTTATTGATAGAACATTAAATGACCGCACTTGTACGTATGTGTCCTAAAAATCACAAATTTTCGGAAACGTCAGTTCCAGGGTGGATCAGATCCTCTCGCCAGTCCGGAGGTGTTCAATGCGGATTTGATCGTGGTTGATATTTTTCGTTTTGACGATACTATGACTTAGTTTTAAATATTTCGTGTTGCCCTCCCAATCAAACGTTAATGGTATATAAACATATTTTTAAAACGTGTATCACAATCTACAAGTTTTTTAGAAGCAAAATTCAACTACAGTTGTAACTGTAGTGTTTTATGTTGTAGCCAATATAATCGAACAACAATATAGTGTTGTAGCTCTACAACTTAAATTTTGAGCCATTTAATTTGCATTATCCGTTCATAAGTTACAGGGGTTGAAACATGAGCGAATCCTATTTTTCAGCCACTTTGGGGAAAAGCGCCCATTTTTGACGATCGATAGCGGCTAAACGGCTGGACCGATTCGAAATATATAGACAGTGCAATCCACGTAAAATTTAATGCTCTTTAATTTTAGAAAGAGTAAATTTTTCTGTGCGATGCGTCGTTTCCGAGTTATTTAAAGCTGTATATTTTGCTTATAAGCAAAACATTGAAAAATTCGAAGTTGTTTGGCCACCCCCAAAAATTCCACAAGGAATTTTGTGTGCAGAATGCAAAATGTTGATTTAAAGTCTCTAACCGACCACAAACAAACCCCCAAAGTTTCGTTTGACAAGAATTTTTTGCAAGGCACTCCCCGTTCCGACGTGGTGACTGGTCTAACTTGTACTGAAATTGTATTTGTGAACGTTTAAGCTTTCGATTTTGTTGTAGGCTAAAAAACACCCATAACATAGGGGTCTATTGACATATAATGTGAAGCAATATGTAATAACCCTATGCGATCTTATCGTTAGGGCCCTTCCAACTTACTCAGGGATTTTACGGTAATAGGTGAGTGTTATGGTTGTTGTTACGGTAGGTCTTGGAGAAAATTCAACCCATTCGATCAACGGAGCTCAGGTTTTCCGAACGGGGAACCGAACGAGCAAAAAGGCCTAATCCCCCATATTGAGTCACGATCGGAGGTAGCAACGACTCTGGATTTGTATTCTGCTGGAACGTACAGGCTTTTCTGGAACAACAGGTGGTGAAAGTCACTTAGTATGATCTTCTTGGTGCAGACGAAAATACTGGCCCAAAGTTTAATCGGATATTTTCATTGTCGTTGTGGTTTGAATGGTTGAGTTCTTGGATTTTTATGGCAATGTAAGTTGTTTTCGAGTGTTAGGCGCATAATATGCCGCATGGCGCATAATATTATGCCATGTTCTTGCCATGGACCATACGTCCCAGGGACCATAATCAAGACGTTGAGGATGTCTCCTCGGGCTTCTCCATTGGATACTTAGAAGAAGGATCTTTTTAGAGTATTTCCACTGGAAACGTCCAGATAAGATACTGCTTCAAGATCCTCGCAATTTCGGGAGCCCGCTCGTTATGAAGGAGTCTGAATCCCCCTAGTCCTAGCCGGTGTTCAACGAAGCAGTCGAGGTCCTCTTGACTCTGGAGGTTCTCCCAGACCTGAAAGGACGCAAAACGAAAATTGTCATCATTTCGATATTTAATAATTTTGAAGACGGACTCTCAGGTCAGCGAAGTCACTCCCGCATCACCGACTCTATCGTCTGTGGATGGATGGGTAGCACCCAGCGATTCCCACTCAATCTCTTGGAACATACGAAACGTACGATGAAAAGGCGCTCCAGTCGAAACTCCTGCACCATTGCGTGCTAAACCTTCGGAAAACGTTCTTCTTCCAATCTAAAGTTTTCTCGGCTCTGCGTTTACTCCGAAAATAAGAATAGTCTCGGAGGGATTAAACTGGCATTTTAACGTAAATTAAGGGAGATTTATTATCGCTAACAGAGGGAGTCATCGTTGCGTGTTCAGTTTAAATTACTGGCGCAATGCGTATCGCGGTGTCTGGGAACCGGACGGCACCTCCATTATTGCCATTTAGTGAGGTGGGGGCACGTCGTCGTCCTACAAGCTACGTGTTCCTCTCTACTTAGGTATATTATCGTATCCGTGCAGACACGGTGCGTGTTTGTATTCCGTTTACCAACATAGGTAAGTCATCAGTAGGGTTCGGATCAACATGCGAAAATTCCAGGCGAAACATGCACTTGAAATGACAAAACATGCAAAATCGTGAATTCTTAAAATAATTTCAAAGGGAGCTCAGGCACAACTAGATGATAAACCGAATATTTTGTCAAAATTTCAGATTTAAAAAAAAAAGCCTACTGCCCAAACCGGCAGGACGGCTGACGGACATTTTGTTTTTGGAATCTAGACCCCTTGAAACGGATAATGTCAAATTTTGAGGCCGTCGAGAGTCGTCGACCTCCGTCGCCATTACAAAGGTGTATTCTGTGTATTGTCCT
The DNA here is from genome assembly GCA_955831195.1 of Pilophorus perplexus. Classification (NCBI taxonomy): domain Eukaryota; kingdom Metazoa; phylum Arthropoda; class Insecta; order Hemiptera; family Miridae; genus Pilophorus; species Pilophorus perplexus. Next base: position 7,560,129 of record OY037013.1, on the reverse strand, counting down.
ATTCCAAGAATAATAACCAAAATTATGCAAAATCCGAGACATCAGTCATAAGATTACTAAACAGTAAGCTTTGTGTGCGTGGAAGAGGGACAGTTCATTAAGGACACGATGATAGAGCAGACATAAAGAAACATCGTAAAATTCGTCGACCTGGACTCAAATTATTACTTTAACTAAGGCTTTTACTTAAGGCCAAACATTCAAGAAGTAAAACTGAGCTTAAATCTCACTCTGGCGTTATAACGTCATATATATGCCTCTTATCATTCTCGTATATGAGAATGACTCCTGTACATGATTTTAGAACGCATTCGATTTGGTGTTGTTTCAGAAGTTCCTACAGTTCTCTCAAATCGCTGTTATTCCGGATAAAGTTGCTTCGTGATTGTGCCTTCTTGTTTCCAGCCACCCCGAGAAACGATTATGAGTTACGGTTTCCTCCCAAATTGGTTTTATTAGGGTTTCCTTCCTGCGAGGCTGAAGGAGTTATTGTACTGGCTGAAACGGTTCCTGTGAGGCGACCCCGGAAGGCCGGAAGGTTTTCCGGAAAAGCGTTCGCACGATTAGCTCCTCCCTGTTAATTCCTCCCACGACTGGCAACGAACCAAAACTGGAGAAGAAATTAGTACCAGACTACCCTTCTCCACAAGTATTAGTATTCTCCGCAGCACCTTGAAAGATAAGCTTAGACTGGAAAAATTTTCGAGTCTAAGCATTTAATGCTCTTGAAGGATAAGCGTAGCCTAGAAAATACTCTCTAGAATCTGTAGTTTGTTCGTGGTCACGTGTGATACTAAGAAAGATAATTCTCGTCGGACAAAATAATTCTGAGCATTGTCCTCTTCGACCTTGCAGTTTGCAGTTTTCCTAACGAGACCGAGGTCAACTTATTCGGCGGTGGATTGGACACTAGCGAAACTATTCCTTTGACTTCACCCAAGTTGGATTAGATGGTTATCGAATTTTCCACTCGCCGCACGCCCGTTCGCGTTTTCGTAACTGTCACTTCTTTGTTTCTTTTTTTTCTGTCTTCTCTTTCACGTTCTATAAGCTCCTTAGTTCAAATTGAATTATTCTATTAAGTTGTATCCGAAACCGTTAGTTGTACTTGGGAGATAGTTATAACTATTATGGGATTTTGAAAGAGGTTTGGCTGTTAAGCCTCAACCTCGCTCTTCCAGCAAGCTTAGAACCTACGAATATTCAGTACAGAGGTGGAATGGGACGTTACAATCTATCGTTCTAGATTCTTCCAAAATATCAGATACAGGGAATTGGAATTTCACATAATCGCGTTTCTCTACTTTCGAGTCAAATTGAACGAACGGTCGAAACCTACGTGATCAGACAATCAGATACGTTCATTCATCGTGGTTCGTATTGTATGCTCGAAATTTCCTGGGTGTCTGATAACTCTGACGATTCCTGAATGGACCTAGTTTACTGTGATGTAGGCAACTACTACCTACACGTCCGTGGCAACTCTATTTGGTTAGGACCTGATTTGTTCAGAGTCGAAGGCAATGGGGTGATTTCTATGATAATAATAATACAAATGCCATGCTTTGACTCAGAAAAAACTTCGTAGGTGGAGTAGATGTCATCACATTATCCACTAACGGTAGTTGAAGACAAGTTGCAAGGGCCCTTGAGGGTTGGTCTATTGAAGAAATGTATTTTCTAGGCCGACGTTTCGATTTGTATGTCTTCATCAGGACTGGTAAACAGAGGACAGAAACCTTAACATTGAAGTAAAAAAGTAATTAAAAGGCGGTGTTTTAGACAACTTATGGACATCACAGAATTAGCACTACACCATCATATTGGAGCCTAATAGCAAGCAGAAAGAATAAAAATCTACCTTAGAATCTTCTTTACACGTTTAGACTTCACACCAGTACGACGATGAAATACAAATATTTCGAAACGTCTACCTGGAAAGTACTCTTCTTCAGGAACCCCTACACCTTGTATTTATTCAATGGTCTATAATAGGTTTACAGATACACAGCTACATATTTATATTAGCCCTTCTACGCTTATTGTGCATGCCGGCATGATGTTCCCTAAGTTTTGAGTGTGCATGCCGTTTTTAAAGCCTGTATGGTATAATTGTCAATTTATTTAAAACCAATATCAGCTAATTTTAGTTTTTATTCTTAGAATAATCGACTTATGTTTTCGCGATCAAATTGATCGGTCTTCAAATTTGTCTACGCAAGTTACTAGTGAGCAGAGACTAGTTTTTAGTTAGCGTCTACCGGCTTTCAACACGTTTAGCCCGAGTCAAAAATTGTTAAAGCAATTCTTCAACAAAAACCTGTCAAGGGATTGTAGGTGAGGGTTTTGGCCAGGGAGTCTAAATAAAAATGAATATAGTGCGTGTGATGGATCCTGGGGTCTGGAAGACAAGGGCGGTAGACGTGACGGAATTCGCCCCCCTCTCAAACAGAGAGCTCTGGTCATTTCAGTCTGTGATGCCTAAGGCGGGGATATTTTTCCCGAGGATAATAATCTCGTACCTCTCCATGAGAGAAGGATATAATGTATCCTTGAGGGAAGGACATAATATTATTATGTCCTTCCCTCTAGATAAATGATATTTATATACATTTCATGACGAGTTCTCGGTGACATTATAGTGCCATAATTGTGTACCTCCATAATTATTTACCTATTGTCCCTTGGCCCTGCAGACTGTGAGGATTCGCACGGCTATCTTAGTTGGTACGCCTGGCTTGTAAGGGAAGGGTTCAAAATTCCTCGGTTCGGCAAGATTGGAGGGGAAGAAGCGATATAGATAATATTTATGACATATTACCACTATAATTTACAGCACATCGCTGTTGCTCAAGTCGGCCTGGCGCGCTTGTGGGTTATCCTGGGCTCGACTCCCACGCTATTATTTTAAGCTTGGAAAAAATTTCTCTCTTCCTTTGGCCAACGGTTCTGGAGTAAGTCATTTCCAAGTTCAAGTAAAGTACTGGGTCCCATTTTTCCTACACGAAAAGTACCTTTTTCCTACACGCATGCGAAAGATGTGTCGTTCGCAGTATTTACATTGCTTAATCCGAAAAGAAGACCTTCGTGGTTTGGTAAAAATCTGCAACTTTTGAACCCGATTGTTCAGCCTCTGGGTGCTCGATGGGAGTGTAAAGGGGCTGCAGGAGTGGTTTTTGCATCGCTTTGGCCTTGAGATCGAGTGGAGTGTCGTTTATGAAGTAGTTTTGGACGCATAATCCATTTTTCGTGGTTCGTTATCTCTACAAACAATGTACATGTCTGCACTTTTTTTTTTTTTTTTTTTTCAAGCACCCAATTTATTTAAAGGAATAATGAGGTCTCAAGTAAAATTTGCCGTTTTTTTTTTTCTATTTGGTCGATCCCGACAGAGAAAAGGAAACTGATATTCTAGAAAACCTTTCCACAATCTCGGAAAACAACTCCACTCAGGATTCTTTTACGGAAGAGTACCGTGAGGGAGCGTGTCGTACTTGAGAGATTGCGGACGGGAAGAGAGTGCCATCTAAGTGCGAGGGAACTAATGGCTCCGGTTGATCCATCTTCCGAGAACAACATGATGACAGATGATCCAGCGTGTCCATCCCTTTCCGATTCTAGAAGATCGTTAACGGCCTCCCACGTCCGTTTAACTCCGTTGCTGTTATCTGACCTTTACGTGAGAATAATGAGGACGGTTAAGAAGAGATTTTAGTGTGGCAATCGCTAACAGATTTGGAGTGCAAGTCGTTATTTGTTGGTGTTGAAGTACTCAGCTACATCCGGTACTTCCCCTATCGCTAATAGGGCTGCCCCGAGTGAAACACGACGATGGAGTTCCATCCGCAAACATTTCACTCATCCCGGACCATCTGCGGATGAGAGAAGAAGAGGGACAGTCGAGAGGGGTTGTGAATTCTCTCTGAGAGAATCAAATGCACGAGGTCTTTGCATAACCGCGACGCACCGGGCCGCTCTTCCTCGTCGGAATTTAGTGCCTGACGTTCTCTGAAACCTCTACCACATCTTTCCTCCTTTCCATTACCTCCGTCACGACGTCCTATCCATTTTCTCTGTGGATCCAATGAAGTGGTTCCACGGAGGAGAGACATGTAGCATCCTATCGGCACATTTTGGTTTATTATTCTTGGAAAAATACGCCTATGGTCGTATTACGTAGTATGTAATACGACTATAGGTATATTTCAAATTAAAAAAAAAAAATCGATTACATAATATGTTATGTTTTATATTGTATGTAATCGATTTTTTTAAACTGAAATTTTGACAAAATACTCAGTTTACCATCTAGTTGTACCCGCTAAGTTTCCAGCCCGATCGCCCAAATCCGTGGGGCTCTGTAGGTCTGAAAAGGGGTTACGGGAGGTTTTTTTTAAAGGGACTTTCTATGCATGCCCATGGGGCCGAGTTTGGTGGCGTTTTCGAAGTAGGTATTTTTGGACGTAGAATCCATTTTTTGGGGTCCCAGAACGATCTGATTTCACCGTGGGGATGTATGGGGCTTTCATGGGGCTATAAATGGAATTATTGAATGATCCCAGAAGGTCAAATAAAGTGTCGTTGTACGAGTGATTTTGGACGCATAATCCATTTTTCGAGGTCCCATATCCGTCCAAACATCGTAGGTACGGAAAACTTTAGTTATTTATTTATTTTTATTTTATTTTTTCAAAAATGCTTTTTTTTAACTCAGAATTAATTTTTGCACCTACCTATATCGAAGAATAATAAACCTTTAGGTTAAATTTGCAGCGTTTTCACCTCTGGGCATGTAAGAGGTGATGAATCAGTAGTACCAGTTGAATTCATCTCATAATTTTTCCAGCAAAAGCGCTAGTTTTCGAAATAGGTACATATGTAGGTACCTATTTTATGCATTTATACATAATATATATTATGTATAAATTCATAAAACTGCGGTCTTCAGAATAAACGCGTATAAACGAACTCAGACCGACTTTCATGGAACATAATACGGTCCATAATTTATCAAACATAATATTATTAAAGGGGTGAAAATGCTACCAAAAGGCTTCAATTATTACTATATACAGGACAAAATTTATTTACAATGCAAGAAAGTTAGTTGAATGAACTCAGGGAGTGGGGGTAGGTCATGAGTATGGCTCGTGTTCGCATAATCAGGTATGCTCGAATCCGAGCCATACTCATAATCTACCCCCACTCCCTGAGCTCATCCACCCAACTTTCTTACATTCTTACACGTGGATTCTGCGCGGAAGGAAAAAACCTGTTATGTAGATGACCTGTTATGTAGAACCAGAGACATGTCTACCCTTCAATCTCGTACCCGTGACGGTCCAGCGCTGGTAATAGACGTGGATCATTCCGTGTACCTTTGGCCATGTCGGTGCTCAGCTCATTTCAATCTTAAGTTGTCTCCGATGAAGTTGCTCTTTGCGTCTGAATGGATACGCCCAAGTTCCTGGACTGTGCGACTCTGACGGTTCCCGAGACCTCATCACTCTCACGCCGACTGCGCTTAAGCGGCGAAACTAGTTACAAGTTGGGATCGACGTTTGGTTAAGAACGGAGGCCTGATTGCCAGACTCCGTCAGGGCTGTCGCTTTCCTTCCGGTTTTCCGCGACATAGGAGGCAGCCTCGGTAAAGACGGGAGGATGGCGGGTGAACCCCTCTTCACCGCCCTCACTGGGTTTTCCTTTGACATTGATAGATGACGGTAAAATAACAATACCTGCTTCATGCCGGGAACTTCACCTTTCCCCAAGTTCATCCGAACTCCCTCTGACAATAATAGACAGATCCGGGACGACGAGGTTGAGGAGGAGGGGGTTCCTATTGGCTAGACTCCTTTCTCACCACGCACTCTTACCTCCGCTTGCCATTTACTAGTGCACAGTTACCTACCTTTGTCATTGTCAACTATTGTATAGTAAACTCTTCAATCATATGAGTTTAGGAATTGAAATCTACGGCCGAAAAGAATTAACCCAAGCGCATTGCGTGCATTCTCCCCACGCGACAGGTGTTCAAGCCTTCAGGGTTGTAACGACTAAGGAGGGGGTCAGGGAGGAGTGCCCAGAATGACTGGGATCTGGCGGTACTGGTCCTCGAAGGCAGCAGCCAGCAATCCATTTGTTTGACCCAGAGGCTGTGATCGTGGATTGCCTTTCCAGTCCAGCCAACTTTGAGGAAGCATCTTACCGATTCTGAGGAAAGGCTTTGACAATTTTCCTAGCTGCTCAGTCGTCGAAGCTTCTTCTGAGTCTTCGTCGGTCAATTCGTGTTCATCGTCTTCTAAATGGCTGGCCGAAGGCTCCTCGCACTTTTCTTCCTCTAGCTCATTGACTCTGACTACAAACCTCAGTACATCCCGCACCTCATAATATTAGAATATTATTCTATTCCGGGTATATCAACTACTCTCACGGTTGAATAAGTTTGAGCAGACGTGTCCATTAAATAGTCCTGCCTGGCGCAGGCTGGTCCTGATCGTCACTTAGAGGAACGACAGGGTTCTTCACCGTGGTGCTGCGATCTCTCATCAGCATTTTGTTCCTCTCTCAGCCTCATCGGCCCACTTCATTGACCAGTCTTGCTTCAGTATTGATATCCTTCTGAGAGAAACCTCGTCAGCCACAGTCATGCAGCCGTCTTGCATAGAATCCAGTATACTTGTCCTTTGGATATTGTAATTCCCTTCATCGATCACAGACGTGTTTGCTTCTGCAGCGACTTTCACAAATATACTTGTTCCCATTGAAGACATAGTCTTGCCTCAGAACACCAGCCACCTGGCCAACAACCCTCTTATGGTATAACTCTGTTCTCGTATGAGTTAAGGAAATTAAATCAATGGATGAAAATAATACACCACAGCGCTTTGCCAGCATTCATGTTGCACTGACAATACAGAACTAGCACTAAAGAACCTGATCGGCCAGCGTTCTATTCGAGTTTCTTTTTCTACTGAAATAAATGCGCTGCCCTGAGAACTAGTTAAAGCTCGGGTCAGCCCGGGATTGATTCTCGACCCATCAGACGACCACCCTGGAACGGGAGGCCTGGGAGATAGAGTGCTGTGAGCGATAAACGACGGTAGACGGCAATACCTTGGCGATTGGTCCGGGGCTTTCGAGTGCAACCGAGTTAACACGCTGCCCCTGTCGTATCGATTCCGTCTGGCCCTCATGAACCCAGTCCCGAGAACGTTTACGATATCTCAGCAATCCGTGAAATCATATTTTGAATTGAGACACTTGTATTGAGCTGTCAGAAAGGTATAGCTATAACTCTGCTGTATTAGGTGCAGCCTAAGCAGCCTTTGTCTATTTAAAACCATAATAAATTTGAGTATAGTAGCATTTCTGCCGTTTCCTATGTTTTCCTTTTTGACAATTTTGTGTGTCCACGTCATCAATCCTGAACATCACCTTCTACAAAATTATACGCGTACTTACATGGCAGATATTGTTACTGTTGTCAAAACCCTCCATTATTTCCATGACGATTTTATCGAAATTTCTAACATCTATCAATCTTCAGGGCTATTTCGACCTCCTACTACAATATAAAACATCCTTATAATGTGATTCCCAATCATGGTATGGAGTAGGACATGGCTAATAAAATAGCCCTCACATCGAAGAAATTGTGATGGCGTCAAGATATTCAAACAAAATTTCAATCAACATAATAATAATAATAACAAAATAGGTAATATTGTTACCTATTTTGTTGTGATAATATATATGGATATATATACCTGGTTATATTATCACCAGGTATATATATCCAAAGATCCTTTAATTAGAGATAACAGAGGTTTTCAGGGTTGGGCCATTCTCGACGCTTTACCGTTTTAATTGTGGCAGAGTCGAGAAAATTGGTCGAAAGTATGTTTCCAAACTCCATCATCACCTGTGCTAACTGTGTTTACCCGTTTAGACCGAGGGTTTCTCCTTTGTGTGCACTGGGACTTTTTTCGTTTAAGTTGGTTTGTTTTCGTTTCGTTCGTTAGGAAAAAGTTAAGGAATATTAAAAACTTCTTCTCTTGTGTTTGTACCTGGGATTTCCTGAACGAATGAAGCGATTGAACTGAAAAGATTCATTTGTAAAGGTTTGCGGTCGTTGGAGTTCACTGACGTCGTACGAGTATAATAAATTCGTGCGTTTTTAATAACCGGTTGACTGCGTTAGTTGAGAGACAGAGAATGGAAGGGTAGATATTTTTGTGCTATTGGTTCTGCAACCCAGGGTAATGGATGGACAGGAGGAGGTGGTCGTCTCACAGTGGTCGGAAAAAGCGTAAAAGCGGGAAAACCCCAGGGACGGTCTATTCCTAAGAAACATTTCAAGACGAAGGTCTCCCCTTTAGGATTTTGACTCGTTGTATCGATCTAGAATATTCCCAAGGAGCTAAGATTAAATCTTAGCTCCTTGGGAATATTCTAGATCGATACAAAATTTGTAATTTGTCACGATTCCGAGATTCTTCTTGTTGAACGATGATGATGAAACGGGGCATCACGTCGATTAACTGGACCAATCAGATTGGGTTCATTTGTACATTTCCGAGAAATTTGAACATTTGCAATAAAATTCACTTTTTAGAATAAAAATGTATTCTGATCATTAAAAACTAAATAATACGTCCTACTCGTAGGTATATTGTATAATACACACAATTATTCACAATTTTACAAAAATAGAAAAAATAATAGGTATTTCATCTGTTATGCATACATTTTTATAAAAATTATACCTACCATGAGTTTCCCTCGCTTCAGTTTTTGTAGATTCTGAAAAAACTCGCTCTTATTCTCAGATCTATGGTCTTTACATTAGATTTAGGAAATGATAACACAGGTTTACAAAAAAAAAAAGGTCAATCTCAGGCGTTGCAGAAAAAACCATCAAACTCTATGTTTTTTGGGGTGCTGAATCCGAATCCGACCCCCGTTTTTTCCGGTAACGTTCAAATTTTCGAGATATTGGCGATTTTTCGTTTTTTCGGCTTTTTTCCGTTTTGAAAATCGCAGCTAAATGTGCGGATGCCCAAAAATTCCACAAAAACTCTCTTCTTACTGGAAATTTATCGCTGATTCCGAAACTATATATGAGTTGGTGTCTAAAACCACGAGAAATGTGTGATTGTGCCAAAAAATGTTGAAAAAACGTGTTTTTTTCAAAACCAAAGTCACGTTTTTTGATACTTTTTACCTTCTAGCGTGAAAACTAAGGCCGTTAATAAAATTTTTCCAAAGAGGTCTTGTAGGTAGATTGTTTCTGCGTCGAATGGGACCAACCGTGATTCTTTACCTTCTATATTAAGGGAGCTATGATTTTTCAAAGTTTCTACCCATTTTGGCCATGTCGTAGAATATGAACTCCTGGAGTCGGCAATGCAACTTGATCACAACAAAACTTTGTTCCGAGGAATATATTGGACTCGGAGGCATCAATTCAGACCGACTCAAAGATGGTTTTATTCATCAAGAACTCACGGAATTGCACTTGAAGCCCTGAAAAACAAGCGCCCAGAAACTTTGAAAAATCATAGCTCCCTTATTATGGAAGGTAAAGAATCACGGTTGGTCCCATTCGACGCAGAAACAATCTACCTACAAGACCTCGTTGGAAAAATTTTATTAACGGCCTTAGTTTCCACGCTAGAAGGTAAAAAGTATCAAAAAACGTGACTTTGGTTTTGAAAAAAACCACGTTTTTTCAACATTTTTTGGCAAAATCACACATTTCTCGTGGTTTTAGACACCAACTCATATATATTTTCGGAATCAGCGATAAATTTCCAGTAAGAAGAGAGTTTTTGTAGAATTTTTGGGCATCCGCACGTTTAGCTGTGATTTTCAAAACGGAAAAAGGTCGAAAAAACGAAAAATCGCCAATATCTCGAAAATTTGGACGTGACCGGAAAAAACGGGGGTCGGATTCGGATTCAGCACCCCAAAAAACATAGAGTTTGATGGTTTTTTCTGCGGTGCCTGAGATTGACCTTTTTTTTGTAAACCTGTGTAATTATTCGGGAAAAACGTAATTAATTAACAAGGGAAAATTTTCACTCAGGTATCCTACATACAGGAATACAAAACTAATGGGGTAACAATCAACTTGAAATGTTGAGGTTTTTGGTATGTTTCATGTCTTCAAGACATGAAGGGTCCACGGTGTGCTTGATGACGGGGCGGATTTAGGGATATACATACATTTATTTTTGCAGGGTCCTGATCATGCAAAAATTCAAATCCCCAGATCATTGCAAGTATGCACGACGCTTTGCTTAGCCACTTGAGACCTGATGATGGAGATTAAACTACCCGAAAGCTCGCCAGCTCTGGAAGTTTGAGCCGTTTGAGTAGGACCCCTCTGCCGATCGACTGATGACTTCGCGGTTCGATCCATACGTCACACCTGGCCCAACAAGACGGAGACATTTCTTCAACTGCCCTCAAAAAGCCATTCTTATTAATCCTGCCCTTTCGACGCCACTCATTCAACAGATTACCCAAGTTGATTTTAACGAGAAGAATTCGGTCATTATTGAAACTCGTCTTGAAAGTGGTCGAGAGGGACGAGCCATGTTCAAATCCCGTGAATATTTTATGAAGTTGTTGGCTCGATCGGGCGTTTCCTTTGGTTGAAACCTCTTGTAATAATAATTTCATCGCTAACATCCATATTGCTCGACTAGCATGACCCTTTTCATGAGCTTTTTGTCCGGCGGTCTTCACGCGAATCAATTTCTCCGACCCATCGACCCGCAGAGCGGCACTTTATCAGCTCGTCATGCATTTGAAATTTTTCCAGTTGAAAATTTTTCAGGCCTAATCATAGTGTGTTTATATTATACGATATTATAGGTAATTAATAATAATTATATTATATTGTATCGTATTTCGATATTATTTACTCTCAGACCACACAGCCTAGCTCATTGAATAAACGTATGTATTTTGATTAGCTCATTGAATAAACGTATGGTTTATTCTTAAAATAATATGTAGGTAAAAATAATAGTATACGTCGTATGTCGATTTTTTTAAATTCTTGTTGTTCCCGCAAGGAACTCAGCCCGATCGCCCAAACCCTTGGGACCCTGTTGAGCTAAGAGGGGATTACGCGAGGGATTTCTGAAGGTTTTCAGAGACAGGGTCGAGTTAGCTGTCGTCTTCGAAGTGTTTTTGGACGTGGAACTATATTTATGAACTATTCGACTTCACCGTGGGGATCTATGGGGCTTTCATTGGGCTACAGATGGAGCTTTTGAAGGAGGTCGGGAAGTTGAATGAGGTGTCGTTTTCCGAATAATTTTGGGGTCCCCCATCTGTTCAAACAAGAAATTTGTTTTTAATTATTAAGTCAAAAAAATTGTATTGACGTAGAATAAAATTTTGCACAATTTTTACCCAAGAGTAAACCCTTGTATTAAGTTTGCAGTGATTTTAATTAAATCTACCCGGACTAGTTAGAGAATCTAAGATCAAAACGCACAGTGGTTCAACAAATTTTCACTTTCTGCCTGGCACCTAATGAAAGGTCAGTACAACGTCTACAAACTTGAGGGGCTACAGATGACAAGGGTCCTTGGCGATTTTTATTACGTGCTTCCCCCTAACTTAACTACCAGACTAACAAGCCCACCAGGGAGAGAAAAAGACACTAACAAGGTCAATTAAAAAAGTTGGTCACAGCGCGCCCCAGGCCTCAAGACGGCGATAAAAATGTATTTGCCGCAAATGAATGTACCTGGCGGTTTTTTAAAAGCGCTTTTAAACGGGAAAGAGAGAGCCCTTTTTAATCATGTTTATTTCTACTTAGCTTTTACCCCCTTCACGCGGGGATTCTAAATGGCTTCATTGGTACTTCCTGCTCTCCGACATTAGGACATTATCATTTAGAGCTTTCGTGTGCTATTGAGGTCATGAAATGGTTAGGGCGGGCGTCTTAGCGCCAGTAGCCGTGGGAAATGGATTCCAAGGTCGGAAATTCCTAAGAAAGGGTTGCTAGACCACACCAGTCGTGTACTCCTTGCGAGCTTTCGATGCCATGATGGCCACCCTCATCAGGCGTATAAAATCACAAGGTAGTGACTTGAAAGGGATGTGGGACGGAGTATCATCATCGCCCAGGGCTGTCTTGGTGGGAAATAGCCGGAAGCATAGTGGTGTTGGTGGGTCGAAATTGAACAAAAGATTTAATAAACTGGTGCGAAAATTGAGTAAAATTCAGATGGAAAAGAAAGGGATATAACTAGATAACTTTTGAAATTAGCGACAGGTATTGCACGTTGAGAGGCTTGTACTGTTAGTTTTTGTCATCAACAACGCTCAACGTAAATACCCGTCGCTAATTTCTAAAGTCACATCTCTTCCTTTTCCACCTGAACTCCACTCAATTTCCACACCAATTTATTCACCATTTATTTGTTCCATTTCGAACCACCAACACCACTCACTATGTGTTCGGCTATTTCCCACCAAGACAGCCCTGGGTGATGATGATACTCCTTCCCACACCCCTGTCAAGTCACTACCTTGTGAATGAACGCCTGATGAGGGTGGCCGTCATGGCACCGAAAGCTCGCAAGGAGTACACGACTGGTCTATCAACCCATATTACGCCGACTATTATTACCGAGTCATAACTCTGTAAGTGTTATGAAAGAAATGTTCTTATAAGAAAGAAAGAAAGAGAGACAAGTAAATGACATGTAGAATCAATTCAACAGCTCATATTAATTTGGCTCCAAAAGATGCGCGTATTTCTAAATTGGATTTCCGTTGTGTAGTTGGTAGCACAGAAAATATCCTGAAACTGCACTCAATGTAAAAGAATCTTCCGAAGGAAGTTGGAAAACTCCCTCGAGCCGACTTACATAAATAAGTGGGAGGGAGTGCAAAGGAGCTTGCGACCATGCGAAAAGATTTTTTTTCGTGTGCCTCGCCTCTTCTATAATGCAATTACTCCAGGTGAATCAATACCACTCCTCCGTATAAAGCCGTTCACATTTTTCTCCCCTAGTTCACATTCAGTGAACCCCTGAATCGGAGTCGATAAGTCCTACTTGTTGACCACGCATTTCATCACCCTTGTGACCTTGTGTAATATTCAGGAGAGGGCTTTGACAATTTTCTTCAAACCGACTAAAACATGATAAGGAGTTGAACCAATACAGTACAGATAGTCGCAACTTTGAATAAAGAACCAGGGTGCCGGCCATTCCGGGCTCTGTTTCCGTGTACAACTGACCCACTAGATCAAAATTACACACACATGTATAATTTACATGTAAATATTATATACATTTGATATAGTCAATTTGTATAACTCAGGCATTCTATCTACTATATTAAAGTATTATATTATGATGACTAGGTGTTCTGTACAATGATGGGTCGTTTTAGTCAGTGTGTATAGTTTCTTCCTTTTTCGAACATCGTGCATACTTGACTAGGCATTGTGAGTAATGGCTAACGAGATTCTAACTAACGATTCTACCATTCCACTTAATCATAATATGATATTGAAAAGAAGTCAACTTTCTAATCATACAATGCACAGTTGTATTTTTAATATTCTTCAGAATATCTCAGCATTTAAAATTACACACATATACACTGTTTTGGTGCAAATCGTATAATATATCATATTATGATACGTTATGCCTTGATCCCTGCAATATTACCTATTGGTGCTGCTGGATCCCTCCGTCATCATCTATTGTGCAACCACCTAGATTGCGGATTTTTACAGCCAGGTTGAGGGAGAGCTGGCGTACTCACTACCCCGAAAACATCCCTTCTAATTCAGGGTAGGTAGCATGGTGGGGACACGAAAAAATCCGCAATCTGATCGTGGTCGGACAGTACTGTCAAGTGGGTTTTTGAAAGCCCTAGGATGAGCTTCGGTCCGTTGGGTAAAGAGTGAAGGTTCACCCTTGTTGGCTGTGTGGATTTTCATTGCCCTTAAATTGTGTTGCCGCTGCTTTAAGTTGTAGAAATCCCAACCCCAGTTTTTTTTTCTTAATTTCGTTGGTTTGTTATCCTCTGAATAATTGGCAGTCGTTTTTAGGAAGCATTAACTGGCTTTGGGGTTGCAGACGCTAGATTTGGAGTAGCAGAACTCGGCTTTGAGGGAGGAGTTACCATTCAGTTTTTATTGACTAGAAATCAGTAAACCAGCAAAAAGAAGTTTTTCCTCTACTGGATGTCCACAACTCGTGAATTTGGAATTCATCGAATCATGAATATGGGTCATTCTACGAAGTCCACCAGTGTCACAAGCACTTTTTCCTCTTTCTCGCGAAAAAAAAAGAACGCATAGTGTAGGGAAACAATAGAGCCATGAAACCCATAGTGTTTCATTGCTTAGATATACCTATACGCATACATGCGTATTTCCCCATCGAACGGCTTTTTTTTTACTCTCCCGGCTGGTTGGAGGTTGGTATGAACAAAGTATAAGTGAGCATGCAAGGTTAAGGAACTTTTCAAGTGATTTCCCTCGTCTTTGGGCTCTTACGGAGCTACAAATGGGATTTTTGAAGGATCCCAGGAGTTAAAATAAGGTGTCGTTTTCCGAGCGATTTTGGAGGCATAAACCATTTTTCGATGTCCCACGTCTGTTCGAACAATGTACAGAACTTTTTTTTTTTTTTTTTCCAAAGATTTTTTGAAAACATTTAATTTTTTATTATTGACACAAAATTAATTTTTGAACAAGTAACCTTTATCAAAGAATAATAAACCCTTGTGTAAAATTTTCAGCGTTTTTTTTTTTTTTTTGGCTCCAATGGAGGATCTTGTCAGCTCAACCGTCTTCCAAATACGAGACGCGAAGGAAGCGACCTCCTCTCATAGGCTGGAAGGTCATGCAATACACTATATTTACGTTTGAGAAAAATGGAAATAAAGTTTATGATTGATTTTCCAAGAGCCACGTGAGTGAATGGTAATACAAATGTTATACTCACATAAAGCGTGAAAAATAACCAATAAGTGGTTTTAATTTCACGCTTGAAAAAAAGTACTTTTCCATTTAAACTACTAAACACTATGCTTTTATTAAGTCTTAATTTATTAAAGACTTATAAAAGCGTTGTGGAGTTTACTTGGAACAGTAGGTACTTCATTACCCGCCCATCTCTAAACTTTTCAAAAATTGAGACTTTTTACTCTCCTGAAACATTAAAATTTTCGAAATCTTATGCAACGGCCACTATAAATTATTAATAATTAACGATAATAATTATCGTTATTTGTTAATTTAAAATAATCATCAGTCCCATCGGTGGATTTTGATATCTGAAAAACTGGACCTGAAACACAGATTAAACCACTGACCCTATTTATTTTCAATTTATTGGACACTTCATTTCCAATGCATGCACATAGTTGAACTTCTGAAAGGCCTATTCAACGACACTAGCGCGCTCAGTTTGGCTAAATGACAATAAATTTTTGGGGCATGACGGATGGCCTCGCGACCACCCCCCTGACCTGAAAAGTGGTGGACTTTCGTGGAACTACCAGTATCATCAAAATCGGTGGAAAAACAATCGAGACTGAGCGCTTCAAAGGAGTTCTCCAACCGATAAGGATTAGAAGGCCAAATCCAATTTCACTCTGTGTGAGAGAGGAAATAATGTCTTGGGATAGTAAAAATAATCCCTCAGCCGTACATAATTTTCCCGCGAACGGCATCGTTCTTTCCAAGTCGTAAACTGTGGAACTAAGGGAAGCGTAAAAAATTGAGGCCGCCCTCCTTCCGACTACCCCCCCCCCCCCCCCCCCTCACCCTCCGCACACCAGTCACTCCACAATTTTCCTCCTCCCATCACCCCGAAAATGAAGAGAAATGCGGGGATGTTCGAGTTATGGCCGGAATTGTTATGGTAGCACGCTGTTATGTCTGGTCGTAATGGCTGTAGCCCTTTTCGTTGGGGTGGCAACTCTTCAAAGCCGCCGCTCCTAAGGACTCGAATTGACGAGGAGCCGGACATCAATCGCACTCAAGCCTGGTGGGACATTAATTTGTTAATCGAGTAGAGCTTTCAACAACCAGGCTCGCTTTCTATAAATGTTGCAAACAGCAGAAGACCGCATTCGCAAAAGGTCCAATTTCAACCCATAAGGACCCGCCCCATTTTCCAATTGAGTGGTGAGACCCCTGGAGGCCTGCAACCGTCCATGTCCCAATGGAGATTCAAACTAGGACCTTTCTTTTGCACTTGGTTTCATCCTCATAGCTCCAAAAACAGGGCGTAGCGAGAATTTATGGGGAAAAAAACTTATTGTCCCACAGTGTGGCAGTAAGAACTTTTTTATTTTAATCTGAAATTTTTACACAATAGGTACTCGGTTTACCATCTTGTTGTGTCCGCAAGGTTTTCAGCCCGATCGCCTAAACCCGTTGGGCTCTATGGGGCTAAAAAAGGGGGCTACGGCAGGGTTTTTTAAATGGTGTCGGCTATGGGGTCGAGTTAGGTGTCGTTTTCGAAGTATTTTTGGACGCAGAATTCAGTTTTGGGGGTTCCAGAACCATTCGATTTCACTGTGGGGATCTACTCGGCTCACTGAGAGAAAAAAAGGGCCTATTCTAGGTAATTTTCGATTTTTCTCTAGGTTAAATGCTGCCAACCTAGATTTTTTTTGGTTTTTATTCTAGGGTGGAACAATTTAGTCTAGGTTGAATATCATTTAACCTAGATTGAAAATACTGGTGAAGTTACCTTCCTAAAAATGCAAACAACCAAGATTTAAAATGCGCCACCCCCACACTTTAGTTCTAGGTTAAGTTCACGGGGTGTGCCGCCGCCTCCATCCATTTACAGTCTAGGTTAAAAACATCAATATCTTGGTTGCCTCACCCTGGTATTCAATGTTTTTCACTTTCATAGACGGTTGATTTACCCTAAAACGAAAACGTTCTCACCCCACCTCAAACAATTTACAGCCATGGCGCGTTAACCTAGAACCCTTTTTTCTCTAGGTTGTGCCCCTTTATATACGAGGTTGTTTCAATTACTATCCCTGTTGTACCAGTTAAATTTCTAGGTAGCTTCCTATTCTTTTCAGGTTGGTCCTAATAAATTACTAGGTGGTCCACTTTTCTTTCTAGGTTTGCTCCACTTCCATTGCAGGTTGGTTCTATCAACTTCAACTATATTTCTGGGTTGTCTGTTTCCAACTCAGTACAAAAATTTGAATGTGACGTCATAATATGACTGCACATAGTGACAGAAATTAGATGGTTAGAATTTGACAGAGATTTGGCCTCAACCCCACCGGGTAAATAGCAGGGGTGCCAAGACAACGAGAATTAACGCCCACCGCCTACAGTGGCGCTCTCCGCGGCTGCTTAGCGTAACGTAGAAACAACCTGGAATTTATCGAATGCATTACAATTAGTCCAGTCAAATTGTACCTCAAAATCGGTCCCACGTACATTAAATCAGGTAGTAGCGATTTTTTGACACAATGTTCGGGGTGACGTGGGAATACTCTGGTCAAGTTTTCGACCTCGGGGCCCCTGCGGAACCTAGTTTTCCAGACTAAAAACAGCCTTTTTTCCGAATTTTTTTCGGTTTTTGCCCATATTGACCACGAAGAAATGGTTTTTCGACCATGATTACTCATACCTTTTTTAAAGTAGATAAAATTTGCTAAATTTTGAATTTTGTTGTGTTTCTGTAGACCCAATAGTTTTTCAGAAACAGCCTTTCGAAATTTGGTGTTTTTTTCAAATTAGCAAATTTTTAGCAATGTCTCATGTTAAATTTCATAAAATCGCCCTGGTATCATCAAAAATTGTTCAACGAAGTAAATTTTCGTTAAATTTACGTCTCAGGAAGAGGTGGGGGTGGTCAGGGAGGTGGGGGGGTCAAGGGGCGTACCGGGGGGGGGGGGGGGGGATTGGGTGTTCAGGGGGGGGGGGGTGCTCTAAACTGTCAGTCCGCGAGTTACTTGCTTCTGATCCTGTACAAAACAAGTCGATGAGGTGTGAGCGAAATCCCCCCCCCCCCCCTATCCCTGCAACCCTCTTTTAATATCAGTATACCTACCTTGATTTGTACACATTTTACGTACCCAGGAGATAGGGGATGGAGTTGACAACCACTTTGTGCTTATATATGTTTTTAATCTATGCAGTGAGGGAAAAAACCTTATGTACCTACAAGTTTTCTTTCCCAGGCCCCTTTGGAAAGTCCTGGGCCATGTAACCTACCTCGGGATCTCGAGTAGCGCGCGGGCATCAGTGTTGTCTTCATCAGAGAGCGGCTTTTCGTATTGTAACAATACTATTGTTGGTTGTCATCCAGTTGCTCCGACAGATGGGGGATTGACAGCTCCTCGTCGTCGAAGATATCGTCCAAATCGTGGGCTTGCTCGTCGACGTCAATCGTGATCTCTGGGAGGTTTTCACCTGACTGCCCACTGCACTGTCGGCATATGATCGAGCACTTCAGCCGGTTTTCCTGCAGCTGCAGGCGTTCCCACACCGTTTCAGGCAGTTGCAAGATATTATAATATAATATCTTGTAACTGCCTGATATTATATTATGTAAAAGTGTGGATGGGGCAGCTGCCTGTGTCATCATTATGGGGACCTGACCCTGGGGGGTACGTTTCCATCTCCATTGCGTCAGGCTCAGGTCCCGCGCCATCCACTTCTGCACTTGGTGGTACACCCGGAAAGAGTGGAGCCCTGCAGCATGTGCAGTGGGAGGTAGCCGGGCTTAATTGAAGGCGGTCTTGGCTGCAGCTTTTGAAAACATTTGGTAGCGAAGGGACATGGGAAGACGAAACTGCTCACTGCACTGGAAGTGAACCCCCAGCTTAAGGAGCAGGCTGCAGCTTTTTCCAATCCAATGGCGACACCTGCCGAGATAGTAGCTGCAGGGGAGAACATAACAGTGGCCCTGTATGGCGGCAATCCTAATGTTGAAACACTTAACACCCTTCGCTACCACATGTTTTCAAAAGTTTTCAGAGACCGCCTTCAATTTAGCCTGGCTACCTGCCACTGCAGATGCTGCAATCTTTCCCGGTGTACCACCAAGTGCAGAAGTGGATGGCGCCGGACCTGTGCCCGACGCAATGGGGATGGAAACGTACCCCCCAGGGTCAGGTCCCCATAATGATGACACAGGCAGCTGCCCCATCCACACATCTACGTATAATATCTTGCAACTGCCTGAAACGGTGTGGGAACGCCTGCAGCTGCAGGAAAACCGGCTGAAGTGCTCGATCATATGCCGACAGTGCAGTGGGCAGTCAGGTGAAAACCTCCCAGAGATCACGATTGACGTCGACGAGCAAGCCCACGATTTGGACGATATCTTCGACGACGAGGAGCTGTCAATCCCCCATCTGTCGGAGCAACTGGATGACAACCAACAATAGTATTGTTACAATACGAAAAGCCGCTCTCTGATGAAGACAACACTGATGCCCGCGCGCTACTCGAGATCCCGAGGTAGGTTACATGGCCCAGGACTTTCCAAAGGGGCCTGGGAAAGAAAACTTGTAGGTACATAAGGTTTTTTCCCTCACTGCATAGATTAAAAACATATATAAGCACAAAGTGGTTGTCAACTCCATCCCCTATCTCCTGGGTACGTAAAATGTGTACAAATCAAGGTAGGTATACTGATATTAAAAGAGGGTTGCAGGGATAGGGGGGGGATTTCGCTCACACCTCATCGACTTGTTTTGTACAGGATCAGAAGCAAGTAACTCGCGGACTGACAGTTTAGAGCACCCCCCCCCCCCCTGAACACCCAATCCCCCCCCCCCCCGGTACGCCCCTTGACCCCCCCACCTCCCTGACCACCCCCACCTCTTCCTGAGACGTAAATTTAACGAAAATTTACTTCGTTGAACAATTTTTGATGATACCAGGGCGATTTTATGAAATTTAACATGAGACATTGCTAAAAATTTGCTAATTTGAAAAAAACACCAAATTTCGAAAGGCTGTATCTGAAAAACTATTGGGTCTACAGAAACACAACAAAATTCAAAATTTAGCAAATTTTATCTACTTTAAAAAAGGTAAGAGTAATCATGGTCGAAAAACCATTTCTTCGTGGTCAATATGGGCAAAAACTGAAAAAAATGCGGAAAAAAGGCTGTTTTTAGCCTGGAAAACTAGGTTCCGCAGGGGCCCCGAGGTCGAAAACTTGACCAGAGTATTCCCACGTCACCCCGAACATTGTGTCAAAAAATCGCTACTACCTGATTTAATGTTTGTGAGGATGTACTATTTGACTGGACTAAATCACTGTTGTTTAAACCTAAAACTATTTGTGGTACTACAGTAGTTTTAACCGAGACTGAAAGTCTAACTTTTTCTTCTGGGTTGTTACCTAAAGTATCAATCTCGCCTTTTAAATCTCTCGGTTGTTTTCATTTGTAAAACCGAGACTTTAATGGAGGGGAATTATATGGAAGGTCAAATCATTCAATTCTAGGTTACCCCACTTAAAAGTCAAAGGTAGGTAATATATTTTCTAGGTCTTCACAATGTCAACCTAGACCAAATGTGAAGTTCACTTTTTTATTCCAGGTTGTGGTCAGAGGGCGGGTAATAACGGATTAGGTTGTTTCTATATGGGTCTAGGTTGTATTAATATTTTTCGATGTTACTTTAACCTGGACCTATTTTTTTCTAGGTTGAATCAATTGATTCTAGGTGGTTTCAATTTCTTTTCGAGGTTATTTTGGATTTAACCTAGCCACTAAAAAAATCTTTTCTCTCAGTGCTCTAATGGGGTAGGTAACAAATGGGATTTTTGAAGGATCCCAGGAGGTCAAATATAACTGACACATCGACTCAAAAATGTGTTTCTCGAGAATATGAAGAGAACCTAAAACCCATGCCTTGATTTTTTTCATTAAGCGGTAATATTACGGATAAATTGTGTACACAGCAGATTTTCAAACTCAATCGAACTGGTGTCTGCACAATAAAACTAGTAGGTATCCCCTCCCGGAAAGCCGCTTTTTGCTACATCACACCTAACGTCTGCTACCCGGCTTCAATAGAAACTAACTTCGGCGGTTCGCTGAGATGATTTAATCGGGGATGAGGGAAGTTATCTCCACGGTGTTTGTCGTTGTTTCAGTCATTAGGCCCTCCTAAGTTTCTCGGGACTGTCTTATTTGGAATCACATAGGCAAAAACTCGATCGCTTCCGAGGTGTCTCAAACAGCGTTCTTCCTCCCTAAAGTGTCATGAAGCGTCACTTGCGTATTATTTCGTTAGCGCCAAGAACTTCGCAACAATCAACGACCGTGAAACTGACGAGAGCGCGTTATTGGGTGACGACTCCAGAAACCTGGAAACCTCTTGGCAATTATCGGCGACGCGGAAAGGAAATATCTGCCAACTCCGGATTACAAGTTTGTCAGGTTGAGAGCAACCCTGCCGTTTGGGGCGGGTAAATTGAAACCGTGAGACGGGCTGAAAGGCGTCCTAGAGGAGCCACCTTTGCTATTCAAATGCGACCAGGTACACTTAAATACATGCAAATTGGTGAATAATTCGTCGATCATAATAACAAGGGATTAGTACCTAGCAGGTTGCTTCAAATGTTATGTACACATCACTGCTCCTGTTGGCTCGATAATATCTCATATTATGAGTACGTGCCAGTTGTTTTAAATTTTGAAGGTTTTAAAATGTTTTGATGCACGTTATTGGATTCTAATCTTTTCACTAAGTAAAGAGCTCTGCAATCCGCTTCATAACTTTTTTATGTTTCATAAATTCTCTGTCACGATACATACGGTGTTTGCGTTGTGAGCGTTTTTTTTAAAACCTTTCACTTGGCACGAACGGGTTATCGCAGGTCAAATATTTCCTGTTTGCCCGGTGCTTCATGAAACCTCCGGTCTTTTAAATTACCCCAAGAGGTGACTGCAAAAATTACCCGACACCGCGTCCTCCGAAGCCCCAGTGTTTTCTTTACGACTCCCAAGGCGCCCGAAGGCTCTTCCGAAGAAATTTGCATACCTATAACACGAGTGGTTTCCCGTTGCACGTAAACGCAGTCGGCTCTCCCCCCTTTTCCTTCATACCAAGGAATGGTTGAGCACCGTGACAAAGTTTATTTGCATCTTGGGCGAAGCATTAGGGCGCCATGACTCTGACTGCGTGATGAATTCCCAGGACGCACGCAACATTGAGTGAAATCCACAATAACTTGGGCACATACCTGATATCGATGGAAAGTTATGACGCTCGTTTTCATAACGTTAGAGTAGGTACATTTACTGCCATTATGATGACTGTTCGCGTAGGAACAACAGGACCCAAAACGACGTTTTTGAAAACAAAGGGGAGGGAGGTTCCTAAGTTTTCTCTACTTTGGGTTTTTTTTTTTAGCCCAGGCAAAGTAGTATACCAATAAAAGGCCGTGCCTCCAATAAAATAGCTTAAAGCTGGTGTCGCCGCAATTCCCACAGATAAATTGCAATTTCGGGATATGTAAGTTCGACTTGGGGAAGGCTGAGGCTGGGTTCACCGAATTAATTCAAAACAATCGCCAAGGCTTAAATCTAGGACTGACAGGAATAACAGCAAAAACGCACCCTAGCCGCATTACTGGGCCGAGTTTTTCAGCTAGAAGGCGCCGACGAGTGGGGTTTTTACGGATTTTTACGGATTACGCCGTTGAATACAGAGAATTTTGAAATGAAATGACGTTGATAATTTGGCGTAGCGAAAACGTAAGGACAAACTTCGAAAACGAACAGATAACAACAAGAGCAAAAAACGCGCGATCCGTTGGAGGGAGATTATCACAGACTTACTTGGGAGTAATTTAAATGAAGCCCTTCACTATCGGTGCAAGGGGAAATTCCTCTCTATTTTAAATTAGAAGGCGGATCGGCCGAACAGCTGGAAATGATTTTAATCAACTTCGGCCCGAAGTCTTCGGGCATCCCAAATAACAGTACCTAAATAATGAGTTCGCGACGGTTTCTGAGCGGAGCTTAACTTGTGAGAGTCGAAAAACCGCGATATTTTGGCATGTTTTTCAGGTTTGGCTTGTAATTCGAAATTGGTTAATTCTGCGGAAAACTTATCTATATAACAAAATAAAGATCTCTAAATTTCCATTCAAATGATGGAAGAGAACGTCAAATTCGGCTTTGGAACTCAGACGTCAAAAATCGTCAATTTATTCCAACCTTAAGAAAATATATTTTCTTAAAGTTGGAATAAATTGACGACCCATATTATGCTTTTGTTCGAACGACTGTGATCAAAAACACGGCAAATTTTACACAACCTTTGGTATAGGTTTCATGTGCAAAAATTAATTCAGTGTCAATGAAAAACATTTTGGAAACAATTTTTTTTTTTTTTTTTTTTTACCTACCTACTCGGAAAATATTTGAACTCCTGGGATCCTTCAAAAATCCCATTTGTAGCCCCATGAATGCCCTATATATCCCCATTGTGAAATCTTATCGTTCCGGAACCCCCAAAAATTGATTCTATGTCCAAAAATAATTCGAAAACGATACCTAACTCGATCCCATAGCTGAAAGCCTTCGAAAAAACCCTCCCTTAGCCCCATAGCGCCCCACGGGTTTGGGCGATTGGGCTGGAAACCTTGCGGGCACCACTATAGATGGTAAACCACGTATTTTGTCAAAATTTCAGATTTTTAAAAAATTCCTACTGCCCAAAACGGCCCGGACGGCGTAAGGCGTACATTTCGGTTTTGGAATATAGACCTCACGAAACGGATAATGTCAAATGTTGAGGCCAATCGGAATCTACGACCTCCGTCGCGATTACAAAGGTGTACTATTACAAAAATAATAAACCAAAGCGGTTGCTGTAATCAAAAACGCTGCCAATTTTACACAGGGGTTTATTATTATCCGATACATTATATCTTATTAAGTCAGTTAACTGTGCAAAAAAAAAAAAAAAAAAAAAATTAATTCTGTGTGAATAAAAAAGAATCTATGAAAAAAAAGAAAAAATAATAATAATAATAATAAAATAAAAATTCTTTGCCATATTTGGACAGTTGTGGGATCTTGAAAAATGGATTATTCGTTAAAAATTTCTCGGAAAGCGACAGCTTATTTGACCTCTCTCGAACCCTCCAAAAATCCCATTTGTAGCCCCATGAAAGCCCCATAGATCTCCACGGTGAAATCGGATCGTGCTGGTACCCCAAAAATGGATTCTATGTCCAAAAATACTTCGTGAACGACACCTGACCCTCGGGTTTGGGCGATCGGGCTGAAAACCTTGCGGGCACAACTAGATGGTATTACCAACCGTAATCTGGGTGAATCTACGAAAAGTGCCATTTTCTTGTCCCGGCACAATATCTCTACTTCTGGGCATGATAAGAAAGCTTTTTTTTCCTATGTGTCTATAGGTACGGGCTCCATACATCTGGTCTCCAGGTACGGGTTTCATTCATCTGGTCTTCATTCATCTGGCCAACAAACATTCTTGTGGCCAGATGAATGAATAGAGACCAGATGAATGAATATCACAGCAAAAGAAAGCCAGCAAATGACAGCACTGGAGTTTGCCTTTACTCAAGATTTTGACACTTTTCGTTAAAAAAATTTATACCATGGTTTCGATTCGCTGGATTTCTCTTTTAAATTCCGTCTACACTTTCATTTTTCATTCATCTGGTCTTAATCATTCATCTGGCTGTCAAACAACAGAACGATGAAAGTTGCTGCGTAGCCACTGATACACAATAATCACCAAGCTAATCTAAGTTTATTACCATAAAAAAAGTTCGGAATTTCTAGATTTTTAAATTTTCAAATGTGTGACCCCGAAAATGGCACTTTTCGTAGATTCACCCATCTACGTTTCATGAATCGGATTATGTCAAATTTTGAGGCCGATCAGAATTTTCGTCCTCCGACACGATTACTTAGATGTCCAAGAATAAAGTTGTAGGGCATGAAATCGTAAGAAGAGCTCTTGAATTTTCAAATTTGCTCATTCCCGCATAGCACACAAAACCCAAAAGTAGTCGTAACACTGAATTTTCGCTAAGCGGCTCTTCTTGAAATAACATGACTGTTGAGCCCAAACTCGAGTCATATTAAATAAAAAATTTTGCGTTTGAGTACCCATTGTCTGTATTTGATGATATTGAAATGCGCCAGACACGAAAATTACCTGATCACCTGTAAATCAACATAGCTGTGTCGGAGTATTTCTATAATATAGTGATCCTCTAGATGGCTCTCAGCATCAAAATTTGGGTGAGATCGAATTCTGAGGGATTTACCCACAGTTGCTGCGCTGTTACTTCCGAAGTTTGTAGTCTGTGGAGCTGCTGTGTTGTGGAACGGTCGCTTCACTGATAGTTGGTCAGGGATGACTGATGACACTTGACTGATTAAAAATTAAAAATGCATACCTAAAGAATTTCTCCCCTCGTAGTGAAAACACACGTTGATAATTCTGAAAATTCATAACCAAACGAAACTGAAAATTTGAGCGCATGAATTTAGATAAATTGAAGTATCTACACGGAATGGAAAGAGTCACGTGGAGGGGGAAGGGAATTAACTGGTTAACAGAGGTCGTGGGTGTCGGTGGGGTAGAATGAATGGAAGTGCTCGCAATGGAGGGGGGCGTAGCTGTGAAGGGGGTGAGGGTGGTTGCCCGTCTCCATAGAAACCGCGGGGATCTCACTCTTCCAACAAAGGTCATAAGGTCATGGGCCACCTCTCGCTCTGCCCTGGACTTTTTCGGCTGTCGTAGGCAATAACCTACCGTTTATTTGGAAAATGTTACAAAATAATATTAGCAGGTTGATGAGTCCGCGTCAGGCAAGTTTGTCGTTGGTGTAAAGGCATTACAACCGCCACAATCAGACCCATTAGGGACTGCAGTGGCGTCCAATGAGTTATTTAAAAAAAAAATTTAATGTCATCATGTCATGATGAAGTTAACTGCATATGGAGAAATCTACGTTTAGAAATGTTTAAACATTGAAGTAAGGTTAAAGAAGGATTCATTTATACTCTTCAAATAATTTGAAGAGTAAATTATTGTAGAGTACTTTTATTGTACTTCACTATATAAAAAATTGCTTAATAACTATTGCGAAGCTCTGACGGATTGTGACGAATGACAACCGAAGGAAGTTTTCCAACCTCCATGAATAACGTAGTTTGTTAAGCAACTCCCTTATTCTCGTTAGCCGTCTTTGCATGTAAATTGATGAGAACGCTTCCAAGCTGGAGAGGGCAGGAGGGCGAAAAGACGGAGAAAAAAAGGAAGGAACTCATAATAGTAAGGAACGAGCTGAAAAGAATAGAAAGTAGGGCCTACGAACTTAGTCGCTGGTTTCCACACCTTGTGTTTCAACGATATCGTTATGAAAGCACAAATCCGCTTTGGGAGGAAGAACAGTAATTGGTGAATTCATTCACGTCGAATTTATAACATTTGTTATTGTGCTTCAGCTCTCTTCCATAGTATTGAGGTAGATATTATCTAACCTGCTTCGAAATCCAAGGCGAAGTACTGGGAGTTGTAGGATCTCTGAGGTCTTGGTTTATAGGTTTATCTACGGTGTGCCGTATAATCTGGCAGTATTCATGCGGGAAAGGTGTCGATCCCTTCTTTTGGTTACCGAATCGTCACGTCCCAGGGTGGCAATAGGTCGCTGTTATCTCGTAAATGCGAGCCGTTTTCTCTCCTAGTGACCCCATTCAGCTACCTCTGTGTTTTCACGTGCGGGCGATAAAGGGTACTACGGTTTAATCTAATATGGATAACTTCCAAAACTCTCGTCGACATAATAAAGACATCCCTGGGGATCCACAATCCTTCCTTATTGAGGAAAATAACTATGCAACCGCGGTTAACAAGAAATAACGGAACCTAACCAAGTTAAGGGACGGTTTTGGTTCATTAGCTCCAATATATTATCGGCGAAGGTCTACATTTTGTAATCACCCAAAAATTTAGACCAAGATCAATAATCTCGCTTGCATTGTGCGGTTTGCCCTCTAAGGGCGGAATTATTCATAGACGTTTATCAAATCAGTCTCAAGTGCTGACTCCGATCGGCCACCTGAAGCATCGCAGGACAAACGTGTAAATTGCGTTATTCATAAACGTTAAGGATTTCCTGATGAGATGTCGCGCAGTCTCAAGAAGACGACTTGAAACCTGGCTCTGAGCTAAGAAACTTCTCTGAAACTTATCTATCAAAGGACATAAATTTTGATTATATCAAAATAATAATATTTCGGAGGTATATATACTAAAAATAATATTATAATATATTATCTCCAGTATTGAACGTTTCTTTAGACGCCCCTCCAGAAGACAAAGTTTTTTTAATAAAATCATTGCCCGCTTCCGTCGTCCAAGCAGTAACGCCAGAGACCTTTTCGAATGATTCCCATCCTCGCACTCGAAATATCCCTAAAATGTTTATCAATATCATTTTAAGTTTATAAAATTACCATAGAATCAATTTTTAAAGGAAAGTTTCTGATCTTGGAAAAACATTGTTATGGCCTGGACATGAATGAAAAACCGAGTACAGGTACTCGGTTTTTCATTCAAAATACCTAGGTCTTGTATAGGTTACTTGTACAGAAATTTAATTCTGTCAATGAAAACAAATTAAAAAATTTTTTTTTGGATTTTTATATTTCAAAAAAATTTTTTTTGGGGGGATTTTTTTTTTTCATAAATGTTTTTTTCAAAAAATATGTATTTTTTACTCGAAAAACATTTAACCTCCTGGGATTCTTCAAAAATCCCATTTTTAGCCCCATGAAAGCCCTATAGATCGCGACAGTGAAATCGGATCGTTCCGGGACCCCCAAAAATGGATTCTACGTCCAAAAATACTTCGAAAAAGACACCTAACTCGATCCCATACCCCCAAGCCTTCAAAAAACCCCACCCGTAGCCCCATTATAGCCCCATAGCGCCCCACGGGTTTGGGTGATCGGACTGAAAACTAGATGGTAAACCAAGTATTTTGTCAAAATTTCAGATTTTTAAAAAAATTCCTACTGCCCAAAACGGCCTGGACGGCGGATGGCGTACGGCGGACGGCGAACGGACATTTCGGATTTTGAATGTAGACCTCTTGAAACGGATAATGTCAAATTTTGAGGCCGATCGGAGTCGTCGACCCCCGTCGCGAAAACATAGGTATATTATTCCAAGAATAATAAACCAAAACGAGCGGCCGTACGGACATTTCGTTTTGGTACGGGAGGGTTTTAAAAAAACGCTGCAAATTTTACACAAGGGTTTATTATTCTTTGATATACATTACTTGTGCAGAAATTTTATGCTGTCAATGAAAAAATTTAAAAAAAAATTTTTTTTTGGATTTTTATCTCAAAAAATTTTTTTTGGATTATTTTGTTCAAAAATGTGGTTTTTTCAAAAATTCCGTATTTTTTACTCGAAAAATATTTAACATCCTGGGATCCTTCAAAAATCCCATTTTTAGCCCCATGAGAGCCCTATAGATCGGCACAGTGAAATCGGATCGTTCCGGGACCCCAAAAAATGGATTCTACGTCCAAAAATACTTCGAAAACGACACCTAACTCGATCCAATAGCTAAAAGCCTTCAAAAAACGCCTCCCGTAGCCCCATTATAGCCCCAGAGCGCCCCACGGGTTTGGGCGATCGGACTGAAAACCTTGCGGGCACAACTAGATGGTAAACCAAGTATTTTGTCGAAATTTCAGATTTTTTAGAAAATTCCTACTGCCCAAAACGGCCTGGACGGCGGACGGCGTACGGCGTACGGCGGACGGACATTTCGGATTTAGAATGTAGACCACTTGAAACGGATAATGTCAAATTTTGAGCCCGATCGGAGTCGTCGACCCCCGTCGCGAAAACATAGGTGTATTATTCCAAGAATAATAAACCAAAATGGTTTTCGGCTATGATATCGAATGGAGTGTCGTTTTTCGAAGAACGGTTGGACGTAGAATCCATTGGGGGGGGGGGGGTCCCTGAACGATCCAATTTCACCGTTGGGATCTATGGAGCTTTCGTGAGGTTACATTTTTATTTTATTTTTACAAAATAACACGAAACCTCCATTTAATGGAGGTTTTGAAGGAAGTTAGATGGTCGAATAACGACGCGGGTACTGTCTCTTGAGGTCCCATATAAATTTCAAGATTGAATAAGCGGTTCGCTCTGCGCTTGCGCGAACTAAAAAATTTTTTTGTTTCCTACAGCCCGTCAATGTTGTGATTACTTAATTATCCAATTTGGTTGTTGTATATGAGGGTAGTCTTTGGACGCGAGGAAGCTCTGTGCCATGTCCCTCTTGAACGAAAATGCGACCCGAAAGTAGGTAACGCGTGGTTCTCAATTCGTATTAGGAGGCTATTTTACAATTTAGGTACATATGAGACAATTTTATTTATTATTTACTTTTCCATAACAACAGAAACAACCAAACAAAAACGAAAACAAAAACGAAAACAAAAACAAAAAACAAGAAACAACAACAACGAAACGGCAACCAACAGAAAAAGCCTGGAACAGGGAGCCTGGAGATCCCTCGGTGTTGTTGGAGATGCTCTTGTGCCCATCCGGGCGCCGGTGTTCTGGGAGTTCTTGGTGTTCTTGGTGCCGCCACCGTTATTCGCCGCCGCTCACCTGGACCACACCCGCCCCA
Source organism: Pilophorus perplexus (assembly GCA_955831195.1). Lineage (NCBI taxonomy): Eukaryota > Metazoa > Arthropoda > Insecta > Hemiptera > Miridae > Pilophorus > Pilophorus perplexus. Next base: position 7,530,409 of record OY037013.1, on the reverse strand, counting down.
TCTTCTGTGCCGAGCGTTCGAATCCGCCGGCGCGTGTTCCGGATCCGGAGGCCCACAGCCCTGATGAGAGCTAACTGGGTCTTCACCCTGACCCACCCGGAAACCACGGAATACGGCTTATCCCATTTCTCGGCGAGCGCATGGGCCAGGCGCTTCAGGTAGCAGTCGAACTCTACGTGCATGGCACCATCGCAAGACACAACCAGTGGAGTGAAGGAGCCCCTCAGGTCTTCCGCAGCCGCGTCATACTTGGAGTGCTTGGCTCTTGCTGCGTTGTTGGCTGTAATGGCCCAGTCCTGGGAAGAGTAAGAGACGGCGTCAGCATTTATAATGCGGACGTCGAAAAACGCCGGTCTCTCCCTCTCCCAGACTCCACGGGCTTTGAAGTCAGCCACTAAGGCCGGGGATACCCCATCTGCCTCTTGCAGAACTGGCTCTACGGAGACTCCCCCCCAGGCACTTTCTGCTAGTTGGGCGCAAGAGTCCCGCAGCTGGTCGTGACCTCTTTTCACCAGCCCCCCCTTCATGCAATTCAAGGCGTGGGTCAGCCCGAACGGTTCCTCCCCACACCCATCGCATCTCCTCGGGAGTCCCCCTGGTGTGCGACCATAGCGAAGGGACACTGCGTCGCGAAACTCACTGGGGGAAAGGTCGTTTTAGGTACATATTAATTTTGCTTGGCAATGTTACTAGGGAAAGCATGTTCCATGTTTCTTGAATTTTAGCCAAAGGCTCAAAGCAGTAACCTGTGAGTTTTTGAAATGATGTTTTATTGACGGCCAGATCTGGCACAGTCGGTGGAAAAGGGTTAATTTTTGCAAATTTTTTCTATGTTTTGGAAAATTGGTAAGTTGTTCCCCATCCCTACCATGTAACAGTGTCTATTAGACACTGTCTAATCTCCCTGACGCCCTCCCATTATGGTTGTTTTTGTTTCGTTCACATTCCGTTTGTTTATTGCATAAGCCCTCTATGAACAGTAACCACCACATTGATTGACATAATATTTTCTTTTTCAGGTGAGTTATGACAAGCGAAGTTCAATAAGCTTCACGGACGCTATGGGCAGGTGAGATTGGCTTTCGGGTTATTTACTGACTCTATGTATTATTGCATTGTATGACTGGGAGACAATCCGATTAGGTAGTTTCGTTTAGATCGAGAATCTATGGGATGCACATTCCAGTAAAAACTGGCTGATGTGGGGTTCCGTTAAGTAATTCCCTGCAAGCTGGAAATAGTTATAACCTTTCAGTTAGATCTGAAAACAATAATATAATATTAAGAATAATATTATTACTCTTAATGTAATTCGGTTATTTACAATTAGTTTGGTGCATGTATAGAATCAAAACATTATCTGAATTTGAATCTTATTTTCCCTCACCTACTGTAGGTACTGTATCAGTACCTCCTTCATTCCATACTACACAATATGTGTATGTATTGGTTTAAACACCAACCACAAGTTGGAGTCCTCTTCGATGAAAGTTGATGCCTTGGATTTGCAGGACGGTTGCGTCGTCTGTCGTCGGCATGGTGAACGGCTGTGACGATTCGATATTCTGACTGGGACCGCGAAATGTTGAAACTTGGGATCTGAGTGTGTGAGTTGGTTACCAGTATCCAGTTGTAGTGCCAACAATTCCTAATATAGAGAGAGTGTGGAGGTACATAGTTGAATAAGTTTTGGGAATGAACTTATGAGGTGCATCTCACACAATGAGAAGCCGACCTATGTTGATACAAAATCAGATCTAAACTAGATTCTAGTTTAGACGGATCTCGCATCCAAGGGGAGCCTGTCTGTTTTGAGGTGAGTCTCGCACGATGGGGAGCCAACCTATGTTTATACAAAAACTAGTTAGGACGGATCTCGCATCCAAGGGGAGCCTGTCTGTCTTGAGGTGGGTCTCGCACGATTTGCCGTTAGATACTCTACAACTTTTATGAGGTAGGTTTTTTTTTTTTTTCATAGGATCATTAGGAAACTACAGAAGAGTAAAAGTTGATGAATGGTACACTTGAGCGAAATGGAAAAACTTGACGGGTTGTTTTCAGCTGACGATTCCTACCTTAATAAATAGGTCATATTAATCTTCTTTTTTTTAACTTTAAAATTTTTACAGTTGAGGGGGTCCATCATGCAAAATTTAAATGAAAGCATTTGTGAAAAAGACAGTTTAGGAGTTATAAGCGAAAAACTGAAAAAGTGCGATAATTTCGAGGTTCTTTGGCCGCCATAAAAAAAAATAATAATAATAATAAAACGCAGACCTGTGATGGCGCAAATTCAGTATACTTGTTTTCAGACCTTACTGTATGACTTAAATACGATTCCCAGAGTGCTGGGAGTTACGTCACAGTATGGTCCCCATTTTACTGGACTAACATGCTTTTCCCAACTTAAGGCCTCATTTTCAAACCAGGGTTCAATTTCCTGTTCAAAAGCTCAAGTCGATTTGTGTGAAGTGAGCGAATTGTATCTTCCACCACTCCTTTTCTTGAGCTTGAGCTGCTCTTTTATGGAGTCAGTTGGACGTGGCAGGCGTCCTGCTTTTTCAGCCAGTTTGACCAGCCAGATGCTTGTACCATTATAAATATATTTATAATGGTGCAAAAGTAAAATGCATAAATAATTGTGCATCGAAGTAAAATGCGTGTGTAGATTAGTGATCAATGCCCAGTACAAGGATTTGGAGAGGAAAGTGATGAGCTAGGTACAAGCTTCTTTCTTTTCACTGCACTGGGACATTGGCGCTGAAAGGGTTGGTGAAACTCTTGCGTTAATCAGACCTAAAACATTCGCAGACCCATGTGCAGGAGTGTGCTCTTCCTGTGTGTTTGCTACGCCGGTTTGTGACCCTGTAAGGGGTGGGGGAGGTTTGTGGTGGTTGCTTGTCGAGCCGGGGGCGGGTGTAGAGGGCGTAGTTGACGTAAAGGGCAAAGGCGATGGATGATTGTGCGACCGGGGCCAGGCGGGTTTGCGCCTCCACTCAACGCCCACTCATCATTGTTTAGCAGAGCAACCTCTCGTCCAAGGCCTATCCACTCCGTTCATTCACACACATCCCCCTCCACCCCTCAAATGCAAAATAGGTACGAAAATGAATGCTAATCAAAAACCACCTCAAAACATTAAACTGAATCTCATTATTTGTTGGTCGTTCGACCTGAGGGTCGTTTCAAAAGTAAGTTCTAATGTGCCAGGAAAAATTGAAATTCGAACAAGTGTAAAAAAATAAAAATAAATATTCGGATTCTACAGCGTACCTATAGATTTTTTTCTCTCGATGGTTAGGGATGGTCCAATTTGGTTAAAAAAAAACAAAAAAACAAACAGCTCCCAGCGCACAGTGGCCGGAATCGTGAATCTAGCTTATAAAAAGTCGAAAAACGATGGTAGCAATTTTTGTAGGGAATGGGCGTAAACAAGACTTGTGATGGTAGCACTTAGTGCTAACATGCTCCTGAAGACGGAACGAAAACGAAATCGAGGCCAAACTACAGGAGATGAGCGGGCGATCAAAATAAACGCTCGTCCAAGTCCCCTGTGAAGTACTTGAGTGATTTCAGCAGGTTCTGCCATTCTATCTCATTTGTTACATTTCAACCTTTTTCCCTCCTAAATTTGAGGAAACAGGACTTTTGATAAGCTAGATTCACAATTCCGACCACTGTGCGGCGGTCCAAAAAAAAAAAAACACACCAGGAATGATGTCCTCTGCAGCATTCTTCAAGCACATTTGTATTCGTCCTCCCTCAAGTCCATGAGTGAGTCCAACCTGTGAACTATTTCGATGTTCTAAATGTTTTTTCCCCTTTTACTGAAGTTAATCGTGAATTTCCGACAAAGGAACGTTTTAGCGACCAAAAACGTGGCACTTGAAAAGTCCGAACAAAAATCTCTGTTGGTTTTGCCTCCCCGCCGATTTCAAAACTATTCGGAACTTACTTTTGAAACGACCCTCATTAGCTCTTTTCATCCCAATAATTCGACAACCGTCATTGTTTTTTTGAGTGAATTTCACAACCAACAACAGGATTTTATTGTTGTTTTAAATGTTCACACTGCTCTGTTGGGAAGGACAGCCCGGCTTTGCACTAATGGCGAGCTAATAAATCTGCTCTTTGGATGATAGCGGATGTAGAGAGGAGCTGAAGGAGGGTCGAGTTATAAACCACTGTTTTCCACTGTACACCACCACACGAACCACCATCGGAGTCGAGGTTTGCTCGTAAAATATTGATGTTCCCTCTTCGGGGGGCCGTGTCCACCATTCCCTGCTCCCGCTCTCTGAAGCCCACTTTACAACTTGAACTGAATCGCTTCAACTGGATTTCTACGTAAAGTTTATTAGGCAGCTATCCACCCCTCAAGGGATGATAGGAAATTCCAATGAAACATATCATTCGTTTGGTTGCTTTCAAAACGAATTAGTTTACCAGTTATCGATATTATGTTTCAATCAGGGGAAACGCCAAATGGACGCTTTCACGAAGGCCAAATGGACGCTTTCACAAATTCATTGAATTTGAACGCGGTACGCGGCAAATAAACTGCAATAAAATGAACAACAAAATGTGAGGTCTGTGGTCGACGTCAAGTATTACAATTTATTATAATTACCTACATAATATTATGTCATAATGGAGAAATGGCTTGGTCAAGAAAAAAGTATAATTACATAATATTATGTCATAGAGAAATTGCTTGGTCAAGAGAAAAAAATTCTTCAGCAAAGTGCTCCTAATATAGATACTCAAAACCCGCTCGGTTTTCGAGAAGAAGTAGATACCAAGGGTGTTAACCGATGGCGAAAGTTGGAGTCCCTGTTGGTTGAGGCGACCTCTCACCAACCAGACCTTGCTACGACCATGAATACGGAAATCAGCTGAAGGGTGTTGTCGCTTCCTGAGGAATCTTGCCCAAAAGTTTTTGGCCACAACTCTTTCAGCCACTACTAGGGATGATGGAGGTGGCTGGATTAGCCGAGTGGTTCTGGGCGGTAGTCTCTTCACGCTGCATTTTGATGAGGCCACGGGTTCGAATCCCGTTGAAGACCATGGATATCTTGGGAATTAATGTGCAGCTGGATTAAAGTGAATAACCAAAAAATTAGCGCCCGTCATCTATATCACTAATTCTCATCGTGTCTGTCTATACCACTAATTATGAACTTGTCGGTGGCTACGTGGCTGACTATGTGGGTATGTTACCAGCCTTCTCCTCCTAAACGGCAAGTGATGAAAATACCGCGATTTTTTCTATGGGTTCGGTGAACCGTTTAGCTTCGAATAGGGGTTTGAGAACCCAAATTTTTGTCTGATTGAGTCGGCGTTTCCTCCTTATTCTACCTAGTGATCCGAATTTTAATACAAAATACTCAATGAACGAATTCCGACGATTGGCGAATTTAGATGGCGAGTTGAAGAGATCCTTTGTCTTGGGACGCTGTCAGGGACGTTGGAAAGGTGGAGAGAACGGGTGAACGGAGGGTGCCAGGGACCTTGGAAAGGTGGAGAAGGCGGGGAAACGTTGAGGGGGGAGGGTTTTGGGAAACGGTTCCTTCTACACTAATTTCAGATATATTCTGGTGTGGGAAGACCATTTCTCTCTCTATTCTCGGCCAATTCTACACCCGTTTTAGCGCATTGAGCGACCGTCACGGGCGAGCGAAGCGAGCCCCCCTGTCCGAGAAAGTGTTTGGCTGAGCGAAGTGAGGCCTTCTGTCCGAGAAAGTGGTCGGCCGAGCGAAACGAGCTTATGTCTGAGTCCTAGTAGGATAAAACCCTCAAATCAAAAATCAAATATTGTGGTAAGATGCGATATAATGTAGTTATATTGGTATAATTTGATTTAATTGTAATATTTTATTTTGCTCGTTCGTTTCCTCTTTTTTCTCGGTCTTGAAGAAACTTTACCCATTTCATCACTAGTTTCGCAATTTTCCATTTGAATGGAAAATGGTGCCTAAGTAAACAATACAGACGAAATAACTGAAGTACCTAAACAAGAAAATGGAGATCATTCCAAGCTCATAATTTGAATGGAAAATGGTGCCTAAGTAAACAATACAGACGAAATAACTGAAGTACCTAAACAAGAAAATGGAGATCATTCCAAGCTCATAGATGGTACAGAAATCTCAAAATCGTCGAAAAAGTTACATTCATCCCCCTGGCCATTCTTACAAAATTGAATGTTGACCTGGCAACGTCTATATTTGTATGCGTAATGCCGATTTCCCGAACGTTAAAAAGACTAACTCGAGCTGGGTGTCTCAACTTGACATTATGAAGACAAGAATGACTACTAACAATGAAGCATGCTCTCGAACTAATTTAGCCTATCGAAGTAGATTAATAAGTTGGGAACCCGCAGAAGTTGGGAACCCGTTATATTTCTCGGGCGACCCCAATGGGAATTGCTGGAATCCTCAACTCCAATTTATATCGTGTTGAGAGGGTTGGGAAGTTAAACACCACTCATTCATTTGCATTCTGCGGATATTTCTACCTCAATAAACCTCTTAATACATCCACATCCGACTAAATCTCTATCTGGATTTGTCTCGTGTAATTAATAACACGAGACACGCAACAGTTCTTACAGGTTTTTATACGAAGCCGAAAAAGAACGTTTCATTGGGTAAATCGTGAAATGAACGTTACAGACAAGCCGTTAAATTTGATCCCCTCCGGAGCTGAAAGTTCGTTATAGGCCGAATTACAAGACCGTCTATTGGGAATGACAACGCCGGGCTTCAACGTTCGTTGGAAATGTGTTGCGAGCACGTCAGCGGAAAATATTCGTCGGCCGCCGAAGGTGGAAATAATCGTGAAAAAAAAAAGGGTGGAAAAAAATTCCGTTACGGACCGAACCGCGGCGAGGGTAGGTAATAGTGGAGCGGCGAGGGTGGTCAATCATTCATTCATGGGAACTGGGTGGACGGATCGATCGCTCCATTGACATGGCGCACCCGGGTGTCTTAATTAGATGACATGGAAGGGAGCACGGTTGGGTGGCACTAAGGTTGTGTTTAGTCACTTAAGGGCCATTCTCCGAAAAGGGATCGAGTGAACTTCATAAATTACAAAATATCTTAATGTAACAGAGCATAGAATAATTTAATTAGGTAATATTGAACAATTAGAACATTTAAATGTATTTGGAATATTACAATATATTCTTTTTTATAGTTTTTATTTGAAATTAATCAAGATTTGATTTACATTTCAAATACTATAAAAAAGAACTTGAATGAAGATGTCCCGTATAATGTAGGTACCTACCTATTTAATACATTACCTATTGTTATGTATCCCCCCCCCCCCCTCAAGCGGTTGCTAATTAGGGTGAATAAATACGCCCTTCAATATAATAATTCAAATAATTACTTAATTGACACAACCACACTCGGCGGAGATGACTCGAGGGTAGGGGGCACGTTGCTGCTGATGACATCTGCCTCCCCGCAATCTGCTGAGGAGGCAGAAGGACGGTCGTCGCCTGACTCTCCTTCTTGGTTCTGTAGCGGTATATTTGATTTTCCCGCCACATCGCTTCCCCCTTGAGGGAGAGACTGTTCTCAGGCAGAGTATGCTCTGTTTGTCCCGCTCGCAGTCGTCACCACCCCTGTGATCGTGGTTGTCTGCCCCCCTCAGTCCAGGTGGTAGTTTGGCGTAAAGCCTCCTTCCTGGTTTATACCAGCAACTAGACGTAGAGTGTGTGTTTTGATTGCACACAGCACATGTATCGTGTTTACTGTGTTTGGGCGACTTGTTCCACTGTTGATTTCCACTTTGTTGGGCAGGCTTTGGGCTCTTGCCTTTAGGTGGAGGTTGGGTAGTTGTAGGGGTTTTCCTACCCCATTGGCTGTATTCACCCTGCTGGTTCCAACTCTGCAGCTGTTGGGATGTATGCCCCTGTTTCCTCCAATGAAGCCCTCGCCTTTGTCATTGCCTCCGAGATGGACTGAGGCTGCATCATGGACAGCATTTGAGCTACATGAGGGGGGAGGTTACCAATGAATAGCCTTCATGGCAAGCCGTATGGCAAGAGCATTTGAGTCCGAGTCTTTGGATGGATCAGCCTTCTCAGCCAGGGATTTTATCCGCTCAGCGTACCTGGCAATAATTGTCTCCCCCGTGGCGATGGTGGCCTTGGTCAGCTCCTGCATGTAGGAGCGGGCAGACCTACTCACCTACACCGGTTCTGGTTTCCAATCAAAGACACCAGACACCAGAGTGCAGGTCGATTTTCAAATTTTTCTTGATTTTCTTGGTAACGCGAAAATGGCCGTGTTCGCTTTGTTGTGAATGTGATCGCGTGTATTGACTCCACTTAATCGTGATATAAATTTATCTTATTCGACATGACAGATCCTTCAGTTTTTAGTTTTTAATGGTGGCCTACTCGTCGACCAATAGGAGCTGACTTCGGGTCTCCACCAAAATTCAAATTGCAATTTTTCCATAATTTTTATAAATTCGTACAAACTTGCAGTTTGTGTTTTAACCCAATTTTCAGTATCATTTGGACGCCATCTATCGACACACACAAAAAAAAAAAAATAATATAATAATAATAATAATAATAATAATGATAATAATCCAGACACGTTTCCATTCCTAATTTGTCACTTTTAATAATCGCTGGAAAATTATTCGTTGGGTCGCATTCAATTTTTAAAAGTGTGAGATTCCACCTGCATATTAGTCCCAACTCGGCCACTTGGGAAATGCACGAACCCTATAGAATGATGAGATAGGGCTTGCAGCTGTTGAACGTGTCAAACTCGGCCTTCGCTTCCCTCCGGTGATGGTTTACTGTTAATACAGGAGGGTGGCCGCTGGTCCCCAGTCGCCCGCCATAAAAGGATTAACCCAGAACCACCCCTGGTCCAGCGATACCCGCATAATTATTACCTAATCGAACAGCCGATTTTCACTTCGGTTACAGCCCCGAAGGGCCTAGTGGTCGTTGCAACTGGAACAGTGGTGGTGGCAGGGCGACAAGATCATTACTTACGCCATTCGAGGTTCATCCCTCTCGGATTTGATGCTCGACAAGTTATACCCATCCCAGCTGGAGTTGCCAGACGTTGTGATTTACCAGGACATAATAATCAGGATATTATCCTGATTTTATGGGTGTTCTGACCGTCCTGATGTAAAACAAGAGCTCTGATCAAAAATCCAAAACTTTACGCGTCCCGATGAACATTATGATTTGGCTTCTTATTCTTGCGGAGGTCGAAAATTTTGATTGGCCTCAAAATGTGACATTATTCGTTTCAAGAGGTGTAGATTCCAAAAACGAAATGTCCGTCGGCCGTCTGAGCCGTTTTGGGCAGTAGGATTTTTTTTAAAAATCTGAAATTTTGACAAAATACTCGGTTTTCGATCGCCCATACCCGTGAGGGCCGACGAGAGGGGTTTTTAACGGTTTTTTCTATGGGATCGAGTTAGGTGTCGTTTTCGAAGTCCATTTTGGGGGGTCCCAGAACGATTCGATTGCTCCGTGGGGCTTTCATAGGGCTATTTTTCGATTCATTTTGGACGCATAATTTTTTTGAGGTCCCTCATCTGTCCAAACAATGTACAGGTACAAAAAAAAACTAGGTCTACAGTTGTTGTTTTTTTCAAAATATTTTTTTTTGAAAAACAAGGCTGGGTTACTCGACTGCTAGGCTCAGAAATGTGTTGTGGGATCTTGAGGTTCAGTCAACAAAGGTAACTCTTCGTCTAGGCCAACGTTTCGGTTTATTTATAAACCATCCTCAGGGCTACATTTAATTTTCATAAATTTTATTCCTTGTCTATCCATTTTAATAGGTAGGTAGATAATGTGATAATAGGTGGTAGATAATGTGATAATTTGATAAAGTGGAGAATGTATATATGTAAATAAAAATAATAATAGTCCCCATGGAATGTTACCTACATAATATTATCATGTCAAGCCTCCATAATGTCTAGTGCAGAATGTCAGCCATAACCATCTTCATAACCTTCGGTATAACCTTCACTGCTCTAACTCCACATGTTCAATCTGTTGCACGTTTTCTTTCAAATCAATTATATTACTTATCTGTTGGCTGTACAGTACCTACAAATAAAATAGTGCCAATTGTACTGCCTAGTCTGAGTGATGGGAGTATGGTGTTCTGCAAGACCCCACATGTGATTAAGGTTGCATGATTTCATCTGAGGTATGTGACGAATTTTATATATTGTTACCAGATAATATCATAAATAATTATATTACAAATTGATAGTAGAGGTAGGCATTAATATTTAAGTAGGTTAACTTTATATCACAGCACATTTAGTTTAGGTACATGTTTTTTTTTTTTTTGTTTTTTTTTTAAATCTCAAAATAGTCTCACTTCAGTTTTATCCTGGGCATTCTATTTACTATTGACTGTCTAATGCTGTTGGCCCATAATATGTATGTCTAACGTCCTCTGGTATATTTCTGTAGCCCTGAGGATGGTTTATAAATAAACCGAAACGTTGGCCTAGACGAAGAGTTACCTTTGTTGACTGAACCTCAAGATCCCACAACATATTTTTTTTTTTTTTGACGCAGATTTAATTTTCACACAAATAACCATTATCAATGAATAATGTACCCTTGTGTAACATTTGCAGCGGTTTTTTTTTTAAATTCACCTTCAGCCCTTTTGGAAAAACCCAAAATCAGGAAGTTGGGCATTTCTTAGCGTAGTGTCTGTGTCCTCAACGGTCTTATTATCAGGTACAACTGTTTATTTAAGTTATTAGTCAGCTCTTGTTACCATAAGTTATCTCAAGTCTCGTGAAACAAACGATGGTTGACGCTACGTTGGTTTGAATTCCTATAGTAAATAATTTACTGATTATTATTGACAATTATTGTCAACCATAAAACCGTTTTCAGGAGTTATAAAACTGGCTGAACAGTACCTGTACTATAAAATTGGTTTGAAGTCCTACAGAACGAGTTTCCGAGCTGTAAAATCGATTTGAAGTGCTGTAAAACTGGTTTGAAGTTCTGTAACGCTAAGGAGCTACAGAACCAGTCTTCAGGGCTTTGAAACTGGGTTGTAGACCTATAAAACTGGTGCAGAGCCTCGTGAAGTCCGATGGAACCAGATGCATGACTATAAAACTGGTTTGAAGAGATACACAACTGGCTGGTGGGGTAAAAAACCGGTCTGAAGAGCTATAATACTGTTTTGAAGTGCTATGAAACCGGTTTGAAGTTATTTACGAATGACTGGTTAACGAGCTACAGAGCCGGTTTTAACCGGTAGGCGTAAAACTGGGTTTAAGTGCTATTTGAAGTTACAAAATTAAATTTTGCACTATTTAATAGTGATGACAAAATGTTTCAAGATATCGATATATCCTTAGGCTAAGGACCTTAGCAATATATCGGAGTTAAAATATCGAGGTTTCGATATATCGGCTATTAATGTAATTCATTTTTCCTGGATTCTGCTGTCGCAACAAAAAATGTGAACGGGCCAAAAAACATCCATTGTATTTGAGCTGCCCTGTACATTCAACTTTTATATAAAAATTAACGAAGACATTTCCATTCACATTGTAATTGGATGATGAAACATGAATTAAATAATCGAGGTGTTTGTCTCTACTGCTCAAATTAAATAATCGCGGGGTTTGCTCGGTTTAGTAAAAAATCTTCGAGGATCTTCTACGCCAACGTTTTGGTTTATCAATAAATCATCTTCAGGTCTACAAAACAGAACCACAGCTCAGAAACAAACAATCTTTGAGTGAGAACAGCAATTCACTAAGTGACGCGAAGTTTTGTGTAAACACCTTGAAACACACCCACATTGATGTTCTACATCTGAAATTCCTGACACCCTCATTTTTGTTCTATCCAACTCCCTTCTGCTGTATATGACCTGGTGATGATTCTCCCTTCTAAGGTAAGGTACATAACTGTAACTATCGTTAAAAAAAAAGTAAACTGTAAGTGGGAAAAAATGCGTTAAGTAATGGATGAACTTTTGTTCACACTCAAAGATGAGTTTTGTTTCTGAGCTATGTGTAGTTCTGTTCCGAGCCTTGATGATGGTTTATAGATAAACCGAAACGTTGGCGTAGAAAATCCCTGAAGTTTTTTTTTAACTTCGCGCCCCCCAAACATTTAGTTACATTTAGAAATAGTTACCGACATATCGGAGCAAAATATCGATATTTGTAATATATCGATGTTTTGTTGCCATGACTTATAACAAAGCTGGATCTATTTTTTCATGTTTTATGTTCAAACGTTTAGGACGAAAAATTTTGCTATTCCTGATTTTTCCTGATTTGCCTTGATGTATGGGAGTAGATACTCTCCTTTTATCAAAATGAATCTGGCAACCCGAAACCCAGTGCACTTTCATACCTACATACTGAACAAGATGCGAGCAACAATTGAAATCAAAATTTGTTTTTCAACAGCATATTTACTACAGCATATTTAATATGCCGTAGTGGTTGCTTCCCGATGGTGCAGAGGCCTCCAATGAAGTGGTTAGGGAGAGAAATTACTCCTCTGCAAACGATTCCGGGTCATTTCGTCTACAACCATTTCCCCACAGACTCTTTCCTCTACGGACATATCGCCGACGGCGTTTAATCTACAACCAAATGATCCACACAACCATTTCTTCGACAAACCAAATCTTCACGGATCAGTTTCACCTCAAGGTCTTTTGACCTACAAGGAAGGTCACAAACTCGCTGAAAAGAGCAGCTGAAGAGCAGCCTGATGCACCACCGTCAAAGTTAATTAGAGACGCATTGCTAGATGTCCCCCCACACGTTATTGCACATGTTCCTGAACGACAACCTTTGCGACGCTGCCTAAAAAGGGTCCGCCAAAAATATCTGCCTCAGAATCCCAAATCACTGGACGATTTGGGTCCAATATTACACGAGTACATCAGAACACTACCTCCGAACCGTTGGATACAACTTCATGCTGTGAAATAACACCTTTCCCGACTCAGTATGACCAACCATACTTCGAATCCTGACGGTAAGATTTAAAAAAATTTTTTTTTTTGCCCATGCGACCAATGTGGGGAAGTGTGGGGAAAATATCAACAGAAAATGTGTAGGTGATAAGGACATGTGGTAAAATAGGTTGTAGGTCAAACATTATAGTGGCGAGTTGGTTAGTTGGTGAAAAGGTGTAGATGAAAGTGGCTGTGGAGAGATGGTCTGTGGGGAAGTGGTCTGTGGTGAAAGGCTGTAGGTGAAGTGTCCGGGAACCTCTGCAAACAAATACAATAATTATTATTATGACCGGACTCTGTTTTTACATAAATTTTCAAAAGGATAGCTTATTTGAAAAATGTACCGACAGCTTGCGGTCAAATTAAATACGCCTCGGGAGTGTGTGGTAAGCAGAATCACTCTCAATTCCTACTGAACTAGTAGAACCGCAGGGTTCATGCAGAACTAGTCCGATTAAATATAATTAATTTATTTTTAATTCCACCTTTTTTCCCCACCGGCCATTACTTTGAATGGAATTTCCGCATAATAAAACCTTCGTCTCTAGAAAGGTCTGGAATGCGGTTATAAAACCTAAAGCAGGGAATGGAATAAAGGCCTCTGGAAGGGAATTTACGTACACGCGTGCCTTATAGGCCTACACTAAACGCCTTCCCAACAAACTTTTCCCGTTTGTTCTCCACTTGGAGAATTAGCCCTTGCGGTTACAACCTTCGAGAATTCGCGCCTTACCCCCTTCGCCAAAGCTCGCAGCAGCTTACCAACATTAAGGCTCTTGTTCCAACAACAATGGCCCCCGTTATTATCCTTCTGGAAAACCTCAGGTCCTCATCCTCTTCCGAAAAGAAATTTGGGGTCCGTCCAACTCTTGTAATTACCTCCCCGTCGTACAGCTGTTATGTTAGTGCCGATGGATCGCGTCGAGCCAATTAAACGGTTAACCGATCTACTGAAGTTCCATTTGCAAAATTGTAATCCCTGTAGAGTCTACAGTGTAGACGAAGCAGATAGAAGTCACGACACCGTAAGAGTTTTCAGATGAATCCTCAAACCCTCAGAAGGTTGGTTTTTGATGTTGGGCGATTTGAAGAACTAATTAGCCATCTTTTAGATTAACTGGTTTCCATCTGGGAAGGTAATTCAAAAACCAATTCGATGGTGGAGCCGTGTTCATCAACGCCGTCACTGCGTCCGATTTTCTCCCTTTTATCGTCAAAAGGATGTCATTATTACGGTCGAGTGAAAGTGATCGAACGACAGAAAATCGCAGAACGTCGACTCATCGCGTTAATCAACTCATCCTGCTAGAGCTCCCTTCGTATAACTCGTCAGGCACATCACACATCCAAAAAATGGAATGCGATCAGGGTGTCAGACAGACCGACTGACAACCACGTACATAGGCTCGACTAAAGAGGTATGTCTCATAGACCAAAGCCGTGGTTGTATGCTGTCAAACTGCTCTCAAAACGTCGTAATTTCAGCATCAAGGATATTTGAACGGCATTAAGCAAAAGGGAACCAGTCCACCCATTTCAAAATGGCCGCTGGTTCCCTTTTGCTTAATGCCGTTCATTTTCACTTGCAGTATTTTTGCGTTCTGTCACACTGGTGCTAACAATTTCAAGCGGGGTCTCCACATTTATTATTTGTTTATTTATTGATTTATTAAATTATTTAATAACTTTTCTTCACATTTATTCACAATGTTATCCTCGTGCACGATGTGTAATTGTAGACCTGAACCTGACCAGGACGGGCAACAGGTTGAAATGTTATACCGTGGCCTGATAACAAACATTTTCCGTCAGTAGCCCTTGCGATGAGTTTATAACAGCTATCAACTCATCGTGAGGGCTCCTGACAGAAGTGTTTGTGTTACCACGCTGCCATCAAGCGTAGACAAACACAAAGACATGTGAAAAAAAAACAAAAAAAAACAAAAAAAAAAACATGAAATCCATTCCTCGGATCCTCTGACGTTCACACTTACATTCCAGATACCTTCGCCTAGAAGAAGCGCTAGATAACACTGTTCAACAAAAAGAAGAAGAAGAAAAAATGTTTTGGTTTTTTATTCTTGGAATAATACACCTATGTAATTGCGACGTTGGTCGACGACTCCGATCGGCCTCAAAATTTGACATCCGTTTCAAAAAGTCAAGATTCCAAAACCAAAATGTCCGTCCACCGTCCGAGCCGTTTTGGGCAGTAGGATTTTTTTTTTTTAATTTGAAATTTTGACAGAATAGGTCAATATTAGGAATAGGAATAGAATACCTACTTGGTTTACCATCTAGTTGTGCCTGCAATGTTTTCAGCCCGATCACCCAACCCCGTGGGGCGCTATGCGGCTAAAAATGGGCTACGGGAGGGTTTTTTTTAAAGGCATTTGACTATGGGATCGAGTTGGGTGTCGTTTTCGAAGTATTTTTCGTCGTCCAATCCATTTTTTGGGGTCCCGGATCGATCCCATTTCACTGTGGGGATCTGTAGGGCTTTCATGGGGCTACAAATGGGATTTTTTTAAATCCCAGGTGGTCGAATGTTTTCCGAGTTAAAAAAAAAATCTTTTACTTCATGTCCTATGCATCTCTTATTACAGTCCAGCTGGTGGACTCTCTCACTAGGCTCATCTCAATTCCCGGGGAAAAAAAATCTAAACAGGAGCGGAGGAAGTGAGTTTTTAGGGACATATTGCAAACGCGGTACTTTTGAAGGAGTTCACTCACCAACTGTCGGTAGTTGCCTTCCTTCCTGTTGCCAAGAAAATCTCTTACCACCCATCTAAAAGCTTCCCAGGCTGCTTTCTCGTTTCCATCCGAAATTAGATCAAAAGTAGGAGCCTTCAGAATTTTACGAATTTGAGGGCCACTGAAGACTCCCTCCTTTACCTTTGCAAGCCTCAATCCTGGGCATCTCGCTCTTAAATATTCGAAGGCCCCTTCACTCTGATCCACGGCATTCACAAAATCTATTCCACTAATTCAGACCGTCTTTGTGTGTACGGGTGTGTGTGTGTATGTACGTCACAAGCCTTCCCCTCCGTAAGGGATAAAAATACGGCGATTTTTTCTACCGACTCGGCCTCCCAGACATAACCTACTGGGGGGTTTAGAACCTCCCCTTGCGCGCAAATGGGCGCATTTGCGCCCAACTTTTTATTTTAAATGGGAACTCCAGAATTTTTCGTTGAGCGCAACTCCTACCTAGAGATCCAAATTCTAAGAAGAAAAAAAATTGGTTTCTAGGATTTTGAAGTATTATACCTTATCAATGGTTTCAGTAGTTTCAATCAATAACTCCGCCAAGTACGGCACACGTTGGTTCATTTCAAAGCATCACTACGACGAATAATGAGGACGAAAAAAAGTTACCGTTATTCCTCCTTTCTTCCTTCATGCACTCCCATTTCACAGTGAAGCTTCCAGCTATTTAAACGACCTTGTAACAATCTGGCAAATAGCCATAAAGTCGGACTAGGGGTTTTCACTGTTTGAGAGAGTGCAACCCTTTTCCGCCAGCTGGGGTGAGGTTAATTGGGAATTCTGTGGAGCCAGTTCAAGGTGACTGTCAAGTTGGTCGAATAAATCTTCAATTATATTTCTCGGGATCTCGTTGTGCAGGATCGGCGTGGAATGATTTATTTCATTGTCGGGGGAGACTTTCAATTGTGTGGTCTCACCGTCCAATGGTCTCGCAGTATGTCAATATGTCGCAGCTGTTACCTATGTTTTAATAAAAAGGAAGGTGGATTGTGCTCGTGTTAAGAGTTTCCAGATACTTTTCAGTGTATAGTGGTGTGAAGGGAGAGACTTTGAGCTCGTATTTTGCATAATTCCTGAAAATTGCATCTAAACGTTTCCCGATCAATTTGGTCTTACCAGTAGTTGCGCAAGTATACTCAACATAAGGAAAGCTGAGATCTCAGAAAGTAACAACCATGTGGAAAAATTCATGGCGTATTAGGGGCACTTAGTTGACCTTGTTTCACCTCTAATTTGTTCCAAGGGGGAGTAGTTAACCTTAGGGTTAAATGGACCACCCTCGATTAAATATTAAGGGCGAAGGAAGCGGTCGTCTTTCCGAGTAGTAAATCTTACTTGCAACTTTATTTCTACTTACCTGCCGCTTCCACCTGGACGTTGGAAACGGTTCATGTTCTAAAAATAAAAATTATAATACTTTGTACTTTGCGGAGGCAGTAGTCTAAAGTGCTCGTTGAAAATGCAATCCTATTTTTTATGTGATAAGTTTCATAAACAACTAGTTCTCAAACTCCTTTGCCTGTTAGTTTCTGAGAGCTGTAAGGTTGTCTTGTAGTTCCGGTCTGGTTCAATTGTTCAATAGTTCTCTTTTGATAAGGTACCAAGACCACCACTTAGTAGTTATAGGGGTCGTGCAAGGGATGAGCACCAGATTGCTCTGGTGGTGTATGGTGCCAAGATCAATTCTCGAATCGGATTATTGGGAACCACACGTGTTAAAAATTGCTTTGTTGGTCGTGCACTTTTGCCTCGCTTTGAAAAAGTAAACTTACTATAAATATCAACTATACACAATCGAAAAATCATGTTATTTGGAGCAAAAAGAATGCTATTGTTAAAATTACGAACTTCGACTGCAGTGAGCTGTTACTTGAGACTTTTGAAATGAAATCTCAGGATTACAAGTGAATTCCGCAAGCCGGGATTTCCACTTGGGAATGGGAACACCTTTCCTCCATATGCGCATAATATTATCTTCGTTGGGGGTAATAATTTTCTTCCACCCTGAGAATAATTCTAATTAGGTTCCTATTATTGTCGCGGGTTTGTTAGTAATGTTGAGAAAATTTCATCCCCAGGAAGACGCACATGCGGTTGTGAAAGTTTCCATTTCACTCACTCCATAATCATCAGGCTTGCTCCAAATCACGCCCCGGGGGAAAAAAGTCTTCCACCAGAGTGCTGAGTGTGCTTAAAACCAGCTGAGGCGGCCCGAGTTTAACCCTGGAACGGAACCATCCAAATCCCCCGATTTGGGAGTCCCGAAACGAACTTCTACAACCGTCTGTGGGACTATATCGGAGCGTCACCCGCGGCAGGGCCGTACCCAGGGGGGGGGGGGGGGTCAGAGGGGTTGGAACCCCCCCGAAATTTTCCCAAAAATAAGCATTTTCAAACACATAGGAATTAAATTTACTCAAGTTATAATTGATCTTCATAGGTAAATAAGGAAGAGTACAAAACAATTTCTAGTTAAAAGTATACGTAAATAATTTATAAAATGTATTACAATTTTACAAACCCATTCGCGTACGTGGATGGACTAGGGGTCCCAATCCGCACGGATTTTCAGTCCTGCAGGATCCGCACCTCCAACTTGCCAATCCTGCAGGATCCTGCGCAGGATCCTGCATCTGCCCAACAGCGCAAATTAATTATTTATTTAATTAATTAATTAGTAATTTATAATGCTAAGTCATGATAGAATACCCGGAGTAGGTAAGTAGGTAAAATTAAAAGATTTAGGTCGTCAATAAGAGTATTAAATACTCTTAAGTAATAAATTTTAAGGACAGAATATAATAATTATATTCTGTCTTTATATTCTCTTATTGAAGTTTTCAATTCATACCGTTTGTAACAATCATAATAATTATTATTATGATTGTTACAAACGGTATGAATTGAAAACTGGATGTTTTTACTTAGTCTGGAAGAACGACCGAAGCATGCACAATGCGTTCAGAGTGTCACTGTTGATTCGCGAACGAATGGATACTCTGAACGCATTGCACTATGTACAGTACATAATATGTACTGTACATAGGTGTAACATAGGTAAATACCTATCCAGCAGCGGAGAAGGCGCGTGCGGATTCAAGTGGGCGGTATCGTTGTCAGGTACGAAAAGGGCGTGGTTAGACCAGGGATCTCTTATACTGGTAGTGTAACAGATCCCTGGGTGAGACATTTTCCTCTTACGTTGTCATTGTCGAAAGTGGACATTTCTTTCTTCAATACAGTTTCCAAGTCCAGAGTGGAAAGAGCTCGTTCTTGCAAGGAGGTTTGAGGTTGTTGAAGTTTCGATTCAAGTTCTTCTTTTAATGATAGGTGTGCGGAAGGTAAAGTATTCAGCTGGTCTGAGCCAGATCCAGTCAAAGATGATGCAGAACTTGTACTTGGACCTGGGGCTGGGGTTGGACCTGATTCATTTTCTGTGGTGATGAAATGATTTCGATAAATGATCCCAAACGGCCGTGGAATCCATAGCTTTAAATCAGCTCACAAGGCACAAGTTAATAATACCATCATGTTGCAAAAAGATGATGAATGAAAAATTTTCATTTAATGGTAGAAGACTGGGCTGGCCCTGGCGCTAAATGGGGGAAAACTGTGAATCACAGAAGGAAATAATTTCCTTCACAATTATTGTGATTCACGCAGAAGATCGGAGAAGGAGGGGGCTGGAGCGCTGGAGGGGAAAGCACCCTGCCAAGAGTGGAAACTGTTATTCACATTTTTGCAGGATTGCAGGATCCGCGCACGAATCCTGCAGGATCCGCACCTCTCAAAAAGCGGCAGGATCCTGCAGGATCCTGCAATTGCAGGATTCAAGATTGGGATCCCTAGGATGGACGCGGTCCGCCGCTAACGGCGTAGACCCAAACGTTCCATTACGGAAGTTGCCGTAAAGCATGTAGTTTGGCGCTATGTATTACGATAGGTAGCAGCACGAAAAATGACCGCCATTCGACTTTACAAATCCCTGACTATATTCTGTAGGTTGTTTTTCTATGTTCAATATGTTTTTATATGTTAAACAATGTTGAGTCTATTTGTATTGTCTATCTATTTATTTTCCTAGTCACCAAATTAACAGGGGAAATTATTTTTATGTTATTATTTATATACTTAGTGACACTAAGTTAGTGTCGTTCTAACTTTTGTCAATAAAAGCTTAAAATGGGTTATTTGACAATTTAAAAAAAAGTTTTATTGGGTAGGGCCTCCGGACCCCGCCTGGTGCCACAACCCCCTTTATATACTTAGTGTCGTTCTAACTTTTGTCAATGAAAGCTTAAAATGGCCTAAAAATGGGTTACCTATTTGACAATTTTGGTTTTTCTTGGAATAATAGGTACACCTATGTTTTCGCGACGGAGGTCGACGACTCCGATCAGCCTCAAAATTTGACATTATCCGTTTCAAGAGGTCTACATTCGAAATCCGAAATGTCCGTCCGCCGTACGCCGTCTGGGCCGTTTTGGGCAGTAGGATTTTTTTTTAAAACCTGAAATTTTGACAAAATACTTGGTTTACCATCTAGTTGTGCCACTCAAGGTTTTCAGTCCGATCGCCCAAACCCGTGGGGCGCTATGGGGCTAAAATGGGGCTACAGGAGGGGTTTTCTGAAGGCTTTTAGCTATGGGATCGATTTAGGTGTCGTTTTTGAGTATTTTTGGACGTAGAATCCATTTTTGGGGGTCCCGGAACGATCCGATTGCACTGTGGCAATCTATAATATAGAAATATTATTTCTTTCATGGGGCTAAAAATGGGATTTTTGAAGGATCCCAGGAGGTTAAATATTTTTCGAGTAAAAAAATAAAGAATTTTTGAAAAAACACATTTTTGAAGAAAAAAAATCCCCCCAAATTTTTTTTTTTTTGGAATATAAAAATCTAAAAAAAAAATAATTTTTTTTTTTCATTGACAGAATTAAATGTCTGTACAATTAACCTATATCGAAGAATAATAAACCCTTTTGTAAAATTTGCAGCGTTTTTTTCTAAAGTTTTATTGGGTAGGGCCTCCGGACCCCGCCTGGTGCCACAACCCCCCCCGAAAATTTTTCCTGGTTACGGCCTTGACCCGCGGGACGGCGAAAAATCCTCGGACCGTCGCAGCCAGGGATCTGTTATACTACCGTAGGTATAACAGATCCCTGGTCGCAGCAAGCTTGCCGCACTAGTGCTCGAAAAAAGGTCTGTCTATACAGCCGCGGTGACAGAGGTAGAAAGGTCCCCGAGAGGGAAGGGCCCCGGGGTCCGAGTAAGTCAAGTCAGTTAGTTCTCAGTCCGCTTTTTGCATTCCTCTGTTAGTACATAATAATAATAATTATAGTTAGTAATTATTACTAACTATTATAATTATAATAATGGATTCGTCCGATAACGCGTTGATTTTAAGTATGACAGAGGCGGTGGGATTACTTAATTCTTGCAAACGGAGTTGCGGTGTGCATCCCTTCCGCGATAGTGAACATCATGCTAAATTTGGACAGTGGTATTTGAAAATACGGCAACACGACGATAAATTTTTTCATTATTTTCGTTTGTCGATTGGATCCTTCGACGAATGACTATCAAAAGTTGGTCCCTTATTTAAAAAAAAAAACCAATCGACCAATTTTAAAATGGCGGTATCCCCAGAAGCCAGGCTCACCGTAGCATCATTTTTTTCCTTTGAATATTAAATTTCAATATTCAAATACAGGCTAGTGCATTTGCCTGTATGCAAATGCCTGCCACCACATTCGATCGACTTCAGAATGAATACAGCAGATGTTAGGTTTTGGTTTATGTATTCGCGACAGGGGTTGGTTATATCGGTCACGTCAACTACATGGTCACAAAACAAATCAGTTGGAATTTTAAAGCCCACTAGAAGCGAGTGAGACTAGTTCGATCATGATGTTTTCTCAGGCAACGTCAACACCAAGCTCAAATCCTATACACTTCTGAAAGTTGACCCACTATAAAACCCAAATTGACCTCGGAAACGTTATTTTTTGTGGTTCAACATCAAATATATCTTTGATTTTGATTACTGAATGCTGGAAATTGAAATAGCGAAGCTTCCAGTATTTTTGTTCTCCTATGATTGGTCAAATCCCTCACTGTGTGCCGCGATAAATGGCTGCTGTATATATATGGTGCGGTTCCGACGGCGAACCACCCTATCATAGCAGGTCTTGTTTACCTCAGCGTTGTTAGCAGTCAGGAAGCAATTGCCGTCCCGCCGGTAATATATCAGAGCGGGACCGGCTATATTGAGCCCCACACGTAGGTAGGTTCAGATAGCCAGGTCTTCCAGGGTGTACTTGGTAGCCTTCACTTCCTCTTGTGGACTCTGACTATCTGTGGTAATATGTATAAAACCCTGTGTAATTGTATAATCAGCAGTGCTTGGATGTTCAAATGTTAAGTCCTTCGGAGCCACTTCGGATCGTCGGATCTGCGGATAGTCTTCAGGTCTTCTTCTCCAGAGTCTTAAGATCGGGATGTTAGGCTGATAGTGAGTCGGCTCACAAGTCCCGGCTCCTTTATGGAGAAGTTGGAGACGTTCGAGTCAAGCTTAACTCTGTTTAGCTTCACTGCTGCCTTCTGTCCTACCTCTCTATTCTTGCTGTTGCTGAGTTTCTTCAATAAACTATCGTGCAGATCACTCTCTCGGAGTCATCATCTCGACCCTAAAATGCTCTCCAGGTTCTTTCGCAATTTGGTGTCCCGCAGGATATTACAGGTTGGCGAAATAAGCCTTGGTTTAACCCTCGAGATTAACTGGAACCGAGTTTGTCTGAACTCCGTTACATGCTTTTTTGGTGAAAGCGGGTTTTGGTCGATGATAGTGTGTCTTGGCGATGGAATCGGTGGAAATGACAAATTTTAAGCCAAGTGACCTTCCAAAAAGGCGTCCTGTGCCATTAGGAATATTTAAAATGCAGTGGGTATGTTAGGTACCAAGGTACATGCACACCATGTTATGTGGGAAAGTGAACCAAACACCACTTACCTCTTCTCCACCCCATGCCTCATCGAATTAAGCACGCAGGTTTAATTCCACCTACGTCTGCAACAGCAGTAGCGAAATCCGAATCGGCCGGGGTAATAGGGTTGGCCGAAGCGCCCAAATTACCACCTACATATCCCTAAAGGGCAGAGCCTAACAGTATAGTGTAACCGTCCTAATCAATTCTAATTAGGGCCTCATTTGCAGCTACTACACTCCGCGATAGCATGGGGTCCAGTTTAGAATGAACACCGAGCTGTGCCACTTGTTGAAATTTTGTCTAAAAATAAAAGTTTTGATGGTTAAATTATAACGGACGATAATAGAGAGTTCCTAAAGAAACATCCGAGTTACGTCGACCGTTAATTTTTATCACCGTAAGGGATTTGTCTAGGGAGAATCAAAGAAAAGCTAACTTCACATAAGACCGTAACAGAGATACGTCTTATCAAAAGTCACGCTAAATTTAAAGTGCCGCTATTTACGTTCTATTGCTCGAAATTAACGGCGGTATCCTTAAGACCGTAAGTTTATTGCCTTAACTTTACGGCAATAACGTTCGACGTTAGGCATAAGGACGTAAGTTATCACCGTTATTTCTGCGCATGCGCGAAATCTCGAGTTACGTCGACCGTAACTCATCACCGTTAGGCAAAAAGTGGCTTTAGGAACTCTCTAATCCGGTTGGGACGTTGAGATGGGTTTGGAATTCAAATTTATTAATACGGAGAATCATATTTCGATATGACGATATTAAAAAAAAAAAAAAAAAAAAAAAAAAAAAAACAGTAGAAAATGAACTTACAAAAAAATAAAATAAATCTGTACCTACAGTGTTTGGACAGATTTGGGACCTCGAAAACCTGGATATTGCGTTCAAAATTACTCGGATAATGACACCTTATTTGACCTACTTGGGTCCTTCAAAACTCCCCATTTGAAGCCCCATGAGAGCCCTATAGATCCCCACGGTGAGATCGCATCGTTCTGGGACCTCCAAAAATGGATTCTATGTTCGAAAATATTTCGAAAACGACACCTAACTCGACGCAATAGCCGAAAACCTTCTAAAACCCCTCCCGTAGCCCCGTTTTAGCCCCAAAGGGCCCCAAGGGTTTTGGCGATCGGGCTGAAAACCTTCCGGTCAGAAGTAGATGGTAAACCGAGTATTTTGTCAACATTTCAGATTTGTTTAGAAAAATTCTTTCTGCCCAAAACGTCTCGGATGGCGGACGGACATTTTGTTTTTGGAATCTAGACCTCTTGAAACGTATAATGTCAAATTTTGAGGCCGATAAGTAATTTTGACCTCCTTTTATTCCAATTCCAAGAATAATATAAAAAGAAGTATTTCAGTACTTTTTATAGGAAAAAAAATATATCTATGGGCTCTGCAATCATTTTGAGATTTCTACGTAATTCTCCGCGTACTTTGTATTTCTGCATCATTTTATATCATCGCCCAAAATTTGGCTTTCTGGTCTTGTTTGAGAACAGTTACTGTACTGTACCGTGATTGTTATTTCTATGACGAGTTTTTACACCCGACCACTGAAATGGTAGGATGTTTCTTTTCGGAGTTGGAGTGTGAAGTGTTCGCTTTAAAAGTTTCTATATTCCTTGCTCAATGTATATATATATATATCGTTTTTCCTTCTTTAAACCTTCACTCTGATATTATTGAAGAAATGCCAGAAGTGGGATATTAGTATATAGATGAAAAAGCATCGTATTGCATCACTTGAATGATTTGTGGTTGTATTAAAAGCCAACTGGCGCTCCCGTAGAATGTGTAGGTTGTTGACAAGGGTTTTTGCGCTAAATGTAAATCCAATTTTGATGTCAATCAAAACGACGATGCTAGCTGGGTTGGCTAACTTGCATCCCTCGGACCAATAAAAAAAGGATGAAGTGGTGCACGTCACGCCTCACTCTCGAGCCTCGGAATTCAAATAATATTTTAATATTATTCTATTTTTCTTAAGGCACCGTAAATCATGGAGATGGGTTTCTGCTATGTTGACGCGTTTTGGTAACTTTTGAAAGATGACCTTTTCAGGAAAAAATGTTAAAAGATCATTCAAAGAAGTCATCCATCATAGTATGTAAAAACCGACTTCACTAGCTGTTAAAGTTTAATGATGAATTTATGATTCATTTATATGGATGTCTAGAAGGGAAACGTTGAATGCTTCACTTTAAGATGATCGTTGAATGCAAATGTTTCGTGATAAACATATCGCATAGCAGGGGGGCTATCTCTACATCGGAGGCCATTCGGGCCAAAAGCCTTCTTCCGCTACTCCTCGTCAACAAGCTGGGTCATTGAGAAAGCCCATTGCTCCAAACTACCTCCAACCACCCTCCACCTCCTAAACTACCCCTTAGCTATTTAGTCATCAGATCAGCGTCGTAGGCCTTACAAACTGCCCGTTGTCATGCTAGACGGCTATGAATGGTCGAACGTGCGCCGACAGTGATACCTAAGAGGGCGTGATATTTGCGTCTTCCACGAACATGAATGATAATTTCTCTAATTTGTATAAATCATTTTCGTTAATTGACGCAATTAGTGTCAGGAAATCTGAAAGAGCTTCCCTTGATAGTACCCTTGTCGACAAACTGAACCGGAACGGTCCGGCTGAGGCAGAGCGCTTCGACGAGCCCTTCGGAACAGTTGGACCGCAGCAGATTTCATTATCAAGTTTAGTTGGGCGGAGGTCGGAGGAAGTTAGCCGGCCAACAAAAACACACCTCGTTAGAGCTCCAAGTGCCTTCGGAGAGGAGTTCTCCAACTGCCAATAACCCGGTGATGGGTCATTCGCACTCAGCAAAGAACTCATTAGCGTTTCCAGCGGACTTCTCATTGCTTCAACAAATTTGTTTCGTACGGTGGGCAGAGAAGCAATGGCGCATGTAAGTACTCACTCCAATGTTCTCGTTGTTTGTTTGGGTGCTCCAGAAAGTACGGTTGAGACGTCGAGATGCGATACTCCGTCAAGGCGTCGCTGATTTCTTCGAAGAAGCAGTTTTGTGGGATTCTGAATTCCCCAACGCGGCAATCGTTGAGGTGACCAATAATTATTAGGGTGGGGGTGCGGGGGTTTTGAGTGGGAGGGGGATTCGTTACCGATTTTCCGATTTCAATGAACTTTGCAATGTACGTCAGGTTTGGCGTATGTAATTGCCTTCATGGGGTTTCAGATTTTCACGACCTAAAGGAAGGGTGTTATTAGGATCAACAACTTTGTATCAAAACCTCAGCTGTCACAGTTAATCGAAGATGGGGGGAAAACGCTGCAAATTTTACACAAGGGTTTATTATTCTTTGATATAAGCTAGTTTCAAAACTTAGATTGACAAATTTTTTTTTTTTTTGCAAAAAATTTTTCAAACATTTTTTGTTGTTTTACTCGAAAAATATTAGAGCTCTTGGGATTCTTCAAAAATCCCATTTGTAGCCCCATGAAAGCCCTATAGGTCGCCACAGTGGAATCGGATCGTTCCAGGACTCCCAAAAATGGATTCTACGTCCAAAAATACTTCGAAAACGACATCTAACTCGATCCCATAGCCAAAACCCTTCAAAAAACCCTTTCCGTAGCCCCATAGCGCCCCACGGGTTTGGGCGATCGGGCTGAAACCCTGACGGGCACAACTAGATGGCATAGCAAGTATTTTGTCAAAATTTCAGATTAAAAAAAAAAAAAAATCCTACTGCCCAAAACGACGCGGACGGAAATTTCGGTTGAGCCACCACCGACGTAGTTTGTACTTTCCATTTCTGCTTGGCCGGGGAGCATCAAATGAAATTTGCGTATGGAATTGTCAGAAAAACAAAGTTATTGCAATTTTGAATTTGGTTAATTAATTAAATGTAATAAAAGTTGATAAAATTAGTGAACTTATAAAATTATTAAAGTCTTTAAATTAACTTATTCATTGTTATTATTTTTAAGTATTTATAATTTTTGAAATCAATTTATTAAATATAATTTTGGTACTCAGGCCTTTTCGACCCAAAAGGTTTCTCATTTTGAAACGTAATTAATCTGGGAATAAAATTTATTCCCTAATTTAATTATTTAATTATTTAATTATTTTCACTAATTTAATTTATATTTAATATAAATTAAATTAGTGAAAAACGAATGGAACTTTAAGGATGAAGATGATGAATGAATTACTATAGTTGAAATAATAAAATGACTAATTAATCGATTATTCATTAAATGGCAATCATCTACATGGGTGGATGGAAAAGTGAAAATGTTCAATACTCTGACAAAATGCTGTGGGCTCCCTGCCCAGCTGGAATGGATTGTACAATTTACGTCGGTGGTGGCTCTACTTCAGAAAGAACGCCCAAAAGTTAGAGTGAAGATGGGACAACTTTGATATCAAGCCTTTTGATGCTTGGCCTCTTTTTAACCTCCGGGGCTTCCTTGCGCAGGATCCGGTGGATTGTTGAGAAGACTTAGTGAGTTCTACTTCTCTGCACTTGAGCTGTTTGTAGAACAATCTGCTTGTCGGGGATTTTCCCCACAGACTCAACAACTTTCCGTGCTTTGTTTTTACGTACCTGCTGCGTTTAAAACTTGTTGTATTGAACCTCGTGATGTGTATACAAGGTCCTTGGGTAGATTGATACAAGGGGTGGTTGGTAGGTGGTAGGTTGGCACTAAGTTATGAGGGCGCCCACCTGATGGCGGAGATTAGTTCCTTGTTTGTTCGACGAATTAGCGCTTGGTGTCTTAACATCGCATCCCAGGCAGCCCCGGTTCCCGCCCTTTTCACCTCATTTCATCCACTTTTGACCTCTGGCAATCTCCTTCCTAATTATATCGTACTTTCCAGACCTCTTCTTCGTCATTTCCGGGCCAGTTATTAAACGATTGGCGGTTACACCCGCAGTATATAGTATATTTCTACCATCTTTGTGGCTTTCAGTTTTTCTTCCAATCGAGCTCTTTTTCGGTTGTTGCAAGCATATAACGATCCCACTTACATAGCATTATTATGCCGCACAGCAATATGGCGTTGCGGTGGAAGGCCTGAATCGACCTTGCTCGACTGCGGAGAATATGGGCTGTTTCGCTAACCAAAGGTACCTCAGAATGTAAGACGAGTCGGCTCAGATATCATCTTGAAAGAAGGAAAAACCGCCTTTTTTCCCGAAGCAGTTCTCCCTGCGTAGAACTTTATTATTCAAGTGTATTACTCGAGCATTCATAAACACTGGGTTCCCCTTTCACTTATACCTCTAACCCATTCCTCCCACGACCAGAACTTGGCCCCTTTTTCAGCTGTTCCAGCTTGTTTTTTTTTAGGTTTGAGGACAAGGGAAGTTCATCTTTGTCCCCTTTTAGTGTAACGCTCTTCTCTCTCGCCTCAAGCTTTTTGTCAGTGTTGTATTCGGAATGGCAATGCCCAAGTCGTTCCACCCTGCCCAAATAAAACGAAACATTTTTTCATTGCAAATTTTGAAATTAAAAGAAGACGACCAACAAAAATATCAACGATAAGACTGTGTTAATCGAATGTGCGAATGAATTAAATTCTCCTCAATTTCAAATGTATTACTAAAACTTCTATAAAACTGAATAAATATCCGCTCTTTCTAAATCATCTCATCTTCACGCCAGAACGCATCTGGTGTTAAGAACGATAATGATTGCTCGAAGATTAACGCGATTGAGTCCTTCAATTAATTACTGCACAGTCACGTTACATGATCCATCACGTGGAATGAGGTTGTTAGCCGGGTTCGTTAAAATTGAGTCGTAGTATTCCTACGGAAGCTCATTTCTCACGCTCGCCGTTTTCCGTCAAAACTATGCTTTTCTCTCCCCACATCGTTTCCATGATTGATGGCTTTCGTTCTACCGAATTTCGCCACATCGGGGAGATTCGGTCGGTAAAGGATGAGTAAGTCCGATTCAAATGAGCGCGGTATGTTGTTCAAATCGATATGTTCGTTCCCGTGAATGACAGTAGATTAGCGTTGGCATCTCGTTTTTGTCAAAATTCGGTCCTCAACGTAGTTTTGCATTGAACCGCAGTCGCACAATGTGGCCAAATTGTCATGTTTTGGAGAGAAAAAAAAACCTATGTAAACCATGTACGATGTACCCAAATTTTTTTCCCAAATTTCCCAAACCATTTTTACCAAAGAAAACCGCGTTTTCCAGTATATTTTTCAGTGTGGAAGCCGAAAGAGGATGCTCACGAAATTCGAATTCGAACATAAGTAACTTGTCTATCAACTAACAACTGTTGTAGACCAATACATTTCGCGTCGATTGAACATCCTTGAAATAAGAGGTTAGTACCTATGCGAGACCCCGAAATTGAAAATTTCTCCCAAAATAAGAGAGTAGGAACTCACCTAGCAGATAATTTGTGTCGAAAAACGTCATTTCTGAGACTTGTGAAAAAATTAATTCTGTGTCAATAAATAATTTAAAATATATATATATATATATCTACATTGTTCGAACAGATGTGGGACCTCGAAGAATGGATTATGCGTCCAAAACTACTCGGAAAATACTTGACCTCCTGGGATCCTTCAAAAATCCCATTTGTAGCCCCATGATAGCCCTATAGATCCCCGCGGTGAAATCGAATCGTTCTGGGACCCCAAAAAATGGATACAAAAACTTTAAAAAAAAAATAATAATAATAAAATAAAATTAAAATAAAAAATACTTGGAAAACGACATCTAACTCGACCCCATAGCCGAAAACCTTCAAAAATCCCCTCCCGTAGCCCCATTTTAGCCCCATAGCGCCCCACGGGTTTGAGCGATCGGGATGAAAACGTTGTGGGCACAACTAGATGATAAACCGAGTACCATATTTTCTAAATTTAAGATTTAAAAAAAAAACGACACCTAACTCGATCCCATAGCCAAAATCCTTTTAAAATGCTTGCATACGAGTCTGCAACACATTGGGACATTTTATGTCTTTAGTCCCCCCCATTTCCCTAGAAACGGCTTGGTTGTACGTGAAAATCATCAAAACACAACCGGGAAAATTTTCGTCAACAGTTTTCGTGACGATTTTTGAGTTTATGTGCCAAAGCAAAGACATAAAATGTCAAAAATGTCAAAAATCCTACTGCCCAAAACGGCTCGGACGGCGGACGAACATTTCGTTTTTGAAATCGCCGTGTCTTGAAACGGATAATGTCAAACTTTGAGGCCGATCAGAATTTTCGACCTCCATCGCGATTACGTAGGTATTATTCCAAGAATAATAAAACAAAATAAGAGGGTAGTAGATGATTTCGATTGAATCCCCCAAAATTGATGATTTTAATAATTAGGTAAAATAATTTAAAATTATTTTATTGTAATTTAAAATTATTTTAGAACCTGAAATTGAACATTTCTCCGAAAATAAGAGAGTAGGAACTCCTCAGCTATCAGATGATTTGTGTCGAAAAGCGACATTTCTGAGGAGCGATCTGTAGCTGAACTAAAAAATACTGCAAATTTTACACAAGGGTTTATTATTCTTTGGTAAAATCGTGCAAAACTTGATTCGGTCAATAAAATAATTTTTTTTTTTTTTACAGTTATTGTAAAACAATTTAAAAAAAGATTATTTTCTCAAGGGGGTTTTAAAATAATTTTAATTAAAAAATTATTAACTATTTCCAACAACTACCTACCGAGTATTCTGTCAAAATTCGGATCCAATTGCCCTAAACGGCTCGGACGGACATTTCGTGTTTTGGAATCTTGACATCTTGAAACGTACAATGACAAATTTTGAGGCCGGCTCGCCCATAATCAGAACTCAGTTTGGACTTCGCCCAGTAGGACCGCTTTCATAGTGACTATGAAACCGGGCCATCTTTAAGATATGAAAATTTCATATCTTTAATTAAATCTTTCATAAATTTCATATCTTAAATTAAATCTTTCATTTAATGTCAAGAAGTTTATAGGTATATATAATAATTATATATACTTCTTGACATTTCATAAATTTCAAGCTTACAATATTGTAAGCTTGAAATTTATTCACCTGTCTGTAGTGAACCGTGTAAGTGCGCTACGTTGAATTTCAAAAGAGGGTATTCATCCAATCGTTCCATCTTCCGCCAGCCGCTTCAAAGGGAGGTTTAGCGGGGGAAGGCATGAATCAAAAAGGCAATTATTCATCCCCCCCACCAGGGGTTGGTTTCACAACTGTTTTCTGCATAATCTTGTCCGGGAAAGAGGAAGCAAGAGGGAGCGGACGAGGTTGCACAGCACTAAAAACTTTTATCTGCGCCAACGAGGTGGTTTGTCGAGGGGATGCGCGGAATACAGATAGTGGGTGTACCAAGATAGATGATCCACTGTGACCCCGGGCATTTTGGCGGGGATCAGCTCTATCCTCGAGGCCACAAAGGAAACGCTTACGTTTGCATCTGCTGGCATCTTTTGACAAGAACATTTTGTCGAAAAGAAATATGATGGCGACACGGTGGGTGTAGGTATAATATACGTTTCCTGTCTTGAAAGATTTGATTAATCGTCAACGTGTGAGGTCACAGATAACGAAAAGTATACGTAGTTGATCTGAAAAATGTTCAGTGAAAATGTCAAGCTTTTTCATAGTTTACTTCCTTTTACCCCGCTTAATCACTCTTAAAACAGCTAACGAACCCTTCCTGTTTTCAAATCGTCTGTTTTCCTTCCCCCAATGGTTAAAGTTCAACTTCACCTTCAACTTCGACAATCGAGCTGATCGCTCGAGTAATGAACGTAAAATTGGGTCCTTTTGGTTTATTATTCTTGGAATAATACACCTATGTTTTCGCGACGCGGGTCGACGACTCCGATCGGCCTCAAAATTTGACATTATCCGTTTCAAGAGGTCTACATTCAAAATCCGAAATGTCCGTCCGCCGTCCGCCGTACGCCGTCCGCCGTCCGCCGTCCGGGCCGTTTTGGGCAGTAGGAATTTTTTTAAAAATCTGAAATTTTGGCAAAATACTTGGTTTACCATCTAGTTGTGCCCGCAAGGTTTTCAGTTCGATCGCCCAAACCCGTGGGGCGCTATGGGGCTAAAATGGGGCTACAGGAGAGGTGTTTTGAAGGCTTTTAGCTATGGGATCGAGTTAGGTGTCGTTTTCGAAGTATTTTTGGACGTAGAATCCATTTTTGGGGGTCCCGGAACGATCCGATTTCACTGTGGCGTTCTATAGGGCTTTCATGGGGCTAAAAATGGGATTTTTGAAGGATCCCAAGAAGTTAAATATTTTTCGAGTAAAAATTAAAGAATTTTTGAAAAAACACATTTTTGAAAAAAAAAATCGACCCAAAAAATATTTTTTGAAATATAAAAATCCAAAAAAAAATTTTTTTTAATTTTTTTTATTGACAGAATTAAATGTCTGTACAAGTAACCTATATCACAGAATAATAAACCCTTGTGTAAAATTTGCAGCGTTTTTGTTTGGTGAGCGCGAAAACTACGATTTAGTGTCTTCCATTGTTTATACCTACTTTCATGTTTTATAATTCATAATGAATAAGAAAAGGTCGACAATTATTATAAGGTATTCCTGCTTTGTTGCAGGTAAGAAGACCCTCCAGAGCCTGCCCGTAAGTATCCGTTCGAACTTGAATGGACCCATCTTATATCTTGCAATAAATCGTGCACTAAACGTCTTCATTTGAGATGTTTGTTACAGGTGAGTCGTTTCGTTTTTACAAAATACTCGGCCTCTCTTAGTTTGCCTTGCAATGCACCGTAAGGATTGCAGGAGGCTATAGTTTGGGTTGTTGAAGGATTTTGACCAAATAATTTAATGTGGGGTCGTTTTTTAAAGTAATTTTGAAAGTAAAATAGATTTATATGGGGCCCTGACATGTGTGGCCAGACGATGGGGCTTAAAGTAGGTGATAAGTTACTATATGAATACGTACCTCACTATAATAATTATAGGGGTGTTCATGGTTGAGCTTACCATGTTGAATGTTGTAAATAGAACGTAATTTTTAAAATCTCGGTTTATCTGACGTTAGGACGCCGTATGTTAAACATGTTGTCGCGTAAAAGCAGAGAAAACGTGACGAAGAACGTGGAATTTTGAACTGGTAGTTTCTATGCAGGTCAAAAGCGAGCAAATGATTGGTATGGCACATTCCGGGTGAAGCAGGGACAGAGAATCTCTCGTCTCAGATCATAATAATCTCTGAGATTCGTGATGCTGTCCCTCGTGAAGTATTGTACATTGGCAGTCAAAAAGGGCGTGAAAGATGGTCTGGTCGTAATGAGGAGGTTAGGTGTACTTCGGAAATTCTTGATGTGTCTTGTTTCTCCAAACTTCAGTGCAGCACTGTATTTTCTCTTGGTTTTTATCTGAACTAAGAGTCTTTTATCGTTGAACGGAGTCTCAAATGTTGGTATTCCTGAGAGCCAGGTCGCGTGGAATGAGGAAGGAGTAGACGTCACTAAATGTTGGCTTGGTCAGGCTGGACGGGTCCGAGGCCTAGTAGAGTCAGCTTGGCTATCTCGAGAATGTCCCAAAGCCCTCAGTGAGAACCAATTTAATCTCAAGTTCCCTCGGATTGTTCTCCAAAGAGATCAGTACCAAGAGGCACATTTTTGGAGAGCGAGAATCTTTACCCGGCGGTTAAACGCCTGCATAAGAACGCGAGTGGAGACTACCCATCTCTAGCCTGACCATGCGCCCTGAAGTGCACTGGGGGAGCCCTAAGACTCGTTTGAAATACTAACACCCCCCCTGGCTGGGGAATACGCTCTGAATTCCTCTCGTGTCCAAACGTTAGACAGGAGAGCTATATAGCAGGGTGCCAAGCGTAGAGGCCTTGACAACCTTGCAGATGCCCTGGAAGAGCATGAACCAGTGTGTCCATCGCGATGCCTGAGGCTGCTTTGGCCTTTCCGAGGAGTTTATGTAGATGCCATGATAACGTGGTTGCTGTCGAAAGTTACGACACCTCGACCTGTGCCACGGTAAGAACTGGTAGCACAGCTGATATCAGAGTTTGATGACATAGGGTGGTGGCACCTATTATCGACATGCCCCTTTTATCGATAATTCATGTATTTAAGGGGAACTGTCAATAATAGAAGCATGTCGATAATAGGCGTCACCACCCTATTGAATCTCAATTTCCCTCGGATTGTCCTCCAAAGAGATCAGTACCAATAAATGACCAATGTTCTTGACTGTACGCCCGAAGTCAATCCCCAGCTCTCTCAATGGAGGCCATACCTGGACCCTTTCCTGATTGCGGCGCTGAAAAGAAAAACGACAGCGTTTAACAGCAATATAATCTTCGTGAATTCCTGCTGGGGAACGGCAACTTAACAACTTGTTGGCCTTACGCCTCCCAACTCCATGTTTCATGAGAGCTTAACCCTCTTATTGACTAACCAAAGCTGCATATTTCGCCGAGCGATTGAAAACGCGATTTTCTTACCTTACCAAGCAAAGTGAATCTTCCTTCTTCGCTTTGATCATTCAACTAAACCAAAATCTGGGGATATAGTTCCATAGATGTACCAGCATGCTGAAACAATTACGAGCAGAAATAAGCCACAAGCAACGCTTTTTTCATTAGTTGTTTACCAATTAGATTCGATTAGATAAAATTTATTTATTTATTTATAATAGGATTGATTTCAAAATTCTACTCTCCCAGATGATTAATAAACCCTCGTGCACAGTTTACTCCTTTTTTTCTAATCGAAGTTTATTATCGGTTGTCTGTAATTTCAATTAAATGAGTCAACGCGACTTTTGGGGCTAATCTCCTGAAATCCTAATGTCATATAACATTGATAACAGCGTGATACGTACCGTTTATTCGAGAAATCGCTGTCCAGTTCAGTCCGAGCTTTAGAACGATCGATGTCCAGCTACAAACATTTCGGGCAGCATGATATTCAGCTGGTAAGGTAGGATAATAGTATGAAAACCAGAAACCCATATGGGTTATCAGTGCGTTTTAGAGCGTTGCACACTTGGTTCATTTGTATGGAGATTACACACTGTGAATGTGCGGTCTGAGGTCTCTCGGGAGTAACTTATGTGCCTCCTAGACTAAGCTTGTTATTATGAGGGCGAATTGCTTAGCGTGATTGCGCGTTTAAAAAGAGGTTGTGTTCACATGAAGAGGAGAGCCCAGTGTAATGCTGTTAGAACTAATTTTATTTAGGGGAATTGGATTGTCCCTTAAGAACCTTCACCCCCGGCCGGAATCTGAATCTCAAAAGACCTTTTACGTAACTCGCCAAACAAAGGGGGACTGGAAATGTAATTTGTTTGATTTTACGCTTGGCGTGGGCAAATTTAGGTCCGTGAAGTATGTAGCTTCTATAAGTTTAGTTTACGCGTAAAAAGTTGGCGAAATCTTATTTGTCTACCCAGAGCCGTAAAATTTGACTCATCGCGTAAATTAACACATCAGTCGATCATCTCATCGCACGACATAATATGTGCTATGTGTGATATTATCACTAGAAATCTATAGATCGCTTGAGATGTCGTGCCCACTTCGTATAACTCGTCTGGCAAGAGAGTCGGAACAACAGACACACACATAGCATGAGGTCTCGCTTAACAAATAGCAGGAAAATCTCCGTCATGAGACGATTCTTCGTGGGATGGGATGCCCACTGAGTTGGACTGTCGGCCTCCATCGCTTACCGTTATAAAAGAGATAAATCGTATGTTTATCAAGTTCATAAACTTATCAACTTAATATAAGGAACTCCTTCCTATTGTTCAACTTTTTACGTTGAACATAATGTTGTTCAACATTTTTTGTATTCAACACTATAAACAAGAATAAAATACTAAATTACTCACATAGGCATACAATTTAAAGTTGAGAAGTTCATTTTATGAGGTCGAATAAGGTTTGATGAGGAAGGTTTCGCTTCTTGAGAACATCTTCAAGAACATTTTAAGCCCACTGGTCGTCACCTGAAATGGTTCACCTGAAATGGTCGTCAAGATGTCCCCAAGAATTTACAGCTACCTCCAATGTTTCCAAAGAACTTTGGATAGTTCTATTGAAGCCACACTCAAGAAAGTGCGTGGAAATAATGCCGTTTCTTCTGAATCGTCGGGTCTCGAACCAGATGCTAACCTAATGAAACTTGCTCTATCAGCGATATCCTTCCTCTTCTTGTTGTCTCCGATTTCGCTGTCTCTTCGTTCACTCTCACTCGTCTCTACATTCAAATTTTTGGGTATTCACTTTACTTACCTTCGAATGACTCACATTTTGGTTTATTATTCTTGGTATAATACGCCTATGTAATCGCGACCGGAGTAGACAATTCTGGCCTCAAAATGTTGTCATTCTGCGTTTCAAGATGTCCAAAAGCAAATTGTCAGTCCGCCGTTCGCCGTCCGAGCCGTTTTGGGCAGTAGGCTTCTTTTTTTTTAATCTGAAAATTTGACACAATACTCGGTTTACCGTCTAGTTGACCCATTAAGGTTTTCAGCCCGATCGCCCAAACCCGTAGGGCTAAAAAGCGGCTACGGAAGGGCTTTTTTTTTAAGGGTTTCCGCTATGGGGTCGAGTTAGGTGACGTTCTCGATGTATTTTTGGACGTAGAATTCATTTTATGGGGTCTCAGAACGATTCGATTTCACCGGGGGGATCTATTAGGCTCTCGTGGAACAACAAATGGGATTTTTGAAGGATCCCAGGAGGTCAAATATTTTTTTCGAGTAATTCAACCCACGCCCTTAAGTAGGGTGAGAACGCATCAAATCCGAGTTGTTTGCTGTGCAAGAAAAAAATAATTTGTGAAAACAGCACTTTCTGGCGAAAATAGCTTTTTTTGGAGGGCTCTATCTCGAAAACGGTTCGGAATTCGTGTACAATGAAATAATCTAAGACGGACAGAATTTTGTGTTCTTTATTTCAGTATCCGATGACTTTTTCGTTAGGATTGACCCTTTTCGAGATAGGGGTGAACAACCGAAAAATGGGACCTTCTTTCCCCCTCCACCACCCTTGCCTCACCCTTAGACGAGAGGACTTTTATGCCCTCTTTTTAACCAACCTAAAACGTTTCCTAGGAGAAACCTTTTGCTACCAAAATTCGGAACTAGAGCCATTCGTTGACTGGACTAATATTAAATATTAGTAAAAATAGTAAATTTTACGCAAATGCCTGACTGTGTGTCGGTCTGCTTCTAAAACCCAATGAGTACCTATGCAGAACCTTTTCAGTAGCAGTTTTTCTGCGTTCTATCACACCGCTGCCAACACTTTTAAACCGCCTCTCCACCTTATCGATTTGGGATATAATACGTTTCCCAAAAGTCGTTAATCTTTAATTGTTTCATTTTCCGACTTAACGTCAATATCACCGCGTAAATAACCTCCCAGAGAGCGTATTCATCACCCAACTACCCGCAAAGGCTTGGGTCAAGCAATAAATCCGCCCTGGTAGCTTCTAGACCGGAAATTTCCCTGCTGTGAAATCCAGACACGTTCGCCGCAGACGGGATTTTCTTCGGCCCACGTCGAATCATCACAGAACCCGCAATTCCCTCGCCGGCCCTCCGTCGGTGTTGTTTCACTTCGTTGATTCCGGGTATTTCATCGTTGTATCAAGGAAAATAGCGTGGCGGATTCGTTTTCATTTTTTCGCGTTGGTACCGATCTTTTTTATTAGATTTTTTTTTTTTTTTATTTTTAGCGAGTTTGAGATGAATGTTCAACTTGAAATTTGAACCCTCGGCGAATTCTCGAATATTACCAATACATGTGTTATATTCGAGCTACGTGTTCACGTTGCTTTGAAAAAGAGTAGAACATCTTCTTCATCTACCTGCTCCAGTAACCTCCACAGTATGAAGACGTTATAACATAGCTTGGGAGCTACTTTCTGGAAAGAAACGACTGGAACGCATATCAGTAAATTGCAATATCCCACCACCAAAGTGGATTGTCGACGCAAACGTTTATTATGCTTTAGCGAATAAAAAGGGTCTGTTCGTGGCTTTGGGTCTGTTGGGTGGATGTGGGAATCTCATGAAAGTAAATTTATTCGTATAAGAAGCCTCGAAAAGTTGCAAAAGATGGGTGATAGAAGTTAAGTGATAGAAGTAAGTGTGCTCTGAGCTACGAAAAATCGGAAATCATGTCTTTTATTTGGTTCTTGCAGTAGTTCAAGTATTATTTTGTACAAGAATCATTGCCAATATCCGATTTAAAACTCGCTCCCTCCACTGCTCCTGCTTTTTTATTTTTTTTATTTTTTTTCTATTTTTTTTTTTTTTTTCTTATTTTCACTTCATTTTTTTCTCATTTTTATTTTGATTCATTATTCCTTTTAAATAATACCGACGTATTTACGACGGGGTCGAGCATTTCTATCGGCCTCAAAATTTGTCATTATACGTTTTAAGATAAGGAGATTTGAAAACTTGGATGTCCGTCAACCAGGCCGTTTTGGGAAGTAGGATTTTTTTAATCTGAAATTTTGAGTAAATAGGTACTTGGGTTACCATCTAGTTGTGCCAGCAAGGTTTTCAGCCCGATCGCCCCAACCCATGGGGCTCTGTGGGGCTAAAAAAGGGAGTAGCGTTTCTGCTATGAGGTAGGTGTCGGTTTCGAAGTATTCTGTACGATTCTGAACGAGTTCTGCGTTCGCATAGCATCCGAACTTGAGTGATTAATTCCTGGAAACCGATGTACCCTCACCCACGGCCCATGAAAAAGGCCCTACTGCGCATGCGCCGGACGGTTCGGAATTTTCAGAGTTACACTGCGAACACTTTTTTTTTTTTTTTTTCGTATATATCAGTTCCAGGCCCGAATGAAAAGAGGGGCAAATGGAAACAAAGCAAGTTTTCATGGGTTTTAGCTTTAATACTGATAGTGTAGAAAAAAGACAATAATTCGAAAAAAATTAAAATTTAATTTTACACGGTAAAATAAAATACGGTCTTTAATATAGATAAATTGTGCCCAAATTAATTCTGTCATTAAAAAACGGACGGTAGATCAATCATTATGGTTCTACAGTCAGATCATTAAATGATTACTTATTAAATTATTAAATTTTAATAATGATTACCTAATCGTACGCCATTTTTGGCGTCTGTGTAACCAACCGCTAAACTTCCTTAGAGACCAATCATGTGATTATAGTTTTCGCGTTCATGTTGCTTAACGCTTTTTTATGTCGTAACGTGACGGGGAAAAAATGGATTCGTCCTGTTAATCATTATTAAATGATAAAATTTTTTAAAAAAGCTGGAAAATTTACAAAAGGGTTTATATATTTGTTCATAATAAGAACATGTTATGTTTGTTGCCTAACAAACACCTGGGGCACACTGTACAATCACGTACTCCCAATGAACTTATTTCGCACCCATTTTGTTTGAGTTTGATGTCAAAGCTCGTTAGGTTGTATTGTGTGAGTTACGATGGCGTCGTCGCACCACAGCCTCCATGAAAGTCGATGAATTTAGTAAAGTTTTTAGCTATAATCGCCTCCGATGGTTTCAGCTACCTCTACTCTCCATGATGTTTGGCCGGAAACCGATAACCAATGCAGAGCTCCCAAAATCCCATTACCCAATCACTCGAGCTTGCGACGGGCGGGCGGGACGAGCGGTATCTCGTAGCGGCATTAGCCCACGGGCGAGTTTTACCATAGTGGCCCCGATTTCCTGCCAGCCCATGCGCGAGGCAAATATTTCGGGACTCCGGTGTTCACAGATTACCAGCCCGCCGCATATCGGATCAGCCCGAGAAATGGATCCGCCCAAGTTGATGGTCGCTGATTCTCCAATAGCGCTCATTTCATCACAGCGCGACGATGACCCGGTAGTTTGCTGTATAATTTGAGTTGGAAGTTTTATTGCATTCCACCCTCCAGTTATTAGATC
Source organism: Pilophorus perplexus (assembly GCA_955831195.1). Lineage (NCBI taxonomy): Eukaryota > Metazoa > Arthropoda > Insecta > Hemiptera > Miridae > Pilophorus > Pilophorus perplexus. The sequence goes on along the minus strand of OY037013.1, from coordinate 7,490,695 downwards.
ATAAAAAATGATATTGTTACACCTTATCAAACCAGTCAACTCTAGCTTTACTCTGCGACTATTCTAAATTGTTTTAGCATGGAGCATTCTTTAGCCACAACATAACTGCCCGAAAACGTTAGTCGGGGAGGGAGGCGCGGAAGTGCCACGTAAATTATTACGTAATATATAAACTCAAAAGGAGAGATTTTACAAACGCGGATTTATGACATTTCGACTTAACTCATTTAATGAGCCATCGAGTACCGGCGGTAGGGAGCGCTGTGTGTGTTGTGGTGGTTCCCTCTCCTCTTCGTGCTTGCTATTGAAGAATTTAGGTGGTTACTTGATGATGACCGGATGGGAAGAAATTCGGACGAAATTTAAATCAAATAGATTAAATATCTCAGAAAAATCATGAAACACCAATTTGAAAGCAATAAAAATGAAGAAATGAAACAAATAAATTAATCATAATTCATTTAGGAACTGAAAAACTGAATAGAAAGGAAAAATAAAAATAAATGTAATATATAAATAGGTATACATTATGCCACTAGTTCGGCATCCTCACTTGTCTTAACGTTAGGCAACTAGTTCGGCGTCCTCATATGTCTTATGTTAGGCCACTAGTTCGGCATCCTCACTTGCCTTACCATTAGGCCACTAATGCGGCGTCCTCACCATGTTAGGCCACTAAAGTGCGGCGTCTTATGTTAGGCCACTAGTTTGGGGTCCTCACTTGTCTTACCGTTGGGCCACTAGTGCGGCGTCCTCACCTGTCGAACGTTAGGCCACTAGTTCGGCGTCCTCACTTGTCTTACCGTTAGGCCACTAGTTTGGCGTCAGACAGTAACTTTTCCAACGCACAAGATAAGATGGGTTTCAACCACTCGGTTAATAAAGCATAATATTATAGTGTCTTGAATTTCAGCCCATGGCTCTAAGCAAAAAGCATCCGGGGGTCCTGGGTGCTTACCCAAGGGGTCGATTTTTTTCTTCTTATTTACGTACAAATATAATTCCTATTTATATATAAATATATTTTCTTGTTCCTACTTGAGGTTAGTCTCCGCAGGCCTGCCCTTGCGAGGAGGAATCACATTTCGCCAACCGTAATTGCAGTATTGAATGAGAAATCGATGTTTAAATGTTTCTAAATTTTAGGATTTTCTTAAGTTTATTTTTTTAGGTGTTGGAAATGAAGAGAAAAATTAAAAAGAAAAGAAACGTGTGGGAGAACGTGACAGGAACTATCTCAAAGAGAGCTTCTTATGTCAGGGTGGTTACTTACCTCAGCAGGTAGCTCCTTCATTCGTTAGAACCTGCCTTATCTTGAAAGTCGAGAGTCATCACGTTGGGAAACCCCTCATTCTTTCCCTTATAGGTCGTGTTTGGTTGGAACTAAAACTGCACGGGGTGAACGTCACTGATCCCTTTATCCAGAATCTCCACCTTTACTTTGGGAGACTTTTCTTATATGTTATCTGTAAGGTAAGAACGTAGGTTTCATATGAACTTTATAGTGAGACAACGGAGAGCCCTTCCTATTTCCAAGATCCGCCGAGATAACCCTCGGCTGGTGAGGTTTGCCAAGCCAAATATATATGATAAGGAACTCTCCTGTTTGCGGACGAAACGTTTTGTTTCTTGGCTGGTTCACGATGCGGGGAGGGACCAGAGGGATTCCCTGTGGTCATGATGGGATAGGGAAGCTTTCGGAAGGGCGAGCAGATTTCCCATGCGCTGCAACATCTAAATTTTGTTCCCCATTTAGTCCATTCAGGCTCTCAAGGTTTCTGTTGTGTCTAGCAGGAATTTTAGTGTACTGTTCATTGGTTGTTAGTAACTGACAACTGTTGCTAACCAATCGGGATCGGATTCAGATTTACTTACATAATAAAATTAAAAGTAAAGTAAAGTTTGTTGTGTTGTTCGGATTGTTTGTTCTCATAATGGGGCAGAGCCGACCCCGCACTTTACTTTATTTATCGACGTAATAATATTATGTAAACGGTGGAAAAACAACCATAAATTGCTCAGAAAAAAAAATTATTCCAGGAGGGTGGGAGGCGATAAAACTTGCAACTCGAACTTGAGTTGAAGTGTTTTTAGCCAACTACCTACTTCTGAGCTGCATTTTTTTTTTTTTTTTTAACTTTATACGCGTAACTTTTTTATTGACATGGAATTAATTTTTGCGCACTGTACCAAGGAATACGAAACCCTTGAGTAAAATGTTCAGCGTTTTGCTACAAGAACAAAAATACTGTTTTATATAAAAACTTCTTTTTTCTTTTTTTTTTTTTCAGTTCGAGAGAGCAATGGAGTGGGTAGGGAATGCTCTCACAAGCGCGTCATTATAATATTATGCATCAGCAAAGTTTGCTCCCCTTCGCGGGTAACCGGGAAACGTACGTATAATAGGTGGAGACTGGCGGAAACATAATATGTTATATTATAATACATTGGTGGAAGGGAAGGCACCTTGTGCTGTGACGTTTGGGGAAGGTGCGTTTCCCGGTTACTCGCGCCTGGGTGCAAATTTTGCTGATGCTTGTGATGATGCGCTTGTGGAAGTATTCCAGACCCACTCCATTGCTCTATTTTCACGGACACCACATCTTATTATGTCAGATGGCGACATTTTGAATTAAAGGGGGGGGGGGGGGCGGTCTGGAGTGGAGGTCTGTGCAACCCCTTGGATGAATGTCTGGGCATGGACTTGAGGACCCCAGGAACGTTTTCAGGAGGTCAGAGTTAGTTGAGACAGAAGTGTGGCGTATCTGCAGATTTCCATGGACATCTCCAGGGCACTGATTCCATGGAATCACACTGCTCGCCAACACTCATCAACAACATTAACAACTGCCTCTTCAGCGGACCCGCAGAATACCCTCTACCATTCGAGCGTGGACTCTGTGAAAGCTAACCCCGCCCAATCACTTCCTCATCCTCCAAACACGAACGTCGATGAGGTTTTGGACTAAGCGCCTTCGGATATCCACCCATCACAGAAGACGGTCTTTAAATCGTTAGGAACGAACACTCATAGCGCAATTTCCCCTTCTGACTGAAGGCGTTTGGAGTTGTCTTCCAGCCAAATTGTCACTTCTTTGCAGGTACTCACGAAGTTATGGAGTTTTAACTTAGCAGTGAGATGCTGAAGACCAGAAACGACTTCGATAATGGGATTTTTGCGGAGGGCTCCAGAGAGATCTCGTTCGGTTTGAACACTAATAAGTTTCAATAAAGACGAACCACGGGCGAGGGAGGATCCGAGTGCTGTCCAGGGATAAAGACGCCCGGAGTTGGTTTGGAGATCGACGGGCTGGTTGGCGTGAAACGTATCTACCTGATAGATAGAAACAATTCCCAAGTATTTGAGAGATAGTTTCTGGCTGTTGTTCCACTCTAAAGCCATTACACACGTACACGCTGATACTTTTTAGAGAACTCGAACAATGATCTTGTGTAGAGAAATAATAAAATATTAATCATAATATTACATTAAGTCGGAACTCTAAACATCTAAGGCGTCTTCAGGTGAGAGGGGTAGGATAACTCTTGAAAGACACTGGCGCTCAACGGTCGCCCTTAGCAACGACCCTGCAGGACCTCCACAACGCATGAGCAGGACCTCCACAACCTACTACTTTTCCATTTATTCGTTGTCTCTCAAAGAAGAGTCTTTGTGCTCTCCTACTCATCAGTCAATCGAATTATCTCACTTATACTGTGATTATACTCACTCGTACCATGACGGTCATCTGTACAAAATATGGGATAAGCAGACTCAAGGTGAATCGCTGCTAATTGCGAATTCTGGCAACGTATACGAAATACCGTTCTCTATAGAGAAGTTGGTGTTCTAAATTGATATTCGTGGAAATATCACTAGAAATTATTTGTTCAGGCTATAATAATAATAATGAAAACGTCGGAGAGCCTTTGGACAATCATTGTCCAAAGACTCCCCGAATATCTTTTGAATGGTACACGTCTCAATAACAAAGTCAAGGCCGCTCGGAAGGAAAGGGACTTAGTGACACAGAATATAATGAGGAAAGGCACAGATTATCGACCGAGCCGTCCTCTTCAGCTCTTTGGTGATAAGGAGAGTCTGTAGACTCCTCCTCAACTCTGCCCCACCTTCCCGCCACTGGTCCCTTTTCACAACTCTATCGTAAAATCCGAGTTTACTCGAGCAGTTCTTAACAGTCTGACAAGAACAGCCGACCTCTATAGACACCATCCCAATGGGAAAAGGAATTTTCATTAGTCTATCTACAAGATCGCCTACAACGCAGCGATGCTAAAATTATGGTAACACAAAGAGTTCTTCCTTGAGGGAACAGTGCCTGAGGAGTTGCATATCCTTGCGAAGCTTTTCACTTCACTTATAAAGCCAAAGTTGAGTATTTCAGTATTCAGTAGTCACAAACTATTTGCACATTGTTCGGAACGAGTCAGACAGGATCTTCCCTACAGGTGATCACTGAGCTGAGGAAATCTGATGTGACCTTTGCAGCTTCGCAAAAGGGGAGCCAAGTGTGAATATATTGTAGTGCGGGGAGGAAAGCCGAAATGAGACGATGTTTGAAGGTGCTTCCACCACCTTCCATCCGCTTCCCCGTCCTTTGGTGTAAATAGCATCGCAGGGCTGAACACAAGCCTATCCCGACGCACTCCCTTTTGCAGGAAGCTTTGTCACTGGCTTTGAGCCAAAGCCCAATTTCATTAGAAGCCTCTCTAGCCTCCCTACAGGCTCTCATTCCCGGCATTTGTTTTCCCCTCTTGGTTCCGAGCCCTTCCCTTCTGCGCCCTCCACGACGGTTTGTACCAATATGTTGCTGGACAAGAGTCATGGGATATGCACTATGCGTGTTCCTAGTGTTTTCAATTTAGTGATTGTTGTGTGTTTTGGCCCAAAACTTTTGGGCGGAGATCCAAATGCGCAATTTCCTTATTCTTGTGGAGTATGCTATTCTTTGTCTGTGTTAGCTTTCCCAGGATTGGAGTCAATAATTACCCTTGGGTCCCCCCCGCCAGATGATGTTGAAGGCTGCAGGGAAGATCAGCTTACTGGAAGTCAGATTCTGCCGCCGCTCCGAGGCCGCTTGGTACCGATTCCTCAGAGTTGCCTGCGTTCAGGGTCCAAGTTCCCCTCGTTGCTTGCTCTCGCCAGACCAAACGAAGGGTCCTCGAACTCGTCGCCCCAGTCCAGGGATACTTCTGACCAACTGGTGCTGGTAAACTAGTGATGTATTGGTAGGAATTCTTAAGCACCACACCTTCCTCATCCGACAGTGCTGTTGGTTTGGAGGTGAGCTAACTTCAGAAAACCACAAAATTCCGGATTTTTTAATTTAAATTTTCCAGTATTTATCTAAAAACGGTACGTTTTAACGGAAATATCACTAAGTACAAAATTGAAGTGAACACATTTTCCTACAAGAATGTTACATCAAGTTTGTTTCTATTTCTATCTTCAATAAGACCAATAAGACCGCCAGAGCGCTCTGAATGTAGACCATTTTGGTTTATTATTCTTGGAATAATACACCTATGTTTTCGCGACGGGGGTCGACGACTCCGATCGGGCTCAAAATTTTACATTATCCGTTTCAAGAGGTCTACATTCTAAATCCGAAATGTCCGTCCGCCGTACGCCGTACGCCGTCCGCCGTCCGCCGTCCAGGCCGTTTTGGGCAGTAGGAATTTTTTTAAAAATCTCAAATTTCGGCAAAATACTTGGTTTACCATCTAGTTGTGCCCGCAAGGTTTTCAGTCCGATCGCCCAAACCCGTGGGGCGCTATGGGGCTATAATGGGGCTACGGGAGGGGTTTTTTGAAGGCTTTTAGCTATGGGATCGAGTTAGGTGTCGTTTTCGAAGTATTTTTGGACGTAGAATCCATTTTTTGGGGTCCCGGAACGATCCGATTTAACTGGGGCGATCTTTAGAGCATTCGTGGGGCTAAAAATGGGATTTTTGAAGGATCCCAGGATGTTAAATATTTTTCGATTAAAAAATAAAGCAATTTTGAAAAAGACACATTTTTGAACAAAAAATCCATTAAAAATAATTTTTTTTGAGATAAAAATCCAAAAAAAAAAAATTTTTAAATTTTTTCATTGACAGAATTAAATTTCTGCACAAGTAACGTATATAAAAGAATAATAAACCCTTGTGTAAAATTTGCAGCGTTTTTTGGCTCCAAGTGCAGAAATCCCGAATCTACCGTTGCTCTACTATGCCGTTGAGTTGCAATATTTACGCCTATAAAAGTTTACTAGTGGCCTACTGGTAAGCCAAGTGAGGATGCCGAATTCGTGACTTAACGTACAACAGGTGAGGACGCGACACTAGTTGTCTAACACTAAGACAAGTGAGGATGCCGAACTAGTGGCCTAACGTAGGTATATTTATATATATTACGTGATAATATTATGTTAGTCGGGGAGGGAGACGCGCGAGTGTCAAATTAATATATTATTTAACCATTTCATGCTAATTCGATGTATTTTCCCTGGAAACGGGCTTTTTGAACCTACATTTACTGGACTAACATATAAAAGCCAATCGATCGATGCGCACGTGAAAAACAGAGTGGTCAACCCGTAACCACCAAGTATGGTGTGTAGGGAAGGAGGAGCCTTCCGCATTCCCGCGCATGTGACCCACTGTCAGCGGTCTAGCAGATGAGCGTGAAGTTACTATCGGCTTCCGCGTCCTGAATCACAGGCACCCACATGCTCTTCCCCCTAAATAATGGAAGCAAGAATGGTGTAACTCAGGTAGCGCAAGACCGCAGAAAATGTGGCGTGGAATCTGGTGGACTCATTCTTTGCATCAGCCTCTAGAATGACTTGGAACCTAGCACACATTGTAGATAAGACGTTCGCGAGTAATTAAGTCCTCACTCAAACATCTTATATTTAGCTCGCTGTTCTCCTCTATCGTATCCCACTCAAATTGTACGGTCTTCCTCGGCGGTTGTATATTTAACGTTGTTGTCACACCATTTCCTGTCATCCAGCAAGCATGACGTGGGGGGAAGCAAGAACAAGAGCAAGTTTCGAGCCCCCATCACATAACTTTGGTCTCTTCGACGGGGTGGGAGCTTACATTTTGACGTAGGTCGGAAGGGGCTTAATGAACTGATAGGGTGGTACGTAGCAATATTGTAAGACTCCTCTGACAGTTAAATACCCTTTCATAACCACAAATGGTGGAGATATAGTTCAAATAAGAAGTGTTTTATTGGACCCTGTCTACACTTGGGAGACTCGTTACGAATGAAAGTCGTTCATAAAAACGCTGCACATTTTATACGAGAATTTATTATTCTTTGATAAAGGTTACATGTCTGAATATTAATTCTGTGCCAACAAACAAATTTTGAAGAATTTTTTTTTTTTTCAAAAACCTTTTTTTCTTTTTTTTCAATTTTTTTTTTTTACTCAGAAAATATTCGACCTCCTGGGATTTTTCAAAAATCCCATTTGTAGCCCCATGAAAGCCCTATAGTTCGCCACAGTGAAATCGGATCGTTCCGGGACCCCACAAATGGATTCTAAGTCCAAAAATACATCGGGAACCTCACCTAACTCGACCCCATAGCCGAAACCCTTCAAAAAGCCCTCCCGTAGCCCCTTTTTAGCCCCAAAAAGCCCCACGGGTTTAGGCTTTCGGGCTGAAAACCTTGCGGTCACAACTAGATGGTAAACCAAGTATTTTTGTCAAAATTTCAGATTTAAAAAAAATTCCTACTGCCCAAAACGGCCCGGACGGCGGACGGACATTTCGGTTTTAGAATCTAGACGTCTAAACGGATAATGTCACATTTTGAGGCCGATCTGAGTGGTCGACCTCCGTCGCGATTACATAAGTGCATTATTCCAAGAATAATAAACCAAAAACGCTGCAAATTTTACACTAGGGTTTATTATTCTTTGATATAAGTTACTTGTACATAAATTCCTAATTCTTTGTCTATGAAAAACTTTTCTCTATTTTTATTTTTCAAGAAAAAGTTTTTTGGATTTTTTTTTTTTTTTTTTTTTTTTTTTTCAAAAATATTTTCATAATGACACAGAATTAATTTTTTCAGAATTGACCTATATCAAAGAATAATAAACCCTCGCGTAAAATTTGCAGCGTTTTTATCCCTACAGACCTCCACGGTATAGTCGGATCAGTCTCAGACCCCCATAAATAGATTCTTCGTCCAAAAATACATCAAATATACGACACCTCATTCGACCCTCGACTCTAAATCCTTCAGAAACGTCCAGTAGCCCCATTTTTAGCCTCACAGAACCCCACGGGTTAGAGCAATTGGGCTGAAAACCTTGCATTCGCAACCAAATAATATTATCAAAATTTCAGTTTTTTTATAAAAAATGTTGTCAACCCAAAACGGCCTGAACGATGGACAGACTTGTCATTTTGAGAATCTCCACATCACATCGTAATATAATATGCAGTTGTAATATTATTATAAATGCACATTTTGAAGCCGTTAAACCACTGTTGTCCTCCGACACGAAAACAAAGGTTGAACATTCCAAGAATAATAAATCTATTGGATGGGCACTGAATGGGATTGGTATTGGAAGTGTTAATCGCACTTTGGAAAACCTGACGGGGTGTGATTAGACAAATTAATGACAGTTCACCCTCCATTAACCCTGAAAAGGAACACAAATCTCTACTGCCACCGGGTAGCACTTAAAACCAATGGATTCCTCTTCACAGCACCATTTGCAGGGCTATAAAACGGATTTGATTAAACCAACTTCGTTAATTTATTCCGTGTATATTATCTAGGGAATCGTGGAAATCCTAGTTCATATTATTTCCTGTTGATTATTATGATCCATTTTATACGAAAATTTTCTATTGTATGATAGTAACCATGAATATGCCAGTTTCAACGTGGTAATGAATGCCCTGACAGAAAAACAGAAAGTTGGACATCGGCTGCGAATGAAAACCGGTAATCTGACCTTTGCCGTCGATTAAAGGTGGTCCAGAGGAACTGTCACATTCAATATTGTGTGTTCTCGACGCATCGACGCCTGTTTGAACTTTGACCTGAATCACACCAGGGTTGTCCGCCGACTATCGCGTTGTCGACCGGGCGAAATTTTCGTTTGGAGGCTTTGATGCTCTCAACTTTTTATGTTTGATCGCATATATGTTAGGAGGGAACTCACCGAGGCTGTTCAACACTGCAACAGCGTTCAACTGTACAAAGAACGTCGTGTTAGGCAAAAATTATTCTGTGAACCGACCTGGATATAGGTGTGAACACACCTCACAACATTGTGGAAGGTTTGATACGTTGACCTGTGAATGCATGTGACCGCCAAGAAAATTAACCTCGTTAATTTTTTGAGAATTAAATCAATCAATATTAAATATTGACCTCCTGGGATCCTTCAAACATCGCACCATGAGAGCCCAATTGATCCCCAAGGTGAAATCGACCCTCGAAAATGGATTCAACGTCCAAAAATACTTCGAAAACGACACCTAACTCGACTCTATAGGCGGAAACTATTCAAAAAAGCTCTCCCGTCGCCCCATTTTAGCCCCATAGAGCCCCACGGGTTTGGGCGATCGGACTGAAAACCTTGCGGGCACAACTAGATGGTAAACCGAGTATTTCGTCAAATTTTCGTACTGCCCAAAACGGTTCGGACAGCGGACGGACATTTTGTTTTTGGAATCTAGACATCTTGAAACGTATAATGTCAAATTTTGAGGCCGAGTAGAATTTTCAACCTCCGTCGCGATTACTTAGGTGCATTATTCCAAGAACAATAAACAAAAACGCGCGAAACGGCGAATTAAACAAGCCATCAATTGAATTGAATAGATGAGCGCAACCTTTTTGTTATTATGATATATTTAATGAGCGAGAGAAACTAAGAAACAGTAGGTATCTAGCGACCAAACTATGCCACACAACACATCATCCACGTGATGCTCATTACGTAAACAACTGCACCCTAACGACCGATGCGTAATAAAACCTTATGCCGATCAGAGGTAACGAACAGCTCAGGCTGCAAAAATCGTTCTGGAGTCGTTGGAATCAGCCTGAAAAGCTCATTCCATAGACGCTTTTACCAACGAAATCGGACAAAAACTTTCGTTCCGCTTTTGAGGCCTCCTTAGTTACACATCAGAGATAAACAACTTTCGTCGTGAAGGACCTCCCGAAAACCGATGAAGGGGATGAGGGAGGAAAAATCAAGGTACCTAGCCTATAACCACCCCCCGAACTCGCTGATGACAATGAGACCACCCTCATGAAAATCTGTTGAGCCGCTCGGGCGTGATGCTCTGTACACAAACAAACAAAAAAAAGCCATCAATTGAATTGAATAGATGAGCGCAACCTTTTTGTTATTACGATATATTTAATGAGCGAGAGAAACTAAGAAACAGTAGGTATCTAGCGACGAAACTATGCCACACAACACATCATCCACGTACGTAATAAAACCTTATGCCGATCAGAGGTAACGAACGGCTCAGGCTGCAAAAATCGTTTTGGAGTCGTTGGAATCAGCCTGAAAAGCTCATTCCATAGACCCTTGTACCAACGAAATCGGACAAAAACTTCCGTCCCCCTTTTGAGGCCTCCTTAGTTACACATCAGAGATAAACAACTTTCGTCGTGAAGGACCTCCCGAAAACCGATGAAGGGGATGAGGGAGGGAAAATCAAGGTAGCCTATAACCACCCCCGGAACTCGCTGATGACAATGAGACCACCCTCATGAAAATCTGTTGAGCCGCTCGGGCGTGATGCTCTGTACACAAAAAAAAAAAAAAACATACATGTCGAGGAGGTGAGCGCACCTTTCCATTTTTTGGAAAAAGGTTGCGCTAAAAATCGAGGACTCGATCGAGGTTTTGACTTGAGCCAAAACTTGCGAACAATTTGATTAGTTTGCAAATTGATCGTAATAAATTGAGTTTAGATGCGTGTCGTCTTGAAGGTGAAGCGTTTCTGATCGGGCGGGTTCCCCTCCTTATTAGGGCGATGAAACGAAGGAAAGCGATGTTGGTGTCAGAGGTGATGCGAGGCCTTCATTCGCAAAATTTAATATTACGCCTATCGGGCTAACGAGATTGATAGTTCCGCGCAATTTTAAAATGAACCAAGGAAAATAAAAAATTTTAAAAATCTATGTTCTTGCGGCCTTGACAGCCTGGAGCAAAATAAATTGTCCTTGGGATCACCTGAGGGTCCTGACAGTGGTTTGGGGTGTACTGCCCCCACAGAATATAACTACCAACATAACCAACAGAACATCCATTCGTCGGATCCGCATGGAATGCGTGGTTTCCTCCATATCACCTGACGTCCCCCTCACCTGCCTTCGAAATCGTCTATTCCAACCAAACTTGTGACGTCAGCCAGTTCAAATAGTGGTAGTCCTTGTATATAAGAATATTATCGTGCCTAAATGCCCAACTATCGAATGTGAAAATCAGCTTTTTCATATTCCACACCTTACTCCGGCATTACTTAGAAACGATACGCCTTGTGGCAAAGTGTTTGAATTTGTAGCTTGTATTGTCCGGGAACGCCGGAATTGCCTTTAATAAAGTAATGCATATGAATATGTACGTTTATAAAATATAAAATATGTAGGTACGTATAAACGTATGTTATATCTACCACCGAAACCACTTTGGAAAAAAAAGCCAAAAATATTTTTTTCATTTACAGAATTAAATTTCTGCACAAGTAACCTATATCAAAGAATAATAAACCCTAGTGTAAAATTTGCAGCGTTTTTGGTTTATTATTCTTGGAATAATGCACTTATGTAATCGCGACGGAGGTCGACCACTCAGATCGGCCTCAAAATGTGACATTATCCGTTTAGATTCTAAAACCGAAATGTCCGTCCGCCGTCCGGGCCGTTTAGGGCAGTAGGAATTTTTTTTTAATCTGAAATTTTGACAAAAATACTTGGTTTACCATCTAGTTATGACCGCAAGGTTTTCAGCCCGATCGCCCGTTTTTCATATTCTTCATCTTCCTATATCCTGCATTACATAGGAACGATACGCCTTGTGCAAACTATCCAATACCTATTCGTTACTTGTGATTCTTATAATACGTATCATGCAGGCTGTATATTATTATTACTTGTCACAAATTCCGGTAGTAACATGTTGTCCGTGCCGACAGCAGCGATCTGGAACGTGCACACAGTGTAGAGTCTAAATCAACGAAATATTTACAACGTGCAATTAAATGTTAAGGGGCATTTCATACCATGTCCCCGTTGATTAATCCCTCCTAATCACGCACGGCTCGTGAGCGCCGATCAACAAGTTGCCCGAAACGACAAATAGTTCCACGAGTTCTAAACATCCCCTTTGTTCTGCCTCCAATTCGGCCAAGCGAATATTCCAAATTGTCTGCGTTTTGTTCCCCCTGGCGCCCTCTGCAGTTGATTACCCTACATTACCAATTCCCTGGCGGTCCTCAGCGGCATTTGTGACGTGACCGTGACTCATTGATCCCGGCAACCCCGCAATTTCCCCTGAACGTTTTGTTCGAACGACAGCTAATATTTTTAAACCTCGGATCATCTCGTTAGAGGTAGTTAATGATGGCTCACATCGACCATAAGCCAAACGACTTTTTAAATCAATAATTGATTACATCAACTTTATTTTAAGCGTAACGGGAGCCTATCAGTTGATATCTATTAAATGGTTTTGACCCCAGTGGAGCAGTTGAAATTGCTGCATGAAGAAATGAGCATTCCGATTAACCGATGAATAGACTTCTTATTTATGTAGCGAATGGAAGGTAAATCCACGGAAGTCCCTCAGAGATCCGCCTATATACTTCGAAGCATCGAAATCCATTTCATGGGAATAATTGATTGAACGAAACGGGAATGTGATTGTTCCCGCTGGGACGAGAGGTGGAACTGGAAATAAATACGAGGTCCGCGATGAAGAGGGAAAAAGACTGAAATAGAGTGTTGGAGAGAATGAGAGAACAAGTGGAATAACTTGATTATAAATCAAAAGCAACTGGTTGTTCCGAGTTGGTTGGAAAGTGGTGAGCTAATTAGGGCAGCGAGTTGGGTGGGGTAAAGTCACTAATGTTGTATGAGAGCCCGCCAGATTAAGAGTTAAGCATTTGACATAGGGACGAGAAGAAAAACTGCAAAACGCTGCATTTTTCTTTCGAGTGGAGCGGAAAGTGTTTTAGACCATTACTCAGGTAGGTAGGCACCTAAAAAAAAATAAAAAAATAAAAAAATAATAGTAGGATAATAATAATAATAAAACTTCAGGATTATAATGTTATAAAGTTTTGTATATATATTAATTATTTATTAATGAAATAAGTGAAAATCAACAACAACAATAGCAACAAGCTTCAGTCCTAGACATCAGGAAGTCCAGCCCCATCCTCCAGTCCCAAGCTTCTAAACTTCCAACGAGCTTCTCTCAGCCGAAGGGAAACAGCCCTTATGATGGCGAACTGGACTCGAACTCGATCCCACCCGACCCCTTGGGAGTACGGTCTTTCCCGCTTCTCCGCCAGTTTGTAGGCTGCTCTCCTGAGGAAGGCGTCGAATTCGCAGTGGAGGGCACCATCGCAAACAAACGCTACAAACCAGATTCAGACCAGGTGTGAATGACCCTCTGAGATCTTCGGCCGCTCGGTCATACTTTCTATGCTTTTCATTGGCAGCACTCTGGGCCATGTTATTTGTTTCGAATGGTTCGATTGACTTTTACTTTTTTGGTACGCTCAATCCAAATCTAGTGACCGAGGTGTACCATGTAAATGGGGATTTTGAAGGACTTTGGCAAGGAGGTCGAAAGAGGTGTTGTTTGCGAAGTAATTTTGGATTTTTGTGGGCCCTTCAAATGTCCAAACTCTGTAGAGGTAGACACGTAGACACCTAATATTTAACGATAAAAACATTTAATTATTGATTCGTACACAATTTAAAAATGTAGTGTAATAAACCTGTGTATTCGTGTAATGTGTGATGATGTCGGACGCAGTCGCAGAGATAGGTGACAAAACGAGCTATTTAAAAATTTAAGCCTGCGAGAGGTTCACGCAGAGACATTCAATCCTCAATAACAACGAATTCATCCATATTCGTGCATTGGCTCATTGTCATAATATCACCATATTATGATCTTTGGTGATTTTCTCACAAGCTACTATCATCGTGTTTTAAGAATGCCTTAAACTAAAGTACAGCTCACTGTGTGTGACCTGCGAATACTCGTGATAACCAGTCAGTAACTGACAACTGTTGTCGACGGCAAGGTATGATAGGTGTGAGGTTGCAAATAGCAGGGATCGGACTTACATCATCGGACCCTTGATTTCCACTTCTTCCCAAACAAACGAGCAGATTCCCGTCGCAGACTTCCCTCGTTTTATATTAAGAGTAGTTTACAAACGAATTGGGTTCAAGGAGATTTGTCGACCTAAAAATTCCCTCTTGTTTCTCCCATCTAAGAATATCGGTCAATTTTGGCGTACCTTCCTGTCGATCTCGACGGTTCCCTCCTGTTGTCATTCTCTGGATGCTGATTCCGGCTGCATCCTGATTTCAAACTGATTTGCCGTCTCGTGTCGACGATTTTATTGCTCTACCTGCCCAACGAGACGAAGGACGTCTGTAAACACGAGAGACGCGAGGTTGCCCAGCTTCTCATGTCACGTCCCCCGCATCTGCACGTCCCACACTGTCGCGATCGATGAGCAGGTGAACGTTGTGAATGAAACGCCCCTATGAAAGGGACGACGTGATGGCTGATCGGGGACGAGGGTGTCGGGGCCTGTGCGTGCCGGAAAATATGTGGGTCTTGGAGTTAAGAGGTGTGACGCCCCAAAAGACTCCCATCAAATGATATTACTTTGCTCGTGATCAAATATAGCTATTTGACGTTTGACACCCTCAAAAGCCTTGAATAATAAATCTATGATGAATTCGTGCGTGTTTGCTGTCCAGTATTAGCATCTTATTACAATCTATTATGGGAAATTTTAACTTCAACACCACACCGCGAATCATCCGCCATATCAATCTACAATACAATAAATAATATTCGTATTATTTTATACCTGAAGGCTGGCTGTTCTAATACAGCATCAAATTCTGCTTTCATGAACCAACTTGAATGAGTTTTTTTGTTCGGTTTGTTTCAGCTGCGGAAGCCCGTGTCCACTCTGTCGATCCCGTCGGCAATGAAGACAGGGGCTGGCTCTGGCGGAGGCGAGGAGGCCGGCATAGCGTTGGTAGGGGTGCATTCAGAGTACCCCAGGTACGTTGCACATCATAATATCATTCAGAGATAATAATTATTGAGAGGGTGGCGATATTAAGTCGGTACCTAAGTGCCGTTCTGTTCATTTTGGTTTATTATCCTTGGAATAATTCACCTTTGTAATCGCGACGGAGGTCGACGACTCTGATCGGCTTTTGAAATTATCCGTTTCATGAGGTCTATATTTCAAAACCGAAATGTCCGTACGCCGTACTCCGTCCAGGCCGTTTTGGGCGGTAGGAATTTTTTTTTTAAATCTGAAATTTTGACAAAATACACTTTTTACCATCTAGTTGTGCCCGCAAGGTTTCCAGCCCGATCGCCCAAACCCGCGGGGCGCTGTGAGGCTAAAATGGGGCTACGGGAAGGTTTTTCGAAGGCTTTTAGCTATGGGATCGAGATAGGTATACGATACATCGTTTTCGAAGTATTTTTGGGACGTAGAATCCATTTTTGGGGGTCCCAGAAAGATCCGATTTCACTGTGGGGATCTATAGGGCTTTTATGGGGCTACAAATGGACGTTTTGAAGGATTCCAGGAGTTCAAATATTTTCCGAGCAAAAAAAAATTTTTTTGAAAAAAAAATTATTTTTTTGACACAGAATTAATTTTTGCGCAAGAAACCTATATAAAATTTTCCTGGTTTTCCTGATGAAGTCTAGTTTTTGAGATATAGCTCATATAACTATTTTTAGCTACGTTTGAGTGTTAAAGATAGAACTTCAAAAATCCCAATTAATTTTTCACTTTCAGCCACTGAAAAGTGGTGGTTCCATTGTTATAATATAACTGCATATTATGCAGTTTTTTAAAAACTACGGCAGTTAGAAAAAACGCTGCAAATTTTACACAAGGGTTTATTATTCTGTGATATAGGTTACTTGTACAGACATTTAATTCTGTCAATAAAAAAAATTTAAAAAAAAAATTTTTTTTGGGGATTTTTATATTTCAAAAAAAAATTTTGGGGGGGATTTTTTTTTCAAAAATGTGTTTTTTCAAAAATTCTTTAATTTTTACTCGAAAAATATTTAACTTCTTGGGATCCTTCAAAAATCCCATTTTTAGCCCAATGAAAGCCCTATAGATCGCCACAGTGAAATCGGATCGTTCCGGGACCCCCAAAAATGGATTCTACGTCCAAAAATACTTCGAAAACGACACCTAACTCGATCCCATAGCTCAAAGCCTTCAAAACACCCCTCCTGTAGCCCCATTTTAGCCCCATAGCGCCCCACGGGTTTGGGCGATCGGACTGAAAACCTTGCGGGCACAACTAGATGGCAAACCAAGTATTTTGCCAAAATTTCAGATTTTTAAAAAAATTCCTACTGCCCAAAACGGCCCGGACGGTGGACGGACATTTCGGATTTTGAATGTAGACCTCTTGAAACGGATAATGTCAAGTTTTGAGGCCGATCCGAGTCGTTGACCTCCGTCGCGAAAACATAGGTGTATTATTCCAAGAATAATAAACCAAAATCGGATTCAGCATGAAAAATACTGTAAGAATTGATTTCATTCGTCAAATCCAAAAAAGTGTCGCTTGTTTGTGAGTTAAGTACCAACACCAGACTGTAAATTGAGTACACCAGAAAATCAATAAATTGTTTGCAAAACTTTTAATAAACTTTTTTTGTTGGCCAGTGTAAACCCTTGTAGAATATTTGCAGCGTTTTTCTTTCTCTTTACCAAAATTGGTAAATTTGTACAACGGTTCGTCCTCCTGGGTCAATAATTCATCATTAATTCGATTCATTATTGTGCCGTGATAGCATTATATATTTCGACAGGTACACTGAAGAGCGAGCGCTGGGCGGCGGCCTCATCTGCAAGGGCCAGTCCCTGGGGTCATCAGGCAACCTCAACGGCTCTAAACACAAACCAAACGTCGGGTACCGTCTAGGCCGTCGGAAGGCACTTTTCGAAAAACGGAAACGGATTAGCGATTACGCCCTCGTCATGGGCATGTTCGGTATTATCATCATGGTCATCGAGAACGAGCTGTCCAGTGCCGGCGTTTACACCAAGGTCAGTTATTAATCACTTAAGTTTCATGAATGAGTTGATTTGTCGAATGATTTCCAATATCGGCCTGACATTTTAATCGCTTCGACTAATATAACCCTTCACCCTTTCCCTTGTTCCAAAGAAAATTCGCCGAAGAAAAGATGGGGAAGGAAAATTATTATCTAAGCGTCACACTTTGGTGGAAAGCACTTTTTCAGCCCCCTTCTCTCCTCCTTCATGGCTTCCGCAATCGTTCTCTTCTGGTAGGATGTTCTGCCCCTCTTCTGGCACTCTCCACCTCCACCATCTTCAGCTAACCCAGTGAAAGCACTAAACCTACCAACTTCTGAAACTTCATAAAATATCAAAGTTATGGGGAACTTACTTCGCCGGTAGTTTAGTTTTCATTCCGCCCCCTCTCCCTACCATTAGGCCAGTCCTCCGTTACACTCTACCCTTTTCCAACCCCCTCTCTAGCTTTTGCCCAAACATACTGTGAGAGTTGAGGAAGTTTTCTCGGCTGCTATGCATCCCGATTCCTACCCGACGGTGAGAATGTTATATGGAGGGTATTTGGGAATCAGGACGGTCTGTTCTCTTGAAATGTGCTATTTTCTATATCATCTCTCACATTCCGATGGATTTCACGACATAATATGGTAATATTGGTAATGGTAATATTATTACCATCCAACTCCGTCAGAAGTTTATCCAACCCCCAAGTATCAACTCAGTCAATAGAAGTAATGGGTTAAACTCCGCCAGTGAAAGGAGCTTTTTACGCACGTTTGTGCCATGGCGTCCCTGGATTTCAGGATCTCTGGATTTTCTGGAGCTGTTTTTCTGGATTTATTAGATCTCTGGATTCCAGGATTTTCTAGATCTCAGGATTCCTAGATTTCTGGATTTTTTCGACCTTTGGATGTTTCCTGGATTTCTGGAGCTCTAGATCTCTAGATCTGTTGATTTCTGCAGATCCATGGTTCTCAGGATCTCTGAATTTTCTGATCTCCAAATCTCTGTATCTTATTCTTGATTTCTGGATTGCTGGGTTCCTGCTTTTTTGGATTTAGGGATTTCTGTGCCAAAGGTCCAATGAAGCTAGTCACCTATTTCTGAAAACTGGGAACTGAGCTGGCGGAGATGGTAGTCCCCACATTGACCTGAAAACACATCGCTGGCGGAGTTGGAATGTTCTCAATTGCAATTAGCTGTACTTTGACGGAGTTGGGTCGCTCCCATATTACCTTCCTAAATCCAACTTGAAGCCCCGAAGAGGCCAGTAGTGTGATCGGCAGATTTCCGGCGTTCTTATATCGATTTCATGACTAAATCTCACTCAAACCTTTCAATAACTCAAGCTGTACCTCCCAAAGGGCCCCAAGGTGTGTTCGGACACGTTTGGGACCACCATGAATCCATTTTAAGCTCAAATTAGCTTTGGAAACGAAATATCACTCAACTTTCCATCCCAAGGCCTTCAGCCTGTAGCATAGATGCCCACCATAAATCGATTTTACGCCCCAAATCTCCTTAAAAAACGACACCTCACTCAACTCTGCAGCCCAAACCCTTCAAAAGCCAACCTCCCCCCCCCCCCCCCCCCCCCTGAAGCCCTAAAGAGCCTCACGGTCGGACAGGTTCGTAGCCACCATAAGTCGATTTAACGCCAAAATTGACATTGCAAACGACACCCCACTGGACTTTCGCCTCATACGTAAGGGTACCCTTAAAAAAAACACCAATAAAATCGGCTTTACTTTTTTTTTTCTAATGTTTCGTATTGAACCAAGATCGATTTTTTTTTTTTTTTTTTTTTTTTTTTTTGTGGTTACGTTTTGGACGAAACGGGCGGCAACCCAAGTTTTCGCTGCTGTTTAGTGAAGTGGATCTGACACGCGAAATCTCTCCCGATTTCCCAAGTCGCCTGTCGGAGACGTTCGAATGGTTTCCCGGGTCTACTGTCCCAGTGGAGGTGGTGGCAGAAGACTCCTTAAGAAGGGAGATCCCTTTACTTAATTCCGCAGAGCCTTGAAATCACTAGTTCTTCCGGTTTTTCCCCGCATCGTTGATGTAGGCTCTAGTGATTGATAGAGGGAAGGACCTGCTTTCATATAAAGGGCTCCTAGGACCCTAAGACAGGACTGAGTTTCAGGCCCCATCAGACTTAGTGCACAAAGTTTTTTATCAGTCATGGAGGATGTGCTGATTTTATGAAGCTAGAATGGGCTGGGAGGGATCACTCTGGACCCGCCTACTTGGCATGCGGTGAAGGGGTGACACCCCTGCCCCTTCAATGTTGACCCCTTTGTTGGGAGGAGGTGAACAGGTGAACTAGTCTCATACACACTGTATCATTTATTGCAATGATTAAAATATTGCATCAGCCATTAAGTCTGATTTAAGCTATAATGATGGAAGAGATACAGACAACCTCTTTCGATTGTTATAACTGGAAGATGGCAACGACTCAGTTCCTGCCCGAATTGAAATGTTAGGAAAGTTATAGTGATGAATCTGCCTGCGAGGACATCCTAGAAGGAGAAGGGACTGCGGTGTTATTGATCAAAATCCAAAGAAGGCTCCTCAACGAAGGAGGATCTCACTTTTCTCAAGTTCGCCCAACTCGATTTACTTCTAGGAAAAAGACGAGCTCTGGCAGCCATGTTGTAGATGATGTCGGGCACCGGCGGGGAAAACTTGAAGGTAACTAGAGCGAAAATGTTCGACAAAGAGTTTGTGCCGGGAGAACTCAAAGTTATATTCTGACAGCAATGCGCAACGCTCCACAGTTTGTTTTTGGTCTCTCGGTTGAAACGCGAGTGTGAAAAGAGGCCATTATGTGTGTTCAACTTTTGACATTTGCGCGCCGCTTACGAGATGTAGTGGTTTGTTCTTTGCATCCGAATCTGTTGGTGAACCCAAAATGAATGATGGATTGAGCGGCGGCTTGGAATCCTGACTTTTGTGTGTCGGAAGAACCTCAGCGTACTTATTGATAGAGTTGGAACTCTGCAAATCATTGATCGATACTGTAAACTTATCTGGCGCCGCCTTCTGGTACTGTGAACTAATTTGGCGCCACTAGGCCTGGTGAGCTAAGACCTTAACCTTACCTTACCCCAAGGCGCTACAGCTCGTGAAGAGCCCTGGTCTCCCGAACTATCCTCCTCCACTCCTGCCTGTCTGCTGCTTTCCTCCGCCAGCATCGAACCCCCAGTCTTCGCAGGTGCTCTTCGACGTCTTCCTTCCAAGGATCCTTGGAGTCGACTCTCCTGCCTCCCGGATGTCCGTTGAAGATACTTTCGCATGCCCTGCCAGGCGGCATACGTTCTACATGCCCAGCCCACCTGATTCTCTGCTTTTTGATGTCCGCTATTATGTCCTCGTCGCTCATCTGATACAGCTCCCTGTTCTTCCTCATCCTCCAGGTCTCTAAAGCACCTTCAGGTCTCCAAAGCAGTTTCCTAGGTACACAACTGTTCTTCCTCATCCTCCAGGTTCCATTTTCATAAACGGGTCCGAAGATTTTACGGAGTATTTTCCGCTCCCGGGTTTGCAACATTCGGATGCTGGTTTTAGTGAGGACCCCAAGTTTCTGATCCAAATGTTACCACTGGCTTTATGGTGGTTCTGTAGAGTATGAGCTTGGTGCGTCTGGATAATGATCTTGAACGAAGCATTGATAGAGCAGCAAAGTAGGACAGGTTTCTTTATTTTCGGTTTATTTTCTTCGGTTTATATTCTTTATATTCTTTATATTCATTTATATTCTTTATATTCTTCGGTTTATTTTCTTTATTTTCGGTTTATTTTCTTTATTTTTATAGTTTTATTTCTTTTCTATTTCTTTCTTATTTCTATTCTATTTTATTTCTATTCTTATTCTATTCTATTCTATTCTTATTCTATTCTTATTCTATTCTTATTCTATTCTTATTCTATTCTTATTCTTATTCTATTCTTATTCTATTCTTATTCTATTCTATTCTTATTCTATTCTTCTTCTTATTCTATTCTATTTTATTTCTTTTCTATTTCTTTTCTATTTTTATTTCTTTTCTATTTTTATAGTTTTATTTCTTCTTTATAGTTTTATTTCTTTATTTTCTTTATTTTCGGTTTATTTTCTTTATATTCTTTATATTCATTTATATTCTTTATATTCTTCGGTTTATTTTCTTTATTTTCGGTCTTTAGCGTACTCGAAAGACATTGCAGCACCAAATTGCCCACTGCCCAGAGCTCAGTGCGTTTCGCCTGGCGCCGCTTGGCACTGAAAGGTTCTCACCGGGTTTGGTTACGAATATTTTGAATAACGTTACTGGCGAATTATGCGAGGCGATTTGGCCTTATAGGTCTGGTCGCTGAGTTTAATTGGTCTCGTAAAGATAGTGGGTTTCGTGAGGATCGGGTGGATCCTTGTCCTCAGGGTGTTTCCGCGCCAACTGGATGCTAGTTTACTTTCTCAATATTTTGAACTGTTTCATGCTTGTATTCTTCGGTTCTGTTATGTCTTCTTTTGTCTAGTTAGTAGGTAGGCATATAAATATTAGTTTGGTTAGTTAGCTAGGCGCAGTCTTCTGGCAGATGGGCCTAGCATGTGATGAAACCAACGAGGGTAGGTAATTATTTTGCCCTCACAGGGTACCTTGTGAGAAAAACTATACATGTTTTTCTATCTATCTCTCTCAATCTACTTCGATGATTTGAAAACACTTGCTGTCTATTCCAGAATTGCCAATCCTTCCAATACCACGTTGGTGGCGAGAACATGGAGTTTTTGCCTTCGGGTCTGGTAGACGCGCAAAAATACCCGATTCACGTCCTGTTCTCATACCAGCTTCACTCACTGCTTCGGTCCTTTTCGGCCTCTCGGTTTGTCACAATCGTTCCGCCCAGTGATCTTGACCTCCCGCCCGTCCGGAACTGGCAACGCAACAACATGATGAACGCGGCACATCTCACCCCAGGAAAAATGTCCGTCCGCAGATGAGGGTGTAATGGAACGAGGAATGAGAGGTTAAAAAGTGGCCTCAGAATGGGGTATTGCGAATGGCCGAGGAGGGAAAACCCCATCGTCCGGAAACGTCCGCACCCCCTGATGATTTATAATTGGGTACGCCTTCGGCCGTCCATCAATCTCGTTTTTATTCTCGTCGTTTTGCGGCCCACCGAACCTGCGCCTGCAGGGAGAGAGATTTACAAGGTATTTATATGGAAAAACGGTGTATTCTCATGGGCTATCAATCCTTAGCCTCCCATGTTTCAAATTCAGTTCTCCAACGAATGAAGGGAGTTTCATTACCGTTGTTGTTTGTGGCAATCAGGAATTCACCGAGCCACTAGATTGTTTCTTGAGCCTGTTATGGCGCATTCTGATTCTTTAGCGCCTAATTCTCATTGTGCTTTTTTTATGGTCTTGGTCCATATGAGTCCATCATCCATGTGAGGACTATCGTCTGGTAGTTCTCAAACTTCATCGTCCTCAAGCCTTAGCCACATATTTTTGATGGGCCCAGTATGAATCATGTGAAGATGCAAGATGTTGCTAGGATCATAATCAATGCACCTTCCATAGTCGATGGGACAGGAGTCATAACAGTTGTGACTCCAAATAAAGCTTATTTGGGCCCCATCAAAGCCCCATAGATTCTCAAGGTGAAATCGGATGACTCTGGGACCCCCAAAAATGGATTCTACGTCCAATAATATTCCGAAAACGACACCTAACTCAACCCCACAGCGTAAACCCTTCATAACACCCTCCCGTTTTATTCCCACGGAGCCATACGGGTTTGCGCGATCGGGCTGAAAACATTGCGAGCACAACTAAGTATATGGTGGAGCGAGTATTTTAATAAAATTTCAGATTGAACAAAAAATTCCTACTGCCCAAAACGGCTTTGACACTTGTGGCCTTCCTTTTCCTCCATCACGACCCGTTCTCTTTGGTGTGAAACCAGAAATACATCGAGTTAGAACAAGGACTTGCTCCTCTTTTCCTTTAGCCTGATTCACAGAAATGTCATGAATGCTCACCTTTTGCCATGCCAGGTTTTTGGAGTCATGCGTACAAAGCCGCGGTTTCTGTTTGAGAAAATAAAGGTTGGGATCAGTATGATGTCGCTCTTCTCATGCCTCCGCGAAGCTCCGTCTGTCGCCCTCTTCCGCCCACCATAATTTAACTCTATAACCAAGCCGTTAATTAGCCATCCTTCCTACATATGCCGAATTATTAGCAAACACAAAAATCGTAAGGTGCCATAGAAACGGCAACAAAAGTCGTTTTTCCCGTTCCTGGATTTCACAGATCCTGAAGAAAGGCTTGCAGTGAAAGTGCGTAGCATTATCGCGCTATCTAGTGAGTGGACATGAAACCAACGTAGGTACCACTATACATGATGATGTTGCTACCTGGTGAGGAAATGGGGAACAAAAATCGAGAAAAAACAACATTCAAACGGGGTACAAACGAGTGGAACATCAGATGTTACAGATTCTGTAACAGAAAAACATCTAACCAGTCAGGCACAAACGAGTGGAAATGTTAACTTTTGGGGTGGGGTGGGACAAACACGCTTCCGTTAATGAATTTTCGTGCTTGTAGATGTTTAGTTTTGACAAGAACACACGTTTTCGATCAACTACATCAATAGGCAATAACCACATAAAGTGGTTATTAATAAAAGTGGTCCACTTTTTAGAGATGTTGTTCGCACAACACAAACCATGAACCAGAGCCCGCATCACCGAAAAAACGAATTTCGACCAAAAGTGGAGTGGTTCAGTTTTGATAAATCCCTCCTCAACTAACCTACTAACGATGGCACCTGTTCATATAACAATATCGAACTGTTCTGTGTCTTTTGCCTCTTCTTATGTTTTGTCGGATTTTAATTCTCTGTGATTTGGTGCTTACGACATGGGCATGCACCACCGACAGCATCAATTGCAGTAGCTACTCTGCTTCCTCAGCTTGTATCTCAGAGTAATCTTGAGTTGTTTGTGGTCACGTTTTGTCCTCATTCACTTACGTAGGACGATTGTCTACTTCCTTCCTTCCTTCCTTCCTTATTCTAAACATGAAATAAACGTATCTCAATCAGTTTCCATAACCTAGCCGGCATTCACTGTTTTCCCCATTCTAGTCACGTTCATTTTAGATCATTGACCGGGGGAAATCCACGGGTCCCCCGCTTCTTTGTGGCATTCTGTTTTCCGAATCAAAGGGTTTCCCGATGCCGACACCCCCAAAGAAATTCAATAAAAGGAAAACCGAAAACGCATTTAATTATCAGCCCTTGATTAATACTCTTTCCCACTCCCAACCGGGCATTACGTAAACAACTGCACCCTAACGACCGATGCTTAAGAAAACCTTATGTTGATCAGAGGTAACGAACGGCTCAGGCTGCAAAAATCGTTTTGGAGTCGTTGGAATCAGCCTAAAAAGCTCATTCCATAGAGCCTTGTACCAACGAAATCGGACAAAAACTTTCGTCCCCCTTTTGAGGCCTCCTTAGTTACACATCAGAGATAAACAACTTTCGTCGTGAAGGACCTCCCGAAAACCGATGAAGGGGATGAGGGGGGAAAAATCAAGGTAGCCTATAACCACCCCCCGAACTCGCTGATCACAATAAGACCACCCTCATGAAAATCTGTTGAGCCGCTCGGGCGTGATGCTTTGAAAAACAAACAAAACAAAAAAAAAACATGTCGAAGCGGTGAGCGCACCTTTCCATTTTTTGAGGGAAAGCTTGCGCTAAAAAATAACAAAAATTTGTTTCGATGAGTAGGTGAGGAGAAAAGTCTGAAACCACCAAAAAGATGGGGATGGCTCCCTAGTATTCCTATATTTTGCCTATTGTCTCAAACTCTCAACCATATTTTAGATACTTCTCCCCCTCGTGGTTCCTCTCATGATATGAAGATAATATTATATTATAATGGGTACCCTTCGAGTCACATTGGATGTAAAGGGGAATTTCCATGAAAGTTACCACAATGAAATTAGTGACCCATTCGCCCTAACTCCATGATAATGCCCAATGTGATATCAGCAATAAACTTCCCATTGTACCTCATCTCTACATATTATAGGGACTTGGGGAGTCTTTATTGTCTTATCTGCCCCTTCAACCCTCCCTAAGTCTGCCTCACCGCCCAAATTTCCCCCGTAGTGCCCTTCCTTGTGGTGGTAATCAGTATAAAACTTATGGAAGCTGTAGAACGTGATCGGGTGTTCTTTAGTTTTCATCAGAGTTCTGACTTCTCTACGAGGAAGTCGATTCGCTATGCCGTACTTTGAGAGCCTAATAAACTTGATTAATCGCCCCTTGGAGTCAACTCAACCCCCCCCCCCCCCCCCCTTCGCCGTATTTTAAAATTGATTGTTCGAAGACGAAATTTTTCATAATCGATGCTTAGAACTGGGATTGACCCAATCGTCCTGCGGCTATTACAATAGGTCTCCCAGTTTTTTGTGTCTTTTGAATTTGCCCGGTTCGCGCTACACGTGGGAATTGGGGAGCCTTTCCCTGAGCCACTTTCCACATTTCCCGATAACCAGCTTTCATGGTAGCACGGAGTTTGGAATTTATGTTACATCAGCAGTAATGACTTTCAGGTAGGTTAGGGCGGTCAGCGAATCGGGGGACGCTGAATTTTTGAAAAGGTGACAAGTTAATGCACGAGCTGGCATTTCTTTATTAGCGTGAAATCGACTCGTATCGACCATCGGCCTGGCTTCGTGTATCGCCATTTTCATCGTCCATCAGCTCTATCCACGCCGCCGAATCTCGCGATATTCCGGCTTTGTGTGAGACAGAATTGAGCAACATTTTTGGCCGACGATATATTTTCACGGACGCAATCTACGTCCTGCAGAAACGATGATCGTTACTGCCGTAGGGGATTATTGTGTCGAAAGGAGACGGCAATATCGATCAGAGCGCCTTCGAGTGCAACATAGAAACGGATCATCCTGAAATAGTTTTGCGCTCAGCTACGCCACGAATGGTGTAATATTTATGTAGCAATTTGAATAGAAAATAGTCGATAGATATCAAAATATATTTCTGCCATTGCCCAGCTCGTAGGAGGGGGGGGGGAGCGAATGGGAAGGAAAAAAGGCTTTCCAATCCGAGAAGATATTTCGATAAGCTCACAGCAATGATTTACCACTAAAAAGCCAGCAAATGGCGGAGAGATGAGGGCCGAATTAGGGCTCGCCAAGTGAAATCTCCCGATCAGTATTATTCTTGTTGGCTAGGATTAGGAAGGAAGAAGGTGAAGCGAAGGGTAAGGAAGGGTGATGGAATAATAGAGATCCAGACGCTGGAAAAAGAAAATGGTGAAAGCCTCGGACTTGAATATTTGAAGTCAAATCAACTCCTCATGAAGAGAAATTGGGGTGCGTAGAGAAGTGTTTGTGTCCCATGGGTGTTGAAACCAGGTTTGCCAGACCGACTATATTCCATAGTATCTATCTAGTTCGATTGGAAGTGCTTGTTGCTAGCAGAACAGCATGCACCAAGCATGCATCTGGAGGATGTTTCCATTGTTTTGACTCGATCTGTTGGATGACTTGGTTCTGTTTGGCTCACGTCCTTCTGTTGGACTCATGACTCAACCTATCGGTTTGGCTCATGCATTTTGGTTCAACCCTTGTCTCAGCATTTCGTTTAGCACAAGTCTATGGATTTCAGTTCCAAGAGATGCGGCTGTCGATCCTGAATCCCAGCAAGTTCACAGAGTTGCCAATCCAACCATTCAAACAGAACTGAAGATCCTGAGTTTTGTCGAAGTTTAGTCTGAGAGAATTTGATGTGCACCAAGCGTGCACAATTTCGTCCGAACATTGGAGATTGATTGATTGATATCCCTCACATTATGCTGGTTTACCCCGTCCTAGGCCGGTCTGGGTCCAATCCAACAAGCAGCAACAAGCACTTCCAACCGAACTAAGTAGATACTATGGAATATAGTGGGTCTTCAACACCCTCGAGACACAAACCCGTCCCTACACACCCCAATTTCTCTTCATGCGGAGTTGATTTGCCTTCAAATATTCAAGTCTGAGGGTCCGTGGTGGAATTCGTAGCAGCCCAATGAGCAAAAACTCGTAGGTTCCTCCCCTTCACCTGACGACGGCGCCACGTGTTTCCCAGCCGCCAATTAGCATTTGATGCTTTTTGGACTAGTTACTGTAAGCTTGTCCCTATTTCCAGGGCACGTGTCATATCTAGACGCTTGTAGCGACACGTTGATAGGGCTTCCCTCACTGCTTCTAGTGAGAAACTGGTCAGTAACCTCGACGCTCCGAGCAAGCCAACCAAGGAAACACTACCCAAGCGAAAGTTCATTATAATGTCCAGTGTAAACATTCTGCCGGGGAAGAGTGTTGCGAGATTATATTGTAACGGCGGCTTTAGGTAAGGGTCGGTTAAAACCCCTTTAGCTAGCAACTCGTATAAAATTCCAAACCTTAGCACCCCCCTCGACCGCAGCTCTCTCCGCCAGGGCCGCTAACTCCCCCGTCAAGGCTGTAGCCCTAGGCCCTCACTCGAATCCCGACCGTTCGCATTATCCACTTCGGCTCACTCCTTGCACAATTTAGTTTCCTTTCCGTCACCCGCAATCCCGCCCTTTCCGGCCTACAACCCTTTTAGAAGGACGAATTAACGTTAGCCTTTTAGGGTCTCCATTCCTGCCTTACTATCCACCTTTCATGATTTTAACGCCTTTCATACCAAGTTTGCTGGCTGAAGTGACCAGAGTGATCTGAAATGCCCTACTTTTCTAAAATGCAGCGAATTGCAAATTTTTCTTTGAATGAAAATATTGAAGCGCATGATAATTAAGATGAGCGAAGGAAAACTGCATGTTTGCCACGTTTGCCTGTAAATTCTTTTAACCCACTCAACTCCAGATCCAACAAAGACCGCCAGGATGGATGATGGGTCCTTGAAGATAGGAAGGACACTGTCCGGCCCAACAGGATTGATGTCTCTACTTATACTAAACAACAAAGAACTTTTCAACGTTGTCCAATTCAATGGCGCGGGGAGGAGAGTTTGCGACGAAGGTGAAAAGAGGTGATCGGCTTTTGTGGAGCAAATCCATCTCCACTGAAAAAAAAGCCGTGCACCGAAGGAAATGTAAAAGGTAACGAATAGGGAATCAATAAGGGGCGCTCGACTTGAACTAAAAAGGAGGAGAGAGGTGAAAGATAAATGGAGGAGGGAGCTGCGAAGATGATACGGAGGGAAGAACAACGAGGCTGTGAAGTGCCGTTCCCATCGGAATTCAACGTTCACTTCGTTTGCCATCTTGTACGATCACTGTATAAAAAATCTCCAGCTAGAGTTGTTTTTTCACCTAGTTGTTTTCAATGGTATTTACAACACGTAGGTATAACTACGAGTTTCTTACCCCAGTCGCGATTACAATGGTGTATTATTCCAAGAATAATAAACCAAAAAATTTTTTGATATGGGGACATTTTCTGTACAATGGGTTCTTTTCGAGTCATACTCGAGTTATTGCAAAAAGTGCGAAATTTCGAGGTTTTTAGGCTCTCAAATCTGAAGCACAACCTGAAAACCATCGCAAACTCATACGCCCCAAGAGGGATTCTAATGATTTCCAGCTCTCGAGCAATTTTGAGGGGCTAGCGCTCTAATTTGCCTCGGCGGCCGGATTAGCCGAGTTCTCCTGGGCGTTTGTCACTTTGCGCTGCATTCTAATCAGGCCACAGGTTCGAATCCTGTTGAAGACCACGGAATTTATTGGAATGAAGTGCAACTAAACAAGTTAAGTGAATAGGTAATAAACAAGACCCACGTCATAATATGATATTTTCTGGCAGATTAGGTGCAAAATTGACGTAAAACTCACTCACACTAATTGTCTTAACTTGTCTGACATTAAATGATTTGTATGCGTATAGTCCCTGCTTGAATGGGTATGGACTGTTATGTCATAACAGTTACGTGAATCGAAGTTACGTAACTGTGAACAGGCTGTGCTGAATAGGGCATTGTGGTCATTTCCCAACATCTGTAACTAGAATTATGTTTCTTACATCAAGAGGGGTATTTTCTGGGCTTTCTTGACATTGCATTGCATGCCGTAGAACTTTCTTCTTTTCGTGCTCGTTTAAAAAAATTCAAATTTAATGTAAGGTGGATGCGGCGAGATAGTGGGAATCCATCTTAAAAAATACGATTTAAGACTAAGTCTATTTCCACGATAAAATACAAATATAACTTGTAGAAGTGCTTATTTGCCTTTCACATTTCCTTTTTCCTTTCATGCCACGCCCATCAGAAGGCACATTTCACTTTTGTACCTATATAAGGAACTTCTCACAACTTCCTCATTCTGTATTGTACTGATGATGGTCTAACCAACCGAAACGCGTCTACAAGTTATATTTATATTTTATCGCGGAAATAGACTACTTCGTCTTAAATCGTCTTTTTTAATTCAAACCTAAATAGTCTCAATAGTGGAGCTTTTGTGAAATTCAGCCCAGAGTGTCCCCTTAGGAGATATTCCGTCGAGAATGGTTCACCTATAATATGCCTCCACGTCCAAGGACGACATAATATCTGAAGGGGCTCCCGGAATATCCCGATACCCTCGTAAAATTTAGTCCTCTTGCTATTTTCCATATAATTTTACGAGCTCTGGAAGGGTCGATCTGCTTCACTCGACGAACCACGAGTTTCCGTCGGCCCAGATTCCCCCACATACTGTGCCATAAAATCAGTTCTTTTCACGCTGATGTGCGAACAAATTTACTGGACAGAGTCTGAATTGGGAAATTGCGAATTTATCACAATGTCACGTTTTTCATGTTTTACTGTTGCTCATAACAATTTGTTACAAAAGAGATTTTGTACTTGGTGCGAGAGTTGAACACGGTGGCCCTTCCTCATGTCTTCTTGTAGAGATTTTAAGGAGAATAGCATAATATAATCATATATTATATAATATTATTTAATATTCCTTCATTAATCATCACTGTAACTTTTGGTTTATTATTCTTGGAATAATACACCTATGTTTTCGCGACGCGGGTCGACGACTCCGATCGGCCTCAAAATTTGACATTATCCATTTCAAGAGGTCTACATTCAAAATCCGAAATGTCCGTCCGCCGTACGCCGTCCGGGCCGTTTTTGGGAGTAGGAATTTTTTAAAAAATCTGAAATTTTGACAAAATACTTGGTTTACCATCTAGTTGTGCCCGCAAGGTTTTCAGTCCGATCGCCCAAACCCGTGGGGCGCTCTGGGGCTATAATGGGGCTACGGGAGGGGTTTTTTGAAGGCTTTTAGCTATGGGATCGAGTAAGGTGTCGTTTTCAAAGTATTTTTGGACGTAGAATCCATTTTTTGGGGTCCCGGAACGATCCGATTTCACTGGGGCGATGTTTAGGGCATTCATGGGGCTAAAAATGGGATTTTTGAAGGATCCCAGGATGTTAAATATTTTTCGAGTAAAAAATACAGAATTTTTGAAAAAACACATTTTTGAACAAAAAAAAATCCAAAAAAATATTTTTTTTGAGATAAAAAAAAAAAAAAATTTTTTTTTAAATTTTTCATTGACAATTAAATTTCAGCACAAGTAACGTATATCAAAGAATAATAAACCCTTGTGTAAAATTTGCAGCGTTTTTATGTTTGAAACTCTTCTCTCAATTGTCAACATCTCCGAAGAAACGGGTCACGTCCACAATTAAAATTATGCGCCTGGGAGAACACTAGGGGCGTAAAAACTGAAGGTATAAAATCAACGGAGGACCTGTCTTTTTATGAGATAAAGCCCCTCCCTTTTGTTTAAAATAGTTGACGGTCCTCGGAACATCTCCCGACGGTAAAACTTTCCGCTGCTGAGAGAAATAAAACCATCCTGGAAATTCCACTGCGAGCAAAAACGTGTCTTCGAACGTGTACCTACGAGTTTTGTTAAAATGATCGCATAAGATGATTGCAACCGAACAGGAGTTTGATCTTGTAGTTGTGTTGAAGACTATATTGTTTGTCTATAACTACTCACCAAATATCATCGTGTCTGTCTGTCTGTGTCCGATTCAAGCCGAAACGGTAGCTCGTGTGTGTTAAGGAGGATGTCACAAAATACGTTACACGGCTTGGGGGGGGGGGGGGGGGGGGGCTAAGACATTTTCATGTTAAGGACAAAAAACGCTGCAAATTTTACATAAGGTTTTATTATTCTTTGTTGTAGGTTACTTGTTCAAAAATTAAATCTGATAATAAAAAATTTTTTTTTTTTCCAATTTTTTTTCACACGGAAAATATTTGTCCTCCTGGGATTTAAAAATAAAATCCCCTGGGATTTAAAAAAAATCCCATTTCTAGCCCCATGAAAGCCCTATAGATCGCAACAGTGAAATCGGATCGTTGCGGGACCCCCAAAACTGGATTCTACGTCAAAAATACTTCGAAAACGAGGCCTAATTCGATCCCATAGCTAAAAGCCTTTAAAAAACCTCCCGTAGCCCCATTTTAGCCCCATAGCGCCCACGGGTTTGGGCGATCGGGCTGAAAACCTTGCGGGCTCAACTAGATGATAAACCCAGTAGTTTGTCAAAATTTCAGATTAAAAAAAAAATCCTACTGTCCAAAACGGCGGACGACATTTCGGTTTTGGAGTCTAGACCTCTTGAAACGGATAATGTCAAATTTTGAGGCCGATCGGAGTCGTCGACCTCCGTCCCGATTACAAAGGTGTAATAAATAAATTTTATTCCAAGAATAATTAACGAAAAGGAACCTGAATTAGGTATCTTCGGAGGACCTTTGCCAAAGCCTGTATCAAAGTGTGCGTGCTCCTTTTTGTACTCCAAAATAAAAGGAGCAAAAACATTCTGTTTCGTTGCTTGCATTGTTCATCTTTCTGCTAAGTCGGTACTACAGGACATTTGACTGCTTAACATTAAAAGCCCGTTTCCATCGCCCTTTGTCGGACGGTTGATATTCTTTCGGTCTTTGTGTTTCTCTATCTCTCTGTTAGCTTTGAAGGAGCCTTCCATTTCGGGTGAGTAGAGCTTTGACTTTGTAACTCACCTTGCCCGTCGGCAGGATGCCACAGGTATGAATTTGATAAAAAGGATTCCATCGGGTTTATGACAGTTGTAGCCTGTGAAAGCGAATAATTTCCTGTCTGACCGCCTTCCAAAAATAAAAGCTGACGAATGTAAATAATGTTGGCGTAAAGAGTAGTAACAATATTAGGATAAAAGCATGACATTGAAGTCGCATGTCCGTCATATACGAACACATCAACCCAGTCACTTTCAGAATATTATTCTGAAAGCCCTTACCAACACCAAGACTTAGTGGAGATAGGGCCGCACAACAATGCTAATGCTGTACCGAGCAGCACAACCACTCACACTCTCTACCTACTATTGACTCAGTCCATAATCAACCCCTTCGTCATTGTACAGGAGCTTTCTGAACCAGTCTTCACACTGATACAGGAGAGTTGCCATTACAATACCGGAGGGCTCTTCTGGCACTTCGATGTGCAACCAAAACCTCACCTGCTCATCCCCTACATCATACATACCGACGTTAACGTCAACTTACTAAACCCCTACACTTACCTCTGCAACGCTTTATACTGCATACGATCTGACTTACTTGATTGGAACCACTTGAATTGGAAGGTCCGCCACTGCCGCGGTTCTGAACTCTTCACTCCACCGCAAACCGTCTTGGATCTGGCTCAGACGCTGAAATCGAACACGTCTGACGCAAAATAGCATTCTCTCTTTGCTGAAGTCGCGCACGGACGGATCGAAAAGTGCTGTCCGAGTTTTAAGTGTTCTGTACAGTGGAGGATCCTTCCAAGCAGGCTCTCTTCCTTCCACAGCCTCGTGCGTTTACAAGGAACATTTGTGCAAACAAACGTACTGGCAGCAAGAGAACCTGTCGATCATCTCTAGCTGATCAGCTGTCGGGGCTAAAGTCAATGATCTTGACAAGCTGGCAAGACGATTGGATCTCACACGAACTGAGCAACCTTGGAAAGATCAATAGGACGTGCGAAGCTGCTCCACATCGTGACGAAACGGTCGGGAAGAGGTGGTCTTGACCCGAACATGTCCATTAACTGCTGTCTCTTCACACGCGGCACACCTTCCGCAGGCGGCACAATCAGCTCTCGACCGACCTTCAGTCCCTCTTCCCCCGTCAGGAAACGACTGGACAAACTTGAACTTGTTTTATTGTAATGCTTACAAACATTGACTGGTTCCACATACTGTGTAGACATTCAAAACAGTTCCACAGACATTCGAACATCTTCTATATAACATCTTCATCTTCTATATAACATCTTCATGTTATATAATATATTACATATTATGTAATATCTTCACCCCCACCATTCTCCTCTTCCAGCCCGAGGTCACTCATAATAATTAGTAATAGAAAACGACTGTTCAAATG
The DNA here is from genome assembly GCA_955831195.1 of Pilophorus perplexus. Classification (NCBI taxonomy): domain Eukaryota; kingdom Metazoa; phylum Arthropoda; class Insecta; order Hemiptera; family Miridae; genus Pilophorus; species Pilophorus perplexus. The sequence continues at coordinate 7,456,856 of OY037013.1, read as the reverse complement.
CACTTTTTAATTACTTTTCGCAAGTTATAAAACTTCAGAATACCACCACTACAACAATGATTGTTGTACAATCACAAGACGCCATGTCCCGGTTCTTCTCCTTCATGTTTGTTACAGTTCAGTTAGCACTTCATCATAGACCTGACGGAGGTTTTTCATGGCTGACTCCAGAATGTTGGTGTAGTAGTTATTCTGCTAGTTCAATATCCCACATAATAATATAATATAACATATTATGTTATATTATATAACCATTTGAAGTCGTTGCGCTCATAAACATTATTAAACAGTTTTTAAATAATCTTTTGGGTATTTTTTTAATTCATAAACAATGAAAATAGCCAGAACGGGCCGAATAAACTTAAACAGAACTTCTTATTATTGAAATGGCGTACCATGAGTTTACATTGAGGCAAAGTTTTTGTGCTATTTCCGTCTAGCTGAATGGAGCAATTCGCGTCTGAACGTTCCTGGAACTCCCTTTTTACCAAGATACCCGAGGAGTGCTGGTGGCAGTGGATGGGAGAGTGCTCTAAACATCGACTCAAACTTACAAGACGGGTTTCCCCTGACTTCATGCGGGTCTCTGGGTCCTTTGTAAGGGTTGACATAAAAACCGAGAAAAGAGTGGCAGTTATCAAGCGGGAGAGGATGTGGAGAGACAACGGCACGTGGTTCTTGTCCGTCTCTGCGAAAAGGAAAGGTGGGAAACATCAAGGCAAAAGGGAGGTTTACGGTGTAATAAATGCACTAAGAAGAGAAACTGTATCTTTTGCTCTTTCTCAAGGGGTATAAAACCCCCTTTGGGACTTTTATAAAAAATCTTTGTTCCCACTCTTATCTCTTCTCTCGTGTGATACTAAACTTGACTTACTGTGACCTGGTTTGGAATAGGTAAATATTTTCGGGATTTCTTGGGAACGTAATAATATTACGTTCCCAAGACATATTATGTCGTACCTACGTGTAAGCCGTGATCGGACTTGTTCAAAGTCAAACCAGAGCAGCTGACAATAAACAATATATAGTTGATATATCAACTCATAAAGGCTTCTGGATGTGTCCTGATCACCCGGATCATCTTTGCTGCCATAAAGCTTTGCTTTGTCCCATCAAGCACAGCTATGGAAACTGCCGCAGTCTTAATGATTCTAGAACCTGGGAAGCCTCTTGAAAAATTGACTTTTTTTCGACCAATCATCCAAAACAACTGTTAAAACTTGTAGAAGAATGAAGCCTCATTTCTGTTCGGAAGTTATTTGAAGATCATCGGTAGGCGGTAGAGTTTCTTTGGCCTTCGATTTGAGGTTGATAGGTACTCACGACGAGAAACGGGCCAACAAGCGTTGTTACTAAGAAAAACTACGAGTTGACGAATTGCCAAGGGTGCATTATTGAGTTGATGGTCGGGATTTCGTGCAAATTGTCGATCGAGTTCCAACTTAGATAGCGCGTAGATTTCGCGAACTCTCTTCCTTCATCCTGAACGGAGGTTTCCTTCGCGACGAGAGCCAAGGTCGTTACTAGGGATTACTAGGAAAATTTTCGTAAAGCTAAAACCCGGTACACCTTTTGCCGTCTTGTTTTGAACGTAGGTTAAACTACGTCGGTTAAAACGAGCTTTTCACGCTGATTTCAACGAGTACAAAACGATTTCTGTGCGATACGCCGTTCGGAAGTTATTCGAAGATCTTCGGTAGGTGGGAATGAGTATCTTTTGCGAGCCTTCGATTCCTGGTAACCTGCCCCGTCGGGACTTCGTTTCCAACTTCACATTGACAGCCGGACACGATTTCCTCATCATAGAGTCATCTCCATAGAATCGGCGTTGCTCCATATCCGACATGCACCGATGGACGCCAGGCACTTGGGCCAGTGCCCAACAATCTCACGACCCCGACACGACGACGAGGACTGCGTTTGGGGAAGGAAAAACTATGCACATTGGGCTGCTAGGAAGGAGATGGCGTTAAGGCCTCCGTCCGGCGTAGGATTAAAAATTAAAAAATTCTAAGAAATATTACGAGTTGACGGGTTGCCACGGGCGAATTATTGATAGATGATGGCGGAAATTTGATATTTGATCGTGCGAAGCACGGGTGTCCCAGCTAGTTAATAAATAATTGTGATTCTTTCGATTGCTGTCGTATTAATTTGTGGCTGCATAGTTCGCCATTGTAAAATGAACCAAACCTAAGTATAACTTTTCTTGGCTCCCCCTTGGTGTAACGCCTAAAACAGTTTGAGGCATTAATCTTATCTTCCTAACATCTATCTCTGTGTATCTCTTTCACAATACATACTCAAAGTCACCTTCATTCCATTAAAACGCGTTTTCTCTCCTACCAACAAACAGCTACTTTTTTTTATCTAGTTTTACAACACAAAAGACTACCCATAAACCCTAACCTTTTACTTTGATTGAACTCTCTGAAACGAATGTTTGTTTCCTCTCATAACTTGTTTTTTCAATCTGACGTGAAAAGGTCAGCTTCAATGTTTGTTGTCCGAACCTTCTTCTCCCCTCGCCCTCCACCGTCGTAACTTTTTAAAATACACAATTAATTTACGGGGCTAAAACACAACTGGCGGAACAGGGTTTTGAACTCAATGAAAAACGGCGAGCGAGAGAGATCGATAATCATCTAAATTTATTCCCGACGTCAAAGGTCAGGAAGAACACGGAATATAACGACGTTTGGCCTGAGAGGAAAATATAATACCTTATTTCCGGAGCGAGCCGAAAGGAGAAATAAATTGAATACAGTGACAGACAAATGTATTTCTGCCATTACCTCCTGAAATGTTATGCTCAGTTCGCTCCTAATAGAATACGAATGGCCAAAACTTTTATTCCTAAATACATAAATCATGTGCTTGATTTACAAACAATGATCGTCGTATACTCGTTGACTTGAAAAGTTCATAGTATCTTTATTTGTGGAGGGTTTGAAAAAATGAAATTGAGAAAGAGAAACGAAAATGAAACTTGTGCAAGTGAAGAAAAATGGGACTTGGGAAAGAGGGATTTCAGTCAAACGCCTCCGGACAGGTTACATAGACTATTTGTTTCAGTATTATCCGTTTTCTTCAATCCACAGGATAGATTCACTCGTATATATCACAACTTCGTGTCTCACGGCCTCAGAATTGACGGCGCATCGGTCTTATGAGGGGATATCTTGGTTGTTGCGAACGCCTTCAACCTCCCTCTTTTTTAAATTTTAAGGCACGTAACTGACCTTGGGAACCAAAAACGAACAAAACTGACGCTCTTCAGATCGCTAAAGCGTTCGCTGAACTAACTTCCACGTAGAGATTACTCTGTACTCGACCTGTGCTCAGAAGTTGATCAGTTGATCGCGGGACACCTCTGTGTGACGAAGTCGCCAGCACGTGCGTGACTCCCCTGCATGCTCGCATAACGTCTTTCCCCTGACCCCTAATTTCCATATTGTATATTAATTGATTTCCATATGTATTAATTGAGTTATGACTCGCCAAAACAAGGGTGTGCTATCCGGTCTTGCGTCGATAATTGTTGCATAATAGGCTCGAAGCGCTGCATTCGCACGTAGGAATGGGCAAAAAACAGGCAAAACGCGAATCCGGAGGCCACCAGAGGCTTTGACATGCATCCCAGAGAGCCTATCCTGGAAAATTCATCAAGACTATGAGGAGAGAAGCTTTGGGATCGAGAAATCCTTCCATCTGACAGAGTTGAAAACTTTTCTTATAATATAAGAAAAGTTTTCAACTCATGGCCGTGACTCTAGACGTAATATTATTACGTCTAGAGTCACGGCCATGCACCCCGCCCGAAGGCTTCAGCAACTATACTGAGCTCTTTTTGCAACAGAGACTACCTTGCGCTCTGCGTCGCTTGTAGCTTTTCCCAAACCATGCTGCCGAGGTAACAGCACCTCTGCTTGGGTCACTGCCTCCCGAATTCTTACTTAGGTTCCTACCACCTTCTCGTACAGCTTCTCGGAGACTTTTTGGTTACTATGACGTTACCTTCCTGGGCAGTTTCTTTTCACCTCCCTACCTGAGTTGTACCGGTTGTACTACTGTAATAGTAGGCCCTACTGGGTCTCAATTCACCAAACACGCTTTTGGTATAAGAGACAAGTGGCGGCGCACAATAGTCCGAAATTGAAAAAAAAAGTGGACTTAATTCAATTTCTCAAAAATTGATACTTTTGACTCAAATGTTGTTCGCGTGAATGTGGTAACTTCATCTGAGAAGATCTCTTGTAAAATCTTGTAACCATTTGAACCGTTGTTTTAGTTCTAAGAGTAGTACTCGTATGTATTTGGAAAACCCTACATTGATTTTTCCATAAGTTCACGCTTTTTCGATTTTGAACCACTGTGTGACGTCAGCATTGCAATTCGTTCTCCCACTCACAAATAGACCTCGAAAGCCTGACCCCCCTTGCATCGTCTTCTTGCAACAATGGCTCCTCTCTCTGCCTGCATGATCAGCCACCCTTTCATGCAGTTGTGAGCATGTGCAACCGTTTATCGTTATAACTGCCAACCTTGTTAATGTATACGTTTCACTTTTTATCTAGATGGGAAAGCGTCGGTTGCCATGTCCAAAAATTTATGTAAACGGATTTCGGGCAACTTCTTAAGTGGAGGGGAGTTGGCTCATTTACAACAAGAAAAGTCGTTTATGAGAAGGGCTGAATGGGCTTTTGCGAAGAGATTTATGTATATAAGGGGAGAAGGGGAATCTTTATTTCTATCTCCCTCGAAGAATGCGTCAAGGGAAAACTTAAAGGGGGTCAAGTGCCCGCCGCCTTCCCAGGGTCCTCTTTTCGTATCTTGAGAGCGACGAGGCAAGGAAGGTAAGTGAAGGTGAAAAATAAATTATAAGGGACTCCAAAAGAGTGGCGAAGGATTCCAGTTCTAATTGAGTGCCTGAGCTGCTTTCCACTAGATTCTAGGGGACTTCACGACACAACCATCTTTTTATTAGTGATTGATGGATACTCTGAGAAAAGATACCTTCACTCTCAGAAAACCTTTCTGTGCCCTTATTAATCATCTTGCTTCATCTTAAGCTCAATTAAATGTGTGAATTCCAAGGTACAGCACGGCCACCTAACGTCAATCTGTTTTTTCATTGTATATCAAACACTCAGCTACTTGAGAAGCCCTTGACGTAATCTTCCTGCATTGCAGGCTAGAAATAACAAGAACTTGTTTGTGTAGGGCTAATGTGAAACGCTGTGTTGAGGCTGATGTGGAGCAAGGGGGGAAAATCCTGCAAAAAAGATGAAGGTTTCTTACGTCACTGCTAAAGGGAGTAATTCGAGATTTTTGACTCTTGGCGAGCTTAGACAGCTTTCTTCAAGTCTAATTTATTCCGTTTCATCTTCATCCCCCTCTTTCATGCTTTTGCCAACCCCCTTCCCTCATCTCATCGACCACCATCTTTTTTTCATTCCCTCATTCTTCTCTCTCATTTCTCCTGCCACTTTTTTGTTTGTTTTCCTGACTCCTCTCGGCAACGGCGTAACACCTAAAAACCCCCCCTATCATTGTGATGATCGTGTTTGCCGAACAACCTAACTCGACCATTCCCGCTGGTTTGCCTCCTTTTTTGATCTTTCTTGTGAAGCCTTCGTTTCATTCTTTTGCTCCTTTTATTGAAAAAAAGAAAGTATTTTCTGCTTGTTCTAATGGAACTGGTGGTGAAGAGGTGCTCCGGGCGAATTCAGCTGGGATCCGTCCAAAACGTGGTAGTCAACTTTTTTTTAGAGTCAGGTGAATTTCATTGAGTGGAGCACAGCGTCGCCGTCCAATATTTTCCCAAGTCACCAACTTTGAAACGGACTAGGCAACCACAAACTCTCCCAACTGACTATAACAGCTTTATCGAGGTTCGGCTGGCGCGTGACAAGAAGAAGACAAGATAAGTTGGAACTAATGAGACGGCCCTGGGGGCCCAATAAGTTGGATTGGAAGAGTCCGATCGGAAGACGCGAATTGAATTCAGCGAGTTCCAGGACGAAATTGGAGAGCAGGGCAGGAGATGCTGAAGGCGGAGGGGAACAGAGGTTGAATTTACAACAAGCGTGGGATTGGATGGAGGAGCAATTGAATTTCGTTGTAGATAGCTAACGGCGTGTCAGGGGAAGGGGTGAGTTAGTGGACTGGATAAGCCGAACGAAGGAAGATGAATTAGGCTTTGCAAAAAAAAGAAAAGGCTTATAGCTTAGCAGCTGATTCATTAAAAGAAAAACTTGGAACAAAAAGTGCTTCTTTCTTTTATTTCTTAACGATTTATGTCTCTCATCAATAAAAATTGGAGGAGAAAACCCTTGAGAACTGTCGGAGCCTGCAGATTCACGCAGTTTGTGGCCCAAATCTGAATTTCGTGTTGTGGTGGTTGGAAGGCAAAGGCGCCATGTTCTTATTCTTGCAACCTCGAATTCATAGGAAAATTGTTAAGGTTTTCAGCCCGATCGCCCAAATCTGTGGGGCCTGTGGGGCTCTTGTATCGAGTCCTTCCCGTTGCCCCCACCTGTCAAAAAATCCTGTAGGTGCATGGCTAAAAAGGGGCTACGGGAGGGTTTTCCAAAGGTTTCGATTATGATATCGAGTGGTGTCGTTTTGAAGTATTTTTGGACGTAGAATACATTTTTGGGTTCCCAGAACCATCGGAACTCACCGTGGGGATACAAACGGAGCTTTTGAAGGATATCAGGTGGTCTAATGAGGTGTCGTTTTCCGAGTAATTTTGTAAGCATAACCCATTTTTCGGGGTCCCACATCTGTTCAAACATTTACAAGATTTTTTTTTTAAATTAAAAATAATAATTTGTTGACTGAATTATATTTTGCACTATCTATATACCAACGTATTTCAATTAATAATAAACTTGCAGCGTATGCAACCATTTTCAGTTGTTTTTTTTTTTTTCTCTCTCTTTCTTTCTTTTATGTACATTTTTTTAATGACGTACCTAGGTAGAATTATTTTTTGGGTAAATTATTCTAAACAATATAAACACGATAAGGAAAATGTTTTAGGCCAATCAAAATTGTTGACTCCCGCCGCGAAAACAAAGGTTGATTGTACTGAGAATAATTATTATAAACCAAAACATTCGTTGAGTTTTCAGCGTATACAAATTTCTCGAAAACTAACAGGTATTAATGTATTGTTTCAGGCCTCCTTCTATTCGACAGCATTAAAGACTTTGATATCCGTTTCAACTGTGATTCTTCTTGGCCTCATCGTAGCCTACCACGCCTTAGAAGTTCAGGTAATCTATAGATCTATCTGTCTATTTATCTATACTTATATAAGATCGGGTCTGTCTTGCCTTATAGGCGGCAAAACGGCTGAACGGAGTTCGACGATTTTTGACATTTTATGTCTTTACTTTGGCACATAAACGAAAAAAGCGTTGAAAGTGTTGAAGCTTTAAAAAAAAGCGTTACGGTTCCCTAGCAACGACTAAACTAAAGACATAAAAATTGTATGGACATTTAATGTCCTAATGTGTTGCAGACTCGTATGCAAGCGTTGCTAGGGTTTAGTTTGAAGTTTTTTGTTTTTTTACATGGATATGACTATTGGCTGGCCTACGTGAGCATGAAAATTAAGTGAATAATTCTTAATTATTAAGATAGGAAAAAATACACTGCCAAGTGGGACATGGCCCATAGCTTCCTCGGATATTGTATGAAATGTTGAACGAAATTGTTCACCAATAGGGCACAAGTTATGGCTGTAAGCTCACTAACTCTTGAGCTAGCTTTTAGCTCACTCAGCTGACCAGGAGAATACCTGTCATTTCAATCGTCTCTTGTACTCCCATAAGGTCTCCTTCTCAAATGTCAACGTCCAAGGGTGAACCGGAGAGATTTTAGCAGATTTTGAACATTTTTACATTACCTGTACTGCTTCGAGTTCGATTGCTGTGAACGACACTGCACCTCATTCTTTGGATCTCGAACCTCTTGGAATTTTGACTCGAGATTTTTAAAAAATCGATGGCTGCGTAAACAAACCATCCTAACAACCAACTTCCATGTTGCTGAGGATGGTTGCCCGAATCACCATTTTGCGCCCTCGCAACGTGTTCCGCAGATTCTCATAAAATTTATTTGGAACCTCAAGTTGCCGTACCATCACAATCCCTGAAAATTTGACTGAAATCGGATCAACATTGTGGAAGTTATGGCTGTAACAAGGAATCACACGTTTGCGCCAGCGGACAGCGTTCCGCTGATTCAATCATGATGAAACTTATAGGGGACCATCTAGGGCTACACCCACACAATTCCTGAAAATTTGATTGGAATCCGATCAAAATTGTGGAAGTTATGGGTGTGGTAAGGAAATGCGGACAGACAGACAGACTGACAGACACGGAACCAAATTTGTTCAGGAGGCTTTGAAACGCAAAACGTGAGTAAAAATTTTGATTTTGGAGAACAAAATTTGTCTTCATTTCGAAAGTGAAAACAATGCTTCCGCAGTCTCGGAAGCAAAATGGTTGCTAGGGGTTTCAGCGCATTTTTTAACGCTTTTTTCGTTTATGTGCCAAAGTAAAGACATGAAAACTAGGAAACGCTTGCATACATTAGGACAGGAGTCTGCAACACATTAGGACATTAAATTAAATTGAATTTTCATGTCTTTAGTTTAGGCGTCGCTAGGCCGTGACCCGTAACGCTTTTTACATTCAACGCTTTTTTCGTTTGTGTGCCAAAATAAAGGCAATGTCATGTCATGAAATGTCAAAATATCAAAATTATCTCTTGGAGATGTAGCAACATGAAATGTATTGAATCCAGCGTTGACACGATACCCTCTGTTTCACCTGGTGTCATAATAATATTATGTGTGGTGAATATTATCCATGACATGATTTTTTTGCGTGTTAGCGGTAAAATTTTACAGAGGTTTTTTCTTAACGTTTGCGTCTACTGTTTTCACGATATAGGCTATATTAAAATCACGCGCGACGCGCGCAACTGTGGTTTTATAATCGATTTTTGGTTATGGATTTGGATTCTATTTTAAATTCTAAGTCCGAAACACCCATCGCGCATTATCCGCACAGGGCACAAACGCGCGCAAATCCTCGCAACTCTTCCTATTATCGTGGTTTACTGTCCGATTGAGTCGGCGTTTCCTCTGTATCCAACCTGGAGATCCAGCGAAAGGAGCCCCTTCGCCCGAGGAAGTAGTCGGCCGAGCAAAGCGACCCCCCCCTTAGTTATTTCCATTTTTTCCTGGGTTGCTCAATCAAGATGATGCGATTCGTGTTGGAGGGCGTAACGTTTCCTCCACGGACCAGAATATATTCCGGCAATATTATTCCAGAATTCGCTGGAAAGATTTATATTTAATCTTTTGGCGAGTCCCTCTCTCAGCCAGATAATGAAACTTTTACACGGAGCGGCGGAATAATAACAAACCGCGCGGTTGTGTTCAATGATTTCCTCCTCGGTAGGTAATATCACGGAGAAACGAGAAAGAGAGAAAAAAAAATAAATACCAAGTATGAAATAATGTTTCCAGCAGATGGTTTATTGCAGTGGTTTATATTTCTCGTGCTCGTAAATCTAACTGGTCATCGCGCGGTGAACTAACCTACGTAAAATGTCCTGGAAAGAAGCAGGGAACGGACAACATTAAACTGTCTTTTGCCTTGACAGGCGTTGAAGTGAGTTAGTTGAAGCGAGCTTTCGGGAAAACGATAGGGAACAGATGATGTGGTTTAGATGAAAAATGAACTCCGAAAGGGAATAAAAAATGAAAAGAATCCCCGCTTATTGAATTAATAGGTGGTTTTCCTTAGAGGCGAAGATAACGTACTTCCCGTTGAGGGAACATTTCCGAACAGAGATCCATCAATAATGTCAATTGAGAGATGGAATTGATATTTCTGGGTACAAATGCTCGCCGAAATTTCAAAGGATTCCGTTGCTCTCTTGAGGAAAAGATCCGTCTGAAAGACAGGTGAAACATTAAGAGTGATTGATGTCTCCTGAACACACACAATGATCCACAGAATGATTAACGACACAAATTAAAATGTCCAATTTATCCCCCCTTTCCTTTCAGACGACTTACATTTTCCCTGATAATGAATATTGATAAATTTTTTCTTCTCCTAGTCTGGTAGTCCCTAGTTTAAATCTCATTACGTTTCTTCAGCCCTTCAAGTTCTGCAAGGGAAGAGTTTGAAGCGAGGACGATACAAATGACCGAACTTTTACGGGAAAGCTTTTTAACGTTTTTCTCGATTTTCAGTGAAAAAGTCTTTCTCATGACGGATGACTTTTCAGTGCGCGGTAATTTCCTCGTTTTTTTCAAGCTCTACTCCGCAGTAGTTTCCCCAGGAAATGGCCTCCTAGTTACGGTACAACGATTCATCAAAGGTTCTTATATTTTAACGGTTGGATATTATTCTATTGTATGAAATAACTCTTGAGGCCACCTAGATTTATTATAAAATTCCAGTGAGGCGGTGCACAGTGGGCTAGATCGCATAATTAGGTGGAAAAAACCTCATTTTGAAAGTTACCAGAATGCGATTCCAATAGGTGGGTTTCATAGAGGTTTTGTTTGCGAACTCTGCCCTGGAAGGGGGGGCGCCAATGTTTACACCGAGAGGGGTGAAACTATCGGAATACTCAATTTATCTCTTTTCTCACTTCATAATGTGTTTGTCTGCTGTGGTGTCCAGTTGCTCTTCAGAATTAATTTGACGATGGAGAGTTACACCTAAGGTAGGTAGAAAACATCCTTCAAAGTCGACATTTGATTAATTTCAATTTTTTTGCTGTTCCTGCTAAAAAAACTATGAAAAAGTAGATTAAATTAGCTTTAAAATAGTATTACTAAAATCGCAGGTAATTGCAGGTTTTGCGCTCCTTGAATATGTGATCTACTCGAGTTCTATTCGAGAAATATGAAAAAAAACGGGCCGTTAGCACCCCGCGATAAGGCGTAATGTTGATGTCGAGTTTCTTGGAATATCTCATATTTTATGACAATTTTTGACACAAAAACGAGTATAATTCATGAAATGATAACTTTATCAAGTGGAGGGCAGTCTAAATCGACTCAGTACTTGAAAATACATTGAAAAAGCGATTTTTAGCCAATACGATACTTATTTTGAGTTTTTTCCACCTAATTATGCGATCTAGCCCACTGTGCGGTGGTAGGTATTTACCGAATTTGGGTCGAACAATAATTGAAGCCTTTTGGGAACATGGGTGGGGGGGGGGGGGACATGGCTCTGGTGTGGTGTAACCTTTTTGGTTCCCTATGAAATATTTCTTGTCCGAATAGGTTCCACAGTATGAGGTCCGACTTGGCTCCCTTCCCCTTCATTGGCCTAGGCGATAAAGAGTCAGTGGTCACTGGCTAATGGCTTCGCCAGCCAACCTATTAGGGATAGTGCTCAGGGACAATACAAATAGTGGTAATAACAGCAACATGTCAACAAACAGTTTGTAAACAAAAGAGGTGGCCGGCAAAACAAAGTGCATGATGGCGGAACCTTCTGTGTTTATCAAAGGCAAAACCTGCACTCAGGAACTCAGTTCCCGTTTCACGTGATAAATTCGTGTAGTATTTCCTTATTCGTTTGGTTATTTAGGCCATGTAGACATCAGGAAGGGTTAAAAAGAAAATTCGGGTACTGTCCAGTGTAGTTTGTGTATTCGTGTTATTCTCCTATGCTCCAGGAGCAGCCATCAATGAGCTGTAAGTGTTGTTATTGCTTGAAATGTATTTAGTTATTGGGTTATGTACTGAAATGTGTTAGATCTGCCGAACGTGGTGAGCTACGAGAAAATGCCTAAGTCAGCTTACACGTCCCCATCCGAAAAGATGCATTTTAGATTGATGATTATTTCTGCGTGAACGCACTCAAAAACACCGGGGCCCTGGGCCCGGATTTTCCATGATAGCTACAACCGTCTTTCTTCATTAAATGAAACAAAATTTGTCCCGTGTCTTGACGATTCCCTATTTGAGATGCGGTTATTTGTCCCGTATATCAGCATTCCCTTACTCATTGTGAAATATTCGAGTACTGAAATGGACTAAGCAAAGTGATTGTATCCTTTGTAATACAAAGAGAAGGTAAATAAGGCGAAACATACTATGTTTCGCCTTATTTACCTTCTCGTGCGTACCTGAAGCGTAATTAAATAAGTAAGCAAATTTTGCTAAGTAGTAGGATGATGGTCAGTAGAAATGTTATTTTGGTCGCCACTATAATATAGGTATATTAATCATGCCCATTCCAAACATGAGTAGCACAGATCGTCAAGCGTGTTAGATCTGCCGAACGTGGTGAGCTAGTGTTACGAGAAATGGTTCTGTACAAGAGCAAACAGAAAGTACTGCTTACAAATCCAACTTATTGGAGTTGACCAAGTAATAGGGTCAGAAGAAGTGATGAAGAGGCACTTCACGATGTTTCGGGATTGCGGCAAGTAAAAAGCCGATAGGAAAGATTAGAGTTTTGGTTCAGTTGTGGATAACCGTAAAGTCAACTTACGAGTCCCCACCCGAAAACATGCATTTTAGGTTGATGATTATTTCTGTGTGAACGCACTCAAAAACACCAGGGCCTTGGGCCCTGATCAATCAGCCCGGATTTTCCGTGATAGCACCAACCGTTTTGGTTTATTATTCTTGGAATAGTAGGTACACCTATGTTTTCGCGACGGAGGTCGACGACTCCGATCGGCTTCAAAATTTGACATTACCCGTTTCAAGAGGTCTACATTCCAAATCCGAAATGTCCGTCAGCCGTAATAAGCCGTATAAGCCGTCCGGGCCGTTTTGGGCAGCAGGATTTGTTTTAAATCTGAAATTTTGACAAAATACTCGGTTTACCATCTGGTTGTGCCCGCAAGGTTTTCAGTCCGATCGCCCAAACCCGTGGGGCGCTATGTGGCTAAAATGGGGCTATGGGAGGGTTTTTTTGAAGGCTTTTAGCTATGGGATCGAGTTAGGTGTCGTTTTCAAAGTATTTTATCAAAGCATTAGACCGCATTAAATGTGTGACAATTTAAGCCCAACCGGATCTGTGTAGGTCAATTAGTTTCAGAGTTACGGCACTTTGAAAATAGGCCATTTTTTCCAAAATGTGAACATTTTAGTTGATGACCTGAAGACAGCGGAAACACGTTTTTCAGAACGTTTTCGGCTGTATCTCAAGAACTATTGGTCCGATTCCAAATTTCTTTTTTTCTCGTGAAAGCTAAATAAATTTCCCGTCGCAGCTCTTCTGTGTAAAATTTTGATTTGAGCGTTGATAAGGGAGTGGCAGGCGCGGCAAACAAGTGGCGAATTTCGAACAAACCGTGTTTCTTTGCACATTTTAGCCTATAACGCGGGAACGGTTGGTCCGATCTTACTTTTCTTCTTTTAAGGTGAAAGCTGATTAAATTTTAAAAAGCGTGGGTGCAATGAAATTTCGGTCGGAGAAGTAGTCTTGGAGGGAGAGAAGAGAAAAGAACACCGTGCGCTATTCAAAACAATGGTCTTCTGCCGCTCGGATCGAAATTTCTAGCAACCTAACCTGGCCCCGTGAAACCTTCCGATTTGTTGTCACTCGTGCACCAGCCCGTTTTTTTTTTTTTTTTTTTTTTTTTTTTTGTTAAATTTTCCAACAGTTGGAAGTATGTACCCCAGCAGAAAGATGGGCAACTTTGGGTCACTCTCCTTCTCTCGTTGCATCTTTAATGTAATAGATCAGGGGGCCAACCCCAGACTGGCTACGCCAGCCAACCCCCGCCCATTTTGCCCCGAGGGACCATCGTTGCGGCCTGGCATTTGTAAGCATACCACAGCCGTGTTCAGTTGTAGCCAGTCCTAAATCTGGATAATATGCGAAGGAGAATGATGGGAACTAAAACGGACGTATTCAGGAACCAACCCAGAGATTTCGGAGGGCATTTTTGGGAACCAACTCGGTAGCACCCCTCTGGTCCAATCGCTTCCTCATCCTTCAAACTGAATTATCAAACCACCCCTGGAGTAGGTATACGTATTACATGGATTCTCACACGTTTGCATGGCGTAGTTCCAAGGATATAACAAGCCAAGTTGTAGTGTATAGGTTTTATTTTTGCTTATAGATTAAAATTTGGCGCTTCAATCTTGCTAATCGGAATCATCGGGTTCTCCAAGCGACTGGTGAGACTTCGAGAGAGAGGCTTTATGTTCTCCGCCAAATCCTACTTTCTTCTCCTTGTTAAGTGCTTCTTGACTCAAATTGAGAGTTTGGTGGTCAGTGAACATGTAAGCCATTATGTTTCGAATGACTTCCGCGTTGATTGGGACTATGAAAATCCTCGGCGTGTAGACAGTTTGGAATTGCCATTTGGGGTGATCCGGCAGGTGCAACATCTTGGTGCCTTTGGGAAGGTGAGCCGGTGCGTGATAGATCCTACCGGCGGAATCCCGGCAGACACCCTCGATTAATATCAATTCGGCCACATCGTCCGTAAATACCAAACTCTTTTTTTCAACTAGCGACGGAACCCAGCCGTTTTCGAGGAAAGCGAGGAGTTTCTGTTTCGTCCAATCGCTAAACGGAGCTTTGCTCTGTAACAAAATCACGGTTAGCCTGATGCCAATGCATTTCCAAATTACCTCTTGAATGGCTACTGCGACGTCGGATTCGTGAACTATCGCTCGAATGACGCTCCATTCGATGTAGTATAGTTGAACAGACGTCTCGCACACCACCGTCATGTCGTAACGTCTGCCAGTCACGGCTCCAATTTCTCCTATTACATTCCCCGCCACGACGTAGCTTTCCTGCGCTTGGTCTAATTTGAGAACTTCGAAAAAGTCAAAATTCGGCAGTACGCCAAATGTGGAGTTGAGTTGGACGGTTTTCGGCGTTGGGGCGTAATAGGCTTTGACTAGGCCCGACACCAGCACGAATAGGCCTGTAGGGTCATCGCCGACGTTGATAAGAGTGTCGTTGTAGTCGTAACTTGTAAGTTTGGCTGTCTCCTTCACGTATTCACTATGAGCTTCTTTTAGATTCAACCAAATCACATCCTTTAGAACTCCTTGCGCCAAAGATGGGTCAACCATGCCTAATTCTCGCAGCGTATCTCTTACTCTATCCAATGAATCATTTATAGCTTTATTCTCATTCAAATCCAAAATTCCGTCTTCTTTCAGGTCATTGATACACTCGGCAATTGCATTTATTACGAAACGTATTGCGTGCTTGGTCTTCACAGTGATCGCTATTGACGGACTTTCTTTCTGAATCATCCCTAAATTCCTAGCGACTTTTCTTCTTTCGTTGTCAATGTCTTGTTTTAAGGCCTCGTAAACCGAATCGTAGATAGCTATGTGGCTCAGGAATTTCATGACACGTTCCAATGACACTAGGTATCCTTTTCCCACTTCGTAGTTTTTCATCAGTTCATCTTCAACTTGCTTCTCAACCAGTGCAAGACATTTTGGGAGCCATCCGATGACGAAAACATACATCCTGACAATTCTTACCCAAAGTATCATTTTCATCAGCATCACTATATCATCCATCAACAGTACACTTTTGAACCCGTTTTTGAAAACTATGGCGTTGAAGTACATGTACAGCTGTGCCGCTCTGATGATGTTTGATCCGAATTCTATTTTGTTCAGATGGCTGGAAAAGTATTGAAGAATTCCGATCCCGAGGAAGAATAAGATTTGCTCAATGAGGAACAGTAAGAAGAAGACTATGTCGAAAATCTGCAATATGCGTCCCCATTCAAGGTCAGCGTCGGTAAAGTTCCGGTACTCGCCGTTTGTTTTGGGGGTCCCAAGCCAAATGTAAATCAAGCAAGCTATTATGGCGACGTCAATTAACGACAAGGCGGCCATCATTATGTTGAAGGTTCGTGACGTGGACACTCTGTAGGCCATGAGCCGGAATATGTTTACAGGTACATTTGGGTAGGTACGATTTGTCACGGCGTTTAAAAATGTGAACAACCTGCGGAAGAATCTGGTGCATCTTGACGCTTGCGTTTGTATATTAAGAGGGTCTGAATCGATTGTGGGATTCCCTGAGTTGGCTGCTGTGTCGATGACGGAAAATAGCGTCCGGTACGTGTGCCTGGTAATTGTACCACTTTCGTATTGCTGACCGAACGAGACTAGTTGGATTTTAAGAACTCGTTGTCTGCCTTCAATAATCATGTCGTCTATTTCACTTTTTGTCGGGGGAGCTACAACTTCCATACTGCATTTTGGGCAGATGATTGTCCTCAACCTGAAATCGCCTTTATCTTCCGAATAACCTGATTCCATCAACCTTCGTCGGTAAGGGTGTGGCAACCGCGTCAGATACTCCACGATGGACCAATTAGCATCTGATATGACTCGGTCCATCTTTTGCGAAAATATTGTCCTATCCCGGCACGTATTGATTTGGCCCACTGCCACGTTCATATTGACGATTGCCGCCCTCTTGTATTCGAACATTCCCAAAATGTTCAACGTCGTCCTGAACAGCATTCCGTTGAAGAAAGACGACAGTGCGCAGACGCCTACGATGTAAGTGATGCTCAGATAGCTCACTGTCTCATCGAACACCAAATGGTGAGCTCCCAGCGCAATACTTGGAATTCCATGGTATGGACCCATAAGCACAATAACCACTCGTTTCCAAAAAATGTCAGTTTTTTTACTTACCCAATTGAAGGTTAATATCAGTAAAATGAAACGCAGTATCAAGAGTACGCAATAAATGAATACGATATTGCCGTAATGGTAAATGTGAAGGACTTCTGGACGCTTGAGGCCAAGTACGAACCCTGTCACAATCGAGATGATTGTTGTCACTATGAAAATGTACCAATCCCATAGCAACTCGTGAAATTCTTCAGCTGCTTTGCTAACTTTGACTTTGTTGGAATTGAGGAGGATCGCGAATATGCCTACTGCAAGGCCATAACTTGCTCCCATGGCCCTGCATATCGTCTGTACTAGCATGAGAGAAGAAAGCATTATGATTGCTTGAGATGGCACATCATCGTACGCAAACGTGTATGGGAACCTGATCAGGACGGCAAATAAGACCCCTACCAGTATTCCAGTACTCTTATAGAACAGCACCAGCATAAAGTGCTTGTACCAGACGAATTCAGGCCAAGACATCAACAGTTGTAGCTTGAAGAGAAATTCTACGACGAAGTAGGTCAGCCAGGTCGAGCAGAATTGTTCAAATTTCAGCATCATCTGAACATCACGAACATGCCCTTGGACTTGATCCAGCTCCAGGACTGGGCACCGAACCCATTTCGGGGCAAGTATCACCATCATGAATAACGTCGCTGTGAACGTGATTTCGGTCGTGAAGTGAAGCACGGGCCACACTATGAATGAACCGGCGAGTGTTACGACCGCAGTTAATGACATCAAGTACACAATCACCGTTCCCGCGTTCAGAGACAATTCCGAAAAATCTGTACCGATGGAACTGTAAAACAGGAATATTGGTAGACTCAGGTCCAGCACCAGGCCCGGCACAACGTCGATACTTTCGTCGTAAAGGCCGACCCAATCGTGGTTGCGGACAATGAACCCGGCTATGTAAGATAGTAAAATGATGACAAACGGGTACGCTGGAGACCATCCTCTTGTGGCGAGGCGAATGAAAGGTACTGTGAGCAGTAAGATGCTGGCAAATGTTGCAAAACTAGCGTGCCCTGTAAACAACCCCTCCAATGATTTACCTGTTTCAGCCATTGTCTCCGGATTCACGCAACAATATTTCCCAAGAAGAAACTTTTTCAATAAACAGATTTTTGTGCCTCACAAGTGATCGTTTTTGTTTTTCTTTTGCGGTATTTAGGCGTTACTTAGAACATTTGGAGGCGGGGATTAATACCTTATAGTGAGGTTCAGGTGACTCAAATTAAATTTAAAGGAGAAGTTGGTAACTTAGAACCCTATTTTGGCTGGTGTGAAGTCTCAAGAAAATCAAATTCGGCCCAGAAGGTCTTAATTGTGAATGGCTTCGGCTACCAGGAACCAAAATAGTGAACCTAGTCAGGTTTGGAGTGAGAGTTAAAGTATTTTGGTACCGTTATAGTATGCGGTCTACTCGAAATCCGTGGTCTACACCTCGACATGCTGTGTTACAGTCTGCGGTCTACCACCCCTCCGGCGTTATAGTATGTGGTCTTGAATTTGTGACAGAGTGCATTGAAAAAAAAAAATGCGGTTTTCCCGGAGGCAAACGTTTTGTCGCCTTCTTTTGTTCGGTAAGAGGGGAAAGGGTGGATTCGTCGGTGGGAACACTGTGGAGGAAGCCAGCGAGAAACTGCAGGGTTCAGTGAACTCCATCCATAAATGGACAAAAATTGGTACTATACAGTTTTTCGTTGAAAGCGACGAAACGTAGTTGATTTTGGGAAAGGGATGGGGCTACGAAAAGAGTCATCGACGAAACGTACGAGCATGTTATGTGTTATTTGTTACTAGTGTTTTCATGAAAATTGCCGCCCGTGGGTATTTTAGAATATTCCGCCTACCACGAAACACCAATTTAAAATCAAATTTCAATCTTTGCACACAAACTGCAATAATGAAATACCTTGATTTATGTACGGATGTGTGGCTGAGTTTCCTGATTTAGAACTCGTTGACAAGTACAAATTGTTTTGCAGTTATATTTGATATCATACATCATCGCCAAAATGGTTAGCGAAAAGCGACTTCTCCTCCAGCTCGCTCAGCATGTTGTTTATGGTACCTGATTATAATTTTCATCCGAGGACGTTGAGACAGACAAGACGTATCTGTTGGCAGTCGTTAGATGGTGATAGGGATGGAGGAAAGTGAAGGAAGGCTGCCATATCTTTGAAACACCTGGCGACAAGTGAGCTATCCGGCTCTGACGACAATAGTGCAGAGGGTGAGCTACGCCCCTATTGTTACGTGCAGGTATTCCACAAGACTCCTATCAGCTCCCTAACCTAATTGCATTCCGCCAAGCATCCCTCTCTCACTCCCTTCCCTTTAGTCCCATTGCTTCGTCTTATTAACGTCTAATCCGGCCTTTCCTTTTCAACCTGGTGGATCCTCTCTCCCAATGCCGATGCGTTCATATTAATTGGATCACCTTTTCCACGGCTTTAGAGTTCCGCTGAACCGTTTTATGGCCCTCTTCTTAATGCTCATTGTGGTGAGATCTGAATGTCTAACTTAATTGAAGGCTCAAAGCGAGAAGGCACAGTCAAGACTGTATATTGTGTCAAGACTGTGCCAAGATTGGATATTGGCAAGATTTTGTGGCCTTTTCTTCAAACGCAACCAGCATTGTGTGACTAAATAAAGCACAATAGGGGTAAACTTGGACCAGCATAGAGTGCATGCATGCACGGACGCTCCCCTCAACCCATTGCTCCAGTCAGTGCAGACGATATTCGCTAGAGTGCGCTAAAAATGAAAATGTAAATTTTCGGAAATTTCGGCAGGTATTTAATACGCCGCGTATTCACCTTCCCCCGACGACGGTACCTACTGTCGGTTACGGGATGGACCCAGCTTATTTCTCGCCAATAAATTGGTATTAAGTATCGCTAGTCAGTAGGTAAGCGTTTTTACATAATGACTGACCGCTCAATTTTCGTGAATCTGGAGGAAACATCAGATTCGATGCAAAGCCTGCAAACTCTCTTCCTTACTTTGACGCTTCTAATATAGTATTTGGGAATGCAAGTTCTCAGCAACACTAGGGCTCTGGAGGCCTGCAACACACGATGCTTCGGGTCTAGTAGTGGATACCCCGGAATCCGCAAGGGTATTTTGAGCCCGGACTCCCTAACTGGCAGTTTAGGAGACGTGTCCTTTGACGTTTATAGAACAGTGTCTGGAGTAGCTGCTCAGATCGTCGCTGGAGTAATGCCCATTGACCCCCTGGTATGCGAAAGAAAGAAGAGTTAAGTATTTGAGGTAAGAAGAAGGCATGCCAAGGTCTATTAAGAAAGTAGAAAGGGAAGAAACCACGCAGAGGTGGAACCAACAATGGACAACGGAAAGAAGAGGAAGATTGACAGCACGGCTCATCATTGACGTGAAGGTATGGATCGAGAGGAAGCATGATGATGTGGGATGCTATGTAACTCAGTTCCTCACTGGCCACTGCTATTTCAGAGCGTTCCTGGCGAAGATTGGAAAGGCAAGCGAACTTATAACTGTTTACATATTATGTAAGCTTTGCCATATTGAGAATGACGCCCATCTTAATATGATATTATGTTCTTTGTATGTCCACGATGGGAAGATCCTCGGAGCATTTTAAGAGAAGAGATATGTGTCACAGCTCCCAAAACTATTGCACGAAAAATGCCGGAATCTAGAAAAAAAATGTTTTGCTGTCATCAGATACGAGTATGTCATGTTGGAGTTGGGCAACAGAATAAAAGAAGGAAACCTGTATAAAGAAAAGAAGGAAAGCCAGCAATTGGCAATAATTATGAGAACTGTCCCGAAATATTGCGAGAGCAGTTCCGGGCAGTTCTCAATAGAAGGAATGGCAACAGTGTTTTAGACGTAGGACGCAAAGGACGAGTACCTAGGCCCAACCTCGTCGTCAGTGTATGAAGCTTTTCACCAACCCCATTGAAAAGAAACACTATGACCAAGTCTCATTAGATCCGTTTGGAGATTGCGTTGACGCTGGGGACGTTGACTTCTTAAACTTCCCAAAAAACCAAGCAGCTGTCAGCAGGGCCGTAGCCCCAGACCCAGCCCATGACCTAGCTAGCATCACCTTGACCACTTTTTTTTTCCAGAAAGAGCCTTACCTCGGCAAAGACGTTAGGGTCTCCTGAAATTACCTCAACCAGCGTGTTCGCGACCCCTATACATACGCGTTGGAAATTCTAACCCTAGGTGTACTTTGAAATTTGAAAAAAGATTTTTTTATGGGGGGCCCCAAATTTACTTGTTGCCCCAGGGCCCCCGAGGCTCTAGCTGCACTGACTGTCAGGTTGTCATCCGTGTGCCCAATTGCCACAGGGAGTCTACCATCCAGTATCCCGAAGTTCTGCAAAGAAGGCAACCACCCACCACTCGTTCAATCAGACTCCCGATCAGCCTTGACATAATATTATTTCATAGAAACCACCTCTCCCATATGATTACAAATACAGCATTTTTCGGTTGGTGCTTACTCATTTTTCCCATTCAATCGCTATCAATCATTCACACCTGCCTGCATACATCTATGTCGGGGCTTCTCATGGGTCGATTCCATCTTTAATAGATGGGGAAGGACATAAGCAAACAGCAAACGTTTCACTATACTTGTGTACTCCAATAATGATGCCTTTTCTCCTCTCCATTGATAAATAAGCGGGCTGTTATTAGTTGGACGGAGGAATATTTTCATGCCACTTTCCGCCCTTCGGATCTAAACCTTCTCCAGTTATTGACCATGGCATATCGCGTGCCGACCCTTCCCGCCCTACCGGCGCTATCAGGGGCACACCGACACAAAATGGTTATCTGGCTAATATAATTTAATCCGCATTCCAACTTCCTTCCTCTTAGATTGCTTAAGGTGGAACCTCTCCATTCGATCATCGCGAAGTCTCTTTCTGGATCTCGGAATCACTCAACGAGGCCAGAGTAACAATTTTTCTACAGTACATTGAAGCAAAATATTTGCGATATTCAATATAATATATTGCATATTATGCTCACAAAACCAATTTAATTACATTCCAATTCAGAGCCACTTTACTTGACTCGACGCAGTAACCACTTAATTCCGACAAAACAAATTATTATGACTGAAATAATTTGCAAGTTTTTTTTTTTTTTTTCCTTTCCCTATGAAATTTTTTATGAATACGTTGAAAGAATAATGTTTACATCTTTGTTAGGAAGTTCTATAACTTCCTAAGCTTCAAAAAGAAGGTCAAACTTTGTCAACTTGGAGGATAACAAGCAGACAACGTCTGCCAAGTCCAATACAATCGGTAGGGTGTCTCATGAATATTGGCCTAGTTGGACCACCTCCAATGTAATAATCTTGATTCATTCAAGAGAAAAAACTACTTTTTGGAATGAGAGCGTCGTAATAGGGTGGCGTTAGGCAAATTTCATTAAGATTCTAACCAATTGTTGTTCTTGTTTTATTCTACTTCTTTTTGCGTCCATATTAGTTTTTTTTAATAATAATTATTATTCCAACCAAGTTTTTCATGATTTATAAATTCTGTTGCAGCTTTTTATGATCGACAACTGTGCAGACGATTGGAGGATAGCAATGACATGGCAACGAATAGCTCAAATAACGACGGAGCTGGTGATTTGCGCCATCCACCCCATCCCGGGTCAGTACTACTTCCTGTGGACGACCCGACTGGCCAACAAGGGTGGGACCATAGGGATGGTTTGGGTACCATATGACGTCACCCTGTCCCTCCCCATGTTCCTCAGACTCTACCTCATCTGCCGGGTCATGCTCCTGCATAGCAAGCTTTTCACGGACGCCTCCTCTAGGAGTATAGGTGAGTTGTATGGTTCAAATATCAGGTAGGGTAAACGAAAAATAAGTACACCTACTTCATCTACCATATAATTATAATTATAAATAATTTATAATTTCATGATAGATGAAGTATGTACTAATACTATGATATATTAACCATGTTCGATCGAAAATACGCTGGGAGTTCAGAAAAAAAGAAGAAAAAAAAAACACTATCCAATCGATCCTCTTCTTCTTGAGCCCCTCCGAAACGTTTTTGCACAACCAACTTGTTGCTGCATCCAGCAGTTGGTTCTTTTGTAGCCTGGAAGACATTATAGTCTCGCTTACACTCTTGTAAACAGAAACAACTGACCTCCATCGTTCTACTTCACCCCTTAATGTACCTGGGGGAAAACAATGGCTCACCCGAAAGGCCGCCCCGTACAACACGAAGGGCTCGAATGGACTTTTGCCAAAGGGATCTGATTTTAGAGACGTAGAGACTCTGGTGAATGGGCTCCATTAGGAAAGTCTGTCTATCACTGGAGATGGGTATCGAATGCTAGAGTATCCATTTGAAGAATATCGATATTTTGAAATGGCAATAATATTTCCATTAATACAATTTGTATTAATTGGACGAGCAATCAAAATTTTTAATTTGAATTTAGATTTAAAATTTTATTTTTTCATTTATTTAGTTCTCATTAGCGTTTTTCCTCAGCTTTTTATTTGCACACAAGACTTATATAGGTACCTACAATTACTTTCTTTTTTTACTTTTACCATTTTTTAATTTATTATTTATTTATTTTATTTCTTTATTAAAAACACTTTCTATTTTTATTTTAGATTTATTTTAACCACTTCCAACATTCAACCTTTCCTCCTACCTACCTTCTTTCACCACCTTTCCTCCTACCAGTCATTTTTCCCGCTTCTCACCAGTTCCCGTGATGTCTTCCACAACATCTTTCTCTGAGGACAACGTTTTGGATGCCACCACGTGAGCCAGATACTGATGACTACTGAATGTCGAAAATTTCATCTTAAGGTAGTGTTTCTTATAATATAATACGGTATACATAATATGTATACCGTATTACAATTTGTATTAATTAGACGAGAAATCACATAATATTATTATGTGATTTCTCGTCTAATTAATACAAATGTTTATAGTTCGGAAGAACAATTTCAAAACTTCTTGTTAATCTTAATACGATAATATCGTATTGTATTATATCGTATTAAGATAATATCGTATTATAATATAATATAATAATATAATATTATTATATCGTATTATATTATATCGTATTAAGATATATTGAGCGATTTATAAATACCTATCGGCTTATCCATGATACCTACAAGTAATAAGTTTATTATTAATTTAATAAGTTTATTATTTATGTAATAAGTTTATTATCAAAAAAACAAAAAAAAAAAAAACGGACGGTAGACCCATGTTTCTACAGCCAGATCATTAAATAATGGTTAATTTTACGCCATTTTTCCGCCTGGCGGAATGTTATGTTGGGGTAGTTACCCCAAAAAACTACCTTGTAACCAACCGCCAAAATTCCTTACAGACCAATCATATGATTATAGTTTTCGCGATTGGTTTTTAATGCCGTGACGGGAAAAAATGAAATCGTCTTGTTTAACATTATTAATGATAAAATGGATTAAACGATAATTTAATTATTAAATCCTACTTTTTGAATCCGCTCTTTCGGGCAACATTAAATTGTATTATTACGGCATTTGAATGACTTTCAGTTGTATAAAAAAAAGTTTTAACATCAGTAACTGATGAAAACAGTAACAGTTAAGTACTGTTACTGTTGACCCCTTCCAATATTGCACTTCCTGGTGATGTTTCAATCATAACAAAAAATCGGACGGTAGACCCATGGTTCTACAGTCAGATTATAATATAATGAGGCATTATTACATTATAATAATGCCTCATTCTAAACTCTTGGAATTTGACCCTTTACTTGTAACCAACCGCCAAATTTCTTACAGACCAATCATGTGATTATAGTTTTCGCGATTATGTTGCGTAACGCTTTTTATGTCGTGACGGGAGTCGTCGACCTCCGTCGCGAAAACATAGGTGTATTATTCCAAGAATAATAAACCAAAAAATGCTCCAAAATCTGAAGGGTTATTAGCCCTGATCTGTCAACACTGCTTGTTTGTGTTTGTTCAAGTGTTCGGGGAAATTCAAGGGTCTTCCATCCCGCCCCCCAATGAGATTCGATATGACCCATATCGAGGCTTCGATAATATCAATAACTGTTATTGATATTAGGTTTGTTCCAGGTTTGACGGAATGTTAACAGAAATCGCCGGAGACGTGCGCAGTTTAGAAACTGCTGTTCCAGGTCGATCGTAGGTTGACAGCAGTTGGACGGAAACCTACGGCTCGAGTATTTGCGATCGGGTTCTGTCGACAGCTGTCCAACTTCTGTCGACAGACGCAGTCAGACCTGGAACAAACCTATTATACATTGATTTATGGGTGAGAATAAAATCGAGATGATTCTTCTAAATGAATCGATTCCAAGTTATGGGAAACTAAATCTAAAAGAATCGTAACATTTTTTGGAAAGTACCTACCTACCGATTCTTTAAAAAAGAACCCACGCTATTTCAAGTTTAACAAAAGTCAAATTGTATTAACATTAAGTACCTAGTGCTTTTAATGGTTACAGAAAACTTTTCCTAAATCGCATAAGGTTCCAAATAAACTCACCTACTTGATCTTTCATTATTGAGGTCAACTATCTACCTACTATGTTCCATAAGAGGTGGTGTTTCATAATAATTGTGAATTATTGTTGGACCTTCATACATTATGGGCAGGGTCATAAGGTTGTATAAATACAGGGTCATAAGGTTGTATAAGTACAAATTTGTACACCTTGCTTATTAAGCAGTGATCTTGATTCGTGAAGTAGGTAAGTATTTTCATGTCATCCTTTTCCATTGTGGTTGTGATTGATATAATATAATATATAATATAATATATTTTATTATATCAATCACAATATAATATTATTATATCAATCACAACCACAATGGAAAAGGATATATTATAATATAATAATAATATATAGTAATATAATAATTATATTATATTAATATAATAATAATATTATATTATAGGAAATATTATATCCTACATTATAGAAGATGATATTATCATCTTCTAGCAGCTGATGAACAGAATCGGGCCGATTCTCAAAATTTTGAATCGATTCTCCTACTTCAGGAAACAAAAAAGTATCGATAGTTTTTTTGAAAAAAAAATGACTTTTTGAAGAATCTATAGTACGTACGTACCTATTTTTGCCATCCGTGCCTCATTTCTTGATGAACGTTCGTCGAGGCGTTAAATGCACTCGTGACTTTTCCATCACCCATTTGAGGACCGACAACGGCCTTTAAACGATTTTTGTTTCAATAACGGAAAGATGAACGACGAGGTTGTAAAAGAGGGTGATGCAATAATGCCGGCATGGTGTAGAGGAAATGAAGGAGAATAAAAAAGCACATACAGGTTCCAATGGGCCGTTGGAATGGGTCGGTACGGGCGTGCTCGTCTCTTTTCTCTTCCGCGGCGAAGAGAAGCAGGCGATGAAAAATAGTATCAACCTTTTTTGTCTTCCTCCCACGCGCTCCAATCACCACGGCTCCATAAATGGGAGAACCGTAGAATCCATTCACTCATTTCCAGTACCGCCCGAAAAAATAAAGCGGTATAAGGGACGGTGCTGGGATGGACTGAGCGAAGAAAAAAAAAAGATTTAATCAACTGACCCACTCTCCCTTGTAACCTTTTCTACCACTTCGCCGAAAATGAGACAAATAGCACCCTCAGGACTTGGGAAATAAACAAGGGAAAGGACCACCCTCCCACACCAATGAAGGTTGAACTCAATAAATTTCAAATTCCACGTCCACCATCATAGAACAATCACGGTCATCCCCCCCCCCTCCCATCTTCTGAACAGCGAATGAAATGAAACTTTGATTGGTAGCAAGGCTAAGGGGGAAATGTGTGAATGGCCTCGGGAGGTTGAAATGTTGTGTTTTCGACCTCATATTCGGATTCACCAGATTCATAAACCTTCTACGCCCGAATTGCCTCAAAATTCCTTGTCGTTTTGCGAAAACAATAATTGTACTTAGTACAATTACAATTATTGTACTTGGATTAAACCCAAAGATTTTGTCTTTACCCAACCTACTGCTGTAACTTATTTTTTACCTATCGTGCTTTTTACCCTGCTTTTTAAACACTTGTGAGAATCGATTTTCTGCCTAAACAGACCATATTACCACTCAAATTAATCTCGAAAATCGGGTTTGCTCACTAACTAAGCTACTAACTAAATCCGACTAACTAGTGTTTAGTTCGAAAACGTACCTTTCGACTATGTACAGCCGTCAGAAGAAGAGGGCTCGTGCATTACTTGAAGGAGACTTGAAGGAGAAATCCATCATAGCCTTCCCGAATTTTTATTTACCTACTCGCCGGTATGATACTTATTTTAAGGGGACAGGGTGGCCTCGTGGACTCAGTCGTTTACAAACCTGTTTACAAATCAGTCGGAGCGCTGATCAGCCTGGTTCAAATCCGGGGCCGAACACCAATGTTTGACCAAAAGTCAATCACATGTTGTAATACCCTTCTTGTCGGCAGACAATTCACCTCTGAACGCAAGTTTATGTGAATCCATTCCCTGGAGCAAGAATTTCCAAAGCTTATCCAAGTACCTACAGTGCGGGGTCGGCTCCTGCCCCACTTGTGAGAAGCAATTGGTTAACACACACACAAAAAAAAAACTACTTTCATCTTTTTTTAATACTTATTTTAAGATTATACGAAAATAGTTAAATGTGATTCAAGAATCACTTGAATGTGTAAGATTACACTAAGTTTAATCTTGTAAAGTGTAAAACAAGTCTTGTTTTGAAGACTGGTTTAAAATACACGTAGGGTGGTGGCACCGATTACCGACATGTCTCTTATTATTGACAGTTCCACATTCCTGGCCTGAATCGTTCAGTATCATGCCGAAAAAAAAAGAAAAACTAGATTAAATCTTTTGTTAACTAATTCAAATTTTTGTTTCTGGACATCCTGAATAGGGTTGCCAACCGTCCTCCCCAGGGGAGGACAGTCCTCCCTTTTGGTCATCTGTCCTCCCGAAACCCCGGACCTCGGGAGGACGCCCAAATGTCCTCCATTTTCTGTTTGTGGATTGATGTTTCTTCAACAAACAATATTATCTAGCTTCACTCACAATGCGCTAAGTACCTACATAAGTAACTAAAAATAGCGTTAACAACTAGGTACCTACTTAGCTAAAAGAACGTAGACAGTTGAAACAGAACGAGAAGAAAATTTCTTCTCATTTAATGAGAAGAGGAAGAAGGAGTGATCACATTCCTTATCAACATTGTCTTTTTCTGTCACTTTATCTACCCTCTCTTGTTTGAATACCGGTGATTGTTTGTGATTTGTCTTCACATGGATCGCGATTACTTGGTGAAATTTTTGCTTAGTTTTTGGTGGAGAATTTGAGTACCTAAGTACAGTTTGTGCTGGATGGACATGGAAACCGACAGTGATGTTGAGGAAGACCCGAAGTGGTCGAAGGCTCGGACATCTAAACGTGCGTGTTCTTTCAACTTGTTGTGGGAGAAGGATTACCTACCGATGGGCACGGGTAGATAAGGTAAATCCCAAAAAAGCGTATTGCTCCTTTTGCAAGAAATCGTTCTTCATAAAATATGGTGGAATAAGCTCTTTGAAATGTCATGCCTCAAAACAAACTCATAAAAGTAATGCTTCTGCCGTCATACATAATAAAAAGTTGGCATGCTTTATGTCCAGACCGACTTTCACTCCTGAAAATTAGAAAATCGTTGCCGCTGAGGTGACAAAATTGTATCTCATGGGTTGTGACACAGTGGTAGGTACCTAGCTATTTAGCTACGAGAGGGTTTTTGAAGGCTTTTGACAATGGGATCGAGTTAGGTGTCGTTTTCGAAGTATTTTTGAACGTTGAATCCAGTTTTGGAGGTCCCAGAACGATCCGGTTTCACCGTGGGGATCTATAGGGCTTTGATGGGGCTACGACCAAAAAGAGGGAAGGGACGGTCATGAGAAAAATCGAGTAACACACTTTCAAAATTTCCCCGTAATTCCCTGCGGTCAATAACCTTAAGAAACTGAGGTTTATATAAATTATAATAGATCAAGAGCACGAGAAAAATAATTTTTAAAAATAATTATTTCCAGTTGCACCTGAAAAATGCATTACCCAATGAAATTCCCATTTGTATTAGACAGTTAGGGCTGAGTCATGAGGCAGTTTCAGGGACGGTCATGAGGTGTTTACTACTTAAGGTACTAAGAAATATTAATAATCGCACATTGAGGGAAGAAACTATTATTGGAGCTGATCCAGCCAACATTCAGGATTAAGATAAAAAAAGAAAAAACTCAATAATCTCTTCACGGGGCTGAAATATGAGAATTTGAAGGTGAGTTACATTGACTTGGCCACTTTTTGTAGAATCACCCAGTGAATCAGTTAATTTTGTATTCCGGCCCTTCTTACGTTAGTAAAATTATTTTCATTTGATAATGAATTCGTAAAACTAATAATATATTGCAAATGTCAATCTTGGAGTGGATGTCCTCCCTTTTTACACGGTGTCCTCCCCAATTTTTCCCAGCGTCCTCCCGAACAGAATTTTGAAGTTGGCAACCCTAATCCTGAAACACATTCTGTGAAAATGAGGTAATTTTCGATTCGATACTATCGACGGCTATCCCTATTCTTCTTGTCCCTCATGGTGCAAAAAAGACAGCTAAAATTGACCGACCACCCTCCGTCGACAGGTCAGGCATTTCGTTGTTTACATTAGCGGTTCTGTAACAGAACTTCTGTTCGAGATTAATCTAGTGAAAATATTATCATATCAATTTTATTGACTGTGATTATGGATGTTCATCGTGAACCCTAAATGTGCAAGGAAACGGGAGCTGAAATGTGCGAGGAGAGAGAGGTGACAAATGAAACAGGCGAAGAAAATGCGGTACAGTGCAACAGCCGAATTTACTGAGTTTACCCAATGTGTTCATCCCAAAAAGAAAAATTTGAATTGCAGGGAATTTTGACCGATGCGGCCTCCTTTCGCAACAAGTTTTATTCTCATGGCACTAAACTCGATCAAGACGCCTTCATTTTAAAAGTAAACCACCATGACATGGTGTTCCGACAAACTGGGGAACTTGCATAGGTACCAAAATGATGCGGTAACCCCATTTTTCGTTCCGTTCGTTCGTTCCGTTGATACCGGTTACCTATATGTAACTATGCAGAATAGTACTTGGATGGGTGACCGCGTGAGGAGCGGGGTTACCGATACGAGTATTTTCTGCGTTCAATCGGACGGCCAACTCCTCCCAACCCAGGGGGACGAGGCAATTGGGAGCCATGAGCGCAATCGTCAGACAAGTTCCGATCCTCCTTGAGAGGACGGCCGACGACGTCCGCGACGGCAGCAGCCAGTCGGACGAAAATTCAGGGTGAAATTCCCTTGTTACATTTACATTTACATTTACATCTATGCAGAATAGCAGCAAATAGCTAGGAATTAGAAAATCTCATTATGACACTGGAAACCTTTTTGACGTGGATATGTCTTTTGGCTGGGGGTCATGGAAGAATTTTTTACCCGCGACAAAATATTCACCCCAGTATCTAGGTTAAACAAAATCATTGCTGGTGTACACAATCATAATTGGTGTGATGTACAATTCTTTTTCCTACGAGAAGAAGCCACTAAAGACATATCCATGATCTGATGTTTTTCCCTGAGGGGGAAATATTTACAACATGTTTTCGCTTAAAGATTTGACATCCTCACACACTTACATCCCCTCACGCTCACACTCACACTCAACTTACACTCATGCTCCATTTCACCTTTAGGGTGTTTTTTTTTTTTTAATCTCTTATAAAATTTGTTTTTTTTTTTTTTTTTTTTCAAGTGTCTGGTTGAGGTATGTCTAGGTATAATAGGTACCGATATTCTGAAAACAATAATAATTATTATTGTGACAAGAATTATTCTTGCCACGTGTGTTTGCATTCTTTTGTCCGCGGGAGTGACTTTGAAAGGGTTCTAGTATTTTTGTTGTTTTTTAAAGAACAAGTAGGTTTTGTAGAAAAGTTAAAAAATTATTTTAAACTGGCTCAACCTGGTTAAGTACCTACTCGGATGGCGGGTGGTTATCGATATAGTTCATTACCTTCATTATCACCAAAAAGTGTATTCGTTTCGCTGGCCCCCAGCAGTTAAACCTATCCATGTCAATGAGATTTGGAAAAAAGCATCACCTTGATCTGCACAGACCTACCAACACACGTTAGTCCACCTCCACCTGATTTGGAATCACCAAAATTAAATTTTGGTGATCACTAAATTTTAGTGATTTCAAACAGCTGTATCTTCCATTCTTGAATTTTACATCAACAGCTGAATATATTTTCTAAATTTATTGCGTGACTTTTCCCCCAGACACTGTTACATCTTTCACATGCGTATGATTCTCACAATATGTATTTTGAAATTGACTAAGAACTCCCTTGAGAGTTGGCCTACGTGTTTATTGCGGTGGGTTCAAATTGTAAACTCCATCTTAAATGAATTTTTCTCAATTCCTCAGGTGCCCTGAACCGGATTAATTTCAACACCCGGTTCGTGCTCAAAACCCTGATGACGATCTGTCCGGGAACAGTCTTGCT
The DNA here is from genome assembly GCA_955831195.1 of Pilophorus perplexus. Taxonomy (NCBI): domain Eukaryota; kingdom Metazoa; phylum Arthropoda; class Insecta; order Hemiptera; family Miridae; genus Pilophorus; species Pilophorus perplexus. Next base: position 7,425,505 of record OY037013.1, on the reverse strand, counting down.
CGTGTTCATGGTCTCGCTTTGGATCATAGCCAGCTGGACGTTACGCCAATGCGAAAGGTGAGTGCTCGCATGAATCATTTCAGGTGTACCCTCCCTTTTCACACCAAAACGGCTTTCAAACAGCTTTCTTGGACAATTATCATTAAAATTATTAAATATTAAATCATTAACTAAATTTTAGTATTTGGGTTTTAGTGGGAAGGATTTCATCGCCGTTTTCGGCCGTTTAGTGAACGGAAATAATTGAAAAATATTTCTTAATGTCTGTTTTGGCCTGAAATATGCTGCATTGAATGGATGTTACGAGTGAATTCAAAATCACGTGACAGCTATTGCTTTACTGCTTTAATCTGCAAACAAACTGAACTCCACGCAGATATCAAGATGCTAAAAAAAATCATCTTATCACATGCGCTAGGTAATTGGGGAGTAACTGATATATGAATGGCTTGAAAAATGACGCAATATTCTTGAGAAACTTGCCCGTAAATTCGAGAAATGGGGCGCTTTCTGTGGAGCGTAAATATGAAAGAGCTCGGGAGTGCTGAACACCTTCGAAGATAAATACTGTTATTGCCGTCAACGATATGCGTCATATTTTAATTGAAAGAAACAATTATGAGCCTAGCATGATGACGTAGTGTATGTTGATTTGCGCGCGTGTGTCAGCATGGTATCAAACATCTAGGAGCACTTTTCACAGTAGTGGGTTTGATTGCATGTAAGTCTTGGCCCCCACGTAACATTTCCTAAATGGGCTTAGCGGATAAAAAGTTAGAAAAGCTTACATCGATACCGCTAACTTACACTTTAACATTTTTCTTCTGTCTTCACCCTCAACCTTTTTCTCGTACAGAGTGAACCATACTACGATTTACAACAAAATTGGCTTAGGTATAAACCCAACCTTTCAAACAGTATCCCTCAAACGAAAATTTGATGAATTGTTGACGTATTCCTATTTAGTGTATCCTGTTGATAGAAACCGTTTTAATTGGGTTTATCTGTGTTAATTGGTAGTTTTTGACGTGCGTACAACCTTCCAGCGACCCACATAGAACTGGGGAAACCTGTTTTTCAGTCCCCTTTATTTTTCATCCATTGTCTCGAATTTCCATGTGTGTAGCTTGTTCCGTGAAACCCTTACATTTTCTTTTTCTACCCGAGATACTATTTTTACGGCCGCGAAGTCCCCTCCAGTGGTTTTTCACGTCCCGCTCGACCCTCGTCGCATAATATGGTCGTATCGTATAATATGGACATATTTTAATATGTGCTGTGCGCAGCTTTGGTTAAGACAAATCTTTGAAATATTTTGCGAGCCCTCGGGTAAATTCTTCGGCTTGGTATTCATATGAAGACGTTTTTTAAAAATAAATATTATGCTTGACTATGTATGTCATGGTAGTGTTCTTCGCCAGAGTTCTACTATTATGCCTGAAGTGGGTAACACTCTTTTAAAATATCTAAATATAAAACATTTCAATTAGGTTAAATGAAAATAAAAATATGCATTTATGCATTTAATAGGCTATTTATACGACTGTATATTACGTTAATGTTAAACTGAGGAATTTACCAAGTTTACTTTGAGAACATAACAACAACCTACTGCCTGATTGTTGGACAACAATTTCATCGGACAGGCAGAATTTGTGTAGTTTGACTTTAGTTTGCCCATTTATTTTTGTTTAACTACTTTATATTTATTATCTTTAGCTAATTTTCATAATGAAATTTCTGTTGTGTTTAATTTCTTATACTATATCGATCATTTACGTTTTAAAATGGTATGACGTAGATTTTAGTTTTATTCGTTGTATGGTTCATCGCCATTAAGACGACTGCCTCATAGATTTTTTTATCGGACTGATCAATACATGTTTCATTGATCTTTTGAAGTTTCAAGTTGAGATTAAGTGGGTTCCGCCGGCCAGAGGCCTGCTCGGTTCAAAGACGGGCTAGTAACTAACTGATTTATGAATGGACTTGGCCGAGGACTAGTCAATTCTGCCCCCCACCATAGAGGTCGCACAATACCTTTCGAGCGATAATCAATACTACACGGAAAACGGAGTCCGTCCGGTCAGTTTCAGAACCAATTTTTCTCTCTGACCTGTAACGACAATCCTAGTCAGCCAGCTGGTCAACCCCAAGAGTGCATATATACCTACCCCAAACTTACTGGCAATGTTATTATATTATATATAACAAATTGGTACTTAAAGAAACATAACAATCGTAGATCTTCTCTTCAGCTTGAAATAGCATCTAATACATTGTTCTGCGCTCTTCAAAGAACAGAGCCGACCTAATTATGTTTTTAGTAAATTTAAATAACCCAACTCATTTTTCTTAACCTTACAGTCGATCATGACACTACAACATCGTCCATAACACTTACAAATTTATTTAAAATACCACTTCATGTACTAATATTAAAGCGCTCCTTTGCATCACAAGATTGCAATGTTGCAAAAAACGTAATCACTTCGGTTGTCAGTATTATTTGTATTTTTATGTTAAATTCGTGACCGTAATGTTTTTTTATTTCCCACGCTTGAGACACGCTGACTCTCAGTGTAGGCCTATGCACTGCACGGTATCTACACGATGTCGACAATAAAAACGTATTCGTGACTATTTTCTTTTTCACAAATTTTCCAAATTACAGGGAAGAGAAGTTGCGCCCCACGACTTCGGGTAAATTGTATTTCGTAAATTAGGTCACGTCATGTTCTGTGGAATAAGGGAATCATGGGGTGCGGCAGACGTTGTATAATGCGGCAATAACTTTTTTTTCGTAGCGTGCGAATCGGCCCATTTAAGGTCTAGACAAATTTATCTGTCGGGAATTTTGTGATACATGTCGTTCTAGTTCTAACACCTTATTGACTTTTTCCAACTTTGCAAGGGATCATAGAAAAACTAATTTATTTAATTGACGTGGGGGGAGATGGCGATGGGCGATACTTGATATCGATTATTTCTCCAGTTATCAGTGAAAATATTTCAATGGATAATTTTATTTTAAATTTTTTACCATTAAGAAACGTTTTTATTAGACAAGAAAAGTGAGTATGTACCTTCTCGTCGTGAGTAGAAACTTGATAAAAAGGAAGTTGGTGCCACTGTCACGGATAAGCTGATAATGACAGGGTATACAATGTATACTGTTAAGCAACGTCGGGCGTGGTTAGTACTTGGATGGGTGACCGCGTGAGGAGCGGGTTCACCGATACAAGTATTTTCTGCGTTCAATCGGACGGCGAACTCCTCCCATCCCAGGGGGACGAGGCAATGGGGAGCCATGAGCGCAATCGTCAGACAAGTTCCGATCCTCCTTGAGAGGACGGCTGACGACGTCCGCGACGGCAGCAGCCAGTCGGACGAAAATTCAGGGTGAAATTCCCTTGTTATATTTACATTTTTTACATTTTTTTTACAATGTATACTGCACATATAACGTACATATAATGTATGTATACTATACATATAACGTTTTGATATCTTCAGCGTGTTCATTCATTGTTAGTTAATGATTTAGATAATCGAAAGGTCATCCGAACGGCCATCTGAGGTTAATGCAAATTAAACAATAGGGTGTCAGCATTGGAGTGAGGATGAAACGAACTTATTACTACTACTTTTGGAAAGTTCCAAACAGTTCTGTTATTTCCATTCAAATGCAGAACAGCCAATGGGAGGTATTCGCTGGTGTCTTGCCTTGGCTGTTGGGTAGTGTTGCCAGGTCGGTCAAGGCAGTTCACGTTGAAACGGCCGAGAACTTGAACTGCAGACTTGTCGTACAAATTTGTCTCCTGTGCAAGACCTATGTGTCGGGGCCTGTCCCCATGCTGGATTGTTATCGCGTTAGGTAATAATTACAATGATTCATACGAATACGGAGAACGTCCTGGACTGGCAAGGATTGCCCCTCCCCACTTATGGCTGTTTGGAGAACACCAGGGACGTTCCAGGTCGAGCTGTTCGCTGTTCGGAGAGAGCGGGTATTGTGAATTCATGGCAGTCCGGGATTGTCCGAGAATACTCCTGCTCACTCCTGGAATGAATGGATCCGGAGCATGCGCACCGGTCTATTTTTATCCCCTCCCCTCAAGGCACGAATCCCAGGAGATCCTGGACTACAGTAGTAGAGTAACTCTGGTGACGTCACAAATCCAGTATCGCTGGAGCCCTGGACTGCTGGGGATCGTCCAGGAATGGTTTCTCTGTACCAACCTTACATGAATTGACTAGGCCAACCTGGCTACACGACGGTTTGGAGACAGGGTTACCATCCTCACAATATAACAATAGATCCGACAAACACCGGGATCTTTTTAAGCGATGTTGTTTCTCCAATCTCATGATTAGGTGACTGCAAATTAGGCTGTGTTATTTCACTCTAAACTTAATTGCTCAAATACAAAGCAAATTTCTATCAAAAACAATTGGAAATTTGAGTAATACTTCTGGTAAGCCTCTCATTAATCCATATAATTGAAGCATTACCCTGATTAACCAAACACCCCATTTTCACCTTAGCGTCTCCTCATCCCTAGGAATACCAAATTGCCCCCTTCTCAGCCAACCTCATTGTATTCAGTCGTTTCTTATTATCAGTAATCAAATGAATTTCCTTTCCTCATCAGTATCGCTTACGTTTTAGTGTCGTGAGTTACCTACTAAGCTTAATTACCTACCTATAAAGGGATCCTCACTGTTCAGAGAATACAGGATTTTGTGTTACTTACCATTCTAAGAAAGATCAATAATTGCATGTTCATTTTTCACCGATAACCTTTCACTGCTAATTAGGTAGCTATGTTATGAATATGAATTAAAGCTATATTAAATCAAATAATATATTATGAAGTAGGTGCGAGAATAAAACTTAGTATGAACGGTGGAAAGCTTTAAAACTTTCCATTACTTATTCATTACGGGCTCTAGTTCCCTGCTGTGAATTTAAAAATAGATGGTCATCCAATGACTAAGTAACCAGAATCGACCGAAACGTGAGAATTATCACGATCTTGATCATCTAATAAGTTGGATTATAGAAGAAGGGCGACCTGGACACTGGGCTCAGAAGAAAAATCAAAACATAAAAGAAAAAAAGAATTAATATTTCTTGACAGATTATCTTAAGCTGCACCAGTGAATCACATACATTATACAACATTGCGTACACTTACGAAACATACGTTGTCGTATTGGGTCTTCTGGGCCTGGTAGGTAGCTTTGACGTCGAATCATCGTACAACAAGATCATTGAGGTCGTCAAATCTTCGTAAAGGTAGTCGAAAAAAGCGCTATGCTCGCAGTGGCAATTTTCGAAGCGCCGGGAGCTTCTTTGGGGATAACTTCAACAACTTCTTCTTGTTAATTTCAAAATCTGTGATCGAGAATTACGTCTTCCTCCTCCAAATTCTCTAAAATATAGCTGAGGACCGCTGAGTCCATGATCCCCCCCATTGCAATGCTTGTAACAGCCGAGTAGAGCCTTGCTGAAACCTAGCTGGATGGCGCAAGGAGAGCACTTGCATTTTCGACAAGCAATGCGTAGCATTAAAACCCTTGGAAGGTTTCTCCCTTTCCTGAGCTTCCCTTCATTATTTGGTGATCATTAAATGATCAAAGACATATTCTTTTTGTTCCTTATATTATGATTTCATTATTTTCGAAACGACAATTGTTCGTAGCGGCGCCTCTATTAGGCGTCGCGTAAGTTTCGGAAGGTATTACGGGCTGCTGTCTGTTCGCCGTTTTCCTCTATTCATGGTACTATAATTTCATTATAGATTCATATTTTTGGAGGTCGGAAAACGCACCGAATGGTATACTTTATATAATAACTAGTCTCTCTGGCTCGCTTCGCTCGCTCCCCTAGTGGGGTGTATGGCCGCCTGTGGGGTGTATTGCCGCCTGTGGGGTGTATTGCCGCCTGTGGGGTGAGTAGCATCGATGGACACGTTCAAACCCCTACTCAGACATAAGGCCTCGCTCCGCTCGGCCCCTCCTATTCGTAGCAGAGACGATAGAAAAAATCGGCGTATTTTTAGGGCTTACCGTTTAGGAAATTATTATTTTTAATTCAATTCAACTTTTTTTAAATAAAGGCCTCTCCATCTATCAAAGTTCCCTGGACCCTCCGTTTTCTAAGATCCCTGGCCCCGCGCGAATTAAAACGATCCAATTGTCTTCTCACCGTGAAATCGCCCCCTCCCTCTCGGTTTTTTTGAAATCCGACTTCGGAATCGGATTGGCGCATTTGGCTCGCGGATACCATACCCAAAAAATGGCTCCTTACGGGGTATTTTTGAACCCGAAAAAACGTGGGACAAACGCGAGAAAGACGATTTTTCGACGAATTTCCGGCGAATTTCCCGGGCGAATTTCCGAATTACGATTTGACCGACGTCTTCCTCCAGGTCTGATCTATACGGCTGGTATTTTTTCGTAATTTTTTCGACCCCTTAAACGGGCTTTGGCGCGAGTTGAAAGTGGAAAACGTAGGACAAACGGGAGAAAGACGATTTTTCGACGAATTTTCCCCGGCCCCGCGCGAATTAAAACGATCCAATTGTCTTCTCACCGTGAAATCGCCCCCTCCCCCACGGTTTTTTTGAAATCCGACTTCGGAATCGGATTGGCCATATTTTGGCGCGCATTTGGTTCGCGGATACCATACCCAAAAAATGGCTCCTTACTGGGTATTTTTGAACCCGAAAAAACGTGGGACAAACGCGAGAAAGACGATTTTTCGACGAATTTCCCGGGCGAATTTCGGATTTTCGATTTGACCGACGTCTACCTCCAGGTCTGATCTATACGGCTCGTATTTTTTCGTAATTTTTTCGACCCCTTAAACGGGCTTTGGCGCGAGTTGAAAGTGGAAAACGTAGGACAAACGGGAGAAAGACGATTTTTCGGCGAATTTCGGATTTACGATTTGACCGACGTCTTCCTCCAGTTCTGATCTATGCGGCTCGTATTTTTTCGTAATTTTTTCGACCCCCTAAACGGCCAGCGAGCGGAAAGTGAAAAAACTCACTCGGGAACGCGTTATCCCGTACCAACAAACCACACGGCTACCACACGGCTTACGTCGGCCAACACAATTTTATATTATTGTATGATATGATTTCGGCCAAAAAGTCAGGTATGCGTTGATAAGACTAGAACGACGATCAAATCACGATCAGCAAGAGAGTTGGTCGCCCATGGACTAGTTTACTAGTTGCAGATAAAAAGCCGTAAGCCTTCGCCTCAATGTGTGTTTACAACCTAGGATTTCAAATTTAATGGTTTAATAGCATGCCCGTTTGGTTATTTATTCGTACAATTTTTTCAAAATCTGAACCTCTGTTGTTACTTTTTCATCAGGTTTTCTTCTCTACTGAACTCTTCAACTCTTCTTTAAACACTAAAAAAAATTTTTTTGTCACACGTTGATTTCTAATTAGTGACAAAATTTAGTTATGGTAAGAGTTTTTCAGCCCTTGAAGTATAGTTGAGAAATGTAACGCTAACATTTCAGATTCTCTGCATGCTAATGTAACAAACCTGCAGTAGGTAAACGTTAAAAGGTATAATTCATTTGAGGTAAGCTGCCGTTCATTATGTTGCTCATAAAGGCGAGTAAGAGCTTTGTGATCTCCGGGCTATGTTCCAACCTTCTAATCAACAAGACTCTTGTGACACACAAATCACCGCCACGCGAAGAAACCGTAGGGAAAAAGCCCTGTTATTGGATTTCTTGAGTAGCTTCGACTTCCTCTCTCGTTCTTTCCCTACCCTTTCAAATTGAAAGGAGAAAGTGCTGAATGCGTGTTGTGGCACTTGAATCAACCGAGATGGTTGGATGGCTAAATCCGAGTTGCCAGTTTCGGCTTTTCTTCTTTTTCCGCTAGACCAAATTTATTGGAGTGTGAACTGGTGCTTTGTGATTGGCCTCGAGACCTCAACCGCCATTCTCTTCTCGAGAGGCTCCGGCTGCTCCGTAAATAACGTTTTTTCCTCCCACTCGAGTTTCTTGTCTTCGTGGTAAACGAGCAGGAAAAAAACTTAACGATCTCCTGGTTTCTGAAGAGTTGGACTTGATTTCAAGAAGACCTCAACATCCAGAAGACTACAGTATACATAGGTCAACGTTGAAACCCTCTCTATCACTCCGATGGTCTTGAAACACCTTAGGACTGACGAAGAATTTTTCGGAAATAGGTTGTTTTTTTTTTTTTGTTTTTTTTTTTTTTTTGTAAATAAGTACTTATAATAAATATGTTGGAGCGAGTATAAACACAGACTACATGAATATTTGTATACGTATTATACATGATATTTATCAATATGAGTATGGTATCGATACTTTTCTTTGGACACCAAGTATTTTTCGAATAGAATAATATTCTGCCCATTAAAAATAATTGTGGTCCATTACAAATATTAGGTCCTTAAAAATATATTTGTAATGCACAGCAATTATTGCTGCTTCACATTGTACGGAGAGTTCAAAAAAATAAAGGTTGCGTACTTTTTATGGCCTTGGTAGTTCCAATACCTGCTTGATCAATGCCAATACTTGTATAGAATGTAGAATGTTACACTCCCAGTTCGATACAATGTATCGAAAAAATCATGTAGAAATCTTTGGTATCGATCAAGTAGTTATTGAAAGAAACCTATAGTTCTACATAATGTACGTTATCCAGTTGAGTTACGTACATATTGGAAATATATTTGCATTAATCTATACAGGTATGGGAGATTGATACTTAATAATGGATAAGTTGTTGTCGACACTTGGTATTCCCTATACGTGAAGTCTTTGTTCATGCTGAATTTTCATCACTGATCTATACAAAACCACAATGGTCGTAGTGTTCAACTCAGTCGTAACATTGTACTTATTAAAGTAGATTTTCGGTAAATATTGTTGCATGAATTTAATATGAAAACATGTACATACATTTACAAATTTATCAATGTATCTCCTAGTTCGGCACTCGGAAGTTCAATCTTGATTATCGTACCTGAAGACTCTTCCTATATCCATTCAACCCTTAGTTCCTACGGCACAGTAATTCCGTAAAAATGGCCTTCAACCACCTCACCATGTATGTAAATTATTGGTCTCAATTCAAGCCGGTCGGATCCCGAGAAATGTGTCATAATATTTGACCAATTTTGAGTCATTTCCGTAAGTACCTTCACTCCAATGTTTGAACACCCCCTCCGGTATTCTGCTTTTTTTTTTATAACATAATTGCATGCCAACACTCGCGTGCGGATAGGCGATAGCTCACAAACCAAATAGGAGTAACTTTGACTGGTTTGACAAAATAAATGGCCTTTCGCTTAAAAACATAATGCTGTTGGATGAAAGCTTTCTTCGCTGAGTGCTTTATTTTAAGAGAGGTCCGAAGATTGGTCGAAAGGCATCCTCGACAATGGAGCTGAATCTCGCACGGTCTGCAGCGGCAAATTTTTGCAGAAGTGGGACATCACATGCCAGAAGCATGGAGTTGGAAAGCTGATTGTGACACTCGGCTGAAACTTGGCGCCTGCCGTGCGAATGCCAAGAAAAGATACTTTTTGTGCGCAGCCTACACATCTTTATCTTATATACCTTACAGTTTTCAGATGCCTTGGAAGTTGAGAAAAACGTCAATTGTTATCAAGGTGTTAGAAAGGATTTTTAACGGAAATGTTTTCACTTTCTGGAAAAGGAGACGCTGATTCAGTACCTATAAGAAAAAAAACCGGTGGGAGCTGAACAAATACTCTCGGTCAGTCCTCGCCAGAACTACAAGGAAGTGACACTCCGCTACCCCGAAGGTTCCCAAGCCTCAGGTCAGATCCTCCCTTTAGAAACCTGGAAATTGCGGTGTACATTACATGAAGTTTTGGGAAGGGAGGAGTCATTAAATTAACTTCACGCTGAAATTGAAATTCTAATTATGAATTTAAGTTATTTCAAGAAATCAGAAGGGGAAGGCCGAAAAATTTATTGGGCCTCAGGTGGGACTCGAACCCACAACCTCTGCATTACTAGTGCGATGCTCTACCAATTGCGCTACTGAGACCAGCAGCCATGGCAGAACATCGGAGATTGAAGGCTCAACCGTCCTCTGCCCCCAACGCTTGATTCGGCCTTCTCATATTGTTGCTTATTTACCCCCTCTGAACCCTGATCTAATATGAAGCCAGTATACATCCTACTTTTGTCCCTCTTCCTAGGGGTCCCTTAATTCCCCAGGAGGAGTAGTTTCATTACAGGAATGACTTCAGGGAATTTTGAACTGCTTCCCTCATACAGTGTTTTATTTTGGGAAGGGAGGAGTTATTAAATTAAATTCACACTGAAATTGAAATTCTAATTATGAATTTAAGTTATTTCAAGAAATCAGAAGGGGAAGGCCGAAAAATTTATTGGGCCTCAGGTGGGACTCGAACCCACAACCTCTGCATTACTAGTGCGATGCTCTACCAATTGCGCTACTGAGACCAGCAGCCTGGTCCAAAACATGAAGTTGTGGTTCTAACTCTTCAAGGTTTTTTTGGGGTGTTTGGCGGAATACCGGATTTATGCCGGCGGTGTTTTGGGAGGACGGGCCAGGGAGTGTTAGCAAGGGTGCCCCGTGAGCATGCTCGAGTCGTCGACGTTGCCTGATGGATTTCCACATGCAGTGAAGTGCTCGAAGCCTCCAGGTAAAACGGTGAGTCAAAGATGTCCACGACTAGACCCGAAGTGTCGGCGTGCGTCGTGGGCCTCTCAGAACCCGGTGTTGCTAAAGTTCTGTGTTTCCAAAGCCTATGTTTGCATCGTCAAAATATGGCTGCGGAGCGACAGATCTTCGCATCGAATCTGGTTTCCTCCAAGTTACTGAAAAGAGAACGTTCGGTCTTTGCAAAAAGACGTACTGGTTCGAGAAATGTTAATTACAGACGGGACCGTGGGGCGGCCAAAATGATACAAGCTTTGAGAGCCTGGGAGTCTCTTAGCCTTCTTGTATGTCCAGTATACTCCTCACTATTACCTACCTGATCATCAGACGCAAAACTCCAATAGTTGGATCTGATTTAATTTGGTGACTAGGGTGGCCTGTGCCTGATCCTTGACTGGGGAACCAGGGTAGGGCACTTGCAACCCGTTCCGGCGAAGACTGACTCCGAGCCATCTTTCAGCTCGTGCCGTTTTTTCCGTATCGTTCCAGAGCGTGGAGGGTCTTCACGTTCGGTTAAAATCCCTTCTAACTGTACATTTGTATCAAAAGATTTTGAAGAAGAAACTGCCAATTTGGAAGCGTCCGATGTGATGATAATTTCAAGTAACGATCGACGGAGAAACGTTTAGGCATAGTCGTCAAAAATGAATAATTGTGACTGATGAAATCATCTACTAACGTAGCAAATCTCAAGTACTTTAGTGCACGGTGTATATAAATTAGCACTTGATTTATCTTCTTAAATTAAATAGCTTTTTTACACTCTGTAGATCGTTTACGAGACTGTAAATACATACGTGCTTCAAAGCTGGTAAAAGACAATAGGTTGGTTATGAACAAGATTGTTAGCTCGCTGTTGTCATTCAACTTTTTTTTTGTGAGTAATCTGGTTTAGAGCTACGTTCTCTTTGTTTATTCGTGATAAAAACTTCCCACTGTAAATAGTGAACGGCTAATAGGACCTTCTTATTTCACAGTCTCTCGAATTGCACTCCGAAGGTTTGAAGAAGGTAATGGAATCAAATCTCCCAGATCCCCTTTTTCCCGCCATAGAAGCTCTGGGTAAGGTTTACAAAGGGGATTTGAGGGTAGGAATTTCACCCAAAGAAGTGGAAGGTCGTCGCGGGATTTCAACCGAGAAGAAAATTCAGATAAGGTTAATTCGTCGGAAAATTTACCGTTTCCTCGTTTCAAGTCTCCCTTCTCTCCGACGAATCCTTTTGGTTATTCCAGTCCTTGCCTCGCTCTCAGTCCGAACTGCCTCATCAATGCTACTTGAAGAGTCTTCCTTTTTTTTACCTCCGTATTGGCGGGATGGCTCCATGGAGAACGTTTTCTCTGTGAAATACCTCGGCAATAAAAAAACAATTTAAAAAAACTTCATTTCGTCCCAGGATTTTGACGGTTGAGTTCTCGCTGGTCAATGGGATTATTCCATTATTCCACTCAACAAACTGAAGCGATAAAGCCGACGGGTTTTTCTGGAATGAGATCTGAAAAATAGTTATCATTTACACGAATTTCCATAGACAACCGAATGCGACAGTATTTAAAAAAAATAAATCTCAACAGCGGTTGGGGCTAACCATGCGTACAAAATCCTCATTACGTTTTCATGATCGGTGCAAAATACTCAGCACGGAAACGCAAAATTAATAAAAATAATTGGTAAGGGATTACAAGATTAAAATATATAGTAATCAATATTCCTGCGGGGCATTTTTTTAGTTCCCTAATTCGCTACTTAATGGGCAGTGCTGTTTCATGATGCGTGCAACAAATTGAATACACATATTATACTCTTCTTTATTTATTCATTCCATAACTATGACTATCTTTAGCGACTATTCTGTAAGTCGATGGATAGGGCCGAGGGGCGACCTTGACTTGCCCGCCATCAATCAATGGAAGTACGCTATCCGAACATTACCCCGCCATTTTTCTTCTTTCCATCATTCACGTTCTTGGGCGGCGAAGACGCTGCCCCTGACAGTTATTAATGCTCTAATATTCAAGGAGGCGATGGTTTTCTTGGTTTGCTTTGTACAAATGAAACGATTCCAGGCAGCTTAAAGTTACTGATGAGTATCCATGGGGATTCATGGAAATTCAGCTTTGTCTGAAAAAAATTGAATCATGCCGGTGAAAACACATCGCTGTCAATACCGAGTCAATCAAATTACAATTTGCACCTTTTTGAACGTGTTTAAGCCTCTGATTGAAGAATCTACTATTCTTCTTATTCCCAGCTTTTTTTCCGTGATGGATGTACATTTTACGTCTATATTTTTGCTCAAACTTAATCCCTGCCTTAACATTCAATAACAATTAGCATTAATACGATATTTGTTTACGAAAATCCCCCGCGTTCTTGAAAAAACGGTATTCGCTTTGAAATGGTTATGTAGGGTGGCGCACAATTTTAAAGATACTACGTTAACTTAATTATTAAGTAAAGTATTTCAAGTAAAAAGAAAAATTCAATGAAATAAGTTTGTCACCTTATAAAAATTATCAAAAGACGCTCGTGAAGTCATTCACCAAAGCTCTGGATGGCTGGTCATCTATATAAAACATGGATATTATGTCATAATATGACATCTATGTCATATAGATATAATGACATCTATATCTATAGATATAATATTATCTATGATAGATATATTATATCTATCAATATCAATTGTAGATATATTATATCTATCATAGATAATATCTATATTATATCTGTCAATGCGATTTTATCTGTTCCGCTGTCTTCAACTCCTCGGTTTTGGAGTTTATTGGAGTAAACCCTGCAATTTACTCCATGGAGTAAGTCAGCTTTCAGGGAGCCCGACAAAAAGAAGTTGCAGGCCCATAGATCAGGCTCGTTTCCTAAGACACCTGGTTTCATGTAAGAGATGTTCATTGGCCCACGCTCGCCTGATCTCTTGGCCTGTGATTTCTATTTGTGGGGTACCTGGAAGCCACGATTTACTCCAAATCACTCAGGAGTTGAAGACGGCGAAACATGCTGAAATCGACATGCTTGAGCGAGCCATACGAAACTTTGGTGACTGACTTAACGAATGCAAGAGCGACATTTGATGGACAATTGTTCATCATTAAGCCAACAAACTTGTCTCAATCGATTCCCCTCGTTTTCTCGAAATTAAAAACGTTATCTCATTGATATCTTTAAAACTGACAATTCTTGATCAGTTCAAAATGTGCCATATTCCCGTGCACCACCCTGCTCCGAGATTTTCCGCGGTGTTTCTTCACACCAAAAAGAAAAAAAAACTCTAAAATGAATACCTCTTTCTTATTTCCAATCTATTTCGTCTTATTCCTGTTACCCCATTAGAAGTGTTCAATGTAATTGATGTCTCAGTGTACGCATGCGTTGGGCGGCTATTAGTGAACTTCGCTTTTTTTTACCTTTGTCATGGTTGTTTTCGTATCTCAGTTTGACCAGCAAAATAAACTGATTCTGTAACGTTTTTAAGAACAAAACCGGGAAGTCAAAATTGCGTTCTCGTGTTGAATGCATTTGGTCGTGCATCACTTTTATCATTTTGTGTCGTAGAAGTTTAATGATCTACTTTAACTTTGCATAGTGTTTGGTGTGTGAGTTATCTTATCCCGTTTCCTAGATTGTTACTTGTTGTGGTTTATTTCGTAAAAATCTCTTGGTACGTCTGTGATTAGTTTTTTCTATGTGATAACCAAACGACGAACGCCACTTTTGAATTTCGAGGCTGTTCACCTTTGAGTAGACTTGACCCGTAAAAGGTAGTTTGATTTTAGGTGCTTCGTTTTATTTTATTTTTTAAATCTTTTCCTAAAAAGAAAAAAACATTTTCGACAGGACCTCTGAGAAGTGAATCTCAAATGTTGTTTTCCTGGCTTTGTGTTTAGGTTTCATGATGAAGACCATGCCAACTATCTAAATTCAATGTGGTTGATTGCTATAACGCTTTTGAGCGTTGGTTACGGCGATATAGTACCCAACACTTACTGCGGCCGTGGTATAACCCTCACGTGTGGTATCATGGTAAGTTGTCATTTTTTGAAAATCTTCCCAGAATTTCGCTCGAGCGACACTGAAAAGGGCGTTCAAGTGAGTTTCAAGATACAAGGCTAATTCATATTTTAATGGATAAGGAAAAAACTTTATAGTCACTGAGGTACCTAATGTAGAAAAGATAAATTCAATTTCAAGCCCCCTTCATTCCTTTGTATTACTAAGGAAAACAAACTATGCCAACCAAAATTTGTTATAATTTAATTACTCCTAAGTTCCTGAATAGCGTCTGAAGTACTTGGAGTATATCAAAGCCAATTACTACTAAACCACTTTTGCTACAGGCGTTTATGTAATCTGAGCACAATTATGTCGGAAACATTTTTTTACTCATACATAATTTTATTTGGAGATCATACATTACAGAACATAGCCGTCCTTCTATAATTATGGATTGTAACCAGTATCGGGTTTGCGTCCGAAACTCCCCACCACGTTAGGGAAAGGACATCAAAGCTACTATATCGATACCAGCAAGTTGCTACATGTAGCGAGTACCTTGTATCAATGTAGCAAGTACCTTGTTTGGTTGCCATCGATGTTTTTCGATTTTGAAATCGACGTCGTGTTCCACATTATCATTATTATTATTATATTTAATCATTAATTTAAGGTAGTTAGGTAAAAAACCCGGAGGAATATAAGTTTAGAGACGGGTTTTCCCTCCCTTTCATCTCTTTGTTGGGTAAAGCCTTCCCAGCTTTTAAAAACATGCCGAGCTGAGATGCTGAGTGGTTATTTTACTGAGATTCGGGATTATTGAATCCTTCCACGGAACTGATCAAAAGATTGTAACGGGTAAATCAGATGACTCTTATCTCAAAGTAGACCCCGACCTCTTCTTCTTCTCTTTGTTGTTGTTATTGTTGTCTCTATTTGACGACTCTCTCTCTTGAAGGAATTCTCTTTTTTCTGACAGTGATCGTAGTGCCTCTTCTTCGTTTACTTATTTATTCTTCGTGAGGGATGAATGGTAGACATTTACCGAAGTTTAATTTACGTGAGGGAGTATCTTTGGTGTATTGATGATATCGGTGGCTAAGTATTGATGTTCTTCTTCTTTCATCATCTTTCTTAATAACCAATATTAAAGATTAGACATAAATCATCGGGCATTGATAACCCATCCCGACACCAGGAAGAGGGAAAATTCCTGCAATTTTCGTGGCAAAACAGGACCGTCTATTTGGTCGATAAAATATATCGTACCTAGTATATTATACGTATTGATGACGGTCGTGGTGTCTAAATAGGTAATGGGCTCCTTGAAATGGTGTGGGTTTCGCATATCTAACATTATAATCGGATTCTGCGATCTCTAAAACCTCTCTGATACCATTTTCTGTCTGAAAATCTGTACAGGTTCTTACGCTGTGAGTTGTAGACATTTTTAAGATTTCGAACTGGAAGCTGAGGCTGGTGACGTCACAAATTGGACCTCTCAGAGCAATGAGCCATTGCATACCATGACGCCAGAGTGTGCAGAGATAATTTTTACTAATCACGCACGACACTTCAACCTTGTTTACATCTCTCAAAAACACCGGATCGCTGAAGTGAATAATTCACTTTATGGAATTGTTCCTTGTGTTGAGTCAACACTATTGACTGACGAAAGTTTGAGAACAAAAATCGAAAGGTTGGCTAATAGCATAGCTTATTTACAACATCGCTTGACGAATAGCAAGATTGGGTCAATCAAAAGAAGGATGAAGCGGTGCTCATCACACCCCACTGAGTGGGGCCCACTCTCAGACCTCGGAATTCAAATGGCCCTGTATTCATGGAGATGGGTATTCTGCCATGTTGACCCGTTTTCGTAACTTTTGAACCTTTCCAAGATATTTTAAAAAAAAATCATTTAAGGAGCTCTTTCCTGAACGAACGGTAAACGCCCGTCATCAAAGATAAAACAGGGATGTTTCAATAACATTGACATCGATGTCCCTACACGACGTTGTTTCTCATTACTGGAGTTCACTGGAAAAATCCTGCAGGTTTTGTGGAAAAACGTAACCGTTTGGCCCTATTCGGTCGTAATACATGTAGCCATTTTCTTCGCCTGGTCTACCACCTTCCCACTGTCCTGCGAGCTCTCCCCTAAAAAGTGTGTATTCTGCGTTAACAACGAACGTTTCCCTTCGTTAAATTACGCCAAATATAAAAAAAACATGTTCCTACGTGGAGCCTGTTGTGTTTATTAAAAAAAAGGCCCTTCTCATTGTGAGTTTGCATTTTGCTCATCACCGGCTCTGCAGATAGCTGGACTTTCCAACTCCTGCAAGCCATCATATTTGCATAGCACGGCATTTACATATTTGCATTCCGCCATTCCCCTTCACCCATTAAAATGCTCTTCTACGTGGTGTTTTTTTCTCCTTGTTTCGGGTGCTTCATTGTATCAAGGAACAAAAGAACAGAAAACATCACATTTTTCGTGTAACTGCGTGTAGTGCGTGAGGTTTCAAACGGGATTATTCCAAGAGTGTCACATACATGAGAAAATTTGATGTGTGCTGATAAATTATTCATTTATGCAACGTTTGAGTCCTGAAAATACCAACATCAGCCAGATAATACTCTCGTTCACTTAACGCTTTTCTCCACTTCCGGAAAAATTACTATATTGATTGAGTGAATTCTAGGAATGTATTGTTTCAACCGTCATGGATTATCTTCTTAAAGCTCGTAAAAGGGTTTAGCGAGGGGGTTTGTAAGAGGGGAAAAAAAACGTTATGGTATCGCCCTCTTCTTTTTGCTGCCGACGTTGCCCTAAATAAACTAAATGGTCCCCTCCCAGTAGCTGTTGCGAAAGAGATAAAACAACGGAAGGATATCCTTAAAATAAAAACCAACATCTAAACGTTTTTGTCATTTTGGAGTTCCCGTCGTCTCCGACTTTCATTGTGTTTCATTGAGGAAGCGTTCAAAAACTGGTTTGAATCATTTCTGCCCCCAACCATCATCTTCAGGGGTTTCACCTTTTATTTCTCATCTTTCCCTGGTTTCTTTTGTAATTTTCTTCTTTTCATTCAGACAAAGGGAAGCGCTTCCTTTAAACAAGTGTCTTGAAGATGCTAGTTATTTTACGCGAGTTGTTCCTTTCTGCCCAATGCATTTGCAATTTAACAGTTACCTATGCACAAGGTTTAATAAAAGTTTTGAAAAGGAAATTGCGCATTTCGCACCCCCACGGTACCAACAATAATAATTATTGTGGGTATCATTTTGTTCGTATAGTTTTGCAGAGATCGTTTTCGAAATTTTTGAGTTTTGAACTTAACGAGGAAATAAAGGAGGAGGACCATCTTTATTCTGCGGTACTTTCGGTTATTGGTCGACTTTTTTCACGCTGAATCCAAATTTGAAAAGGCCTTTAAAAAAAGTGACTATGTACGTATGGTTATGTACCTATATTTTTACTTTAGTACGAGGGGGACGTCCCCAGATTGTTACTGTTATGATCGAGGATCAAACCAATGAATCACAGAGTGTATTTTTCGGTAATTCCGCCAAGGGGATCGACTCAGGGCGTGGGGTGGGGTTAGAAAGAGTTGCGGGGTTCTTGTCGTGGGGTGAGGGAGGGGGGGGGGCTGTCGGGTTGGTGTCTCGGTGGGTGGCCGGTGGGATATTTCTGTTGACCTTACCTTACCTTACGCTCAACAACTTCAAACCAAATAACCTCCATAAAAACACATTCTCTGTTCTGCGAATACCCATCCTGTAGGTATTTCATTCAAAAATATTTCTTGATTCAAAATTGTCTTTCTCTGTCAAAATCTTTCGAAGTTGGTTGGGCTTTGCATGTCCTTCTTGTGAGGGAAGAAGGACCTTGTCGCACGATATTTATCCGGTCTCATACCTAAGTTAGTAGTTCTTCATACACGAAGGCGTCAAATGGCGCCAATCAGTTTTTTCGCTCCCTCTGTAATGTTGGAATTTTGGAAATATCGAAATTCACCACTAGGTCGATATCTAGGAAAATTATAACGTCACGCCCTTCTCTCAGGCCCGGAAAATTAAGTATTTATTTCTTATTTCCTCCATAGGGCTTGAAGCCCTATGTATATTATTTGTAAATAATGTTAACCCCATGTTGTAAATTTTGGAAGAATGACCTCTACCGGAGCTTATTCCTTAATTAGGCGATCTTTAAACTGTTGAGTGAGATGTCGTCCTAAAATATAACGCACATTCCAACTCATCCCTCTTCCATGAAATATTTGTTCACCCAACAGGCATATATGCTGTGAGCTTAAGCTCTTCGTTAAACGTGGACAGCTGTTCATCTTCTTGACAACAAAACTGGATGGCCTTTATGTTAAACGATTCGCATTCGTTTTTCCGTCGTAAGAATCCTCCGAGGGAGCGCGCTACGGGCGAGCACAATGGTTATATCTGCCTTTTGTCTGCCTGGGCACAATGCCACGACGATAAAACATACACAAACACACTCTAGGTTCATACGAGATTGCTGAGTGCTAAAGGGGTGACATGGTTCCTTCAAACGCCAGAAAGGAGGTCGGTTTAAAGAGTGATGTGGGTGAGGGGTGGTACATTTGCGACGGACTTATCCAGAATCTTCTACTACCGAAATTTTCCTTTGCGTTTAAAACAAATTTACTAATTGTTCATCATCGCCTTTATTGTTATTTCATATTTACCAAGTGGCAATGACGCGTTTCTGAGCAAAAATGATTGTTTGGATCTAATTACCTTTTACCGCCATGTAAGACCAAAAACAGCCCATTTAAGTCCACGTTGGATGAATTATTCAACCCCCCTCCCTGTGTTTTCACTCATCATCTGAGCATTAATACGTTCGCCGAACCGGATCAAAAGGAGTCTGCTTCCAAAGGGAATTCGCAAGTGGCCGCGCGCTCGGTTTAATTTCTCCACAATCCCGCATTTCTCGTGCAGAAACAAACTTTTGACGATGTATAACATGGCGTTTACGTTGCATTTAATTGTTTGGTGGTAGAAAAATATCTCTAATAGCATTGTATTATTAATAATTTTCATTGTGCCTTATTTTTTAGTATTACCCACACTATGTGTCTAGTATCTGTGGTGTTACCTATATCGATAGATGTAATCGCGATGCCATCGTCCACTAACCATGACTTCAATTAAGGCTGTCTCATATTCTCTTGTCATTCGCTCAAGTGTATTTTTACTCGGATCGATAGATGGAAACTATCATTTTCGATGGTTGGGGGCCGTAAACCCTTGGCCTCAATTGAGAAAATCAGCCTACAGCTCCGCTCGAGTTTTTTCCTGACAATTGCTGTGTCAATACACCAAAAAAAATCGATATGTCGTCGTTGGGTTGTTTCATTTTCGGTGCCTCTGACCAACCCCCGTTTTAGGCTTGTGATCCCTTTCCACAGTCGATCAGCTGTCGCCGTCGATCGTTTCCGAGGTCGCTGATGCGCAGTAATGCATCGTTCGTTATCACGGAGTTGCATCTTGTATAGAAGGTTGTCAATCGATGACACGGCAATTCATGTGCTCTTCTGCATCACCACTTCTCCGAGTCGACAGGTCAATACACCAAACATGACCGTCGCTTGGATGTTGATCTTCAAATTGAAGTTTGACGCGGTTTTCCACTCAGTCGGAAATTCGTGGGAAATTTTGCTGTTTTCCACCCTTTTCACTGTTGTCAACTCGTATTTCTTATGACGGGGCATCGTCATAGAGCGGCGACCCAGGAACCTGTACATTTAACAATTACAATAAGTTCAATAAAATCTAGACTCCACGTATTCATTAAATTAATACGTTTTAGATATTCGCACGGGTAGAAAATTAGGAGAAATCTGCTGGAAGGTTGTACGGAACATTTTACAAATATATCAAATTCATAAAAGGCTGTACTGGATACTGAAATGTGTTCTTTTTCTTTCAAATAACCCACTGCTAGTGTTAATTGCTTGAAGTAGATGATTGCTCAACACTTACAAGGCGGTCTAGAGTTGCAGCGAAACCGCATGTCGGATTACTTGCAAAGTTTGAAATGCATTTTATTGTTAGTTGGGTGGTTTACTGTAATCATTGATGTAATCGTCGAATTTCAAAAACTTTTCTCAATAAACTACTCTCAATATAAATACAACACGAAGGGCGTCCGGCTCTGAAACCGCTCGTTTATTTTCGTGAAGTGACGAAAGTCTGAGTCACTTGAGGCAACCTCACACCTACCATGCCGTGCCATGCGTGCATTTGAAAAACAGTTCGAAATCGATGAGACTTTTTTTTTAGTTTTTGCGTTTTTACTATGAGAAAACCCTGAATATAGAAATCATCTGAGCATTAATGTTCAACAGTGATCCTTGAGGAATTCTTCCCAATGCTTATCGTTGTTGTGTTTTCTCTTGAAAACCTTCTCTGCTGTGGTGATTTTCTTGATGATGCTTTCTCATTCTTTTGTAATACCTAATGGCTAAATCTTGTACAAAAAGAAAACATTGTTCCCTGTGGTTTGTTAGCATGGTACATGTATTGTCTTATGATTTCCCAGGAACACCCCCAGACACCAGGTTTAGCTCAAGTACCAAAGCAAGGAAACATGGTATTCATTGTTAACAATGTAATTAGGAATGGAAATGCACCCGAATTTCAGGTTAAATCATCCTGTGCCATGTTGTTAGAAGTCAAAAAGGGAAAAATACATCATTTTTGTGACAAAAAGTCTTTCACGTAGTTTATAATCATCTTAAGTTGTTCTTGCCGATTCAAAAACCGGTTTAGGTGACGTCACGTACACCGGTTCCGGTTTCCAATCAAAGTCAACAGAGTGCAGGTCGATTTTTAAATTTTTTCTTGATTTTCTTAGTATTTGGCATTAGTGACACTAGGATTAACGCGAAAATGGCCGTGTTCTCTTTGTTGTGAATGTGATCGTGTGTAATGACTCCCTGTGATCGTGTGTATGACTCCATTTATTTATAATTTATTTATTTAACTTATTCAACGTGGCCGATCCTTCAGTTTTTAGTTTTTTGGTGGCCAACTCGTCGACCAATAGGAGCTGACTTCGGGTTTCCGCCAAAATTCAAATTGCAATTTTTCCATAAATTTTTACAAATTCATACGAACTTGCAGTTTATGTTTTAACCCCATTTTCAGTATTATTTGGACGCCTTCTATCGATAAAAAAAATAATCCAGACACGTTTCCATTCCTAATTATCACATCTGGTAGGCAGGTATATGCATTTGGGCTTATCGACACTATAATTTCTTATTTCTCAAGATCTTCCCAAACGACAGACAGATTTCCGGTAAAGATCAAACGAATACACTATATAGGGGGGGGATTGTTACCTCAAACCGAGTTACCTCCGTAAAAACACGTTGAAAAAGTCTCGTCAATTCATCACCTGTTTTCCGAATTGAGTACAAAGTAAGGTAGGTGTAAGGCCGCCTCTATATTGAAACTAGTTTACAGAGTCATTGTTTGAAAGAAAAAACGTTGACTGAATAATTGACATTTTAAGGGGAACTTGAGCAAAGCATGCTGTGACAGTTCACAGTAACTTTGAACAATCCAGAATCACGCTTCAAGGGATTCCACATCATCAGCATCATGGGGCGAGTTTTCATACCAGTGTGGAAACATTTTCAAGAATTCCTTAAATCCAACTTCAAAACATGTTTCAAAACAAAAAATACTAATGTTGTATTGCTTATTCTTGAAAATTACAAAAAATATCAACACAGACGTTACTATTTTCTCTTACTACTGTATTGGGTTATTCAGAGCCAAAATTGTTTTTATACTCGACGCTATGTTCGCTATGTTGATATAATTAATTTTAAAAAATAGGCATGCTTTTACTAACTGCTTTAGTGAACGGAAAGGATTCGCACTACCAATTGTTGTACTGTACGGTTGAATTTCCTCAGGTTCCACGACGAGGACCACGCGAACCTCCTGAACTCAATGTGGCTTATAGCCATTACCTTCCTCAGCGTTGGGTTCGGGGATATTGTGCCTAATACGTACTGTGGTAGGGGGATTGCCGTCACGACCGGCATAATGGTAAGATATACTCAAGTAGATAGCTTAGCTTGAGCTTATCTTGAGTTGATCTTTCTACTAATCGCCTGTCAGCATTTTAACACGCTCCGGCGTGCTGATGTGAAACAATTGACGGTTTTTTAGTAGAACTGATTCATACTCAGGACACGATGGGTAAATCTCAAACGGAGGAGAGCAGAATGTGTCGATGGCTAACTACTTTTACGTGTATTGTATCAAGGTTTCTAATTCTTAATATTATTAACACTCACTCAAATTACCCAATTAGGGATGAAAACTACTCTTTTTCAAATACAATTATAAAATACGTACCTCCTAGAATGAAAAGGAAGTGTCTACTATTAATGGTAAACATTAGTTACATACATAATGATTACGCTATCGATATTAATGACTCATTTAAATAATTTACTCGTTCAATGCTAAGTAGACTAGGGTGACCAGACGTTGCTCATTCTGGGGGACATCACCTTTTTTACAAATTTGTCCCACCTCTCCCCACGAAATTGTCTCCCATTCACAGATCAAAGCGTTCAATCAATTAGACGAGTTTTTATGATCATAATTTTTTGATTGATGGGAAATTTCATCAAAATAGCAAGAACTATGCAGTTTTAATGATGATTTGAAAGTTTTCCAAATAGTGTTTCAACTTGTGCTTTTAAAACGTAGTGGTGCAAGTTGATATTCGATGATTTGCACGACCTAGGTATAAGTGAACTTAAGTTAGTTCCTCAAACCCAAGGTGATCCTAGCAAACCTAAGTGAACTTAGTTAAACGTCGTCGTTTTTCTCAAGCCTCAAAAACTAGAAAATATAATAAAACTTGTTTTTCAATATTTAATAATAGGCAGTAAAAGGTATTTATTATCCTAGGCATTAAAAATGGTAAAAATAAATTTTCTTTGAAAAAATGTAAGTTAGCAGCATAAAGAAGAATTAAGTGGTTGCTTGCCGACGGTGCCGTGGTCTGAACTGAAGTGGTTAGGGAGAACAAACGAATCCTCTGCTGATGTTGGTACTGCATTTTTTATTCGAATAAACAATTTAGTACCTTGGTACTACAGAGTATGCATCAGCAGAGGAGTCGTATGTTATCCTTAACCACTTTGAAGTGCGCACCACTTGGGTTAGCAATTACAAAACGGGTATTATTTTCAGGTATAAAAGTATCTATTATTTTTACCTTAACATCCAAAAATTATAACCAAAAACGCTGCAAATTTTACACAAGGGGTTATTATTCTTTGATATAGGTTACTTGTGCAAAAATTAATTCTGTGTCAATAAAAAAAAGTTGGAAAAAACATTTTTTTTTTTTCAGTTTTTTTTGCATTTTTTTATTTACTCGGAAAATTTTTGCATTTTTTTATTTGACCTCCTGGATCCTTCAAAAATCTCATTTGTAGCCCCATGAAAGTCCTGTAGATCTCCTCTCTCGTTCCGGGAACCCCAAATATGGATTGTACTTCCAAAAATACTTCGAAAACGACACCTTACTCGATCCCATAGCCAAAAGCCTTAAAAAAAATTCCTACTGACCAAAACGGCCCGAACGGCTGACGGTCATTTCGATTTTGGAATCTAGACCTCTTGAAAAAGATGTCAAATTTTGAGGCCAATCGGAGTCGTCGACCTCCGTCGCGATTAAAAAGGTGTATTATTCCAAGAACTATAAACCAGAAGGACATTTAACGAAAAACATCGATACCCATATCTAGTTAGACCTCGGAGAACCTTGGTAGAACGTAGGTGAGCTTAGGTTAAAGCTAGGTGAACGTAAGTGAACCCAGTTGATCTTGAGTGAAACCTAGATTATCCTAACCTTTAGAATTCTAGTATTTTGAATTTTGAATAAGGATTATTGCGACAAAACCTGAATCCACCCCTGATGTTCCCCCAAGCATTCGTCAAGAATATGGACTCCACAAAGTAGACCATAATATGGTCTACTTTGTGGTGTCCAGATATTATCTTCATTATTTATATACCTACTAGACAAGACACACTATTTGATAGCTATATGAATAGCTGAGTCAGTAATAGATGAAACCATCGAATTCTCGTTCAGCCTCATCTTACAATATTGTAACCCAAGGACCTTATAAACTGCACTTTTTTTTTTTTTTTTTTTTTTTTGTCAACTGTTTTTATTGGATGAATCGTTTTTTTTATGCGCTTCCGTTGAATCTTTTTGAATCCTTCCTTCGCCCACGTGTAACTTATGTAAATAACATTTAACTTGATGGTTTTTATGGACGCATGATGGCTTTTTTTTTTACTGCATTTAATGTTGAGCCGACGAGGCTTTTGATTTGACTTGTTTTTTATGAATTTTTATCTTGATTCATTGCAAGGTTTAAGGGTGCGTGAGCGTTTTCAACTTGGCGTCGAGATGTTTATATTTTTATGTGGGAAAGTCTCTGAAATGTACTTCTTGAGAAAGACTTCGCCCCACGAGCATGAATTCACTGGATTAGTCAGACTTAGTTCTACCTCTGGTCTTAACGGAGCAGCAATTTGGCCGTCTCCACCCATACTTGGGTAATTATTGTTTGTTTAGGATCGATCTCCGTCCCTTCGGGTTCTGATTGAAAGCACCTAATTTAGAAGATCCATTAGTATCTGAGCCATCAAATCAGAAACCTTAGGCATTAGCGACTATCTCAAACTAAACACCTACGTTGATAATACCAGAAAATGTGAGGCATTTTTAGGATATTGTTGTCGCGCGCTTTTGATTTTGAGTAATGCATTGATCTTAGAATCCGTATAAAAATAAAAAATTAGAGAAAGATTCGCCTGTCTCTTATTACTCTCCCACAATTTCACTTGATTAAATGAATAAATTCAAGGGGGTTATCTCAACTAGAGCAGGGCGGGAGAATTAAAGTTATAATGAATGGAAACGAAGGTCGCTTTAAATTAACATCCTTAAAGGGTTAGAGATTCGTCGGATAGGAGGGTTTCAAATTATTTTTCGCCTTCGGGAGCTCCGCTTACACTTTCAGCGCTACCAACCGCCGATTCACGTAGAACTTAGTCTCATTGCTGATGAATTCATCTTTACATCGGCTTCCAAGGTGATGAATTGCAGACACTTTTTATGACTTGAGATAGTAGGCATCTTCCAGCAGATTGGCTCTTTTTTTTTTCAAACTGAACATGTAAGTTAAAACCTCACGAAGCATAATGAACAATTAATGTTCATAGTATACAAAATAATTGTTCGAGAATAAAGTACTCCAAAAAAATATCCCCATTTCGCACCTTGGAATAACTCAGGGAAATGAAATTTTCAAGCTCAAGATAAAAAAATATTGATCGCTTTAAGCGTGCACTTAGGCACATCTTAGGTTAGCAGCAGCTTTCTTAGTGTTTAATTTATTATGTAACGACGTGTCAGGCCGATCTCATATCTATAAATTGTATAGTACCTCCGCAAATTGTGGGTTTTATACTTTGGCAATTAGGCTGCATGAATGTACGAGTATTTAATTGGACGAACAATGTGCCAACATTAAAATTAACTAGTTTAGTTACACGCTAGAGTAAGTTGGCAATGTAGTAAATGTAAGCTCACTTTGAATGCCTAAGAGGGAGGAAACTATAAACCACCTAGACAGTAGTTTTAGATTATGTAATTAAGATGTATTGGGTAAGTACTGTGATTATTAAAGGCAGAGTATAGAGGTTAGCTAAGGTAATAACCTCAGTGTGTTATTGTAAGTGTTCAACCAACGTTTTCATGTTGGCTCTGTAAATCACGAAGTGAGAGACTGCGAATGTTACCGGTCGGAAAAGGCAAGTTTGTCCTAATTTTCACAGATCCCCTTCGAAACGAACTCAATTCCCTTTCATGGCACTATTTTCAAATCAGGAGCACCTCCGTTCGTGGGGGAGGATTTTTCCTGAAGGTTTTCTTCTTTTTGGCATCCAACCAATGGAGAGGGGTTTTTTCGGTTTCCTGGCCCACGCCAGGATGTGGATAAAAGACGGGGATGAAGGTGGGGGGTGCCTATCGGATCAACTATTGTGTGTATGGGAACCAATGTTGTTTTTCCTAGTTTTTACGAGGCTGGTTTTCTTCCGACCAAAAAAAGTTCGGAGCCGCATTTCCTGGATCGATCCCCTGAGCCGTATTACTGAAAACTACTCACCTCCGGCTACATTGTGTTTTCCCGTTAGGGAGGTTCAAAACCCAATCGATCGTTATTTAGCCCAGAAATCGTTTTGTCTCATGGGATGCAGTTTTCTTCGTCAGTCTAGTAGAGTCTGGGGAAGGAAGTCGGACATCAGCGTGGATGGAAAGCAGCTCATCCGACTCAATGTGTCTCCAGATTCTTGGACGGTATCTTGAACCTACCATATCCCGCTCATTCCCCACTGGTTTTGTTCACTATTACTTGGATAGTATTGAAAATTATCCCT
Source organism: Pilophorus perplexus (assembly GCA_955831195.1). Classification (NCBI taxonomy): domain Eukaryota; kingdom Metazoa; phylum Arthropoda; class Insecta; order Hemiptera; family Miridae; genus Pilophorus; species Pilophorus perplexus. The sequence continues at coordinate 7,398,226 of OY037013.1, read as the reverse complement.
CATCAGGGTGGCACGATCTAACACGACCATTTCGGATGTGGCGGTGCAGGTTCTTGCTGGGCTTCTTCTTCTTGGTTCTCCTCTCTCATTGCCTTCAAAATGTAGGGTCTCACTGGCTAAAGAAAAATTAAATGGACCTTCGGTGGGCAGAATTATGAGATTGTTTCTAAACGGGAGAATTTGAACTTCATGCCGTGTTGAACATGCAAGAAACCACTACGTACAAACACCGTTCCCCAAAACATGTTGGGACCAACACACCTAATTCAAAGTTAAGTTCCAGGTTTGACGGGCTGATGACATAAATCGACGGAGACAAGCGTAGTTAACTGCTGTTCCAGGTCGTCTGTAGGTTGACAGCAGTTGGACGGAAACCGACATATCGAATGAATGCGGTTGGGAGCTGTCCAACTTCTGTCGACTGACGCCGTCAGACCTGGAACATACCTTATGCAGGACATAAGTAAGTAGGTAACCAAAGTATAGAAACGAATAGAAAAGTATCAAATGCCAATCAATGAACACGGAGAGGGTTGACGTAGAGAGCGCGCAAGTCCCGAACTCGGAAAAACATTGATTTTCAGCTTCATGTTTTTCAAAATTCGGAAAACGACGAATTTAATGTTCCGCATCTAACAGCCAGATAGACCAATCGGGATGAGCCTTTTCGTTTATTATTCTTGGAATAATACACCTGTGTAATCGCGACGCAGTCGACGACTCCGATCGGCCTCAAAATTTGACATCTGTTTCAAGAGGTCTAGATTACAAAACCGAAATGTCCATCCGCCGTCCGGGCCGTTTTGGGCAGTAGGAATTTTTTTTAAATCTGAAATTTTGATAAAATACTCGGTTTACCATCTAGTTGTGCCCGCAAGGTTTTCAGCCCGATCGCCCAAACCCGTGGTGCGCAATGGGGCTTTTTGAAGGCTTTTGGCTGTGAGATCGAGTCAGGTGTCGTTTCCGAAGTATTTTTTCACGTAGATTCCATTTTTTGGGGTCCCGCAACGATCCGATTTCACTGTTGCGATCTATAGGGCTTTTATGGGGCTACAATTGAGATTTTTGGAGGATCCCGGGAGGTCAAATATAATTTTTTTTTACAAGTCAAATTTGTTTTTTAGTCGTATTTTCGGAGCAAAAAAAAATGTCGACATTGCCTGTTATGTCATTGGTGGGAGCATCGTTGTCCACTAAGTACCTACTTGAGAATAGGGCTTCTTCCATTCTCGGATCTTCTGGACCACGGCTTGGGAAGGCCTGAAATTCTGCGTGTAACGCGCCGGAGGTGAAAGATCTCCTTGCCCTTTCTGCTGCCCGGCCGTATTCCTGGTGTTGTGCAGCATTAGTAATGCGGTTGTCGAAGAACGCTGCTGAAATAGATTGCTTGAAGAAAAAGCAGTTCTTGCCTGTAACTACACTCCCCATATTATGAGCCCCTGTTATCATGCAGGGACTTGAACAGTCTTAGATGAAGGCCTTTCTTCTTCCTGATTCTTCTCTCAACAAAACCAGAAAAGAAAATAAGTGCCCATGTAATACATTCATATCGGCACTCTTCATGAATGTGTTACATGTCCCTTCTTTAGATGCTCCTTGAAGTCATTGATCAAGTGTCATCAAAAGAGACATCGCACCCGTCGTGGAATAAGGGAACATCTAAAAAAAGCTGATTTTTGGGAAATCGCGTTCAAAGTTTTGCCCTATCGCCAATGGCCATATCTCCTTGGCAACCAGTTAGATAGTATTAATTCTTGCTAAAACGGGTTTAGATACTAATGCTTCAACAGCTGATGAACAGACATTTTTTTTCCGGTCGAGTAGAAAAAGTGGGGAGAGGATTATTTGTCAAATTTCTATGGTTTTTTGAGTTGTTTCCCTCTTTCATGGACGATCTTGTGTATTTTTCAGAGATGTGCCCTTTACTATGGATGATTTCAATTAGTTTCAAGGACAATCAACACTGTATCAAACAGAAAAACTCATTCCCTGAGATCTAGTCAGTGTATAATTGCAGAAAAAACCAGTGGTACGTGTTCCGTCTCCCACTTCTTTAGTAATTTATCAACCCCACCCACTGGAAAAATGAAACACGGCGAAAACGAAAGAACGATTTGTAATTAAATTGTTAGATACTTATGATACAAATTTTGAATCATAAGTATCTAACAAGCCTACCAGTATAATTTATAAGAAAATAATTTAGTATGAATAAACAATTTAGTATTCAGCAGAGGAGTCGTTCTCTCTTCCTAACCAAACTCATTGGATTAGACCTCTGCACCATCGGCAAACAACCACTTTGAGAAAATAATTTTATTATAGTATCAAAAAATCACAATATTTGATTATCACAGTTTTAACACGTTTGATCACAGTCTTGGATAATATTCCAATCACAATTTAACTCTACTCTCAATTTCAATCTTCAAATTTCTTAAGTAGGTACCTACGTATCAAACTCATGCCTACCAGTATAATTTATTATAATTTCATTAAAGGAGTCAATAACATCGGTGTTAGATCACATTTTAAACACTGTCAATCGTGAACAGAGACGTTACATTAAATGTATGACAAATTTTGTCATTCATTATTGCGACTTATGCCATTTATTCCATGTCATTTATGCCATTTATTTTCCGTGGTTTAAGTCACTTATTCGACCTAAATGGCCATTTCATGTCATTTATAAATAATCTAGAAATAATTATTATTTCATGTCAGTTATTTTTCAAGTTTTGCCTATCCTAGAAAGTTCTAAATCATTGTAAAACCTGGAGAAAAGGAAAGAAATTTTCCAAACACTTTCTGTAGAATAGGTACTCCCTAATGCTGATTTATTTCAATAATATTGTTACAAGGAATTCACGAAATTTACGAGGAAAATCATTCTAGAATCATGAAAACGAAGCGTTCGCCTTCACGTTTATGTCACTTATTCGGAATCTTGGCAATTTATGTCATTTATTCGAAAAATTGCCATTTCATGTCATTTCAGTACCAGGTATATCATTAAATGATAAATTTTAAATTTTAATCGCTGCCGGAGGAAACAAGTGAGGCAGTACCCACAAGACTGCTATTCCGTATATGGGCTTGCAGGCATAGTGATAGTATATACGTCCTTTTGCGCCGGAGCCTTTTTGTACTTCTGTATTTCGGGGAAAAGCACAATGACGTCCGATTTATGTCATTTATTCAGAATTTTGGCAATTCATGTCATTCATTCGAAAAATTGCCAATTTATGTCATTTTAGTATGTCATTTAACCTCTATGTCATTTAATCGTCTCTGTATTCATTAATAATGAATTACTTCCATAAAATGAGTCAAGTTTTCTGTAAAAGAAAGTAGTGAGTTGTAATCCCAATCCTAAATCTTATTGAAGTCATCCAGAGAAGAAAGAAACAATTAAGAATTTGATCAAAACCATCCATTGAAAAAAGGTACAACTCAAAATCTTACCCAGACTGCGGAGAAGTGACTGTTTACTGTGGACGCCACCTGCTCCCTCCCATCCGTGGAACAAAGAAACGCCTGCTCTCACGTGGAGCAGGAATTAACTAGCCCCGTTTTGATCTTCGACGGACAAAATATACCCCTCCAGTGATACAATTCCGGTGCTAACTCAAAAATGGCGTATTTTGAGTTGTTCCCTTATTCCACGACGGGTGCGACATATTCTCTCCATGAAAGCTATCTCAGTGTCGCTTGATGCAAAATCGAAATTATTACCTACTCATATAATTTATCGTTACCATTAAGATATTATCCAAGGTACTCGTAAGAATTTCTCGCTACTACTATTTTTTCTCATTGATGAATGTTTTACCAATTATGTATTCATTAAAATTGTGATTTTTGTTCCAAAATTTAGGGAGCGGGTTGTACAGCTTTATTAGTAGCAGTCGTTTCTAGAAAAATGGAATTAACAAGAGCTGAGAAACATGTACATAATTTTATGATGGATACTCAACTCACCAAACGAGTAAGTGCTGCTGTCGATGTTGAAAAAAATAGGCCGGTGATGACATTAGTTAATTACCCGTTTATGCTGAAAACCTTCCTCGCCATATAGCAGTTTTTGCGATTAACTAACTTTTTTTTTTTACTGTTGGAATTTTTAAGCTTGTGTTTTGTTTTTCAGCTAAAAAATGCAGCCGCGAACGTTTTAAGGGAAACGTGGCTGATTTATAAACACACTAGGTTAGTGAAGAGGGTCAACGCCGGCCGGGTGAGAACACACCAAAGAAAATTCCTGTTAGCAATTTATGCGTGAGTATCAGTTGAATGCAGTCCTACTTTATACCATGTTGACAGTCCTAGCTCACCTGGGTGACCTACCGTGCCTCACGCCGACGCACAGTGGGACGAAACGGCCTTTTTTAGGGACATAGACAATAAAAAAAAATTCATCTGCGGTTTCGGGCTGGATATATTCCGAATAAATGTAGTCTGAAGTATCTGGAGACGAAGTTTCAATTTTTTAAACTACTTCCATCCCCGGTTTTCGTCAAGGATCACTAACAGAAATAATGAGGTGAAATGGCAGTTTTGACCCGTCGCGTCGGTCAAGTATACTGCAGCCTAGAAGCTTCCAGGATTTTTTTTTTTTTTTTTCAGGCATCATACGGTATGATGCCTGAAAAAATTATGATTCATACCCTCATTCCTTGGGGTCTGTAGAAGACTCAACGTTGAGAAAAACGTTTTGGACGTCTTAGTAGTTTTACCGAAAAACGCTGTTTTCGAGCGATGATCAGCTCGCTAGTTTTCCCCTCAACTTTCCTCGCAAAACGGATGGCATGCGTTCATCCCTGACATATTCAGTTAACGAACTATGAAGGAATTTTCTGCGGCAATGAGTGGCTCCACCCAACAGACGCTTTTTACGAACAATTGGTTGTAATTTTCAGCTCATTTTTGGATAACACTGGGCAAAAAACAAAATTGAGCGAAAAGTTCGATGTCAATACAGGTTTTTAGTGGTCTTTTGGGTGCGTAATCTGAATTTGAAACCATTTTTTTACGTATTTGGTTTTTTCCTCCCGATGAGCAGGTGGTTCATTGTGTTGAAATTTCGTGGGTAGACTCAGAATTTGATTTCGGTAATCCATATCCCATCATGATTATCAGAAAAAAAAGATAATATAAATGATTACAGAGTTTCCATTAAGTGGAACAAATGAATTTCCACATGTCTATCGGCTTTTAATCATTAGCCATACCCATTATTAAAAGATTTATAATTATTTTAAATATTATTATTTTCTTTATTTTTCAGAAAATGGACTTTTATATTTTATACAAAGGGTCTAGCCCAGTACGGCAGTCAAATGTCCCCTCTCACCAAATTTGATTTTGACTTGGGGGATGGATAAAGCTTGAAAAGTAAGGCCTGTAGCCAAAATTTCAGCTCCCAAGACCGCTTATAGAGGGCGCTACGATAGAAAATGTGTTTTTCACTGTTTCAACGATTTATGCGAACTATTGGCGTTTTGCGGGTCCGGACCTATTTCATCTAAAAGATGGTCGGAAAATGCATCTGGCCTATTTTTTTTCAAATTTTTTGGGGCCAATTTTGAATATTTTCAGGCCAATTTAAAACTAAAAATCGATTTTTAAATAGGAAAATTGATAGGTGCCTCTGATTTGAACTTTGTTTCTTGAACGATTTTTAGTGTACTTTCACCCCCCATAACTCAAACCTCATCTCCAGCGAGTTCTCGATTTTGTACAGTTAATATAATGTCACAAACAGTCTTTTAAGAGCCGAAAAACGGCAAAAAAATGAGTTTTTTCAATTTTTAGGTACTTTCTACCACTTTGATCCGATTTTGAGTTATGGGGGGTGAAAGTACACTAAAAATCGTTCAAGAAACAAAGTTCAAATCAGAGGCACCTATCAATTTTCCTATTTAAAAATCGATTTTTAGTTTTAAATTGGCCTGAAAATATTCAAAATTGGCCCCAAAAAATTTGAAAACAAAAATAGGCCAGATGCATTTTCCGACCATCTTTTAGATGAAATAGGTCCGGACCCGCAAAACGCCAATAGTTCGCATAAATCGTTGAAACAGTGAAAAACACATTTTCTATCGTAGCGCCCTCTATAAGCGGTCTTGGGAGCTGAAATTTTGGCTACAGGCCTTACTTTTCAAGCTTTATCCATCCCCCAAGTCAAAATCAAATTTGGTGAGAGGGGACATTTGACTGCCGTACTGGGCTAGACCCTTTCATATTTTAAGTAAATAATTAAATAAATGAAGTCAGCTGATCTAAATTAAGGTCTTCCTCCCGAGTTTTCCATGCGGATCGTTAGCAAGCATCAATCATAATTATTAACGTGTTAACATAAGTATTAACGGAGGTGAATAGCATGTCCCTAAAAAATACCGTTTCGTCCCATTGTGCGACGCCCATGGAGGAAAGGAAGGGCCTTTCTCCCATGGTGCGACCCCATTAAAAAAAAAACTTTCTTGGGTAGGTCCCTACACTTGCGTAGCCTATAATTAGTTCTACAAGGATTTCATCTCTCCCCTGTTTCAAGTATTGGGTTTGAATGAATTGATTACCTCTAACTGGACCTTTCGACTCTTTGACTCTGCCCAACAAGGACAAAACAAGAAGTAAAATCACAACAAAAATCGAGTCAGCCCTAAGCTACTCGTAGGCACCTAATGAGCTTTCGGGCATTTGGCATGGTTTGACCCTTTGACCGCTTGGTGGTTTCGGGATTTCCGGTTGGGCTGGTTAGAACTTAGGTAGGTCTTCTTCCTCGTAAACCACAACCCCAGGACGACGGGGCTATCAAAAGGCTTTGTTTGCCAAAGGCGAATCACACTGTTCTTGTGTAATACTAAAAATGTGATTTTTCAGGTCTGCTTAAAAAATTCTTTGTCACATTTTCAGCTTAAGAAAAGTAAAAATGGATCAGAGAAAACTCATGGATAATGCGAATACAATAACTGACATGGCCAAGGTACGTAATGATCATTATTCATGATAGTTATATTTGTAGAACTGCACTTATCACTTTAAAAAATGAAATTCTGTGTGCAGACTCAAAATACGGTCTACGAAATTGTGTCCGACATGAGCACGCGTTATGACACGCTCGAAGACAGACTGCAAGGCCTCGAAGAAAAGTTGGCGAGCATAGCTGACCAGGTAGCGTACTGTAGCCGAGTCAAACGCTTGATTGATACTGCAGAACCTAACCTCGAATAACTTTCGTAGGTGGAGATGCTACCAGAGCTGCTCACGAGGTGTATCCAGCAGTCGACGACGCAGAACGGGACGTCGACTCAGGTGGACAGAAACGTCGACAGAAGGAACTTCCTCCACCCCGAATCGGCTGCCTTAGTCCCGGCGACAGGGTGTTCCTCGCCGCTGCTCAGTCACTCGAGAAGCGTCCCACCTACGTCGCCCTACCACTGGCCGGCCAGCCCCATTCTACCCCCGATTTCCAGTCGGACGCCCCATCTAGTTCCAGAACCGCTTCAGCCCAACAGCTGAGGTCCTCAAACGACTCCTTAATGGTTTTCCAGTGTTTGAACCGCGCACACGCCCATATACCCTTGATCCATCATCCAATTGGTTCCCGCTTCTTCGCAAAAATGTTAGGAGCGCGTTGTACCACTTGGAAAGTTTGAAAGTGGCTCAAGCCACTCATTGCCATCTCTTTACTGGAAGGTGTTAGAAAAACGACGCTATGGGGTTCGACGGCAATTTAAAAACAAAGTTGTGAGCATCGTACGCTTGTGAAAGGTAATTGAAAGGGCAATATCTTAAATGCAGAAAACAAAGACAAACCAGCACAGTGAGGCTACACAGGTGACGACTGACACTGTCTCGAGCGCTTCAAGTGGCGTCCAGTGAACTAACGGTGCAGAGGCCCCATTGTCTTGATCTTTGACATGTCATTGTTTCCCATCTAAAAATGTGGATCAGCCCCCTCAAATAAAATCCTGGATCCGCCTCACACTTGTCTTAATTTCTACTTTTACAATGGGGCAAAGCTTTAGCGTGTTGGAGGAGGGGGCCCTCAGAGCCGAAGACCCCCACTTTCTTTATTTTCTTTCTTACCGCAGCGCTAGTCATCAAGAGAATCTGAGGTTCTTCAACAGTCCATCGCCATGCATCCCTGTCCAGAGCTGCAGCCCCTTTTTGATGAAGGTTACAATGTCATAGTACACCTCCTGAAGCTCCTCGTTCGTCCGGATACTCCAGCTCATCTCATCAGGGCCGAAAACTTGCCCGAATATGCGACCAAAAGCATCGGTTCTGATTCCATCCAGGCTTTTACTTCTGCTGGGATGTTGTTGTCTACTTTCACCATCGACCCAAGGAACTGCGAGTGAACTGGGAAGTTGTAGCTGATCATTTCAATGGACTCGGGGTGTCGAACAGGCTGGGCTCTTGACGATTTCATGTAGATGGTCTTCTGATCGTTATCCCTGAGCCCTCGTTCTTATGCCGCATAGTTCTGTGTCCATCTCAACTCCTGCAGCGCCACAACCCGGTAGGTCTACTTGGTCTGCTCGTTCATCAGTGCTCAAAATTAATACTGTCAACTTTCAAAAGCTAGTAGGTGGCCAGAAAGTGGCGACGGAGTGATGAGAAAGATTCACAAGGGGTTTGGGAGAAAGAAGCCAGACTGACCAAAATCTCCCTCATAGTAATTTTTCCAAAAAACTTGAAATTCAACCTCGAAATTTTAAAATTAATGTAATGAGCTCATCAGTGGGTTTACGTACAATACAATTGAACTTACTGCAGACGATTTTGCCGAAAAAATATGCCCTCCAGGCCAGTAAGTGGCTTTCTGAGGGATAAAGTGGTCAGACTGACCGCAATCTCCTCCATAGCAGTTTTTCCAAAACTCTGAAAATTCATCCTCAAATATTCAAGGATTCTAAAACTTATGTAATGAGCTCATTAATTGGGTCAAGTAAAACGCCATATTATGGCGATTTCGCCGAAAAAATACGCCCTCCAGGCTATCCAAAACTACGGCCCAAAATTGCTCCACAAAATCTTCGTATCATCACAGCTTATCAAATCCGAACCAGTGTCTGCTTCTCAAAGATGAATTTTATCTAATCTGGCGGTTGCAATGATGATCCCAGCCGGAAAACAGCCAGTGGCCACTTTCTACCATGACCACTTTCACCCCGTGCTCCCCTACCCACCATATCTGGAGGGCATTCTCCAATCCGCGCCACCTGTGGAGGCGCCCGAGACCAGCATAACTCCACAATTTTTCTCTAGTAGGTATTCCTTATCAGTACAGAAAGGACTTTTGAGCCAAAATTTGGTGTTTAGGGGTTTTTGAGAGTGTGAATCCAAATATGAATTCAAAACGCATAATCCGAAGAACCCCATTACTGCATAAATTATGGTATTGTACTACAACCTTAATACCATCTCCAAACATTTGCTTGATTATCCTGTTGAACCAAATGGATGATGCATCATTGAAGAAGGATCGTATTGACGTATTTCGACCAGTATGATCCATTTATGTTATAACATTCGTCAATGGTTTCAAACTTCCTACACATCTTATCCCAAGTTAGGTTCCTAGGTTTTGTAATTATCACAAGTCCGACTTACCGTTTTTTCCGCGCCGGGAAACGTCGATTTTTTTTTTTTTTTTTTTTTTTCGTAGTGGCCTTTAAAGCCCGGCTTGGTAAAGAGATCGGAGATTTAGAAAAAGAAAAAAAAACTCAAAAAATGTTCCGATTCGATCGTTCAAAAAGCAACCTCCCAGCACTGTTACGAATACCAGCAAACGCGTCTGATTTGCTCAAGCAAAGTTGTGCGATTGTCGATTTAAAAACGAAACCCCTTCCCGAAAATTTCCCGTTTTTTCCTCCCCACTTGAAATTTTTAAAAAAATAAAATAAAAACGGCCCCATTCTCAAAGTTCCCTTCGCATCGCCACAATATTCGACAGCCTTTTAACAAAGTTGTAATCGCTGTCCCAACTAAACTTGTGAAAAAAAAAATAAAAATGACGAAACAAAAACAAAACTACACCAAAATTAATGAAAGACAATTTTTAGAAAAACATAAATCAACATATTAATTTAAAAAAGAGAGATAGGTGCATAATTTATAAGAAATTAGTCAAAACTGACATAGACTTGTAGATAACTACTTCGTACGTCCAAGCAACGTTAATATTATGATTAATGATTAATAGAGTTGCATTGCTCCGATCTTTAAATTTGTACACTCTCATTAATTAAACAGATGACCAAAATTTATATTTGCCATTAACAATTTTTAGTCCTAGAGGAAAGAAAAGTAATTCGAACATATATTTATACAGTATTACCTACTACTGCAACAGCATACTTATATGTTTATTGGAGAAAAAATATAAAAGGAATACATTAAAAATAACATCTATATTTCTTAAAGTATTGAATGTAAATAATTCTATTGAACAAAATTGTAAATAAATTGTTAAGTAGTTTGTTATACGTTTAACGTGTAAATATAGTTTGTAACTATTCGGATTTGCATATCAGTGATTGTAAAGGCTCTCAGTTTCACATACAAGATGTGTTCCGAAACGAGGTGAAACATGAAAATTGAACGTTAGATTTAATGCCGCTCGATACGAAATTCGGTAGGTTGTTTGAGCGTAGCGCATGTAATAGATGGACGAAATGTGATGACATGAAAGTTGTGCGTCTATTATGTGCGATGGGCTTGATGTGCTATAATCGCTGGTGTAGGAAATTCCACGTGGTAAATTAGTAATATGAAAAGGTTTTTTCGAAGTCTAGAGCTTTAAAGTTACATTTTTGAATTGATTTTCGATTGACAGGCTATCGCTAAAGTGTTAGTTTTATTTCCAATTACAGGTTGTGAATGCGTTGCTAAGTGTAGGCATACAAAAAAAGTGTACTTTTGAACCGTTGAATTCAAGCAGGTAAGAGGTTTAAGTGATTTTTCATCAGTGCTGTGATTCAAGAACAACTTTTCGGCCGTTAAAAATCAAAATTGTTCAACACGATGAAAAAAACGTCAGTTTAAAGGATCATCCAATTTTGATGAAAAATCATTGTAATCCTCTTTACCTGATACGCTTATAACTTCCTCATTCGTTTGAACGGTTGTATCCTAAACATGTCAACGATTATTTCACTGAAAAATTGTCTTGAAAAACAATTTCTAAGCTTTAATTATGAATTAAAGGGACAATAGCTATAGAAAATAGTGTTTCTAAACATACAGAAAATAGTTTAAAAAAATTAAAATACCTATGTAAACTATTATTCTGAAGCTCACGTTAGTTTTTGAGAGTTGGATTCATCTGGTTGTCACCGAAAGTTGGGATCAGCGGAATATGAAACTACAAGTCACTACAGTGAAAAAATTGGGCCTTAAAAAAAGTACCTACCTACCTGAATTTCTTTGTCATTTTTGTTGATTAGTTGATTTATTTACTTAACCAAATTAGAAAACACCCCCAGTTGGGGGATTCACGTCGATTTGTGTTGTCCCATAGAAAGTACCTTTTTTTTATCATTAAACCGCCAAATTCACTACGTTTACACAATTTTCATTTCCTTGTGAATGTTTAAGAATGAACAAGAAATTATCGTGTATTTATAATGTCTTGAATGTAATGAAGGCAACTCGGACAACCTGTAAAGTGAATTCAACCGTTTTCATTGTGGGAGTATTTACGTGCGCTGCACACCTATGCATGAGTCAAGTGATTTGTATAAACTTGAATTTCTACTGAGCGCAAGTTATATTTCTTATAAGCTTCTAATATGTAAACCAGTACAATGGCTATGAATTATGAAGTGCCTAAAAATTGATTCAATATTTCACTGTTAGTTCATTTTGAAAATGGTTTTAATAATTTTTAAGGGGAAAATGTATTACTACTTAGACCTGTTTTTTCTCTCTGTGACAGTTTAGATAAAACACTGTATGTTAATGGGGGAATGAGAGGAATAATTTTTTTTACAAAATGTTTTGAAAAAAAAAAAAGAAAAGTTTATTAATTCTAAATTTTAGATTGTTGATTTGAACAATTCTGATGGGAGTTATGTTGACTAGTTGTGATAGTTGGGTTAAACACAAAAATTTCCGATTTTAGAAAACCACTCACCTTTTCCCTTCTATGTAATCGATAAGTGCTACCAGGACGGCCTTAAATGAAGGATAAGAAAGAATTTGAATTTTAAATCTCAACAATTTAAGTGAAGTTTTGAAAAATGTCGATGCACACGGCGACGATCCGAGGCTGAATAATTTGAATTTATAAAACCAGTTTCATTGAGTTGTGAGAGGTTTTATTACTGTTATCATGAAATTCGTGCCATACACTCTCTACATTAGAGATCGAAACAAGCCAATGAAGCTGACTAGTAGATGACTTCAAATTATTTAGCAAGAGTAGTACGCGATTGGGCGTAATGGTACCCAGTGAATATATTAATTCTAAAAAAATTTACCATAAATCGACCATTGCAGTTTCTCTTTTGTGAGAGGATATTCAGTTTCATATTATTCTGGCAAAAGAAAAATAGGCATAAATAGACTTTAATAAACAAAACATAAACAGTAAAATTTTGGTGAAAAGTTGCTTACAAAAATTTAGTATAGCTTCAAGGCATTAATATGTGTAGAAAATTTCAAATTTTACAGTGCTGGTAGCTCTGATCAGTCAAACGGACGTCAAATCGTTCCGAATTGAAAAAGTTGATATGTAATGACAACAAAAATCTTTACCTTTCTTCCTTTGCGGAAGTGGGGAATGAAAAGAGAAACCTTTTTTTCAAATGAATAGTTTACCTACTATCAACTTCAGGCTGTTAAACATATTCAAGCTTTTTTATACTGTTCGGTAGGTGGACGCTATTTTCTTACCAAGCATTCTAACTGAACAAAACCTACCCTCCTACCCATTTTAATATACCTTCCTAACTTCTATTTAAAAAAAAAAAATGAGTCGCTACAAAATAAAAATATACTTAATAAAAAACCAAAACACAATAATTTTGAAAAAAGGGGGAAATAAACTACTAAAACATCCAAGGTGTTCCTTTACTTAATAATTCATCGAAATTTAAGTAAGTGTTGACATTCTCGGGATAAATGTTGAGTATAATAGTAATGCATAAAAATCAGTCGCTAAAAAAAGTTTATAGTCTATACTATTACGCTGTTGAACAATTATTTACATCAAGAAGGTTGGATATTTTTTATTGTTAGCTGGAGTTCAAATCAGAATCCGTTTGGTTTCTCCACCTATATTTTTATAATCAAATTCTAATCAGTCCCCGAATGTTATATTTATTTAATAAAAAGTGTTCTTTGCACGGGAGTATGATTTGGTAATGTAGATTGTAGTTGTCAACGTTTTGACAGCAAACTAACAAACCCTGCTTTAAACTGAACTCTCACGAGATCGTCATTTTACAACAGTTATGGGTTCTTAAAAAATGGAAAACGAAAATTGTGACGTTAGATGCAAAATGACAGCCCACGATTCCTTTACGTGTAGGTATTTTTCAGCACAATTTAGAAATACTTGAAAACGTTGTTCATTAAATCACCAATTTTGTCAAAACGGATGCTTTGTACGGCTTTAATTTGGTAATAGTAATAGACAATTGACTGATAAACATGGACAAAGAACAGGCTGTATGTATGAGGAAATATGCAAGAGGATTTTAATGAATTAAAACAATAGTTTAAAACTTGAATCGGTTTTGTGTACTGTTCCTGCTCCCGTTTTTCTGAACTTCAGATTCGACGCATCCATGTTTTGAAGTCCCTTGGCCAGGTATGTCAACATGGGGTAGAGCCACAGAGTAAGCTAGTAAAACATTCGGGGTGAGTAGAGCATTCAGAATTTTGTTTTGCCATTTTTTTATTATTAAGCTTAAAAACGAAAAAGGACAACAAAAAATGTCGTGTGATGACGATTATCGTGGGAAAATCGGAAGGATAATGTAGCGCACAAAGCGGCGCAAGAGCGCGCTGGCGTTGGCCTCCGGCTCTGTACCCCAGACATGTATACATAATATTATTATGTTTATCGCCTGTTCTGAAAAACTCTGAGAGGGTCTATCGAGTCTGAAGGGCTTGTTTGCTCTGTGGCTGACCTGCGAATGTGAATTTCCAGCCGTAGGTATTGGCTAGGTGGCATTCCTCACAAAATTTTAAATCGTTTCCAAACTTAGCATATTCCTCCTCTGCTGAGATGGATTAGACCTCTGCACCGTCGGCAAAGCCTCATCTTGGCGATTCAGTTGAAAGTGCTCTGAAAACTGGATGGCTGGATTTTAAATTATGGAGGTCAAATTTGGAAAGCTTATCTTCAATGGTCCTGATACCCCGAGCCCCTAAAACTGGGGTGACGTAGAATTCACAGTGGAACTTCTCCCTCCCAAACTTGCGTTCAGAGGTGAATTGTCTGCCGGCAAGAGAGGTCATTGACTTTTGGTCAAACATTGGTGTTCGTCCCCGGATTCGAACCAGGCTGATCGTAAACCCCGACTGATTTGTAAACAGACGTTACGGCTGACGCCTTAGCCCACGGGGCCACCCTGTTCCCCAGTACCTAGGTATAGGTAACTATTATAATAGAGGCTGGAGCAGTTGTCAGCATGTTGGGATCGCTGTGCGACAAGGGCTGTCCGAAGCTGCCTCCCCCTCCTCTAAAACCTCCCCCCCCCCCCTCCTAAAACTCAAACTATTCAAAACACAATTTTCAAAAATTTATTAAGAAAAAACTATGTACGTACGAGTAAACGAGTTGTTGGTTTTCTTTCTTTTTCTGCGGGGGGGTTGAACCCATCATGTACCTATTTAGAATAATGAGATTGAAAAAGGGTTGGTATTTCTGTGATCAAACTGTAGGTAAAGTTTCTTCATATTATTCAGGAATGAAATGCGATTTCAAATTTGGATTCAGCGTGAAAAAATTAGTTGGGAAACGATTATTGGAAGAATGGTGGGGAACATGACATGTTCCATTGTAACATTGTAACGTTCCGCCAGGCCGCAACTACCGCCCCCTCCGGGCTGAACGAGCGGTCCACCAGGGCGGGACGACGGGGGTTGGCTGGCGTAGCCAGCAGGGAATGGCTCCTAGTTTTAATCAAGGAGGAAGTAGAATTTCTTCGAAGGTTTGTTCCTAGCTCAGTCGCCACGCGCTGGAACCTCCACTTACAACCAAATACCTACCACTCAAAATTTGAGTGGTGCTCCAGCATTAATGCTGTAGTCAGCGCCGGATTAACCTCTCGTGGGCCCCGGGGCTGAGACT
Source organism: Pilophorus perplexus (assembly GCA_955831195.1). NCBI lineage: Eukaryota > Metazoa > Arthropoda > Insecta > Hemiptera > Miridae > Pilophorus > Pilophorus perplexus. The sequence continues at coordinate 7,382,913 of OY037013.1, read as the reverse complement.
TACAAGGGGCCCCTTTATATATATACATATACATATAGTTCTACCCAGGCCCCGAAAACCGCTACTTTCCCTTCTAATGTGTATATACATATATATTATATATGAAATTGGATCCTCTGGCCAGGAGTATCACGTAAAAACCACTAGAAAATACCGTCTGTCGCTTCACAACCAAAAACTGGGTCAAAACAGTCAAAAAACACTCCGAATGCAGGGCAATCTATTTTTACAATTAAGAAAAAAGACTTTTTTCTTAAGAAGAAGAAACTTGGTTTCTTTTTACAATAAATAAAAATGCTGCAAATTTAACACTAGGGTTTATTATTCTTTTATATAGGTTACATGTGCAGACATTTATTTCTGTCATTGAGAAAAATTTAAAAAAAATTTTTTTGGGTTTTTATTTTTATTTGTCAAAAAACCTTTTTTTTCGAAAATATTTTGTTAATGTTGTTGTTACAGTGAAATTAGATCGTTCTGGGACCCCCAAAAATGGATTCTAAGTCCAAAAATACTTCGAAAACGACACCTGACTCGATCCCATACCCAAAAGCCTTAAAAAAAACTCCTACCACAGCCACATGGGTTTGGGCGATCGGGCTGAAAACCTTGCGGGGACAACTAGATGGTAAACCGAGTATTTTGTCAAAATTTCAGATTTAAAAAAAATTCTTTCTGCCCAAAACGGCCTGGACGGCAGATGGCGGACGTCATTGTATGCGGGTTCAATTTCAGTGTGTGTCATTGTATGTGTGTTCAGATTTTATTTTTATCTAGACTGGTCGTGTTAGTATTAGGGAGAGGAGGAAATTTTGTAGAAGTGCTCGCCCTCCACCAAGACAAGTAAACGTGGAGAGAGCAACCACCCATGATCCGAAAACTGCAAGTTACGAGAAGAGGTAGAAGAGTAGGTACGGTCTGCTGCATTCCGCAGCCACCAACGACCCGAACACCACATGTTACAAGAAGAGGTGGAATAGTAGGTAGGTCCGCTGCGATGACTCCTGTCCCAAAGAATTTCGAGCCAACGACCTCCTTTAAAACCCGGCGCCTCAACATTGGTCCAACCCAGGCACACCAGAATGGTGTGGCTAACGCTGGAGGGGACAGGAGGGCCCACTGTACTCCCCCCAGGGGAGATCTGAAGAACAAGGTAGAAGAAAGAAGATTTAAGCAACGAAAAGTGCACTTCCTTTGGGGGAAGAAAGAGAGGAGAAGGTATGAGAAAGGTTGTGATGGGCCAGAAATATTTTTGTTTTTATGAACCAAATGCGTGAGGTCTATAACTCGCGTTGGGAGTATAGACATAGATGACTCCATGAGGTGTTCCGGTTTTCGAGTAGTAGTAAGTGGAAGTTAGGTAACTTTAAACTTTCCGTTCACCTCCCTCTTTTTCAGGAAAACAATTTTTTGGAGATCGGCATAGGAATAGGTAAGGAAAACGGTTTGTTAATTTTCAAAAAAAAAAAAAAAATCAACGGTGGCGAAGTGGCCCCCTTGGGGTGTGCGCCCCGGGGCTATAGCCCCCCTAGCCCCCCCGTTAATCCGGGCCTGGCTGTAGTGCTGCAGATCGCAGCCTCCCCACTGAAAACCGTCAGATAACAAAAGTGAAAACTCCCTCCTTCCTCCATGGTGCAGTCGTTTGTCGTGCCCTCATCGAGAAAACGAAGTAAAATAACCCAACAGCTGACTCATTGATAATGGCTGATAAAGCAACCCACTTGTAATCGCCTCTCCCTTCGGCTTGTCATTCTGTCGTCGTTCTTTCGCCGCCGTCGTTGTTTCTCTGTCTTTACTGTTTTTATCTGTTTTCTCGTCACTGAAGAGGGCGGAGGGTGAACACTCAAGACATTTCGAACTCTTCCTATCTCGTTTTATCAAGCCGGCTGAGTTATAAACCGACCTCATCCTCAAAAATACGACAAAAAAACTCGAACTAGGGGTGCCTTGTAAAACGCGTTTGAATGAGTAGATTTGCTTCGCTCTAAGATTTAGTGATTTTCTCTTTACATACTATCTGATCCGATGGGTTCAAAAGGCGAAGCTAAACCGATGCCAAACGGCATCAAATTTCTCTTTGGAGGACTCTCAGGGTAAGTGATTTACGGTGAAGGTCAAGATAATTACACTATCTCTATGACAAATGTACGCTTTTATTTTACCTTTCATAGTCAAACTGTCAGGGCGTCTAAGTCAAGATTACTTTGTTAGCTTTAGGGAAGCGCGGGAGAGCTCCGTGTTTTGACGAGGAAGGACCCACTTTGTTTGACTAAACTTCTTGATAATATCATCTCTTATTTCTACATATAAATGGTCAAATATTGGAGGTTCAGTTTCTTGGTGACATCTTTCCCAACATTCTAAGCCCAATTTCATCGAATACGGTTAAATATTATATTATAATAATTATAAAATGTTCAGGACAACGAAAGTCTGAAATTTTCCTGAATTTACTTGCTTCGTACCCTGCCGATTTTGAATAAATAGGGCCTGAAGACATCACGAATTTCAAGCCAATATCATCGAAATCGGTTCATTATTAAATCGAGTATATTCAGGAAAGCGAAAAATTCTGCCATTCGGAATTCACTCAATTTATAATGAAGCGATTTTGATGAAATTGGGCTCGAAATGTTCGGGTAGAAATTTCCCACGAAGCGATACTTCCAATACAATATTAAAGGTCAAATTTTTCCACGCATTGCGTGACACACTTTCAATAATACTTTCTCTTCAAAGTGTGGAAAAAATTTTTTCTCCCCCACCCCCTCAACTTTCCCGAGTATTTATTTTATGTTATGTATTTATTAAGTACCTTGGTACATACGCTCCTCGAAGCCCTTCGAGCGCACCTGAATTTTATCGGGGTTTTGTTGTATAAGTTTTGATTAAATACAAATTATACCTATTGTAATAATAATTATTGTTTAAAAATCCAAAATTTTAAAAAAATACCTAAAATACGATTTACAGTATTCAGAATCAGCAGTGTATTCTTGTATCGTGGAACAGTTGCTTATCTTTCCAGAATGGGAGCCACACTCTTTGTACAGCCGCTGGATCTGGTTAAAAATCGAATGCAAATGAGCAAAGGAGAAGGAGGGAAGAAGGAGTACAAAACCAGCTTGCACTTGATACGAGCCATATTGAAGAATGAAGGGCTGTTGGCCATGTACAACGGTTTGTCTGCCGGTCTTCTCAGGCAGGCTACCTACACCACCACCAGGCTGGGAGTTTACAACGCTCTGTTCACTCATTTCTCGGGGTAAGTTGTCAGGGCTGCTGCAACCTACTGATTATTTTGTTCTTCAATTTGTTAAGGTTTGCAGAACTTCATGACCTGGCAAAAATCGACGTAACAGTTTGACAAAATTGAGCCCTCCAGGATCAAAGCGCACTTAAACCACTTTTCACGATAAATTAGTTACCTACCTAAATACAGTTCCCTTCAGATATTTTCTCGTCTGATCAAGGGGAACACCCGAAAATGATGTTTGGATCCATGTAGAACGTTTTGATCCCAACGTGTCCTCTCAGCCAATCATAACCGAGCATTCTCAGCTTTGAGGTTAGAATTGACAGGACCAAAATTTTATGCGTTCAGCGCATCCTTAATCTTGTTCACAGAAATATGACTGAAAACAATACAAAATATTTTGAAACTAATTCATTTCATGCGTCACATTAGATACAACACAATAGGTTTGTTCCAGGTTTGACGGACTGTTAACAGAAATCGATGGAGACATGCGCAGTTTAGAAACTGCTGTTCGAAGTCGATTCGTAGGCTGGCAGCAGGACGGAAACCGTCAGCTCGAATGAGTGCGGTTGGGAACTGTCGACAGCTGTCCAACTTCTGTCGACAGACGCCATCAGACCTGAAACAAACCTAGCATATGAAATATCGTTGTCGCTTCAGAATCAGTTGTAATCAAAGCACACTATATCCAGATGGGGAGAATTGCCAACTCCTTTCCTCAATATCGATGAGATGAACGCACAAAAACAATTCATTGAGAGATGATTAAAAAATTTTAATCCATACGAATCGACTATAATATGGAGTCCAACTTTTTAGCGTTTCCCCGATTGGCTGTATTCCGATTGTGCGTGTGGGGGGGGGGGGGGGGAATACAGAACGTCTTGGTCCTAGAGGGCTCAAATCTGCTCAACTAAAACAGATTGCTAGAGAAACTGCCCATCAAAAGTTAATACCAATTTCATTGAGCTCCCACCCAAGCGAAAAACTGGGCATCCAAGACCGGTCTGCCATCCGTCCATATTAGGAGGTGTCCTGTAAAAGTTACATCTTCCCCTATTCTCATTTTACCTCCTACCCTTGCGAGGGTCAGGCATGAATAAAAATCGTCGCTAGAATCGATTCTCTCAAATTTCGTTGAATATTGTGTTTTGGGTGTGCTCGAAACCTAATTTCACTTTTCAACTCAGCACCAGTTATTTCTTTCAATACTGACGCAAGTACTTGTAGTGATTTGAGTACTCGTACGTGACTCGTTCTGTTTGGGCCTATCCCTTCAAGTTCAGTATTTCAGCTAGGAGTGCCCGTATTCGCTAAAGAGACGACGGCCGTAATCTAAGAACAATATCAAGTTTTAAGCGAGAACATTTGGTATTCGATATCTGAGAGGTGATTCTAACCAGAGATTGTTTAAACTCGGCTCACAAAGCGTTTATCTTGTAAAAATGTTTGTTCGACTTATATTAGCGGAATGTGTTTGCCGCCGTTGGTTATCATTCGCCGCTCTCATGACAGCGATGTTCAGTTGAAAGTTGCCAAAATACTTATTAAATAAGTATGTATTAAATAAATAAGTTCTTATTAAATAAGTAAATAAGTACTTAAACGAGAGTGCATGGGATAGGGTTGCTATCACCTTTTTTCAAAGTACAGACCTCAACAATAAAACGCTGCAAATTTTACACAAGTGTTTGTTGTTCTTTGACAAAGACGCAAGTACTACTGCTTGTTACTTTTGCATAAATTTATTCTGTCAAAGTTAGTCTTCTTCATTGGTGTCGTTTCTCTTGACGTTCGAGTAAAGTAATAAAAATTTCGATTTTCAACTATAACCATAGCAAACCACCATAACCCTGTTTCAATTAATAACTACCATAAAATGATAAATTCAGGCCCCTATATGGACAAATTCGTTTGTAACGGACACTCCAAAAATATGAACATCATGAAATTATGGTCGGATGGCAACCCTACACCAGTACAATATAAGGAAGCTGTCCGCATCCATGATCCGCCTTTGTTCAAAGCTGAAATCGTCGCTCAAGTTCTAAAACCGCCTAATTCATATTAAATTTTAAAACGGCGGTTTTAGAACTCAAGTGACGAAATATCCCCCTGATAACTCTCGATTTCAATCTCCAAATCCCACGCGCCAGTCAATTTGTGCTTCAGGGCTGTTGAATTTTACGGCGACACTCAGGAGTTGAAGTAATTCCACTAATTATTGGTGATAAAATTAAATAGGCGCTGACAAACTAATTTCTTCCGGAACCAGCCTTAATTTTGTCTCGTTGCCAGAAGCAACCAGCTTTCACTCGTTTTCTGTCTGGCTCCTCTAATGAACCTTAATCCATTTATTTGGAATTTCTCGTACCACCCATTGAAATAGTTCAACAGTCTTTTGTCCACTAAAGGTTTTTTTTTTTTTACATGGATATGTCGATTGGCTGGCCTACGTGAGCATGAAAATTAAGTAAATTAAGATAGCCAAAAAATGCAACGCAACAACCTATACACACATTATCTCTTGGTGACGTAATAATATTACGTCACCAAGAGATAATAAATAAACCAAAAAAATGCAACGCAAACCGGACATGGACATATTATCCGTTTCAAGAGGTTTAGATTCGGAAACCGAAATGTCCGTCTGCCGTCCGAGTCGTTTTGGGCAGTAGGAATTTTTATAAAAAGCTGAAATTTTGACAAAATGCTTGGTTTACCATCTACTTGTGCCCGCCAGGTTTTCAGCCCGATCGCCCAAACCCGTGGGGCGCTATGGGGCTGAAATAGGGCTACGGGAGGGTTTTTTTAAGGCTTTTGGCTATGGAATCGAGTTAGGTATCGTTTTCGAATTATTTTTGGACGTAGAATCCATTTTTGGGGGTCCCGGAACGGTCCGATTCCACTGTGGGGATCTATAGGGCTTTCATGGGGCTACAAATTGGATTTTTGAAGGGTCCAGGAGGTCAAATATTTTTCTGTGCTTATGTTGTTATATGCGCTTTACTACTCTGTGGTTATGATACCAACAAAATATTGATAAGCACTTTGATAGCGGTATCGAATTTTATGATTCTCTTACCATGATTGTGTTGACACTCGGTTCAATTGGCAGGACTGAGGGTCAGGCTCCATCATTCGCTATGAAAGCCGGCTTGGGGATGGTCGCCGGGATGTGTGGCGCTTTTGTTGGCACACCTGCAGAAGTTGCTCTCGTTCGGATGACGTCAGACGGACGCCTACCTCCGGAGCAACGTCGGAACTATTCCAACGCTTTTACTGGTATACGCGAATTCGCACTTGTGCATAGATTGTTTTGATGGTTTTTACTTGGTATGCATTTCTTGCTGATTTGATTTCAGCTCTAGCGAGGATTGCTCGTGAAGAAAATGTCCTCACTCTTTGGAGAGGAGCCATTCCAACGATGGGCCGGGCAATGGTAGTCAATGCAGCTCAATTAGCGTCTTATTCTCAGGCCAAAGAACTGTTGATGACCACAGGATATTTCAAGGAAGACATTTTATTACATTTCTGCAGCAGCATGATTTCTGGTCTGATCACGACTATTGCATCCATGCCGGTTGACATCGCCAAAACCAGGTAACTTTGATGCCTGTATGCTATCAGTATTTTACAATTAAGATATCCCATTCCATTCGTCATTGTTAGCCCTCTTGACATATTTTTGAGTTGAACGATTTCTTCCTGCAGGATCCAAAACATGAGCATCATCAATGGCAAACCCGAGTTTACTGGTGCCGTGGACGTCCTGGGAAAAGTGATCAAGAATGAAGGTGTGTTCGCTCTGTGGAAGGGTTTCACACCGTACTACGCCAGGCTCGGCCCTCACACCGTACTCACATTCATAATCCTCGAGCAGTTGAACGCTGCTTACAAGAAGTACGCCTAAGCTCGTAGATGATGGGATGTCTGGGGATGATAGTTAGACATAGTATTTGCCATTGATGGGGGTCGCTAATTTGATTATTTATCTTTGGTTTAACGTGTATTGAGTCAGTTGGAATTCATTGTTGTGTGTGGCGGTGTAGACACTGTGTTGATAAAATGGCTGACCGGTTCCAGTACAATCACATTTGAACATGGCTGGAGAGTTTGTCGAATCATGCTTTTTATATAATACAGGTCCCAAAACTTGAAGGCAAACGTATATTAGGTCCTAAGAAAGCAGACCAGCTGGGACCTTATGGGACCTGAACCCTGTGAGGTTGTTTGCCAGTGGCAGAGAGCACAGCACAGCTTGAGATGGGAAAGAATCCGCAGCGTGGACATACCATGTTGGCTGGGTTGGTGAATATGTCTCCATAATGTGTCCGCCGTAAATGGAGACTCCATTTACGGCGGACACAACTGAGGTTCATTGTGGCTCTGTATACAGGACACGAGAGTTTCAAGAAACGTTTGAACTGGATTGGGGCCATAATGGTGAGTGTGAGGCCCTGGAGCGCAGAAGGTATCTTGCTCTGGGATCAGTGGACCGGGCAGAGATACTGGCGTAACAGGACCTGGTAGAAGGACTATTGAACCTTGTCAAGGACACAGAACTCCTGCCGTAGTTACTCTGAGAAGCAGTAAAACTACGCATCATTCGGCAAACTCCGTGAGTTGCTCAATGCAACCCAGCAAGCCATGACCAGAGATTAACATTCTTACAACTTCAATTATTGTTTTAATTGCTTTCATAACTAGGCCTATCACTGATGCTGAAGAACGTTTCTCTGCTCTTTTTAGTCGTGAAGCGTGAACTTCATCATTCAAAAGCTTTGCCAATCCTTCCCGCGTCAAGGCCCAATGAATTCTGCAGGTAACCCAATTACAATATGTATAACCCGTAGCTGTGAAAATTGTATGTACTGTTAAATGTAGATGTTACAAGCAATTTAAAAGAGATTGGGGGCTACGAGTTTATGTAGATTTATGCCTGTTAAACGATTTATGTCAAGAATGTGCTGCTCTGATTTATGTCAAGAATCGAATGCGCCCACACGCTGATAACCTGACATTTTGAACGTAGGGATGACCACTAATTGGAGTGTCAATATTTGTTTGGTATCGGTACCGATATTTGTATCGATTTTCTTCTCAAATATTGGTAGTATCACACATCAAGGAATGGATATCACGGATATTGGATTTCGTATTGAAAGAAATATCGATACTTTTGAGTGCCATCCCAAGTTGACCCAACATATTGAACTATACAACGTACATTGTGCTAGTCGTATTCTGTTTCTAACGGTTTACAAAGCGCCCTTCGTTTTACATCGCCAAGTTGTGTTACATTTAATACTACAGTTTTGTTGCAATATTTACACTGTGATGAGTTGATTCGAACGTACTCAAAGTGCTGTTCATTGTTATGTACACAATTTAAATTTTATTCTACAGGTATAAAAATAATTTTGTGTTATTGTTTCACGTGTTGATTTGCGCTTGCAAAGCAGGGGAATTGTGTTCAGTTCACTTTCGGGTGGTTAAACTTATATTCTGCATAAAATTTAGTAACAATTTTTTTCTTTCATTCACGAATGAACTAATAATTTTTGTATTTCGTCACATCGACTGCTTGTTTGCCTGTCCATGACTTTTATTTTCAGGGGCTACATCGGAAATGAGATGCTAATAAAAATTGTATTTGTACTCGTAGCGGTATCTTGTTGATGTAATTTCGACCCTAAAAAGAAGGATACCTATTAGGGTAGGGGTAGTGACGGGGAATGGGGGAAAAAAATGGGGTATCGATTTGTTGAATTTAATCAAAATTGAAACCAAAAATCAACTTCAAGAAAAAATCTCGTGTCGAGTCATTTGTAAAAAATCGTTTGTTTTTGTTAATCATTGAAAACCATGACATTGTGTTGTTGAGGTTTGTTGATGATGATTGAAAAACAAAAACTGAGACTGTCTAACCTGTAACCATAGCTGAAACCTCCTCTGAAAGGAGTCAGTTCTTCCTGTTCATCTATCTTCTCTTTTGTGACACATTCGATTAACGTCCTCTCACTGCCTATGATGTTCATTTTTGAATATTTTATAGAGAAGCGTAGAATTTCCCTTTTGAGGGGAAAAGCCGATTTACAAATTTTAATACATACTTAAAATTATTTTAATAATTAAAATTATTTTGTTCATTTTATTTTTTTAAATGTATACTTTTTACATGGATTTTTTTGAAAAGTCGTTTTAAAGGAATCGTTTTAGATAAAAATGGGACACTTGAGTATCGATCGACTTTGGGGGAAGGTTCTAGCAAGAATGTAACTACTTTGAGGGAACAGAGAAATAAATATAGAATGAAATGGGTGGTTAGCCGTTTAGTTACTCAGTCACATGGTACATTATTGTAGATTACCGAAAGATGGTCAATTCTGCGATTAATTCAAGACAAATGTGAACTTTTGGCACCTCCCGTAGGAAAATTTCCATATTTAATATGAATTCGGATTTCATCTCACTTTTGATAGTAATTTACTTTTGTGTTTTGGATGAAGATTTTGAGAGTTTATTTTTATTTTTCGAAAAACTTAAATGAGAATAATATTCTATATTATGTCCGCGATGAAGGTGAAATTGAAATTTAAAAAGAGTCAAACAACAACAACAACGATATTTTTGCATTGAAAAAATCGTTATGATGTATATCTTGAGCTCTCGCCCTAAATTCATTCTTTTTAAATAAAATTTGGCTGTTATTTCGGATCCCACTTCCCCATAGTTGCCGTTGGACTTTACCCCAAAATCGTCGCTCAAAAACACCTTTCACTCGAGGTTCCCCCAAACTCGTTACTTTCTCGGGGAATCAAATTTTTTATAGTCAACTTATTTGAAAAAAATCGATAAATTATTCACCATCTAGCATGGGGCTATTAATGTTGTTATAACATGCAAAGACTGGAGTTATACCTACCAGCATAAAATATTACATGCTACGACCCATAAGATGCTCCGATGTATTTTTGTAATAATTATTTTCGTTCCCCATTTTTACCCAAGTATTTCTCAATCGTTAATATTTCTGTTGTTGCCGACAAGGAAAAAATTAATAAAATCTAACCGTTATTAAGTGACATTTCCTTTTGTTTGCCCAGCCTGTTTGAAAACCGACAAAATTAGTGTCAATAAGATGACTTGAACGCACACCACAGCAGCTCAATGAAAAAACTAACGTTTTCATTTTCAGGACTTGTTGTTGTTAATGTTGAGGAGTCGTTTCAGAATCTCTAATTGTGTCTGAATGGATTCTGCACATGTTTTAGCCCTTAATACTTAAGTTCTCTTGTTAAGCAATTTCATATTAATTTCAATGCAACCTCGGGCTTTGTAAGACAATTCAAACTCAATAGACTCAGAGTAACTTGTGCCCTTGTGGACTTTCTGGATTGTTTAAATATTCGGCTATTTGACTGATCCATTGTGCCATTCGTCAGCTGGACGACGAGGAATTTCGTGCCCATCCATTTTTCGCTTGAGTAACTAAAAGGTTTTGAGATTCGCAACTTCGACGGCTTCTCATGGAAGCTGTAAATTCAATATGTTTACAATACGTTTTATCGTGGTTCTTTTTTACTACAATATGAGAGGATAATATAACGCCCGGATGGAGTTTCAGAGGGGACAAATCTTGGAATTTATAGCGTAGAAATACCTGTTCATCTTTTCTGTTCGTAGCCTGTCTATTTTGCAGATTTTTATATTTTCCAGAAAAATATATTTTTGTTAAAAGTACGACACATTGTTGGTTCTTTCATTGAAGCATCCTAGAGATGGATTGCTCCACTCGTTTTTCCCAGAAGTCTTCATAATATTGCATACATTTTCAATATCAGGAGCAACATTTGTGACCAATTTGCACTCGCGCCGCCTTACCTTATCTCATCATTTTCAGTCAAATCAGGAAGAATACCCTTCTAATTGATTAAAAAAACGAAGGTGCGAATCATCGTCACCACAGCGGGACTGGAAGCGAAATATCCCAACCGCCGCCCACCCGATGCCCCCAGAACCGCAACTCCTCCTAACCCCACCCCATGCCCCGAGACGATCCCCTCCTCTCCTGACCTTTTCAAATGAGGCATTTCTGGTTCTGCTGACCCAGGTGCTGTGATTTAAATAATACAAACCGTGTGGGTCCACTGACCATGTGTCGCCTCTTTAAATTAGGCGTGTCTGGGTCTGCTGGCCCAGGTGCTGCAATCAACTTGACCCCATTTTAGCTATGATAGCTAAAACGCTTCCATAGCCTCCTTTTTTTTTTAAAATTACACCGATACGAGGCCATTCGTTCTTGAGCTGCCCAGTGGACGAGATTTTTTTTTTTCAACCAACCGACTTCTTCACGCGTAAAACTATTTCGAATGTCCTGGAGGGAATGTCACGTGGATTGTCCTCACGGCCTCTCCAATCTCGCATAGTGTTTTGCTAGAAAGTCATGCCCTGTGTCATTCTAAAGCATGCGACACTCTGCTTTCGAGCCAAATCTCGGGATGCGATCGCTAACCAACAGCGCCCTTGATTTCCAACCTCCTCTTTTGTGTCCTCACGAATGAGGATTTTCTTTTTGCTATCTACCAAACGTTTGGCTGTGCTCTATGCAAGGGATCTGGTTGAGGCATGGATGATCCTAACTTTGCTAGAGCATCCGCCTTTTTTGTGTGAGGGAACCCACTGCGGCACCACAGGCCCCTCAGAAACAGTTGCCAAATAAGCTTGCGGTAATCGAGGACCAGTCACCCCGTTTTCAATTAGGGGTGAGTCAATCAGCAGGACCATCCTAGCTTCACCGCTACTCTCACAGCAAATACCTCACTGTCAAAGTGCCGGTTTCGAGATAAGTGTCGACAGCAAACTCCTGCACCGGCAGATCCGTCCGTGTAGAAGTGCAGCCAAGCAACTGAGGGGTACCACAGGTGCAAGGTCTCAAGGAAAACGCCTCTCAAGAAAGCACGAGGTGTTGTCTACTTGTCTCAGACTAGTCACGAATAATAATCGCTTGGCCAGACTGTACGGGACCAACTCTTTAGTGAGAAAAAGCTGACGCCCACCTGAGCTCAGTCCCTCGCCCAGTTCAAGTTCCTGCACTCTGGAGATGAAAGTGTGCTGCGTCATCAGGCGTTCTGAGGCAGGTCAGTATAGTCTGTCTGCATGACGTTGGGCTCTGAACCTCCCCAGTGGCAGGCGCTTGAACTACAACCAGAATTTGGGAAGTTGGCTGCGGTGTAGTAACATTGGCTCCCCCCCCCCCCCCCCCCCCGCTTGTTTAAATCCGTGCACGTGTTGGGTTAAAATCGCCGAAATTTGTTTTGTTTTACGTTTTGGTTCGCTCGTTAAGATGGATAATCCCCAATCTTTGGGAACTTTAAAGAAGAAAATGCAGTTAAGTTAGGTATTGTAAACATCAGTGAAATCGATAGGTTAACCTGCAGAAGAAACGTTTGGATTGCGGGGAGAAACTTCTCCCAGGTGCACTACTTCAAAGGGATAAAATCACCCGAAAAATGGGGAAAATTCCCCGTTTTTTGTTCTTTCGCCGGCCGCTAGGATCAGGGTCGGAGCCCAACGTCATTGCAGACAGACTATAGGAAGAAGAAAGCTCAAGATGGTCAGAGTCCACAAGAGGAAGTGAAGGCTACCAAGTACACCCGGGACAGACTATTATATACTGTGCCTTGTTTCAGTCTCTCAAGGAGTTTAACGGCAGCAGCGTATCTTCTCAAGGAAGGGAAATACAAAATATCGGAAATTTATCAACATATTGTTTATTTATGAAAAATATTGTAAAATTAAAGGTACGTTTTGAAGAGTGGGAAATGGAGGGGGAACCCTTTTTAGATTTTGTTGAAAGCAGCGATGTCGACGGATTGAACAAAGTCTTCAAATTCTTGGATAGTTTCTACGAGCTCGTCGACGGACACTTTGTCGTCTTCAACCACGCACATGATTTGCAGTTTAAGGATGCCGTAGCCGACAGGTACCAATTTGGCTGAAAAAAGAATCGTTATATCATTAAAAGTATTTTGGCGACCAAGAGATATCGTTCGAAAAATGATTCTCGACGTAATTGAGGTCTTCATTGGGTACTCCCCTCGTATGTTACCAACCGGGAGCTCGATATCTACCCGACGAGGCCGATACCTACCAGGTGAGTACATGTTTAAAATCCCGTCGAATCATCTCGGACTATCTTGATATAGAACCAGAGTCGAAGTACATTCCAAGAGGTCAAAATATGATGCTGCGTGGTCGGCAGTTCGGTTCGGTTCGTGTAAGTTGTTGATTGGACGAAATGAGTGCCGGTTATTTATATCGGAAAATTATCTTCAGTCATGGTACGTGTATGGAATCTTCGGTAGGTAACACTCTAGGGGAGTACCCTCCAACCGCTAAAAGTGATGCATCAACAGGAACCACTTGATAGGATTCGATTTACCTACCACTGCCCGAGGGCATCGAATCTTCGTCAAGGTCGTAGAATGCAGCGCTGTGATTGCACAGGGATTTTTTCAAATTGGCGATAGACTCTTATCTCGGGGATAACTGTTGACTTCCTTTTTGTCAGTTAAAACAGCCTCAAAGCGAGGAGCGCTACATATAGCGCATATATGCACTTTGGTGGTAAAAAATGGAGAAACCTCATGGAACTCTCACTAAACCAGCCTTTCAACGAGCGAAGTAATCCATGAACACTCCTTTCTTTGATGCTTCATAAGTCCAGTTCACTCATAGAACTGCCGTAACTCAAGTGAGCGCTACACGAAGCTCCTCCATTTTTTGCCATTGAAAATTCGGAAATCTAGGCCTGTATGCGTTCTTTGCATCATTCTGTGAGACTAATGAATGTTGATATGCTCCATCCAGCATGTAAAAGGCGCACGAAACAATATCATTGAGATAAGACATAATCACTGCTTTGAAAAACTGCCACAATGATTACAGCGCTGCTTTCCACGGCCTTTTCAAGAATTCGACGCCCTTGCGAATGCAGAAGGCAAGTGTATTGGCTGTCATCGAACCTTGCCATTCGACGGCACAACAACCAAACCATGAAGGTCCCCAAAAGCCCAGTCAAATCATTGCGAATATCTTGCCTCGTTTTCAAGTTTTTTTGCTTGCAATTCCGAAAATATTCGTTCTATGGCAAATGTTGCCTTAATCAAAATGCAAGAGCATTAAATTTCCTACAAAATGCACAAGTCAACTTTGCTTTTTGATTCGCTAGTAGATAAAGAGCTAGAGCGCGATGAAAACTTACCAAATTACCCAACTTCCGTCAAAACTCATTCAAAGCGACTATTTGCCATTTCTTATTACAAGTCAGACGGTTTTAGAAGGGATCTCTGGCCAGTGCTCCATTTTCACAACAGCATAACCCCCATCGTCACGCTAATGATGACTCAACCCAGACAGAATAGTCTTTTGCGCCCCAGAGATGGACCCTAATGGAACGTGGGAAATGGCCGTCATGCAAATATTACAAATTGCATCTACCTTGCAGTTGTCTTCACAGAGATCAAATCTCGCAACAAACAGTCTACCAAAATGTTGCTCTATGTGGCGCATCTTAGCTCCAGTAGCTCCGAATTTCTTTAGGAAAAAAATAACCGTGCATTATCAAAAAAGTGAGTAGAAGGGGTCTGAGGCCAGTTGGAAAAGGTCGGGGGGGGGGGGGGGGGCTCCCTTGTTGAATAACTGGAATCCGGGGAATAACCCAAACGCCTTGTCAAATTCGTTGGGCCCATTCCAGTCCTCACCTACAGAGACAGGGTTCAGGGCCCTGATGCCTTGCTGAGCCTCGTAGCAAGAAAGGATGCTCCAGTAAGGCATGTGGGTGCAAGGCGTTAGACAAGCATAAGAAATGGTAAGAAAAAGAAAATAGTCGCTTTAAAAAAGTTTTAGCGGAAGTGGGTAAATTCGGTAAGCGTTCAAAGCGCTCCAGCTCCTGTACTAGTGGGTAAAAAATCAACGTTGACTAGTTAATTTTGTAGGATCTTTAATGCTCTTTAATTTTGATAACGGCAAAATTTGCCATAGAACGCACAATTTCGGAGTTGTCAAAACTGGAAAAAGTCCACAATTTTCGAGGTTTTGGGCAATATCTCATAACGCATAAGCGGAATTTGTTGATGCTCTTCAGATTCGGACTTAGACCAAAAATCATAGAATAAGATTTGTAACTCCAACCACCTATTTTTTCCACATCCAACTACGCTTTGACACTATGTAGTTCAAACAACGATGCGACATTTAGTTCAACAAATCGATATGCGAACGAAAAATCGGGCTAGCCTTCTACGCCATTTCATGCGTATCAACTTCCACTTACAAGCTCCCCAAACGAGGCCGTCCCTCTCGATAGTTCTGACGTGTTTTTCCATTTCTTTCATGTCCGTCTCGTCATCCCAGGGTTTGACGTCGAGGACGATACTCGACTTGGCGATGAGGACAGGTTTCTTCGATTTCTTTTCGGCGTACGCTTTGAGTCTTTCCTCCCTCACCTTCGCTGCTTCCGCATCCTGGAAAAGATGGCATATCGAATAAATTCATGATGATATCCATGAGTGGAAAAATTATGCCTGTCCTGATTGAGGCAAAAGTCCTGCCTGACTCAAAATCAATCCGTCAACGGTATGACCACGCCAACAACCTGACTTTCTGGATCGACTCAGGTTGTTGACGTGCGTAAGGTTGATAAATTGATTTTGAGTGAGGCAAGACACTTTTTTTACAAACATACTAGGTACTTAAAAAAAATTAATCAAGCACAAAACACAAGAAAATCAGATCCAGCCAAATCACTCCAAATGGTTTTATGGTTCTTGAAACTCTTTAGCTCTGCAACCAGTTCCACAGGCCATCAAACCCGTTCCAAAGCCCTTCAAATTCGGTTCTACATCATTATTATTTTCTACAGGGCTTCAAAACAGTTTTAAATCCCTTCACACCGTTTTGTACCGCTTCTGTTAGTAGTATATCACTTCAGACCGATTTTATAACTAAGTGGATGTTGACCGAAGGTGCAGAGGTCTAATACAACGAAGAGGTTTGGGATAAAGATGACTCCTTTGCTGTTTTAGGCACCAAATTGTTTATTCAAAGTAAGCAATTGTAGTGTGGGGCCCGGTTTCGAGCAACTAAGCTCATCTCCAGCCCAGAGCGGCTTCAAGAAGTTGAAACTATACTCAGGTATGTACCTGGTATGGGCTATTGGCTGGAAATGTGAGGGTGGTTGAAAATGAATGTCACATTTCCAACAAACAGTCCATCCCTATATAATACTCCCTACATAATATATATAATAATATTATTATCTAGGTTCAACAGCTTCCAGCCACTCTGGGATGTAGATCAGCTTAATTGCTCGAAAACCCCACACTACAATAATTGTAAGTAAACAATTATTGTTTACTTCGAATAAACAAATTACTACCTACAACAGCAGAAGAGTCACCTTACTCCCTAACCTCCACATTCGATTCTATACTTCAGACCAGTTCAGTTGCTCCTATCATTTGCTATTCTCTTATCATTTCACACCAGTTGTACCTATAGGACTTAAAACTGATTTTGTAGCGCCGCAACCAGTTCTATATGACTTCAAACCTCGCCTGTTGGCAGTCAGGACATAGGAAGAAACTCCTGCAAAACCGCGGCAAACGTCGAGAAAATCACCCGACACCACTTCATGGACATGAGACGGCTGCTAGGCTTGCTCCACACCCAGAAGGTGGTCCGTCACCCCATCCCCATTAAGGACCATCCAGAAAGAGCCTGTAAGGTCAAGATCGGGGAGAGCCACCTCCTCTAAGCTCTACTAGTGTAAACGGGACAGGAGGAGTTTAGGCGCAATTTGCAAGGTCGAAAGTCAAAATAAACTCAACATTTTCTAATTTATGTTTCGAAAACTAAGCGTTTCTCGTGGAAACACGCAATTAGCAAAATGAAAGGAAACACAATTTCCTGCAAAATGCATATTATACTACAGTTGAAGATAAGAACAATAGTAAGCCCGCTAGAGCGCGCTGAAAAAGGCAACTTTTTCGCTATTTACCAAAAACTAGCAAACCCCCAGTTTCACTAACTTAAGCCATTTTTTTCCCAACATTGACTATAATATAGTAAATGTTGGGAAAAAATATATTATAATATATTATAATATACATATAGTGATATTATAGTGAAATTGATATTGAGAGTTCTAAATAAAGTAGTGTTTGTAAATGTGATGTTTGTTTTCATAGTGATGGCATGGCCTGGCTAATTTACTCAACTTTTATTTACCACAAACTTGAAATTTAGCGTCGTGTATCTAAATCCAAATACTTAAGAGGGGTTCGTAAGCCAAAGAGTTTGGGAAGGCCAGATCTAGACGACTCTGGTGAAACTTCACTCCTGCAACCGCCTGCAGTGAAGTAGCAAGCCCAGAACGTAGGTAATTACTTCCATTATGGGTCCTGTTCGTACACCCTTAAAATCAGGTCGGTTGGCGACCCTCTTGCACCTACCTCTTCTTCGTCCGAGCCGAACAGGTCAACGTCGTCGTCATCGTCAGCCGGAGCGGGTTTGCCGGCGGGGGCGGCCCCCAAGTTGAAGCCAGACGGGGCTTTCTTCTGTCCGGGCAGCTTCTTCTTGTCCGCTTCAGAAAGGGATTTGATGTGGTTGTACCATCTCTTGGCGTTGGGTGTCGAGTCGCTGGGAACGGATCCGAAGGCTTCGAGAACAGCTACGTCCGCTTGGGATGCCACATACCTGACACAGGAAGTTAAATGCTTGATGACAGTGTAAACAACATAACTCACAACTGCTCATCATCACTTCAAAAACAATGTAACAAGAATCATTCGCTTTCACGACATAAAGTGACAATAAAAGCAAACTCCACATCTTGTGAATATTATACCCACCACAACATATTTATGCAATGCATGTCATAAAACAAAATTGTTGTTGGGCTGTCAGCAAAACGCCGAAACTTAATACAATTTGGTTCGGACATGTACCAAAAATCATTCGCTTCCAAGTTATGGATGAAACATGAAAGCAAACTCCTCATCTTGGATCTGATGTACCCAGCTGCATTGTGATGTGAAGGATTGAAGCCATTTAAATCATCTACAAAGTATTGCACTGGGGAACACGTTTACGGGAGGATAACAGCATAAATTTTAATAGTTTTACTTCAACGCTAAAATGACAATTTATGTCAAATATAGGGTCACCGGACACGTGGCGGTCACACGACACCACATCATTGCCGAGGTCGACTTCACTTACCCTTCGACGTAACTTTTATCCGCAATGAAAGAGTCGAACTCTTTGACGCCCTTTTCAGATTTAAGGTCGGAAATCATGATTTTCAAGGGGGTGTTTTTTCTCGAAAATACTGAAAACTTGGAAATGGGACGACAACGGATGTGGCTGGAGGTGAGGGAGAGTTTGAGAAGAAGGTTATATTAAACAACGCTAACGCCGGAGGTTACAATTACATGGAAGGTGACTACCATCATAGGCAACCATGTTCTCACTCATGACGTCAGAATGTTGGGATAGTGCCTACCTACCAGTCAATGAAATAGAGGATGAGGGTTTTTTTAAATTATAATTTGAATTTGGATTCAGTTTGAAAAAATGTATGGGGTCATCCTGTATTTGATTCCTGAATAATATAAGAGATGAGAAACTGTAAATTTTGATCACAGAAATAGGTACCCTTTTTTCAATCTTATTATTCTCAATTAAATACATGAGGGAGAGAGTCGCCGACGCGTCGCCTTGCGTCCAAAATTACTCGGAAAACTACACCTTATTTGACCTCCTGGGATTCTTCGAAAATCCCATTTGTAGCCCCCTGAAAGCCCAATAGATCCACACAGTGAAATCGGATCGTTCTGGGACCCCAAAAAAGGGATTCTACGTCCAGAAATACTTCGATAACGACACCTAACTCGATCCCATAGCCGAAAATCTTCAAAAAACCCTCTCGTAGCCCCATTTTAGCCCCATAGAGCCCCACGGGTTTGGGCGATCGGGCTAAAAACCTGGCTGGCACTATTAGATGGCAAGCCGAGTATTTTGTCAAAATTTCAGATTTTTCAAAAACTGTTTAATACTTGGTGTTATTTTCCTAGTAATTTTGGTCGTGGGTTTTTTTTTTTTTAAGGTCCCACATCTGTCTAAACTAATAACTAGGTAACTATTTTAAATTTTTTCAAAAATATTTCCTTTGGTGCAGAATTAATTTTTAATTTTTTCAAAAATATTTCTTTTGGTACAGAATTAATTTTTTCATATTTAACCTATAGGTACTTATCAAAGAATAGTAACACTATTCACTTTATAAAGTATAAATACACTTTTTTCATTGAATTTTCGCATCATGAGATGTTGAGTCCCAGTGGGGTCAAAAATTTAGTATAGGTACCTAACTAACAATGATAATCATTATTTTTATTTTTATTCATATTATCATCCGGCATTTTATTTTTATTCATATTATCATCCGGGAGAGTAACAAATTGGAAGAAACATGTGGCGTTGCCGTGTTTTAGACGGAAAATCGCGGTAGTTGACTTACTTATTTGGTAAGAACTGATGATTACAATTCATCTTTTACGAATAATTATTGTTTCTCACTCGCGGTATCCTCTATTCGTGGAGCTTACAAACCCTCCTGATTGGTTTTTTTAGTTTGGCCTCAAATTGATCTCATTGTTGATCTCCGTCTCTCTTGTTGAGCTTTGTTTTCTACCGTCAATGAATTTGTTTTATTATTCTCGGGAGTTTTTCTGGAATCGGCTTCAAAATTTGTCATTTCACGTTTCAAGATGGGTACCTAAGTTCCAAAAATGTAATTTCCCCCTCGCCGTCCGAGCCCTTTTAGACGGTAGGATTTCTTTTTTAGAGTCTACAAATTGGAAATTTTGTCTTCTCGGGACTTGACTCGGACTTCACCATGTGCGTACAAGCGAAGTGTTCTCGTTGACCGCATTAGATGGAGCATGCAGTAATCAGGGCTGCTTTGGCTGCGTCCTGCGCTCATCGGCCGGGCTGATTCAGCCCCCCACGGTCACAAGTAATATTACCTATTTGTTCATTTTTGGAATGAAAAAATCGTCCAAATACACACTTCTTGTGAAATTTTAATAAATAAATACCTATCGCCCATCGAGAATTTTTAGTAAGTTTAGTAAATTGAAGCGGAGAATGTAAATTAGGTACACATACATTTTAATATAATATATTAATATTATATTGTCCATCAATACACGAGGAATAGGAAACGTGACAAAATGTTGAAATCAATCAGGTAGTGTGCTTAGGTCGGCTGCTCCAAATGGTTAAAACGGAAGCCATCAAATGATTGAAAATGGGACAGGTTGAAAATATTTAATGGCGCGAAAGAATCTCTCAGAAACCATCAACAGATCTTTTTCTAAGAGAAATGTTTCATCGACCTGTCAAACTGTCCGAATCCGTCAAGAATGATCAAGTCTAATTTCGTTCATCAAAGCGTAGGCTCTGAAATATAAATTGTTTTTTGATTTATAAGTGGCTGGAATATCAATCTCAATGAAAGTCAAGTGCTACCGCTCGCTTCGGCGTTGTGACATTTCGCAAATCAGAGGTTACCTACCTATTTATAATACTATACCTACTTGAAATGTTTGTGCCCAATCAAACGTAAAATTCGACGGTGTGACAAATATAAATAATTAACACTCATTATGGGACTTGGTTCGTGATCCAAATTTTAGGATTTAATGGAAGCCAAGCAAATAATTAGGAGTGAACTGGTTCCTTCTTCTCAATTCAGCCTTTAATATTTTAAAACTCGTTGCCATTTATTATTCAAGTAAGGGCGAGTCGACGAAGGAAAAATCCTCTCAGGAAAATCTTCGACATTACAACAATTATTCTGGTCGTTTAGATGCAAGGGGCTTTGCCCTCGCCCCGCCACATCAGGGAAAACTTCAATACATGCAAATGGGGCGTAATGAGGGCGACGCAGTCGAGAATCCTAATGGCGGTGGAAGGGGATTATTAATAAAATATGTCAATAAGCTTGATGATCTCTGCATCCGGAATTTCGGACGCCTCCTAACTAACCTAATGATGCTGCTTATCGCGTTAAAACTCCCGGATTGTTGAATCACGTCAAAACTGACGGGCCCTTCATTACAACGGGTCGGAAAATACGTAATCAGATGCTAACCATCTTGAGGCCTTGAGAGCCTCCGCCCTTGTTGGGTGTTGACCGACAAGGTTATTACCATAATGAGCAGCATAATGCCCGTAATAATTGTCACGCACAATGTGCTTCATGTAGTTGAACAAGGAGTACTTCATTAACAAGGTCAAGGATTTATACGACACGTTTTTAATTAGAGCCTGTAATACCCCCCATTTCGGTCTCGAGATGGCAGGTAGTTCCTCTGGACGTACGTTTTGAAATTTTGGAGTGAAGAACCGGAGTTCTCTGGGGTAGGGTCGTAGATCATCGTAATGGTAAGGTACAGTAGGGGTAGTGCGTACTATTTATTTATTTTTTATTTTCAAATAAATTTGACTGAGCCTCAATCCGAGCCACAGTTTCTATCCAACTGCTTTCAAATTTTCATGAGATGATCTTTGATATTTTGGCCTTTTTTTGAGTCGATAGTTTCACCCTATTGTCTGTACATATCACGAAAACTACAAAAGTGATTCGCTGTCGCACCTCCTAACTGTTACAGTTAGGCTACAGTAGGCTGAACGGAAAATGAACTTGGAGGCTATCAACGAAAATACAAACCAGGAAAATTGAGTGTTTTATTTCGAGTTACAATCTCTTTTGGTTGAAATAGCGTACAGGTAAGACATTTCCCCACACTTTTTAGGTCGCACTGGCCCCTCACTCGTTCCCGAGGGGGGGGGGGGGGGGGGATTTGCGCCCCCACACTCACAATAATGAGCATTTCGACCGTATACCTGCAAAACCATGTAGGTATGTTCCAAAATCAGAATTTTAATGGGAGACACTAAAAACTGCATAGAGACGGTTTACGATGTCCAAAGCACTTCAAATCGACCAATGTTTATGAGAAACCTTCAGGGGAAATGATCACTTGAGAAGGTACAATCTATTATATATTTGAGTAATATTCGTATAATTAAAAAATAAACAGCTTTTTTTGGACGTACGAGGATTTTTTCAAGAACTCTTCCAGATTTACACGCCGAAAGCTGGGACTAAACGTTTTTACAACCCTCGTATGGCCTTCCAGAATTTCAACCGAACACTGAGAAGACATTTCTCACCGTACATTCACGAAACTAGCGGGCCCTAGTCGGATTTTCGCCGATTTCGACGATACTGCTTGCAGGTTAAACCAGGTGTATGAAAAGGACTTACATGCGGCAAAAGAGCCTCGATAAATGGATGGAACTCATCCTTGAACAAAGACAATGTGTATGATTATGTTATTGCAGTGGCTGAGGATGGGTAAGGAACTACCCCATGGAGGAATAGAGTCTCTATTCCTCCATGGAACTACCCGAAATCGGTCCCAGACACTTTTAATAAAATTATTAAAAGGCTTACGTGTGGAAATCGACTACCATCGTTTATCAACCATTGATAACTTTCCACTACCCCCTGGACTCATAATCATTTTTACTAGTTAAATGTAAGTATAAATTCGGACTCTACAGTAAATTTCTTTTGTTCGTGGCCCTAAATTTACGTCTTGTACTGTGAAGCCTTTCATAGCAGACTTTGTGGCACCAATTGCAACAGCCGCTGGCAAATCTACGTAGGGGACCTTCAACCGCTCCACTATTTTTAGGGCCCTCTCATCCAAGAGAAGTGGCAGCTTCAAACATATTAGATCATCAGGTTGCAGCTCCAATAGAGTAGACCAGGGGGCCACCACTGGCTAGAGCCAGCCAACCCCCCGACCTCTCCCACCTGGCCAAAGACTTCTCCTTCAAGTTGTTTGATAGTGAATAGTTTTCATTTTGATTCTTAGAGAAATACAGGATGAGAATTGAAGGATTCATTTGGAAGGTGAAATCTATTTGTACATCTTCTTCGGCCACCTTTGACCTCAGCCAAAGATCAGCGGTCTCCCCCTCGCTAGCCCCCCTTCTCCGTCAATCCAAGCACCCTTATAGTATAATAATTATACTATTATTGTTGTGGGCCAATATTTCATTAGGTACGTGTGTAGTGTTTGTTTCCTCCAGGAGCACATCAACCCCATGGTGGCGTCTTCTTCCCCGCAACAACACTTTGTGGTGTTTGCTGACTTTTCTCGTACTATTCGCGAAGCTGAATAATAGCTCAGAAATTTTTCTGGCATCCTCCTCCTCCTCCTCCTCCTCAGGCTGCAGCTCCACCATAATAGAAAGACTATGAGTTCCCATGGATTTTAGTCGTAAACGGGGCTCTACTTATTTCTATAACTCTTCAACAGTTCATAAACGTAAAATCAACAGTTGATTTAACCCACCAGGTTGGGTCATTCACTTCACAAATTGAAATTCATATTCGACGCCAAAAAGGAGATGACGAGGAATTAATAATTTGCTCATGTTACGTCAATGTACACAATTTATTCGTATGATTTCCATTTATAATACATTCCACTTAGACGTCTACCTCCGAAGCTTCAATAAAAGACTTATTACTATATACACAGTATTTCTATACACATGTCAGCGAAAAAATTGAACTACGCCCTTTTCTTAAAAGTTTCGTGAGTCTAACAGCATTGTAGGTACATCTTTTCTGCCAAAACGTTTAAACCAATTTATACACACACGCACACAAAAATAAACAAAACTGTCTTCAATGTGAAAAAAAAAAAAAAAAAAAAAAAAAAAAACGGGAATCGTCCCGAAAATGAAAACCCCAAAACCGCTTTGTACAACTTAGAACAAATCAACAAGACTGACTCACTTTTCTGGTAAAATAAACAGCCATTTTTCGACTATGGCACATAACATCACATTAAACCCCGAGTTTAAAATAAGGTAGAAAAGAAATGAAAAATGTGAGCAAATCAAAAAGAAACCAAAGAGCATGTTTTGACTTGTCGATAAACACACAGTGGTAAAAATTACAACATCCAAATCGTAATAAGTAGACTTTTTTTGAACACCGATGGTCACTGAGAAGTGATTTTGATGAAGCGCTGGCTACTATAATGGCTGACAAACAAAACCACCTGCTTCAAGCGTGGTGGAGCACTTCATGAGTGACATCAACGGACATCTCGAAATCACCCAATCAGCAGGATCACTTCGAGACATTCTCATTAAGTTTATTTAACATTTCCCATCTTTCAATAAAATCAGAAACAACACTTTTTGCAACACAACGCTTCCACCAGTAAAAAACTCGTGTTCATTGTTTTTAATAAAATCACTGAAAGGCGGGTGACATTGAAAAATACTCGCTTCCAAAAAGACTTTCTTTTTCACATTACGTATATAAACGAACGTGTAGGAAACACTTTAAATCCGTTCAGTTACAATAAAAAGTGTATTGTGTAGCTCTCGGCGAATGCGACGACTATTTAGGACTACAGTTCCGGAAGTTTAAGGCACAGACAATAACTTTTTTTTAATAACCCGACAATTTTCAAATATAAGTGTATTTCTCTTGCAAGTGTGTGGGAAAGATACCCCCTTCCGCAACCGTTTCGTAAAGCGTTTAAAATAGAAGATTATTTATAAATGTTACAATTTCTTGAGCATTTATTGTTAAAAGACTACAGGTTGAGGTTGAACGATTGACCCTTGTTGGTTTGTACGGTTCGTTTGAAGGTGAGCCATTTCCACAGACCAGTGAGTAGATCATTAATGCAATTTGAAGTGGGATTTAAAAAAAGTTAGTTCAAATGAGGTGTTTTGGGAGTTTTAAAATTTGGGGGGAATTTTAAATGAAAGTTAAGTAGAAGGATGTAATGGCTTCCCTATAAAAGTAATTTTGGAGAACATGCGCCGATCAGTATGGAAGTCATTGCGCGAAAGTTGGAAGTGGTTCACTGCTCGCTCACTAGAGTGCGCTTAGGAGAAAAGGAAACCCTGTCATTCCTGCATGTCATGCAAGATTAACGGCCGTGGGAGGGGCTACTCACTCTCAGGACCTAGCTTAGCGTTTCTTTCATGTCTGATCACGCTGTTGGCTGGAAAGAGGGGGAAATCCCGAGCCGGAGCGAGCATCTGGTGACCCCTTGGGTGATCTGGGAGTGGGCTTGGGCCTGAGGAACTCATATCCTTCTGGGGAACTGTCACCAGGACCCTCTGCTGATACACATCGACGGGAAGATCGAAGGGAGGAACCTCTGGCGAAGGCAGACGGCACATTTTATCACCATCTCCATCCACTGAGAGTACTCGTCCCTACTACCTCAACCCGCTGTTCAAGCTAACGGGATTGTTTCTGGGGCCATACTAAGAATTAGTTCTTTATGTTCTTAGCTTGAAATCTTCTACTGTGAGTAGGTCGGAAGGAATCAGAAAACCCCGCGACAGAGCATCTGAAGACCCCTTGTCTGATCTGAGAACGGGCTTGGACCCGGGGAACCCAGATCCTTCTAAGTAACAGTGATCAGGACCCTCTGCTGACTCAAGTCTGCGAGAAAGTCGGAGGAAATTGGTGTCAGCTCCAGCAAAGGCGCGTCTGCACACGTATCCGTGTCCTAGCACTGCTAGCTCCAACTTTCTCAACCAGCTGTTCATGCTTGCTGGATTGTTACTGTGGCCAGTATAGCCCAATACAATCCTTTCAGTTCTCAACTTTCTTCTTGCTCTCAGTTTGTTACCTTCTACTGAGGGAAAGTAGCCATATTCTTCCGCGAACCTTCAACGCTTTTAATTTCCACGAAGGCTGGGACCCTTCCACACCCTCCTGGCATGCCTGGCATGGTAAACAAGGCCCAAGAGGGCGAATGCAGGTTGCAAATGATGTCACACCCAGACAAGGTCATCTACATCAGCAGGCGTCAACCTCAGTGCAAGAATTGAAGGCTGAGGTCAGGGCTAGTAAGCTGAGGGGGACCCATCGAGGCATCAAAGGGATTGACTGTTCTCCTGGAAGATCCTGCCGGACAAAGCCATGCAGAGGTTAACAGGAGGAGATTTTTGCTGTCTGGCCTGCTAGAGGAGGAACAGCGGTAGAGCTAAGCAAGAAGAAAGGGGCAGGCTGGGAGCGAATGATGCTCTGAAGAATGCAGGAACGCCAGTCAAAGCAGCTGCACTGAGATTCTCAGAATGTTGATCCACAATGTCCTGACGCCGACATCGGAGCAGGAAATTATGAGTGTATGAGACAGACTTTGCTGAAAACGATTGGTTGATGGTGGACTGGTTCAGCTGCAAGGTTGTACATCCCGTGGGAGATACAGTCGCACTGGCTCAGCCTGCAAGATGAAGCAGCAGTTTTGTGGTTGGTTTGCAAAGTCAGGACAAGGGATTAAGGACTGCCCTGCACGGGATGTGCTCCACAACGCCAAGCTGCTACACGTCCACATGGTGGAGATTCCTGCTCCAGCTATAAGAAGGCAATACAGAAAACGATCCGATGAACAGACACTGGGACACAATTTCTGAACCAATTTAAATTGCAGCAGAATATGAACCGTCAACAACGGCAGATTGAAGGCAATCGGGAATGGAGCAATTGGCACCAGGAAAAAGAACAGGAACTCTGCAGATGGCAGTTCAGAGGAATTCGTTCGATTCGGCCTGACCTCAAATTACAGCTGGGAGGCTGCAGGAAGCGAATCAAGAGCTGCTGTGGTTGTGATAGGATTCTGTTTGTCTTGTATCTTCACGAACACGTCACGCCATTGTTCTGGGTCCGCTGCGCAGGCTCTGCCCACCCAGGGTCACATCTCAAGAATGGACCCTGGGAACGCCAACCTCTCGGATTTTGGACACAGCTCCTTCTGACCTCTCGAAGACCCTCTTCAAATTAATTCGCAAACCACTTTCCAATTGACTAATGAACTAACCCGCTGGAATGTTCAAATTGAGCCTATTGCGTATTTCAAAATGGACACAAAATAGACCAAATCGCGCTTTTCGCAATTTCAAAAAATAACAGTCAGGGAGTCAAGTACGCCAAATAACACATTCAAGGGAGAAAAGGTGTCGTGAAAGTGTGCCTTAAATTAAACACAGCTTGAAATGGACACGAAGGCTTCTAACAAAAATTCAACACTCATGACTAAATTTGAGGATTGGCACTTCAACTAACCAGCAGCAATTCAGAGTGACTACCACTCTGCCAGCTCAGCACAATTCTAATTCCATTTGTTTAATTGTTTAAAATTTATCCCTAACTTTACTCTAAACTTTTTTTTCACAGCAATACGTAGGTTTTTCATATAACATCAAAAATGAGAAAAGATCACATTGTGCTTTTCAAATATACGTATTTTTACAAATAAATATAATTTAAAAATTCAACATTTATAAGAAGTTTAAAGGCAACGTTTCCGTTAACTCTGCCTAAGTACCTACTTTTCTAAGTGGTGTGAAAAGAAATGAAACAAACAAAAAAAAAAATTTTTTTTTGCTTTTATCCTACTCTAAACATATCCCCGTTGGGTTTCCTATTCAAATAACATTTAACTAAAATGGTTCCCTAGTAGATAGTTTTTTCCGTACTTTTTCAGTTTAAGTGACGCGCTATATTCGTTACAATCTACTAGGTAGTTAACATCCATTTTCTAAAACACCAACCTAAAGCACACAAATCGATTGACGCAAAACAAACTTTTCCTAATCGCGTTGTTTTTTAAAAACCAGAATTTTTACTGTTTGAATAATGTGTCGTTAATTTAAGAACTTCAGCGTTAATCTGACAATGAAAAACGTTCACAGTGCAATTGAAAGAGAAAAAAATTCGCCCGCCAATTTCTACTATTTGGTTTGGATTAGAACACGATTGCATGCTAGAGATCAATAGGTATGAAAACACCTAACTAAGGTATCAGGTACCCACAGGATTTGTTTATTTTCACCTGCAGTAATAAGGACCCAAAAATTGGCGTCTCACAATTTTCAAAACCCCAACATTTAACGGGAAAGTTTTTTTAAAATTTCTAACGTAAGTACAAGTTCCCTGCCGAATTTGGAAAATGTAAATTAAATAACTACAGCTTGCGTCCAACACGTATTGCGTGAAGAATTACAATACAACAAAATCCGTATGTACAAGAAACAAAAAAATGGTATTTACAGTCAATTAAAAAGTCTACTAAATTGGATAAAAATCAATTGAGCTCCAGTTTAACCCATAAACAAACCTATGGGTTAACCCATAAACCATCGACTTTACACTACGAATTTCACTAAGAAAACATTCAACCACGCGGTGTTAGGACAAGTTTTTGTCAAAACGCGTTATTGGACAGAGTTCAAGTCCGATTCTGCATAGGCTTCCATGTTAATTGACATACAAAGGTAACTTTCTTAAATATTTTTTTTGGGGGGGGGGGGAATGAAATTGGCACACGTAAGAAGTTACTCATAAATATACACATTGAGAGATAAAATTGACAGGTTTGTATGAAATTGTTTTTTTCCCCTTAATTTTGAATTGACGGCGAAAATTTGTTCCGAAGTTCACGAGTGTGATGTGAAAAAGAAATTTTCGTTGGGGTCTCGGCAACGAGGTAGGGTCGACCACCTGGGTGGAGTAAGGTGCACGTCGCGCTTTAGAGCTGCGCAGAGGGGTTGGGGGTGAATTAGGTCCGCACGACGCTGTAACAGAAAAATGCAAATTAGTATAAATAATAGTAGGAAGCTGAATGGTATTGATATTCACATACAAGTAAAGGAAATATTATCCATTGACATGTAAAGGATATGGGATTCTATGTAGGATGTAGAATCCTATATATAGACTCATGTATCATATATGTATGGAGAGAGTAGAGTGCAGCCACATAAATGGGAGAGATGTGTTAGCTGCGGATTGGCCTGAAATGTCAGGATTCACTGCAGAGGCATCATCTCCGGAAGGGAACTGAGAAGATGACAATACCCTGCACGAAGTGCAGTGTTGGGTATTGTTTCGCTCAGGGTCTGCAGTTTTACGAGAATCAGTGGATGCAGCTACCTCGAACGAAATGTTGTCTGAGGTGGCGTGTCCCACTGGTTCAGTCTTACTTTGGAAACGCTTGATCGCATTGTCAACAAAGGAGGCCTGAGCAGCGGATCCAGGCGACGGGGTCTTCCCTGCGGACTTGGAGATGTCGCCAAGGGAGGCCTGGTCGTCGGGATTGATCCCAAACACAGCACTGAGCGAAAAAAAAAACATAAGGAAGGCCGTCGCGCTGGCGGGAGAAGAGGGATTTCACGCCATCACGTTGCGACTGTGGCGCGAACCGCCTCTCCTGCTGGTACCTCTGACAGGCTGGCGAGAGTGACACACAGGGGGTAAAACCCCCATGACCCATTCCTCATATTTCAGACTATGTATAAGGATTCCACCCACTTCCAACTTTCCGCCAATTAGTTCCGTTTTTTTCTCCATTTTACTGGACTGATTAGAAAATGAGGTCGGGGAAAATGCGCGTTCATTGCTTTAACCTCCATCTAAACTAAACTAATCCCCCGCTCATTCAAGCACCATCACAAATACATCCATTTGGAAACTATGAAAAGTATGTCATGCTTGTTTCTGAAGGGCTGCTTCCTAACTTAGCGTTGTATACCTTATTGAGTCTGCGAAAAAAAAGAACCAAGGACTCGACTACGACGCGAAAAACGATCTCAGCGCAAAAATTCCTGTTTTTTCTGAATAGGTACCTACGCAGTTGCAGAGCTTCCTCACAAGTTCTTTGACAGACTCGAGGTGAGAGGAGGTCGTTACGTTTCTTTCCACCCAGTATTCTCTCTCTATCTCTGTCTTGCTCTCCTTCGATACCCAATGATTGAATCCTTCCGTGGAACTGGAGAGGGAACTATTTTTCTCGTTCACCGGATCCCCCCCTCCCATCCGAAAGTTCTGATCTAGAAGGACGGATTCCACGGAAAATGTATTTCATCGAAAGGAGAGCGGGGCCAAATAATAAGATGGAAAAACTCTCCGCCTGGTGCGGGCTATCAATCAGAAGCTCTACGTTTCGTTCTCTAATTGACGTGCAATATTGGATCTCGTCAGTCAATGCGCCTCCCCCGATTGACCCTTTCTGTAACCCGGACACTTTGCCACCTTACACCTTCCATATTGATTCCGATTCTCCCCTGATTGGATTGACTTCACAAGTCTGAATCTCATCCGGGCTCATCCACTGTAGTTAAGAAGGATGAGGAAAGTTGAATGGACCTGAATCGGGAGTTTTTTTAGCGCAACCTTTTTCCAAAAAATGGAAAGGTGCGCTCACCTCCTCGACATGTATGTTTTTTTTTTTTTTTTTTTTTTTTTGTTTGTTTGTGTACAGAGCATCACGCCCGAGCGGCTCAACAGATTTTCATGAGGGTGGTCTCATTGTCATCAGCGAGTTCGGGGGGTGGTTATAGGCTACCTTGATTTTTCCTCCCTCATCCCCTTCATCGGTTTTCGGGAGGTCCTTCACGACGAAAGTTGTTTATCTCTGATGTGTAACTAAGGAGGCCTCAAAAGGGGGACGAAAGTTTTTGTCCGATTTCGTTGGTACAAGGGTCTATGGAATGAGCTTTTTAGGCTGATTCTAACGACTCCAAAACGATTTTTGCAGCCTGAGCCGTTCGTTACCTCTGATCGGCATAAGGTTTTATTACGCATCGGTCGTTAGGGTGCAGTTGTTTACGTAATGAGCATCACGTGGATGATGTGTTGTGTGGCATAGTTTGGTCGCTAAATACCTACTGTTTCTTAGTTTCTCTCGCTCATTAAATATATCGTAATAACAAAAAGGTTGCGCTCATCTATTCAATTCAATTGATGGCTTGTTAAATTTGGATTCCCCAGCCAGTTTTACATCCAATAGGTAAGTCCGTTGAGCGCAATCCTATCTTCGTTGTTTACAGTCTGATTGAGTCGATGTATCCTACCACATCACTTGACCTATTATTCAAATGGCCGAGCGAAGCGAGGCCCCCCCCTGTCAGAGTGCTCCTATTCCAAGAATAATAAACCAAATGCGCAGGTTTTGGGCCACCAGAATTAAGCTCACCTCCGACGATGGTGCTAACTCAGATTCTTCACATATGAGCCCATTAGGAGCGATCAAATCCATTTCTCACTTTCCGACAATTATTTCCGAAATGGACTAATTTGACTGGACTTTCAGAGTAGTAAAATGCCAAAGTACTAGTAAAAGTTTGGTGAGGTTTATAAATAGCTCCTTCAACAGTAACTGCTCTTTCAGCAGTTACTGCTCCCGCTCTCGACTTTTAAGCTCCACCCAGAAGGTCCACACTGGCGCTGGACACATGACGGGCCAATCAGTACCCAAATTAGATGACTGATATTGGCTGTCAAATGTCGATATTGCTGGGTTTCCCCCATTACTAATACTCTGTACGTTGTCAATTTTTATAGGATAGTTCCAGGTTTGACGGACTGTTGACAGAAATCGACGGAGACATGCGTAGTTTACAAACTGCTGTTTCAGGTCGATCGTAGGTCAGCAGTTGGACGGAAACCGACAGCTCGAGTATGTGCAGTCGGGATCTGTCGACCAGCTGTCCAACTTCTGACGACAGACGCCGTCACACCAGGAACAAACTTTATATTATTTGGGCTCCACTAACGTGTTCCAATATCGATACCACTGATCAATCAATATTCGCTCGCGATCCCAAGTCAGGAAGGGGATGGCGTGGGGCACGGAGCTTGCAGCTGCTCTTCTATTGAGTGGGGTCGTTACATTACATAGCAGGCTCAGAGCCCTTCATAACACCTTTGATAAATGGATAACTCTGAATCGAATGAAAGCGCTGGAAAGCCCATCCTTAAGCAGAAAAAATGGTTAAAACCGTGTTTTTCAAATGTTGCGGCTAGTAACGAGATTTTGGTGGGTTTCCCAGATGCAAGATATCCACTTCAGCCGTCAATCTGAGTTATGCGGAGAAAAATCGCGAGGGATAAGAAAAAAAAGCGGCAGCAACTCTCGAAAATCTACAGGGAGTGTGGAGATTGAGACGAAACAAGAGCTTATGGACGTTACCGATCTCGTGAGAAGATTTTATCAATGGAAGGCGGCGCTCCCGATAGCTGAGGGGACTAGCTTAAAAACCAATCTGCGTCGGTAATCCCGCGCTCTCGAGTTGTGGCAAAGCTTCCGAAAATCCCCACTAACCTTCAGGTAGACACGTTTTCTTTGCACATCTCAAGCAGTGGGAATATACTCCTTGTGAGGCTTCGAAACCGAAAACCCGCCAGCTTTAAAATGTTAAGAGATGTTTGCCAGTCGAAATTGACGTTGCCGGTTCGGCTACAACCTGACTCCTCTGCTGGTGATTGTTTATTAACCAATTAGTCCCGTGAATAATAAAAAAGGAAACTTAAGGAAGATGTTATTGACAGGAGGAGAAGTCCCATTTTGCATAACTAGCAAAACAGCCACATATTGGGTTGCTATAGACTTAGCTGAGCACACAGTCAGCACGTCAGCATCTTCGTCAGCTTGGTTGGTTACTACGTTACTACGACAAACCTATTTTTGTTGTGCTCACTGGATAAGAGCTTCTCTTGAGGCGTCAAGTTGGCTAAAAACCGTAGTTTGAAAAAGATTTAATAAAAACGCTGTAAATTTTACACAAAGGTTTATAATAATAATAAGGGTGGGGGTGCTGTGGTCGAGTGGGGGGGGGGGGGAAGCAGGATTTATTACGGAAACCCGTGGGGCGCTATGGGATCGAGTGAGGTGTCGTTTTCGAAGTATTTCTGGACGTAGAATCCATTTTTAGGGGTCCCGGAACGATCCGATTTAACTGTGGCGATCTATAGGGCTTTCATGGGGCTACAAATGGGATTTTTGAAAGATCCCAGGAGGTCAAATATTTTTCAAGTAAAAACAAAAAAAAAAATAAAAATATTCAAATTTTTTTCTTCATTGACATAATTAAATTTCTGTACAAGTAACCTATATCAAAGAATAATAAACCCTTGCGAAACATTTGCAGCGTTTTTACTAGCGACCCTAAATTTTAGGGCCGAACATATTATGACCAGAGAGTTTTTACTACCAGCGACAGTGACCGGAGGCTCACGCGGTGTTTTAGGATCGTATATTAAATAAAATTTTTTACTTTTCACTATCGACCTCGTGGATGATCAGGTAAATAATTTTCGACTAGGTACTTATTATTGAATTTTGGAGA
Source organism: Pilophorus perplexus (assembly GCA_955831195.1). Classification (NCBI taxonomy): domain Eukaryota; kingdom Metazoa; phylum Arthropoda; class Insecta; order Hemiptera; family Miridae; genus Pilophorus; species Pilophorus perplexus. The sequence goes on along the minus strand of OY037013.1, from coordinate 7,349,333 downwards.
AAGGAAAATCCACGGAGAAACGTATCGGGTCTGAGACTGGTAAACATGTATCAGTATCGGGATACTTTATTTTAGAAAAAAGTAGCGATACTTTTCCAAGAAAAAAATCGTCATTTTAAAGCATCGATACTTTTCCAAAAAATATCGATATTTTAAAGTATCGATATTTTTTTTAAATAACTACTTCAGGCACTCGCCGTTCCGCCATCATGCAAGTTCATATTGAGCGTATAAAGTGACAAGGGGTGTTCCCCTACCCCTACAAGTCTAATATTAGCCAAGAAGCCGCTCATTAATAAGGCCATGATTATTGGCAGCCTCTTAGCTTGGTCTCCTATATTTAGCACTCGTTGCCCCTCCTGGCAGCCGCGTACCCTATTGGCATCATTCGAGCGTGCCAATCCAAATATCCGACTTCCTACTAATTACCTTGTAACCCCTCCCATCCCACTCTTCTCCCACCGGGTCCTGACACTGTTCGGTGCCATCGGGTTGCATCAATGTACGGATGAGGCTTGACACGAGGCACACCGACGGCCACGCTTTTGAATCCCAAGTGGCACGTGTCTGTATCTCGAGCCAAAGCGAGGACTTAAGAGACAACAGGGAAGAAAGCAGAGCCGTAGCTGACCTGTTTGATAGTTCCAATTTTAGCCGCGTTTTAATTTTTTTTTTTTTTAATTTTACTCTTACTGCTTGTTCATTAAAAACTTCACCCTCGAAAAAGAGGAGAGCGATACATTTTACACACGGCTTTATTATTCTTTGGTAGATACATGCAAATTGTACAAAAATTAAATTTTAAAAATTAATGGACTAGTGAACCTCAAGTCGACTAATATTTTTTTTCTGAAAGAATTTCATAATTTGGAGCAATAGCAGTGAGTTTTGGGCCCGACGGAGTAATGCAAATTTCCAGGGCACTTTCGAAATTTTCAACTTCAAATCTAGAGAGAAGATTCGGTGCCCCAGGGTCTCTCATTGGCTGTTGAACTGAAAGCCAGACGAACAGCCAATGAGAGAGCCCGTCTTGGGGCACCCAATCTTCCCTCCAGATTTAAAGTTGACATTTTCGAAAGTGCCCTGGAAATTTGTATTACACCGCAGGAGCCCAAAACTCACTGCTATTGCTTCGAATTATGAAGTTCTTTCAGAATAAAATATTAGCCGACGTGAAACAGAAGTCCAATTTTGAGCCCCTTGAAAGCCATACCTATAGGAAAAAAAGGTCAAATGAGGTGAATTCGGTTGGTTCTAGGACTACCAAAAATTGATCCTACGTCCAAAAATACTTCGAAAACGACACCTAACTCGACCCCATAGACGCAAACCTTCAAAACCCCTCCCGTAGCCCCATTTTAGCCCCATAGCGCTCCACGGGTTTGGACATTCGCACTGAAAACCTTGCGGGTAGGTACAACTAGACGGAGAACCGTTTCGTCAAAACTTTTGATTAAAGAAAAGCCTACTGCCAAAAACGGCAGAAAGACTTTTTCTGGGGGGATCTTCTCATCTTGAAACGTATAAGGACAAATTTGGAGGCCGATCAATTTGTTACCCCCGTCAAGGAAACATAGTCTGATTATTTTGAGAATAATAAACCAAAAGGAGACTTGAGAAAACAAAGAAAAAAAAAAAAAAAACTGCATCATTAAATAAGAACGAAGAAAATAAATTAAGTGGGCAAAAGTCGCCGCTTCATAGTGACATCGCTTTGAATTTTCGTTCATTCTCCATTGACACATAAACATTAGGGACAGGGAACGATTTACCTATTTTTCGAAACATCGAGTTTGAGGATATAACAAATCGATTTTCTGAACTGATAATTTCTGAACAGATTTGAAAGAGATGCAACATTAGGATCTCATGATTTAAGAAGTGTACCTCGTATAGCCGGAGGACTTTTAATATAAATCTTTTCATTTTATTTCATTTGATTTAAGAAGTGCTTGAGCGAAAATACAACACTTTTAAATCTGCTTTTTCTTATTCAGTTTAAACTCACAAAGATGAACGTTGATTAGTACATCAGTGTAGTTATTTTAGGGATAAAACAACTTGTCTAACGGTTCAGTCAGAACAAACTTCAGGTTCTTCTACGCCAACGTTTCGGTCTATATTTGAACCATTTTCAGGACTACAAAATTACATTTTATAATTTATACTTCATGTTGTAGACCCGAAGATGGTTTAAATATAGTCCGAAACGTTGGCGTAGAAGAACCTGAAGCTTATTCTGACTGAACCTCGCTACCCCCAAATGAAATTTATTTATTGTTTCTCATCAGTTCTAACACTGTTAACTTTAGTTTTACTTTGCAATTTTTTTAATCCTCAAATTCCCTCTTGGGACATAGTGAGTTGTAATTTGAAAAATTCTTGTTATGCTGAACAAGTTTTTATACGATTCGCTCAAAGTTTTTCATCTGAGAAGACTCAGCTAACCAAAAGAGGAATCCGACAGTCTTGAAGGAGATAGTTTTGATAATTAGGCAACTAAATGGAGGAGGGTGAGAATATGGTAGGAGAAGTTTTTAAAAATGCTTTCGTTCAAAGAGGTGATAGAGGGCGAAGGGGAAAGGGGGGTTATTCTAAAAGGGGCATCAGGAAAAAATCCAAGAGATGGTTCCTTTAGTGGGCGATAGGGGGGGTTCCTTCTGGTGGGATTTTCTCTCTTCGGAGGGAGGGAAGAGAGAAAGTTTTCGCTGTAATTCAGCTTTCCAAGGAGGAAAAGGGAGGAACGGCGCCAGTCTGGGCGAAGGGTGCGGCGCCAGCGGGCTTGGCTTCACCTAACACGACCCTGCTCCGGGGGCGGCCCCTCCCGCCTCCAGGGCCGTCTCACCGGGGGCGGCACCTCCTGTTCATCGCCACACATTGTTTCAACTGACACGTTAATAGTCCTGTTTTACTTCCCCCCAGTCTACCCAAAAACTATTCCTTTTAATAGTAACGTTACTCCCTCCACCCCCCTTTTTTTTCAAAATGAGGATTAAACCTTTTCCCTCTTCCTTTTTTTTTCTCTCTTTCGTCGTAATACACGGTGAAATCTCTCTCTTCGGCAATTCAGCTCGTGGAAACTGTTGCCTTATTTTTTCTTTAGCCGAACGAAACATTTTCCCTCTTTTGGCCATCTGCTCTAATATGTACTTGATAATTTACAATGGCCGAATTTCTACATTATTGTCTCAACGGACTTTAATAATTAAATTATTCCAGTTTCTCATGCTAAAATCATTAGTCTAGGTGGAAATGTTGAGGGCAGAAGCGAGTGACCTGCGAGTTGCCGGCTTCTTTTCACATTTTCTAGCGGTTTTCGAGGGTAGGTACCTACTGAATCCGAAAATGACAGCTTTTTTTTTTCTTTTTTTAAAAGGTGGTTCGAATAAGTCCTTGTTTTTGGATTTTTTTGTTGGTTTTTTGGACCATTCGTTTTCTCGGTTCCCATTTGACCTACAGAGCCGTATCTTGTAGCAAATTTGAAGTAATTTTGATTATATACTAGTGCCCATACCGTTAGGATACATCGTTGAGGCGCTGTGAGCAAAAAACCACACAAAAAGGTCGAAAAAGCGTGTTTTTTGAAATGTTACCCACTTTCAAGCTTGAATATCTTCTAAACTATTGAAGGTACGCGAAAAATGACAATGGACACTTTTATAGCAAATATTGTGAGCTTCATTTTTCATATAGACGATTTTTCTGTAAAACCTACCGTTTTCGAGTTAGGAGCGAAAATACGAAAATACCTACCTTCTCACCCCCACCCCGCTCACCTCGTAGGTCAAGTACTTTTAGTCTTTTAATCCCCCCCATGCGTCTGAACACATCGGTGAAGAATTCGTTTCTGCTTTCAACAGTTTTGAGCGTTCGTTGCCTAAACTACATCCACTCACCCCAAAAAAGTTCTAAAAAAATGGACAAAATTCCCGATGCAGGTTTCAATTTAAATAACCGACATTTCAAATCAGTTCTCGCTCTTGATATTCATGAGTTCCGCGTCCCAACAGACATCCCCCCCCCCCCCCCCCTCATGCTGAGATGAAAGAACGAAATTTCGATCCAAATCCACCTTTGAAACCATTTTGAATAATAACTCCCACGAAACAAAAGCCCGAATCTTTTTGCCATCTCCTAGAGCGAGCTCGATAGGGGTGTAAATTACCGAATTTGCATCCACCCAAAAACTCCACAAGAATTTCAAGCTTCACGAGCACCTCCCGACTGAGACAAAAGAAAAAAACTTCCGAATAAAAACTCAAGTAGCAACAGGACATCGTTTATTGCCCATTTGCATCGTATAATTAAAATATGAAAACCTCACAGTCTTCGAGGGGTTGATGTGATTATGCATGGAATATTTTTTTCCCAATGCCAAAATTGACAGTCCGTAAAGGGAGTTGTCCACGGAAATTGGTTTATTGTGGCTTTATTGGATCTTTTATCCAGCCAGAGTGCACTCGACCTTCTTTTGACAGCTGTGACCAATCGGAATTGAGGGATGGTGGGCGTCGGTCGAACTAGGTAGGTGATTAAATCACCTACCTAGTTCGACCGCATAGTATTAGTATTAGTATAATACTTCGACCGCATAGTATTAGTATAATAGTGTTATACACAAATTTTGTGTATAACACTATTATACTAATTTGTCAAACACTGCTCTTTACTTTCAACTCATCCTTTTGCTTGACAGAATGTAGACGAAAAGCAACGTTTTTTACGAATAATATAGAACATTTTTGAAACTAATTCATCAATATATTTCATTAACTACCTATCCAGGTTAATAATCATTCACGGCGAAAAAGTAAGTTTTCTTTGAATTATTTTTAAAATGCATGTTCTTGCATATTTTGGTCTAATATTGTTGCATGTTGATCTGAGCCCTAATGATAACGATAACGTGATTTAATTTAATGTCTGGGGTTGTGGGACAAACTTCTAAAACGGAGGACCCCCCCCGGACGAAATTCAAACCCGCATGACCTGTAAGTATTGCTTGACAGCGATCCCAACATCCTATCAACTGCTCCAGCCCCTATTTTTCGTCCACTTTTGGAGCTGAGATGCGCCACGTGGAGCAACGTTTTGGTGGTTTCAGACTTTTCTCGTACTATGCTCGCCAAACTGGATTTTTCGAGACCACTTTCAGATTTTGCTGACTTCTAGAAGTGCCCTAGAATAAAGATGAGCATCCTCGTTCTCCTCCTCGGGCTGGAGCCGTTTCAAAGGGGCATAGCCCGTCTCGTCATCCGTTAATCACCCTCCGCCGAAGGTTCGATTAGTCCTACGGCACAAGTCGCCCCTGACTGTCCGAAGGTATGACTCGTCCCCTTGGTGAACTAACCAGGAACTACTCCAGGAACTAGGAGAAAGAACGGCTGGGTATGAAAACGGCGCTGATGTCAACAGTTCGATCAGTTAAACAGTTTGAATTTTCGCCCACCAGGCTTTGGTTCTTCATACAACCACGACGAACTGCCGAATGGTTTCATGCTACCGTCATGGCTGACTCCAGGTCCAGTACTAGCCAAGAAGACTGTACGGAAGGCACAGAAAATACAAGGATCCTGTCCAGGAAGTGGATTTGGCGGAAGTTAACCCTCCTTTTGCTCTTATCCGACGGCAACCGGCACCCAAAAGTTGGCCTTTCGTATCTAGCTGAGGATCCTAACTCCTGTTGACCTGGTGGAAGACGAGACTCCTACTACCCTTGAAGAGTCTCCCTGCACCGAAGTGCCACCCCAGCCAGCCAGAGATGCTCGACCAACATGGTCAACTTTCGCACAACATTCACAACCTCCGGGGACGAGTCAAGGAAGTACCTCTCCGCTCGCACGGGCCGAGACGTCCCATAGATAAGAGGATTGGGGACGAGACGCGTATTTCTCTTTCAAAGAACGTTCATTTTTCAACCGACAAGTTCCAAAAAAATGTGTACACCTCGTACTTTGATTAGCAGTTAGTAGGTTAAATTAAAATTAGGGGATGTTAGTTACCGGAACTTTTAGTGTACCCACGAGTGTCCCGAATACGGCGACTGTTCCTGGTTGGGCGGAGCCGGTTGGCCGGTGAAGTTGAAGTCGAGCGTGCCGTCGAGGCTGAGTTCGTGCTTTATGACTTCGTCGACGTTGCAGTCGAAACCGCCGTGGAGAGGAAGAGCTTCTATGTTGATGTTGAGGTCGTCCATTATCGAAGGGTTGAGAGCTCCCATCAGCTGGCCCATCATCGTCGCTGCACTTTCCCCTTCGCCGAATCCCATTCTCTGTACCAACCAGAAATTAATCAATTTATTATGTGTTTGTCAAATAAATACAAATGCTGCAAAATTTAATTTCCCACAGAGGATTCAGGCAAATAGGTAAATAGTTTTTAATTAAATTTATAATTAAAAAAAAATATTTACAACGATATTTCAAATAAATAATTTACAATTTGTGAAACAATTAATTCTAGGACAATAACAATTTTTTTTATCGTCATAGAATAAATTGTTCACGAAAACAGTAAATTATTTAGGTAATTAAAAAATAATAAATTCTGGTTTAAAATTAGCAACACTTTCAACAAGGAATAGGCGTGCCCCCGAATTTCCTGCGTCATGTTGTTAGAAGTCAAATAGAGGAAAATGCATCATTTTTGTGAGAAAAAGTCTTTCACGTAGTTTATATTCATCTAACGATTCAAAAAGTGCGTGCGCGACGTCACCTACGGACCTTCCAGTTTGACGGTCAGGGTTGCAACCATTTTTTCCGTAGATCGTTCCCATAAAAAATCTCTTGACATTTTTAGAACTAATTTAAATTTAAAAAATTTTTTTTTCTGCTATTCACCTTAACGAATGAATCAAAACAACGGCCACAGTGACACGTGTTAAACCTCAGGACCAATTCATCAGTTTTTAATTTTGTATGGCGGCCAACTTGGCAACATGGCGAAATCGTCGACCAATCTGGCTGATCTCTTGTTTCTGCTGAAAATTCAAATTGCTATTTTTTCATAAATTCTATAAATGCGTGAGAACTAGCAATTTGTGTTTTAACCACATATTCGGTGTTATTTGGAAGCCTTCTATAGATTAAAAAATAATAATAATACAGAAACACGTTTATTCCTTATTGTAGTTGGAGAATTAGTTTAACGCACTAATCAAATACAATTTAATTATTTTATATTTTTTTTAAATTCTCTTTAATGTCTCAGACCTCTCACGTTCGGTCGAATTTTCAAGTCATGACACATTTCAATATTCTACGATCCGTCACATTCAACACGCGACTATTACAGTCATCTTATCGCGTACAACTATCAAACCAAAAAATACCGATTACGTCGTTTTGTCAAGAGGTAACGTACGCGGCCTGTTGGGTAAATCTCCAATACCTAACCGTTTTACTGATTGAAAAGCGGTCGTCACCCCAAATATTACCGCTGAAAATGGTCGGTGCAGGCGATCTTATCTTGGAAGGCAAAAGCGTCAAATTACACGGGGGGAAAAAAATATCGAGAGCGATCGACGAGGGTTATAAAACACGGACGAAATAAGTGGGAAACCGTCCCGTCAACGAGAATGTCCTGTAATTTACAGTGCATTTAGTGTTACGTACGCAGGCCGAGATAGCAAAATCCTTGATTGCAGGGTTGTTGTTGATGAGGTGATGGCGTGGTTGACCGCGCTAAACAGGTGCTCAGCTCTAATGGAAGGGTGAAACCCACAAAAGGACAATTGATCACACGATACTGTATTAGTAGGTACTATAGCTGTTTAATGGAGGGCCCCAACTGTTCAGGAATTGAAGAATCGTAACCTATTATTTTCTCTCTCACTCCGAAACCTCCAAGTTTAGTGTCTCGCTGAGTCAAATGATGAAGCCAAATCAGTATAGAAGTGACAAATTCACTTCAAAGTGCAGTATACTGAAAGATGAGATATTCGTCAAACGTATGAACATGAACAAAGACCTGAATTCCATTTTGGTCGTTATTCCCATTTCATATTTTATTTCATTCTTAAGAAATTTTCTCTCGTCAAAACTTTTTTTTTTAAACCAAAATTATTAAACATGAACAATAAAAAAACGGAATTCCTGTACAAATAAGGAGCCCCCCCCCCCCCCCCCCAAATGGGGTTTACGCCCGAAATTATTACGAAAACGAAACCTCATTCGTCCTTCTGACAACCATCAAACCCAACATTTATAGCCCCATGAAAGCCCCATAGATACCTACAGGGAGGGTTGGATGGGTCAGGAATGCCAAATTTTTTTCGAAAACTAAACTAACTCGACCACATATCGGAAACCCTTCGAGCCCTTTTTAGCCGGCAACTAGATGAAAAATGGAATTTGGTCAAAATTTTAGATTTTTAGAAAAATTCCTACTGTCCAAAACGGCCTGGACGGCGGACATTTTATTAAAAAATGAAATTTTCCTTTCGACAATCAACCTACACATGTTGAAATAATATGAAGGACAAATTTTGAGGCCCATCAAAAGTTTTGAACGCCGTCCTTTTTTAAGAAATACATAAAATAGAAATCGTCAAAATACCTTTGTTTCAATCCCTTGGGGTTCTGTGGGGCTATCGAAGAGGTTTTTAACCCTCAATATCCCAAAGTATCTAAATAACTTTTTTTTCAAAGATCGGTTTCCCGTTCATATTCCGACGCATTTAAAGCCCTAATTTGCAAAAGAAAAATTTTGAACAAATTTTTCCGAAAACGACCCCTTACTCAGCTAACTGGACAAAGCCCATCATAAACCCCACCTGCAGCCCTTCAAGAGTCACTTATAGCCCCCAAATGTTGTTTTAAAGGTCTTTTAATTGAATAAATCGATTTCCGGCCCAAATTTATTTCGAAAACGACACCTCACTCAGCTTTCTGGATAGATACCTTCATGAACCCCACTTGCAGCTCCTCCGGAACCCCTTAGAGCGCCAAAAGGGTACCTATTGTAAAGGTCCAGAGCTCCGAAAAATCGATTAAATACCCAAAATTATTCAGAAAACGACGCTTCACTCGACTCGGATCCATCGTTTTTTAACAAATCATGGCCTGGGGACTAAAAGAGGCAATATGCCCCATTTTACTGGTAATCATACGGTTCTTCATCAGGGTGCGCATGTGACTTATCATCTTACTATCCGTGCCAAACTGGCCAAACGCCTCTGAGTTCGCTCTTCCGAATCTACCTTGGATCATTAAAGGGTTTCAGCTATGGGGTCGAGTTGGGAGTCGTTTTCGAAGTATTTTTGCTCGTAGAATCCATTTTTGGCAAAACTCATCTGCCAAAACACATGGGAATGTTTAGTTTGAATAATTTCCCTATTTTGGACTTTTTAACCTGGAAACACGTTTTAGCGATTCCCCCCCCCCCCCCCCCCCCCCCACGAATAAAAGTGAGACGAAAAATTTCATGTCCCGTAAGTAGCGCTTGAAGTGACGTAGTGACGATAGAAGAGTGGAAAGTTTCCACTGGAAACCTGCTTTAAGGCACTAGGTCTACTCCGGGGGAAGAGGGCGGTCCTTGCGAGGCGCCAAGCGCCGAGTTTTTTTAAACTTCGGGTTTTCCCCATTTTTTTCAATTTTTTTCTCTCCTATTAATGGTGGTCCCACATCGGTCCAAGCACCGCATAGGAAAGGTTTTTTCTTTTTAATGTTTTTAAAATGTGTAATTTTTTATGACGTAGAATTTTTGTTTTGTCATCCTTCAAGAGCCCCAGTTGGATCCCCACAAAAGCCCCACAGTTCCACACGGTGAAGTCGAATGGTTCTGAGGCCCTAAAAAAAAGAGTTTACGTCCAAAAACACCGCCAAAAAAACCATCAAAACCCTCTCTCGTAGCCCTTTTTTTAGCCCCACCGGTTTGAGCGATCGGCCTGCAAACCTTGCGAGTACAAAACTAGACGGAAAACCGAGTATTTTGTCAAAATTTAATCAAATTCCAACTACCAAAAAAAGGAGAAACCCTTAACATCATGCAGAAAGGACAACTTTTGTGGCCGATCAAAATTGTTGGCCCCCGTTTCTGTTCTGTTTTCTTATAGTCAATATTGATAGTGTGATTTTTTTGAAAAAGCTTGGGAAAAAGAAGGAAAACTTGACCTGCATTGAACGCACGTCTGCCCTAGCTAGTCACACAGAGTGAAATACAGGATCACAATGTGTCGTCATGTGAACCGTGCACGTGAGGGCGAATGAAAAAGTTTTGGAAATAGAACGCGAGAGATTGAAGGGAAAGAAGTCGCATATCACGACTGTCTTAACGCCAGAATACCCCAAACATTCCCCGCAAACTATTTTTTAGATTTAATTAATTTTTTTTTTTTTAATTTTTTTTCAAGCAGTTACCGGGTTTGATCACAATCTTAAATGACTTATAAGCTCGTATTGCTGCCATAACACAAACCCGCCCAGTTGTACACAGCCGCTAATTTCAATAAATTTCCCTCTAAATGACGGTTTCGTCATCAATTCTTCCGCGAATCGAACCGATTAAATGGGAATTTCATTTATATTTCAATCCGTACGCTTCTCGAAGATCACCTTGATAACTTCAAATAGGAAAAAAAAAAAATTGAATAATCTTATGGTTTTGTAGCCTGTGATGTAGTTGGCCTTGTGGGAGAGCAAGCGAGCGATGGAGCCTCCAACTTGGATTTACATAATGGCAACAAGACGGTACCTAATGGTGTTAGAGCGTACTGAAAGGGAGTGTGAACTTTGCAAACTGCATAAACCTTTGTGCTGTTGTAGTTGAATTTTTGTTTCCACTTTGTCGTTTTCGTTATAAGTCAAAGAAATGCGAACAAAGTAGGTAAGCAGATAAAATTTTTTTTTAAAAATCTGGTAAAATCAGGTGACAGTGTGTAAATCACTGCTTTGACCTCTTCAAGTGAGGTACGGTATGCTCTCGCCATAAGACAGATGCCGACCCCGGTGGATTGGCGAGTTAAGGGAGCGACTTGGTCACCGCCAGGCACTAGGCAAGGACTGCCTTGATCATGAGGCGCCATAATGAAATGAGGGATGTCGTCCGAGAGCTGGGGAATGAGGCTTGGGGAATTACTGGAAACAACCCCTATAATAGGATCTAGTACCAATTCAGTTCCTGCTCTGCGGATGGATTTAGCGTGTTAGAGAGTGTGGGAGTATCGGAAGAACTCTTGGGCGCCCATGTTGTAGTCACCGATGCTTCTACTCTATCTCCCCACACCTTGGGTGGGGTTTTACCCGTTGAGCGTTAGCGTGCCACTTTACAGCAAGTAGAACTCAAGAGGGACGCCTCTTTCAGGTGCTGGAGCGAAGCTTTGAGCCTTCTTGGACCAATTTGCACGGGGATGAAGCGGCTGGGCTTGTCAGCTGATGGCTGGAGTAGTGGGCCACCGAGTCCAATTTGAGTTCCTTTCATGGTTGGAGATGCCATGCGTGGTCCCTGATTTCTTAGTTAGTGAGCGCTCGCGGGGACTTCCCAGCTAACCTACGCTTGCTGTCGCTGGCGAGCCATCTTGTTGGCGCATGGAAGAGCAATCTGGAGGGCTCACTGATGCATGAACTTAGGAACTGCCAGGCACTTGCAAGGAAGAAGGCTTGTACTTGCCAGCCTAAACAAAACTGGAGCAGGTCCTGTCTAGATGGCGTTCACCACCTTTACAGCCGCTGTCCAGACGCTGGCCGGGAACAACTGGTTCAGCAGGGGGTACATGAAGAAATTTGGAGTATGCCCGCATCGTGCAAATACCGCCATCCTCACTAATCTTGTGATTTGGAGCCTCATTCACTGCTCCACTGATTCACTACTTTCGTGATGTCGATCCTCGTTTGCTTCCCTGCTCATGTTGTGCACCTACTACCCGAGCTTGTTTGACGTATCAGTGTTGTTACCACACTACTTTTCCCTAACCCCCAGCCACAAGACAATCTCATATCGAATGCTGGTTTTCTGTTGTTTTTCCCGATGGCGCTTGGACTCTTGTGCATATGGCACCCTTCAACTAACTAATTTACAATTATTGTAATTAGCACAAGCTGTTACCTGTTGTTTGGGGGCAACTGCGCAGGAGGGACATGGGTGTATCTGCATCCGATGAACGGGGCAGTGAGGTAGATATGGCGGGACGGGGCGGTAAGGTGGCGGAGGCGGGTAGGCGAACCCGCCCGGCGGTATATCCTGAGGGGTAGCGGGGGCACTGCCTCCGGGTGCAGCACCAGGCGGAACCTGCCCCAGCCTCATGTTCTGCTCTAAACTGCCTGCCAGCTGCTCAGGGCCATAGTAGCTCCACTCGGACTCGGTCGCCGGGATGGGAGACAGGCGGCTGCAGGAAGAGGCGTTGGACGATGCTCGAGGCCTGAAGTCGGGGCTGAAACAGAATAAGAACAAGGATTAGGGGTTGCAATCGTACGTGAATTGCTCCAGTCTTGTTGGAAAAAATAATTTAATAACGGAAAATAGTTCGAAGGCTAAGTGCTCTAGTGCTCTAAGATGAAAACTGTGAATTCCTCTAAAGAGTTAATTCGGAAATCGATGAACCAGCCGGTGCTAGTGGCGAAAATGCGAAAGGTTTATTGAGCAAAATTTAAGGAGAACAGGCTCGTGCCTGTTTGAAAATCGAGGCAGCCGAGGCCACCATTCGGATTTAGTATACAAATATCTTATGATAGGCCAGCCACCAGACAAAAAAAAAAAAAAAAAAAAAAAAAAAAAAAAAAAACCGGCTTAGGACGGAAAAAATCGTTCTGATTTTGGTTTATTATTCTTGGAATAATATACCTATGTAATCATGGTCGACGACTCCTATCGGCCTCAAAATTTGACATTATCCGTTTCAAGGTGTACATTCTACATTCCAAAACCAAAATGTCCGTCCGCCGTACGCCATCCGGGCCGCTTTGGGCAGTAGGAATTTTTTTTTTAATCTGAAATTTTGACAAAATACTTGGTTTAACATTTAGTTGTGCCCGCAAGGTTTTCAGCCCGATCGCCCAAACCCGTGGGGCGCTATGGGGCTGCGGGAGGGGCTTTTGGCTATGGGATCGAGTTAGGTGTCGTTTTCGAAGTATTTTTTGAAGTAGAATCCATTTTTGGGGGCCCCGGAACGATCCGATTTCACTTTGGGGATCTATAGGGCTTTCATGGGGCTAGAAATGGGATTTTTGAAGGATCCGGGAGGTCAAATACCCTGACTTTTTTTTTTTTTTTTTTTTGTTGTTGTTGTATAATTCAGGTTTTGGCTTAAAACTACCGAAAAAGTCACCGTATAATTTTTTTCAAGTAGACAAAATCAAATCTTGTAGCAAATGTTGCTACCATTTGAGCGCAACGGCAGCTTTGTAGGTAGTTCCAATAGGTCCCGACATACACATCTTCAAACATTGGCCATTTTCCCAAAAAGTTAGAAATCGTGGTTTTGGCTGTCTTTCGTAGGTACGCCTAATTGCAATAGCAAATTGACTGATCCAACTTTGAGTGCATTATGCTTTCTAAGAGCTCATTTGTTAAGTGCATAAGTAAAAATTTTCCCTTTGTGAAAGAAGTAATTGTAAGTAAACAAGTTGTTCGTTGTTTTTCATCAATTTTTTCATTTAAAAAATAAACCTCAATCCCGGGATTGGCTCAGAAAAATCCTGGGATCCCGGGGCTCAGAAAAACTTTCGGGATTGCAAGGATGTTTCAGTAATTGTCATTTTCGACAAGAAAAATGAAAACTTAGAAAAGTAAAAGTAGAGAATTTTCACTGGATACGATACTCCATCAAGATCATCGGAAGCCGTGAATTCCGCCAGGGAGAGATTCCTGGAGGTCGCCATAGCAGACGGTCCTGTGATTACTCGCCCAAAATACGGCATTTGCCACATAATCTACCTAAACGCCTACTTACTAATCATGTTCTCATTCTGAAAGTTTTTCGAGGTTGTACCGTCAGAGTAGCAGACTTGTAATAACCTCGAAATCGAAAACTTTTCAGAAAATGAAAGTGGACCCAGACCTTGAGACCACTTTGGTGGCAATGGAAAACTGAAAAGAGCCTAACTTCCTGATGGGCAGTTGTTTGCGACATAAAGGTGAAAGGAGGTTCAAAATTAGATCCTCCCAGGCCCTCCAGCGACCAAACTGGGGATTTTCCGTCGCTTTTTCTTGGGCAGCATCGAACTATTTTCGACAACCTTCGGAGCTCGGGAAGTTCCCACGGAGGTTATCGTAGGTTCGTTAGTGAAATGACTCACGGACCTATCAGATTTCAATTTTCTTGGAAAGCTTCGCTGGAAGTTTTATTCCATGGAAAAAATCCTCGTTTGATTTTAGCCTCATTTAGCAACAATAAGTTGAAAGACAAAATCGGGGCTGCATGAATGAAAATAAAACACCCAGACTGAGCGAATCCTCGTAAGAACTGGAGGAGGCGCCCTGAAACGAGCGTTTAATACTGTTTCATATCTATTAGACCGCTGAGCAGTATAGATTTACAACCGTTTTCTCTTCAACTCAATTTATTGGGCTATAAATGAAGTCCAGGGAGGAGGACGGGAGTCTTGGAGTCGTAACCCGACCTCTCTGAATCTCTTTTGAAACGGGTGCAAAACGACTAGATTCGAGGGACTGATGGAAGGAACGAGGGCTCCCTGTAAATTTCAATAGTCCGACGAGGTTTTTCAGTGGAGATGAGATTTCGGACTTCTGTTTGAAGCGGAACGCGATTTCACAGGGAGCCGTAATGGGCTCAAGTCTCATATGAGAGTCGTAAATGAAGATGTAGGGCAAGATAAACCCAATGCCTCGGTGATCGAGGTGGATTGGTCGGGTAAAAAGAAGCGGGAGTTGAATGGGGGAGATAACCGATTTGGGGGAAAAACCGTCTGTCTGCTCTAAGTGTATTAACCATCTCGTAGTTTCGTAAGAACCTTGAAAACCACCGGGAAGGTACAAAGTTCTTAATTGTGCTGATAAGGGGATCGGGGAACGATGCTTTTCATCTCCAGGTCAAGAGCAAGCGAGATGCTCAAAATGGAGAGAAGTGACATGCAACTCAGCTTGTTGGCCTATTTACGGGCCACTGCATGCTTCGGTATCGCCTCCACAAGATAGGATTATCTTTACATCGCGCAAGGTTAGAGTGACCCTTGCGTGGTGCCACGGTCATCAGGGCATTGAGGGTAATGAAGCTGCTCGGAAAGGAAGAGAGAGAAAGACAAAAAGCATTCTGCAAAATGAAATCTCTAAGTGGGAGGCACAGGAGAGAGCGCTGCACTGGCAGAGATTCCCTGGTTATAGGCAAGCGAGGCTATTTATCTTCACGTCAAGAGCAAGGGAAATGTTCAAACTAGAGATAAGTGTTATGCAACAGAATCTCCTGTACTTCATCAAGTCCTGGTGGAGGCTGGTACCTCAACCAACTTCAGAGACTACGGTTTAGGCAGGAAGAGGAAAGGGCTGCTGTCCAATTCAGAGACCTGCTGGGATAGGCGGGGCGTTCAACTCGGCGAACCTGGTGGGACTGCAACATGTCCAATCCCCCAACTATATGGCTGTTTGGAGAGGGCGTCTGTTACCGTCCATCGGTACCGTCTTGGGAAGGGCATATGTGACCAACCTGGTGGATGTTCTGAGCAGGCACAGAGGCAGTCCAGTAGTCAGGGGCGTGTGTCACTGCATACCGACAAAATCAGACCCACCAGGGACTGCAGCGGCACCCGTGAATTTAAAAAAAAACGCTGCAAATTTTACACAAGGGTTTATTATTCTGTGATATAGGTTACTTGTATAGACATTTAATTCTGTCAATAAAAAAAATTAAAAAAAATTTTTTTTTGGATTTTTATATTTCAAAAAAACTTTTTTGGGGGGATTTTTTTTTCAAAAATGTGTTTTTTCAAAAATTCTTTAATTTTTACTCGAAAAATATTGAACTTCTTGGGATCCTTCAAAAATCCCATTTTTAGCCCCATGAAAGCCCTATAGAACGCCACAGTGAAATCGGATCGTTCCGGGACCCCCAAAAATGGATTCTACGTCCAAAAATACTTCGAAAACGACACCTAACTCGATCCCATAGCTAAAAGCCTTCAAAACACCCCTCCTGTAGCCCCATTTTAGCCCCATAGCGCCCCACGGGTTTGGGCGATCGGACTGAAAACCTTGCGGGCACAACTAGATGGTAAACCAAGTATTTTGCCAAAATTTCAGATTTTTTAAAAAATTCCTACTACCCAAAACGGCCCGGACGGCGGACGGCGTACGGCGGACGGCGGACGGACATTTCGGATTTTGAATGTAGACCTCTTGAAACGGATAATGTCAAATTTTGAGGCCGATCGGAGTCGTCGACCCGCGTCGCGAAAACATAGGTGTATTATTCCAAGAATAATAAACCAAAAGGAGTTCCCAAGGATCCATACGATCAAGCAGCACTAAAAGAGTTGACTTCCCAACCTCCAAGCCGAAGTTAGTCAGAAGAGCAAAGGGCTGCCAGACCCCTCTATCAGATCCAGGGATCCAATATTACAGAAGTCCAATAACAAGAATCGAACCAATGAGACTATCAGACCATCCCGGGGACTTGCTGACCACCAAGGAAGAGGTGTCGTCCAGTCCCCGTGATGAGAAGCGACATCTTGCGGCCCACAGAGGCGATTTACCGGTTTTACTGCACTTTATAGAGTATACTATACTATAGTGATCGTAGTGATTTTTCCAACAATCCAAATTACCTACTCCTGGCAGACTCACCTTAATTGAAATCCATGGAGAGGGGAATCCGGGAAAAGATCGAGGCTTTCCGACACGGAACTACTTGGCGACGGTGTGGCGTCCAATCCGCTCCGAAGCGCTTCCACTTTCTTCTTCACCCGCCCCCGCCGTTTTTCGAACTTGGACGTCTCCATGGATGTGGCTCTCCGTCGGGCGGATTTGCCCGGTTTGGCGTCCGGGTTGATCATCCACCACGAGGATTTTCCCGTCCCTTCGTTTTGGACCCGCATAAACCTGTTGTGAAGACTGAGGTTGTGCCTTATCGAGTTCTGAAACAAAACAATGGAATAATCTGTTAATTGTATGGGCAGTGACGGAACAGCGTGGGTGTTTTGTGTACTGTGGATTGTTCGTAGCTTTTGCAATGTTAAATGAACGAAGGCGCAAAATCCATGTTCTCGCCGCCTTGCGGTTGGAGGATATATGGGATCCTGGTTAGCATTCCCAGGTTCCGTGCTTAATCGTCAAGGATCACCCATGGCCCTGGGGCCCTGGGGCCCTGGGTTCACTGCATTGAATAGGTTGTCGGAGGCAGTAGATTGCTGATTTGTGTGAGGTAGCACAGGAGGGAGTCTGACTGACAATGCCTATACCCCTGTGGGGGGGGGGGGGTGGATTTTTTATTATTTTTTTAACCTAAGAGCAAAAAATGACAAAATTTACCACAGCAAGCCTAAAAAAGTCGAAAAACAGGTTGAAAGGCAGAACTTGGAACAGTACAAACAAAGCCAACTGGGAAACTGACAAAAATTTCCTTTCTTCTTCTTGGTAGGTTCGTTGCTTGGTTGTCACTAATTTCATTGCTCTTTTTGAAGCTTCTCCTTCGACATCAAAGAGGTTATAAGGGAATTGCAATACAATTTTTCCACGTCAGGTAGTTGTGAGAGGCCTAAACTGAGACTACATAGGTACTATCGGGTAGCTCTTGGCCCATATAGCAAAACGCGAAGCAAGAGAAATCTAAATCCCTAGTGTGCACAGCATCCATCATTAATGTGTGTTTGGCGGCAGACGATCCCCTTAAAGTGTCCGGAGATCTTGGAATTAGTGGTAGGTGGAGGAAATAAATTTCAGTGAAGCAAGAAATCCCGGAATATATGTGAAAAGGAGGGTAACTTGGGCGTCATAGGGACCCCCTTGACTATTTCCTTACAAGTCATAAAGCAGAGAACGTCTTACAAGGAACGGTTCTTCCTCCCAAAGAATAGAAACCTCTAGAAGGAACGCGAAGATCGAGCTAATAACTCTAAAACCTGCGTTTCCACACCCTCCCACAATACCATATATCAAACTACCTTACACTTTTTTTTTACAGATAAAGTTTTCTTATGTAAAGCACTACCCTTTTTCCAAGGACCTTGATATATAGAGGTGCCTTTTCGACCTTAGTCGTTGGGGAAAGTAGTCGAACGTCCAACTTTTCCGATTGGGCGGTGACGGAGGGGGAAAGTGAAAAAAGGATATTCAAAATACGGGAATTCATCATCCCGAGTAACATCGTCTCTTATGGGCGTCTCTCACCGGCGCCAAAATTCCTGCTCATCTGGCATCCGAACGGAACAACCTCCGGGCAAGAAAATTATTCATTTTTCTACTGAACTTGCACTAAGACATCCAGTTTGAGCCGTTACCCATTCCGCGCCATTCGATTCTGTAATGTCCGTGCTGGTTGCTCATTAATATTGCTTGAAAGCGGTCCAATTCGTCGATATTTGTAGAGGCAGCAGCTATCAATGGGAGTCTAAACGGGAACGCGACCCTGTGTTAAACATTCAAATGGGCGAAACGGCGAAAATGGGCGGTACCTCTTCTCCTGCTGGCGGCCTCCCTGCCTGCCACTCGGGCCGAGAAACCAATTTAAACTTAATAAATAAAGAGAAACCAACTTAAACTTAATAATCTCAGCTTGGGTACGCACTTGGGTACAAGTCCGCAACTCGGTGTGACATTTATTATTTTTTGTTCAACTTGGCCACATTGAACCTACGTTTTGGTGTTTTCAGAGTATTTTTCGTACTATGCTCGCCGACCTGATTTTGTCAAGGCTTTCAGAGACATGGGGTTGCATTGTGCACTGTTGAGTTCTGTGCGCCTTCAGAACTCCGCCAGACACACAACACAAAAATAAAAGATTTTCGAACGTATCGGATCCAATTCTTCTATCTTCATTGAGGAAAGAAGAACTTTTCCAAGTATGTTAATAGCAGCAAATAGTATCGACCCGTTTCATAGACTGGTAAGGTTTTGTCGATTGTATAAGGAACAATAGATCCTTCCCCGGAGCGATCTTGGAAGTTTCCTATCAGATCGCAGCAACTTTGGATCTCAACCTTAATAAAGCGATATCCACCCTCTCAACTCTCCAACCGCCGAAAAACCCCTAGAAAGGAAAAGAGTTGTAAAAGAAAAGTGGACTCCCAAACTCTCATGAATGCCGACTAGCCCCCCGCTTGTGAGAAGTTAAAGCATAAATTCAGCGATACGGTTCCTTTATGAAGCAAAGATCCTTGTTAACTCTCCCCTTTTTCCCTTTTAATTTTTATCTCTTTGTTCCCTTTTTATCAAATTACGCTCCCACCCACCGCCCTTTGGGCCAATTGGGGCGGTCCAACTAAAAAGTCAACCGCATTTCCAAGTTTTCCCATTCAAAGAGTTCAAATGGGAGACCATTTTCAATATATCTTTATGCTCTAATGTTCATACATCCGAAAACTATGTCCGTTTTGAGGATCACGAATAGACGTTGTCCGCTTTCACTTCAACGAATCGGCGCGCCTTCTAGTGGTTGAAGATTTGAAACGACTCAAAGTTTTTGAAAGACTCTTCACAATGGGGATTGAGAAATTCCTGACGTCGTTATCAGGCTATAATCCATGACTTTTGTTACAGTCTACAGAGGATTCGAATATATAGTCGGAGGACATTCATTTTTTATGGGCCACAATTTTGAAAGTATTCGAGTGTTCCGCAGTCTTTGGCCAATTGAGGATTTTAGTTTCGAAAGGCCCTATATCCACTTTTTTGGATTTACTATTCGCAACGGGGGGCGAAAATCTTGATCAGCTTCAAAATTAAATTTTGTCATCATGCGTTTCAAGAGGCGCAGATTCCAAAACGCTGCAAATTTTACACGAGGGTTTATTGATCTTTGATATACCTAGGTTAACTGTGCAAAAATTAATTCTGTGTCATTAAGAGAATATTTTTGAAACAAATTTATTTGAAACGTCTTTCCGCTGTCCAGGTCGTTTAGAATAATAGGATTTTTTTAAATTTCGATAATAGAGTGAGAGTGTCGTTTTCGAGGTATTTTCGGACGTAGAACCCATTGTTTGGAGTCCCTCATCTGTCCCAACACTGTACAGGCGTAGTTATTTAATTTTTTAAATATAAATATTTAAATTAATATTTTCATCAATTATTTCAATTTTAATTTTATTTGTTTTAATTACTTCCTTTTACATTAATTTCTTTTTTGAAGTCATTTTTTCCTTTCCTCCATTCCTGCACCTGGTTCCTCAAGCTGCCGGCTACAGTAGCCGTTGGAATAATGATTGTTATTAATTACGCGTGTTGCGAAACGTAATTTTAAATTTCCATAACTACTTATTTGTTTCCTCTTATGAATTTATTAATTCAAGTTTCTATACTCCGTTGAATAGGTTTGTTCCTTCAGGGTGTAAGATGTGAGAAAATTGGGAGGATGAACTCGAGTTGTGGAGGGAGGTGTTACACTACAGTGGCGCGGGTGCAGAAAGTTATGATTACGTGAACAGTTCATAAGTTACTCACGGGATGGAACGCGAAATGTTAATTGAAAAATAAATACATCAAAAGTTAAGGACGGAGTCACTGATAGTCGGAATTACTAGCATGAAGGATAACCGAAATGAATTTTGTCGAGGTTATTAGCTGTTACAATTCGGGTGCAGCGAAAAAAAAAAACCAGCCTCAAGATGGTGTAGAATATTAATAAGCCCGCGCGGAAGGAACGTGCAGGTGTATCTCGGCGTCTGCGCCGAATATTTTAATGTAACTCGTCGCGGAAGGAACAAACCTTATATTGAAATAATAATTATTTTTAATTAATATTTTGATTATTATTAAAATTATATTTTCTAAACGTACCTACGGTTAATTCTTGCAGAATTATACCAAAAAAAAGAAGAATAATTAACCTTTGTGTCACATTGTTGCACACAAATTTTGCAGTTTTTTTTCTCGAAATTTCGGTTTAATTTTGAGTGAGGTCAGCTGATGCGCTAAATTAATTCATTTTATTATCATAATCTTCTTGAAATATGAATTTAAGATAGCAATGTTGGCAACCTCTGTTGACCTCTTCGTTTTCATCCAAGCAGTGATGCAAAAACTCTATTGACTGGGTTATGGCATTCTCAACCAACTTCGTTAACGATGGCACGAGCGGCGATGAAAAGAGTCGGAAGGGGAGAATCACACTCTTGTTTTAAAACAAGTGCACAGATTATCCCTGTCCCCTTTCAGCTTCGGGATAGTTAGCGGACTAGATGCCTCCGGTCACGGAGGGGGTGGGGGTGGGGGTTACCACATAGGGAGGGCGGGTTGGAGCTGCCATATCAGGAACGCCGCGCTGGCTGGCGCCTCCCGTCCAATTACGCCCCCATTACCAGCCTTTGCTTCCCTCCCTTGTTCTCGTAGGTCCACCAACAGCATCCCTCTTCCCCGTTCATTACATCACCGCTCCACCCTCACCCCCTACCTTTTGTTCATTACATACTACAGTAATGGTCTTATAAGACTGGGGCCTCCTATGAAAACTTACACTATTGATTTTAAATTTAATGGCCAGGGTTGGGTATCGAAGAAAAAATATCGATATTGGATATTCCGATATTCCGATGTACAAATCATCGATATATCAATAGTATTGGTTCAATACCCATGGCAAATAAAAAATGCTGCGAATTTTACAAAAGGGTTCAATATTTTCTATAGTAATTGTGCAAAATTAATTCTATGACAATCGAATTAAAATAATGGGTTAAGACGGATGTGGGACCCCGAAAAACAGAGTATGCATCCAAATATACTTCATCAACGACACCTCACTCGACCCCAAAGCCGAAACCCTTCCCGTAGCTAATTTTTAGCCCAACAGAGCCCCACGGGTTTGGACGATCGTACTAAAACTCTTGCGGGCCCAACTACAAAATGACGAACCAAGTATTTTGTCCAAATTTCAGATAACAAAAAAAAATGCCTACTCCCCAAAAACGGCCTGGACAACGGACGGTCGTTTCATTTTGGTTTTATTATTCTTGGAATAATACACCTGTAAGTATACCTGTACACGCGAAGGGGTCTAAAATTCTGATCGGCTTCAAAATTTGACATTATACGTTTCGAGAGGTCTAGATTCCCAAAACAAAATGTCAGTCCGCCCTACGCGCCGTTTGTGCAGTAAGGTTTTTTTTTTTTAATCTGAAACTTCGACAAAATACTCGGTTTACCATCTAGTTGTGCCCACAAGGATTTCAGCCCGATCACCCGAACCCGTGGGGCTCTTGACGGGCTAAAAAGGGGCTACGGGAGGGGTTTTTGAAGGTTTTCCGCTAGGGGGTCGAGTAAGGAGTAGTTTTCGAAGTTCTTTTGGACGCGGAACTCATTGTCGGGGGGTCACAGAACGATCCGATTTTACCGTGGGGAGCTTTCATGGGCTACAAATTGGAATTAAGTAGCCAATTTCATTTGTTTACAGAAAATTATATTGTCAGTATCATAATATTATTTTGCATTCATTCAAATTTCGATTTCTCAAAATATGAAAAATGTTGCATCATATTATGAATTTTTCCCGTTTTGAGAAAACTGAAATTCTAAGTTTCACGCTTTCTACCTACCTACTCACTTCTATCCTCATCTGCTTTGTCGTTTTATTTTTCCTAATCAGCTAAACTTTCATCTAGCGATATCACGGAAGGAGAAATCAATTAATGAATTACCAAGATTTGTAAAAAACATTTTATAAAATGTTTTCCAATAAATTGGAAAAATAAAGTTCACCCTTAGTCAAAATAGTGGTAGAAGGTTGAGGGTCAGAGACAGATCAGTGGAAAAAGGGGGAGAGTCAGAAGAAAAAAAAAAAAAAAAATGGATGTCTTCGAGTACCTATGTCAGTTTGTGCCAACATCATGGCTTAACGGCTGCACCGATTACCGTGCGGGTGGGCGCAAATTGACGAGCCAGTTCCGACTTAGGTATTTCGTAGAGTAACGAAAACATTGGAAAAAGCTAAAACACGGTGCAACTTTTGGCGTCTATTTGGAACGGAACTACGACGGTTAAAAGAGCAGTTTACGCTGACTTAAACGAGTACAAAACGATTTCTGTGCGATGATCCGTTCAGAAGTTGTTCAAAGATCATCAGAGGGTGGGTCTTTGAGAGTATTCGATTCGAGATAGTTTGATAAGTACAAGGTACTTTCATTTTGTTCATCTTCAAACAGTTTTTGACAAAAATACATGACTGGTTAAGAGACGAAGGTTATCACTGAAGTCTTCTCTTATCACTTCGTATTGCTGCCAATGGAGTACCTTCCTCTTTCTTTCTCCGTGATTCGGACGGTCCCCCTTCTTTCCCAGTAATTTCAAATTAAACATAGGGTGATCTCACAGATCCTACCCGTTTTTTCCTGTTTTAAAATCACATAATGAAACAGGCAGATTTCAGTACCAACCTTAACTCATTTCGGAAAACCGTGATATTCCCCCTGTAGATTTCACCTTATAAGGTGAAAATATATATATTGATTTGACTAATCCGTACACTCTGCTGCGTGTGCTGCACACCATGATACAAATTTTTTGAATTTTTAAAAATAATTTTATAGTTGTAGAATTAATCTTTGCTCTACTCAGTTATAACAATTTGTTATTAACAAAATAAAAACCCGATGTGTGAAATTTTCAGCGTTTTTGGAATTTACACATGATGAAACATTGGGGCATGAAAACTAGTGCTTTGAAAGTCCCTACTACTTGTATTAATGATATTTTGTATTCGCTTCGTACTTAGGTATCGTCCGTGGAATTGAATTGGACTGATTGACCAATGTCATTGACATCAGAGGTTATTCGAGTTCGGAGGAAATCAGTCGTCTTTTGTATTTCAACCATTCATCAAACAATGTTCAGAACTCGGTTTTTTTTTTTTTTTTTGTTTTTTTTAAAAGCCAAACATTAATATCGTTCGATTCTTTTGATGTCAAAGCTTTGCCGATTTCTTCTGTTCACATCTTTATCACGCTGGAGTACATCCTGGAAAACCCGTTGTTTTTTAATCCGGCTTTACATTTCATATAGGGGAGTTTCTTTTTGTGGTTTTTCATTGTATGTGTTTGAATGACTTTAATCTGCAAACGGGACGTGAAAGTGGGGAGATGTTGAATTTTATTGGTAGATTCACATAAAAACCTCGAATATACTCGAGTGGGTTTTATATTTCATTTATGAGTATCTCTTGCAGGTGATCGTCGTTGCTTTAATAAGAGGTAGATCTTTCATACGCTATTGAACTCACGAGAGCGTGCCAAGTTTCCAAAGAAAGAGAGACTTGAGCAATTCCAAGACTCGTGTTTGGGGAAAAAGGAGAACGTCAAAGGTCCCTCGTACTTCCTGATTTACCGTCCGGAGTAACGTATCGATTATGAAAATCCGAGCCAAAAGGTGGTCGCCGGAGGTGGTGAAATATCAAATCCCTCCAATGAGATGGCCCGAGTCCAAAACTGCAGTTAATGCAATCTTGGTCCTTTTGTTGGTGGTGTACGAAGTGGGCAGGTAGTGAGTAGTGTGGTGGAACGTCAGCGAATTTGGGGGAAGGGAGAGTTTTTAGGGGAAGTACAAAATGAAAACATTCGAGATGTACTATGTATAACAATACAAGTAGGTAACTGAATTAAGTAAATAGTCCGACATGTAATCATGTGTTTTACCTCTATTTGGGAATCCCGAAGAAATTGAAATTGGTCGAAAAATTATGCGTCCAAAATTACTCGAGAAATATTTGACCTCCTGGGATCCTTCAAAAATCCCGTTTGTAGCCCCATGAGAGCCCAATAGATCCCCTCGGTGAAATCGGATTCCACGTCCAAAAATACTTCGAAAACGACACCTAACTCAACCCTATAGCCGGAACCTTAAAAAAAAAAAGCACTCATGTAGCCCAGATTTAGCCCCACAGAGCA
Organism: Pilophorus perplexus; assembly: GCA_955831195.1. NCBI lineage: Eukaryota > Metazoa > Arthropoda > Insecta > Hemiptera > Miridae > Pilophorus > Pilophorus perplexus. Next base: position 7,324,359 of record OY037013.1, on the reverse strand, counting down.
CCACGGGATTGGGCGATCGAACTGAAAACCTTGCGGGCACAACTAGATGGTAAACCGATAATTTTGTCAAATTTTCAGATTTAAAAAAAAAAAAAATCCTACTGCCCAAAACGGCGACGGTGTAAGGAGATTTCGTTTTTGGAATCAACAAATCTTGAAATGTATAATGTAAAATTTTGAGGACGATCAGAATTTTCGACCTCCTTCGCGATTACATAGGTGTATTATTCCTAGAATAATATACCAACAGAAAACCGGAGGAAAACTGGTCGACGAGATCTACACGAAATCTGAAAATCGACTCCTCCGAAAACTCGTTTTGAGGGAGCAGGTACTCGTATTATGAAAGCAGAAACTGGTTTGGAGGGAGCAGTCACTCGTTTTATCACTGGACTTACCGCAAAGTTTTTAAATTGATAAGCAACTTATCCGTATCAACAGGAAAAAACTAAAGATGGGATTTTCAAAGTAATTTGGGGTCAGTTCATTCAGTTCATTTGGAAAAGGGGTCTCTCGCCCAAAAAATAAGGAACACCTCGCCAACATGGTCCATAATGATTTTGGGAGTGTTTTTTCCATGCCGAGTCCATGGCTACAACATCCATGAGGGGTAGTTTAGTGTAAGGGAGGAGGAAACGGTAAGTATAACACGTGATTCTCCGCGGGGGCCGCTAGACGGCGCCACCTTCCCCTCTTCACCAACTGGCTCACCCCTAGCCCGTAAGATCCGATCCGCTGATTGTTCCATATATATCCATACATTGGTTTAAGGCCGGAACTCGCCACCGAACATATTTCAACCCCGGTTAATAACATGGGAATATATCGGTGCACAGTTTCCTTTCCTGCGTTTCTCCCCCGTGTTCTTCGTCTTTTTTTATTCCTCCCCGACGACATCCATGCGAGAATTTTTTACTTTTTTTTTTACCTCGGAATGTCCTTCAAGCTTTCCCCTGTCGCTAAGTTCGGGTTTCCTTCCAGTCGTAAAATATTTTGATTCATTATGCAAACATAGATTTCAAGTTCTACGGATCTCGGTTTATTATTCATAGAATAATCAACCTGTTTTCTCGACAGGGGTTTCATGATGTGTAGATTTCAAAATTGAAATCTCCGTCCGCCGTCCAGGATGTTTTGGGCAGTAGGATTTTTTTTTCTAGAACTTGATAATTGAACAAAAAACTCGGTTCTCCATCTAGTTGGGTTTTTGGCAATGGGGCCGAGTTGGGTATCATTTTCGAGGTATTCTCAGACGTACACCATTCCAGACGTCTATGGGGCTACAAATGGGCTTTTTGAAAGACTGTGTCAGTGGGGGGGGGGGGGGGGGGGGGCTCGCTTCACTCGGCTGACCACTTTCCCGGACAGAGGCCTCGCTACGCGCCCTCATTTGAATGATAGGTCAATTGATGGGGTAGGATACAGAGGGATTCTAATCCGACCCTTTGCGAGGAGAGAATAAAATTCCCGAGCCCCCAACAAACGCGGCACCTTACTGACTTCTTACCGGCATCTGAAGTAGCCAGCAGGAGAACTCTCTACTTAGCGCTTTATCGACCTGAGTCAGTTGGGATTGAGTGAGATCTCACAGACCTTACACGCGCCCCTATAAGGTCGAAGACACACACCACACAAACGCACGCCTCCCTATGAACGCGGCACAGACTTCACAGACTGCAAGAGCTCCGGACCCAGTCATGTTTATTAAGAATCGTTCATGAAGAATATGAATACCCTTAGAATATGAATACCCTTATTATTAAACTCGCCGTCGGAATTTGTTCTTTCGGGATTTAGCATTAAAATTCAGACCTCAAGGTTGGATACAGAGGAAACGCCGTTTCAATCGGACCAAAAACAACAAAGATACGAATATTTGCGCGGATTGGCGCTCATCGAAAATCGCGCTCAATGTGCTTATCGAACTGCGAATCCAAATTCGAAAAAAATCAGGGGTTCTCATTTAAAATAAGAAAGTTGGGCGCAAATCCGCTGATTTGGGCGCATTTTGAGGGAATCTCAACTCTACCAGGAGGGGGCAGAGAGGTCAAGACGGTAGGAGAAATCGCCTTTTTTATGACTTTTTAAAGGTTATTTTTAATAATTTTTTAAATTAAATTTTTTCTTTCAATTTTCTGTTAATTTTTCAACGTCATAAATATAATTTTTGTATAATTCATAAAAATAAAAAATAAAATTCATATTTCATTTTAATATTATATTTTTATAATTTGTATTAAATATAAATTATAAAAATTATAAAAATATAGGTAGGTACTCTTAAAATTAAATATAAATGGTTTATATTGAATTTTAATATAATTCATTGTGTAAAATTTCCAGCGTTCATTTGGATGTGATTGGTGGATTTGTTGAAGACGGTAAAATAATACGCTGACGTTTCCAAGAAGTATTCTCTGACATTGCAGTAGAAAAGTGACAAAAGTACAATGAAGTGCTCAGTCGTTTTTCGTCCAAGTAATACTTCTATTAGATCACAATACTGATTCCAACTTCTACGGTGTCATCGCATTGTCCCGAGTAGGCTACGGTCTGTGTATGTCTCAATTAGCGGAAATTGAAGGTTTAGAACGGGCCAGTTACGGACGAGAGCGAAAAACTAGGGGGAAGCACAAGTAGAACTTGAGAGCCAACAGAGGGCTGGTAGAGAACAAAAAGGGAACGAGGGGGAAGAGGGAAGGCGTAAATCAGTATTAAAAGCTCAGCTAGAAGCGTAACAAGGTTAGCGCCCGAGTCGTATGATGTATGGAGCCGAGAAAGCTCTAATTACCTAAGTGGTGGGTACATCTCGAATCTCTGGCTTGAATCACGTCTTTCAGCTCTCATAACTCCCCAACTGATTAAGCGGTGTGATTATCAATTAATGTTTGCATCAACGCTTCAAGTTTAATGATAATATCATAAAACTGTCGGATTAATATTAGTAACATGAACTAACTCAAGTTGGAAAGAAATAGTACCAACTAAAAAATTACCTAAGAAGTAACTTAATTACTCAAAATTCTACCTAACATAAAAGCTTTATTAGTTACGAAAAGTAATGAAGATATCAAGTAAGAAAGTAATTAAGGCATAATCAAGATAGATCTTTTTGATGTGGGCTCCTGTTGCTCGTCTCAGAAGTGAGGATCCGTCGAATGAATCTCGTCCACAGTCATAAATGAGGTCAAACGCAGCGATATGAATTAGAATCATCAGTCACTTGTTAAGATAGCATCTCAATTAAGGGCTATCGTATGTTGGTCAAGGAATGGACCAGCCGAGATGGACTCGACAATGAGGACTTGAATCTGAGGAATTTTTTGATTATTTCGGGATGATAAGTGCGATAAGTGAAGAGTGAATTCCCGGGAATTTATTTTTTAGAGATTATTCGCAACGGGGTATTTTTTTTTTTTACTGATTTTAATACTTTTCTGTCCCATACTACCAGCATTTTGAACTTTTTAGCGCTTTTTGGCCAAAAAAACATTTTACAAAATCAAAGCGGTTGCTTGCCGATGTTGCAGAGGTCTAATCCCATGAGGTGGTTAGGGAGAGAGAACGACTCCTCTGCTGGTTTGAATACTAAATTGTTTATTTTGGTAAACAATTTAGTATTCAAACCAGCAGAGGAGTCGTTCTCTCTCCCTAACCGCCTCATTTTACAAACTTATTGAAAATGCTAATTCGTAAAATTTTAATGCCAAGTATACAAATAATTCTTAAATATTGCTGTTATATTCCATCTCTCTAAAACACCTTTTACTAAATAAACTGGAAAGCGTACAAGGAGACCTTCCCAACGTAGACAGTCAGACAGACAGACAGACGCAGGCATTGTATTTCTGGTGGGATGGGATGGGATTGCTATCTGGGGCTGTGGATAAGTAATTGCTCTTGTTTCAAATCAATAGGAAGGCGGTAGGAGGCTGCGTACGACAGACAGACAAACGGTGAGCGCTGTAACGAGGAAGTGACAAAAATTGAAATTTGGTAGTGCTTTAATCGTAACGGAGGTCGACGAATCCGATCGGCCTAAAAATTTGACATTATCCGTTTCAAAAGGTCTACATTCTAAATCCAAAATGTCCGTCCGGCCGTCCGGGCCGTTTTGGGCAGTAGGAATGACAGAATAGTTGGTTTACCATCTAGTTGTGCCCGCAAGGTTTTCAGCCCGATCGCCCAACCCGGCTAAAGTGGGGCTGTGGGAGGGTTTTTTTGAAGGCTTTTGGCTATGGGATTGAGTTAGGTCCTATAGGATCTATAGGGCTCTCATGGGGCTACAAATGGTATTTTTGAAGGATCCCAGGTGGTCAAATGCTTTCCGAGTTGAAAAATTTGAAAAATGTTAGAAAACAAATTTTTTTTGAAACATTTTTGACAAGATTTTTTCTAAAAATTTTTTATTGACACAGAATTAATTTTCGGACGAGTTTCCTATATTAAATAATAATAAACCCTTGTGTAAAATTTGCAGTTTTTTTCTCCTCGAACGTCTGAGTAATTGAAATTTACCCAAGGGTGACCTCCACATGTCATGGTTGGTGATGGACCTTGCAAGGTATACTTGTATACAAACAAATTAACGAATAAATTCCGGATATTCACCGGGAATGTGGAGCTAAGTAAGGCGACATTCCAGGCTAAGGGAGTATTCCCATAATTCGTACCGACAGTCATGACTCATGACGTCAAAGTCGCCTTGGCGAGCAGCCCTAATTAAGGACCTTTTCCTCGTGCCCTCTTCACCGTCCCTTTTAGCGTAAAAACAAGATGCTCAACAAGTGTGAACAGAACACCTGTGGAGTCTTCCTCACCTGAGCCTCCCCACCGTCTTTTCACCCTGGCTTTATCACGTGCCGGGTAGCCGCTACATCCCATTCCGACCCTTCACCCCTGAAGCACTTTATAGCTATAAACCCTCACCTTCCGAGCACTCCGAACGCCACCTTTCTCACGCAACCATCTTTTTATGAACCAATTCGGTCTTTTCGAAGATTATTTCGGTATTTTATCGTGGAACATGCTTTAGCCGTGACCTAACTGCCCAAAAGCTTTAGTCTGGGAGGGAGGCACGGGAGTGTCACGTTTTCCTATTTGTTAATCTATATTTATAAAATCCAATGTTTGTGGCGGTTTTTGGTTTATTATTCTTGGAATAATACACCTATGTTTTCGCGACGGGGGTCGACGACTCCGATCGGCCTCAAAATTTGACATTATCCGTTTCAAGAGGTCTACATTCAAAATCCGAAATGTCCGTCCGCCGTCCAGGCTGTTTTGGGCAGTATGATTTTTTTTTTTAAATCTGAAATTTCGGCAAAATACTTGGTTTACCATCTAGTTGTGCCCGCAAGGTTTTCAGTCCGATCACCCAAACCCGTGGGGCGCTATGGGGCTATAATGGGGCTACGGGTGGGGTTTTTTGAAGGCTTTGGGGTATGGGATCGAGTTAGGTGTCGTTCTCGAAGTATTTTCGGACGTAGAATCCATTTTTGGGGGTCCCGGAACGATCCGATTTCACTGTCGCGATCTATAGGGCTTTCATGGGGCTAAAAATGGGATTTTTGAAGGATGCCAAGAGGTCAAATAATTTTCAAGTAAAAACGAAAAATTGTTGAAAAAAAAAAATCCTCAAAATTTTTTTTTTTTTCATTGACAGAATTGAATTTCTGTACCTACAAGTAACCAATATCAAAGAATAATAACCCCTAGCGTTTTTTTTTTTTTTTTCAACTCTGAGAGGAAGTACTCCTAGAACTTATTTTAAGTCTGGTGTACGGATGGCAACGATACATCGGTATTTCGAAAACATCAATGTTTTTGAGAACGACATCGATGTTTGGCTATCAATGTTTCCATCCATCGAAGTTTGTTATCCATTTGTCCTAAAAAAAAAAAAAGGGTTTTTTGGTGGTGTACAGAATCAAACAAGGGTATCGATGAATCGTATCGAGTTGATAATCGTAATCTCTCACGAACCGCCCCCTACTACCTGGGGTACCACGAGGTACCGGGCTTGAGGTCCATGTTGGTGACAATCGATACATCGATACATCTTAACCATCTCTGCCATCTTTGTCTGGGGACTCGTGCTGGCTATAAAGTTAACCTCAGATCCGACAGGAATGCCGGTTTACACTATCTATTAAATATTTGAGTATCAATAATTGATTAAAAACAAGACTTATTTTCACTTAGTGTATAATTTAAGTCTTAAAAATAAGACTTAAATTTCACTTAGTGATAATTGATTAAAATTATTTTAATAGATTTTGTAGCATCCTGACTCCTGCATTTATTTCATTTTTTTTCAGCGATTTCGTTGAACCATTCTCGAACCACATTGGAAGGAAATTCACCTCGAATGCAAAAGACCTGACAACGGCCCGATTTTATGAAACATTAACACACAAAAGAGCTGCACAATTATGAAACACAGCCCTGACCAAACCAGCCTATGACTCGCTTTTCTCACAATCGTACAATCGGAGCTGCATATCTTTTGACCAAAAACGCGTTTCGATCGACAAAAAAAAGAAGGAGGCAATTACAAAACCTTTGTCTGATCCTGCTTTGGATGACGAGAAGTGAGTCCCTTTGGTGAACCGCATGTTCTGCGATAATTGCACTGTTCGGACAATATCCAGGAGTACGAAGTACACCCTCAGGCGTTGCGAAGGCTTTTGGTGTTTCGTTTGTGACCGTAGTTTTTACCCTCTTTTACACCGTTCGTAAAATTTAATGAGGGTTGTACGAACAAACGACAGAATACAGTAGGAGAGTATCAAAAGAAAAATTCAAACGGAATACTCTGTTTTTCGTTCAGTGGGGAATTTCGAGTTATGATTCACCATTGAACAAATATACAAGGGGGGAAATGTTCAGTTTGAAAGTACTGCCCTGCTGGGCCGTGAAAAGTGCACAAACGAGCTTACTTATCAAGTGCATTGGTGGAGGAGAGGATGTTGGCACAAAGAAAAAACTGGTTGTATGAGTTGGGTGCTCGGAGGTCGTTGACTCAGGATGCAGAAGAATTTGTCCGAAGAGGCGATAATGGGTAGCTGATGCATCTGGCAGCGGGATGGCTCCAGAGACTGGTCCAAAGAGATGCAGGATATATTATTAAATTTGAAAGAACGCGCCGTTGCATTTTTCATTGAGTCGCAATCGACAGTAAGAAAATTTAATACAAGCAAAATTTCTTAAAACAAAGTGCATGAGTGCATTTCGATGGAGACGAAGTAAGAGGATCAAGCCTAAACCAATCTACGGCGCTGATGACACTCATTTCATGGGTAAGTAAAGAAGGGTAAGTGAACTGAGACAGACCCAAGGCTTTAAGATATCTCGTTTCGCTCGCCCTTTTGAATAATAGGTGAGGTGATATGGTAGGATACAGAGGAAACGCCGGCATCAGACTGTAAACGACGAAGATAGGAAGAGATGCGCGGATTTGCGCTCAATGGACTTATCAGAGGTAAATTTTGCCGGGGAATCCGAATTTGAAAAAACATTTAGGGGTTCCAATTTAAAATAAGAAAGTTGAACGCAAATGCGCGGTACTTTAAAAACCTGTTTTGGGATCAGTCCCTACAGTATTTTCAGCGTTGGAGCTGGTTATTTGTAGGTTCAGTTTCAGTTCACAATGACATTTTTTTGCCATGGTGAAGGGTTAGGAGTGAAGTGTCAGTTAGCATGAAATTCGCTCAATCGTCCGGAGCGAGTCACGGAGCGTCTGGGGAGAGGAATAGTGAGGGCTAACGCGAGCGCCCACTTGACCCGCGGCGTTTAAGCGAACTAACATTATCAAGGATTCTACAGCAGTGTTGCCATCCACGGATTTTTATCCGTATTTATACAGATTTTTTGTGTCTGCATAGATCATTATCTAAGAATGTATCTGTCGTACGTATTTTGCTCTCTACATAATGTTAGGCAACTAAATGGGTAACCCAACACTCAAAACCTGTTGAATATGAATAAGTGTTAAACAATTTATTAACAAGTGTAAATTTTTTTTTTTTTTTTTACAAATATGTTCTCTCTAGCCTCTAGCCTGACAGACATGAGGGTAGATTTATATTTTTTAAACGCTGCGATTAATAAGTAGGTATATAATATTTTTAAAATCTCTTCTCTTAGTCATGATAGATTCTGGGCAGAAACCCCCCTTGAATTGCCCACAAGGGTTTATTATTCTTTTGTATCAATTGAGAACAAATTACATCAGATGTAAATCTATGACGGTTTTTTTTTTTTTTTTTTTTTTTTTCAAACTACAATTTCGTAAATGAATTCTATGTCTAGAAGTATGTACTCTGAATAAGACACTTTTTACGACCTCCTGACTTCCTTCAAACATTTGAAGCCCCATTGATAGGTACCTAGCTACGGTGAGGATGGATCTGAGACCCAAAAAATGGTCTCCCAAAAATTCTAACAAAGCGGCAACTAACCCAACCCCATGGCCAAAACCCTTAAAAAAAATCCCTCCCGTAGCCTCTTTTTATCCCCACACCTTAGAGAGATCGGACTGAAAACGTTGTGGTTACAACTAAATGAGGAACCGAGTATTTTGTCAAACTTTCAAATTTAAAAAAAAAAAAATGGACGGCGGGCGGATATTTCATTTTTCCTCACTATTCCTCTCCCCAGACGCTAGTGAGCGAGTCATTTGGTCACCTAGCATCAATTTAATTTTATCACGTTCAAATTAAATGAAACAGGCAGTAAGTTAACGAATTTCTATTTAATAGATTAAATGAAACAGGCAGTAAGTTAACGAATTTCTATTTAATAGAAATTCGTTAACTGATTTTTGTCGAAATATACGAGCTATTATTTAAAAGACTGACCTTCTCGCCGAATTCATACGGCTCGAACCTTCAAAAGCGAATCCCGCACCAGTAATAATTATGTCTGAACCGCTTATTTGTTTTGAAAACATCGACCTCACTGTGTACAAACAAGGTGAGGATATTATCAGCCACCAGAGCGATGAACCGCTTGAGTCACCTTTCGCAGAAGCCCGACATTAATCGCTCCTGATTGCAGGTCTGGACGAATAATGGAATTTCATTAGAAGAATTTCGAAGGAGCTCCGAGAACCGATTTGCTTAAGCTCAAGCCCCAATCTGAATTATGTTGTCGGAGTTTCTCGTTTGACCGTGTTGCATCTAGTTGAAAACCGAAAGAGATGCAAAAACGTCTGTTTGATTAGTCATTTTTTTCGTGTAGGACTTTCGAAATCATAATAAGAAAGATGAATATCACAGCTTAGGAGAAAAGGAAGAGATCTTCATAATGTCACAACGGAAAGCTGAAAGTGGTTTAAATTCCTTCACACAGGAATCAGAGTTTGGGAATGGGTGGCCCAAAAACAGGGCCTGGTTTTCCCCTTTTTATGATGTTAGGCCATTTCTAACGAAAAGTAAATGTTAAAAAAATTTTTTTTCATAAGGATAAAATCTGCGTGGAATCCTATCAATTCAATTCGGTTAACCCGTTTAGGCAAATCAAACGTCAAAGATGTGTTTTTTTTTTTGTTTTTTTTCAAAATTGCCTGGGGCCAATGGGCTTGGTTTCTAAGTGAGTAACGAACCACTTTCAACGCCCAAATCATAAAGAAATCTCCTAGTTATCACATTTTATGTCAACGGGAGTAGTTTAGAGCATTTTCAAAATGGGGTCCGCTGTCTGGGAACCCTGTATACATTTACCAAGGCAGAAGTGCATCCAGAAGTAGGTAGCTTAAAAAGGTTACTACAACAACATTTTTGCTGAATCTGTGCTTAAGCAGACCCAATCTTGTTGATATGAATTAAAAATAACCTTGTAAAGTACATTTAATTGTCAATAATTGACCCTTCAGCCTTGTGCATGACCCCTGAAGGACACGGGAACATCTTTATTTTGCTAATAGAATAAAAGTAGAACATGGCCTACTCGTGACATATTTGACCGAACTTCAACAACTTTCGACCCACAAAGTTTTTTTTTTTTTCATCTATTTGAACGGGAGGCTTAGGACTCCGTCCCGCCCCCCTATTAAATCAGGGACGCTAATCGATTCCACGTCACACCGGCTTAAAACTTTTAGAGGACTCCGTCCGGTAGGATTACGATCGGCCAAGTAATTTGTGAGGACTCCGTCCAGGGGCTGCGATGGGAGAAATTTGGGATTGGCGTCAACAAACCTGCTACTGGCTTCAAGAATAAACAAACTAGATATCACAATGCACTTTGCATCCGTTGCACCATGCTCTTTGCTTCCGTTGATTCGCAATCTTTCTTTCTCTATAAAGCCCGAACCATGATAAGGTTGTGGCTCAAACAATTTTTTGGGCTCTTCTTTTTGCCTCCTTCAGACTTAGCCCCTGCATTTCATGAATTTCGGGCAGGAAAACCCAGGAACAGCGGTGCCATATCATGAAAGGATCTTCATCATATTATAAAGGATCTTTATCTTATGAAAGGATCTTATGAAAGGATCATTATCTTATGAAAGGATCTTTATCTTATGAAAGGATCTTTATCTTATGAGAGGATCTTTATCTTATGAAAGGATCTTTATCTTATGAAAGGATCTTTATCTTATGAAAGGATCTTTATCTTATGAAAGGATCTTTATCTTACGAAAGGATCTTTATCTTACGAAAGGATCTTTATCTTACGAAAGGATCTTTATCTAACGAAAGGATCTTTATCTAATGAAAGGATCTTTATCTTATGAAAAGATCTTTATCTAATGAAAGGATCTTTATCTTATGAAAGGATCTTTATCTTATGAAAGGATCTTTATCTAATGAAAGGATCTTTATCATATGAAAGGATCTTTATCTAATGAAAGGATCTTTATCTTATGAAAGGATCTTTATCTTAAGAAAGGATCTTTATCTTATGAAAGGATCTTTATCTTATGAAAGGATCTTTATCATATGAAAGGATCTTTATCTAATGAAAGGATCTTTATCTTATGAAAGGATCTTTATCTTATGAAAGGATCTTTATCTTATGAAAGGATCTTTATCTTAAGAAAGGATCTTTATCATATGAATGGATCTTTATCTAATGAAAGGATCTTTATCTAATGAAAGGATCTTTATCTTATGAAAGGATCTTTATCTTATGAATGGATCTTTATCTTATGAATGGATCTTTATCTTATGAAAGGATCTTTATCTTATGAAAGGATCTTTATCTTAAGAAAGGATCTTTATCTTATGAATGGATCTTTATCTTATGAAAGGATCTTTATCTTATGAATGGATCTTTATCTTATGAAAGGATCTTTATCTAATGAAAGGATCTTTATCTTATGAAAGGATCTTTATCTTATGAAAGGATCTTTATCTTATGAAAGGATCTTTATCTTATGAAAGGATCTTTATCTAATGAAAGGATCTTTATCTTATGAAAGGATCTTTATCTTAAGAAAGGATCTTTATCTTATGAAAGGATCTTTATCTTAAGAAAGGATCTTTATCTTATGAATGGATCTTTATCTTAAGAAAGGATCTTTATCTTATGAAAGGATCTTTATCTTAAGAAAGGATCTTTATCTTATGAATGGATCTTTATCTTATGAAAGGATCTTTATCTAATGAACGGATCTTTATCTTAAGAAAGGGTCTTTATCTTATGAATGGATCTTTATGTTACGAAAGGATCTTTATCTTAAGAAAGGATCTTTATCTTATGAAAGGATCTTTATCTAATGAAAGGATATTTATCTAATGAAAGGATCTTTATCTTATGAAAGGATCATTATCTTATGAAAGGATCTGTATCTTATGAAAGGATCTTTATCTAATGAAAGGATCATTATCTAATGAAAGGATCTTTATCTTATGAAAGGATCTTTATCTTATGAAAGGATCTTTATCTTATGAAAGGATCTTTATCTTATGAAAGGATCTTTATCTTATGAAAGGATCTTTATCTAATGAAAGGATCTTTATCTTATGAAAGGATCTTTATCTAATGAAAGGATCTTTATCTTATGAAAGGATCTTTATCTTATGAAAGGATCTTTATCTTATGAAAGGAACTTTATCTTATGAAAGGATCTTTATCTAATGAAAGGATCTTTATCTTATGAAAGGATCTTTATCTTATGAAAGGATCTTTTTCTTATGAAAGGATCTTTATCTTATGAAAGGATCTTTATCTTATGAAAGGATCTTTATCTTATGAAAGGATCTTTATCTTATGAAAGGATCTTTATCTTATGAAAGGATCTTTATCTTATGAATGGATCTTTATCTTATGAAAGGATCTTTTTCTTATGAAAGGATCTTTATCTTATGAAAGGTTCTTTATCTTACGAAAAGGATCTTTATCTTACGAAAGGATCTTTATCTTATGAAAGGAACTTTATCTTATGAAAGGATCTTTATCTTATGAATGGATCTTTATCTTATGAAAGGATCTTTATCTTATGAAAGGATCTTTTTCTTATGAAAGGATCTTTATCTTATGAAAGGATCTTTATCTAATGAAAGGATCTTTATCTTATGAAAGGATCTTTATCTTATGAAAGGATCTTTATCTAATGAAAGGATCTTTATCTAATGAAAGGATCTTTATCTTATGAAAGGATCTTTACCTCATGAATGGATCTTTATCTTATGAAAGGATCTTATGAAAGGATCTTTATCTTATAAAAGGATCTTTATCTTATGAAAGGATCTTTATCTTATGAAAGGATCTTTACCTCATGAAAGGATCTTTATCTTATGAAAGGATCTTTATCTTATGAAAGGATCTTTATCTTATGAAAGGATTTTATCTTATGAAAGGATCTTATCTTATGAAAGGATCTAGAAAGGCAGGACCTGCTTAGATAGGTAGGACCAGCAGGATAGGCAAGACCTGCAGGATAGGCAGGACCTTCAGGATAGGGAGGACCTGCAGGATTTAGCCTCTTTAGCCTCTTCGGACAGAGTCCTTACTTTCTCTTTAGCCTCTTCGGACGGAGTCCTTCATTTTTGCTAAGCCGACTCAGGTGGGTCGGGACGGAATCTTATAATTTTCTTAAGCCGATGCCACTGACTAATGAGGGGACGGGACGGAGTCCTGGCCCTCCCATTTGAACGTTTTGAGCTGTTAAATGTATGTACACCGGAGACTTCCAAAAAATACATACCTAGGTAATATTTATTACTCAACGACTACATAACCTTAGTTCAGAAAACGTCAACTGGCACTGTTGTATCTCTCCAGGATTAATCACAACCATCGGTACGCTTTTGCGCTTTCGCGGTACGTTTCAAGAACCGGAGTTTCTCATTATATGCAAAAAACCAACTCATTTTCCTAAGATGGGCGTGACCGGGACAAGAAAAAGTGGACGGACGAGAAAAACCCTTATGATTTATAACGTGGGGGAACTGCCGTTGAATTTGCATCCCAGCAGGTGGGAGTGAAACGGCTGGCTGCACCTCGTAATCGGTAGGTGTGGAGAGCTAGAAGTGATCAAGTGATAATATCCATCTGGTAATGGCAATAATTCAAAGACGATTGCGAAATCAAGGGGGATTTTGAGCTTTCTGATTTTCTTCATAACATCGAACTTCAAATTTGTCTTAGCAAAGACGGCAAAACATTCGAATGTCTTTTTCTGCCTTACTAAGTCTTGGTGACACGCTTTTTACGTGTTAGTCTCAGTTCGGTAAGCGACTCACGAAGCTATTCTATTCTATCCCGCGATTCTGCCGTAGCTCGTGCGCCGCTGATTAGGACGAAGGTGGGAAGGCCTTACGCTGAGGAATGGGGCGTGGATGCCTCTCCCCCTCCTTCGCGACCGTTGGGTCACCCCCCTTCCCCTTAAGAAACAAGACCATGTCCAACACCCCACCCCTCTGCTCGTTTAAAGGCAGTTAGGATGAACGAACGGCCTTGCTCAAGGTGCGCCAACGAGAAATCAAGCCCTCCAAGCGAGGAAAACGATGAGACGGACGAGCGTCGAGGAGGTTTGCTGTGTCACAAGGATGACCTCCTTTAGGAGGTGCCTAATTCAAATTTTCCCATGTTTCTTAGGATTAGTACGCTATGAGAATGAACCAGACGGTTTGTGAAGCCTTACCCACAAACGTGTTATGGAGTCCGTCATCACTGGCTGATTTGGCGCAGGTGACAAGTGCTTTGGAGGTGAAAACATCATCGTCTAGTAGATGAGTAATACTCAGCATTGTATTACTTACATTGATTCAGTTTAAATACTCGAGTACCTATTGCGCAACAGCTAGACAATGACGATGGCATCGAAAGTGACAGCCACCAGCACCAAAACTGCCGATTATGAGACTCAACCAACAGGTAAGAATTCTCTACGTTGGCAAGAATTTACTTAATGGCAGATACACAAACCATACTATGGTGTATTATATATGGTATATTATACCGGTGTAGGAGGTATTAAAAAAATATGAGAAGCCAGGGGCTTCGACACTTGATCGGAAGGAGTAAAGCTGGTGTCCACGTAATTCAATTTAGGTACCCTGCCCTGAGTCCAGGATCGACAGTCCAGGACACTAATAATATTAGTGTCCTGGACTCATTTTATTACATATTATGAAAACAATCCGTCCACCCGGAAGCAGGTGAGAGGTTTTTATGGAGGCTATTGCTCATCTTCTTTATTCCTCATTTTGATTTCTTATTCTGGAATAAAACACCTATGCAATCGTGACGCAGATCGAAAATTCTGATCGGCCTCAAAACTTGACATTATGCATTTCAACATTCCAAAAACAAAATGTCCGTCCGAGCCGTTTTGGGCAGCAGAGGTTTTTTTAAATCTGAAATTTTGACAAAATACTCGGGTTACCATCTAGTTGTGCCCGCAAGGTTTTCAGCCCGATCGCTAAACCCGTGGGGCTCTTTGGGGCTAAAAAGAGCCAACGGGAGGGGTTTTGAAGGGGTTTGTCTAAGTGGTCGAGTTAGGTGTCGTTTTCGGAGTATTTTAGGACGTAGAATCCATTTTTCGTGGTCCCAGATCTGTCCAAACATTGAATTGAAAAAAAAAAAAAAAGTGTCGCAGCATCTAAATTGTCTGGTGAGTAAAAAAGGTTTTCGGATAAGTACCTACATTCATAAACCTCGTCGACTTGAATTCGAAAACTAGTCAGCTACAGATAATCAAAAAATTGTCTTTCTCTCTGTGACGATCTCCTTCCTTTCTACTAGCCATGTTAAAATTCAATAAAACAGAGATCGAAAGAAACATGTTTTAGCCAGCTCGATTTTTTCTGAATGCTAATATGCTGGGTTTCACCATCACCTGAAAGTGGATCTAAAACTGCTATCATTTGCAACTAGCGATTCCCGGAAGGGGTCGCAACTATAGTGACCAAGGAAAGACTATAATTTTAGTAACTTGTCGGTACGAAATGAATCTACAGACCTATTTTGGGGTAAACATTCTCGTTTTTAGCTTTTGATTCTTGGGTTCAGCCACTGTCAGTCCACCTCTCCATTATCCACCCCACAGGGCAACTTGTGGGTCCGCGCACTTGCTGCGAAGTTGTTCGAGGAATCTTTTAAAAATGCCACCAATCGCCAATCCGAGTTTTTTTTTCTTCTTTCTCCTGTTTCTTCCGTCATAGCCAATTTACAGATCCATCACGCTCCTTCTCGGAGGGTTCTCTGTAATTTCTTTCAATATTCGCGGTGGGTCAATCGTTGCTTCGCACCTCCCGGACACAGTTAATTTTCAGCCAAAGGCTATCTGATCTAATCGTCCATTTAATTGGAAACGTATCATCCTAACTAGGTCACTCGACATATTTACGAGGAAACGCCAAGTTTGATTGGGCGAACGAGGAACTGGCTCGAGCTAACCAGGAGCACTAAAATTCCAGTTCCCTCGAAATCGCACAATGGACATGCTTCGATTTTTCCTTCAATCGATAGAAAGCTTTTCAGTAACACTGAAAATGCGGTCAAAAATCTGATCGCAAGTTCATATTAATTTTAACAACTTAAGGAATAGTCGAAAATGTGAATTTGCAGCGGGAACAAGCGATCAGCTGTTTGGGTTGACGTCACTTACGAAACTCGTCCCCCATTGGTTTGTGATTTGAGCTCGGTCACAGCATTATGAATCGAACTGCACTCGTCGTCTTTAAGGTTAACTACCGTTGAACTCACAAGTTGCTCACGTGAATTCACGGCCAAGAATGCAAATCGATCAGAACTTTTGATAAAGTTGATAGTTGAGATTAATGAATATTAATAAAATTTATTTCATATTATGATATTTAATATCAACAACGTGAAAGACTTTCTGTCCCAAATTGATTTAACCCGAAATGGCAAGTCCATTCCTTGTTCCAAAACAGCACGGTTTCAGCGTGGCCGCTTTTCAGAGACCCAAAACTCATAAATGCAACCGGAGAAGATTAATGTGCCCGACGTCGAATGACACTTGATTATCACATTGGTTTGGTAGCCTCTCGGAAAATGATTAATGCGCCCAAGACGGCGCCTTCTTGGTGAGCATATTTCAGACTTCCTTCGTTAAGGACATATAGGACCGGTATTTGCAGAACAATGCATCCCACGACTCAACACATCTGATTCCATAACCAGAGAGAGAAAAAAAGAGGGGAAAATCGCCAAAGTAGTAGTTGGAAAATAGCGTAGGCCCCTTATGTATGTAGACGGGCATTGTTAATGAACCGAATCGTATGTAATTCATCAATTCCTAACCCTCCCACACACCAAGAACCAGCGTGATCCTCCGCAGATGCACCAAATACATTAATCACTGTTCTCTCTTGTCTTACTTTTTTCTCTCTCTCTTCTTCTTTTAGAAAAAATTCCCTTTATCTGAGGGTTGATTTATTTATGAATGGGAGGAGGCTTTTCCTTCGGCACCAAAATGCGGGGGTGATTTCGCCCCCCTCGGGGTATTTCACAGCATGCCGGAGTCATTAATATCCCTTGTTGGGTAAAACCCGCATGAAAAATTGTGTGACGTTTGAACGATGAGCCCAATATTATTGATAAGTCTGTATTGACAATTTAATGAAGAGTTTTTTCGAGGAATTTTGTGCAAGAGTAGTGAAGAAGTGCATGAGAACCGAATCCAGTTCTAACCTAATCAAGTTTTACGTCCAAAAATAATTCGAAGACGACAACCAACTCGATCAAATAGCTAAAAGCCTTGAAAAAAACCCTCCCATAGTCACATTTTAGCCCCATAGCGTCCCAAGGGTTTGGGTGATCGGGCTGAAAACCTTGCGGCCTTAAAAAGTATTGTCAAAATTTCAGATAAAAAAAATTTAAAAAAATCCTACTGCCCAAACGGCGCCGACGGCGAACACCGTGCGAAGGGCGGACATTTCGGTTTTGGAATCCTTGAAACGGATAATGTCAAATTTTGAGGCCAATCAGAGTCGTCGACGTCCGTCGCGATTACATAGGTGTATTATTCCAAGAATAATAAACCAAAATTGGAAATAATTTGGGCTCTTTCACAAACTTCAGTTCAACTTGAACGACACATTCACCAACCATGCCATGCCCATGCGCATGCGCAATAGAGGTCCTCAGACTCCACGACCCAGACCTTCCAACAATTATTATGGCCCCATAATAATTGTAGGAGTGTCTGGGTCGTGGAGTCTGAGGACCTCTAATAGGCCCTATAATAGGGCCTACTGTATTATAGGGCCCCCGAGTCGGCTGCTGTTGAGCCGAGCTCGGGAGAAGTTGCGATTGCCAGTGCGCTCGAGCTCAGTAGCGCGCAGGGAGTGAGCCCCTCGTTCCAGCGTTGGCGGGACGGATATCGATTGGACAAGCGTGGGTAGTTTTCCCTACAGTACTCTTTCAAAAACGTCAGTCTACTTTTTATGCGAAATTCGTCTTAATACATAAGTGAGATTAATCCGCATTGAACATGGATGCTGGAAATTCATACGGACCATTACGCCCAACCGAATTTATTGGCCGCCTGTAACATAATTGTATGAGTATACAAAAGTAATAATCCTCCCCCTTCACAGCTTCATTTTGCATTTTAATCGGACGACCTGGTTCAAACTACAGAGCAGCATACTAATGACCGAGATAGAGACAACTCAAGCTTCCCTAATGCTGATTTGAGCCAATGAGAAATGTTTTTTGGCTTTAACATCCGCCAATTACGGGGGCCGCTAGAGGCGCCGATGTCCCCGTTTTTGCGCCGATTCTTTATTCTCTTTCTAACTACCTTCAGATTAATGTCGTGGCATTTTTGGACCCCGTTCAATAGTTCGGCTGTCGCCTGGAAAAGCCAGACGCCTGCTGTCGGACGACTAGTCACTTTGATTGCCGCTGGATCGATTCTCGGAAACATAGAATCTATGAAACCCGGACTAATCATCCCCTGGGGCTGGGATGATTAATGCAGGTGTGCGGGTCATTTCAGGAAATAATAATTGTTATTATATTTCTGGAAATGTCTGTAAAGTACCTCGAGGAAGCAGACTGGGAAAGCATGAATTATTTTTGAGAGAGCAAACAGTCGTTTTAAGGAAGCAGGATCTGCGGCTGTCTGCTCTGGGTGGTTTTAAGCGAGCAGACACGTGTTTTGAGGAAGCAGGAACCGGTTTTGAAGGAGCACTGAGACGTTTAAGGGAAGCAAGTACCGGTTTTGAGCGAGCAGACGTTTTATGAAAGCAAGAACCGGTTCTGATGGAGGCAATAAGGCTATTTTGCAGACCCTCACATGTCCAATAATTCGAGTTTTCAAGTTCAACCATCCAAAACTTGCGCCCTACATTTTATTTTGTAAAAACAAGGTAGGTTGTGTTAGCACACCTTTACACTAGAGCATAGTAAAAGGAATGCCATATAGTCCGGGAGCCCGTGGCCAAAAAAGGTGACCATTGAGTTGAAAACGCTCACCCATTTTTTTCGAAAATGTCCTCCGTGAGGAGTCGAAAAATGGTTGTCTGCCGGTCTGAAGCCGTGGATTAACGCCATGGTCGCCGACCATAAATCTCAAAATCAGTGGAAATTTGACCAAGGAGTTGATGGCTATAATCAAGATCCTAGGTCGAGAATGGGGTATAAAAGAAAAATTTACATGTCTGCCTTCCCCCACCCCTGGATTTTTGTCTGCAGATAAATTTTAAATTTGCCAAAATTCGGATCAAATTCTGACTTACAGAGTTGATTGCTGCAACTTTTATGACGTGTTTGTATGCACATGAGAAGTTCAAAAAACCTTGTCTGCCACCCCCCACTCGTGTACTCTTTGTTGCAGACAAAATTTAAATTCGACTAAATTTTGATAAAATTTGCCTTTCACAGTTGACGATTGAAATTGGTTCTGTGCATTCCTATTAGGTCACTGACCCCTGAAAAATTTGTCTGCCCTCACAATTCAATTGACGTTAGGCTGCAGACAAATTTGAAATTTGTCAAATTTTGGGTCAAAATCGGACTAATTTTCTTGATTCTTGAAACTTGGCGTATAAGTAGGTATTGGTAAGTAGTATTAAATTTTACAAGTCTGCTTCTTATATTGCACTGCTGGGCTTGTGCAGACAAGTTCAAAAATGGTCAAAATTTGAGCTAAATTTTGACTTAAGAGTTGATGGCTGAAAACGGTGCCAATCTCTTCCACTTTACTCCAAAACACTAAAAAAAATTGTCTGCCTCCCTCAAAATGTGGACACGATGTTGCAGACAAATATTTAGTGACCATAAGTGGAAATGAAAATTTTCGACCAAAAATTGGCTTAAGGAGTTGATGGCTGAAAATTGTGCCAATCTCTTCCACTTTACTCCAAAACACTAAAAAAAATTGTCTGCCTCCCTCAAAATGTAGACACGATGTTGCAGACAAATATTTAGTGACCATAATATGGTCATTCACATATTATGTGGAAATGAAAATTTTCGACCAAAAATTGACTTAAGGAGTTGATGGCTGAAAATGGTGCCAATCTCTTCCATTTTACTCCAAAACACTAATTTTCGCACAAGTAACCTATATCAAAGAATAATGAACCCTTGTGTAAAATTTGCAGCGTTTTCATTTCTCATCGAAATCCTCGGATTCGACATATATGTCGTATACATATATGTCGTATACATATATGTCGTATACATATGTATACATATGTATATGTATACATATACATACGTATTTCGCATATTTGGAGGGAGCAAAGCCACCATAATATTGTTTTGGAGGTGATCAAGGTGGTTTCTAATAGTATTTTGAACGCCGAATCGAATGAGACCAACCGCAGATCTGTAGGTGCATAGCCTAGGAGCTAGAGCGCTTTGAGTTTTATTTTTCATCAAAATTGTCGAAATCAACTCATATTTTACACATTTGGAGGGAGCAAAGCCACCATAATAATGTTTTGGAGGTGATCAAGGTGGTTTCTTATAGTATTTTGAACGCTGAATCGAATGAGACCAACCTCAGATCTGTAGGTACAATAGTCTAGGAGCTAGAGCGTTTTGAGTTTTATTCTTTATCGAAATCCTCGGATTCGACATAATATATTACATTTGCTCATTTGGAGAGAGCAAAGCCACTATAACAAGCCATCAATTGAATTGAATAGATGAGCGCAACCTTTTGTTATTACGATATATTTAATGAGCGAGAGAAACTAAGAAACAGTAGGTATCTAGCGACCAAACTATGCCACACAACACATCATCCACGTGATGCTCATTACGTAAACAACTGCACCCTAACGACCGACGCGTAATAAAACCTTATGCCGATCAGAGGTAGCGAACGGCTCAGGCTGCAAAAATCGTTTGGAGTCGTTGGAATCAGCCTGAAAAGCTCATTCCATAGACCCTTGTACCAACGAAATCGGACAAAAACTTTCGTCCCCCTTTTGAGGCCTCCTTAGTTACACATCAGAGATAAACAACTTTCGTCGTGAAGGACCTCCCGAAAACCGATGAAGGGGATGAGGGAGGAAAAATCAAGGTAGCCTATAAACACCCCCCGAACTCGCTGATCACAATGAGACCACCCTCATGAAAATCTGTTGAGCCGCTCGGGCGTGATGCTCTGTACACAAAAAAAACAAAAAAACAAAAAAAACATACATGTCGAAGAGGTGAGCGCACCTTTCCATTTTTTGGAAAAAGGTTGCGCTAAAAACATACATGTCAAAGAGGTGAGCGCACCTTTCCATTGTTTGGAAAAAGGTTGCGCTAATAATGTTTTGGGGGTGATCAAGGTGGTTTCTTATAGTATTTTGAACGCTGAATCGAATGAAACCAACCGCAGATCTGTAGGTGCAATAGCCTAGGAGCTAGAGCGTTTTGAGTTTTATTCTTTATCAAAATCGTCGAATTCAACCGATATTTTGCACATTTGGAGGGAGCAAAGCCACTATAATAATGTTTTGGGGGTGATCAAGGTGGTTTCTTATACTATTTTGAACGCTGAATCGAATGAGACCAACCGCAGATCTGTAGGTGCAATAGACTAGGAGCTAGAGCGCTTTGAGTTCTATTTTTTATCAAAATCGTCGAATTCAACCCATATTTTGCACATTTGGAGGGAGCAAAGCCACTATAATAATGTTTTGGGGGTGATCAAGGTGGTTTCTTATAGTACTTTGAACGCTGAATCGAATGAGACCAACCGCAGATCTGTAGGTGCAATAGACTAGGAGCTAGAGCGCTTTGAGTTATATTTTTTATCAAAATCGTCGAATTCAACCCATATTTTGCACATTTGGAGGGAGCAAAGCCACTATAATAATGTTTTAGAGGTGATCAAGGTGGTTTCTTATAGTACTTTGAACGCTGAATCGAATGAGACCAACCGCAGATTTTTAGGTGCAATAGACTAGGAGCTAGAGCGCTTTGAGTTATATTTTTTATCAAAATCGTCGAATTCAACCGATATTTTGCACATTTGGAGGGAGCAAAGCCACTATAATAATGTTTTGGGGGTGATCAAGGTGGTTTCTTATTGTATTTTGAACGCTGAATCGAATGAGACCAACCGCAGATCTGTAGGTGCAATAGCCTAGGAGCTAGAGCTTTTTGAGTTTTATTTTTTATCGAAATCCTCGGATTCGACATATATTTCGCATATTTGGAGTTAGCAAAGCCACCATAATATTGTTTTGGAGGTGGTCAAGGTGGTTTCTTATAGTATTTTGAACGCTGAATCGAATGAGACCAACCGCAGATCTGTAGGTGCCATATTCTAGGAGCTAGAGCGTTTTGAGTTTTATTTTTGAGCGAAAAAATATCGCTCAAAAAATAATCATTATTTTCTGAGCAGAAAAGTAAAACTCAAAAAATAATCATTATTTTCTGAGTGAAAAATAAAACTCAAATTTTGATTTTGAGCGATTCCCAAAAATGAAAATCACTCAATTTCAACCCCTGAGATTTATTATTTACATTAATTATTTGTTTCGTCTTGGGAATGAAGTATAGAAATGAACAATAATTGTGTTGAATGAACTGCACCAGTTTACAGTTGGTTCCGACAGCAGATAAAGCACCCTCGTTCAGCATCTTATCTAAATTAAGTCTGCGATATCGTGACTACATTCTGAGGGAGGCAGACAATTTTTTTTTTAGTGTTTTGGAGTAAAATGGAAGAGATTGGCACTATTTTCAGCCATCATCTCCGTAAGTCAACTTTTGGTCGAAAATTTTCATTTCCACTTATGGTCACTAAATATTTGTCTGCAACATCGTGTCTACATTTTGAGTGAGGCAGATAATTTTTTTTAGTGTTTTGGAGTAAAATGGAAGAGATTGGCACCATTTTCAGCCATCAACTCCTTCAGTCAATTTTTGGTCGAAAATTTTCATTTCCACTTATGGTCACTAAATATTTGTCTGCAACATCGTGTCTACATTTTGAGGGAGGCAGACAATTTTTTTTAGTGTTTTGGAGTAAAGTGGAAGAGATTGGCACCATTTTCAGCCATCAACTCCTTAAGTCAATTTTTGGTCGAAAATTTTCATTTCCACATAGGGTCACTAAATATTTGTCTGCAACATCGTGTCTACATTTTGAGGGAGGCAGACAATTTTTTTTAGTGTTTTGGAGTAAAGTGGAAGAGATTGGCACAATTTTCAGCCATCAACTCCTTAAGCCAATTTTTGGTCGAAAATTTTCATTTCCACTTATGGTCACTAAATATTTGTCTGCAACATCGTGTCCACATTTTGAGGGAGGCAGACAATTTTTTTTAGTGTTTTGGAGTAAAGTGGAAGAGATTGGCACCGTTTTCAGCCATCAACTCTTAAGTCAAAATTTAGCTCAAATTTTGACCATTTTTGAACTTGTCTGCACAAGCCCAGCAGTGCAATATAAGAAGCAGACTTGTAAAATTTAATACTACTTACCAATACCTACTTATACGCCAAGTTTCAAGAATCAAGAAAATTAGTCCGATTTTGACCCAAAATTTGACAAATTTCAAATTTGTCTGCAGCCTAACGTCAATTGAATTGTGAGGGCAGACAAATTTTTCAGGGGTCAGTGACCTAATAGGAATGCACAGAACCAATTTCAATCGTCAACTGTGAAAGGCAAATTTTATCAAAATTTAGTCGAATTTAAATTTTGTCTGCAACAAAGAGTACACGAGTGGGGGGTGGCAGACAAGGTTTTTTGAACTTCTCATGTGCATACAAACACGTCATAAAAGTTGCAGCAATCAACTCTGTAAGTCAGAATTTGATCCGAATTTTGGCAAATTTAAAATTTATCTGCAGACAAAAATCCAGGGGTGGGGGAAGGCAGACATGTAAATTTTTCTTTTATACCCCATTCTCGACCTAGGATCTTGATTATAGCCATCAACTCCTTGGTCAAATTTCCACTGATTTTGAGATTTATGGTCGGCGACCATGGCGTTAATCCACGGCTTCAGACCGGCAGACAACCATTTTTCGACTCCTCACGGAGGACATTTTCGAAAAAAATGGGTGAGCGTTTTCAACTCAATGGTCACCGTTTTTGGCCACGGGCTCCCGGACTAATATATATTTATTAGTTCAGGGTCAAGGTGAGCAATAAGGTTTGTCCAACGAGTTTTCAATTTTGAAAGCAGACTAAGTAGTGAAGTCTCCACTGCGGCTATGACGTCACCACAAATTGCAGTCAGGTTATTATGAAGTTCGATGACTTCCTGCCAGGTCATCTTCAAACTACAGGCCCTTACCATTTGATTGTTTAAATTTAAACAAACAAATCGCTTCAACTACTTCGCTCCAGTACTTTTACAGTACAAGTACTTTTTTGATGAATTTCGCAGAATACCTCAGATTTAAGTTGGAGAAGAAGTGACCAAAAGGGGAATCCTCTAGTTGTTACTCTGACCTGTCATCATGTGTTTGAAGGAAAAAACGCAGACCCTAACATTTTCGTCATTCTCATAAGTTGAGGAGGGTCTGCGCATCATTCAGGATGGGGTTGGAAATTGTATATATGCGTGACATAAAAATGAATCCCTACTTTTTATCTAATTTATTGGGGTGTAAATGATGACATCCCCCCAACCCCTCTTCAAAAAAGGTATATTGGAATAAAAATGCAAATTTGTTGCTTTTAAACTTAAACTTACAATTTTTGGGTGATTTTCTAGTTCACATTGTGGGTTAAATATGGAACCTACCTTTGGAACATTTCAGTACCGAACCGAATTTCATTTAATTGTGATAATTTCCAGCTTATCATTATGGTGAGCTTTAGGATTTATTTCTGAGATGTGAAATTGGAAATAATATTATTTCTATACAGTCTTTAAAAAAATTTATGAAAAAAATAAAAAAATAAAACAATAATTGAACTCCGGAAAATGAGAGTCAAATATCCCTACTTTCGGATAATCACCCAATGTACTATTTACAGGATCGATGAATGTCAGATAGAATGCTCAGGATACCATCATTTTATTTTGTTCCGAGAGAAGCAAAAACAAATAACTGATCAGTCTTGTAGGATAAACGAGACGAAACACAATTTTATCCCATCTCTTAGCTTTTGTTCATTTCGTAAACGTCAAATGTTGGACGTCCTATTCAGAGTGATAAATGAGTTTCACATTTTCTTTTAACGTTATCCATAAGACCAACAACTCTTTCCCTTCATCAGAAAGCATCAGAGGAAATCTATTCATTGCATCCGTACATCTCTCGTCTCAGTTTTTATTGTTGGCGTAATAAAAGGAAATCCTTTGTGTTCGCAGGGTCGGAAGGATTTCAGCGCACAATCAAAATCCAGCTACCATCAATCAGTGCACGCAGTAATGAACTAAGCGCCGAATCGCGTTTCGAGAAACTTTCGAGAGCGTTGCAGAAATGACACTTATTATGATAATAATAAATGGCTAACGCTCGAGGAAGCTGGCGTCTCACGCATTTTCATTTCGGGATTCCGCAGGCCTTTTTGGGTTCGTCCTTGTGCCGAGCCAAGTCGATGAGGTCGTTGCCCCACTGCCGACCAGACGTTGCTCGAGAGGCACATGTGGTCCGCGCAGGATTCGAGCTCGATAATAATTGGATGATCATCAAATTCCTCCGTTCATTACGTTTCGGATGGGAATTTTCGCAATTTGCAAGATTAAAAATTTTAATTTTTAATTAATACACTTACTTCAATTTTAATTTTTTAATTTTAAATACATTTAAAAACCAATCATTTATTAACCAACTCCAAAAATACCGAAGAACTTTATTGTTTCAATTTGCTTACACGGTAGAGAGGAGCCTACATTATTTAAGCTGTGCTCGGTTAGGACAGACACGAATTCTCCAAAAATGAATTGAAAAACGGAAAAAGATTGAGAGGAATGGGGGACTCTGATCCACTGGATGTAGGTCATAAATACAGGAGACAATAAAAAAAAAAGTGATTAATACGGAGCTAACGAAAACATGTCACGCGGAGTTCAAACTAGGAGAATTATGATACTTCGTCGTTTATTTTTTCGTTGATTCTTTGGACGATTCGGGAAACGCCCGCCGGAGAAAAAAAAAAGAAGTTTCCGTGTATTTGATTTATTCTCGGCCACGCGTGTAGTTTTTATTCCACTTCAATCCCAGGAGAGGCCGCAATAAAAATCCGAAGGGAAATTCGCACGTTTGGTCCATCGTTTGGTGAGAGGTTGGGGATCAACGCCTTCGTTGAAAATTAGGGGGAGTGTGTGTTGAAACGTAATGGGAGTGGCGAATCAGGGAACTGTAGTGGAATGGAATTTCTCGTATTGTCTTCGAAGCACCCGGACTCTCCCAGCAGGGTGAGATCCAGAGACAATCACAGGAGGTCTGCGCTTTTTATTCATGCCAAACCAAACAAGCGCACCATGCAAGCTGTGGGGAACTCTACATAATATGAGTAGATATAATCCACTCAGTCCAATCGATGTCCTTCCCGCTCAAGCAGGTTCAGGGGTCTGACGCTCAGCGCGCTACTGAGCTCAGGCGTGCTGACGCTCGCCACTTCACCCGAGATCGGCTCATCGCCAGCAGACTCGGGAGGCCCCTCAAACATACCACCGGCAGCTGTCAAAGCCCGTCCTTCTGTGTATTATCAATCACGCATAATCGCAGTTATTTTCACTCTACTTTCAACGATACGGAAATTTCCGATACGTCACTCCCAAAACTCCAAACAAAGCGGCGGCGCGATCAACGACATAACGCCTTCGGTACCCCGCTTAACACAATAATTAAAACACTGCCCAGAGAAACACAAGACCCCGCACTGGCAATTTTATAGGTGAGTGACTAAAACAGGACTTTTTAAAATCAATGAAATTGGCGCGCTTTTGGTTTATTATTCATGGAATAATACACCTATGTTTTCGCGACGCGGGTCGACGACTCCGATCGGGCTCAAAATTTGACATTATCCGTTTCAAGAGGTCTACATTCTAAATCCGAAATGTCCGTCCGCCGTCCGCCGTCCGCCGTCCGCCGTCCAGGCCGTTTTGGGCAGTAGGAATTTTTTTAAAAATCTGAAATTTTGACAAACTACTTGGTTTACCATCTAGTTGTGCCCGCAAGGTTTTCAGTCCGATCTCCCAGAACCGTGGGGCGCTATGAGGCTATAATGGGGCTACGGGAGGGGTGTTTTGAAGGCTTTGAGCTATGGGATCGAGTTAGGTGTCGTTTTCGAAGTATTTTTGGACGTAGAATCCATTTTTTTGGGTCCCGGAACGATCCGATTTCACTGGGACGATCTTTAGGGCTTTCATGGTGCTAAAAATGGGATTTTTGAAGGATCCCAGGATGTTAAATATTTTTCGAGTAAAAAATAAAGAATTTTTGAAAAAGAAACATTTTTGAAAAAAATAATAATAATAAAATTTTTTTTAGATTAAAATCCAAAAAAAATTTTTTTTTTTTAAATTTTTTCATTGACAGAATTAAATTTCTGCACAAGTAACGTATATCAAAGAATAATAAACCCTTGTGTAAAATTTGCAGCGATTTTTCTTTTCTTATAGTTTCCTGAAACTGATTGGGAGAAAGGCATACCAATACAAATCGGTCTAACAAGATGACAAAGAGTTCGGCAACTCCGAGGCCATAAATATGTCCGTCCTGAGGACGAAAGCGATAATTAAAAGCGGTGGGAGGGTGCATATTGCATAGGAGGCACTTAGCAAATTGGATCAAACCCTCCCTTTAGGAAGGCGGAATAGTGGGAGGAACTGTGTCCCCTAATCACATCAGTCGGCCTAACTTGATCACCTATACCGGGTCTCTTTTCGTTTTCCTACCCCCCTCCATGACAGCCATTGTACCTTTTAACTATTGAAATGATCGGAAACCCCAGGACCAGGAGGGAATTTTAACCCCCTTATAACGAATTAGTGGGACGAACCTCTGTTGGCAGCCTGATTGTAATTTAGTGAAACCGAATGGGCTTAACTTTGGACTGTGAATCCATTCATAACGACCAGATTCAAAGCAGAAGAGAATCTTCGCAGGACGGACCAAGATTGATCGAGGCGCAGTAATCCACATAAAAGAATCGGAGAAAAAGCAGCCAGAAAACATCAGAAAGCAGAGGGGGAAGTGGAATGGATTGAAACGGAGGTTTCTCCTAGATAGGGTTGGAAGGCGCCGGGAAGACGTGATTTCCATGAAAATTAATCCGAGGAGCCCAATGAAGGATCGATAGAAGAACGCCTCTTCAGCAATTAGGACGACTTCCTACGACTAATTAGTCCGACTTCTTCCACCCGCACAGCTAAAAACTTACGACTCCTGTTGCGCTCAAATACAACTGTAGAATATAATATTCTATATTGACCGGACCAGTCTGCAAGTATTGTACTTGTATTGCAGACTGGTCCGGTGTCTAGAAAAGGCTTTAGTTCGTTCGAATGGGGGCCGCTAGGTGCCGCCTTCACTGCTCGTACAAAATGGCAGGATTGCGCGAGGGTTGTCCCTTCGCCATATGACAGTGTCACAGGTTCGTGGTGACCCCTTGAGTTTTCTCAACTCATCGACCTTCATCGTTGTCACCTACATTTTAACCAAATCAGAGGGAATCTTCCTCTCTTCCAACCGTAGGTATGCAACCCTCACAGCACAGGTGATGCGTTGTACCTACTAAAATTTGACAGTTTGCCTAGGCAATCTGTAAAATTTATATTTTCTTCCAACGGAAACTAAAATTTGACAGCTTGCCTAGAATTTAGGAACTAAAAGAAAAGAAAAATTATTGGTACCTTGGTATGTATTGAAAAACTTACCAACCAATGAGCTTCAAAAACGACAGTCTATTAAATAGAATTTTGGCTTACCTGAAACAAACAAGCAAAACATTCAGGAAATACATCAAGTCAACACAAGGGTTATTTGTTCTCAATAATCAAATGGTACCAGGGAGCATAACTAACCCTTTGCTGGTTTATGTTAATTATGTTCATTATAAAATACACAAATTCAAGGCCGGTTTCAAGAAACTAAGCCCTACTGCCCATAAAAGAATATTAATAGGCTTAGTATCTTGAAATACGTATCTCATGAGGATGAATTCAACTAAGTTAAACTAGGAAACTACCTATGTTGGCTCATTTGTAAAATTCGTTCGAATTAATTCATTTATGGCAACTTCTTCCATCTTGTACTAACGAAGACGTTTTGCCAAACCGTTGCATTACTCGACCTCTGCATGGTAGAGTAGGCTACTGGCTACTGTAACAGTGGCCATGCTGTGGCGTAATTTTCCCCTTTTATCTCACCATTCAGTTCCTATAATTTTGAGAAGGTGATAAACATACGCTGCAAGGGTTCATTTCACTGAAAGGTTACCAAAAAGCACAAATTAACTCCCGTCGGCTTCGCCTGATGTACAGAGTTAAGATTTTACAGGCCTCTGTTAGGATTTGCCCTCACTTTATCAAATCAATGGAGCAGATAAAGAGCTATTATTAGAGAACACCGTAAAAACGGTCTTAGCGGCTCCCGGAGTTGGAACGGAACTCAAAAGTGTTCGTCAAACTTTTTTTCTCTCCCCCCCCCCCCCCCCCCCAAACAGGTTTTTAGCGCGTTGAAATATGGCGGAAATAATGAATTCTGCAATCACTAAATCCTTCCTTACCGGTTGATAGGTATCAATAGATGCGGGCGAATATTTCAGGATCACAAAAATTAATGTCTGCTCGCTACGATTGCTGCAAACTGCAAAGAGCAGCTCTCCCGGTGCGAATGGAGGTCATACGCCGTAATTCACGCAAATGTCACAATCCTTCAATGCACGTCAATAATCCGACTTGAATAAAATTGCCTCAAAAGAAGCTCGAAAATGTAAAAATACACCGCCATAAATTATCATGCTTAAAAATTTAATGCAACGTTGCTTCAAAAATGTGTTTTTGTGAAACGATAATAACCGTTGACAAATTTTAGTTATGTTCTTTTCTTGTTCTTATTTTCAGGTTCCACGATGCAGTTTGAAAATTCCGAGTAGCTTTAAAATTTGGAATTCATTTCTTCAGTTTGTTATAAATTTGAATTTCAAATCATAGTATTATGTATATAATATATAATAAATAATATGTATTATATACGTAAAAAGTATTATATATATAACGTTAATGGTGATATTGATACTTATCTTCCGATATTTTATCGATATCGATACTCCGTTCCGATGATAAATTTCCCCTCGAAAATATTTAATATCGAATCCTAACTACTCATATGGTGTCCGATTCCTACTATCATCAAAATAGGAAAATAATTGAATCGTTGCATCGCCTCGACTAGTACCAATATTGTTTATTATTCATTAATAAAATTGATTTTAAAAACATTCGTCATTGAAAAAAAATTAAAATTTATATATATATATTTGATACTGTACAACGTTTGGACAGGTCTGTCCAAACATTGTACAGTATCAAAAAAAAATATTATAAATTTTAATTTTTTATGCATCTATGTGGGACCTCGGAAAATGGTTTACGCGTCCAACATTACTCGGAAAACGACACCTTATTTGACCTCCCGCGATCCTTCGAAAGACCCATAGATCCCGATGGTGAAATCGGATCGTTGTGAGACCTCCAAAAATGGATTCTACGTCCAAACCTACTTCGAAAACGACACCTAACTCGACCCTACAGCCGAAACCCTTCAAAAACCCTTCCGTAGGCCCTTTTTAGTCCCACAGAGCCCGACGGGTTAGGGATAGAAAACCAAAATTAATATCTATTAACCGAGTGTTTTGCCAGAATTGCAGATTTTAAATAAATTCCTACTGTCCGAAACGGCTCGTAAGGCGGATGGCCATTTGATGACAAATGTGAGGCCGATCCTAATTTTCGAACCCTGTCGCGAATACATGAGTGTATTATTCCAAGAATAATAGACCAAAATGAAGATGATTCTGAAAAAAGTCCTAGAGGAACGGGAAATGTACGAGTTTATATCTTTTGTGCAGCTTCATTTAAATATGAGGTTCTCTCAAGGGCGTCTTGATCGAGCAAGTCCTTCCGGTTCCGCCTCGCAACTCACTTCACCTTAAGCCGTAATAAATCATATTAGTACGTAATCACGAGCGACCTGACCCTCTTTGAGATCCATCCGAGAAGTTTTACGAGCCTATCAAGTTGGAGCAGTAAAACCGTCCCGATACAATCGTGCAGGAAGGGGTTACAAACCCTCGAAGGTTGCTGAGGTCAGAGTGAATAAGCGCCTGAGTACTCCGTGAGGTCATTGGTTTGCTAGACGAGCCGATCGGGAAGGAAAGACACCTAGACGAAACAAGGACAGGCATCATCGTAGAAAATCAAGGTGACTCCAGTTTTATGGCCCATCTGGCCATTATGTTCCGCCTTTCATTCTCACCACAAAGACTGTTTTATTCGTCTTCTTAATCGTTTACGACTGAGAGGTAATGCGAGTGGGGCAGCCGAGCAAGTTCGTCACGTCAAACCACTTAGGAAAACTTTTTTGGAAGTCAAAAATTGTCTGCACTCGCTACCATTGAACAGTTACACCTGGATAAGTTTGGTTGGCTAGGTCATTCTTTCACTTGAGTTTTCGTTGGAGTAACTGACGACTATCAGCTGGCTAATTGCTCGTCCCATCAGTCCCTGCTCCATTTCAACTAACAAGAGTTAATCGGTTTGCCTGAATTTGTTCTCCTTGGAACCTTCTACATGCAATGCACAATTTACGAAGATGCCTTCTAGATAACAAAAATTAAGGACCACGCGCAATAATTGAACAAAATTTGTTCAATATTAAATATTTAATATTTAATTTGTATGATAGTCCGCGATAAAGATAGCTATGTTCAGCAGTATGAATCGGAGTATGGGTCGTTTCATTCGTACGAAGCAGGTAACATCTAAAGAATTGTCTCTTCCGCGGCTCGTGGGAGGTTGAAGCTCATCTCAAAAAACCGCAAGGTCTCAGCCGGACTCGCGAGATTCGTTGATGACGTCACAAGCCTCCCAAACGACCTCCAAACTCGGGTCGACTAACGAACGGTAGGACCTACACGTGGGGCGATTTAAAAGTAGCGTGACATGTCTGAAGATAAAAGTCACCAACTGTAATTTTTCAGGAGAATCGAAAAATCTCAATGCTCGCGCCATAAATCAAATCTCTAATGAAACCGAAACAACCACAAAGTATTGTTTCACCATAAGTGACAATTTTTTTTTATTTCTTCATTGAGTACCGAAACTTATTTTTTCGTGGTTAAGTTAACCCGAGCACTCTAATTATTATACAAGGCTCTTAATCAGATTATGACTATTAAGGAGTGCTCGGGCTAATTTAACCATGAAAAAATAAGTTTATGTAGTTGGTGATTTTTACTTCTTCGGTAAATCAAAAAAAGAACAACCCAGAAAGAAAAACTCACATTCGTTTACGCACTTTGACTTTCGCACTGATGACTTTCGTCTGCAGACAGAGTGTATAATCACCAAAGTAAATTGGTCAAGAAAATCCCAAAAAGTTAGAAATAAATGATGTAAGAAGTTACACAATTTTCAAAGGGATTAAATCGTTAATACTATTTTATTATTAATATTATTATTGTCCACCTGGGGGACAAAGCACGCCAGACTCCCGAAATATCTGCATGATCGTCGATTTTACCTCTAGGAATTTTAGTCAGCCATCATTAGTCAAAACTTCCAAGAACGAAAATGAACTCACTAACTATAATAACGAATCATGGTTTTCATCACATTGGGCTTCATTGTCGAGGGTGCCGAGTGCATTTATAGCAGGGAGTGCACAACATTACAACTCAATATGGTTAGCAGCTGGGTGACGGTATTGACTTCTGAGCCCGCATGCGAGCAAACATCACATCACCATCATCATAACGCGTAAAAAAAAATCCGTTGACGATGAAGAAATAGTTTTAGGATCCGCCACCACATGGCGACATCCTACATGTGTGATTTCGAAAGAGCCGAACGGGAGATGTACCAAAATTGTACGCATCCGGCAAGGAGATACGAATGTTTAGGTGGAACTACGATAAGTGATAAATTTCATCTAGAGCAATATGTCGTACCCTGCGTTG
Source organism: Pilophorus perplexus (assembly GCA_955831195.1). Taxonomy (NCBI): domain Eukaryota; kingdom Metazoa; phylum Arthropoda; class Insecta; order Hemiptera; family Miridae; genus Pilophorus; species Pilophorus perplexus. The sequence goes on along the minus strand of OY037013.1, from coordinate 7,291,331 downwards.
GCAATGGGTGAACATTCCCAAGCATTCCAAGAACAGCCGACCATCAAAAGCCTACCAGATCTCGATCCGTTACAACTTCTGAACCGATAATACCGTCGATAGCGGTTATTCTTATTCGTATTCACATGTTGAAAGATTCTGGAACCTTGTCGGAGCTCTGCGGCCTTGCACGGGAAGGTTGGCCTATCGCGATGGAATAAATCATGTGACTAGGAAGCGCCGGAGTTGGACAATCAAGATCACGCCTGCCCTAAGGCTCATCCCAGACCCACATTAGCACACGATCACTATAACAACAGTATCAATAATTAGGTCAAGTTAGAAGTTCAGGAAGACAATCGGTAACTGTTACTGTCCAGATAGATTTCAAAGTCAGACTCATTTGTAAACAAATTCATTGACAAAGAAATATTTGGGGGATCACTTCACAAAGATCTCATGACTATACACGGGACCAATCGCACGTAAGGTCAAATGTTATGTAAGTGGTTCATATCTAATATTCTTCCTGCTGTTTTGCAAGAGCGCGAAGGTTTTTTTACGTTATCATCAAACCACTTACTCTCTTTGCTATCTTCTTAATTTTCAAGGAATGAAATAAGCTGCCATTGACACAATTTGAATCTTGAAATAGAATAGTACCTACAAAAATTAACGTTGACATTTTGGTATGATTATGCTTCCATGTAGAATATTCCCAGTAAATAATTGTGGATCATACTGTGGACAAAAAGTGGTAGAAAGTGCTTTCTATTCCGTGCTCAGCCCCTTGTGACAACCGCAATGGTCAACACAAAAAAACGCTACAAATTTTACACAAGAGCTTATTATTCGTTGATATAGGTTACATATCCGAATATTAATTCTGGGTCAACAAAAAATTTTTTTTTTTACTCGGAAAATATTCGACCACCTGGGATTTTTCAAAAATCCCATTTTTAGCCCCATCAAAGCCCTACATATCCCCACAGTGAAATCGGATCGTTCCGGGACCCCAAAAAATGGATTCTACGTCCAAAAATACTTCGAAAACGCCAGCTAACTCGATCCTATAGCCAAAAGCCTTCAACAAACCCCTCCCACAGCCCCATTTTAGCCCAATCGCGCCACACGGGTTTGGGAGATCGGGCTGAAAACCTTGCGAACAACTAGATGGCAAACCAATTATTCTGCCAAAATTTCAGATTAAAAAAAATTCCTACTGCGCAAAACGGCGGACGGACATTACGGGTTTTGGAATCTGGACCTTTTGAAACGGATAATGTCAAATTTTGAGGCCGATCGGAGTCGTCGACCTCCGGCGCGATTACATAGGTGCATTATTCCAAGAACAATAAACCACAATCGACTTGGCTTTACTTAGCTTTGCATCTTCAGAATACCATTACAATTAAATCAATAAACAATAGGTACAACATGGTTGAGTTTTTCTATTTTTTATACGATACAAAAAGGTTTACATTTTTAAGACTATCCCGAATCGTAAATTTTCGCGAGATCCGCTCTCGTATATTTTCATAATAAGGTTTCGCGATAAAACAAGAGAACATCACTATAAAATCGACAAACGAAACAATAATACAAAAGCAAAAAAGCGGAAATTTTATCGTGTCGAAACTAATTCACCTTTTTCGGCACTATTTTCAACATTGAGACTCCAGATAACGAAATCGACGTTGTAAATTTAACGGCCTACAAACTGCTGGTTAATGCGGAAAAGATCATTTTTAGTAAGTATTTTGTGATCCCATTAAAGCAATTTGTGTTGTCGATTACTCGCGAGGGAAGTCATAAATGGGCTGTTAATGGGAGGCTGATGATGGCTGTTAACGTGTGTCGTAATTATAATTGGTACGTGATAATTTTATTGGTTATATTGGTTAACGCATTGGTCGTCCTAAGGAATAATGAATAAGAATAGTAGAAGTGAATAGAGTAGTAACTAAACATAACGTAGCGTACGCAACGCTCGCTCTTTTCACAGTTGGCACTCACACGTTCCTGAACCAAGTTTGCCACAGATGGGAAGTGCAGCAAAAACTGCTCAATGAGTTCAGAAACGGTTTTTGCAGAAGCGCTTAGTTTGCTGCGTTGCCGAAGCGCACATCCAGCACGTGCATCGGATAGCATCAAAAGCGCAAACTCAGACAATCCCTCATTAGGGTCGATTTATGCTTTCAATAATCATGGTTTAAGTAATTAGACCCAAACGCAATATTTTTCCTGATTTAAGGGAAACCTTGATTGGATCAGCAGACCCCTCGTTTAACCTACGCTGGTAGTAAAAATTTTGGGAACATCGACTGTTGTTATAACACGGAATGTGCAGGCTCGCGGACCTCCCCCAATCACAGAAACCTTGGACCTAGGTTCCATAACATTGCTGAAGAAGCAAATACAGGAAGCAACCTCGACAGTTTGAGCATCCAGGAGGGTCTTTCCGAGCACTCCTGCTCCCCCTCTGAAGAGAAGGACAGAGAGAAAGAAGAAATAAACCAAAATTAGACTCGGAAGCAAAAAAACGGTAAAATAGAAATGAAACTGGGTAGAATAGAAGATGGGTGAGGGTGTGGGACGAAGGAAACCGAAAGTTTTCGGATGTTGAAAAAACCTTTTTCTCGTGCAATGAAAATGAACATAATATTAAAAAAAAAAACGAAACGAAACAAGGGAATTTCATCCTGAATTTTCGTCCGACTGGCTGCTGCCGTCGCGGACGTCGTCAGCCGTCCTCTCAAAGAGGATCGGAACTTGTCTGACGATTGCGCTCATGGCTCCCCATTGCCTCGTCCCCTGGGAGGAGTTCGCCGTCTGGGTTGGGAGTAGGGACGTGCGATACTTATCGATATGGGTAAAGGATCGGGTATTTCCTTTCGATACCGGGTACTTTTGGTATCGAATCCTGCCTTTCGATACTTCTACTGGTATCGATTATTTTTCCAGTATCGGAAAAAATACCCAAATGGAAACAGAATCTGTATGTACCTACTTAAAACTAAAATAACTTTACTTGAATCATTTATTTATAAATTTATAGGGACTTGAATCACAGGGAAGCTCTCTACCAATAAATTATAAAGGAACACTCACACACATAAGTAACTTAACATAACTGTTATGTGACATAAGTGTCTCGTCTGAGTCTGATGTTGTAGTTGTTACTGTGTACTATACCTCCTTGGTGCTTTAAGCTATAACCTACACGAAAAGCGAGGAATCTACTCGCCACGCTCACCTCTGTCGGCCAACACAGATAATAGAGAATCTCTAGTAGAGATTATCAGTCAAACCTAGAGATGTAAGGTACCTACTTCAAAATGTATTGATACATATCACATCGACATTTTTGATAAAAAATTATCAAAAAGTATTGGATCTATATTTTACAAAAAGTATCGATACTTTTGGATACTTTTAAAAATGCATTGGACTAAACTAAAATATTATAACCATGGTTTAATTGTTTTTCTATAAACATTATAAGCAAAGAGTTTTTACTGACGATAGCGACGCTAGACTCAGGCGGTGTTCTCAGATTGCTTATTTTCATTTATCACAATCGACCTCGTGGAAGATTAGGTAAATAATTTTCGACCAAACTTATTACTGAATTTTGAGAAAATGAACATTCTCGGTTGTCACCAAAATATGTTGACAAATTGTGTTTTCTGAGAGGCACAGACGACGAATGGTGGTAGAATTATATTTTATATACAATATTTTCTTTATTAAATGAATATAATATCATTCTTCTTCTTCTGACTCTTTGAAGTACCTAACAATAATAATAATGATAATCCAGGATTCGATTTTCAAACTGCCCCTATTCAATACAGAAATTTTCTTTTCTCTTAATAAAAGTACCCATATGATCCAATACTTGTAGGTATCAAATACTTGCTTCCGATACTTCGATAGTATTGCATACTTTTTTCGATACTACTATCGGGTACTGGTATCGGGTATTGTATAGTATCGCACATCCCTAGTTGGGAGGAGTTCGCCGTCCGATTGAACGCAGAAAATACTTGTATCGGTGACCCCGCTCCTCACGCGGTCACCCATCCAAGTACTAACCACGCCCGACGTTGCTTAACTTCGCTGATCGAGGGAAATGGTAGTTTACCCAACGCCACACCGGATGACTGAACATAATATTAATAATATTAAACGACGCGAAAGGAATTCTAGATTGAAAAAAAAAAAAAAAAAAAAAAAAAAAAAAAAAAAAAAAGTGTGGAGGGTAGGACGAGCAAAAGCCTATTGTGGGATGAGCGAGTTAATAAAATTCATTAACTCTTCAAATATTTAATACAGAGCCCATATAAAAGTGCACTGACAGTTTTCCTCCCTTTCCCTCAAATTTGGTTAACCCACATTCACTCAAACGGCCAAAACTATCATCAACTATTCAACTGTGAATTAGGTTTGCATGAATGAGAACTTACCACCCAATCCTCAGCTGTCTAGGTTCTCGTTACCGTTAATTCCAAAGGCTCCCACCATTTTACATAAGTCACATAGAAGCGCACAGCTTGACTATCACGGCAATCACTATTGTGAGCAATTTACTACGAAAACCAGCGATGTTCTCAATCGTTTTTGGGCCTAATCCATATTCAGAAGGGCAGTTACCAGTCGAAGGACCTCCACCAGTTTGTCTCATAAAGAACGCGTTAACTCCCGAGGTAATAACGCATCGGTTCATTATTTTTAATGACTTTTTCCAGCTTGTAGGGACATTTACACTTTAAAGGGTCCAGGAGGTCCACATAGGCATAGTTTATGGCACGTCATTAAGAGAACTTTCAACCTACGCAAGTTTTATTCGTTGATTTTACACGAAGAGCATTCTGATTAAAAATGATCTATGTCTTTAAAATTCAAAGACATTCATACCGAACATTGAACGGTTCAAAAGATTGACATCACATAGCTGTGTACTTGCATTCTTTCCAAGTTACACTTTTTTAAATGCACCTGAATGAGCTTCCCGTTACGGTTTACGGCTATTATCTTATGAGGAACACCTCGAGAAACCCGGTTGAGTCATAAAGCCTCGTAAAATAACACTCATTCACGGTGCCTTGTCCTTCAGGGTTACGTCTGGGATGAAGGAATTTATTCAAAGGAAACGATGACATGTTATTTATACTGAAGGCTGTTGCACCCGTAAAGACAAGTCGTAACCACAGACCTGACGTACCCAAGTACTCTGACGCTATTAGGTCTACGGTCGTAACGGCTGAATTGCTTCGTCTAGAGTGACGTCTGCTGGTTGCGTTTCCGCTTGATGTTAGTGCCCTTTTTAAATCTTAGTTGACTGCGGCATTACACTCCCTGCAGTCCGAATTAGGTTTTTTTTTTTTTAATAGGAAATGTCGTAGAAAATTAACCGGGAATGAAATAAACTTATGGTTCAATATTATCTGAACAATCTGTTTCCGCATAGGGAAGAGCGTTGAAACCAAGGAAGAGGATCAGTTCCAAAAATTGAAAAAATCTGCCGTCCGGCGCGCCGGGTAGATTTACTTGTAGAATTTTGGTTTATACTATCAGGCTGTAAAATGTTATTGTATTAAATAAGAAATTTTGTTTTACGATGTGAAGATTAATCGATAAGAGATTAAATACGATAAGAATTCTTTTAATGGAAAGAAAGAAAGAAATCGCCGTCCACCATCCGACCAATGTGGGGGATTTTTTTTTTTTTTTTTTTTTTTTTTTTTTTTAATCTGAAATTTTGACAATATCGAGTTGTGGCCACAATGTGTACAAGGGTTCAGCCCTATCGCCCGAACCCGTGGGGCTCAAATGGGCCGGGGTTTGATGTTTTCGGCAGAATAGACTTTCCTAACCCTTATAATAATCGAGATTATTATAATAAACGACGACGACAAGGATGGTGCAGTAACCCCGATGCTCTCCAAATTGTTGGTGGCTTGTTGTAAGGTTGTGTACTTAAATTGTATCTAGCAATATTATAGTACATCAATGCTGTATTATTCATACATCAAAATTGAGATTTCTCATAGATCAAAATTAAGATATGTAATTTTACATTAGGGTCGATTTTTTTTTTGTAGGGGCGAAATCCTCGAATAAATCCCGGCGAAAAAATTAAGGGGTGAACGGTTTTGTTGACCTCGGATTCGGTTTCAGCGTCGAAAAATACATAGGAATACCATAGTCAGACCCCCGGATCAGAAACTTTTTTTTTTGTGGGGCTGTGTTATTGTTCAAGACAGGAATTGACAGTAGGGTAACAGCGTAACAGGCCAAGATAACAGAAATGGGCAATCGTTCAGCAAACGATATTGACAAGTGATTACCATAAATAATTACAATACAACCCTTAGTTGTATTGTAATTATTTATTTTCCAAATGTTTGCCATTTTGAGAGAACTCATTCAACTTTTATCGGCTGTATCTCGATTAATATAAGATTCAGGGAAAAGCTTTATATACACAAAATTGAAGTAAACTTAATGCTCTGTGTTACCGCCCCACCTCACCTTAAGACCAATTTGCCAAAATTTATAATGGGGTTAAATTAATAATCAATCAGTGAGTGCAGTGCGTGAAAAATTGAACTTCACCGCGAGAAAATCATCCCTGCCTCCTTCCTAATCCCTTTAATTTTCCCTCCTGGGGACCGCTACCGCTGTCTGTTGGCTATCAGCGGAGTAACATCCATCTCGAAGCAAATTCTTCAGTCCGTCCGTCCACAGCATTCAACGAGGAACCCATCGTTCGCGGCTCCGTGGGGTTTTCCCCCACGTAAAACCCGACATCGGCCGAGTTACACCCGAATCGGCCCCGAGTCCGTCGAGTAAAATCAGCCAAGAAAATCGCGGTCTCCGTGGGGCTCACCATTACTCCACGAAAATTCACCATCGGCCTGTACCCCATTGGAACGGCCACTAACAAATCCTCGCGACACCCGTCGATGTGACAAGTGCTGCGGTAAATTACCAGCATAATCGTGCGAGATTCCGCCGAACACCAAATTGCCAGAACCACCATCGCCATAACCAAAAGGTTGGTCCATAATAGCGCTATCCCAAAATCCTAAATTGCCTTCCCCAACTCCTCAACATTCTCTTCGAGGACAACACGTCTCTTCAAGCTGTCGTCGACGCTACGTCGTTTCAAGAGACACTTTTCACATCAAATTACCTCCCATTAAATTTACGGGCACCTAATTTAAACCCCTAACCAATTTTTGGCCCCCTTTGGGGCTTGTAACCAACCCAATGTATTTTATTAGCCTAGGAATTTTACGGCGAGTACATTCGGTAATTTTTAACACGTTTTATTAATTCAACGCCTTATTTTCTTGGTTGGGGAGAAGGTTCTGCTTAGGAATTAATTTTATTTATTAATTCACAGTTTTCCCATTCATTGGTTCCCAAACACCATTAAATTTGGGTGGTAGCAGAGTTTTCCAAATTTATCTAGTTCCCTAACCCATCTTTCATAATTCATAAAATTCCCAACCAAAATTCAACCCAGCTCGTAATATTCTAGAGTTCAATTTTAATGAATCTCTAAATATAGGCGCGCAACACTCGGCATCTTAGAAATTGAATCTTTTGGGCGAAAACCGCTTAGTTTAGAAGTTATGAACAAAAATCCGACAATTTTGAGATCTTCCGGCCCTCCCCAAGTTAGCACAGGGTCCTCGAATAGGATAAATTGACAGAGTCATCCCACAACACCCCCGAACAATCTGTAAAAGTTTAATTAAGTTCAGAATTTTTTCCAGGTACATTGTATTTATCTACTGGCCTATAAGTTCTTCCAAATTAGTCGATTTCATTGCACTCGAAAGCCCATTAAGACGAGTGCGGGTTTCTGAATGTGAATTCAATGTTTCTCTTGTTTTAAACCAAATTAATGAAAATTCATGATTTTGGCACAGTAGCGGTTTTTAGTTCCTGGCTGGTTTTAGAATAGCCAATAAATTACATGCTGCGGGTCACCCTCCGGCAACAGTCTTATCATGAGATAAAAAAAAAAAAAAAAAAAAAAAGATATGAAAGCCAAGAGAAATAGAGATGAAAGGCTGAGTTAGGTAACGGTAATTGCTGGGATCCACCAGCGGCCCACCGTAACGGTGCTGAACGCCGAATTATCGCTGCCGGAGGCGGGCGGGGCGGTGACCTTGATACGTGGCCAGAGAACGGCCTTGGAGGTCATCCAGTACAGGGGTTGTAACATGGGACTAGTACAAAACACGTATGTTAGTCTATAAGGCCGGGTCGGGTCGTAACTGTTCCCTGCACCGCCGCGAGAGAAGACGCCGCGGAGGCGAGGAGTTTCGGCGCGCCGAAGGGAAATGGGCCTCTGTCGCTCCCGTATTCCCGATTTCTTCGACACCGATAGACGCCTATCTGTTCCTGGAATCATCGGGCTATCACGGACATATGCAAAATAGTGTGGAGAAAAGGTCGAGACGGATGCACGAAAAAAAAAGCTGCAAATTTTACACAAGGGTTTATTATTCTTTGATATACGTTACTTGTGCAGAAATTTAATTCTGACAATGAAAAAATTTTAAAAAAATTTTTGGATTTTTATCTCAGAAAAAAATTTTTTTTTTGGATTTTTTTGTTCAAAAATGTGATTTTTCAAAAATTCTGTATTTTGTACTCGAAAAATATTTAACATCCTGGGATCCTTCAAAAATCCCATTTTTAGCCCCATGAAAGCCCTAAAGATCGCCCCAGTGAAATCAGATCGTTCCGGGACCCCAAAAAATGAATTCTACGTCCAAAAATACTTCGAAAACGACACCTAACTCGATCCCATAGCTAAAAGCCTTCAAAAACCCCCTCCTGTAGCCCCATTTTAGCCCCATAGCGCCCCACGTGTTTGGGCGATCGGACTGAAAACCTTGCGGGCACAACTAGATGGTAAACCGAGTATTTTGTCAAAATTTCAGATTTTAAAAAAAATTCCTACTGCCCAAAACGGCCTGGACGGCGGACAGCGGACGGCGGACGGACATTTCGGTTTTGGAATCTAGACCACTTGAAACGGATAATGTCAAATTTTGAGGCCGATCGGAGTCGTCGACCCCCGTCGCGAAAACATAGGTGTATTATTCCAAGAATAATAAACCAAAAATCTATGACAGCCACAACCCTCACAGGCATGATCCACTGAGGTAAATTTTTTTTACTCGGAAAATATTTACTTACTTGGATCCTAAAAATATCCCATTTTTAGCCCCATGCAAGCTCTATAGATCCCCACGGTGAAATCGAATCGTTCTGGGACCCCCAGAATTGGATATTCCGTAGAATATTCTACGTCCAAAGTTACTTCGAAAACGACAACTGACTCGATCGCATAGCCGACGGTTCTCTAACTAGTCGAAAGATCTACGCTTGTTAAAATCTTTTAAGATCAGATTGCAGGAAAAGTCCAAACCATCGCTAATACGGGTACAAGATCAAGCGACCTATGCGTGAGAAAAAACCTCCTTTCTGTGAAATCGGATCGTCCCGGGACCCCAAAAATGGATTATACGTCCAAAAATACTTCGAAAACGACACCTAACTCGATCCCATAGCCAAAAGCCTAAAAAAAACCGTAGCCCCATTTTAGCCCCATAGCGCCCCACGGGTTTGGGCGATCGGGCTGAAACCCTTGCGGGCACAACTAGATGGTAAGCCAAGTATTTTGTCAAATTGTCAGCATTAAAAAAAAAAAAACCAACTGCCAAAAACGGCCGGGACGGCGGACGGACATTTCGGTTTTGGAATCTTGACCTCTTGAATCGGATAATATCACATTTTGAGGCCGATCGGAGTTGTCGACCACCGTAGCAATTACAAAATTCTATTATTCTAAGAATAATAAACCATAAGTGCCCAAATATCTCGGGTTTTTGGCTCCCGCAAGTTATGCCGTACTCGGAAACTGCCTCAAATGCATATTAGGTACTCTTATTTGGGATGCCCAAAGCGGATTAAAATCATTTTCAGCTTCGCGCTACTTTATTGGAGGCAAAAGTCTAATTTGCCAGGACTGAAGGTCAAGTTTCATCATTTTTAGGAAACCTGAAATTTCACACAGCGTGAAAAAATTACACAAATGGGGCTTGAAACCCGTTTTGCAGCCCCTCAGATGGTCTGTTCCTCTTCAGCCAGTTTTATATCACTTGAAACAGGATATAGCTTTTAAGCCCAACTCTACATCCAACCAAATGTGTCAGATAACTGGCCATTTTAGCGTCCGGCATGGGTAATTCTCCCACTTGAAGGGGAAAGCTCAATTTTTGGTCATGGGTTGCATGGTAGAACGTCTGGCAAACCCCTCCAGGATGATTTTATCGAAGACAGTGCTGAATCGATAGTCGGCTTAGGAAGTAATAACGGCGCAGGGGAACTTGTCGCGAAGAGAAATGAAGACAAATAGTCTGATCCGGCGATCTCATATGCAAATCTGAAGCTGTACAAGGTCATTGCAATACCCGACGAAACTGCTGAGGTGTTTACCGAAATTCGTCTTCACTTTGTCTTATTTTTCATGTGTAACATGTCGTTGGGTTTTTTTAACCTACCATTTGGAGGGGGGTCAACGGTTTGACGCCACGCATAAGTTTTGAGGACGCAATTTTTTCTTGTGGTCAAGTTGCACTCGTCATTCATCTCCCGCTTAACAACGGCGGACATTTAAAATAGGAAAAGGGAAAACACAAGTTGGGCGAATAGATGGGGAAGTCTGAAATACTCTTCGGGTCAGAAACTGACGCTTCTATTTCCATCGCGTTCACTAGTAATTTTAGAAACGAGACAATTTATAGACGTGATAAAAGTCTGTTCAGGATGCCCGATGTATAAAATGTTAGACGAGTAGAATATATTTCGGGATGTTGGGCCTCCTGAACGGACCTCATCATGGTGCCAATATTTGCACGGCATTTTACGGTATGCCGTCGTTGAGTAATAGGTAAATACAGGTAGTTAAATTCGAGCAGAATAGCGGTATGTACTTTAGATTAGGAAAAACCCCTTTCACGTAGAAATTTTTTACTGTCGTTGATGATTTAGTTTCGAAAATATTGCCCTCGATAAATTGAGCTTATGGCGATCAGGATTTGTCATATTCCACTTCCCTTTTGCTCCTCCAAGATTAGCAAAACGATGACCAGCACCTCAGTTTGGCTCACCTTGATCAATAGAACTATTGAAGGTCCTAAGGAATTCTACAAGGACTATTTCGGACCTCGTATTTAGCATTCGCCTCATTTTATTTTGTCCCTTTTCCTCTCCTTTGGCCAGGAAAAAATCGCTCAGTGACAGAACGAATTTGCTTTCAAAGTTATCTCATTCTCATTCCGGTTTAACGGCTCATAAAACGGGTTTTACAAAGGTAGATTCCTAGACGGTCGTTTTGTTCTTTTGAATGCCGGTTGATGAACTTGAAGGTTTCTTTATAAGGATCTAGGCCTTGATTAAGTGCGTCATCGTTAATGACATTTTTTAAAGCTGTCATTATAATCGGATTGTCTGAAGTGGTAGGACCTTGTCGGTTTAGCTAAAATGCAACCATGTGATGTCATGTATTCATAGATGCATTACATTTTATGCTTTTTAATTTAAAATTTCTCTTCGTAAATAAGGTGTTGAGCTTTTCCACCCAGCCCCAATAAATTATTATCAGTTTCATCACCGGTAAGTTTGTTGAAAGGATAGCAATACACCTTACTTGTTTGTTTGTTATTTGGATAGCAATGAAAAGAGTAAAGTGGATGGTTTTCGTCATTTTTCTTGCATGCTGATGCCCAGGGATTTTCGAGTAAACCTCGTAAGTTTATTCTAGGTTTCACGTAAAACCCCGGAGGTTGAGGGAAGTGGTCTAAATCGGGTGAAATCTCATTTTCCGCATAATTTTGGACGTATAATCCGATTGGTGGGTATCAGTGGCTCAGTGGTTAGAGCGTTGGACTGCTGAGTCAAAGGTTGCTGGTTCGATCCCAGAAGCCGCTGGTCATCATGCTTATATCACCTTTCGGAAGGAAATGGCAACCAACCGGAAGTATTCTGCCTATAAAACCTCTCAAATTTGCCGTTCGGAACCGGCGATAATCAGTAGCTCCATACTTCTTCCGTAATAACAGTTATGTACTGTTCAACACGCTCAACAGAAGTTAGCAGCGAGAGGTCGCCAACGCCCGTTTACGGGTATGGCGCCCAATGAAGAAGAGAATCTAAGTTGAACGTGTAATTTAGTCCCCCTCTTTTTTCATTCATTTTTATATTTCATCATTGACATAATAATACTGTCAATGGTAAAATTTGATATAATTATCAATTTTGCATCTTACAGAACCTTTGAAGTCTTACAGAACCGGTTGCAGAGCTTCAAAATCGCTTACAAGTGATACAAGACTGGTTAACCCTTTCACGACCAGCGATGAGATATTTTGCGAGAAGAAGTGGGCCCTCTGGTTCAGAGACAAGTTACCACGTGAGGGGAAGTGGCCTGCCTGGACCAATGACGAGATATCAAGCAAAAAGAAGTGGCCTGCCTGAGTCAGAGACGAGATATCAAGCAAAAACAAGTGGCCTGCCTGAGCCAGAGACGAGATATCAAGCAAAAAGAAGTGGCCTGCCTGAGCCAGAGAAGAGATATCAAGCAATAAGCAGTGTCCTCCCTGCCTGGGCCTGAGAGAAGACATCACGCGAATTTTGACAAAATACGATCTAGTTGTACCTGCAAGGTTTTGAGCCCGATCGCCCAAGCCCGAGGGGCTCTGTTGGGTTAAAAAGGGAGGGGTTTTGAAGGGTTTTGGCTATGATGTCGAGTTAGGTGTCGTTTCCGAAGTATTTTTGGAAGTAGAATCCATTTTTGTGGGTCCCAGAGCGATGCGACTTCACAGTGGGAAGCTAATTTTGGACGCATAATCCATCCATTTTTCGAGGTCCCACATCTGTCCAAACATTGTATAGAATTTTTTTTTTTTAATTATTTTATCGAAGAATAATAAACCCTTGGGTAAAATTTGCAGCTTTTTGCATAAAATATCCTCACCTTCATCAAACTTTTCAGATGGGGAACTTCCTTACCGGAAAACTAGGATACAAAACCATTAAGATAATTCATAATATATAAATATATATTATATACCTCATACGTCGGACACTATTCATAATATGAATTCGGGTTAGCAGTAATAATTACATAAATCATTTCCTCGGAGGGAGGTTAAGGTTTCTGAAGAGGTTCCGACTAAAAATTGAGCAATTTGACACAATTTGATACCAGACTACTAAAAAAACAACTAGCCTTGAAAAAAAAAAGGTTTCAGGGTGAACGTGTACCAGAATCCTCTGAGGTACAACTGCTGCAACTGCAGCAGGCGTTCACCCTCACAATCAATCAGTACTCAGTTCTCGACGTTTTTTTACGTTAGTTTACATACTCATTACTGAAGGGGTCCATATTTGCACCCGCTCCTCTACAGAACGTTTTTTGAACACCGGCACAAGTGAATTACAAATATGACTTTCAAGTCCGATTTTGTTAATTAAATGAAGAGATTCACATTTTCACCGCCGTCAAGTCTTCACTCTCAGGTGGAATAATGAGGTACATCTAAAATAATTTCAGATGTACCTCTTTATTTTCAGAATTATTCTGAAAATGATTTATCAACACTACACAAAAAACGAGGACACAATTTATTTAATTAAAGCTTTCTTCAACGTTGCCCTTCTCCTTTTTCAGACTATAGCAATTTCAAATGACAGTTAACCTATTTTGCAATACGAGTAAGTTTTTTACGATTATTTCGCGATTGCAAAACAGAAACACTTCACGAATTGAGTGGCTTGACGTTTTAACGAACATCGCCGTGAAGTTTCCCCAACCCACGTGAATTATTAGGAGTTTCGCAACGCACCCTTGTCACTCAAAATGTATGATCTATGAATTTCTGCAAAATGCCGAGCCCAGCTGAAGAGAAAATGCTGTTGACCAATTTTTTTTTTTTTCTACTCACACGTCATTTACGACGCAGTAAACCTACTTACGGCGGTTACTTATTTAACGTCCTGTTGCGTGAAGGATTTAAATAGAGTTTTAGATTTACAATCGTTTCAGCATTGCTCCTTGAACTCTCGTCAATGGCTTGCGAAGTGAGTTTAATGCCCTAAAGGGCCACATTTATGCGAACTAGAACGGTAATTTGAAGTATAAGGTAAGCAACTTGAAGAGAAAGAATTCCCTATACACACACAATGTGAATTCCCTAAACACAACTTCACTCTTGACTTAAACTTTGATTTTTTTATTAATTCAGTGGAAATTTACTTGAGACCCTTGTTGAATTGGGGCAGCGCGTGACCTCAGGTTCAAGACCCCCAAGATATACGTGAGGTTATCTAAATGTCGTAATATTCAGAAATGGAAATAGCGCACGGCTCGCTGTCGCACAAGATCAATGACTCCATCCAGTAGGAAACTGCCAGGTCACGTTCGTCCAATTTAAAATTGGCTTAAATAATTTATTAAATCGACTGTGAAAGTGCAGCAGTGTCCAAATCGATTTTTCCAACTTTCAGGAGTCCCATCGTAGTTATGCCCCACCCCTCACACTCGAGAGTTAGAGATGGGTGGAATTTCTTTTTTCGGTAAGTTCAGTTAATTAAGATTTTTTCAGAATTCTTTTTGTCAAGTCCAACAGCTGAACGCGGGGGGGGGGGGGGGGGGGGGTATTGGTAGCTTCATAAATTGGCACGAAAATTTGAATATATTTTTTATAGAAAAGCGCAAGCAACGTGAATGAAATTGGATTATACTGATTCTTAACCATCGAGTGTTCCAGGTAATATTTTGCAAGTAAATACATTTAATAGGTATCACAAATCTGTGCAATAGGGAAAGGGTGCACACGCTAAACGGTTGTCGCATCCAAAGCTTTAACAACCGTCCTACCTTTCTGGAGTTTGGCAAGACTGTGACGCAACCGTTTTATGTGACCAACCTGGATTGCAAATATGCTGAACATGAATCATGGTTGAAGAGGCTCAATGTGATTTTTATTTTGAGGTCAATTAATGAAGTACAATGTCATGCTGCATTTTGTGTTTTTTTTTTTTTTAGCTGCGTCAGGTGGAGTATGGATGAGTAGGTGCCTTCGTACAACACCTTAGAGCAACTTCTTCTGCCCCCATGAGAGCAGTGCCGCCCACTTTGAAAACAGACGTAGGTTCGCTTTCTACTAGAGTCGACTCCCACAACTGGCCGACATTAGCAAGATTTTAGTTAAATTAATAGGGAACCATTTTGCACCGCTAATACGCCATTTCCTCCCACCTGCCACGACAAACTTTTTAATAGGTCAGGCGAGAAGAAAATCTTGAGAAAACCAGGACGCCGTTTGTGCTGGGGTAGCCAGGGTAACAGAAGCGTCTCCAAGGAGACGAGAGCCTGACGTTCCATTCAATACGCCGCGCTCCCATTTCAGTCACATGCCCGTCTAACCACTAGACGTCCCTCACCACCTTCTACGAGATTCCCCTTTCCAGAGGACCACTTTTTTTTTTATAGCTCGGCTAATGAAATGGGAGGACTTTTCGAGCAGAAAGGTAAAGAAGAAAGCAATCTCCGTGTATTACAGCGAAGTCAAACATCCGAATCCACTCAGAGAACAATTTCATAGGAAAATTTATCGTACCAATGAGAATAAATTTCCCTGCTGTCCATAACCAGATCTCTTTTAACTTTGGCACACCTGTCAGAATTCAAATAAATCCTGTTAAATTACGGCTTCATGTAAATCCTCTTCCAAGTTCAGTGCAAGTTCCTAAAGAATACTAGTCCCCAGTCAAAACACCAAACAAACAAGGTGAATAAACCGGGAACACTCAGGTCAATGGATGTTGTCTAATAGACTCAACCACAACAGTGTCTGAAATACATCTCACGTTCGGATTTGAATCTTTTTTCCATATTGAACAGTGGACTTCTCGGCACGGAAACCGTATCTGAGGCTTCATGTTAATGGATATACCAAGAATGGCCCACGGTGGTATAAACAGGACGAGGTATCTTCGAGTTGAGGGTTTTTTTGGGACCTTGAGGGATGAATTTTATAAATACTTAACTTATTGTTGACAAACTTGAAACTTTAATGGTGAGCGTCGTCAGTCCCACTGTTGTTAGGAACTAGTTTCGGAGTTTCGCTCATTATCAGCCAATTACTAGTGAAAAACGCTGCAAATTTTACACAAGGGTTTATTATTCTATGATATAGGTTACTTGTGCGAAAATAAGTTCTGTCAATAAAAAAAATTTTGTAAAAAAGTTTTCTTGAAAATTTTTTTGAAAACTTTTTTGCAAACAAAATTTTTATAAATCAAAATACCTCGGTTATTACTCGGAAAATATTTGGCTTCCTGATCCTTCAAAAATCCCAATTGTAGCCCCATGAAAGCCCTATAGATGGCCACAGTGAAATCGGATCGTTCCGGGACCCCCAAAAATGGATTTTACGTCCAAAAATACTTCGAAAACGACACCAAACTCGATCCTATAGCCAAAAACCTTTAAAGAAAACCCTCCTGTAGCCAGATTTAAGCCCCATAGCGCCCCACGGGTTTTGGCGATCGGGCTGAAAACCTTGCGGGCACAACTAGATGGTAAACCGAGTATTTTGCCAAAATGTCAGATTAAAAAAAAATTCCTACTGCACAAAACGGCCTGAACGGCGGACGGACATTTCGGTTTTGGAATCTAGACCTCTTGAAACGGATAATGTCAAATTTTTAGGACGATCGGAGTCGTCGACCTCCGTTGCGAAAACATAGGTGTATTATTCCAAGAATAATAAACCAAAATCCTCAAAAACGAAATAAATATGTTCTAAAAAAAAGTAAAAAATTTTTGGGGATCCCAGAACGATCCGATGTCACCGGGGGATCTGTGGGGCTTTCATGGTGCTTTTGAAAGAGGTCGAGTGAGCCGTCGTTTTTCGAGAAATTATGGACGTAGACCCATTTTTTGGGGTCCCACATCCGTACAGATTTCTCTTTTATTCATTCATTTCATTTTTTGACAAAATTAATTTTTGGATAATTCATACCCTTGTATAAAATTGGCTGCATTTTTAAATACCGCTTTCCAATCATCATTAACGTTGAGTTGGTGGTAATGAGAGGGATTATTGTGCGGTAATAAGAAGTTACAGTTTGATAGCTTGCTTGATTTAGTGCAGTAATGAACCCATCATGGAGTCATTTTCCTAAAATTGTGCAGCACCTACAAGTCGAAATCTGACCAATTTTCCCGCTTTGCCGTTTAACGGTAACTTCTCATTGACGCAGGGCGAAGAGGCTTTTTCCAACTACTCTTTTCACAACAACTAATCACCTAATCGATTTAAAAACCGCACCTGTTCCTGAAAAGATTTGTGAAATTGGAAGGCGCAAAGATTCTGGAACAGAATTAAATTAATTTTTAAATCAATTTGGTGATGGTTTTCGATCTCGAAAGTGAAAAAAATGCTTCCGCTCCCTTCGGAAGCAAAAATAATATTTAATATAATATATTAATTGGAAGAAAAATCAGTAGGTAGGAGAGTATAAAGTGGTTTAAATGGAAGTCCGTCATAAAAAATGAATGAATAAAACAAATGGAGCTATAGAACGTCGTTTGGAGGAACCCTCCACGTGCTTTGTTTGAGCTTCATTTATTTATTTATTTTTAATCAATTCAATCGAATCGCTCATTGCAGATTTGTCATGAATCAGTGTCAGAGGAGCCTGGATTAACGTAAATCTATATTTTCCAACACTCGCGCACTTTATGTTTGCAATGCTGAAACCCGAAACTGGTCACGTACGAATAAAACGCTTTCGCTCCGGATTGCAAAGTTATTCGTCAGTCACAACCAACGATACATATTGGTTTGCGGTACTTCAGAAAGGCCACCCTTCACTTTCGGCCATTCAAAAAACCTACCTGGCTCATCCTACCTTTGTCAAACATTTTTGGACGTATGCTACCTGTGAATTCCCAGTCACAAAAGGTTTCTTTGCAACCAGCCATCGATTGGTGCCACTTTGGCTCCAATTAATGCAGCACCTATTCGAACGTATGCCTCCATAGGGTACATTCGAAAAGAACCTCGTCTACATTTTTGTCTACGGTTTCGTTCTAAAATGTCCTCTTTTATTAAGAGCGTCAAATTACGTGTTACGTAGCTTTACTTTTGGTTTATTATTCAATACAATTTATTGATTTTTAATATTTCTCATTTATCGCTGCGTAGAATCCATAAATACTAGCAAGAAAATTTTTCAATCGGCGATTTTTAAAAAATAGGTACTTAGTTGCTAGGGTTATTTTTACATTGTATTGGAATAATTGTTTCGAACCAGAGGGATTGATATACCGGCCCTGTAATTGGAGTGTGTTTAATCTACTTTTTGGTGCGGTTTTGTTTGAGAGCCGAATGACTTGCTCTTATCGGGACTCAGAGCGTTAATTGCGATCGATCAAGGCTTATCTTGGAGTCTTTGACGTCATTTCAAACTGTTAGGTATAACAATAGCCGATGAAACAGTTGTCAACGCATACAAGACATCACGAATCAGGATGACCTCTTTTTCGTCAAATTAAATTAAGAAGAATTCGGATCGCAATATTTAGAATTTACAAGATTGGAGACCATCAACAGGTTGCACGTGACATTAAATATCTTGCCAGGGCGCAGAGAGATTCTCCGTTGGTATTTTCTTTTTCACCTTGACCACACGTGGAAGAGAAATTGTCACACACAGGCGGGGAAAAAATGGAAGAAAAAGTCTGGTAGCGCGATGTCACGCGGTTGACGCCCTATATCTAATAAGACGAAGAACCAAAAAGGATACCCAACAAAGAGCTCCTGATCTAACTCACTCCTTTTGTGAGTTAATCCTTTTGGGCCACATGGTAACCTCCTTATACGACGAGGACTTGCCAATCGTCAGATTCAACGAGAAAAGACAAAAATCGATTAAGACCCAGCGAGGAAAGAAAATTCCGGAAGGATCATTTTCAATATTGTCCTTGCGTACGAATTCTGACCCCTAGTTAAAAGAAAAAGTGGAAGGCTGGAGACTGGAGGTACGAAGGTGTACTTGATAAGTAAAATTTCAGATCCCTTGCTTGTGTTTGTATTGTGGAAAGGGAGAATCGGCGAAATGTTCGTACTTTTGTACTTGATGGTGTGAGAAGATGGATAAATAAGGTACCTACCTATGTATGGTCTTTATGAACAAATGCTTATGTTATGTATGCTATAAACCAAAAGAGTAAACGATAATATTAAAAATGAATGGGTTCTTTGAGACGAACGAATTTTGCGTTTTGACCTCATATTCGGATTCAGAACAATAATTGACGATACATAGAGAAGACCACAGTAAACAATTATTTAACAGATAAAATAATTCATTGATTAAAAAAAAACCCCGTACCCAGAGTTTTGGCTCAAAATTCCACATTATTATTTGATATAAATTCTCCAAAATTAATTCTATATCCATTTTTTATTTGTGGACGGATGTGGGAGCCCGAAAAATGGATTATACGCCCAAAATTACGTGGAAGACGACAACTCATTCGGGAGTATCACGTTTGGCCACGAAAACGCGGCACGTATGGCAACCAATACGGCGAGCGTGGTGATACGTTTGGCCACAAGATGAAAGGCGCTTTTAGCCCCACAGAGTCCCACGGGTTCGGGCGATAAGACTGAAACCCTTGCCGGCACAACTAGATGGTAATCCGAGTGTTTTGTCAAAATTTCAGATTAAAAAAAATCTTACTGCCCAAAACGGCGTGGACGGACATTTCGTTTTTGGAATCTCGACATCTCGAAACGTACCTATAATGTCAAATTTTGAGACCGATCAAAATTGTTCGACCTCCGTCGCGATTACGTAGGTGTATTATTCCAAGAATAATAAAACAAAACATTTAATGCCTCTTGACTGTTCAAATCTAAGGCAAAGTTTCTTCTGATTCAATAGCTCCATTGTACGTGGAAGGGTGTGGAATCAGGCAAAACTCATGGCATCTTGAGCCCCAATACATTTCCTCGAAACGGACCTTTCTCTTCCCATTGGACCCAAGCAAAGATATATACCGCTAGAGGGATACATTTTTGGTCCCAAGTAATTTCTCCTTGAATGAGTATCCTCTGAACACAATTCCTAATATTGGGAAAAAATACTCGAAAGGAGGTTTTTGAGGTTCCCTACCCACAGACTTGGATTTGAGAGTAATCTCTCGAGGTCCACAGTTTAAAAAAAGCGTTATTGAATAGTGAAAGTGAAGAAGGTGCTAGGATTGCTATTTTTCAAATTTTTGTTTAAATCTTTTTCGGTGTTGCAACCCTGGGGATCAATACCCAAACAGATAGATGTGAGTAAGATATCTAATTCCCAGAATGTAACTACCTACGTGCTAACAAAACATGAAGATGGCTTCACATGAGCTTGTCGCAGGGAGAGATGGCCCTCAATAAGTATGAGATAGGTGCGATACGCCTCCTCAATGGACTGCACCGAGAAGCCATACAGTTCTGAACCAGGATTTACAGGCCGAAGGAAAAACCGAAAAAAAGGCCCCTTTTGTCAAAACCGGTCAAAAGGAAAAGAGAGCGAAAAGGTGTACCGTAAGAGGAGCATAGACCTGATAGAATCCCTCCCCGGATTTTGATACCAGCCCTGAGGATAGAAGGGGTAAGAGCATCTGCTTCCCTGGCCCTTTTGTCCACTATCGAGCTCTCCAGCCGCGTTCGACAGGAAACCAGCGTGAGGAAGGGATTTTCCATAACTCTCCTAATATTGCAAGGAGATCTCGACACCGCCCACGCCACAGAGGATGTACGACGTAAATTGTACGTCGAGAAAACATCCCATGAGGCACCCTGGTGTAGATCCCCGATGAGTACAACATCGGCTAAATTTAATAAGATGGAGAACGCATCATGTTTTCAATAACAATAAATAATTTGTTCTGAGTATAATATACTTACACGAAATATTATGTATTGCATACGGACATCAGCGTGTAAGATTTGCGACAAATGCAACAATTTTGTGTAAATTGGTGAAAAATCACCACGCCAATCACTACGCCAATAGAAATTTGTAAATAAATAGATTTTGAGAAATTATTTGTAGTTAAATAATTAAACTATACAAATTTTGTAAATAAAGAATTTGAGCTTTAGATGTGTCATTACACATTCAGAAAAAATTAATTAAAATTTTGATTACAAATTATTTTATAAAAATAAATTTAATTGAATTTAAAAAATTAAGTTATAAATATTTCCTCATATATATCATTTAAATTTCAAGTGAAAAATTAAATTAAAAAAATGAAGTTATACATATTTTACTTATGAATATGTTATATTAATATAAAAAAAAAATTATAACTTTTTTAATTAATTTATTTTTATTATAAATTTAACAAAGAAACTTTATATCTGCACAATGATGGACAGATGAGGGTCCCCCAATACTGCATTTTACGTCCAAAATATCCATGAAAAGTACGCCACATTCGACCTCCAGACGTCCATCCAAACCAACATTACCTACCTTTAATGTGATAGCTGTCATAAAACAGTTATAGCTAATATAATAAATTGTTTAGCCCCACTTTAATAGCTCCTAATAGAGCCCTAAGGTGAGGTCGGAAGGTTTTCGGGCCCCGAAAAAAGGATTTAACGCCCAAAAATACATCGAAAAAGACACTCCCACTCAACCCAATTGCCAAAAACCCATCCTGTAGCCCCTTATAAGCCTCGAAGAACCCCAGGGTAAACGGGAATGGGTCCGGCACTCCAAAAAACGGATACTGCATCCAGAAATATTTGAAAAAACGACACCCCACTCGACCACATGGCCAAAAACATTCAAATCAACTTCCTGTAGCCCCTTTTTAGCCCTACAGAACCCCACGGGTTTTGAAGATCGGGGTGGAAGCCGCGCGGCCACAACATGGAGAACCGAGTATTCTGTCTAAATTTCAGATTGTATAGTAAAACATCCCCTGTTCAAAAATGGTCCTGAAATTGAAATGTATAAGGACTAACTTTGTGCTAAATTAAAATTGTTGAACCACACAGCCAACTATTCTTTGAAAAATACACCAAAATCAAAGGGAAACAAACTCATCACAGCGTGGCGTGCACTTAACAATTGTTAAGTGCACGCCACATTGCTTAAGCAGACTACCAACACACTAAAACACACATTTCTAACATCACGGACCGTGAATCACGATTCACGGTAATAATTCGAACCAAATTGGAAAGCTATCGAAATCCGGATTTATTCCCTCAAGACAGACGACCTACAAATAATGATAGCCACATGATTCAGCCCGGTAGCTCCCAAAACTAATACCATTAGGATGATAATGATCGATCAGTATCGCCTGAAGCACTTTTACCGGTAATAAGGGTTGCCTTGAAAAGATTGATGTCTGTATAACAAGGTTTGTATAACTCGGAAACCTCGGGAGTACTTAGCAAATGCGCAATTTTTCACTTTCTTTTGACATTGACGGCACCGATTAGGACGCCTTTGGTTTCGTGTTTATAAACGTAGATAATGGTCGTTTTAGTTTGTTTGATCCTAGTTATGTGCAGATAAGTAGACCCGATTTAGAACCGGGAAAGTGCTGATTCGAGAGCTCCTGAAGTGAGGGGATCGAATGTAATTCCCGAGTCAAAATTAGGGTTGCCACTATACATATATATATATTGTGGAGGCTCCAGTAGCGTTGGCAAGCATAGGGTCAACATATGCTTGATGGGAAAAAGGCAGTTACGGACAAGTTGTTGAGAGTGTTAGAATTCTGGTTTGAATAAAAGACGTTCATTGTGACAGATTTCTTACAATATACATCCTACTATATTTTGAGACAAATTACTGTTTAGAAATTGATACTTTATAGAATGCAAAATAACTAAAATTTAGTCAGTAGTGAAGATAATAAGAGCGACAATAAGGCTGCCATTAAAATGTTTAACATCACAATGTAGTAATCCATATCCATGTCAAAAAGATAACTTTTGCGATGGAACTTGGGGCGTAATTCCACATACCAATAACAATAACAATAACTGCATCTTATTCCCAGTAAATGCAAAATTGCATTAATAATAATAATTTTGTATTTTAGGAATAAATCATGGGCAGGAGGTTCACAATACGTATGAACTTGGACATCCCTAGATAACATTGCGTCAGTAGACTTGGTTTCTTTTTGACATGGATAATATAATATTATCCATGTCAAAAAGAATGACATATGACGACATATTATGTCAAAAGACAACATCAATATCAAACGGAAAACTGTACCAGCTGGAGGTGTTTGCATCAACGAGAAAGAAGATGCCTCATCCACATTTCTACTAACCACAATTTTTTTTTTAAATTTGATGAAGATACCTACTATACAAGAGAATTGCAACAGCACATGATGGGGAAGGAGATATTTTTGCTATTCACACAACTGTGAATGATGAAATAACAATGATGGCTCATAGTCCAAAACTTGTCGGGATAATTAATTCCAATCGCTCTAGAAGTAGGATATCCCGGTATATCCAAATATGAACTCAACTTACGAATGAACGACTGTTTGAGGAGGATAGTAAATTCAGTGAATCCTTACCTGTAACAGAGAGAAAATATATCATCAGTAACTCCCAAAGAAAAAAAACAATACAATCAACATTAAGCATAAAAGGATCTTGACCTTTGTAATCTTAGAGGTGGCATCAATTACGAATTTTACTAGCAGTTTTTGCACCAAGAACGCATTTTTTTTTCCATGAACGGATACATTTCGGACCGCAAAATAGAGACACATCAGGAAATTTTAAGACTAGGAATTGGATAAATTAGGCAGAACATTATTAAACTAGTAACAAGCAAGGTACTAGAAGCAATTAGGTGTCAAAGAGAATGACTGGTGAATATTGGGGATTTCAAATTCTCGCGACACAGCAACATAACTAATCCGCCAGAGTGCACTCCCATGAAGCGCGATATAATTTTTTTTTTAATCATGGTTACCGGTTTCTCCGTCCCTCAGAAGACGTTTTTATGATAATTTTTCCACTATACAATTTATCCATTCATGGAAATTCCCAAACGAAAAATGGACTGGGCGTTTCTAAGGCTCCCAATGTATCATGGGCTAGGCAGAATGAGACGAAGAAAAATGCTCAAATGCGAACGAGTGCATCGCATTTATCGCCATTTCAAATAGAATACAACGTCCTTGAGCTTCAGTCACGAACTGGCAAGCTGCCAGAAATTTTAATCTACGTTTTAATCAATATTTCATCATTTTGTCTGGATTTGACACAACAAGGATCAAAATGGCCGATAAATCTGTTTTCGGGCCGGAAAGATTTCGAGCAAACTATTACGGGGGGGTGAATATATTTATTTTGGTACCGAATCAAGGAGTGGGGTATTGCAAGGTCTTTGACTTCTACAGCCGCCAACATACGCAAGTAGGCAATGCCCTATTAGGCATATTTGAACAATATCATTCATGCGGCCAGCAATAGAAGAAAGGATCCGTCATAATATCATATGTATATTATACATAATGTCATGTGCATGAGAAAGTTGATATTGGAAGATTCCTCGATGAAGGCGAATCTAAATGTCTCCCTATGCTAAAAAAATACCGTTAAATCGCGTCTTCCAACGTTTGTAACTCTTCCTACTTAAGACTCTTGTATGCATAATCCTTTGAATGTAACATGTATTAATGAAGACTTCTATCAAAACTTGACATCGGCAAGCCCTTTGAGAAACAGAAGCACCAAAGATTTCAGCGTTCTTATAAACGGTATATAGTATGGTAATGAGGTTTCCAAAATGATTCTCGGGAGGAACGGTAATATCTCCTTTATAAGCCAGACAAGAATATTGAAGACCCTGATTGTGAACAGCCATTAGTTTCCTTTTCAGAATTTCTCAGAGGGCTTGAACGTCATGTATTCCAATTTCAAAGATCTAACATGTTCAGACAAACTCCGTGTTAGCTCGTGCTTAGGACAGAATCCGTCTTACCTGATAAGAAAATTGTTAAAGAAAGTGCTTTACACGGATCTATAGCATTATACTCAAGTCTCAAGTAATTAAGAGAATCTTTGAATATAACCTAACGATTTTACTTAATTCAAAGATATCAAGCACCCGATTGGCGAGGGATTTTTTTTTTGACGTTGATTAATTACTCTCAGAATAATCAACTTATGTTTTCACGAAGGAGGTCTCAATGTGTAGATTTCAAAAATGAAATGTCCTTTAGCCGTCCGGGCCGTTTAGGGCAGTAGGAATTTTTGTAAGAATCTGACATTTTGACAAAATACCTACTCGGTATGCGAACACAAATTGAGAAAACTAGGCATTTTTTTTTTTAAGCTTTTTTTTTAAGAATGAAAGGAACGGGAGTCGACAGTTGCATAACTGTGAGATGCATCTAACAGCCTGCGTCATGATTTGCTCGTTCAGTTCTTTGAATTAGTTGCAAAGTTGTAATTTATCAAAATCGGCCGATTGGCAACAGCGTAGTAAAGCGCGCTTTCGTCTGCAGGGACGAAATAACGAAATTGTGAGTGCAATGGCTATAAAATAGCCAATTTTGCGAGGACTCAAGTTTTAAAAAAGCTTTGGCGGTTTTGAAAATAGCTTGCGAAGAACTGCTATACATTTTCATTGACTGAGAATTTGGCGTGATAAATTAAGGGGTGGGGCTGAACTGAGTGAAGTCAAATTTTAGTAAACATAATAAAAATATCCTACGATTCACGACTGCAATGACAATTTATAGAAGGCAGATTTGCAAGAAACCCGAACAGCTGCTCGCAAAATGTCACCCGACCGACAAGGCTGCCATGTGCCTGCATTGTCAGAAGGAATGCTTTTTCATCCCTTTGGGGACTGAGGGCAGTTGCATATCCCAGGTGACAGGCCTCGCATATGCCTCGTCATTGCAGACAGCCCACCCGTGACCAGACTATAACCCCTTAATGTGGGGGTGACACCCTCGAAATGACGACTGGGCCAAAAGGATTGAGCAACCCGCCATCTTGAGTCATCTGAAAAGACTGGAGAATCCAACTGATCACCACGATCACGGAGAAAGAAGCCTCACGGTAAAACTTTGTTGGCAAACACCAGTGAGTAACACAATCTTGGCAATCACTATATTAATAAATGAACCCTGTTGAGCCCGGAATGTTTTAATGTAGCTATAAACGGCCATGTGCGATGGCTGCGGGAAAGTTATTGGCACCGAGCACCCCATCTAAACTACGCATCTTGGGAAAGGTGCCAACTCCCATTATCTCTCCTGTCACGCTCTGCCATGAATCATCATTGATGGAAAATTAACCGAATGAAATTTTTTGAGCATGACGAAATTTCGGACGAGGCAAGCGGCTGAACAAACGAGAAATCACAAGGGACGGTTAGTTCCTCCCATTCCTGACTCAACCGAGGAAACTCATTAGTATAATGCTTCATCCCATTAAAATCGAAAGCCTTGAACAGATTTCCTCGATGGAGATGAGGTAAGGCTTCCCTCAAGGTTATGCCCATTTTCAGAAAATTCCGTGGGTGAAACTATCGCAGCGCATTAGTGGTGTTTTTGCTGGATAAAGTGTTGTTAGATTTCAAACTTGACAATTTTTCTTAACCTCGAACATGACTTCATTACTGGAAAATGTACGTAAAATCAAGTTTTACAGGGAAAAGATTTAAAAAAAAGTATTTTTTTTTTTTTTTTTCGAGACGTCCCGTAAAATTGCAGAATGGCAACTATTGATACTCTGGTGTAGTAAGGAATATAAGCTTAAAACAACCGCGAAAAATTTGGCTTCTCGCATTGGCATGAATCTGTGTGAAGCGCTGTTTGTGTTTCCCTCATACAATTTTCTGAACCCTCAAAGCCGGTTTCTGCTCGCTCATACAAGTGTCTGAACCCTCAGAACTGTTTTTGGCTCCCTCAAACAAGTGTCTGAACCCTCAAAGCCGGTTTCTGCTTCCTCATACAAGTTTCGGAACCCTCAAAGCCGGTTTCTGCCGGAAACTTCTTTTTCAATAAGCCCCATTTTAAATCCAGTTTGGGTATTTGAAAAGAACGTGAATAAATGTAAGTTGAATGTTGCTCTAAGTTGTGGGTGTAAATTTAATTATTTACCGAATCCAAACAACTTTCCACCCACATTCATTCCGCTGTCGAGTTCAGAACGTCCTTTCCTTCACAGCCGATTGCTGCACTCTAACGGGCGTTTTAGGAATGCTCAACGATCATGATTAAATTTTGTTGAAGTTTCAGAACTTAAAAAAAAAAAAAATTTAATACAAATTTTTCAATCTTTTGTTAAATTTGCAGCATTTTATTCATCTAATCCGAAAAAATTAGAACCCATATACCGCTCGATTTCCTCCCTTTTGTGCGAGTTCCCCCCCCCCCCCCCCCCCACTTGGATTCAAATCTGACTAGTCCTTTTCATTCTACATAAAACATATCTATATTTAGTTTGCTCAGCCGTTTCGGTTTTTACGGATGGTTAAGTGGATACGTTTTTTTTTTTTTTTTTTTTCCCCCCGACTCCCTCACACGAGTCCTCACAGGTCGCGTTAATTCCAGATGAATAGGGCGAAGCTCATCTTTTCGCGTTCTGCTCCAGTAGCTACCTACTTTCTGAAAACGGAGGTTTTTCATGGAAAAACGAGAGAACGAATGGCGGACCTTGTGAATCCTAGCGTGTTTGAACAGAATCGGGAGGGGAAGAGTGGATGGAAATCAGACGATCAACAAATTGTTTAGTGTGTCTGTCTCATCGGTAGGGTGGCCAGACCTACTATTATAGAGTAGACCTACTATATTTCGAAACCAAATACAATTTATAAGGAATGAAAATAGTGAATGGTATGAAAATAGTGAAATGAACTATTGTGAAGAGAGCTGATAAGGCTTCCATCATAACAATACAGACAGTATTATGTTATTTCCAGGATCTTTTGGTTTTCCTTGAACAGAATCTGTATCCGACCTGTGACCGAATCTTAGTAAATTTAGTTTCGTACTCAGCCGATTTTCAAATCATTCGAACTGGTGGTTGCTCCCTCAAAACCGGTTTCTGCTTCCACAAACAAGAGACTGCTCCCTAAAATCCTGTTTCTGCTCCCTCAAAACCGATTTCTGCTTCCTCTGACAAGAAACTTCCCTTCAAAACCAGTTTCTCCTCCCTGTGTGTGGCTAGGAAGAGCGACGACTCCTCAGCTGGTCAAAATAGAAATGGTTGAGCACTAAACTTTAAAAAACCGGTCATTTATATGGAATTTATAAATTGGGTACTCAGTATATTGGGTTTTTGGTCTACTTACACCGTTGTATGATTCGCCAATTAGAAGAAATTTATAAATAGTAGTTTTATTTATAAAATGTCTATCAACAAAGGCTAGCTACAATATATTTCCTGGCAGTACTAAACAATTATCTTCTTTTATCCCTGAATTAAATATTTTTCTGAACAATTTCTGGCAACCCTACTCACAGGTGCTTTCAAAAAAAAAAAAATCTGTAGGGGTCAGCGTGTGGTCTCGTTTTTATTTCATCCTCATTGTACTTTTCCCCATTTTAACGGCGGGCCGGGTTTTCACAAATTGTTCGTTGGCCAATACGAACGACATTTCCTCCATTTCAGCCTCCCAAGGCTATCGATCCTAATCGGTCAACCCCGCCTTGTTTATTTTTCAGATGTGTTCGTTATGAATATTAAGTGGGAAGCCTCAGGCTCGGCCATTTGGCGACGTCATAGCCACGTCATCGACCCTCCCTTTAAAGCCTCCATGAATGGGTGGATGACGTCAGGGACACCTGTGGCGTCTATTGTCTCGGGCCCTGTTCCACCTGAGGAAGTTGAGGGGATGTTTGCCATTACTTGATCCTAAACAAGCCCACCGCAAAGGCCCTCCTCGGCTTCTTGAATACCCAAACTCAATGGGCACGCGAATATATTTGGCCCTTTTGGTTTATTTTCAGCCGTTACCTCGCACTTTTCGTGAAGGGAAGGGAGATGTGTCTGCGCGAAATTGTTCATCGGTGAAGGTGTTAAAAAGTATTTTCGGACGTAGAATCCATTTTTGGGGACCTACGTCTGTGCAAACGCTATGCATATCGCAAAATTTCTGCGCAGCGTTTGCACGGACGTAGGTTGCCAAAAAATTGATTCTACGTCCGAAAATACTTTTTAATACCTACATCGATGAACAATTTCGCGTAGACAAATTTAATGCATCTTTTTTAAATATTTTCAAAAAAATTTATTATCGACAGTAATTTTTGCCCAACAAATAACAAACCATTGAGTAAAATTTGCTTTTTATTAATCTGCACATCGTGAGTCATATGGCGTCAATTTTGGAATTACCACAGCTTTCCAAATTCTAAAACTGACCCCCACCTTTCCGTGATTTTAACGCACAACGTTTTGTCTTCACTAACACGGGTCCAACTCCGAAACCCTATCTGGGTTAGGAGGTTGAAAACCACTCAGAACCTGTCCAGTGTCCATCAAGGTTATGCAAGCCTTATGTTGAGCTCGGAATGAGTCAATCAAAGCCAGAACTGAAGTCATATGACGCCTCTAAACCGGTGTAAAGGTCAGACGAATCTATCGATATCTTGTAACTACGAAGCCCTCATCTGTTATGGTCATTGATAATTAGTAGCCGAGCAAGGAAGGGATTATTATTACTATACGTACAACCATTGCAGCAAAAGGGGTTTCTCACATTTTTTTAAAAACAAGCTCCGACACGGGTTTTTTCTCACTCGTTCAGAGCTGTTCGATGGTAGGTAGGCCCACAGAAATGAGTAGGCCTACAAGAAATCCAGGCCTAAAAGGATTTTTCCCACAAAGTGGTTGTTTTTCCCACAAAGTGGATTTTTCCCACCTTTAAAAGCGCGTTGAGAACAGTGTTTGATGCAAATAATTGATATAGTTGATCTTATAACAAGTACCATGAGAGCCCAATAGATCCCCACGGTGAAATCGAATCGTTCTGGGACCCCCAACAATGGATTCTACGTCTAAAAATACTTCGAAAACAACAACTAACTCAACCCTGTAGCCGAAACCACACGGGTTTGGGCGAACGGGCTGAAAACCTTACGGGCACAACTAGATGGTGAACCGAGTATTTTGTCACATTTTCAGATTTTAAAAAAAAAACTTAGGTAATGCCCAAAACAGCTGAAATTTCGATTTTGGAATCCAGACATTTTGAAACGTATAATTTCAAGTTTTGGGGCCGATCTTAATTTACGACCTCCGCACAGTGGGTGAAATCGCAAAAAACCTCGCCAAAACTCGAAAAATAAAAATTGAGCTAAAATTCATTTAACCCATGGAATGAGGACTTCTATCTCCCCGAACACGCCTACATAATATACATATTATGTATATGCTCGATACACTGTAAGATGAGTCCAGACGCAACAAGAGAGGTTCAAAGTTTCTTTTCGTGGTCGGAAAGCGAGAAAAATTTGATGAATCTTGTTCCAAGAGTCTTGTCAGCTGGTCTAAACGTTCACGACGTCTACGAAGTAATTACAATAAACGCAGGGTGCAGCGATTTGCGCGGCATTGATTTTTCTTTTCATGTCTTTTCATTTTCTTTTCATTGCCTTGGTGGTATTATACCACCTAGAATAGTACCTGAGAGTAGAAATTCGTTGTAATCAGCTCCTATTATGTGCTATTCTGCCCATGACGACCAATTAAGTGAATTTTGGAATTAAATTAGGATGTTTTTTTAATTCAAGATTTCGCTTGGTCGGTGATTTATGAAGGTACCCCAGGACTGCTTGTTTTCCATCGAAAAGAGCTTTTCCAATGGATCATGGAAAATAGAAAAGGCAGGATTGGTGATGGACGTGCCTGTTTGGAGAATGTGCTGAAGGCAACCTGGATTTGGAGGGCGCAGGTTTCAAGGTGCTTTGATGGGGTAACTGCAAGCGGAGCATAAGTTTGAAAAAAAAAAAAAATGAAAAAAGGGATGATTGGCTGAAGTCATTCAAGCCTTATACGGCTCAAAATTTGTATCGTTTAATAGTGTATCGAAAAGAGGGGCTGAAGGATCCTGCCTTGGTGGTGAAGGATGGATTTCTGAGTTCCCCATCGATCGAAAGCGGCACGGTACAGGAGAGGCAGTGAAGTGTCTTTTTGAATTTCAGATGCTCCCTTAACTCGCACTTTGATGCTCTACAACATAAATTTTGAGCCAATTCATTTGCATTAGCCGTTCATTAGTTACACGGGCTGAAACATGAGTGATTCCTATTTTCCAGCCAAGTTGGAAAAAATTGCCTATTTTTGACGCTTGCTTGTGGCTAAACGGCAGGACCGATTCTAATGTGTAAGGAGGTCATTCGACGCAAACTTTAATGCTCATCAACTTTGTATTCGAAAAGTATTCTCTGGGATGCTTAATTTTCGAGTTATAGGTGAAAAACTGGAAAACTCCCGAAAAAAATCGAGGTTTTTTGGCCGCCAAAAGTTCTCCCAACAAAACTTTTGCTACCATTTTTGATATGTTGTAGTTCAGACCCATAACAACAATTAAAAAAATAAATAAAAGCTTCCACACCATTTCTCGCACGAGTCAAACCTTCTGGCGACAAGCCTATATAAGGAACTCGAAACAAATATCAAATCCACGTGACCAATCGGTAAGGTTTGTCATCGGGATTTGGCCCAGGCGGCTTGTCCATTTCCGGTATGAGAGGGTGTCCCAGGTACAAAACTGGGTTCGGTCCTCGGACGTTTTACAACCCATAGGCTCCAATGTAAAAAGACTCCGACCCAGCCATGTTGATTGAAAGGGATTGATTACTCATTGCAACTTTATTAATAACAATTGTGTTGATTTGATTCATTTGGAGGTGTAATTTAATGCATGGAGGTGTGATTTGATGCATCTTCGTGTTGCTCAAGGTGCATACATTCACTGTGGAACATCCGTTTTCCGAAAAAAATTGATAGGTAGGTAGTTTAAAATATATAAATTAAAAAACCTAATTAAGAGCATCCTACCGGCCCCAAACATAATTACCTACAGCCAAAGATATGGCTATCCTGAGACATAATCAGAAAGAAAAATGAGAAAAAAAAATTTAATAAATAGGTAAATTTAAAAAAATCGCAGCCGTTTAGGCGTAATCATCCAAGTAAATTTGACCCCATAGGTGCTGCCATCTGTTGAAAAAAAAAAAAAAAAAAATCCCATCAATGTTGGGGGACATGTAGCCTTAAGCGAAGCCCAAATTCCGAAGATGAGTCCCGATTAGGGATTGCAATCCCGAACGTTTTTCTGAATCCCGGGATTAATCCCGGGATTGATGATTTTTGTTTGAACGTGAAAAAATTGATTAAAAACGACGAAAAACTTGTTTATTTACAATAATAATTATTTTAAATTATATAAAATATTACTTCTCTCATGAAGGAAAAATTTCACTCATGTACTCAAAAAATGTACTTTTAGAAATCATAATGTTGGATCTTAGAAAGCACTCAAAGTTGGATCAGCCAATTAATTTGCTTCTTAGCTTTGTCGAAAATAGTCCTGCTACTCAAAAGGCCCTCTCAGCTTCCACGGAGGTCAGTGGGATAGTCCTACGTGTTCTGGTTGTGCTTAAATTGAAGCTGAATCACTGCTCTACAATTTCATTCCTCAAAACTTTCCTCGTGGGATGAATATTCTAGCCCATATTCCGTACTGAAGAAGGATAAAACCACGATTTCTAACATTTGGGGGAAAATGGTCAATGTTTGAAGACGGTTAATTAATCTCGGGGCCCATTGGTCCTAGAAAGCTGCCGTTGCGCTCAAATGGTAGCAAATCTTGTCTACTTGAAAATAGTATACAGTGACTTTTTCGTTAGGGCGCACATTTTTGAAGTTAAAAGCCAAGAACTGAAAAAAAAAAAAAAAAAAAAAAAAATCCGAAAATTTCGCGGTTTTTCGGGCATCCAGCATTTAGCACAAGGGTTTCGAAGCTGGTACCGTCCCTGAAAACATTTAAAAAAAATTAGAACGTGTCTATTTTTCCGTTCTAAGCCCTCTTTTTTTTCCGCTGACCGGCCTAACAGGAGATATTAAATATCCACAAATTTTGTATACTAAATCCAAATGGTGGCCTCGGCTGCCTCCATTTTTGAACAGGCTCGTTTCTTTTTTAATTGTGGTCGATAAATCTTTTCGTATTTTCGGCACCGGCACCGGCTGGTTCATAGATTTCCGAATCCTTTCTTCAGGGGACTTCACAGTTTTCATCTTAGAGCACTTTCACTTAGCCTTCGAATTATTGTCCGTTATTAAAAGATTTTCCCGACAAGACTTGAACAATTTACTTACGATGTGCAATTAATTCTCGAACCCCGGGATCCCGGGATTGACTCCACGAATCCCGGGATTTCAAATTGGCAAAAATCGACCGGGATCCCGGGATTGCAATCCCTAGTCCCGATCGCGCATTAGCCATCTATACCACTAATGATTTTAAATGCGGAAATGTCAAAGAACGATTAGGTTGAAGTTACACGGTTCTACAGTTTACTCTTTTTTCCCATAAGAAACGCGTTGTTGCCAGGTTATTTGCGATTTCGCCCACTGTGCTCCGTCAAGATTACATAGTATGTAATACACATATTATGTGTATTATTCCAAGAATAATAAACCAAAAATAATCCCTTATGTAAAATTTGCAGCGTTTCATCATTTACTGGGAGTAACTTCAACAACTGTTGTCCCCCTTTCCAGTTTTCGATGAGGTGAAATTCGAGTATTTTTCGAAGTGGGTACGCGGGAAGGTGATAATTGAATTGAAATACAGGTTGGGGAGGGGGGGGGGGGCACTGAAGAACGAAAGGGAGGAGGGGGCGTAATTAATACAAACTGCCCCGAACTGACGGAACGGGGTTTGAGGGCGACCGCGAACCCGCTGGGCCGGCGCCGCTCATAGACCTCACGATAACACCTTCAGCCAGGTCGGTGGCGCCGCTCGGTTCGGATTCACCTTGCCAATTTTAAAGCTGGCTCACTTTCACCCCGAGAAGTCTGCTACGCAAAAAGCTAACCCCTTTCGTATAAATAATAATTATTTCCCTTCTTTTTTATCCCAGTGAAAACAGAATATGAATTTGGTAAACATTAAACTACGCGTTCAATTTTGTACACCCAACGAACGCCAAACTGAGCAGTCGTAACAAGTGTTACATGACTCTAATTCATTGGAAACGAGATCACTCGAGAGAAAAACTCAAGGCCGCTAATATTGTGGCTAATGTTATTCCGCAGGGTGAGATAGCGCGTTCAGAGCATGAAACGTAATTTCGAGCGTACAAACGAATGAAAACGAAACATTTGATGGTAATTAGTATCGTTTCCAGTGCGTATTCTTTGATAAGATTGCGGAATGCGAAGTGTTGGCTCGCGCGTTCGAAGGCTATTCGCTTGATTAACTGGGGGTCAACACATCCTTGACGAAGGTGGTGCCACGGCTATTTCGGTCTTGGGCCGTCGTCCCTCACCGTACTACGGACATTAGGTGGTACTTGGGAGTCGGGGAAAGGGAGGGGGCGTACAAAAATACGAACGGTGGCGTGTTTTTGGTCGAGATCGAGGCTCGATGAGGTTGATGGAACACGCCCCTCGCTCATTGACGTCGTCGATATGGATGTTGGATACAGTCGACCAGTCTCAGTTCAAGTTGAAAAATTGACGTTGAAATATGGATAAACAGCGACAGGGTCAAAACCATCGTACAAACCTTTGCGGTTGAAGTCATCTAGGGATGGGGGGGGGGGGGGGGGGGGGGTTAAAAATAATGAAAAAAAATATTATAATAATAAAAAAGATAAAATAATACAAATTTTACACAAGGGTTTATTATTTTTTCACATAGGTTAATTGGGCGAAAATTAATTCTGTGTCATTAAGAAAATATTTTCGAAAAAAAAAAAAAATTCTTTACAATGTTTGGACAGATAACGGACCTCCAAAATTGGTTTCATGTTCAAAATTACTCGGAAAACGACACCTTGTTAGACCTCCTGGGGTCCTTCAAAAATCTCACGCAAGCCCTATAGATCCCCACAGTGAAATCGGAGGGTTCTCGGACACCTAAAAGAGGATTTTACTTTCAAAAATACTTCGAAAACACTGGACACCATAGCCGAAAACCTTGAAAAAAAAAAAAAAAAACGTTCCGTAGCCCGATTTTAGCTCCATAGCGCCCCACGGCTTTGAGCGATCGGGCTGAAAACCTTGCGGGCATAACTAGATTGTAAACCGAGTATTTTGTCAAGATTTAAGATTTTTAAAGAAATTCCTACTGCCCAAAACGGCGTGGACACAAGATTTTGATGGGTAATTTCAAATAATACCAATTTTCGAGATCCACAGCTCAATCTGTCCATTCGTAGATTCATAATATGAATAATATTATTATTTCTGATAAAAAAAAAACTCCTCACATTTTAAATAGGTACCTAGATAGATACCTACCTATATAAATAGATCAGATTAGATACCTATATAAATAGATCAGATTAGATACCTATATAACAGATTTATACGAGTCTCGCAAGTCCCGAACATTGTGGAATGATGAAGATCGGGTAGAAATATGACGTCGATTAGATGGCAGGTGTGGCGGTTAGAATAGGTAGTTTGAGTCACACAAAATTGCTTAATTGAAAAAAAGAAGAAAAAAAAATCCAGAGGTGCATTTTTGCTGCTAATCAAATCGTGTTTTTCGTCGTGCCTGAACGCACACGCAAAATCATAGTCAAATCGTACGTCGAAATAAATGATCAAATAATAAGATCTGTGGCTCGATAACCACAGACGGGCATAAATAGAAACCCGTTGAATTTCGAACTGTGGACTAATCTCAAAACAAGGATCTTATAAGAAATCTTGGTCCAAGTTATATATCAAATCCCTCAAATATGGGACACCCTAGTATATTAAATGTGAATTAATTTAATAAATTTTCCTGCCACACTAACAGTGAAAATGAAACTCAAAAATCCTAATAACTCTTTTTTCAGTCCATCTCCACGATGTTCATGATCTCGCCTTGGCTCCCAGCTTGCTAAAGGGGCACCCAAGTTACGTAACCCATAAGCTAAGGAGTTGTAAATGAAGGCACATGAAGGACTCGCGGGGCCTCAAACCTCTCCCGCTTCACTTATTAAAAACCTCTTTGTGCTGCCACATGAATGAGTGATCGCCTTGAGCGCCCTGATCGAGCAATTGCCTCGGTTTCGAACGACACTTGATACATAAGCACTTGGAGATACGCTTGACTACAGTTGACCTTTCTATTTATTTAAATAATTGAGCAGATATTGAGTAGGTCACAAAAAACGCTGCTAATCCACGCAAGAGTGAATTTCGTGCGAAAATACAAAAAATTCACGCAAGTGAATTTTTTGTGAAAAAAAAAAAAAAAAAAAAAAAATTGATTTGACCATTACAGTTATCATCACTTGAAAAAGCTGACTATTCTAAGAATAATGAACCAAAAATTATCAATTAAGAAGAAGTATACATCTCAAGATGAATAGCATTTTCTCTTGAACGATTTTCAAAGAGCAGCACAATTACAGCACTGCATGACGTGAGTGATCAATAATTTACACTTTGAAGATTTGAATTATGCGCCGACTTTCAAGTCCAATACGACCATCCGGCGCGACCTTTTTTCACATAAGTCACACTCATATCCAACGAATTGATATGCAAATAATTTGCAAGAATACCCCATTAGGTAACGTAATGCGCTTAACGAAATATTAAATCTCCGGACGTGATTCCTCTTGAACACACTCGCGGTTTCCATTATAGTACGAGATCCTACAGCAACCAACTTCCCTAATTGATACTCATCTGGAGTCCTATCATGTGAACGATCTCTCAATTTTGTTCGTCGAAGCTAAAAGTAGAGAACACTTTCTATATTAAATATTTTTCAAGTTTTTTTTTTTTTTACTTTCAGGAAGGATTCACCGAGGTGAACCATACATCATACATTGAGCTTTCACATGACCAAAGACCTTTCAAGTGGGATTGGGTTGTTAGGGTATAATCGAAGGTTTGAAACGGCGAACAGACTTCTCACATACCACACCGTGAAGTTGTTCCTCTCGCGATGAGATTGGAACTCAGCTGTGAAGAGCTCAGCCTTGACTATGGGCCAGGGTTTCAACGGCTCTGACCCTGGTGCTATAATACTCACGGGTATATTTCCGCGTAGGCTTTTAACGCTTTTGAAAATCGTGTTCGGCCTTCGTATTATGAACTCAGAAAACTCATGATGGTGTGTACAAACCGACGAATTTATTCCCAAGGAAAAATCAATGTCGAGTGGGTACTGATAATAAAGGGCGAGACCACTTGCTGATTATCGTGTAGCCCACCAGTGATTGTAATTTTGAAATCTAAAACTTTGAATTGTTCCAACTGCGAGTTAAGTGTTGACCACTTTAAAACTCAATCACGGACTGCAATTCAGGGCTTGACGCGACTACTTTGGTTTTCGCCTAACAAGTTTCTAGATTCCGACTCAACAATTGCTGCAATGCTTAGAGTTGGGAATGACTTATACTAACTAGTTGGCCCACTGACCAGCTGGTGTGTAACATAAAATAATGATGGTAGGTAGATAAGATGAGATGCCTCATGCAAACAATGTTAAAAATAAAAAAATACGGTAGAACAAGTTGAATGATGTTGATTATTTAAAACAAAGAGTCTGCTAACCCGATGCCAAACAAAAGTTGGGCGAGTAATTGAAACCCAAAGAGTAGGTAGGTCAACAAATTTGCAAAAAAATTTAAATTTAAAGGACTCGGTAGGTCGAAAAACGACGCTAATCACAAGTACGGGATAGGCGTCACTTGGCGGCCACTGCGGCCAACGCTTGAGTCGCTGCACATGCAGTAAGTCTCCTGTTCTGAAAGTGCTACCATAAGCATGTCTAAAAGCGTAGATTAGATTAGATTAATACCGGAGGGGGTATGGAAGTGGGTTCCTGAAGGGCGCCCACTTCCCGCACCAAGGCCTGTAGAACCATTGTGCTGCCTCTCGGAGGTACAATGGTAGAAGTTTTGTGCCGTTGAAAAGGTTAAATAGCCCTCCTACCAGGTCCTGTTACGCCAGTATCTCTCCCCGGTCCACTGGTCCCAGAGCAAGATACCTTCTGCGCTCCAGGGCTCCTCATCTCCGCAGAACCTGCAGGGGGGTTCATCAATTATGACCCCTATCCTGTTTAAATACTTCCTGACACCTCCGTGTGCTTTATACAGATCCACTAAGAATCTCAGTTGTGTCCGCCGTAAATTGAGAAATATATTCGCTCTTTTACGGTCCAGCCAGTCAACATGGTGTGTCTATGCTGTTGATGCGGGGTTCTTTTCGAAAAGTGTGAAACGCAACCCCAAAAAAGTGAAATCATTAGGCTCAAAATCTCAAATTTCTTGCATATAGATCGTCGCAATGACAAGCATACCCAGCCTGAGGGGGTCTACCATCAAAATTTCAGAGCTCTTTCGTGGCATTTCATGTCACTCTCTATCAGGCTTATTTTCCAGTCTTTGTCAGGTCTCCATATCATTCTCTATCAGGTCTCTTTATCAGTATCTATCAGGCTTCTTCAAGAGTCTTCATCAGATCTCGCTGTCAGTCTCTAACAGGTCTCTATCGCAGAATACACACATACGCAAAGACACATCCTGATCGAGTCAAAGTAGACCCTCACCGCGCTCAGCAATAATAGTCATTAGTCTATCCAACAATAATTTATGAATGACTCATGAACACCGCAGAAGAGAGCAAATCGTTTTCAATTAATAGCGTTGCAGTACATACCTCACATTGAATAGATCATTCAAATGAGCATGCTTGCGCAATCTCGGTTATAAAGTATTGTATTATAACAACACATGTCAGTGCTTCCTCGGCCTTGCAGACTAAGTTTCCTTCATCTAGGAAGGGTTGGGCTTCCACATGGACGTCTTAGGAAATGGCATTCTGTAACGCCTATGTATAGGATTTTATTGGAGGCAGAGGTGCGCCCTTGGGACTGCGAGGATTTAAAAGTCGAGTGAGAGACCTTGCTTTGAGGTGGCTGTTGCATTATCATCTGGTTGCCCCTTCCAATTTCTTCTCGTTAAAATGTATATATACGTCTTTGATCCTCCTAATAATTCCATAAATAGCGATTAATCCCTCTTTTCAGCGTTTCTTTTCACGCCGACTGACGTCAGATGTGTCCAGTCATACATCATCCAGGTTGAGTCGAGATGACAAGTTGAGAAATTCAAAAGTGATGCTGGTTTCGGAAAAAAACGTTGGGTTTGCAGTGGCTAGATTTAGTCAGAGAATTCGTCAAAATGGTACTGGCATGGTTTGCTAGGAGCGGAATGGAACATCTCTTTGAAATTCCGTCGTTATTAGAGGAATAGACAGGCCAAGTTTCCGAGTGAATCACAACACAAATAACGTTCATACGTTGAATTCAGCAAGAACTCATTTGGCAAAATGCTCGTTCAGAGCGGTTGTGAATAAATTTGAAACCTCGAAGGGGTCAGTCAGCAAATATTCCCACTTGGCGAGAGGAAAACTGCTAAATTAAAGGTCTTGCGGCAATGAGTCGTCATTTGAGCTTGCACGGCATACGTGAGAGAGGGGATGCTAAATATAAATCATTCCAGTGATCCCAGGAATGGCGAGGGAGGAGACGTAGACCTTGAAATGCATTGAATTCCCGTAAAGTCTGTGATCAGGGACGAGGAGTAGGAGCACTAGGTCTGCGGCGTTTTAGCATAACTTGTTTCCACATTCTCAGCGGAAGATGCGCAAAATAGAGAACGATCCGAAGAAGTGATGGATGATGCACTGCATACAACTTGGGTGACGTGGCAACATCCATGGACGGCAACACTCATCTGGTACTTCTGACAAATTTTGTCAGCACTTAAAATTTCGATAGGATTTCCAGTAGTTATAAGATTCAATCTTCCACTAAATAACCGTCGCGTCCAAGGTTTTTTCCCGTCTTTCTTTTCACGCACAGAACAATAAAAAAAAGTGAGGTTCGGTTTCGAGAAGAGGAGAGAGAATGAAAATAATAAAAACTAAATAATAAAAACACGACTATGCGCGCCTTGGCTGTAAAGAACAATTAAATTTTGTTGCGATGATAGTTTGTACAAGGGAAAAGATGAAATAGGCAGAAGAAAGTGAAGTGGGTATTTATAACAAACAAAAAGATCTATATTTCAGTTGAACAGTGGCAATAATGATGGATGGTGGCGCCAATCACGATAATGGAGGGATCATTTGAGCTTTAGATTTTGCCGACGCTAAAATAGTATTCGAAATACGTGAGGAAGGAAGGAGGGTTTTAAATTTCTCATCTTCCAGAGTTTCAGAAGCGAAAAGACTTAAGACGGTTTACCATGCCCTGTGTATCTTTAGTCCGTTTAGGGTAGGTACCTTAGCTCATGGGTATACAGTAATAATTGTTATATTACATTATCCACAACAATTATTGCTGTGGGCACTTGGTTTGGGGTTTGAGTCCATAAAAACTACTCCTGGCGCTGAACAGCGATTGCTAGGAATTGATCACTAGAAACAATGTAACAAGCAAGCCTTGAAGGTGTCCAGTGAACTCGCCCTGAGGGTAGAGCTAGGTAAAATTCCACCAAACAGAACACAAGCATTGGCATTAGTTTTCAAGGTTTTCCAGGCCAGTACTGCAGATATTATGCCAGCATTGTTTCAATTTTGTAACCGCGGGGCAAATTGGAAATCATAAAACCCCCTCAGGTCATTTCCTAACTCCACAATCGGTTGCATCCCATACCGGAATTGTCCTTAGCAAGGCGGTATGTTGCGAAATCGACTGTCTCCACCCAGAGACTCCAGCCGCGAACTGCTTCCCCCTTCCACGAAGTCTTGACATTCTTCTGGAAGCTGAGCATCTCGCCCCCACCAGTGTTTCTCCCCACCAGCGACCGTCAAGATTGGCACCCCTCAGGCGGGAGATTAAGTTATTAGCCGTCGTTCTTTAAACTACTTTGCCATTTGAGACAGAGCGACGTATGTGTGATTGACGGAGCTCCGACGCAAGAATACCGAGGATGTTTCACCATACCTAACACGACTAATTATTATTTATTGCCATTCGAAGGACGGGCTTATCAAAAGCATTTGTTTCGTCGATGACCGCCTGAGTAGGCTAATTACTGACTAACGCTACTTAATTTGATATCGATACTCAGTGATTTGCCTAATCGGGCTTCACGAATTCATTTGATAAACTCGCCATTAGCGCCCTTGGAATAAGGTGGCCAGACATTTGGTGGCACACAGGAGCCGGATATCGGATTTGTTTCTGGGCGTGAGGGGAGGGAGTACTCCCAAAACACCCATTATATCCTAGTACATACTACGGTAAAATTAGGAATAATAGAGAAAAGTTTTAGGTTAGTCGTAATCTGTACGGTTCTGTATGGCATTAGGGACGCTGAACACGAATCTGAGGTTTACTGACAGAAACCTTGCCCGGATCCTGGTCAAAATAGCAATAAACCTCAACGTTTTGGCACTTTTGGTTTATTATTCTTGGAATAATACACCTATGTAATCGCGACGGGGGTCGACGGCTCCGATCGTTTTGGGCAAAAAAATGTTTGAAAAACGCTGCAAATTTTACACTATGGTTTATTATTCTTTGATTAAATCAAATACCTATACATTTTGTAGGTTAGGTACTTGTGCAGAAATTTAATTCTGTGTCGATGAAAAAAAGTTTGGAAAAATTTTTTTTTGATTTTTTTTTTTAATTTTTTGTTTTTTACTTGAAAAATACTTGACCTCCTGGGATCCTTCAAAAATCCCATTTGTAGACCCATGAAAGCCCTATAGATCCCCACAGTGAAATCGGATCGTTCCGGGACCCCAAAAAATTGATTCCACGTCCTTTCTTTACCCGTCGTTACTTTACATTTCGAGTTACCTACGTGCCAAAAACAAAACAAAAAGTCAATTTTTACAATTTGCCAAGAATTCGAGCTCGAGTCCAATCACAAAACCTCGAATATACCCTAAAACATTCCTTTATTTGCCATTTTTCTTTCCAATTGCACCGTACCAAAGTGAGAATACCAATGATATCATGTGCCAATTGGTCAGGGTATGGGAGGTGCAAATTTGGCCGCCCCAGGGTGTAGGTCCCTTTCATTTATAAAAGCAGTGGGTACAGTATTACTTAGGTGAAATTTTCCAACTGCTATTCATTAGAGAGTTCCTAAAGCCACTTTTTGCCTAACGGTGATGAGTTACGGTCGACGTAACTCGAGATTTCGCGCATGCGCAGAAATAACGGTGATAACTTACGTCCTTATGCCTAACGTCGAACGTTATTGCCGTAAAGTTACGGCAATAAACTTACGGTCTTAAGGATACCGCCGTTAATTTCGAGCAATAGAACGTAAATAGCGGCACTTTAAATTTAGCGTGACTTTTGATAAGACCGTATCTCTGTTAC
Organism: Pilophorus perplexus; assembly: GCA_955831195.1. Lineage (NCBI taxonomy): Eukaryota > Metazoa > Arthropoda > Insecta > Hemiptera > Miridae > Pilophorus > Pilophorus perplexus. Next base: position 7,248,635 of record OY037013.1, on the reverse strand, counting down.
GGTCTTATGTGAAGTTAGCTTTTCTTTGATTCTCTCTAGACAAATCCCTTACGGTGATAAAAATTAACGGTCGACGTAACTCGGATGTTTCTTTAGGAACTCTCTAATAACAATCATAAAATAATTATGTTCATCAATTTGGTATTGAAAGGGGAACATTTCTTGCCCCCCCCCCCCTTGGGCTGTGGGGTGATTTGGGGCACATTTCGAAAAAAGGAGATGTCTGGTGACCCTACCTTACAAAACGTTTACTCATTTGGTCAGTTATGTCTCGGAACTCAATGGAACACGATGACTAAATGAATCTACCTGACGTCTGACACCTGACGAAGCGCTCTCGCGATAAATGCAGCCGCGACTCTTCAATTAATGAGCTCTTTTATTAAACGTCGGTCACCACCTCTGAACACAATCACAACCTGGGAAGCTACACTTGTGCGATCGCACTTGCCATTATGCACAAGCATTGGGTCGCAGCCAATAGTGGGTTTCTAATGAAATCACCGACAAGAAACTGTCAAACCGTAACAGGTGTCTTCATCTCAACGTTGTGATCGAGTAGATAACGATGATGAATTATTCAAGTAACAACGAGGGGAAAATGTATTGTTGCTCGAACCATTACTTTCATTACAAAAAGCCTTCTATAAGCACGGAACCCATATAACCCAGACGTAACATAACCACCGAAAGGGCTGACAAATTTATTTGACGCCGATCTCGAAAGGGGACAAAATCACGGCATTATGTAATAGGGAGATTTTATGATAGAAAATGTAATCCGATGGGTCGGTCGTCCTTTATGAATATAAGGTGGAAACGGAGGGTCAATCAAACATGGCGGAGTGGGAGGCGCTACTGGAAATTTCCTGTGTTCCTGACCCGCTTCCTATCCCGGCAGAATGAATATCTAATGAGAGTGGACACAGCGGCTCCTCACAAGGAAGAGATCACGCACGATTTTTTGTTCTTCATGTTTTATCCTCAACAGAAAGTCGTGTAGCCGTGTGAGCCTAATAATATTACCGAATACAGTTAGTGGATTCAAGCAGTCAAATTTGATTGAAAAGGTACTGCATATTCTCTTTCTATGAGTATGTAATTAAGGCACTTGAAATTGCCGGAGCATCGATTCTTGGTCATCGCAGCACATCAGGTTGTTGCCAAGATAGTTGATCAATTTGAAACCTTTGCGGATCTCGCGATGGTTTCCTGGAATGGGAACGTGGAGATTTTGGATCCCTAGCTCGGTGGTCTAACTATCCTGGATGCAGAATGAGGAGTGAAGCCTCAAGATCCAACAATCCCATCAACCCAATGGTGCAGTCCGTCCATGATGAGGCCGTGAAGGCTACGGGCAGCTTTAGCAAGTGTCGCTTACCTCGCTTGGAGTGATAGGAAAAGGAGGAGTGACTCAGGACAGGGATCCTCCTTTTTCTCCATGGGCATCCATCTTTACACTAATGTGGGGAACATTACCTACGGAAAGGACCCATCTTCAGCGGGCTGAGGTAGGCCAAGGACGGCTCCTCTCGAGGAATCAGACATGCAGCATCACGGGCGGCAGTGTGGGTCCATCGCTGGGGTGCTCCCCATGTAGCTAAAGCAAGAGCTACACAGCCGGTAGGATACGTGAGGGACGCATCTTCTGGGGCAGAGTTTCGAGCCTGGGCCCCTTGAACCCCAACTGTGATTGGAAGGTGGCAGGTGAAATAGACCACCGAGGCTCACATTTGGGCGATTCCCTCCAATGGTGGTTTTAAGATGTCCTGAATGGTCCCAGAGTAGAAGACTTTTCAACTCCAGGTCGCAAGAGGTACAAGAGGAGTGAAGTACGTCCAAACCTTAACTGGCTGGAACTGGACGACGAACCAGGCTGTACGTGGTGTGGTGAGACCACTGGTGACCCAGGTGGCAAGGTGAAGCACGTACTCAGGCACTGCCCAGCATTCGTCGGCTTTCAAGACTTGTCAATTACCATGTTTTCTATCTGTACAATAATACTACAGGAGGGACAGACATCCACATTATGCGGGTGATTGCTTGAGCCACCTCTTCTCTCAAGCTAACAAATTTATGAGGAACGTCAATAAGAAAATTCTATTACATACCAAAAATCTTCAGGACCACAATGATTCGACATACCTGGGAAATAAAATGCATTGAATTAGATAAATTTTACAGAGAACAGAATGATCCAAGTGGTAAAAATGAGAAAGACAACTCTTTATAAAACATGGTCGTCGACAACAACTATAATAGAGTTGTTTATTATACAAGAACAAGAAACTGTCCATGTCTTGACATCACGACCCACCAAGTTGTCGACCTAAATGCCCAAACAAAGATCTCAAGCTGATTCATTCCCGTTAAAAACTGTTCCCGATTCGCACCGCGTCACATTTCCATGGATACGCTTTTGTAAAACTCGATTCAATTTACGTCCGACAGACTCGGGTTGCTGACCTCTGATCTTGGACCCCTACGCTGAATAGGATGAACCCTCCGGATGAATAGGCACACGAGGATGCCGAACAGAATAGAAGTCTGGGGCCAACGACGCTGGTGCCGGCAAATCTCAAGTCCCTCCTCGAGCGCACCTTTCAGTGTCTTAACAATTTTAATCAACTCTCGCGACAATGGCCTATTCTCTTTTTTTTTTCACAAAAGCTTCACAGCCCCAGCAGTCGCGCCGCACGATTCAACCGCAGGACTATGCAGTAAATACTCTCAACAAATTTTTGCGTAGAATACGCTTTTACCGTGCCCTAAGTACCCCCCCCCCCCCCCCCAACGACCCCAGAAAACGCAAAAACAGTAATTATTTTATGTTTGGTCGAATTTTCAATTTCATTTTTCATTAAAATGTTTTAACATTGATTGTGCATGAAATTTTTGCATTTTAGTCAATTCTTATTAATCTCAGAAAATTTTCTCTTCATTTTTTCCTAGCCGAATTCAAGCCTCAATAAACTATTTTTGAAATAATATTATCGAACACTAACCAAGTTGACTGTCACTGTCTTTCAAACTGTTAGACGGTAGAAAACTAGATGAGTTTGCGCGAGGTTACAGGTAATTACATTTGTAAATGAATGAATAATTATTTCTCGTCATATGACAAACGTAGCTCCAAGGCTGACAACCTAATCCCGCGTTCCCAATTTTTCACGCTGTAGGCTGTACTCGTTTTTTGTTACTGATGGAAATCAATTTCAAACAATTGGGTGTTAGCGGTGATTTTTCGAAAAAAAACTATAGGTAGGTATTGAGCGAAATGAAAAACAAACCGAACTGCCCTCATCAACTACTGATCGTTGAAAGTGTTTTTCTATTGATCACTGTGACGAGTGCGAAATGTTGAGTGCGGCAAACCATCCCGCAGCAATCCGTCGGGAGCAATTATACGACGAGGTATTAAAATTCAGACAGTTATAGAGTAGGTAATAATTAACGCTTGATAACATCAATAGCGATCGGGAAGAAAAAAAAAACTAAACCCGAGCGACTGAAAAGCTGGGAACCCAACAGCAATGAAAGCGTCTGAGAGCTACAAAAAAATTCACTATGTATGTACCAACATAAGAACCAAAGAACGAATGACAAAAAGAATTTATGAGAACTAGGCAGTGATTACTAAAGACCAGGGCCCCCAGTAGCGCAGTGGTATCTGTCTGCCAATGTAGGGGTCATGGGTTCGATTCCTATGGCGGGTGATGGAGCTTAGACCTGGTGGCTAAAGAACCAGTTGAACTAAGCACCCATAAACCAGTGACATGAAAAACAAATAACAAAGCCCAAAGAACCAATAAGAACGAAGAACTGATGGATAAAGAACAAAAGAACCAAAGAATTGATGTAGAAAGAACCAACAGCAAAAGGAACCAAAGACTGAAAACAACCTGATGACAGAAGAATCAAATAAGCTATATAAATATGAACCAAAGAACTGATAATGAAAAGACCTAACAACTAAGCATCAAAGAACCAGGAACTAAACAATACAAATTCATAGAACCAACAACTAAAAAAACCATAAACAAAGCACCAAGGAACAAATTTGTTCATTCTTTTTCTTAGAACTGATGGCACAACCAAATAAAGTACGGAAGATATAGTCAAACGTCAAGGCACTAAAGAATGAAAAATTGAAGAACGAAAAGCTAAAGAACAAAACAACTACGAACTAAAACAACGACAAATAGCCAAATAATAACATAATAATAACTGAATGCATAAATTGCAATAATAATAACTGCAGGCATAAATCGCATGGTGAAAGAACCATTAAGCAAAGAAGTAAGGACTAAAACCCTGAATGCAGAAGAACTACCAAACAATCAATACCTACTTGAAAAACCAACGAACTGAAAAAGAAAGCTGCAAATTTTACACAAGGGTGTATTATTCTTTGCTATACCTAGGTTACTTGTGCAAAAATTAATTCCGTGTCAATAAAAAAAAAATTTTGTTCAAATTTTTTTACCTATTTGGAAAATATTTTACTTCCTTGGATCCTTCTAAATCCCATTTGTAGCCCCATGAAAGCCCTATACATCCCCCACAGTGAAATCGGATCGTTCCGGGACCCCCAAAAATGGATTCTACGTCCAAAAATACTTCGGAAACGACACCTAGCTCGATTCCATAGCCAAAAGCCTTCAAAAACCTCTCCCGTAGCCCCATAGCGCTCCATGGGTTTGGGCGATCGGGCCGAAAACCTTGCGGGCACAACTAGATGGTAAATCGAGCATTTTGTCAAAATTTCAGATTAAAAAAAAAAATTACTACCGCCCAAAACTGCGGACAGTGTACAGTGTCCGACCATTTAGTTTTTGGAATCTAGACCTCTTAAAACGGTTAATGTCAAATTTTGAGGCCGATCGGTGTCGTCGACCATAGGTGTATTATTCCAAGAATAATAAAACAAAATGAATAGCTAAAGAACCAAACAACCCACGACAGAAGAAACAAAAAACTAAGGACTCCAATTTCAGAAGAATCAATGAACTTGTAACGGAAAAAAAAGTAACCAAGACTTGAGAATCAATACACCAAAGACCTAAGAATCAATTTACTAAGAACTGAAGGAATACATCACGAGAACCAACTGTCGTCCATGAGTAAATTCGATGGATTTACAAATCTGGGAAGGTGGCCGTCGTATTTGGTGGGTTGCAGACAGTATATGGAGACCGGCGGTGATCCATGTCTGACGGAGAGCCATACCAAGCGTCTTATTAGAGAAAACCTCTTTCTTCCAGCCAATATCATTGTTTGCAAGGGCACCTGTTCGCTTATTAACCCTACGGATTTCCCCACACCGGATATCTTTTTCCATAATTGGAACCCCCACCCCCTCCGGTCGACACTGGGTGAAAAACAGAAAAATTTAGGGGAGAGCTCCCATTCAAGTCGGGGGAATTGAAACGCGCCCACCTGTTACGCGCTCTAATAAAAAAATTTCCATTCGACCACTTTTGCGGGATTACTAAGGGAAATCGGAATTCACGAAAGCCGTCATTATGACGGCTGAAGGTCAGCTTATTGGAAACCCCATTAGCGAAGATTCTATCGGGCCTTGCGACATTTAACGATTTCTAGCGAATGCTGGTGAGCTCGTCAAAAACCTGTGCTTCTTCCCGGTTACTTTCAATCGCATTTTGAGGTAAATTGTCAAGGTCATACACTTTTTGGACGAAAATGTTAACGACGTAGCGAAAGGTGTTATCACTTGTGGCAAGGAGTGGTCGTCCCTCATAGGCACGACATCTTAGCTGCCGTTAGACAGCCTCGGCCACGAATGTACGAAATTTCGCCCTCGGGAAAAACGCCCCAGGTGGTACGAAAAAACGCCCCCATCCGTGAATTCGAGAAATAATGTAATATGGCTGCTCTCTCAAAGTCAAGGTGAACAACCTAGAAAAGAAAGCTAGGTATAGGTATACACCTATATTATATTATACATTACTTTTATAAAAATGAAATTACATATTTTTTAAATGCCTAATTTAATTTTTTTAAATAATTTATTTAAATAATATATTTTTAAAATAATTTAATTTTTTTTAAATAGGTAATATATTTTTTAAAGATTAATTTTTAATTAAATCTATTATCCACTTATTTATTCTTCAAATTATTTCTTTCTTTTTTTTATACGAAAAAATCAATTTCTCTGGGAAGTCATACCTCATCATCACAGGATCATCACAGTCCTCCGACCGTTTTTCGAGTAATATAACTACTGAAATCATACACATTTTTCAAATTACCAACAGTACGAACGGGGGCGTTTTTTCGTACCACTGGGCGTACCACTGGGGGCGTTTTTGTACTGATGTCGCAGAATCAGCTTATGGTCTTCAACCCTTGAACTGTGGAGATCAGTTGTCCATGGATCAGCTTTTCAAACTATTTCGCTGAGACTGTCTGAAGGTGTCTGAAAACAAGACCAGTGAGGCCATAATAGCCTGGTGAATTTTTGGACAGATGTCCGTATCGATTATTCGACTTATTTGATCCAATCAGAAGTGGGGGAGTGGCAACGCGAGTGAATATGACATATTGTTGTGAATATGAAACATTGTTTACTAGGTGTTCTGCAGAGGGGAGAGGTTTTTCATGGTTCCTCCTGGCTCATTTCAGCATTCTTGATGGGTGAAGCTTGAGTACCTAATAGGTTTCTTTAGCTACTGCGTAGCCTTCATCAGTAAACGACTTGATAGCACGAAGCAAACTGACGTGAACAGACGTCAGCGATTCAAATTTGTAGCTGTATCAATATTAGATGGTAAATAATATTTTCATTTCATCTCGCCAGCAAAGTTCACGTACCCGTATTTCCCTTTTTATGGACATGCCACCGTCTTCGTTACCGGGAAATATCTTTGATTCATCTCGTTCTCACTTGTTGTAGTCTCCGTGTTGGTAGGCTAAGCACATTCTTGGAGTCACCCGTCACGAACACCGGTCAGCGTTCTCAAGTGACGTACGTCCCCTCGGAGCGAACCTGCTCAGCGAAAGATTGCGCTCTGTAGGCTGTTTTTCTAAATTTATCGATGATACAATGAAACGATGGTTTTGCCCTGTCTGTACTCCAACTGATTCACACCGACATCTACCACCGAACAAAATGAAGATCCACAAAGTTCTGCGGCAAGTTAGGAGTCAAATTGTGGTATGACAATTTCAAGGTCTTTTCCTCAACGTCGGATTGACGTCAATATAATTCAAACTTTCTTCCTCCAGCCCTCCCACGCTATTTGTACTGATTGCTTTGAATAATTGGTCGTTCAACTGGGATTATCTTATTAATGACATTTCTAGACTAAAGGGGTCATATTCTCATCCAAAACATTTGCAGGAAGTGAAAAAAAGTCTTACACGTTAATAATTGGAATTTTTAATTTAGTTTTTATTCTGATTTTGCTAAGGCACGAAAAATTACATCCCAAAACATGGGCAGTCTTGAGAACTTAGGGTGAAACCGCTGTTTACCATTTGTATATGACTTCTTTTGAACGAGGTAGGTATGCTTCGTTTTGAAAAACAAACACGATTTTTTTTCTTTTCAAGTTATAATTCGTATTTGTATCTGGTATTTCGACACATTACGCATGTTTTCAAATAAAATCATTCAATTTTGAACCACTTTTCACAAGACTAAAACAGCGAAATTTAAAGAAAGGTCAAATTGGATTCAACTTGAAATTTTTCATTTAATACGCTACAAGCAAATAAGGAGGTATTAATGATTTTGTCTGATATAGTCAGAAAGAACTTCGATCGCTCCAAAGGTATCATCGAAAACCAGGAAGTGGGGATGTTCATAAAATATCGATAATTTTTCACGCTATAACGATATTAAGGGAACTGATAATTTTCCACGTCAAACTCAAAAAACTCCAAAATCTGGGGAGAAAGTGAGCGATATATATATATTCGATACATCGAATGGCCAAAACGATAATTTTTAAAATATCGGTATTAGATGAATTGATAATTTAACGATATGGGCATCCCTGCCAGGAAACACCCGCAATCAGTAACTTGGTATCTCAAACCAACACCTTCCTAAGTACCAATCGAACCGCTTAAAAAAAAAAAACATTTTAACGGAAGGGTTCAAAAATAGAGCTCGAAAAAATTCGGCAGATGCCGTTTCGAATGTATCTTTTGGAGGAAAAAAAAAATCATCGAGCTTCTACCAGCAGCAAGCTCAGATGTTCTCGACTTTTTTCGAAAATTGGATAAAACCAAATTTTTGAAAAAAAAAGTTTTACAAGTCATAAAACCGAATTTTACGACATTTGGAATGTTAACGCTTCAAAACGGTCAACATATCGCATTTCTAAAAAAAAAAAAAAAAAAAAAAAGCGGAAGCATATTACTTCCCCAGTGAACGTTGCGACTTGTTAAACAAACTCGCACGACATAGCAACCCTTTTCACATTAGTACTGAGAAAAAATCGATTTTTTAAAATTATTTCGTCAAAAAAATCGAAACTAGATTAATTTGTCACGTTGATTAATTTGATTAGATTAATAGTCACATTCCATTAAATAAACATTTAAAAAATCGATGTTTTTCGATGCTATGGGAAAATTTGATTAATCGATTACGATCTCGATTTTTTTTTTTTTTTTTTTTTTTTTTTTGCAGCACTAGTCCACATCGCTTTACGTCTCCATGAAAATTTCATTGCATTTAATGCAGATCGCCAACCTGAATTACTTGGATTGGCTGATATGACGAAAATTTCAGAACGTACCCGAAAAACCACATCCACACATTTCAGTGATATCAGTGTATCCGTGGCCATCAGTGCCCTTCAATGGCCCTGATGGCCACGGAATTCAAATATTTTATTTTTCCTTCGGTTTTCTTCGATACTGAGCCGATTTAGTAACTTTTTAAGGACGACCTTTCCGGGAAGGTTTTTTTTTATCACGGAGCTCATTCAAATTCGCAAGTTCTACTAGCTAATAAGATCTTGTTTGGCGGTGATTTCCAATTTTATGTCCTCTAATTATCGAAATTCAAGGAAGCGCGTAAAACGACAAGTCAAGCTTTTATGGGGCCGCCTCCGACCCCTCTGGAGCATAGAAAAAAAAACGGAAAAAATCCATAAGAAAGAAAAACCCCTGAAGAAGGCGAACTAAAAGAGAAGGAGAAGAGAGGGTGACGGGGAAGCGACGTAAAGAAGAGGTCGGTGGTAACAATGGGGAGATAAGACGAGGGAGCGGTTGGGGTTGTCGAAGAGGGGAGGAGAGGTTTGGCGGCGCCAGAGAGTCCGCCCCCTTGCCGCCTCCGGCCGCCCCCGCCTACCTTCCGCCACGAGGCTGCCTCCCCCATTATATTTATTAGAAGAGACACTTCTCATTCATATATATCTGTCCGGCCCCTAATTCACTTATCCCGCCCCCGGCCCCCCTGCCGGCCACCGCCTTCCTGCCTCTGCCCGTCCAGATTCATCATCCACACTCGATTAATACGTTAATCTTCTTCTTCTTCTTCCAGCTCGAAAACCCCTTTCGGAGGTTTTCCTCTCCTTACTGGCCCGCTTCTCTCGGACTCATTAACTCGGGTAATTTTATCAAGTTGGCTAAAAAGGAACCTGAATTTGGTTCGATTTTCATTCTGAACATTTTGGATACACAAAATGACGAATTTTGACGCGATTAAAACATTAACACATTAACAATTTTTGTCCATCGTTGTGAAATAAGGTTAATTTTTCCGTTGATCCTAAAAAAAAGAAAAACGCAGCAATTGTTATAGAAGGGTTTATTATTCTTTGATATAAATTGCGTAAAAATGTATTCCTTCTGAATAAAAACTTGGTTTACCCGCAAGTTGCTGAGGGGCCACGGGAGGGCTTCTTGAAGGTTTTCGGCTATGGTAGCGAGTGGGGGGTCGTTTTGGAAGTATTTTTTGACATAGAATCCATTTTTGGGGGCTCCAGTACAAACCCTAATATTCATGGGGCAACAATACATTATGGGGCTTTGAACGGTGCCAGGAGGTCAAATGGGACGCCGTTTTTCGAATAATTTTGGATGTTGAATCCATTTTCTGGGGTCCCATATCTGACGGGAGACTGTACGAGAATACAGATTTTTTTCCCACAATTTTTAAAATAATAATTTTTTGTTGACAGAATTAATTTTTGAAAAATGTATACCAAAGAATAATAGGTAACAGAAACCCTTGTAGAATTTTTTTAACTTCATTGAAATTAAAAAGGACCGGTTTTTAAACCAATTTAAAATTTGATTCAACGTGGAAAAAGGGGGAAAACCGGGATGGGGATACTGACAAATTTAAGAGAGCCTCACGAATCATTGAATTGAATAGGCATCGTTTTCTCATAATATGAAAAATATGATTTCTCATAATATGAAAATATTATTTTTGGCCTCAAGGAAATATAAGAAGTCTGTTTATTGAAAATCCGACTTGAAATTAGATCGGTGAGAAAAAAAAACCAAGGAGAATGATAGATATTTGTTTATGAAATGAAATTTGTTAGTTCTAAAATTGCGATAAACGAAGATTTTAGCGCCATTTCCCCGATTTTTATGTTTTTCTGCGTTCTCTCGTTTTGTCCTTGTTAAAAAAATCAATTGAAGGTTCAGAATCCTCAATGAAACCCCAAAATATTGCCAACACTCCGAAATACACTGCCAAGGCAATGGCACATGAGCTTCCTCGTGCCAAGTTCAAAATGAACGTAACAACTGTAACAAGAAAATTACGTTCGCGCATGCGCAGGTAGTACCACTGATTCAATCATGATGAAACTGATAGGGAACCATCTAGGGCGATACCCACACAATTCCTGAAAATTTTATTGAAATCCGATCAAAATGGGCCTTTTATCATGGAAGTTTTTCAATTTTTTTTCGAAAGTACATCCTACGAGAATAACAAAAACGACAGTCAGCCGTCTGGAATCGCTTCCAAAAAAATATTATAATTTAGAGAAAGTGGTGACATTTGAAAATACGCGGGAGTAGAATCGATCAGCTGGGTCAGTGATGTCGTTTGGTAACGAACGTGCTACCAACCTCGGCGGGCTGCCGATTGTGTTACCAGTGTTGCCATCTGACAGCTCATCTCAACGAACTCTAAAGAATCACCGTCAATCTGATGTAATAAGACGTTTAACTATAAGTATAATATATTCTGAATTATTTATTCACTATATCAAATGATAAACCTTCGTAAATTCCTTCTACAAGCTGCAGACACTAGCGCTCCAGGTGAGAGCTTTGCCTTGTTTGTGACGTAGATTGGTCAAGTCAGCCTCACGGTCAGACCCGCGAAAATTCGAACTGCACAACTCGTTTTTTGCTCTTCTCTCCTCCAAAAATTTTTTTAAAAATGATTTCAGTGTTTTTATAACATATGCTTCGGTCCTACAATATAACGGTAGGGTTAAATTTAAAATCGGAAGTTTATGATAAAGGCCCATTGTAGGAGTTATGGCTGTGGCAAGGAAATTACGTTCGCGCATGCGCTGAGCGTACCGCTGATTCAATCGTGATGAAACTGACAGGGGACCATCTAGAGCTATACGCACACAATTCCTAAAAATTTGATTGAAATCCAATCAAAATTGAGAAAGTTATGCCTGTTTCAAGAATTTCACGTTAGCGCATGCGCAGAGCGTACCGCTGATTCAATTGTGCTGAAATTCGTATGGGACCTCAAGGAGCCTTATCCGCATAATCCCTCAAAATTTGAGCTAAATTCATTCAAAATTGTGGAAATTATGGCTGTAACAAGGAAATGCGGACAGACCCACAGACCCAAAGACCGACAGACACGAAACCAAATTTGTTCAGTAGGCTATGAAACGCAAAATGCGAGTGGAAATTTTGAATTCGGACAACAAAAATTTTTTTCTCCCGAAAGTGAACACAAGGCTTCCGCTGCTTCGCAGACTCGGAAGCAAAATGACTAGTATTTTTTTTTCATTTTAGTCTTAAGTTTGTAAAAGATTCTTCCAATTGCCGCGATAGTTATGCACGTCGGTTTTGATGAACACGAACCGGGCTAAAGTCCCTAGTGAAAAAAACGTGTAAGAATTTTCTTCAAATGTTTAGAACAACGTTTAAGAGAGAAATCACGAATGTACAAAAGAGAGTCGGGAAAAACGGACGCTGTGAAATCCGTCATTTATCCATCACTTACGGCGCTTGGATACGCCAAATGGACTTTTACCGTGCTAAACTCGTACGAAACATAATATAATATTATACATAACTTCATAAGACAAAAACGCTGCAAATTTTACACAAGGGTTTATTATTCTGTGATATAGGTTACTTGTACAGACATTTAATTCTGTCAATAAAAAAAATTAAAAAAATTTTTTTTTGGATTTTTATATTTCAAAAAAAAATTTTTGGGGGGATTTTTTTTTCAAAAATGTCTTTTTTCAAAAATTCTTTAATTTTTACTCGAAAAATATTTAACTTCTTGGGATCCTTCAAAAATCCCATTTTTAGCCCCATGAAAGCCCTATAGAACGCCACAGTGAAATCGGATCGTTCCGGGACCCCCAAAAATGGATTCTACGTCCAAAAATACTTCGAAAACGACACCTAACTCGATCCCATAGCTAAAAGCCTTCAAAACACCCCTCCTGTAGCCCCATTTTAGCCCCATAGCGCCCCACGGGTTTGGGCGATCGGACTGAAAACCTTGCGGGCACAACTAGATGGTAAACCAAGTATTTTGCCAAAATTTCAGATTTTTAAAAAAATTCCTACTGCCCAAAACGGCCCGGACGGCGGACGGCGTACGGCGGACGGACATTTCGGATTTTGAATGTAGACCTCTTGAAACGGATAATGTCAAATTTTGAGGCCGATCGGAGTCGTCGACCCGCGTCGCGAAAACATAGGTGTATTATTCCAAGAATAATAAACCAAAATGACAAATTTCGGGGGGGCAGAACAAAATTGTTTACCCCCATCGCGATAATTGAGGAGGATTATTCAGGGAAAACACAAGTTAAAAGTGTTATGATTATAAAAATAGAAAATATTTTTATCGACGTAAATGAGGTGTTAAACAATAGGTCACAAAAAATTATTAGGAGCGACGAAAACAATTAATAGAATCTACTGAATGGATTCTTATGCGTAGATCTACTTACAAGAGTTTGGGGAGTTAAAAATAAAAACTCGCCCTCGAGAAAGTTCAGTCCACTGTTACCCTCTACAATATAATTTGCAATGTTAGACAACTACTTGGAAAAGAAATTACGTTCATACAAGATTGCACCGACCCGAAGGTTCTATGAACTGCAACGAGCGTCCTTGGGACGAAGGCCAAAATGGCTAGCAAATTTACAATTTTAGCTCGGCAGATACCTCCCACTGTTTAGCAACTTCTTGTTTCGTTTCAACCTCTCTGAATCCAAATCGGTTGAAGACGTTGTGTAACCTCACGGTCTGCTGAGATATCATGTCCCAAACGATAAGATTGCTTCACTCCGTTGAATATACCGATATTCAACTGAACGGTCCTCGAAAAAACGATGCGGGATGAACGAATATTCTTCAATTTTTAGATGGTTACAACAGCCTAATTTTTTACTTTTTCTCTCTTTTTTTTAACGAAGAGAACTTCCTCCCACGCAGTTTGAGAAATAAATTAAGAAATTCAAAACCGACAAAGGGGTGTATATTCCCGATGAAGACCCGTCCGTTCGAATCGAACGGGCCCGTCAATTAATTTTGATAAAATTTTTCGGCCAACACCTCGGCCTGTCCGATGCTTCATCAAGTTGTTCCGCCCGACAATTCGCTCCATCACGGTGAGTCCACTTTCTATCAGCCCCACCTACACGAATTTCCGACGCCAAATATCTCATTTCTGTGATGGAGTGTGAAAACCCTAATATCTCCGCAAAACTACCAAAAATCGAGAATTTATTTGGTGCAAAAAAAAAAAAAAAGATTGCAGGTAGTGATCTCGATGTGATGTGTGATGTGAAAAAATTATCACTTCCTTACCAAGCATATACGCATATAATATAATGATGATATTATCATGTTGAGGACTAAAAAAGCACATTTCAAATAGAAGTAAGAGTTTGTGAGGTTAAAGTGTTAAAGTGTTACGAAACTTCTTTGAAGCCTCATTTCTCCGTCACCAATAAAACGTATGGGAGCAAAATTTGCTTTTAATTTAATTAATTAAAAAAAAAAAAAAATTGAGGACATCTTGTTCTCTACGATTTGGGTATAACCGAACAAGTAGGGAACAAGATTTCCTTCAAAATTGCTCCCATGCAATATACATACCTAATAAACGCAAAGCTGCACGGAGAACGATTTATAGAACAAAAACGCTGCAAATTTTACACAAGGGTTTATTTTCATTTATTCAAATTCTTTCATTTAAATCATCCAAAAATTAATTCTATATCAATGAAAAATAATTATTTCAATTAAATTAAAATTATAATTTTTAATTTAATTATGTACCTACTTTAATTTAATTATTTACCTACTTGAAAGTTTTTTCTTGTTAAGTTCGTGGACGGATGTGGGACCCCGATAAATGGAGTATGCGCTCAAAAATACTTCGATAACGACACCCCATTAGACTCAATAGCCGAAAACTTTCAAAAAACCAAACCGTAACCCCTTTTTAGCACCACAGAGCCCTACGGGGTTGGGCGATCGGGCTGAAAACCTTGCGGGAACGACTATATAAAAACAAAATCAGGAATTACAGGATTTTTGGACCCCCTTGTTGAGCCATATTCACTGGACTAAAAGGAGTTCTGACAACAACATGGCAATGGCACAAACGATCAATATCAGAAAATTTCAAGTGAATTTTTCGACGATTTTCAACGTTAAAAAAAAAAAAAAGAAGATTATTATATCCTGAAGATTATTTACAAATATATCGAAACGTTGGCCTAGTGTGATAATTTTCTGACTGCTCCTCCACATCCCCACCCAGTATTGAACCTTTACAGTCGATGACGAAAACCTTATTGGAAGCATGAGTAGTTCCGGGACACCCAAAAATACCTACCTACCCATTCCTGTTGCCCAAAACGGCCCGGACGGCGGTCGGATGTTTTGGTTTTGGAATCTAGACCTTGAAACGGATAGTGTCAAATTTTGAGGCCGATCGGAGACGTCGACCTCCGTCGTGATTACAAAGGAGTATTATTCGAAGAATCATTTATAAACCGAAATACGATTTCAGAATCGGATACAGCATCAAAAACGTTGGTTCAGTATTGGTTTGAAGTGTTGATTCGATGACGAGAATAATAATGTAGGAAGCAAAGCATTTATTTTCGTGATATAATACGTTATATTGATCAATATAATTGAAGAATTCATCATCACAGACAAACCAAACTAATAAAAGCTAGTTATGAATGAACTTTTATACGACCGCCTTCCACGTAATTCTTCCGGGTGGTCCCTCTTAACTCCAGCAGTAATTTGTTTTTGTTTTTTTTCTTTTTCAATCACACAACGGTATAAAACAGCGTTTATGTTTGGCGTTTTTCGCGTAAATTAAATTCGGAACCTGCATTTCAAAGAGCATGGGAAGAGTAGTGCTGGTAGTACAAGTAGTAGAAAGTGAGACAATTGGGATTTTTTTTAATGCCACTAATAACACCGAAAAGGAGCTACAAAATGGGGATATGAGCTAGTAGATCTCGAAAAGAAGACGAGATGGCAAAAAACGGGGCTTAAATTCTGCACATTGAAAAACTCCAACGTCAACCCTCAACTCCCCTGCACCAGACAACATGATAATCAGTGATATTATTTATTAATTTGTTAATAATCATTTCATAATTTATCCGCATATATTTCGTTTTTTTAAACTTTTCTTCCTTCTTCTTTCCCTTGTTTATTTTCGATTTAATTGCTCAATTTCATCTTTTATTTGCATTTCTTTATTTGACTCCCCCCCCCCCCCCCCTTCCGTTCATCGCTATTCTCGCAGTTCACTTCTACTCAGTAATAATTACTGCTAATTGAGCTACAATAATTACTGCTAATTAAGCTACAATTATTACTGCTAATTAAGCTACAATTATTGTAGCTTTTAATCATGTTAATAGATACATCATGTTGTTCCCAATGTTGAAAGTTGTCCGCCGTCCGGGCCGTTTTGGGCAGCAGGAAGTTTTTTTAAATCTGAAATTTTGACAAAATACTAAGTCTTGGTTTACCATCCAGTTGTGCCCGCAAGGTTTACAGTCCGATCGCCCAAACCCGTGGGGCGCTATGGGGCTAAAATTGGGCTACGAAAGGGTTTTTTAAGGCTTTTGGCTATGGGATCGAGTTAGGTGTCGTTTTCGAAGTATTTTTGGACGTAGAATCCATTTTTTGGGGTCCCGGAACGATCCGATTCCACTGTTGCGATCTATAGGGCTTTCGTGGGGCTACAAATGGGATTTTTGAAGGATCCTAGGAGGTCAAATATTTTTCGAGCAGAAAATGAAGAATTTTTGAAAAAAAAAAAATCCAAAATTTTTCCATTGATACAGAAATAGTTTTTGCACAAGTACCCTTTATCAAAGAATAATAAACACTTGTGTAAAATTTGCAGCGTTTTTTCTATTAGTGTCATTTTGTTCCCAATATTTTACACATTTTTAAGTAAGATTACACACAAATCATGTTCTGCTTATCCCAAGACAGACATAGCCTGGATGTTAAGGAAACTTCCTGGAGCGGGAACATTTAATTTTGGTAGGCAAGAGGTGGTCTTATAGGTGGTCTGTAGAAGGTGCCAAGGTTGCTCTGCCACCCAAGGCTCACTTCATTACCTATTGTCTTAACAACGCTTTGAAAGCTCTTCATTCCTGTTCGCCATTTTTCACGAACGCCAATAATTGAACAATAGAGGACTAATAGGACTGTCCGCTGTTTCACCAAAAACTTCGGTCAAAACGGCAAATTGAATTGGCACTTGAATTCAACTGTCAGAGGGGTTTGCATTAGTCAAGTGAGGCTTGTGACGTGGTATTGGTTCGGAAAATTATCATAATTTGAGTGGTTGCACACGAGCGGTGGTTAAGAACATTTTGATACATAATTCAACCACAACCACAATCGAGCGCGTCATTATAGTATGCGTCTGTCGGTGAAATCCACTGACGGTGAAATCCCGAAAAAAAAGCTCTGGTTCCTCTTGCAACAGAATGCCCTAAGGGTCTTGCCAAAAGGTGTACTCAGACAAGGAAAGTGAAAGTTTGGGCTAGCGGTTCACTCAAGGACCGACCAACGAAAGGTTTCCTGCCCTTCAGTAGCTGAGCGCTCAACAGGTACCAAGACACCCAATGACAACCTTTTCACACAAAAAAACTACTGTCAGACAGCAGTACAGTTTAACGAGTATTTCTCCGAACTATGTCGTCTAACTTCGACATAGCATTGGGCAGATCAAGGAAGTGAAAATGACGTACAATGTCAACCTCAGAGGAGAAACTAATGAGTAGTCATTTGGTATTGACTTCCTATTTTCAAGGCCACTAAAAATTCCACGTTGTTTTCTCCACAACAAAAAAGAAACGCTGCAAATGTTACACCAGAGTTTAAAGCTCAGTTAAGGCGCAGCGAGGCTGACGTGGGGAAAAATAGGTGGGTTCAGTTCCAATATTCCAGTAGATATGTACATTGTACCTGGAAAAAATTGTACCTGGAACTTAATGAAACTTTTACAGGTTGTTAGGGGGTGCTGTGGGATGGCTCTGATAAGTTTTTCGAAACGAGGACCTTGTGCTAACTTGGGGAGGGGTTTGAAAAACCTCAAACGTTTTGGACTGATCTCGGGTTTTCGCTCATAACTTTCAAACTTAACTGTTTTCGACCAAATTGTACATGTTCAAAGTTGTAGAGCATTAAGGTTGCAACAATTTTATATCTGTAAACTGTTTTCCTAAATCAAATGTTACTCAAGATACAGCCGATCAAAATTAGAGAACTTTCTGAAAATGGCAAATATTTGCAAAAAGCGAAGGTTTTGGCTCTCTAAGTAACATTTACCACCAGTAGTATGGTAGTTATGGTAATTACTCGTCTGTATCGACATATCAGAACCAGAAGGGGTCCGCTGTCCAAGTGCCTACTTCTGTGCACCAGCACGCAGGCAACATTTCTCTCCAATGATACAAACAAGAGGAATTTCATAACGATGCTGAAGGGTGAACTGGAAGCCATAGGGATCCAAGTCCAGCAAGCAGTAGAAGACACAGAGTACTGAGTGCTGTCTCAGTAACTGTACGGCAGTCTCTTCGCTATTTGCCATTTTGAAAAAGTTCTTCACCTTTTATCAACTGTATCTCGAGTAACATTCGGTTCAAGAAAAAGATATATATAAAAAAAGTTGCAAATTTAATGCTCTACGACTTTGAACGTGAACAACTTGGTCGAAACCGCTTAGTTTGAAACCCAAATTTTAGAGGATCAAACATTTAGTGGTTTTTCGGCCCTCCCCAAGTTAGCACATGGTCCTCGTTTCGAAAAACTTGACAGACCCTTCCCATAGCACCCCCGAACAACCTATAAAAATTGCAGTCAATTCGGAATTTTTTCCAGCAGACCCCAGAATTTTTTTTGCTCTGTCTACTGGAGAGTTTTTTTTTTTTTTTTTGCTACTTACGTTTCTCCAGTCAGATTAAGAAACGACTACGTTTGCGCCAGTTTGGGAAGGCAAGAGGCATACGTTTGCGCCATTCAGAAGATTGGAAGATTGGAAAAATATCCCTACAATGGCGCCAGTGCTAGAACTACGACTAGAGAGCGACCCCCTGCTGCCCCCCCCCCCCCCTCTGGCCACTGACCCCTTCTACTCGCTCCTGAAAATGAATAGTTTTTTCTAAAGAAATTCAATTCTCATTAAGGAGGTGGGGAATGTGGGTGCTGAATGCCGAATCCGAATCTGAACAGATCCAAAAAAATCTGCTAATGCGTTATGAGATATTCGCAAAAAACTCCAAACTTTTAGAACTTTTTCCAGTCGTTTACTGTTGACTCCGAAACTGCGTACCTACTACGGCAAATATTCGCAAAATTAAAGAATATTAAATTTCCTACAAAACGCAACAGTCAACTTTGAATTTTTATCCACTAGTACAGGAGCTAGAGCAGGATGAAAACTTAGCGAATTTCCCCACTTCCGTCAAAACTCAGCGGCATCGTTCGACAGAATAATTTCTTCGTTTCTTTCAAAAATTACAAAAAGTGCCTGGGTTTATTTTTCTTTTTTTCTTAAAACTCCACCTGCTTCTGAAATGGTAGATCTAAAACCGTTAGACTCGCATAAAAAATGGCAAGAAAACGAAAATAGTTGCTTGGAATTAGAGATTTGTCCAAGCGAGGAAATTCGGTAAATTTTCAACGCGCTCTACTGTAACTTCTCTATCAGCGAGTCAAAAATCAAAGTTGACCAGTGCATTTGGTAGGAAATCCTATACTTAGCCTTTTCATTTTGATATTGGCAACATTTGCTGTAGAACATATCGTTTCGGAGATATACCGAAGTAAACAACTGAAAAAAGTGAGAACATTTTCGAGTTTTTGCAAATATCTCAAAACACATTTGCCGAATTTGTTGGATCTCTTCAGATTCGTATTCAGCACCCCCTCAAAAACTAGAATAAGGAGTTTTCAAGATATCAGCGAAAAACCAAATTAAGTCCGAAAATGAAGTTCAGTTTGGCTGAAGGTTTTCAGGGCCCAAAATATTTTCTCGATAAAATTTGGTAGTTTCGTTAAGTTTCCCTCTATTGAGGTGCCAAGACACCGATTAAAATTTAGACGCATAACATCCGACCTTTTGTAGGCACCGATATCTGGACTGACTGGACTAACGGTCTTTACGCAAATGAGGGACCTCAAAAACTGGATTCGACGTCCGAAATTCTTTCAAAAACGATACCTATCTCGACACTCTACCCTAAACACTTCAAAACTCTCTCCCGTAGCCTTTTTTAGCACCACGGGTTTGAGCGATCGGGCTGGAAAACCTTGCGGACGCCACCAAACGGAGAATCGACGATGCTAACCGATTGAAAAATGCTCGTCAGAAATGAATGTGTTTACGGACAATTCTAGAAACTACAGGCGGTCGGCTAACTGCATACTGCGAATAGTCTTGCAAGGCGTGAACAAGGAGGCGCCAGTTGATTGATGGTACCACTAGAACCAGTTCGGGATCAGTCCTAGATATTTCGGAGGCATTTCCGTTCAGCCTAGTCCAGTTTCGTGGGCCGGCCCAAAGACTTCGGCCCAGCCTTGCCCCCGACCCGCCAAGGGCACGGCGTTTTTTTTCGGCGCCTATGCACCGTAGAGTGCCCCAGGCGAGCAGATTAAGGATGGCTCTCTTCAGTCGCGACTGAGATAATGCGAGGGTTTTTTCCTAGAAACGTTTCGGGGAAAAAAAAAGAACTGAAGACAACCTCGTTTCTAGTTTATGGACCAACAGAGGGAACTGAATTTAGTATTTGAGCTACCTACTAACAAGAGGCGGTTTTTCTTGAGCAGCAAAAGGGAACGAATTTGAAAAGGCATGAACTATAAAACTGTTCATACTGATATCGCATAATGGGAAACAACCAAAATTTTCATTCCAACCACTCCAACGCTTCCAATCATTAAAAAAATACATCAACATTTCTGCACTCGATGCAATTTAAATATAGGGAACCCTAGCGAGTAACACCTGACCTTGACACGGAAATTAGCTATCTTTTCCGAGCCAGTCATTAGACGCGTTTCGAGACAATGGAGCTGGTGGTATATGAAATGGTATTTGACCTTTCCGTTTGTGAACAGACCTCCGCGGACTCTATTCACACTTCCCATTGATTCAAATAGTCAGATCAGGAGACATGGAACAGCCTCTGACTAGCAGTATTAATAATGCAAATGGCACACATTCAAGAATCGTATCAATAGTTGCACTGTAAAAACGCTGCAAATTTTACACAAGGTTTTATATTAAAACCTTTAAGGTTCTTAAGATTCTTCAGAAGAATATAATAATTATTCTTTGATATAGGTTACTTGTGCAAAAATTTATTCTGTCAATGAAAAAATAATAATAAAATTTTTTTTTTGGATTTTTATGTTAAAAAAAAATCTTGTTTTTTTAAAAACATTTTTTTTGTTTTGTTTTTTACTTGCAAAATATTTTACCTCCTGGGATCCATCAAAAATCTCATTTGTGAAATGAAAGCCCTATCCGTACGGACATTTCGGTTTTGGAATCTAGACCTCGTGAAACGGATAATGTCAAATTTTGAGGCCGATCGGAGTCGTCGACCACCGTAGCAATTACAAAATTCTATTATTCTAAGAATAATAAACCATAAGTGCCCAAATATCTCGGGTTTTCGGCTCCCGCAAGTTATGCCGTACTCGGAAACTGCCTCAAATGCCGAAAAAAGGGCAACAATACAGCAAATAAGGACAACAGCAAACTTTGTATTCACGACCCTCTGGTGATCCCACATCACTGGAAAGGCCAGAGGGAATCGACGACATCGAGACAATGGAAAGTGTGGCTTATTTGGGATCTCCAGTGAAACCACACTGCTCACCAACAATGTTTCATTTCACAGCCTGCACGGACCCTCGACACATAGCTAGACGACCGATAAATTGCTTACATGCACTACTATGTAAGATTTTTGAAGACAATGTGGGATTTTTTGCATCCACGGAATGTGAAGAATGTTAATTCCATGGAATTGCAAGATTCCAGACTAAACAACAAGTTTCTCAATTCCTACTCACCTCAGTATAAAGAAAAGCCTCAAGAAATCTATTACAATGAATCGTTTACGAAAAACCAATAGCAACAATGGAGAAATATACAGACTCGGCAGATGTCTACAAAAAGGTGATGTCAATCTTTGGTCAAAGGACAAGTTGTTCTTCAATTACTCTGATTCCGGTTCGACCTAGACCGTTACTCGGCCGGAAAATGATAGAGAGTTTTGACATCAATATTCATAGGCTATTTCAAGAAGCGAATCTGCATCTTGCGAAAATGCACGCCCATGATTATAATCTACGTCATCCGCAGATGAGAAGCCTTAAATCACCCAGGAATTATATTTCCACTGTGTCGGCAACTAATAAGACTTCATAATCTTAAGAGCTGACATCAATCTTGGGGCGACAGCAAAAAAAAAAACCACCTTGTCGAGTAGAATTTTCGGACTGGACGGATATTTTCTACATGGGACGTCTCTTTTTAAAGTTAAAATTTGCGTGCAACTGGTTTCAAATTGAAACAACCAGAAATGTCCCGGGCTTTGAAAGCGGAGAGTTCACGGCTAATCGGGCCCTTACCAAGCGGTTGGAACAGGTTCTTATTAATTTGCGACGTTGAAGTGAGAAGGTGGAGGTAGAATCAACTTTTTTTTTTTTTCCTCCCGAAGAAGAGGGAGATCTGACCGCAGAGTGGGAAAGTAGGACCGCAACAAGATCCGAACAACTGCAGGACTGGGCCGCAACACTCGGGGGTGCATTCGGGCTGGCTCGATATTCGATAGAAATGCAAAATGCCTGACTTTTTTTTTTTTTTTTTTTGTTCAATCCGAGAAATTGTTGAAACTGCCACAATACTCACGAGAAATATTAGCGCAGATTGGGCGACTCTGAACTTCACCCGATCAAATGTTGGTTAATTATTCTCTTAATAATCAACAACAACAACAAAAATTAATCGGCTTCGAAATTTGTCCTTATTTATTTCAAGATGTATATATTCCAAAAATTAAATGTCCGTTTTGGGCAGTAGGAATTTTTGAAAAATCTGAAATTTTGACAAAATACGAGGTTTTCATTTACCTACTTAGTTGTGCCTAGGGGTCGCAATCCCGCACGATTTTCAATCCCGCGGTATCCCGCGCGGGATTCAAGCCAATCCCGCGGGATCCCGCAGAATTTTGTAATTAATAAAATAATTTTGTTTAAAAACCGCAATTTCTTTACAGAATTGCTGTAAATTTTGCACAAGCGTTTACAATTCTTTGATATAGGTTAATTGCGCAAAAATTAATACTGTGCCATTAAGAAAATACTTTTGACAAAAAATAAAAAAATAAAATTAAAATAAAATTTATTTTCTGTGAGGTGTTTTTTCAGATGTGGGACATCGAAAAACGGATTACTTGGAAAATCAAACCATATTTGAACTCCTGGGTCCACTCAAAAATTCTATTTTCAGCCCCATGAAAGCCCCACGGGTCAAAATTTATGATTTAAAAAAATGCCTACTGCTCAAAACGGCTCGGACGGCGGACGGACATTCTGTTTTTGGAATCAAGACATCCTGAAACGTATAATGTCAAATTTTGAGGCCGAACAGAATTTTCGACTCCGTCGCTATTGAATAGGTGTAATAAACCAAAATGTATCTATTTAAAAATATTTGAACAAATATAAGGAAATAAATGCATTGAAGGGAGTTAGATGGAGTCATCCTCTGAAGCTGAGAAATAGCCAACTTGCTGGAAGAAATACCACCAGAGAAGGTCACCTAAATTTGATGGGCGCTGATTGCAGAAATAGGTTCCCAGCAGCTGTAGAGAATTCTCTCTCTGACTCCTCACTTGTGGGAGGAATCGTCAAACAGAATGTATACCTAATAATATTATACTCTACTGCATATTATGCAAACTGGAGACAGCGCACCCTCTTTCCCCTCAGATAGGTTAGATAGTATAATATTATAATATCCATATTATGGATCTAAGATAGGATCGTAGATGCCACAAGAATAGCCAAAAAATTGTGAACTACACCACAACAGGCATGAGGAGGACTTATATGAATCACAGGCAATGAGAATGTGATTTACAGTGTGCAGGCTGCGATTCACACCACAGAAAACGCGACTTTTTTAAACAAGAGGAATCCCGCAAATCCCGCGGGATCCCGCGTTTAGAATCCCGCATTTGCGAGATTGGTAAAACACCGCGGGATCCCGCGGGATTGCGGGATTGCGACCCCTAGTTGTGCCCGCAAGGTTTCACCCCCATCGCCATAACCCATGATATCGAGTGGAGTGTCGTTTTCGGGGTATTTTTGGACGTAGAATCCATTTTTTGGCGTCTCAAATCTGTCCAAACACTGTACAACAATACAGCTTTTTTAAACATTTTTCTTTAAATAATAATAATAATTTTTGGATACTTTATACCAAAGAATAATAAACCCTTGTGTAAAATTTGCAGCGTACTCATTTGCAGGAGATGAAAATAATAATTATTATTCAAAAAATAAATGAATTTGTAAAAAAATAAAAAATAAATAATTGTGTAACATTTGCAGCGTACTCATTTGCAGGAGTTGAAAATAATAATAATTATTCAATTATTGAAGAGCCTACTTCAAGAAGGAGACAGAGACAAAGAAATAAAATTTATTTTTTTATTAGAATTATTTTTAGAATTTGACTTACTTTTCCCTTCTACCTTTTCATCTACAATTTGCAGCGTCTTTTGAAACAACAATTCAAATTTTTCCAAACTACTAAGGAAGGTTTCATTCATTTACCGTCAAAAATTTAATATTAAAATTTGGAAATTTTACAAAATTACTCTTCATGGCATCTTAAAGAGACCATTAAATTTCCCAAGTTTTAGCGCCACGTACTCGGGTTATTACAATTTTCTTAATAGGAACTGTAGTACGCGTCTTGAAACTTTCAAAATCGAGGTTTTCGTTTTCAATAAAAACTTATCCTCATCTTTCTTAGAGTGAGCGCTTCAATTATAATGTTAACTTGTCAAGGACATTTTGAAAAGAGGAACTTGGATATCCATTGAATTAATTTCAAGCGAGAAATGAGAATCCAATTGTCTTCAGGCTCAATTAGAACCAAGTTAATAATTAATTTGGTTAATTGTATTGTACAGAGTACAAATGAAGCTCCAGTCTAGATTTTTTTTTTTTAACGCTCCGCTTTTTCCACATAAAACCATTTTTGATTTTCTCCGAACCATTCAACAGAATCTTTTAGAACGATGAATTGCGTCTTGCTGACTGACCTGAAATACAACCATTGCCGGAATCCCTTCCAAGATAACAAAAAACGGTTGTTTTGGGCACTTCTGGGGTCACGCTAATGCGCCTATATATTTTAAGAAACTGGACCGCCCCTATTTGTACTTGTTAAACTTGTCCAGGTCGGGAGGTGGTTGATCTCTGGATGTTCTTACATATTTTATGAGATGAAAAGAAGGGGTTATAAATGCGTATCGGCATATATGACTAGGAAACAAGGCCCGGACCGGAGGTCAGGCGCAAGCAATTTGAATATGGTTAGGATGTATTCTTGAAGAACCTATAAAGAACTTGAAGTCCGTTGGAAGTTTCTACAGTAGACGGCGAAAATGGTTGGAAATGTCGAGCGGTTGAAGTTTATAAATGTTTCTGATTTTATCAAAATGAGCAATTAACAGGTTTAAAAAAAAATGCTGGTTTATTCCACGTCCATTATGGTCCACTATGTTAGGTGGGTTATTTAGAATTGAATTTGGGCCAGGAGGAACTCAAGCATTCTTCGACCGTTTGAATTAGGTACTAAGTAATCAGCTCAAAACAGAATGGGCATCTTTATCGAGTGAGAGGGTCTTATCTTGGATGACACCATTGCCAATAAACTCAGATAGTAAACCTTTGATAAAGGGGGTCCTCCAACGGCGGAATGAATTTAGGATTTTCAGCGATGGTATGGGAGTCTGGGTTTCTTTATCAGCGAACGGTGAATAACGTAAATTCTCGGAAGTGGAACTAAACCATCCGATTAATAAACGTCATTGAGTGAAGCAAAAAGGGGAAAATACTGCGTAAATCTCTGTCAATGTCGTGTAATTTTCAAGTCGAATTCACTACACATAACGCCTGCTTAATCTCAACAAACGCCAAAATACCAGAATTTTCCCCACAGAGGCCAAAGGATTTCGCCAACTTAACTGGCGGTCAAGACGAGGCAAACCTACCACGTGGGCAACAGCAGTAGGCGAGAAAGCGGCCACTCTGACCACTTGGAAGAGAGGACGTCAGGCTAAAAAAGGGTGTTCCCATTTCAAAACGGTTCGGATTTATAGGAAAGATTCAATGTATGAAGCAAAGAAAAAAAAACGGATTGGCCTGATATTTATGAAGATCAGAACCCCACCGCCCCATAAAAACTTGCTCTCAACCTGACCCGTCGGGAGGCTGCCAAGGTTTTTAACCAGGTGTCAACGATTTTGGTAATGGGCGGCCAGTCATTTATTTATTATTTTGCCACAAATTCATGTAAGGCATGCAAATTGGTTGATGGGCGAAGAACTTTTTTTAACATTTTTTTTAAAACTTACTTTTTTCGTTTTGATAATATATGACAAAAAAATGGATTCATAGTTAAGACACAATTAATATTTTGAATATAGGTAAAAATATAATTTATAGGGGAGTAATATATTCTGAAACCAGGTGACACCGCCAAGACAACCAGGGTTGATGAAGGGCGCCAAACACTACAAGTGGGAGTTGCAAATTTTCAAGTCTTCTATCAATCATTGTAAATGATTCCGCGTTATAGATTCGAACATTCAATGAAGACAAGTAGTGAAACTTGTGAATGTTTGCCACGATTTTTGAAAACGGACGTATGGGATGAGAGGAAAATCGTGATGCTGCTAAACGATTGGGTTCTTATCAGCTGTGTTGACATAAGCATTGGCGGAATTCCAGCAGGGTTCAAATCGACCAAATAATTTTTCGGCATATACAGTCTCTTACCTTCCAACCAGCAGAACTATTACTGTCGCCTTTGTCTTTGAAGTACGCCACGTTGTGAACCATCCATTCATAGATTTGGGAAAGAGTGAGACGCTTGTCAGGGGCAGAGCCGATGGCTTGAGTGATCAAATCAGCATACGATAGGTTTCCCCAAGCGTTCCTCCTTGACGAGTTCTTCTTCAAATGGGACGCTCCAGGTAAATTGGCGACGACGCCGCATTTTTGCTCCGACATCTCTACGCTGCTGGAGTCAGCTTCGCTGAAGTTTTCCGGGCGCGGGAGAGGCCATGTGTTCGACCTTTGACGGGTTTGAGGCTCCATGCCCATCTCCACTTCCGCAACTGTCGTTTGATCCATACCTATACCACTGACGTTATTTTCCCCCGAACGTCACTCAAATGATGAGGGAAAATTCTTTTTTAGTGTATATTTCACTAAACTGTCAATTTTTTTTTTTTTTTTTTTTAAATAATGGATTTTAGACAAAAGTTCACAAATCACGGTCACTGAACAGCATTCCGGAAATGACACTTGGATAAAATCGAGTATTGAGCTAAAGCGAAATTACGTCTTTAAAACCGCGTGACTTCGACGACGGCCGAGCACGATATACACGCCCGGTAGCGGGATCTGATCTGGCCAGCTTTAGACGCAGAATGTTCGCCCCAGCTGACCGCGTGACGTCAGCCACATGCGCGGGAAGGCCACTGCGCAGGCCCCCACAACAAGTGTCGCCCCTACTACAACATAATTACCTTTCCTAACTAGATTCACCGTTTTACTACTTTCTTGCACCTTCGGGAGATTCCCCCTTCCAAGTACGAAGGTCCTTAATTTTTTATGTAGGAAGGAGCTCTCGCCCCCACCCCGTTACGACGCGAGGAAACCTTCGAGAAGGCGGTGGATCAAGAGTCCAAGCACACCCACGTGTTCAGATTCGTTGGTTCCCAATCCGATCACTGAAGGTTTATTATAAGTAATATAATATTACTTAAGTGGCTCGGTAACTCTGGTATACCAAACAACGTTGGAGGTAACAGAATCTGTTACGTTGATAATCAGATTAACAACGTTCTCAAAAATATCATAATGCGATGTCTACAAAATCATGACTACAGTGGTAAAAATTGCAACACATCGGATTTACCAAAGTTGTAAAAAATATTAGGTACTTCAAGACTCACTTATTCAGTGCTCTAATCAAGTTTGACGATTACGATTCAATCAAGACGGTGGGTGGGGCTGCCTTATCCACTCCGATACATTTCGTAGTCGCAGCATGGTGGCCCTGAAAGGTAAAACGTGTGAAAACCTTGAATTCAAGGTTGCCAGATCCATCCTTACAAACAGTGGACATCAGCACCCAGAAATTAGGACAAAAATTGTCCTAATTTCCATGTTTAATCAAGAAAAATCAGGAGAAGCACATTTAAGGTAGTAGGTAGGTACAATGTACTACTTTACAATATGTCATATTAAAAATTAAACACAAAAAAAAAAAAATGCAACGGAATTTTAATGAAATTCCTTGATAATTTTTTTATTTTTGAACCTAATCTTCTCTCTAATCTTATGTGCCCCCACAAGTCTGGTGGATGTATTGAGTGGCCTCCTAAGTACATTTGGTTTAGTGTCCCTGGTTCTGTCTGGTGTTGCATGTTACAGCCATAAATTTTGATTCGATTTCATTAAAATAAAAGCCTTTAAAGTCCCATTTGAATAATTCACATTATTTCATAATGATTGAATCAGTGGAGCGCTCTAACCATGCGCCAAATTTCGTTGTTACAGCCCTAACAGCCATAGTTTTCATACGTATGTAAATAATTTATATACAGTTAGGTACTAAGTAATGTTAAAATATCTTATCTTATCGAAAGGAGTAGCAATACTTGAGAGGTATCTTAACGTCCCTAACTTAAAGCTACAACCTGGTGTGGTCCAACTCTCGACCGTTTTTGCATTATTAATGGATTTAAATGATTAAAAGGTAAGGGATGAGATCGGGGAAATGACACAAGATTAGGGTTCTCGCTACCAAAATAATTAGTATCGGATGGCAAATATCGAAACCAAGTATAAAGAGATTCAAGTATCGGAAGTATGAAACTGTCCATATAGGCAAGGGCAACTTGCAAGATCTCGGTTTTTATAAACTGGCGACTAACGCATCTTCCATAATGATATTATCATTGAATTTCAGCTCAAGCCAATAGCCCCGTCAAGGGGCGGATTGACCGCCAAGTATCAACTTATCAGGAAATACAGTTTTAACATAGAATGAGTTTCTAGGGAGGTTATTTGGTTGGGCGAGATGGGTAAGATTCAACCAGAACCCCCCCCCCCCTCCCCCCTCGACAACCGCAACTCTTCCTGACCCCTCCCCACGGCAATACACCCCATAGGCGGCAATTTAATAATAGTATTTTAAATCCTGAACTAATACAGTTTTTATTTTTTTATTTTTCAATAGGTAGTTCTCAAGCTGAATAAATATGTTCACCTGTACGCTTACATTTTTTATCAGAACTCTTAAAAAATCCACACTCTTAAATTCAAACGTCTTCTGATAAATCAGCACGTATTTACTTAACATGTTCAACGTTGTTTAATTTTGTTTATCGGATAACAGTCATGAAATAGCTATCTATTTTTAAATATGCATCATTCTAATGAAAGCCGCTAAGTAAAAAAATTGACCTTGCCAAGCTGGTAGGCTGAAAACTTTCGTTGCAGGCGGGATTTTCGCTGCAAGCGAAATCATGATGCACTTTCACTCGCGAAACTAGGACGGCCGAGTTCTAACCTACTGATCCACTCGGAACGACCTTCCTAATATGTCCCTTCTTATTACTACCGTTGCATCTAGTTCCTCGTTAGAAACCCTCGAATTGAATATAATATATTATGGATGGAAAATAAAACTTGGCAGTGGCCGAGGTGGGATATGATTTCTTCTCTTGAGGAATTTCATCATTACAGATACGAGTTGAATTTAGAGCCTAAGTTCAACTACACTTGGACCAGGGGTTCCCAAACGTTTTAGATGGCAGACCACTTTTTCAACAGAAAACCCTCGGGGGACCCAATCCCAGTCAAGCGCTTGGTAACCGTGGAAACTCATTGAATCATCAAGAATCAGATTTTCTAGCCAGTCCCTCCACATGAATCAGGAACCTTGAGTGTGAGAAGAATCATCAAGCAAATGGCTGTTTCACTAATCCCCACTAACCCGGAGGGTACATACAGCCTTCTGTCTTGAAGTGGCTGAAAACTAGTCTGAAGTGAGTATGAACCTGTTTGCGATGGTTGACAACCCCTCTGAAGTGGCTAAAAACAGGTTTGAAAAGGTGAGAAACACATTTGAGGCGGTTGACAACTCATTTCGAACGCTGATACAGTGGTCGTCGGTTATTTCGTCGCCTGATACACCGTCACATCGGGTATATCGTCACAATACGCCAGGAACGGAACCAAACGCGTTCCAACACTGATTTTTATCCGTTGGCCAACTGTTTCAGCAAGATATGAGCCAAATGATGAGTAAAATTTAGAAGAACCCTGATCACGTTATGATTTTCAAACATGGTTCTGCTTCTGCAGGGGAAAAAATTAAGGAGAGGATTACGGTGTGTCTCACGTGCAACATGACAGAATCGGATAAAGTTAAGCCACCACTGGTGATCGGAAAGAGCAAAACTCCTGCATGAAAGGGGTCAAAAATCTTCCCGTCGAATACGCCAGTAACGCCAACGCATGGATGAGGTCTAGAAAGATTTGAGAGGATGACGAGATTTTCGAAGATTAGTTACCTACGTAAATGGGACCAACAACTTAATCGAAAAATCGCGTTACGCCTTGACAACTGTACAGCCCATCCTAATGGCTATATCGTCACGAAACGGCTAGTCCGGTGGCTAGTGACGGTATAACCGGCGACCACTGCAGTGCCTAATTGTTTGGAATGGTCTCAAAGCCAGTCTGATAACCCGTTTGAACTTGCTCAAAACGGGGTTGAAAACCAAATTTTCATATTTTGCCGTTTCTTTAGCGTATACGCTTTCTGAAGATTTTTGAGAGCTGTACATTAGAAAATGAATTGCTTATTAGAATATTTTCCCATTTCGGAGATTCTGGCATATTTGGCCAATTTTGTGCATACTTGTGTTCATTGTTCTCGGCACGCTTGTCCGTTTTTGTCCAAATACTCAGTTCTTCCCCTAGTTGAGTTCATCATCTAGGTTTTTAGCCATATCGCTTATAACTACGGGGCTAAAAGGGGCAAAGGTTTGACGGATTTTTGTTATAGGGTCGAGTGGCGTGTCGTTTTCGATGCCTTTTGGGTCTTAGAATCAGTTACCGTTTCCCCGATGGGGGTCCCAGGCCCATTTGACCTCACTGTGAGATCTAAGGGGCTTCGTTGGGGCTACAATTTAATGTTGGTTTTTATGGACGTCAAGAGTTGGAATGACGTGTCGTTTACGTGGCAATTTTGGACGTAAAAGCATTTTATGTGGGGTAAGGGATACCCACAGGAGGTGTTATTTTCAACGTAATTTTGGACGCAAAAACGTTTGCATGCAAACGTGCACGAGTCCAAGACCACGTCGCGTAAAGATAGATTGATTATGAACTCAGAAAATAATAAACCAAGAGGAATTACGAGTGCCACCGAGTGATGAAACAGGGTTTTTTGTGATGACCTAGGTGGCAAGGCTTGCAACGAGAACACCTCCATTTATTGAATATAATATATTCAATTGAATATAATATAATTCAATTCACTTCACGTATATTATACGTGTTAACTGATTCGAATTCGGAAATCCCGAAAACCCCCGAAAAAACGCTGCAAATTTTACACAAGGGTTTATTATTCTTTAATAGACGTTACTTGTGCAGAAATTTAATTCTGTCAATGAAAAAATTAAAAAATTTTTTTTTTTGGATTTTTATCTCAAAAAAAATTTTTTTTTGGATTTTTTTGTTCAAAAATGTGTTTTTTCAAAAACTCTGTATTTTTTACTCGAAAAATATTTAACATCCTGGGATCCTTCAAAAATCCCATTTTTAGCCCCACGAATGCCCTAAACATCGCCCCAGTGAAATCGGATCGTTCCGGGACCCCAAAAAATGGATTCTACGTCCAAAAATACTTCGAAAACGACACCTAACTCGATCCCATAGCTAAAAGCCTTCAATAAACCCCTCCCGTAGCCCCATTATAGCCCCATAGCGCCCCACGGGTTTGGGCGATCGGACTGAAAACCTTGCGGGCACAACTAGATGGTAAACCAAGTATTTTGCGGAAATTTCAGATTTTAAAAAAAATTCCTACTGCCCAAAACGGCCTGGACGGCGGACGGCGTACGGCGGACGGCGGACGGCGGACGGACATTTCGGATTTAGAATGTAGACCTCTTGAAACGGATAATGTCAAATTTTGAGCCCGATCGGAGTCGTCGACCCCCGTCGCGAAAACATAGGTGTATTATTCCAAGAATAATAAACCAAAAGTGAGAAACGCTGTACAGTACTCGCGGACCACGTTTTGGTAATCCCTGATTTAGACGAATCGATCTTCCGGAAGAGGAGATTTATGTCCTGATGGAAGAAGTGCGAAAGAAACAAGGGCCAGTAAGAAGGTGGCAAGACTCTCACGTAGCTCAAGCAAACCAATTAGAACACCTGATAAATCCACATAGTCCAGTTCACACCTCGCCGAACACGTTTAAGGGAGACTTTTGAAATAATGGACCGTCCATTCCCTCCCCTTTCTTTGCCACCGTTTCTTCCACACTCCATCTCTGCTTGTTTTCCAGAAGGAAGAACCATTAGTGCAGTTCTTCACGCCAATAAATACCGAGTTACCATTATACTCAGCACTTGTTAATCTACTTTCAAGTTCCGATCTCCCGCCCTTCCGACGGTTCTCTACGTCGATCCTTTCGGAACGATATTTCACCTTTACCGCCGACCGTACCGCCTTTTGGTGGCTTCAAAACAACTTTATCAAAAGTTCTCAATGTACACTTTCTTACGAGTTCGGCGGCTTGTAACTATAGCTATAGCGCGATAAATTTTTGGTAAACGCAATTCGGCCACGATGTAAGCTATCGTTGGAACATTAAATGTTCTCGAGAGCGTAAATTTTACGCACTCGAGAGGATAAAGGGTATTTAAGTGGCTACTCTAGATTCAGTTGTTTCAGCTAACACCCAAATTCCGACAATCGCGACTTTTTTTAAACAAACGACGTGTTTTTACCCTGATGGAGGTAAAGGAGTGAATTGGTTTGGAAATTGCCGGCCATTTCCGTCCATCGGTGGGTCAAAAAATTTGATCGGCCTCGTCATTAAATGTCAGCAAATTTTGTCGTTTCATGGTAGATTTAAAAAATGTTTTAGCAAAAATATTCGGTTCTCCATCTAGTTGTGTCTGAAGGTCCGCTGACCATGTTTTGCCTATTCAAATTATTCGGTGTGGTGTGGTCGGCTTCCTGATTATTCATACTGGGTAGTTGGTGAGGGATAAGCCGCAGGTAGATAGTTTTCAAGGCATATATTTTGCACAAAATAAAGCCTCAAGGCGCCTTTCGCCCGTCCCCATATATGGGGGTTGGGGTCTCGTCAGGAGGTAGTACATCTGCCGGGGACACATAGAAAGGTATTGGAATAGGCACAAAAAGGAGTTTTTTTGATACAGCATACAGTGGTGATTAAGTGTGGGGGTAGTTACCTTAAGACGTGTTTGCATTTATATGTTTAATATCCCTTCCTGGTAGTGTGTCCATACCGTACTTGAGCTTGACTAAATAAACCGGATAAGGTAGTTGTAGCAGGGGTTACCTAGTTAAAGAAAGAACGATTTAGTTAGACTACTATTAATAGAAAAACAGCACCACAACGTAAGTAATACTCCAACCGTAATTTAATTCCCCTCTCAACCACCCCACACCAACCCCATAACCCCTACCCAATCACCCCCCCGTAAAATTATCTAACTAAATCGTTCTTTCTTTAACTAGGTAACCCCTGCTACAACTACCTTATCCGGTTTATTTAGTCAAGCTCAAGTACGGTATGGACACACTACCAGGAAGGGATATTAAACATATAAATGCAAACACGTCTTAAGGTAACTACCCCCACACTTAATCACCACTGTATGCTGTATCAAAAAAAACTCCTTTTTGTGCCTATTCCAAAACCTTTCTATGTGTCCCCGGCAGATGTACTACCTCCTGACGAGACCCCAACCCCCATATATGGGGACGGGCGAAAGGCGCCTTGAGGCTTTATTTTGTGCAAAATATATGCCTTGAAAACTATCTACCTGCGGCTTATCCCTCACCAAATACCCACTATTCAAATTAGGCGTTTCAGGGTCTGCTGACCCAGGTGCTGATTTAAGTTAAACAAATAGTGTGGGTCTGCTGAACACTTGTTGCCTTTTCAAATTAAGCGTTTCTGGGTGTGCCGACCCAAGTGCTGTGATGCTTGCATGTTTCATTTACACATGAATATTGAATAACCGAAAAACACATTCTGTGTTCTATTGATTTGAACGTTGATCATAACAATAATAATGCGGGGGTCTGGAGGTGTCCACCAGTACAACGGTAAAAATATAGTTAACCGTACCTACCTAAATAGTCACAAGCAGCAATACAGCCCACAGGCGGCAACGCTTTTTATTAGAAGTTCAGAAAATAGGTAAAATTTCCGGGGATTTTCACATTTATCCATTTCCAATCGCTTTGATCAAAAACCCATTCTACCTAGAGATGCAGGGCCTTTCTGTATCCTTTTCATTTTGGTTTATTATTCTTGGAATAATACACCTGTTTTCGCGACGGAGGTCGACGACTCCGATCGGCCTCAAAATTTGACATTATCCGTTTCAAAAGGTCTACATTCCAAATCCGAAATATCCGTCCGCCGTACGCCGTCCGGGCCGATTTGCGCAGTAGGATTTTTTTTTAAATCTGAAATGTTGACAAAATACTTGGTTTAACATCTAGTTGTGCCCGCAAGGTTTTCAGTCCGATCGCCCAAACCCGTGGGGTGCTATGGGGCTATGGGAGGGGTTTTTTGAAGGCTTTTAGCTATGGGATCGATATTTTACAAAAGGGTTGAAATTTGGCCCTTTAAAGAATGTTAAAATTCTGTGATAAAAATAGTAAAAATTAATTCTATGTTAATCAACTTTTTTTTAACTTCCTGAAGTGTTTGAACAGATGAATTATTCATTGGACATATTCAATTATTGATAATACGTCCAAGCTTACTCGGAAAACGACACCTCATGAATGTTCACTTTGTTAGCTGTACCTACGGATTACCTGCAGGTACAAAGATGACAAGTTTGAACCGCAAATAGTATTAAGGCCCTTAAGTGCTTCGAACTAAAAGTCCCCACCCATCATGCTCCTGCATGGTGCATTTGGGTAGAGATGGGTTGAGGTGCTCCAACTTCTTCAATTTAGAGACTTCAGGTTCGCGATGAATCATAATTAAAAGAAGGGATTTAGGTGGTGGAGAGGGGGAAAAAAGGTTCCTAAGTATAAAGTTTCGGTGAGGTTGTCCGGTTCGACGGGCAAAAGTAGGGGGAAGCGGAGGTGAAGTCGAAAAGACGGGCGGCGCCACCGCGACCCCTGACGAAACAATTTGGAAACTAGCAGGGAAACGAGATTTAGGGGGCATTGAATCGTTTGTAAGTTTTGGAAACTGTTCTTTCTACAAGTTTGTGACAGTCGGCTTTGAAGGGAGGTTAAAGGGGAATGGAAGGGGGCAGAACCCATATCGCCCCCAGGAGATGGCAGCATAGGAGAGGTGGGGGTGGGCCAAGAGTTTCTATCTTTTACATTAACGTCTCCTCCTTCGCTTCTCTTATATATCACGGTCGGTTACATTTTTCTAGAAGAGAGTTCCACTAATGTGACGCCACCCTCCATGATAAATCTCAACTTCTCGATTCATCCCTCCCTGTTCGCCCTTTCTACGGAACCCGACCCCTTTTCCGACGATCCTTTTTCCCCCCAAGTAGCTTGCAAAGGGGGGGTTTCCAGGTCCAAACTTTTCGGGGCTGTTAAATGTATTAGTGGCTGGCACCAGACCGACAACTGACATCGACTTGAACTTCTCGGGCGTACTACATCAAGTGAAGAAAGAGGTCTGAAAGCCAGGGCGAGGGATGACTCGAGCATAACCAGAAGGGGACATCAGCTATCGCTCTAATTGACGAATATCAGTCCACGCTCATTTGATAGTCTGTGCCACTGCCAGACACAATTCAGGGAACAAATCTATCGAGCTGGCGGGGTATCCGTAACAAGAGAACAACTGTTGTTTCGAAGTGGAAAAAAGAAAACTTCGCCTTCTCTCAGATGAACGACAAAAACTTGGATTTGAAATCCACCTACTCAATCCCCATTGAAGAGTTAATCTTAGCAATATTTATAATTAATTACTAGTTGAAAATGTCGTACACTTTTTCACACGTCCGGCCCTACTTCTCATTCAATGTGCCTTTCAGCAGATTTCCGGGAGTTAGAAGCCACTGAAAAATACTCTGCCAAGTTGACATGGCACATAGCATCCTCGCGTTCAAAGACAACCTCGATTTTCACCAAAATCGGCTTATTATTAGATTGGATTATGTAACCAAATGTAAGTAATTGGTAAATTTCACACAACACTCGCGCAAGCCACGGGTCCAATCATTTTGTAATTCATTCAACTCCCTCACCCCGAAAATGTGAACGAAATCGGATGAAAACTGCAGAGAGCTCTATTGGTACGGCATAAGGACTTGTACTATTGTCTAGACCAATGTCCTGCGTAATAGTTTTCCCTTGAGAGGACACTGAAATGTACTACAAGTGTACTATACTGAAATGTACTAGGTACTTCAGGGTGTAGTATGTAGTAGGTAAGTACACGCTGTAGTACGCTAGATTCACTTAATCTTAGGTCAATCTTGTCACACACTGATGAAATGCGTTCTAATGGGTCATGGACACCATCGCCGCTCCTAACAGTCAAAATGCCTCAAAGGAAAGCAAGAATGTAGGTACTACACCGTTCACGGCAACTACCGAAAATCATCTAGAATTGCAAAAGGCAGCTCGTGCTCTCAAGCTTTAGGGCACAAGAGACACAGCCATCTAAATCAGAATTAATTTCTCAGAACTGGCGACCCCGATGTGATGCTTTCCTGGGAATTGAAAATGAGGAAGGTGAAATCTGTGTACTTAGGTGTTGACGTGTTCCCACAATTTTATTTGAATTTATTTTGTACCATGTTTGAAGGGCAGGGAGCAGAAGGGTGATAACTGGGGCTTCTCCAGTAGTGGTAGAGAGTTTGTTCAGAATAACCTAGAAATCAACAAGGAAGCTATTCCGTCCATGAAACTCACCAACAGTACATTCTCCTGGAGATCGCCAGCGCACATCCCAAGCAATGTCATTTTCATGAACATTTTGTCTTCTCATAGCAGCAATACAATTTCTGCCACTGAAAAATACAACATCTCTTGATAATTCCAATATGGCATAAAATTACTAAACAAGGCAATTTTAACAACAAATACTTACAGAAATAATACATATCACCTAGAAAATGCACGAAGAAACCAACGAAGCTGATCCCATTGCTGCAGCAACTTTTGTCTAGTCACTTTTTGCTCCGCTGCAGAAAAACTTGATTGCCTCGTAAACAACGAGACGATATTATGTTTGATTGGCAGCACTGATACACCAGGGTTACGAGGAGTGTATAATAATAGGTATTACCCAGGCGCCATGACGGAAGTCGAATACGTATCATGATTTTGTCCATAAATAAGCAATCGCTGTTTGTCAGAGAAACATTTTTGCTTCGTTCTCTCTGATCAGATGAAACAGCATTGGGAGCCTCCCCTCTTTTTTGACGTTCTCATCCAAGTTCTGATAGTCGTCGCCTGAGAAAAAAAAGAACAAAAGTTATAATCTTTCGGAACTATTTGGTTAAAGCCTTGTACATACCTATTAATGGCGCCAGTGGCAAGGCGTGGGGGGGGAGCTAGCGGCGTTAGCCCAGCACAACATATCGAGCAAGCCTGTTGAGTGCGAGCATTCCCTTACTGTGGCTGCATCTTCCTCCAGTGTAGCAGATCACAACACAAGAAGAAGATCGGAACACAAGATCATGTAGGTACACCTTCATCATCCGGTGTGTTGGGTGTTCCACAGGTACTAATGGATTTCAAGGTGACGGTTTTCTTCCCGTCTCTATTGTTTCACATGCCTGCTGGTTTCTTCGATGATGAAAGCGTGGCGTTCTGGTTTTACCAACGGAGGTCCTGGTTTAACCAGAACGCCACGCATTCATCATCGAAGAAACCAGCAGGCATGTGAAACGGGAAGTCGGCCTTCACCTTGAAATCCATTAGTACCTGTTTCCTTCAACAACGCTGCACAAAAACATCAGGGTTGCAACGTACTTTCGTCTACTGCTCTATCGAAATTAGGGAAGGTTTTCCGGGGGGGGGGGGGGGGGGGGGGTACCAACTGAGGTACCACTGGATGACGCCTGTAGGCCTGTAGTGCTGTAGGCGCTGTAGATGAACCCAATCCACATCCTATGAGAAATGAAAACGTAACACCAGCTTAGCCCCTGAAACCCAATATAAATCTTTCTCAAGAATAAACTCATTTCTAAATCCTATCATATTACACTTCTCGCCGTTGACGTGATGAAAAAGTCGACCAGGCATGCTAAAAGGTAAGTTTCAGGCAGGTTGAAAAACTTGTTGCAGGTTTTGAGAACTGGTAAGTTTGGGAATCAACCTGCACGCATGTCACTCAACAACAAACATCAGCGGTTGGAAGATGTGCAGGATTCCTGGCCCACCCACTAGATTGCTAACACCCCCTTCCTTCGAGGACAGGAGACTGTTAACCCATTGTCTGATCTCTTGAGAGTGCACTTGAGTCTAGGGAACCAGGGATCCGTCACCAGATCCCAAGGGAAGGTCGGAATGAATCAGAGGCAGCATCGAGGCAGGGGCAGAAGGTGTATGACATACATTGTACCTTATCTGGAAAGCCCACTGATCCACACTGCCTGTGCCTGTGCAGCAGACCTAATGGAATCCTTGATATCTCAAGAATGGACCCTGGCAAAGCCTGGCCCATCACAATCCACTTCTTTCAACCACAAGTGCCTGCGTGTTTTTGGACATAGCGCACCCGTAGGCCAACAAATCCGCACCGCGGTATCATCTCCCATAATAAGTAGGTACCTACCTTCCAATAAGAATCAGATATTTGTACAATATGGAAGAAAAGCTCACTGTTAGAGGAACTGGAAACCGTCAACTAAAATATTTCCATAGTCACTTTTCCACAGGCAATATTTCCACGCTGAGCAGATTTCCGTACACTGTGTCAAACCAGAGGCCCCAGCAAATTGAAACAAATAGAAATAGTTTGAAAACAATCAAATGGTGGGTGAAGGGGACATCCAGTTTTGAAAGGGTTGGCAAGAATAAGCCAAGAAATACAGAACTTGCAAATAGGTAGGAAAGCAGAAAGAGGGTGAACGACGATGCAAAGTTGACTATAATATAGTCCTAGACTATAATATACTATAATATAGTATTATGGGTTCAATTTTCATGATCGAACTGCTGAGGTTTGACAACTGGGACTACCTACTTACTGAAAAAGTGACTACGTTGAAAATCCGCTCAGATGCCTTACGGAGCAGTCGGACAGGGCAGAGATCGCAAGATATTATTATAATAAGATATTATAATATTATATACTATATAGGTCCTGATCGGTAACGATTGAAGTGTCCGTGCCTTTACGACAACTACCTACCTAAGTATCATAGTTTTAGTAGCATAGATAGGTACATAGTTGTAGTACCTACCTCAAGTAAATATTGCTTGATATACTAAGTAAGGCAGTCTTAATGGATGCCTTTACGGTAAAGCCCACGGACATGGAGGAAGACTATTCCTCCATGGGAATAAACTTTACCTACCTTGGTGAAAACAACGTCCGAAGGGCAATCGGCCTACACGAGGTTGGACGACCACTATTCCATTACCAAACTGTGGTAAGCTGTCATAGATTAACTAACCCATAACGTCCACAACGTTAAAAGAAAAGGAGGATTCTCTTAATGTAGAATCAAAAAAACTGATGTGGAATCATTAATTATGTGGTATCAAAGTTTGTGTCTGAATTTCAGACTCTGAAAACACGGCCGTAGAGGTGGGCGATTTGATTTCGACACGACGTAACATCGATGCAGTTTAAACGATCGATGTAGCTTAATAATATCGATATTTGACGCTCGAGACCTTATTTCAAATAAAATTTTGCGGCATTTATTGAAACTGGCCTGAAAAATGAAACTCTTTGTTTCATTCCTTTTGGTTTACTATTCTTGAAATAATAGGTAGGTACTTGGAATAATACAATGTCATATGACATTGTATTATTCCAAAACCTCCATAGTGGTAACATAATATGTTACCACTATGGAGGTATATTATACCTGGTATAATATAACATTATGTTATAATATACCATATTTTGTTACCACTATCATAATGGAGGTCGAAAATAATTTTTTTTTTAATCAGAATTATTCTGTTCGGCCTCAAAATTAAATTTTTACATTACAGGTACGTTTCAAGATGTCCAAAAACGAAATATCCGTCCGCCGTCCGAGCCAATATGGGCAGTTGGAATTTGTTTAAAAATCTAAAATTTTGACGAAATACTTGGTTTACCATCTAGTTGTGCCCGCAAGGTTTTCAGCCCAATCGCCCAAACCCGTGGGGCTCAGTGGGACTAAAAAGGGGCTACGGGAGGGTTTTTTGTAGGGTTTTGGCTATGGGGTCGAGTTAGGTGTCGTTTTCGAGATGTTTTTGAACGTAGATTCCACTTCTATTTAATTTAATTTAAACAGAATGTTGAGACCTTCACTAACCTCCGTCGTTATATTATGGCAGAACGTGCGTTATTAGAGAACGTTCCTTCATTGACAAAATGTCATGGGTGAACTAAAAACTTGACAACGAATCCCACCACCTTGAGGTTACTGTTGGAAACCGCTAGACAGCGCTAAATCCGCGGTATATATACGGACTACTTGAACCAAACATATCATTGTCGTTGAAAAATTTTAAAACTTGTTTTTCTTCTGTACGCGGATATTTTCCCCAAAAATTGCGCTCGTACAGGCCATATTTTTAATTTTTTGATTATCACGAATCAAGGGAGCCGCGTTTGGCACAAGTGTTTGAAAATGGCGACGCCAAACGTAAATATTTCGACAAACGGGGATGTTCCTGTTGAAAAAGAAACTGCTTTTAGTTCTTTTTACACCGAGGTAACTACGGTTTAGTGAATTTCTTTTCTCTTCTGTGGAATTATAGAATCGCGCTTCAGGCCTGCTTGATGGTGCAATTGTTTGGATGTTGTAAGGAGACGAGGTTATAAGGACTTTGTTTTGGGTTTACTGTCCTGATTTTTCGTTTTTACTTTACTTACTGCAAAATTACGTTTCAAATTGCATACTTCTCAGCAGTTGGGGCAACGGCAAGCAATCATTCTTCATCCCTTTTATATTCTTGGAATGTAGCTTGGTATGATGACCTTACGACCAATTTCACCCTTGGAAGTACCTACTAAAATTGCCGGAGCTTCACCACTTGGCCTGCCGTCAAATCTGACGATGTTGCATTTCTTGAAACTATAGCTACATCACTAATATTTCATCTGCAGGTAAAGGAGATAGAGAAAAGAGACTCTGTATTGACACCTAAACAACAGATTGATCGTCTGCTGCGGCCTGGCTCCACATATTTCAATCTAAATCCATTTGAGGTACTTCAAATAGACCCAGACACCGCTATAGACGATGCTAAGAAGAAATATAGAAGAGTAAGTTGCTAGTTCGTGTTTTAACTCAGTTGTGAATGACGAGCAGACGCATTGAGTTGGTAAGTAAATCACTTTTCATCCCTAACGTGTTACACATTTTCAGCTGTCCATTCTTGTCCATCCGGATAAAAACCAAGATGACCCGGACCGTGCGCAACAGGCATTCGAAAGTACGTATTTTAGATTCTAAAAGTAGTATGATAACATCAGTTTGTTCAGTATGCTGATTGTGCGTTACAGTTGTCAATAAAGCGTGGAAAACGTTGGAAAATGAAGACACGAGAAAAAAATGTATGGACGTTATAGAAGAAGCTCGTGGACGAACTGATCTCATGGTGAGTTGATGATAAATTATGCTGAGGGCCAGTTTCACCAAATGGGCCAAATTGCGCTTAAATTAAAGCTGTTAGCGTAAAATCAATTAATCTCCCAAGCCGAACGGGTTTCACCGCTAAAAGCACTAGGTAGAAGACATCAGACTCGTCCAGCAGTTTGTCCCACAGCCCCAGCCGGTTCTCTTGGCCCCAGCTCGGAAGAGCGCCTTAAAGGTTCTGTGTGACGGGACCGTTCGGATGAGAGGGCTGACGATGTTCAGCTGACAAAACGCCTTGACAGGGCAGTTAGGGTAGATGAGAATGCTGCCCACGTTCTACAGCTAGAAAACGGTTATTACAGTCGGTATGGTTGAGCTTGCATAAAATCGGGACAAACGGGAATTTTTATGGGTGCCTAGGGAATGTGTTTTTTAAATTTTCGACTAGGTTCTCCTTATGCTTAACCCTTTAATCTGTGATGCCCGAAAACCCGTGATTTTTCGGCACTTGTTCGGTTTTTTGCTTATAACGCGTTAACAACTACGTATCCTGCAGAAAATTGTGCTCATTCCAACATTAAACAACAAAATTCCGCGTCGAATGATCACCTCAGACGTTAGGATCGGTTCGGTCGTTTGGCCGCCATAAATCGTTAAAGTTTGCCAATTCTTCTTAAATGGCCTGAAAACTGGTTACGTCCACGTTTCGAAGCCTCTATATAAAAAATGGCATCTCAAATCAAAAAATACCACTTAAGCAAAGTTGTACAGAATTAAATTTCATCTTAGGAAATCTCCTAAGACCGACATCTCAGGAAACGTAGGTAGGCAGAAGCCACAGGAGTCATTCTCTGAATTGGCCATTGGACATGGGGCGGCTGGTTCGATACCCTGATGACTCACGGGAACAGAAAAGCAATCGGGCTGTAGAACTCTTTATTGATGCTCTTTCTTCTCGGGAGCTCGCCAGACTCATCACCCTTAGTCAGCCTGCTCCTGTTCATGGCTGCCCTGAGCACAGCATTCCTTTTGGAGGCAGTGGCCCCCCTCTTCCCCAAGTAATGCTAGAGGCTGGAGTAGGTAATGTATGTCGGAGCATGGAAGTGGGCCATTTCTCATCACAGCGCCCGAAGTGAGTACCAGCATATTTGGGTGTTGTCAGGACTGTATGCACTGGAGGGAACACCCTCCACTCAAGCTGAGGCGGCATTGTGCAGACGCAATTCTACAGCTCATGTTAGGGAATGAAAACGACGAAATTTACAATTTTGAATTAGAGTGGGGAATGGGTAGCTCGGCGGAGGGGGGAGGACGGGCTCTCTCATTGGTTGTTCCTAGGCGAAGACACCAACATAACGAAACCGTAGAAACGAATAAATTTTTCGCTAGACCAATTAAACAGACCCCTCGGCGAATAACTTACGCTCAGGAGAAACATGTTGATGAATTGCATGGTGGAGCAAAGGGGGCAATTGAAGAATCGTGTAGTTCCAGTTACTCGCTTACCGACGTTTTTGAGTGGAGCTACGCCTAAATTTAAACTCGCTGAGGTCGACCAGAACCGATTTTGCGTCTGGGGGCTTCAAGTAAAATATCTTGGTATATCCTACGACATGCCTAAACTCAAAATTTGAGTTTAGTAAAGAGGATACTATAATTCTCCTTTACAGGAGACCCAAAAAAAAAAAACGATTCATTCGTAAACTGAGGCCCTAACGACATCAGTTCCAGTTTGTCTAACTAATACTGCCGGACCTTTTCCGTTATCGTTCCTCCGGCCGCCCGACCGAAGCTGTGTACGGGTATATTTCGACTTACATACACACCCCACAGGATGGCTTAAACGCACCCAAAGCCAACCAAAATCGCGAGGGGGGTATTGGATCGGTCGGTCGGGCGGCCGGAGGAACGATAACGGAAAAGGTCCCGGATCGAGCTCACCTTTGCATACGTCTCTGTCTGAACCTGGACGAACACCTCCAGGTGAGTACGTTCGGGTGAGGGCTGTTGAATTCGCTATTAAATTGGGCGTGAAATGCTGAATGTGGGGCTTAAAAAGGGGCATCAGGAGTGGTTTTCGATGGATTTAGGGTAGGGGGTCGAGTGGCGTCGTCTTGGAAGTACATATTTTTTGACGTAGAATCTTTTTATAGGGGCGCCTCAGACCTATCCGTTTACACCGTTGGGACCTATAGGGCTACAAAGAGGCTTCGAAGGAGTTTGGCCAGGAGGTTGAATGAGTGCCTTGGTTTGTACATTACATAGGTATTTCATGCTTATAATTAGAAGGGCATTTGCCCCATTTGGATTGACGAAGTCGGTAAGAAATCATCGAGCACATTTGAAGTGCCTGTATTGCACTCATAGTTCATGAATAAATGCCTATTCGAATTCGTAAAATACGCACATCCATAGCAAAATTGCGATGACGGTTGGCTGAATTCAAAA
This sequence comes from Pilophorus perplexus, assembly GCA_955831195.1. Classification (NCBI taxonomy): domain Eukaryota; kingdom Metazoa; phylum Arthropoda; class Insecta; order Hemiptera; family Miridae; genus Pilophorus; species Pilophorus perplexus. The sequence continues at coordinate 7,204,112 of OY037013.1, read as the reverse complement.
TAAGTTCAGACAAGGCGCATACGCTAAACTGGTGTAAGTAATTCCTAAAGCGCGGATTACTCATTTAAATTTTTTTTAATTCAAGCTAGACCCCTTGGTGAAAATGGCTCTTAGGCTAATTGATTTGTGCTGCCTAGTTAACAATGAGAACATTTCGACGGTGGGTGCGTTAGTTTTGGTAACTCCAGAATTGGAGGTGTGAAAATGGGGTTTTTCCTTTCCCCACAATTTCATTCCTCAAATCAACGAAAAACTAGCAATGGGCAAGAATTTAACAGTTATGCAAAAGTCGATTTTGATCTAAATACTCACTCAGATAATCTAAAGAATTTCGGTCAAAATCTATTCTTTTATGAAAATTTTTTTGAGAAATTGTGGATTTTCTGTAGAATATTTGAATATAAACTTGAAAAATCTATTCACTTTTCATTCATAAGGGAGAAGATGAAAAAGGAGAACTGAGGAGTTTTCACCTATGGTTACAAGTTAACCCCTGAAAAGGTTGGAGTTTCGCTTTTCTAACATCATATTTGGATTCGCCACCCTTTAAATCCCCCTAATTTTCATTTCAATATCTGTATAGTTAAGTGCAGTGTAGAAATTTTGAGTTTTGAAATGAAAGCTGGGGTTGGTGACGTCATACAATTGACCTCAATGGGCATCGAGCCGTTGGGAACCAAGCTGCCAGAGTGTGCAGTGATCTGTTTTTACTAAACCCACACGACATGGCAACCCTGTTTACATCACTTCATGTCTCCAAGAACTGCGATCACTAACGTGAATTCCTTTTGTTAACTAAAGAAAGTTTGAAAACGTCCCCTAAGAATTTGAAGGTTGATGTAGCTAAAAACGGCTTAACACGTTGCAAGGTTGGCTAACTTGTATCTCTCGGACCAATCATAAGAAGGATGAAGCACATCACGTTCCATATTATATTTTTCGCCCACCGTCGATTTACTGCTTGTCAACTAATGTTTTACTATACCGGGAAAGTGCCATTTCAAATCGTATCATGCGGTGAAACCGCGTAAGGTAGGCCTGTGGGATCTTCCCCGTATGTGCCATCATTCCATTCAATTGTAATTACACCATTTTGCCATGTTTTCTAGATTGAAGACAAGCGAAAACGCCAGAAAAAAGAGGGAAAAGGGACGACAGTGGATGAAGATGACCCTGAAAAGTATAAGCACGCAGTTTACGTTATGACTATGAAACTCTTTGCAGACATGGAGAGGAAAAGGAGAGATTTAGAAGTGCGGGACACGGAGGAGAGAAAGCGGAAAAGGGAAGCCGAAATCGAAGAGGAAGAAGCCGCCAAGATGAACAAAGAGTGGCAGAAAAACTTTGAGGTTGGTGGCACGGAATCTCACGATAGTAATAAAATTTATGTGTGATTAAGTAATTTTTTTTTTCAGGAATCCCGCCAAAATCGAGTCGACAGCTGGAAAGCGTTCCAATCAGGGTCTGGAAAGGTTTCGAAAACGAAAACGAAAAAACTGAAAGCTTTTAAACCTCCTAAACACAAAGCGGAAACGAGAGAGAGCTAACCTTCGGACGAATAATCTTGTTGGTGCAAATCAGATTGCAAATCCACTTTCGATGTATAGTTCCCTGGGGTTTCGTACGTAGATTCCTTCTGTGTCTCAAAATCAGTCAGGCAGTCTTGTGAAATTGAATGTATCCGCGTATGGGCTCACCTACTGTGTACATTTCATAACTGACCCAATTTAGTGTGTAGGGATTTGTTTCTGAATCAATAGAAATAAACCGAGGTTTCCTACCCTTCAACCTGGAGAAAAATACCCTATTGCTTTTGTATTACTTGAAAACGGAGGCTGTAAGGTATCAAGAGCCCCAGTTTGTTTGCTCATGAATATGTTAAAGGATGTGCTCTGATTGATCCGTTTTAGTGGTACTAAAAGGCGTTTATGCGAGTAATTTTTATACTGTTTTTTTCTCATTTACATTTAATGCAGGGTGATATTGAGAAGGCTTCGTGTATAGCATGATTGCAAGATGTCAAAAACTTTGTGTTGAGGCTTTTTTTTTTGTCATTTCATTGTCACAGTTTAATGAAAACTTGGGCATGTTAGATGGATTATGCAACTCGAAGGGGTAATTAAATTACTTCGAGCTCTCCTTAGTTTGCTCAGTCTATTCTGTTTGTCGAGTAGCATAATCCAACGCCTGGCATCGCCTCTGACATTCTTTAGGAGTCTACCGCACTCTTTTGTATATGATTGGGGGGGGGGGGGGGGGGCTCGCCGTACAGAAGGGCCTACGTTTTGACGCAGTTGAGTGTGAACTACGTTATTCTTGGTACAACTCGAATATACGAAGACGGCAATACCGTAACGAAATTCGAATACAGCGCAAAATGTTGAGCACGTCCTCTCCTTCCAGACGCCTCAATATTTGACCTTTATGTAAGTAGTTCCATCTCAAAAACAGCATAAAACGCGGGCTCTCGTCAGAACTTGAACCAGTCCTGCCCCTATTGTAGAAATTTGTTTCGTTGGATTTCTTGTACATACACCTTGATTTCCCCGCGAAGAGTTTTCCTTTTGACCGTCAAATTTCTATGATTCTTGTGATAATATTGTAATAGGAAATAAATTATTTTTCCCCTGGATAATTTTTATGCAGAACTGTCTTTCAAAGTTCGTACAGAGGTGCGTAACCTCCTTCAGTACTCAACTCAGAAATTTCCCCAGAGATTCAAGTTAAGGTTGATAATGACTTCCGAACTGAACCCTCGAGAAATCTTGGCAACAATTGTCGCAAACGTTTTTGTACGACTGTTGATGGTTTTTACCCTTCTTGATAGTTTATACGATTTTTATGAAAAAGTGGTACAAAAATGTGTACCTCGTCGAAGGTACTGTGTATTAAGAAGGTAGGTTCTACTAGTTCAATAGCTGTTATTACCTGCTCGTGTCCTGCTCTCTTTTCTCACCCGCAAACACGAATTGTCTTTAGGTATTAGTAGAAGTCTGTCCGTAAACGTAAGCTTTTTTCAAATTATGTTAATTAATAGCTGTGTTTCGTGTTCATGTGAGTTGGTTGATGTTTATTCAAAAGGAAAAAAAGAAAGATTACCATCTGGGGAACTCGCTTTTGTACTGTTGCTACCTTTGCTAAATGGGTTTTGGGGTAAGCTTTGTGAATATTCTGAAACAGCATGCTTGAGAAGGAGCGGGAAGTTCACCTAGAGTGGACAGCGTGTATCTGACCGTCAGACTCTTGACGTCAAGCTACAGCGATGTGGCAAAGTTTTCCTTTTATAACTCGGGTAATTATAACCATCTGAAGGTTGCACCTATGGTCAAACAAAAGCTCAATCGTGCATATTTACTCGTCAACAGAGACCTTATGAGTGTGGCAAGCACAATCGTGGCAATGCGACACTCATTCTTCAAGTTTCTTCACTCTCCCCATCTTGAAATGGGAATGTTGAACAAACCTAAATCATGCAAACACATCAACTGCCCTTTACTATTTACGTACACCAGCACGCGTTCAAGCACTACCTACCTGAAAGCATCCCGTTTTGAAAAGCTCTGGCACAATTTTGGAGATCAAGGTTTTAGTCTTTTCTATGAGGACAGACACGACTTACGATAACTTGGTGAAAAATGTGGCATTTTACTGTGCTAGTCCTTCAGTGAACGTTTTATGATCTCTGCTTATAAAACATGGTCATATTAAAAATGTCCATTCAGTATTTTAGTTCTTCACAAAATTAGAAGGACAACTCATTTAGTCGCATTGTAAGTTTGATAAATTAATATTGTGAAACGGGTGAACTGAACAGAACGCTAATTCTAAAGCAAAACTCAGTGGGTTGGGGCAGTACCTACACTATTTTTCATTCAGTACCTCCACAAATTCAAGAATTTTCAGGAAATTTGTTGTTCTCGAGGTTGGTATGGACGAATATAATTAATAGAAACAAAATGTCATTCATTTGAAAATTATTTTCAAATGAATGACATTTTGTTCCTATTTGGGGGGAAAATTGAATAGGTATGAGGATTTTTAATTTTTCAGATTTGAAGGCTTTGAAATAATTTTTACAGAAATCCGAAATTACAGACTTGTAGAACCAGGTATGGTGAACATTCAGAGTAGGTAATACCTACTAGGTATCAGCTCAAGTATGCAAGTGTGTTTCATCGATAAGGGTTACTAATTTAAAGACTTTCGTGAAATTAAGCATTGAGAAGTGATGCAAGCTCGAATAGCGTTAAATTTGGAGTAGGAACCCAAGTATAAATTTTAAAGCTTCTCAGTGCGAAACGAGGTACACTAATCGTCGATTAGTAATCAACAAGGGATACATTTTAAAAACATTTGAAAGAAATTTGGCGTAAGTAGTGACACAAGCTCGAATTCCTAAAACTTTGCCATGAATGTCATACTTAATTATGACATTATAATGTACCTACGATATTATATTTTAAAGGAATAACGATACTGTTTCAAAGAGTAGAGATACGTACATGCTCACATAGAGTGAGCTTAAGTGCGGACACAAATCCGAGTGCTTCAGAAGCATCGCTTTTGTGAAATTTAGCATTAGGTAGTGACGTAACTCAAAAAGTGCTTCTTTTTTTCATAAAGTTCAAATTAAACGTCTCATGGAAAATTTAGCTTGCAGTAGTGATAGGCTCAGAGTAAAGTTTTCGGGAAATTCGCCATAGAGTAGACATCAGCTCAAGTAATGCAAATGTTTTTATCGATAAGAGGCACTCATTTAAAGACTCCTGTGAAATTAAGCATTGAGAAGTGCGAGGGCTCAAATAGCATTAAATTTTTTTAAATAGCAAAAAATCAACATTTTCACCAGGTTATAGCTAGTATCCACATTTCTTTCACTGTTGCTCCCATGGAAGGGACAAAGATTTGAAAACGCTGCAAATTTTACACAAGGGTTTATTATTCTTTGATATATGTTACTTGTGCAGAAATTTAATTCTGTCAATGAAAAAATTGAAAAAATTTTTTTGTTGGATTTTTTGTTCAAAAATGTGTTTTTTCAAAAATTCTGTATTTTTTACTCGAAAAATATTTAACATCCTGGGATCCTTCAAAAATCCCATTTTTAGCCCCACGAATGCCCTAAAGATCGCCCCAGTGAAATCGGATCGTTCCGGGACCCCAAAAAATGGATTCTACGTCCAAAAATACTTCGAAAACGACACCTAACTCGATCCCATAGCTAAAAGCCTTTAAAAAAAAAAAACCCTCCCGTAGCCCCATTATAGCCCCATAGCGCCCCACTGGTTTGGGCGATCGGACTGAAAACCTTGCGGGCACAACTAGATGGTAAACCAAGTATTTTGTCGAAATTTCAGATTTTTTAAAAATTTCCTACTGCCCAAAACGGCCTGGACGCTGCAAATTTTACACAAGGGTTTATTATTCTGTGATATAGGTTACTTGTACAGACATTTAATTCTGTCAATAAAAAAAATTTAAAAAAGATTTTTTGGATTTTTATATTTCAAAAAAAATTTTTTGGGGGGATTTTTTTTTTTTAAATGTGTTTTTTCAAAAATTCTTTAATTTTTACTCGAAAAATATTTAACTTCTTGGGATCCTTCAAAAATCCCATTTTTAGCCCCATGAAAGCCCTATAGAACGCCACAGTGAAATCGGATCGTTCCGGGACCCCCAAAAATGGATTCTACGTCCAAAAATACTTCGAAAACGACACCTAACTCGATCCCATAGCTATAAGCCTTCAAAAAACCCCTCCCGTAGCCCCATTATAGCCCCATAGCGCCCCACGGGTTTGGGCGATCGGACTGAAAACCTTGCGGGCACAACTAGATGGTAAACCAAGTATTTTGTCGAAATTTCAGATTTTTTAAAAATTTCCTACTGCCCAAAACGGCCTGGACGGCGGACTGCGGACGGACATTTCGGATTTAGAATGTAGACCTCTTGAAACGGATAATGTCAAATTTTGAGCCCAATCGGAGTCGTCGACCCCCGTCGCGAAAACATAGGTGTATTATTCCAAGAATAATAAACCAAAATTACACCTCCAAGCGTGAATTCGAGGGAGTTGCTGCACCCCACCTCTCATGAGCTGCAGCAATAATTATCGACGGACTGAGATATGATTAATAGATACATAATTCTGATTAGTTGAAATATTGAAAACAAACCAATTTGTTTTCATGGAAAACTGTCAAAAATTTTGATGGGGCTCAGACTTCGTCCTTATATAAGTAGTAGGTACGTTAAAAAAAAAAAACGCTGCAAATTTTACACAAGGGTTTATTATTCTTCGATATAGGTACGTTACTTGTGCAGAAATTTAATTCTGTCAATAAAAAAATTTCAAAATTTTTTTTTTAATTTTTCTCAAAAAAATAATTTTTTTTTGGATTTTTTAGTTCAAAAATGTGTTTTTTCAAAAATTCTGTATTTTTTACTCTAAAAATATTTAGCATCCTGGGATCCTTCAAAAATCCCATTTTTAGCCCCACGAATGCCCTAAAGATCGCCCCAGTGAAATAGGATCGTTCCGGGACCCCAAAAAATGGATTCTACGTCCAAAAATACTTCGAAAACGACACCTAACTCGATCCCATAGCTAAAAGCCTTTAAAAAAAAACCCTCCCGTAGCCCCATTATAGCCCCATAGCGCCCCACGGGTTTGGGCGATCGGACTGAAAACCTTGCGGGCACAACTAGATGGTAAACCAAGTATTTTGTCGAAATTTCAGATTTTTTAAAAATTTCCTACTGCCCAAAACGGCCTGGACGCTGCAAATTTTACACAAGGGTTTATTATTCTGTGATATAGGTTACTTGTACAGACATTTAATTCTGTCAATAAAAAAATTTAAAAAAGATTTTTTGGATTTTTATATTTCAAAAAAAATTTTTTGGGGGGATTTTTTTTTAAAAAATGTGTTTTTTCAAAAATTCTTTAATTTTTACTCGAAAAATATTTAACTTCTTGGGATCCTTCAAAAATCCCATTTTTGGCCCCATGAAAGCCCTATAGAACGCCACAGTGAAATCGGATCGTTCCGGGACCCCCAAAAATGGATTCTACGTCCAAAAATACTTCGAAAACGACACCTAACTCGATCCCATAGCTAAAAGCCTTCAAAACACCCCTCCTGTAGCCCCATTTTAGCCCCATAGCGCCCCACGGGTTTGGGCGATCGGACTGAAAACCTTGCGGGCACAACTAGATGGTAAACCAAGTATTTTGCCAAAATTTCAGATTTTTTAAAAAATTCCTACTGCCCAAAACGGCCTGGACGGCGGACGGCGTACGGCGTACGGCGTACGGCGGACGGACATTTCGGATTTTGAATGTAGACCTCTTGAAACGGATAATGTCAAATTTTGAGGCCGATCGGAGTCGTCGACCCGCGTCGCGAAAACATAGGTGTATTATTCCAAGAATAATAAACCAAAAGTTGCTCGCTCGCCTACCACGCCATTTATGGCAGCTGGAATTCATAAATACCTAATGCCCCAAACAAAAAAAAGTGCACCTACCGAGTATTTATAAATAATTTATAATTATTAATACTCTTATAACTTTTAATAAATACTCGGTTCACAATTAAATGGTGCCTGCAGGGTTATCAGTTCGATAGCTGTTCAATTTCTTCTTTTTTAAACTAATTTTGGTTGTAGATACTGTGCGACACCCCGTACAGCGGATGGATGTGTACCAACGTGAGATTGTGTTACTACATTAGAATTTAAAATCATTTAATTTGGTGTAGTGTGTTTGGCTGGGAGCGTAAATCTAAGATTTCGCCGCCGGTGTTTTTTGAGGAATAGGAAGAGAGTATGGGAACATTTCTTTCCTGGGCATAACATGAATCGTCATGATCTGCAGACCAGGAAGTAGATGCAGCCGAAGTATAGGGAAGCTCGCACTGTACAGGCTTGCTCGATACGTCGAGGTGCAGAACTTCCAGAAGGGGGTCGAGGGAATGCTGATATCCAACACGATATGTCGTGGCTGGTATCCGATTGTCTTGAGCTCAGAGTTGAAACTGGGACCGCTGCTACAGCTACCTCAAGCTATTGGCGCTAAAGGTGGCCTGCCAGGCGGACCCAGTCTTATGTGAGACCGATTTCCCAGATCCCACAATTGAAGTGTCAATAATGGGGTCCTGGGCAATGGACTCCCACGTCGGGATCTCTCGCGCCAGCTCAGCCTCCTCAACCGAATTGTCGGCAAAGGTGGCCTGGCTGTTGGGACTGATATCATTAAATTAACCGCGAAAAGTCATTGTGCAATGTTGAAAAAATGAATAGTAAATGGCGATTTGAATAATAAATTCTCCCCGTCTTCCAACAGGGCTGGCGACCCCTCTTCTCCTGCCGGCAGAAGAGGGGCTCGCACAATCACGTCGCGATTGTGGCGCGACCCTCTCCTCCTGCTGGTACTAACTCTGGCGGGCTAGCAATACAGTCGAGATCCCCATAGATACCATTTTGGGGGTCCCTCGCCAGTACTAACACTGAAAAAATATACCATTGATTTTTAATGAAAAATTCTACTGACAAGAGATTAATTTTTGCACCATTTGTACTAGTTTTGGTCTTTCAAGTCTAGTGAGCAAAAATAACTAGCCTGCGTGATTCTGTAGGAGCGAACTTGCTGATGTGTCACATTTATTTTTCTTTGGGTTGGCAGTCGTGCATACCCTTAGTTATAAGTAGGTAGGTAGTGATGTTTTAAAAGGACACACATATGGAGGCACCTAAGCTTGATCACTGGAAGAAGTTTTCAAATCTTTGAGCGATAGATTATGGAATGACTTCACGAGACTAACATGTGCGAACTAATTGAGTCATACTTACTCCTAACCCCCTTTTATAAAAATTTATCAGTGCTACAGGTGTTCGTCAACATCACGTTTAGTTGACATTTTCAAAATCCTCTTCCGACAGAAAATGAATAGTAATTAACATTTCTAACATAGTGTGTAACAACTCAACAGAGAAAAAAGAAAAGTTTCCTCCAGATCGTGGAAGCTGTGCTGTGATCAAATAGTAAGTGATCGGGCCTTTTTGACATTTCATCAAGTCATTTCCACAAAAAACTCATCAAGTGAGGTATTTCAGATGTATCGTGTCTCGTTAAAGGGTCGAGAGCTGTCACGCCATTTGGCCGATCAGTTTCTTTGGCAGATTGCCAAATATCATGCAGATAACGCTCGGGTTTTGGACGTGGAAGTATGCAAAGGGCTTGGTGAGCATGATTTCACCTGATAACTTACACGTTATAGCAGTTGAATAAACTTTGAATGCCTATTTAGGAGCGAAGCTGTGGGATAAAAATGGAAAGGAGTACCTGGACTTTATCGGCGGCCAAGGTTCCGTGGGTGCGGGTCACTGCCATCCAAAGCTCATAGGAGCCATGCAGGAACAAATGTGCGTTCTGCATCAAACAACCCGAAGCATCAACAACAACGTCCTCCCGGAATTCTGCCAGACGCTCTGCACCCTCTTCAACTATGACAAAGTCGTTGTGATGAACACAGGTTGGTTCTGAGTTTATCAGTGCTTGAGGGTGGAAATCACAAAATGGGAAATTGGCAAGGCTCAGTAGCTTTCCTAAGGATTCGGTGGCATTGGGTGGAATACTTCCACGAGCGTCAATCTGCGACGATCATCAGGGAAGGGAACTCATAAGGGCTTCCTCACTCAGCCGCAAGAGACGGCTTCTCTGAAGGGGAAACCTGGAACTGCTCCTTCCCCCAACGTCACAGCCCATGGCCATTTAGTCTGTTTCACTCACCGAATCCTTATACCTATTTTATTGTATTCCAGCGTGAGAGATAACGTTTTAAGAGATGGAATAACGACCCATAAGAGAAAACTCCGTGTTACAAATTTCTCAATTTCGTGGTAGTATCCAAATCGATATGGAATATGACAATCAATTTTTCCTGATGTAAAAGAGTCGGCAATGTAATGAGGTTTGAGACTATGGGAGGTTCAGATTGTCATTTTGGAGTGGTTCACGCAGTAAAATGAGACCAAGAGTTTCTCACGAATTTTCCTGCCCACTTCACAGATATGGGACTGAGTGCACTCCAACGGGTGTGGTGTTGATAAATGAAGTCAAATCTCCTACTCATCGTCGCCCCTCTTGGTCGACAATGTTTTGACGAACTTGTGCAAGAGATACCCCTCTCCTGTGTCCGCCTTTCAATGTATCTGAACTTTTGTCGTCGGAGTAGGTACGTCAGGCCTTGGCTGATGAGTATCATCACGGTGCCACGAATTAATACGGCCTATACAATATATAGGATCCTATATTACCGTTAGGCCACTAGTTCACCATCCTCACTTGTCTACCGGCAGGGCACTAGTTTGGCAGATTAACTCGTCTTACCGCCAGGCCCCTGGTTTGGCGTCCTCACTTGTCTTAACGTCAGGCCACTTGTACAGCATCCTCACTTGCCTTACCGTTAGGCCACTAGTTCGGTGTCCTCACTTGTCTTAACATTAGACCACTAGTTCGGCGTCCTCACTGGTCTTACCGTCAGGCCACTAGTTCGATGTCCTCACTTGTCTTACCGCTAGGCCACTAGTTCGGCGTCCTCACCTGTCTTACCATGTTTCTTGAATTATAGCAGTAGGCTCCAAGCAAAAAGCATCCGGGGGTCCAGGGCTTGCCACTGGCAAGGTCCGTGGGACCGAGTTTTTCGCTACCTACCTACCAATGTTGGAAAATCTGTTAACCGGTGAGGATTTTCCTCGACCTTCCATTTTCACCTCTAGTCGAGAATGTATGATTTCTCTGTTTCATCTTTATATTGCTAAAAATTGTTTGTTTATATGTTTGTTCCAACATCACGCCCAAACGGCTGATTTCAACGAGTACAAAACGATTCCTGTGGAAGTTATTCAAAGATCTTCGATAGGTGGGCAGGACTTTCTTTTGAGAGCCTTCGATTCGAGGTTCCTACCTACACAATTTGACACCTCACGGTCATCAAGCGTTGTTACAAAGAAAAATTACGAGTAGGTAGTTAGTTACACATGACATAGCTTGTGACAAAGGTAACTAGGCAAAATTATGAGTTACGGGAATTCATCAACATTTAAGAGGATGATCCAGTTTCTATGGGCGAATAAATGTTGTTGCATTGGTTAAGAGAAAATCCGATCAGGCTCATCCCAGAGCGCTAAAATTTGATAACTACGGGTACAGCTTCTTGAGGATCAATCTAAGTGAACCTACATGGACAGGTATTTCTCTATAAAATTGACGGATGAAAACCTAGTTTCTGGCATAATTTTCATTTATAAGCATGACCAATATTTTTATTTTATTTTTTATTATTTTTTTTGCTTTCTTGATGATGAAATTGATACTTTAATAATGATGACACAATGAAAAGCTGATTTTGATTTATATTGTTACGTTTGACAATAACGGAACACTTTCAACAAAACCGGTAGTCCAACTCTTTAGGCATGTCCACTGCTGGTTTCCAACACCAACTGGAGCCGCCACACAGTGGGGCAAAGCCGGAAAAAACCCTCAAAAACGAAAATTAGTTTTGCGAACTTTTTCCGATGGTTTATATATGTTGAATAGTTGTAGAACGCATCTCTGTAGCCGTTTTCCTGGAAGAATTTATTTTCAGCTTGGACTGAGGGGTACAATGTGGAGTTTTTTGAGACTTCGAAAATAGGCACTTATAAACATAAAGTATGGAGTATTCGTGTGTGTTCATTTTTGAAGATAGAAATCTGAAATTTTTTGGGCGTGTTCCTGATATATTAAAGAAAATTAAGAACCTTCAATCCGCTTGAAATACCATGCTCTTCATGGGGGGCTGAATCATTTAGTAATTAATCGTGTTTTAACGAGTAATCTCGGGTTTCTAAGCTTTCAAAAAATGCTCCACCGTGCTCCGCTCTGGCAGGGCAATTTTTCGATTGTAGACACCCTAGGGAAGCTCATGTAAAAATTTCAGCTGCAATCATTTGCAATTCTGGACGCAGGATTGATTTTAGTGTAAAAAACATGGCCGATTAAGCCGCTTTCGGCGAGATAAACGAGCTTGATCGAATATAAGGTGCCTACTCCGTAGCTGGAGGTTTACGGTAGAAAATTTGATGACCCAGACCATTCATTTAGTCAGTTCAATATCCTAAGTGGTCGCCGCAACAATGCCAGGGCTCATAATTCAATATCGCGAATTATTCGATGTTTTGCTCAACGGTGCGAATTTGGACCGTTTCGTTGCAGGTAAATTGGCTGATTTTATCAGGATTTGTCATTAACAAATAATGTAGAACGGCTTATCTCAAGCCAGGTTGTTCAAGCAAGTATTTATCATTGTACCAAATCTCTGAATGATTCACAAATAATTAAAAAAATCATTATTATTCAATTTCAGAAAAATTTGGCGAGAAGTTGAATGAAACTGAATTGAACTAGATCCTAGTGACTTCTGACCCAGTGGTTAATAATACAAAAATTAAATATAATAATACAAATATAAATAATAATAGAAGCATAAATAATATAATAATACAAATATAAATAAATATAAATAATAATGATGATTTAATTTAATAATTTTAAATAAATTAGATTAAATAAATTTTAAATAAATAATAAATTTTATTTTCACTAATATTACAAGCAGAGGCTGATTTCATTTGTTGTTTTTGTACTACTTTCATTCTATTATCATTTTTCTGGCCAATTTTGTATAACAGAAGTCAATTCAACTACCCTGACTAAACAGTACTATTCTCATTAATTATATATATAAGTTAAAATGTACTTAAAATTTTTCTCAAGAGATTGTGTACAATTATTTGGACCTTGGAGAGTTCTCTCTTCTACTCAGCACCCCAGAAACTAAATTTTAATATTCTACCTTCCACTTTTAGAGCATATTGCGATTGACCCACTACAGATCAATTGACCCCGGGCTATCCTATATATTATATATATCATATATATATATAATCCTATGAAATTTAATATTTATAATCGATTGGTGACATTGCCAGCTATGTACCTCATAATGGAGTTGAATTATAGGAGTCGGTGGGTCAATTGACCCATGTGAATTCGGTCAATGTGACCCACTGACTACGTACAATGCGTAGTGAGACTCAAAGACCACGTGTGATTTTTTTTCAGATTTTTAAAGGTGTATGTAGAATTTTTACAGGGTTTTTTCCGAAAAACAGCCGTTTTGCCCCACTGTGCGCCATGACCTTACAAAAAACAATTTTATTCGCTCGAACATTGAATTTCAATTATTAAAACTTTCAAAAGCAGGTCTGAAATGATTTGTGATAGTATTCCCTCTTGGGGCTTGTGTATCTCACTCGATTCCTATCTTCCTACGTTTAAACGATATATTTCGCACAGGTAACGAAGCGGCGGAATTGGCTGTCAAACTGGCCCGAATTTGGGGGTACAACGTGAAGAAGATTTGCCCCAAAGACGCGATTGTTGTTTTCACCAATGGAAATTATTGGGGCTGTTCGCTGGGAGCGATATCAGCTTCGATAGATCCACTTTTGTTCAATGGGTTCAAACCCTTGATAACCGGGATGAAACTAATTCCGTACGACGATCCGTGCTCCCTCGAGGTAATCTGGTAGTTTTTTTACGATTCCCACTAGAGTGCGGTGGCTGCACGGTAGGTACTCCAAAAAATGATTTTGTTTCGTAGGAAATCCTCCGACACCCCAACGTGTGCGGATTCATGACTGAGCCTATCCAAGCGGACTACGGCGTAATTGTTCCACAAGAGGGATACTTGGCTGAGGTCAGGCGATTGTGCACGCAAAATAAGGTTTTGTGGATCTGCAACGAGGTTATGACTGGTCTTGGGCGCACAGGACTCATGTTGGGAGCGGATCACGAATGTGTGAAACCCGACATTCTGGTTTTGGGGAAGTCACTTTCTGGTGGAATGTATCCCGTGAGTGAATATGTGCATGTTGTACTATTTGAATTCTTATTCGAGGCTTTTTGAACAATACCTTTCCGCGCAGGTCTCAGCAACATTGGCGAGCTGTGAGGTGATGGAACTACTTCGAAGAGGTTCTCATCACAGCACCTACGCCGGCAATCCGCTTGGAGCGCGAGTTTCTTCAACAATGGTCAAACTCATACGAGAAGATGCTTTATGCGAAAACGCCACAGCCATGGGAGCCCTGTTCAGGGACGGCTTGCTCTGCACCCTCAATAAGGACGACATGCCAGTGATGAGAGGACGAGGACTTCTCTGGGCTATCAAAATTGATCCTCGTAAGTTAAAATACTGAAATTTGGAGGGGGAAACCATCGAACGCAGAAACGAGGGATAATCTGGACGATGGCTTTATTGAATAACAAACCTTTAAACGGGTAACTTACCAAGGGGTATTCATGGTCTGATTCGCTTGTTGAGTCGAAAGTGTATTCTGGCTTGGTGAATATAAAATCGAGCTTGTTCCAAGCTGGATAAGGGTTTCTAAGGCTTGCCAAGATTGCCTCGTGCTTTCTAGCGCTGCCCAAGGTTTGCTAAGCCCATCTCAAGCTGACTAGGGTTTACAAGTCCTGCCAATATGGTGACAAGCTGGATAAGGGTTTCCAAGGCTGACCAAGATGGTCCCAAGCGGCTAGGAGATTCTAAGGCTTGTCAGAGTAGCATCAGCTAGGACAGCTTTCCAAGGCCTGTCTACCGCCATATTAACTTTGTCGATCGCCGGGAATAGATGGCAGTGACCACTTTATTTCCCTCGTGGAGGAGGGCGCTGTTGTTGTTTGCAGAGTAGCAGAAAAAACTGGAAATTTGAACTGTTCTGAAAGAGAAGGAAAGACTGTGAACTCAAACCTATGTAAGTGTTCTTTTCAATCCAGGAGGCAGTCAGAATCCACCTTGCAAATGTGCTCTATGAACTTTCGAGCGCAAGTGAACTTTTGACGAATTTTTCACTTTTGTAGCGTCGAACCTACTAGACCATGAGTACACCCTTTATAATGCTCACGTTTCCAAAATATGAAGGGTTTAAACGAATTTTCGAAGAAAGTTGCAAATTTTCCTTTTAAAAAGATGAGAAGGGCTTGTGGCTCATTTGCCTCATATTATCTAAGCTTCACAAACATACCTAACGTCACATATTTCAGGAATCGGGGACCCTTGTGATATTTGTAACCACCTCAGAGATTGTGGCCTGCTGGTGTGGCCATGTCGCGACGAGTTGTTGCGATTTACTCCACCACTAACTATAACCGAAGAGGAGGTTACTCAAGCGATTGCAATCATCAAGAAAGTTATTGACCACATGAAAGGCTGCCATAAGAGTTGTGGTGCCTAGGAAAATTGATAAATGCCTAAATATTCGAAAAATGGTTTCCTTTGATTTAAATAATGGAAACGTGAAGTGCATGGCAGCGACTAGTCTGAAGGTGGTTGCAATCAAGGATTGTTCGCGTTCAATTCTACTTTCCTTTCTGGATGACCGTTGCAGCTCTTCTGTTCAAGTTGATTACTAGAGATGAAGATCCTTGCGATATTTGTAACCACCTCAGAGATTGTGGCGTGCTGGTGTGGCCATGCAGGGACGAGTGAGGTTACCTCTGCCGCTGACGGAAGAAGAGGTTACACAAGTTTGTCATAAAGTTTCGTCACCGTTGAGTGTGTAGCACTGGCGCTAGGAGACGGTTCATTTCATCTTAGCCGCGAGGGGGGGAGAACATTGCAGACCATATCAGCAGCCTCAATCCTGAAGGTGATCACAATTTGTGGAACTCCTAACTACAAAAACGGTGGACATTTTCAGGGATCGTGGATTGTAAAGAATTTGTTGAACATCTGAAGGAATGCGGCCTGCTGGTATGGCCGTGCGATGATGATTCGAACATTAAAATTTCACCGCCACTAATAGTCTGTGAAGAGGAGATAACGCAAGCTGTAGCCATTATAAAAAAGACGGTGAATTTTTGGAAGGGCTGCCACAAAATGTGCTCGTGAACTTCACTTGAACACATTCCCGACACTCACTTCTTGCAGTCGTCACAACACCCCATTGCTTTGTTTGAGTGAAGTAAACGTGCCGTTCTGGGGGAAACGCTTTGGGATTCTTTTCAACGTGTTGCATACAGCATAAGATGTATTGTTGACGAGGGGGGAATTTCAAAGAGCACAATGTCCTCTCCATATGTCATATGGATTGAGGAATCTGAACCAAAATTGCTGGTACGTTGTGTACCTTGGTTTGGGTTCCAAGGAATTAATTTACATTTATGTTGTGTGTTGGGCGGATCTCCGAGGGGGCATACTCCATGTTTCGCCGCCGCACAGTGGTTTGAAAACCCCTAAAAACGGCAAAAACCCGTAACAAGTAGATTAAATATCGTATACCCCTGTTTTTAGGGGTGAACAGGTGCCTGATAGGTAGGCCAATAAACCCATGGAATGTACTAGTTCACTTCTTCCAGAGTCAGATGTAAATTTAAATTCTATCAACTTGAAAAGGTCGGGTGTTTTGCCACACACAGACCACTGTGCGCCGGTTGTGTTGCTGGAAATGACATGGGAAGGGTGTCTCCTGAGGGTTCTCTCTACTGGAAGCGGAGTACAATAATATTATACTAATATTATTATTCACTGGAGAAGTTTACACAAGGGTATATTATTCTTTGATATAGGTTAAATTGGCGAAAATTAATTCTGTAACAATAAGAACCATAGATGAGATGAGTGTGGGGGACCTCGAAAGATGGATTCCACGACCAAAAATACACCCCATAGCCGAAAACCTTCAAAAAGCCCTCCCGTAGCCCCACAGGTTTGGGCGATCGGTCTGAAAACCTTGTTGGCACAACTTGATGGTAAACAGTAGGTATTTTGTAAAGTTTCAACTTGAAACGTATAACGTCAAATTTTGAGGCCGATCAGAATTTACCACCTCCGACGCGATTACATAGGTGTATTACCGAACCGCATTGCTTGGCGGTTGTGCCGGCAAAAACCTGGAAAAGTTTCCAACAGAAATAATGGGAATGTAGGTTTCTTCAATAATTGACGAATTATTGTACTTCAGGAAATCGTCACTTAAGTTCCCACATGTGCTATCTCACTTTTAGCAAAAATGAGATTTTTATGTCTACAGATGCGAAATCCCGCGGCCCGTCTGTCAAACTCATTAGTTTTAGCGTACGGCCGCTAGAAATCGCTCAATTCTCCACATGTGCTACATAAATTTTCTCGCCACATGTGCTATCTCAGGTGTTCCCTCCGTTGTTCCCTCTTGTGCTATCTCATTAACCACATGTGCTATCTTTGATTTTTCAACAAATCACATGTGCTATCTGGGCTATTTTCTACTATTTTCCACTTTTTCACATAATTTCGCTTCAGAAATACGCAATATGTGGAGTAGATCAAAATTATGTAGCAAGAAAGTCCGAGCAGCCGGTGTTAAATTGGTAAACACGTTTTTTGGCTCTCCTGAAAAGTCGTGAAAATGAGATAGCACATGTGGGAACTTAAGTGACGAAATTCGGCTTTCTAAAAAAAAAAGTTCAGTAACCTGCAAGATCCCGCGAAAATTTGAGGCCCAGCGGTTTCTCACTTCATTTCTCGTTCGTAGGTAAGTACGAAAATGTGCTAAATTTTGCTCTGAAGTCGAAATATTTGCTCCACCTAGATTATAAAAAAAGCTACGCCCTTTGATAGTTCCACCTCCAATACGAATCTGAAATGTTGAGTAACTGATGGGGGTAAAAATCGTGTGTTTTGAGATAAGTACCCAAACAAAAACGCTGCAAATTTTACACTAGGGGTTATTATTCTTAGATATAGGTTACTTGTGCAGACATTTAATTGTGTCAATGGAAAAAAAATTTTTGGAATTTTTTTTCTTCAAAAATTTCAGATTAAAAAAACATTCCTACTGCACAAAACGGCCCGGACGGCGGACGGACATATCGGTTTTGGAATCTAGACCTCTTGAAACGGATAATGTCTAATTTTGAGGCCGATCGGAGTCGTCGACCTCTGTCGCGAAAACATAGGTGTATTATTCCAAGAATAATAAACCAAAATGGAACATTTTGGTTTTGGGTTAGACCCAAAACTGACTTGCTTCAGAACCGTGGTCTTTGTCCTCCTCTCCCCAGATCTCCAAACACCGAGCGCGCACGGCCGGCTTTGAGCTGAGGAGATTCCCTCGTCGCTATGTATACAACAGGTAAAGTATCAACGATCCGTCCTGGGAACTTGTGTAATATAAATAATCCAAATTAAGCTAGTCTAAAACTGCAAATATCTCAATTTCCTGTAACTAATTTTATCCGAGAAAAAAATTATAACGAAGTATATTTACAACGGGAATTCACATTTGAGTGGCCAACTGCAAACGGCTGAACCTCTGCTGAAGGATTTTTTCTCGTTCAAGTTGACGGCTAACTTCTTCGGATATAGCCTGTAAAATTAAAATTGTAAATACAAACGCGTGGTATGGCTCCTAAACTGTGAGCACATGTGGTGAACAGCTCTATTAATTTTTACCTCAATTCTCCGTGGGATTGCACTTTCTTCTAGCTGCTGAAGAAGTTGAAACGTGGATTTTTCCATATGCGCTTGATCAATCTGGTCGTACACATCCTGTAGCTGTTTGATCAACGCAGTGGCTCTCGACTGAAAGTAAAAATGAAATTAGTCAAGTCACATCGTCACGGAACAAGAAAGGTGGGATGTCGGGTTTGGCCACCATGCGCTTACTGAAGTCTACATCTCTAAGCGGTTTTTGAAAACATCCACCTGTTGATGGCAACTCTGATGGAAGATTAGGCTGGTTCAAGGCCTAAAAAAGGGGGTTGAGAGCCCGTTCTGGCCAAGGTATCAGCTTGTTCGTTGCCTGAGATACACCTCTTTGCCACGGGACCCACTCCAGAGAGATAAAAAGTTTATAACAGAAAAGCTCATCCTCAGTACAAATTAATCGGCAACAAACAATACATGGTTTTATCAACCATCTGCCGGAGTTGGAATCTTACGAATAACGAACGCAAAATGAAAACTGCAAATCCTAAATCAACTAATACAAAATTACCAAATTGACCCTGCCGTGGATATTCTGTCAAAAGAGTGAGAATAAAAGCATAAAACAAGCTATGAGAGCCGCCTTCCGTAGTACAGATTTTAGTAACGAATTCACACAAAGAGAAGAAATCTGCGGATCCCGAATTAATAACTAACGGTGAAATATAAAATGAACATGAAAACTAAACTGGAAATGAAAACAAGACCAGAGGTGAAAATTTAAATATTGAAATTATCAAAAACGTCTATAGCGATAAGCCATCAGGGAGACCATTGGTCTTAACCATTCAGGACCGTTCAGAATACTGACTGCCTCTTCGCTGCTCAAGACCGGTCTTCCTAAGGCCGCCATCCGGAACTCAGAAAGAATCGGGCAAATACAATGGAAGTGATATTCTTCTTCCCTCTCGTGAAGGTTACACATCGAACATTCCTCGATTGAATCCACCTCAAAGGGCTCAGCATTTAAAGAGTTCCAGCCGCATCCTAACTGCCCATCTTCATAGAGGGAGCACTGTGGAGAACTCCTAAAGCTACCACACTTCACCGCCGGATCCAATTCGCGACCTCTCCAAGGTCTCCTTCCTCGCCAAGAAATCCCGCCTCTTCTGTCTCGAGAGGGCTTCAGAAAATTCCACAACTAACTGCCCATCTTACTTCATAGAAGGAGCACTGTGGAGGACTCCTAAAGCTACCACACTTCACCGCCGGATCCAATTCGCGATTTCTCCGAGGTCTCCTTCCTCGCCAAGAAATCCCGCCTCTTCTGTCTCGAGAGGGCTTCAGCAAATTCCACAACTCAGGATCCAGGGAAGCCAAATTATTGGGCAGATCCAGCCTTATGGCCAGCAATAACCAGCCATCAGCCCAGAATAAACCTTCCCGCATCACCTCCTCTGCAACATCATGTGCTGACTGAGAGTGAAGGAATACAGGGGATCGAGCTCCGACTCCAGCAGAACAAGGTATTCAGGAGCATATTGGGGCAGACGGAAAATTCGCCTCAAGAATGCAAGCCGCACCCATTTAACCGCTGCATATTCCCGAAAGCCCCACACGGCGGCTGCATAACAGAGAATAGACCTGGTCACTGCTTGGAAAACCTGAAGTTTAGACTGCATAGGAACCCCATCGACGGCCAAGGCCTCCTTCCAGACATAATTCATTGAGGTTCTTGCCGTCACCGCCGTAAGCTTCAAGTGCTTCGCGAATGAGAGCCTGGGAGTGAATGAGTGTTCATTGACAATCTCCACATCTTTCCCTGCAAGACTGTACCTCTCTCGCCCGCTCCGACGCCCACCATTCTGGAAAATCATCATCTTTGACTTAGACATGTTGATTGTCATCTGCCATGTATTACAGTAACCGTGCAGTGCTTCGATATTCGCCTGCATGTCCTCAGGGCTGTCCAGAACACCAGATCATCTGCATAAAGCAGGATATTGTCTACGGAGGATCCTACCGCGATTCCATTCGGCAACTCTTATACACTATCGTTTACAAAGAGAGCAAAGAAGAGGGGGCTTAAAGGGCATCCCTGCTTTACTCCACTATTTACATTCCAGGGATACCCTGTTGCGTTTCGCCAGAGTGTGAGTACATGCACACACGCCTACCTGATATCCTCCCGTGTATATCCTAATCTTCTTTTCCATAGCTGCTGCACGTTTGGCCTCCCTCGTCATGTGATTCCGATTTTGCTCCAATCTCTTTTCCACTGACTCCAACCTGTTCTTCTTGCTCGCCAAATCAGCCCGAACGTACCGGTTTTGATTGGGTAAATACAGCACCTGTAACAAGCCAGTCACGTAGTAAATTTCAGTTTGTTTCAAAAGTTCACAGAAGATGCCAACGGAACAAACCTGCTTCAAACATTTGTTCCAGGCTTCTGTGAAAGCTTCGATTGGGATGTCTCCATGATTCATGCCTTCTTTTACTACTTCCATCTCTTCTTTGAGAAGTTCTTTAGCCTGAAATATTTAGGGGTGAATAAGATAAATTGAAACAATTCGAAAAATAAAAACATGAATAGTTATAAATCTAACCTTTTCAATTTCCGTCTCGTCTATATTTTCATAAGGGTGTTCTTCCAAATGTGCGAGGTGTTGTGCGTGCAGATTGATACTCGACTTTTTGTGAAAAGAGTTCGGCATAGGAGGGTCTCCATTTTGCACAGCGTCGTAGTGCAGCATTGTGATCATTTCTTGTTTTATCAATTCCTCAGCCTGCGAAAATGGAAACGGTTAAAGTTCAATTCAAGAATGTAATTGTTTTCATCGAGAAGGGATACTAATTTAAAGTCTTTTGTGAAATAAAGCATTGAAAAGTAATGCAAGCTCGAAAAGCGTTCAATTTTTTCACTGAGTAGGAAACCAACTGTAAAAACTTCTTAGTGAGGAATAAGTTAGGTACAATCATCGAGTAGGGATACAAGACAAGGGAAATTTGGTGTGTAGTATTGACAAAAGCTCAAATAGCGTTAAATTCTATACACCTTTTCATAGAGTGGGGACATACCTAATATATTAGCAGGGAAATTTGATACTGTTTCAAAGAGTATGTGCTCACATAATATTATAGTGAGGTTGGGTACGGACATCCGAATACTTCTGTGAAATTTAGCATTAGGTAAAGATAATAACTCATAAAGTGTCGTTTTTCACACCTTAAGGAAACTGCAGTAGTTGCATGCAGTAATGCATGCTCAAATTAAATTTTTCATTGAGTAAATAGGAACAAATTCAATGATTTTTGGGAAATTTGGCATAGAGTATTCGATCGATGTTTTCATAGAGCAGGGTAATTACTTTTGTGAAATTAAGCATTGAGAAGCGATACAAGCTCGTAACATCCCTAACAAAATATTTTGTTTTCACAAACTCACGCCATCCTTGAAACTCAAATAAGAATAAAATTTATTCTTATTTGAGTTTCAAGGATTATTAAAAGATTATTATAAAAGTTATTGGGGAATATATAATGATACGGCAAAATAGAATGAACGCACGGTAACTTTTCTTGAAATCACGGTAGGAAAAAACATTCACATTTAGAAAGTACATCATACGGTAGGAAAAAACATTGCACAGTGAACAAAACATTAAGCGGTTGATAAATATATTTAACCCCCAAAAAATACATATTACAGTCAAAGAATTCATAGCACGTCAAATAAAAACTTTTAACCGGAGGACGGTTCAAGTCGAAATAGGTTGTCCGCACTGCAGAATTAATTAATCAAGAGGGCTTTTTTGACTTAGATGGGCCACCTCGCTTGCGTTTCTGCCCCAATGGCACCGACTTGGCCTCTGGTGGGACAGTCACGAATTTTTTCATAATTTGCAGGCCCAAAACATGTTTACAGGAATAAAATTTGAAAAAACTGGGACACGAGCACTTTGAATTCGCCAAGCAAGTTTCGTCAATATCGATGATCCAGACGCCGTAATTGTATTTCTTGAAGTCATCGAACGTTTTCGATCATGTTCGTCCATTAAATTTTTTAAAGACGTCATGCAAATTTTGCATGACGACTTTAAAAAATTCTTGACCGTTTTCATGGAAATGGTTTCGTCAGATGCTGCAGAGGAAGTATAAAACACGCCCTCTTGTTGTAGGACCTGCTTGTTCTCACAAGCCCACTGATAGGCTTTTATCCATTCTCGCAGTGGAATCGAAGCGGTCGAGGAAAATGGTATGAAGTTAGGTGAGTCAGGGTCCCTGGATTTAGACTACTTGATGAGGAGGTCTCCGATTTGAGCCAGGAACTGACCAACAGGAAGTCGTTCCCTGACTGTGTGTTCCTGTTTGATGACAGCGTTGGTTGCCTCAATTTCATTATTGTTTGACGGATACCCGGGTGGAGCGCCTTCATACCAGTACTTGTACTTGAATAACCACCATTCTTCAAAGTAGTCAACGAAATCCGTGATCTGAGAATCATTCGAGGCTCGCCATTTCTTGAGAAATAAAGTTGAAGCGGTCGAAAACGTCTTACAGCTTCTTCTGCCGCATGAGGTGACACAACGCTATCGTTCCAAGATATCAATCAACCTCACTAATCTCACCGTTATCATGGACTATTCGGCCGTTTACATAACAAATAAACACCGTGACGAAAGCACATTGGACCTAAAATAATTTACCGTGTTTTTCTTTCTTTTGTACCTCTCTGATGTGCTGAATTGCCTAGAACAATGCCTACCGCTCCGAAGTTCTATTTTGCCGTAACGATAAATGTAACCCAAAGTTATTTAATAACTTTTGAATAAAAAATAAACTTGCGAATAAATAACTTTTGAAATGTTTTCGGGGAGTGAATGCGCCAGAGTCAATGTTGGGTGGCACGCTACCACCCGGTATCGCATTCAATTGCGCTTGACTGGAAAAAGGTTATCCGAAAAAAAAAGTAAACCACTAATGAGTTACTATTTGAGGGATACAGGGGGAAAAGGGTAGGCTAAGGCTACATACACAAAACGGTCAGGAAGGCAAAAATAAACGTTAATAACTCGTGGTATTATGGACTATTCAAGTTAAAATGTAGAATTTCAGACTGAAACCATATCCCGAATATTTGAATTAGAGTTATAAATACCTTCTGCAGATCAGTGAGTGGGGGATCAGTGTTTGGTGGGCGGAGAACTATGTTGACGTCGGCAGGACGAGGTAAGTTCCTCTGGATGACTTGCGAGCGACTCCTGAGTTCTCGCTCACCTGTCGCAAAAGTGTACGTGCAGAAACCAAAAGGGTTGTAACTGGGCTACGGTAGTTGTAACCGATTTCCACTTACGTTGAGCATTAATTTCGGCAATATGACGCGCATCGATGTCAGACTGATCTTCAACCACTTGATTCGCAACTCCCTGATCAGATTCCTTGCCGACCATTTCATCTTCAGGCACGACGATTTCGTAGTCGTTCTTGGGTGCTGGCAAAGACCTCAGCCCGGAACGCAGTTGTTCTTTTACCTGCCGGGACAGAAATACTCTCGTCAGTAAAGTGGTCAGGATTAAAAATTGAACAACGTTGAAAAATACAACTCACTTGAGTCTGATACGTAGCAACAGGCGTGTCACCTCCCATGATGTCTTCAGGGTTGATATTCAACTTGTCCCGAATGGGAGTAGGTGTAGCGCCGGCCGTGCGAGCTTCTTTTGGAGTTAAGAAACCAGGTGTGCGTCCTAACAATAAAAAAATACATCTACTGGTGTAAAAAGAAAATAAACAGCATAAAATAGTTGTAGGAAACTGAATCAAACCTACCACTAGCATCTTGCCCCCGGGATGAAAACGGAGTAGTCAAGACAGTGTTGGGCGTCGTTATTTGGTCATTTTGAGGATGGAAGTTGAAGTCGGGGTTGTACAATGGCGTATTCAATCCTCCTTTCAAAGGCGTGTCAACGTGGCTGAGGGCCATCATGTTCTGAGCTTCCTGAAGAATCCGGTCAGTAGCTGGAGCCGGCGTGCGTGGGACGCTGGCAGCGTTGGGTGTAGCAAGTGCGTAATCGTTGAGGAGCGTGTCAGCAGCACTGTCAGCACCTTCACTCACAGCTTCTCTGGCAGCATAGCTGGCTCTGCCCAATTTCACTACTTGTTGAAGTTCCTGTTGGTTTAAATGCAACAAGTTAAATTCTGTCAGGAACCCCTTGAGCCGAATTCTCAGAGCTGGTTAATCGAATCTCCCACTAAATCGATAATTACCTGAATTTACAATAATTATAGATTGATTAATTTGCTCGGGGACGTCTGTTCCGCTCTGAGTGTTAGTTGTTCAGATTACCAACGATTCGCAAATTTTATGAATTTATCAATCTCCCCCTTGAGACGAAGGCTGCAGCCAGTCGGATGAAAATCAAACGTGAAAATCCCTTGTTTCATTTCAATCTCCCTCAAGTCCTCCATTAGGTGACCAGAGTTAAGTAGAGGGAAAACAGGGGTACCACCAAACTTCACTAAATTCTCTCATTCTACCAGGCATCACAAAGTGGGTATACTTTCTAACAACACAAACTTTTTCTGGGTAGGTGTTTAGTGAACACTGTCCACTTGACTTGGGTTGACTTTCTGATTGGGAATTCTGGTTGACTCATCATCAGAGGGAATTGGCTTGGAGTTCCTACACTTGAGTACATAAGGCCATCACGTTGCCCTTATTAATTCACCACTAATGACGATGTTGATTTTCTCAAAAAATTAAGCTTTGCTTTTGATGTCTCTCATTGAGGATCAACCCAAGATGCCTACTGATCGAAACCATTCTAGTACACCAATGACAAAGCTTGATCTTCGCCTATGTGTATCCCACTATTTTACCAACCACGATTAGAACGGGTGCAACCTATTAATCTATACTTTACGGCTTGACTAATTTAGCATTGGACATGCTTCTTCTCCAGGGAGGTTTCTAGTAACAGTTACTATTGATATGCGCTTAGTGGGAGTGTAAGATCGTTACCCCCCCCTTCAATCACCAGGTGAGCACCTGGTTGGGCGTTGTCTTGACCCTCCCAATGCCAATGTTTTCATCTGAGATAGTTAATCATTTTTGGTCGTTATTATGTAGATGTTATGGGTAGAGGAGCCTCCCACCTTCTGAGTTGCTGGCTACTCTACGTGTCATAGTTGGTCTTGCCGAATCAAGCCACTGTGGGTTTTATGGGGCTACCATGAGTTATCTTTGTGGGTTTTGAAGCAAGTGGGAAGACAGATTCTGCAAACAGAAATGGGGAGCAGCAATGCCAAAACCGAAATTTCTAGGCTGATTAAATAAATCGATAAAATAGTAGGAGTTAAATGGTTTGAGCTAATAGGGGATTACCATGACATCAGTGCAATGTATGTATTAATAAACAGCTGGAAGGAGTATTTTGATCAACTATGTAGCCCCGAGTACCATTATTTTTTCTACCCTATTTGTAGAAATTACTCATTGAAAAATCACAAATCATTGTAGGTAGTAAATAGTAAATTTCTAATACTCAAAACCTCACACACCTGATCAGATATTTGAGGAGATGGTAAAACCAACTTGCTCCTTTTCTTGGCTGGTTCCTGATTTTGCAGCATTGCCAAAGGCACGTCATTTTCCTTCCTTTGTTTAATTTTCTGCTTGTCTTTTCGACGTTCTCTCTGGAACAAAATCACACGATGACAAAAAAAAATTCACGCTCACTCTCATTAAATGATAATTTCACACAATTTCCACCAACCTCTTCTTTTTCACTTCTCAACTCGCCATCAAGAGTTTGTTGTCTGAGCCGATGGAAGTTCGGTTGGTGCGGATCTATAACTTCATTACTAGTGTCGTAAAATCCATGAGCAGGCTTCTTCTCAAACGGGATTTCAGCGTTGTAGTTGATCCCCTTGCGCTTCGACCTGGCGGCGAGTTCAATGCCAGCAGCCCGCAGCTCCCTACGTTTCTGGAAACAAGAATAAAAATGTGGACGCAGCTCGAACAAGAAATAAATTTCCTACTGACGTGGTTAGCAAACCTGAAGGGCAGCCAGTCTCCGGGCCTCTTCCAACTGCTTCTCACGAGCCTTCCGTTTAGCCTTTTTACCCTGCGTATTGGCTAAACGTGCTCTGGCCTCAGATAACATCTCAAGTTCTGAAAATTAAATTTCTATACATTAAAATTGACATTCAATTAGGATCATTTAAATGTATTGAAGCCTATTTACCATCCTCGTCCATATCTTTGGGGTCTGGGCGAGCGGGTTTTGTTTCCGGATTGGGATCAATTTCACCCGGTTTGAGTTTTCGAGGATCATCCGCTCCATCTTCTCCCTCTTCTTTTTTCTGGGCTTGATCCCTAGAAATTGACAACTTATTGTCAGTGATAACAAATAATATTATATTATAATACATATTATATTATAATACATGTTATATTATAATACATGTTATATTATAATACATATTATATTATAATACATATTTGTTTACACAATTTACAGTCTTGATTTGTGATTTGTCTTGATTTGGCCAGGGTGCCCACCTCTAAACTGATAGGTGGGCCAAAAATTGCCACTGGAAACATTTGACACAGTGCGTGGGGAAAAAGTTTCCAAACGGCTCTTTTGGGAAAACGGAAAATTCGCACTCTGTTAAGGAAAAGCCGTTTTTTACTGGATGTACGGAAGATGTTAAACTACAATTCAAGCCAATTTTCAAATCAATAGGACGTTTCGGAAGGCGGGGAGAGGGGCGCATGTACGAACGGTCCCGACGGAAGTTTGGTATGTACGAATGGTCCGGTCCACTAATTCCCTCTATGTACGAACAGTCCCGTGCTCCAAATGCAGCTACGTACGAACGGTCCCGTCCTCTGGGGAGGTGATGAGTGCAAGTGACAACTAAATTGTTATTAAAATATATATTGTTTTCTCAACAGTCGTCAGCAAGTAGAAATTGACGAGAATTCACGTCAAAAACATAACTAAACTTATCTTATGCAACATGGCGGTTGATATTTTATTGCCACAATTTGGACAAATCGGGTCAACGGTAATTCCCCCCTGTCATATTTGGCAATTAAGTCTTCCAGCCACTTATTTTTTTGGACCGATCTCTTCCGCCTATAGTCCCCATCCGAAGTATTAATTTTGACGTACACGTCCACTTGGTACCAATGAAGTTGGTCTTAAAAGCTGCATGGAAGGATTCACAAACATTGCTGGTGCTAACGGTGCAATCGCTCACCCTGCTCGCCCACATTTCTGGATGGAACTTAGCTGAATCGCCCATATAAGTGTCATGTACTTATTCCGCATACTTTATCGCCTGTTGGGTTGGTGCTTGAATTACCCATGAAGAAAACCTATCATATTACGTATTACTCATTTTTATCTGAGCTCGCAGCCGGACCGTTCGTACATTGCCCTTCGCTCACAGCCGGACCATTCGTACATTTTTTCATCAACCAAAAGACACTTTCTCCCCCAACGGGACCGTTCGTGATAACACCCGGGGAGAGCGCCAGATGTCAAAACTGGACAGTTTTGCCCTCTAATGCTAAGAACTAGGGTTCGCAATCATACGCTCGATAAAATCAATACGGTAATATGCTCGAATCCGAGCCCTACCAAGAACAGGCAGATTCAATAACAGTTGTCGTCATAATCAATATAAACTTACAAGAGATATTCATAACGTTCCAGACATTGAGCAGCAGTTCTTCCGATGATGGGAGCGATTGTTCGCCACTGAGTGGGCATCAACTTGGCCAAATGAAGCAGTTTTTCATCTTCCTCTCGACTCCATTCTGTTTTCTTGATGCTGGGGTCCAACCACTCGAACCATCGAGCTTTGCATTGTTTGGCGGATTTCCGGTGAAGAAGTGAAGCTATTCGGGACCACTGGTTCTTGCCGTATTTCATTACGGCCGCCTTCAATATTTCATCCTGCAATAGAACGTTGATAATGTACAGTCGAATCGTATTACTTACGATATACATAATGGAAACTTATCGTGACATCAATCTCAAAACGTATAGTAAAACAGAACCAGATGAAATAAGCACAATGCACCTACCTCGGTGTTCCTCCAAACACCTCCTTTGATCATAATTCTCGGCATTTTAAAGAGTTTTTGAAGTCACTAGATAGGTAAATGTTCTACTTGACACTCAAATCAAACCACTTTCACATAATAACACAAATCGCCCAAATTCGCGGAAAATTCCACAATCGATAATATCCGCGTAAGACGCATTCACGAACGCAGCGGATCAGTGTGACCAAGTCAAAGGAAAACTTTATGTTCAAAAAGGGGATTATACGGGCGAGGCGTTCGTACCTCACGTGGGTAAAGCGGGGACTTTTTGATGCTTGGCGGGGGACCTGTGGACCAAATTCCCGACAAACGGGAGTCGTCGTTTCAATCTTAGGCTAGTAACACTGAATTCAACCTCCCGTATGGTTATCATTGACTTCTTTTTCTAACTTCAAGCGGTTCACCTGCTGATAAAAACTAATGCCGCCTAATCCGCCAAACGGACGGTTCGAGGAATTTGAATGGATTTTGTCAAAATGTTTCTTCTTCAACTCGATGCGATTTCAACAAGGAGTTTAGAAGAAAAAACTTCTCTTCTACTAACCTCCTTGGATTTCATCAGCAACTAAGTAAATATTTACCTACTTGCCTTGAGGAGGATGGGTAGTTCCGAGTGGAGCGTAATCCGTTGGGGCGGGAGAGGGCTGGGAGAGGGCCGGGAGAGGGCTGCCGAGTTTAGAACACATTTAGGGCAATAATTGACTTCAATAATTATAATGAGGTATTAAGGACCTCAATCGGGCCAATAATTATTATTGCCCCCAAACAAATCGTTTTCTATTACAAAAAAAAAAAAAAAAAAAAAAAAAAAATAGGGGGCAAAATGCAACTGGTTCGAAGGCATCGACTATTATAGTCGATGTGGTTTAGGTATAATATCGTTTCTAAACCACGTCTAAGCCCAAGAAAGTGAACAAAATTACTTAGTGAACAATACCAGTAGGTAAATAATTTACATTAATATTTTCGTTAATAAATAACAAATTATTTGTAAAAATTAATAACCGAGAATGGATACCTATCTCTTGTCGTACATACAATTTATACATACCTACCTATAAATTGTATCGGCATGGCGATGTTTTCGCCACGCTCTCGCATCCTCTCATCGATATCTCACTTCGTAGCTGTTTCATTTGAATGCCAATAAAATTTATTGGCATAATAAGGTCAGAATAATTATTATTCTGACCATTCACTGGTTCTTCTCCATACAAATCGAGAGCTGTAATTCTGCTCGAAAATTAGAAGTACTAGGTTCGTTTCATTCGAACTCCAATGCTGATGATCATTCGATTACCTATGTATATAAATTATTATTTTTGTTAATCACTATCAACAGTGATAAGATAGACAGTTGTTCGACGAAAGTACTTACAACGAAAGTAAGTACTTACTTCCTCCAATTCATTTTTATTTTTTCTGCTCATGTCTTCAGGTAGGTAGTGCGATTTTCAGGAAGTAGGTACATAGTACATTTCAGTTTCCTCTGAAAAAAGATTACCTTCTCAGTAGGTAATAACCTTAAGATGGTAGGAAAGATTACCTTCTCTTTAAATGTCAAGACCTTATAAGCCCATGGTGCACAGCGATGATAACGAATAAGTGATACCTATACCAAACAAAATGCATTCAAGACATCACTCATCATGTAATAGTATTGACCTATTAACGAATGTTTTCTAAATTTCTGAATCTTTTCCCAAATGAAACGCGTCAACTCTTTTCCCAAACGGATTGAAAAGTTTCACCCAATCGGATTGCTTTTCCACCTATTTTTCCCCAAAAAGAACCTTCCCGTCTAATGGACCTACCTGTTTGTATACCTCCAATATAGGTACAATACCTACCCAAACAATATATTATAATATAATAATATTATTATTGTTTGTAAAGATAACACGACATCAATGCCCTGCTTGAACCACACCAAAATCCCAATTTCAAACTATCAGGTGTCCAAGTTTTGGGATTTTCTTGTTTTCCTCTCGAATCTATCTACAGGCACCTATAGGTACCGGAACGGTGGCGAAGAAGATCCCCGAAGTTTTTTTTTCTGAACCTCACGACCCTCGAATCGGTATTTCACATTAAATTACATGTTACATTTTAACAGGTCAGTAGGTAGGTACCGCTATTCGGAATAAAACGATAGATCAGATAGAAAAGATTGATGGCGCTCAAGTATCGATGACGATATATCGATACATCGGAAGCAAATATCGATATTCGTCATATTTTGTTGCCATTGAATGGCAGCCATTCCTACTAGGAATTTCCTAGTTCGAAGAGTGTCTTGTGTAAATAACAAAGTAAATAAATAGATTAATCACAGAGTAAGGCTAACTTTACCAACTGGTGGTAAAGATTTTTATGAGTTTAGTGAAGTGCTTCTACGCTATCCTGGTTTGTCCGGCGAGTTATGTGATCTTTCAATAGAAGATAATATTCGGTATACCGAATATTATCCATACCTACATGTATGGAAGTAAGTTTAGCTTAGGGATGTTTGATACTTCTAAAGTATCGATACAGTATCGTATCGATACATCCAGACAGTATCTAAAAGTATCGATACGATACTTTCAATAAAGTATCGGTATCGAAGTATCGATACTTTTCAAAAACGCCTGCAAATTTTTAGTCAAGGGTTTATTATTCTTTGATATGATATGAGTTACATGTGCAAAATTAATTCTGTCTCAATGAAAATTTTTTGAAAAAAAGGGTTTTCTTTTAATTTTTTTTCTTTTTTTTTTTACTCAGAAAATATTTGACCTCCTGAGATCCTTCAAAAATCCCTTTTGTAGCCCCATGAAAGCCCTTTACATCCCTACAGTGAAATTGCATCCTTCTGGGACCCCCAAAAATATACTCTACGTCCAAAAATACTTCGAAAACGACACCCAACTTTCAATTGTCCCATTTTAGCCCCATAGCGCCCCACGGGTTTGAACGATCGGACTGAAAACCTTGCTCCAACTTGGAGCAAGGTTTTCAGTCCGATCGTTCAAACCCGGGGCCTTCAAGCCTCGGGGGGTAGGTACAGGTAGCAAAAAAGGGGAACATTCCCTTGTTTGGTGTAGCTGTGGCCACACTAATTTCTACTGTGATGAGTGAGTTGGGTTGGTTGGTTGGGCCAACATTTTGGTGGTCCGCCCTTGATCGAGGACGGCTGATTCTTCTGATATGAGAGCTGGTGCAGCTCCAGGAGGTGGTGGTAGGTACCTACATCAACTTCCTTCATTTGCTGGTCAAGTTAGAGGTACTGTAAACTGCCTTAAGTTTTGAATCTGATGAAATGTGAGGGATAAAAAAAGTATCGGCGCCGATACCGGAAAAAAAGTATCGATACTACGATATGTATCGGGGACAAAAAGTATCGATATGTATCGATACTTTTTTTGAAAAGTATCGATACTTTTAAGTATCGATACTTTTTCAACATCCCTAGTTTAGCTCAGTTCAAGCTCAGTGGCGCCCAGCGGATGATTTCACGATCATGAGCTGTAGGAGGAAATCGACATCAGGCTCACATGTACACCCCTTTTCATAATTTTTTTAAAGTTAGGGGATGATAATGAATTTTGAAAATGCTTGAAACTTGGCGTCAGGGTTTTAGCCGTAAGAACGTTTTACTTTTTTTGTGATCCCATTTTATTGAGGTTCATAATATGAGTATATTATACCCAAATCGGGTAACTATTTACAGGGGTACTTAACCAGGGTATCACATCTGTGCTCAAGGATGCTTTGAGCTGAACAGCTATGTATAATGGGGGGGGGGGGGGGGGGGGGGGGGGGGGAGGAGTCACCACGTCCGCAAGGGACGTGAAGACCTTACTGGTACGACATGATAATATAATATATCATGATAATATTATTATCATGATCATGATCATCATATTATGATTCCATGTACCGACGTACCTATTATGACGGTTGGCGGACATGAGACGTAAATGGGTAGAAGCAGGGGTAAATTACCTACTTCTGTCGATGAGCTGGAGGCAAGTGGGGGTAAATCACTTGCCTCCAGCTCATCGACAGACGAAATCTATAGCGTGAAGATTGAAGTCACGACGAAAAATAGTTAAGAGGTAGGTATCCTTGTACAATTCTGCAGTTCAAGATGACACTGGATACAAGTTTCAGCAAAGTTGGTAATTTTGAGAAAAGTGGGACTAGGGAGTACTTGTAAAGTGTTTGGTTCAATAAAAACCTGTTGAACCCTTAGTTCTTCAATCGGTAGTTAACCCTTGTTGCACGGAGCCATTCAATTATATTAGGCTTCACGTCAACGGATGACATCTTACCTTAGTCTTACCTAAGTCTTACAAATGGTTAAAGAAATATAAAATTGCCTCTTCAATAGTATAGATGTGCAGTTCGCACGAATTAACTTAATCGCCAACTTGTGGAGCACTGGGGGGGGGGGGGGGGGGGGTCCAGTTTTCCTTGAAGCAGTCCTTAATGACTATCAGTAGGTACCGACCAGATTGGCAGTAAAAATAATTGCCGCCTGAGGGGTGTATTGCCGTTTGTGATGTGTGTTCATCATAAACAAAATATTATTTTGTATTGGCTGCTCGAGGAAACCCCTGTTCCCTAGATGCCTTGAACCTAACCGCTAAACATATTGGGGGAACGTACGTTCCACGTGGAACACACTTCATGTTCAATGAATATACCTACATAACTAAATCTGAACCAAACGCCAGTGCTTTTTTGCAACATACCAGTGCTTGTCAGGTGTTTTCTGAGGTCGTGTTGGGTCGAAAATTTGGATCGTCCTCAAAATTTGACAATAGGGGGCCAATAAGTTGGTTAGGGAGAGAGAACGACTCCTCTACTGAATTCAGCAGAGAACGTATTCATACGTTGCCAACCACTTTGTAATAGGGGGCCATTATGGTGTATGATACACCTGCAGGTTTCCAAGAAAAAACTGGCACGTCAAAAAAAACCGGCAGGTTTAAAGATGAGTAGGTAGATTCCAAAAACGAAATGTCCTTCCGTCGTACGCCGTCTGAGCCTTTTTGGGCAGTAGAAAGTTGCCAAGTATACTTGGTTTCCTATCTACTTGTGCCCGCAAGGTTTTCAGCCTGATCGCCCAAACCCGTGGGGCTCTGGGGGGCTAATGAGGGTGACGGGCAGGGTTTCGGCTATGGTGTCGATTTCAAAGAACTTTTGGACATAGTATTCATTTTCGGGGGTCCGAGAACGATCTGATTCCACCGTGGGGGTCGATGGAGCCTGAAGGATGCAAAGAGGTCAAAATTTATTTAATAAGGTGTCGTTTTCCTAGTAATTTTGGATGCATGATCCAATTTTCGAGGTCCCACATGTGAACAGATGTATCTGTCCAAACATTGCACAGGAAATTTTGACTGCAACATAATGTTGTACAATGCCTAGCCGTTGTATATTATACAACGGCTAGGCATTGTGCACAGTGGTTTTAAACTTTGCCGGTTACATGATATGGTTAGTATTAGACACCAAATTGAATTAAAATTGTATATTTTATATTTGCTGTTTCAGTAGTTGCTGTGGACGACTAGTGAAAGCAAGCGAGGAGGGGATCTTCGAAAGGGGGCTCGAAACGTTTCATCCCCGCTCGCATTCAGTCCTTGTGCTCTTCTGGCTCAGGTCACAGTTTGCGACCGACCTTCGCCGGTCGTTCGGCCACTTGTTTGTCAACACGATCGTAGATGTTATACTTAACTTGCGGAGTTGTAGTTTTCCTCGAAGTACCCGATTTTCTGAGGAACGACCAGTGATCAATTGTGATGGATGTCTTCGCGGTCTTCTTTCTGCTCGTAATTTTTTACGTAAGTTCATTTAGGAAAGTGGTTCAATTTTTTCGGCGTGATTTTCAATCGTGCACTTGCATTCAGTGTGAAGGCATAATTGTGGACGTTTTCAATTTGAATTGGCGCCGAGTAAGATGCTTAAGCACACATGTACATACAATAATTGTACATGCATACACATGTACATACAATTATTGTATGTACATCATCTTGAAAGATGGATTTAACCAATATATTCAGAACGATAATGTGACTTAGTTTTAGAACTTTCAAGTTCTATAATTCATGGTTAGAATCCAATATCTCTGGTCTGCAGGTGTTCGAATGTGAAGTCGAAGGGGAAGTATTCTCGAGTGGTTTAATTATTCATTTTGACACCTTAACTGTCAGTTATTCTGTTTTGGTGGGATTGCTTTCTGCATCGACTTTCTCTATTTCATTGAGTGGTTCCCGTATTTGCTCTCATGACCTTGTTGGGCCGCCTGACAACAATTCGCTCAACGCAAGGGGAAGCTGTCAAGTATTATTACAGTTGGAAAAGGTCGCACAGCATTGGCTTACGAAAAAGAGGCTGGTAGAAGGGAAAAACCTCATGTTTTTGTAGTTATGAAATTATAATACTCGGCTTGTTTTTCCAAGTAGCTGGCACGAGACCTGAGATGCTTTGTAGCAGCTAATTAGCGTTACTCAATACCTCAAGTCCATCCACAAAAAAGACTCCCGACTGGCCTTGAGAATATAAACTTGAAATAGCTTCAAACCGGAACCTTGCCCGCTGAGATTTCATAGTGAGCGACCCTCAAGCGTGTTTCCTGAACTGCGAGCCCTAAATAGTCCAATTCATGCACATAAATCAGTAATAATTGACCAATCTGCAATTTTAAGACGGGGCCCCCCATTTGGAGCTGATGACAGGAGGGTTTCAAGTTTGATTATTTCGAAGATTCAATTTGTTGATTTAGAGCTTAAAAATATCCACCTCCTCGTTATGTATCTCGTCTAAAAATCAAACCGTATACATATCCTAATGGGAAATCCTCTCAAGCTAGAAATTTTCCCCGATTCCTCCCAACATGGATAACTTCGGATGCTGTCATTATGGTGCTATTGTGCGGGTCAGACACCGGAATCTCGACGAGAATTCTCGTCATTAGGTACCGGTCCTGGGACAAGCTTATTCAAACGTTTGCGTGTACCGTTGGTTTCTACCAATATTTATCAACGTCGGACAATTAGTGGAGAAGCTTCAGTCATCTAAGTTGATACCTGGCAAGGAATTTCCATTGAACCAGTCCGGACATACGCTTGTACAGAACGATTCCACTTGAACATAATATTTTAACAAATGTTCTTCCTTTTACCTGTCCAATAGAAAAGACCTTCCACAAAGTGATTGCCTCCTATTAAGCAAAACCCGTTCAATTGATACTCCACTTGACCAAGGGAACGATTACATTTTATGAAATATCCAATTAGAAAGAGTACGATAGTGGTTCTCTTCTGATTTGTCCGTGCATATCTTGTGAATTATTTCGCTAGAAATTTCGGCTGAGTTTGATTTGCATCGACAGGCTCGCATCTTATCGGCTATTAATTCAACCGGTTTCCTGGTTCATTGCTCGTATAAGTTGCTCTTTGTGATTAAATGCATTCGTCTCGTAATGTAAGAGTAAAATTTTTTAATTCAGCCGTTTTGATCAGCCTCGTCATTAATTTGCCAGGCTTGAGAAAGTTCCATTAGTACGGCGCTGCAGGAAATGACCAATTATGCACCAAATAAGACCGTAATATGACCGAAAACCCAAAATATAACGATAAAAGTGAAGGAATCATCGAATAATTAATTATAATAATCATTATAATCTTATAAACGTTCAGACGCTTACTATTGAGTCAACATAGGTTTGTGATGTTGTACCTCATCTTAAATCTCTGATAATGATGTAAATTTAGTATTGACCAGATTTAATAAAACTTTCAAGATAGTTACGACGTATGGCAGAAGAGGTCGTGATCGTTAATAGACGATAGACGATTTGTTTGTGATGCACAAAAGATGCTCCTTGCAGTTTATTGCTATTTTTGTCAATTTTATCATTTTTTCGGTTTTCCGAAAAAAAAGAAAAAACTTTCTCCCAGGTCCCACAAGCTCAAAATTTATTATTATTATTATTTTGAATGTTGTCAAGCATTGCCCCATCGAGTTAGCTTTTTTAAACCATGCGTTTCGAGAACGCCATTTAAAACTATACATAAAAAAAAACCCTGTAGAAGGATTTTAATTGATAAAACTCCGAAATGTAGCTCAGAAGCCCTTCTGTACAAATAAATTTGAGCTGTTTGTATTACCTAGAATTGAGATAGAATCAAAACATTTCGAGGGTCTCAAAGCCACATGTTGTAGGTACATAATATGTACAACATGTTGCTTTGAGACCCTCGAAATGGGGATATTATCCCCAAAAAGGAATGCAAAAAAAAACTTGTTTTCTTAATCGATAGAATTTTTGGTTTTGTTTGAACGAGTGCCAAAATTTATGAAATTTGCTCAAATAAAAACAAAAGTTGTAATTACATGACATGTAATTACAACTTTTGTTTTTATTTGAGCAAATTTCAAAATCACATTGTGATATAAAACAATGGTGTTAGTGAAATAATATTTCATCCCCACCATGGGTTTGAATAAGTTTTTCCTGCCCTCCTGAAAATTTCGTGACATTTTCCCTAATGTTCGGGGCTCCATTTCCCCTAACGTGCTGCCCCGTGATAACAAAACAAATACTTTTCAGTTACGGGGGTTTTGCCAACATTTCAGATTTTTAAAAACTGTCCAAAGTCGCGAATTTGAGGCAAATCATACAGTTTGTCTCCTTTCGCGAAAACATAGGTCGATTATTGTGAGAATAATAAACGAAAATAGATTGTTAGGTTAGACAGGTAGTAAGAACAAGCTGGAGCCCTGACTTGACAGACAAGAAATGTCAGATTCTGGAAACGAAAACAACCCATCGTTGAGGAGAACCTTAATGGCATTTTTCGCGCCGCGAGCAGTAGACAACTCGCATAGTGGAGTAAATAATATCGTATCAACTTTCGCCAACCTCGCACTATCGCACTCGAGATCGCTATCGCTTGTCCTAATATTATCGGAGTGCAAGACCTGTGTTATTCAATGTTCTAATAGAATCGAATAGACGGCCCAAAATAAAACAGATTTTAGGTAGGTATGTCATGGAGCATGGAAGCCGTGAAGCAGTCTCATGAATAGGGCCTGTGTACGGCATGCTGGTATTATATGCCACAGATTCCCAGGTCCCCAGCACTCGGGATTTGGCAAACTTTGAGACAACGTTCGCCAAATCTCCGTGTGTGGCCGGGCCATTTGGTATTAAATATTGCCAATTTTGCCAATACAAAAGATTTGCCAAGCGAGTGTTCGCATCAGAAGCGGACGCATTGACCCAATTTGGCAAATCCCTGATGTGAGACCAGGGTGCCAAACTAACAACGAATTGACTTAAATATTGGGAATGAACTTATAGTAATTTGGAATATGAACGAATTGTAAATGAATTTGTGTCTACATTTGTGAATAAATAATTTATTCATTCCTGGTTATTTGGCATTCAATTCAATTATTGAATTGAATGCCAAATAACCAGGATTTGCCTAATTTTGACAAATTTTCGGTACTTGCCAAATCCCGTGTTTGTGGCTGCGGTTTTATGCAGACATAATAATATTATGCATATTATGCATAATAATTCTGCGATATGGCACGTTGTAAGAAGCCGAAATAACTATACCAGAATTTGGCAAATCTCATGACCCAAACTCCAGTTTTTTGGGCATATTTTGCCAGCTAGGGCCAATCCCAGACTGTAGGTATCCCACCTGGCCTCAGCCTTCGTTCTGTTTTTTTCCCTCCTGGAAAGAAGTACTGGATGTCATCCAGTGGATGATGACAATTCCAAGACAAAGTTCAATTTTTCCTACTTGCAGAAGTCCTTTATCTATTTCCAACTTTATTTACTCGCCCAGCTGATTTTTCCAAGGCAAATTACAACATTAGTAATAATTATAATAATCATAGAATCATATTCTATAGAATAGATAGATCAATATCTATATAGATTCTAATAGTATCAGATAATTTGATTCTAACAGTACGAGTACAGGCGTACTAACCTCAAATTGTTCGCAGCTCAGTATGAGAAGTTTGACCACTTGGACCAAACCCGAAATAATAACATAACACGAACAATTCATGTGATAAGCCATCATAATTCGGCAGTATCGATTTTATTGACATTGAATAGCTGGAAGAGGTACCCTAACCGGCTCCATTGCTTAAAATTCTGCTCCTTACAAAATAATAGGATCTACCGATCAAGTACGGTTACCTAACCACTTTGTAACCTTTGCCGTGCTTTTTCCTCCATCACAAAAATACTCCGACAACCACATAAATTCTTAGTTCAGTCGATTATAAATAATTTCCAGGAGTCACCTATCCGATATGTGGCTCACGATTTTCACGCCTTTAGGAGCGCTAAGTTTGCTCGGCAATTTGTGAGGAATTCAATTATTACTAGATGCTCCGGCTCGCTTTGCTCGCCTACGCACCCAGCTGGGGGGCTCCGCCCCCCAGACCCCCCGTGGGCCTCGCTTCGCGAGGCCGATCGCTTAAGCAGACATAAGGCCTCGCTCCGCTCGGCCGAGCGCTTATTCGGACAGGGGGGCCTCGCTTCGCTCGGCCGGGGGGGTGGGTTCAAACCCCTACACAGAGCGCTTATTCGGACAGGGGGCACAACCCGCGTGATCCCTGAAAATTTCATCAAATTCGAGTCAATAGTGGCTGAAATCCCCACTCCTTCTTTTCTTTAGTTGAAGGAGGGGAAAACGCCAAAAATCCTTGAGGGCGCTCAACCTATCTCAGAATGTAGATCATTTTTGAATTTCTCGAGATTTTCAAGAATATATATCAATTTTTTAATTTTTTTAAAATTCAATTTGGAAAAAGAATCGATTCTAATAATAATAAATAAATAATAATAAAATCGATACTTCTCTAAATAATCGATTTGATTTAAATCGATTCATTTAATTTACATCCATTTCCGTCGGGGAGAGATCGCGTAGACCTTTCGAGCGCCCCTTAAAATCCGCCCCTTAAAATCCTTAAAATCCGCCCCTTAAAGCGCCCCTTAAAATCCGTCTATTAACGACGGAATAAATCGAAAAAATTAATTCAGCGAATTCGCGCGCGCCAAAAAATTCGCGCAACTCGCTTATCGGACGTAAAATTGGTCGAGGAATCCGAATCCGATGAAAAAAATAGGGGTTCCCATTTGAAATAAGAAAGTTGATGTCAATTGCGCGGATTTGCGCGCATTTTTGGGGGTGCTCAACCCCCCTACAAAGACTTAAACGGTCGCCCGAGACGATAGGAAAAATCGGCGTATTTTTAGGACTTACCGTTTAGTCAGAGTAGGCGATTGACATACAGACACACAGACACACAGACTGAGAATTAGTGGTATAGATAGACTAGATGCTCCGGCTCGCTTTGCTCGCCTACGCACCCAGCTGGGGGGCTCCGCCCCCCAGACCCCCCGTGGGCCTCGCTACGCGAGGCCGGTGCCTCGCTTCGCGAGGCCGATCGCTTACGCAGAATTGTGGGTGAATTGCCGCTTGTGGGAGTATTGCCGCCTGTGAGTGTATATTGCCGCCTGTGGGTGAATTGCCGCCCCCCAGACCCTCCCTAGTGGGTGTATTGCCGCTTGTGGATGTATTGCCCACTGTGGTTGTATATTGCCGCCTGTGATTTGGGTGAATCATGGTATGAAAATGATTAGCCGAGCGAAGTAAGGCCCCCTTGTCAAAGTGCTAGTCTATTAGCTGAGCGAAGTAAGTCAAAGTGCTAGTGAAATCAATTTTCAAAAGTCTACTCTCTACCGCCCGAGCGAGGAACCGCCCCCCCCCCCCCCTCCTTGCCATAGTGCTAGTGAAATCAAATCAAATTTGAAAACTCATAGGGAAAAAACCCATGGGGCGATATGGGGCTAAAAAGGCCGAGAAGATGATCAGCTGAGCGAAATAAGACGCCCCTCCTGTCAAAGTGCTAGTGAACTCAATTTTGAAAACTCCACCATCATAATAATAGAATAGAACTACCTATGTGGGTGGCTGAGCAAAGCGAGCTCCCTCTGGCTGATAACATGATCGGCAGAGCGAAGTAAGCCCCCCTCCCTCCCCTGTCAAAGTGCTAGTGAAATCAAATCAAAACTCACAGTAAAAAACCTGGTGGGGCGCTATGGGACTAAAATGCCGAGGGGGTAGAGTTAAGTGTCAATTTTGAAAACTCCACCATCATAATAATAGAATAGAACTACCTATGTGGGTGGCTGAGCAAAGCGAGCTCCCTCTGGCCGATAACATGATCGGCAGAGCGAAGTAAGCCCCCCTCCCTCCCCTGTCAAAGTGCTAGTGAAATCAAATCAAAACTCACAGTAAAAAACCTGGTGGGGCGCTATGGGACTAAAATGCCTAGGGGGTAGAGTTAAGTGTCGTTTTCCAAGTATTTTTGGGGAAGACCTATGGAGCTTTCATGGGGCTATACGAAATTAGACCCCCTGTCAACGTGCTAGTGAAATCAAATTTCCACCATCAATAATAATAGAACTACCTATGTGGGTGGCCGAGCAAAGCGAGTCCCCTGGCCGTTAAAATGATCGGCTGAGTGAAGTATGCCCCCCCCCCCCCCTCCCAACCTATCATAGTGCTAGTGAAATCAAATCAAAGTTGAAAACTCACAGGAAAAATATGGGGCTAAAATGGCGAGGGGGTAGAGTTAAGTGTCGTTGGAAGGGAGGGGGTTGAAGGAGGGGAAAACGGAAAAAATCCTTGAGGGCGCTCAACCTATCTCAGAACGTAGAGCATTTTTGAATTTCTCGAGATTTTCAAGAATATTATATATATTAGTGATATAGATTATTTATAAGGGTCTTGCGTGATCGCTCGTACATAAGTAAGGACCCCCTGTCAAAGTGCTAGTGAAATCAAATTTGAAAACTCCACCATCAATAATAGGAGAACTACCTATGTCGGTGGCCGAGCAAAGCAAGACCCCTCTGGCTAATAAAATAATCGCCCGAGCGAAGTATGCCCCCCCTCCCACCCTGTCATAGTGCTAGTGAAATCAAATCATAGTTGAAAACTCACAGGAAAAATATGGGGCTAAAATGGCGAGGGGGTAGAGTTAAGTGTCGTTTTCCAAGTATTTTTGGGGAAAGTAAGGCCCCCTGTCATAGTGCTAGTGAAATCAAATTTGCAAAGCCTTCCCTTGATAATAATAGAACTACCTATGTCGGTGGCCGAGCATTGCGAGTCCCCTGGCCGTTAAAATGATCGGCCGAGTGAAGTATGCCCCACCTCCCACCCTGTCATAGTGCTAGTGAAATCAAATCATAGTTGAAAACTCACAGGAAAAATATGGGGCTAAAATATGTAATTTATTACATATAAATATGTAGGTAGGTAGGACAATTGAATCCCCTGGCCGGTATAATGAAAACAAAGAAAAAATATGGGGCTAAAATGGCGAGGGGGTAGAGTTAGTGTCGTTTTCCAAGTATTTTTGGACGTAGAATCCCCTGGCGGATAAAATGATTCCCTGAAAATTTCATCAAAATCGAATCAATAGTGGCTTAAATCCCCACTCCTTTTCTTTAGTTGAAGGAGGGGAAAACGGAAAAAATCCTTGAGGGCGCTCAACGTATCTCAGAATTAAGATCATTTTTTTTATTTTATTTTTATTTTATTTTATTTTTTTTTTCAAATTAAATTAAATTTTTCGATAATCGATTCAGTTTAAATCGATTCTACTTTTCTCGATAATCGATTCAATTTAAATCGATTCATTTAATTTACGTCCGTCCGGGAGAGATCACGTAGACCTTGCTCGCGCCCCTTAAAGGCTGATGTCCCACCCGCTCAGAGTGAAGAGTGAAGGCGGGGGGATAGAGGGTGTTGAGAGGATGGGAGTGAAGCCGAGCCAGAATTCACCCGACGCGATGGGTCGGTGGCGACGGCCCAGTTTTTTCAAAACTCAACTCGCGCTCAAAATTCACTCGATTTCGAAATGAATTTGGTCGATATCTCCTATTAAAATTCGGATCTCTAGGTAGGCTACGGACGAAACGCGGAAAAAATCCGTCTATTAACGACGGAATAAATCGAAAAAATTAATTCAGCGAATTCGCGCGCGTCATAAAATTCGCGCAACTCGCTTATCGGACGTAAAATTAGTCGAGGAATCCGAATCCGAAGAAAAAAATAGGGGTTCCCATTTGAAATAAGAAAGTTGATGTCAATTGCGCGGATTTGCGCGCATTTTTGGGGGTGCTCAACCCCCCTACAAAGACTTAAACGGTCGCCCGAGACGATAGGAAAAATCGGGGTATTTTTAGGACTTACCGTTTAGTCAGAGTAGGCGATTGACATACAGACAGACCCACAGACACACAGACTGAGAATTAGTGGTATAGATAGATAGATTAGCAGAGTCACACCCTACTAACTGAGCGCCGTTTCTAAAAGATTTCTCTCTAGTGTCGCAATAACCAGTTGCAGTTTTATTTATTTAATTTACAATTTATTTTTTAATAACGATTGTTTTTTGTTAACTCATAATTACTCACTCGTATTTATTTTTTTATAACAATTTTTTAAGTGTGAAAAACTAACCGGTAAACGTTTCCGGAGGCAGCGTTTATTTTCTTTTTGGGTCAGCGCACTTTGAGTCTGTATAATAATTAAAATCAATGGTGGGGTCCGGGGAATCCCGACGTCAATCTGCATCTGTCCTTCCGGCTGAGCCTGCTCAAAATTGCCCGGAGGCCTGATCCATCCATTAGATATTGTAGAAGCCTCCCGTTAAGATGGTGGGGAAATCCAAACCTCAGAGCGGATTTGTTAATTAGCGGGTTGATCGAATTTCTTCATTTCAATACTTCTGCGACGCGGTCTTGGTTACCAGTACTGAGGGGTTTCAATACTTTGGTTTGTATAAAACCAGGTGCTTGTGAGGGAAAGCCCCAATCTAGTCAGTATTTATACTGTTATAACAGTCCCTAGTACCTAAAAGGAACCTAGTAGTTCATAGTAACCATATTTATATAAGTCTACCTACCTACCTACCTGTGTGACCTGGAAAAAGCTTAGGCGATGTTGTTGAAATATTAAAAAAAGGAAATTTACCATCAAAATGTAAGTACCAATTAAGGGGTTAATGTAGGCACCTAATCAAATAGGTAAATATGAGGTTGCAGGGAAAAGTCAGTCAAGTCCAAAATTGGTCAAAAACAGCTTTTCATATTAAAAATGGATTTTCTTCAATCTAATATACACAAAATTTGTTTTAATCTACATTAAATTTTAATGCAGATTAAAAAGTGGTGGGTGAAATCAGTGCCTAACGGCCCCACCGTCGTTTTCCTTTGAATGGA
The DNA here is from genome assembly GCA_955831195.1 of Pilophorus perplexus. Lineage (NCBI taxonomy): Eukaryota > Metazoa > Arthropoda > Insecta > Hemiptera > Miridae > Pilophorus > Pilophorus perplexus. Next base: position 7,160,152 of record OY037013.1, on the reverse strand, counting down.
CTCGACCGCCTTTGCATAAGCGTTCCCTTGTGAAAAGGAAGTTAAGTGACGTTCTCTAATCGCGAAGTAGTAATTCATCTTCAACTCTTTACCTGGTCTCACTGTCAATCATCTCAATGCCGGGCTCAATTTTGAATTTACATTTTCCAGAAGAAGGGGAAGGGAGTATTATTAGCATGCAGCTATTCTCAATGAGAAGAGAATTTCTCATTCCTCAGTGAGTTTCGTATGAGATCACTTCTCTCTCAAGTTTAATGAGTCACATTAAGTTCAAATCGCTTTTGTTGCAAATGATCGTGAATCATTCGTTTAATAGTAAATCCTACCATGAATGGTACCTATCTACAAATTTTGTAGGATGAACCTAGTTTTTTTTTTTTTTTTTTTTTTTTTTAACAATAAATGAGTAAAATTTACTCATATTTAATATGCCTGTACCTAATACTCGCACATAGTTTTGAATTCGAGTTCAAGTCCTCAACGTTCAACTTCAGGAGATATTATCTCCTGATATTATTCGCGTGATACATAGATACATAGATACATAATAATGTCATAAGTTAGTGCAACTTTCATTAGAGGTGATCTGGTCAAGTTCAGAGGTATTTGTGTATAAGTAGTAAGTCATGTCCATAAGAAACCTATGTCTCGATGTTTATATCCTCAGTCTATCGACTGTTCCTAACAAGCGGTTTTATGAACACATGTGGGGGGAGGGGGAGACATTTTTGGAAATTGCGGTTTCGGGGTTTCTCTTCTCTATCTAGAATAACTTCCAGCAGGATTCTTCAACAGCCAGTTGGCCATTTTTCCGGACGGATAGATCCTCCTGGACGGTCAATTTACCTGTAAACCGAGCTATGAAGAAAAACAGTTGAGGTGGTGGAATTTACACTTTTGCACACTTACCCTACGTTAAAAATTCCTTCCAATGAATCTAATTGGTGGACGGGAAAAAATAAACACTTTCTTCACCCTTAAAAAAAATCGGGTCAAGGATTGTCTATACCTACTTCAAATTATTCCGTTCGTAGATAAGAGGGAAGCTATCATGCATTTTTTTTAGCATATTATCGCCTGGAGGTGAAAGATCAAATAGGAATCACTGATATTTGATAGTTAAATAAGGGATTTGGACGTTTGGAGTTTCATGTTGAGCCGGGGGGAGGGGGGGGGGGGGGGAATTGCTCAAAAGATGAGCTTTTTTTGAGCGGAAAATGAAACTCAACATCAGATATTGAGCGATTCCGAATAACTCGCTCCATTTCCTTCCCTCGAAGATTTTTCCTCCTTCCAAAATTAATTCATGTTTGCCGTATTGTTGCGGTGTCGTAGCCATAGGCGTACGCAAGGGGGGGCTAGGGGGGGCCCGGGCCCCCCCCTAGACAAACGAAAAATATATATACACTTTCAGATAAAAATAAAGAAAAAGAGGAAGTAGTGGTTGAAAAATTCGCAGAGAAACCGAGGCGGCTCATGTTGTAAATTTAAAGTGAAAAAAATCAACTTGACATTGCTGGGTAGGCATGTTGTGTACATTTTATGTAAAGGTTTTATATTAAGAGGGGAAAAAAGTGAACTACAACACTTGATTTTGTAAAAATGATTTGTATGTTATTTTGTATTATTAGGTACTCAAGCGGTGTACGCAATATTATTTACGATATAGGGTGCCTATCACACCATACTCCACACTCCAAATACCTACATGCAAAGTTACGATCATTTTGGTTTGTTATTCTTGGAATAATATACCTATGTAATCGCGACGGGGGTCGAAAATTCGGATCGGCCTCAAAATTTGACATCATTCGTTTCAAGAGGTCTAGATTGCAAAAACGAAATGGAACCGCTGCCGCACAGTGGTCCACAGGTGAAAAAAAAAAATCAAAAAATATTTTTAAATCCTTTCAAAATCATTATATTCCATTCAGTATTAGTTGGAGGGTTGATATGAATAGTTTTCGGATCAAAAAGTCATCAACTTGACTCGTACTGTAGACCTGACTCGGGCAGTATAGGTACCTTTCTCGATTTTGGAAAATTGTGAGTTGACGGGAGCAGTATTAGACCTATTTACGGAGAATCGTAGCCGACTCATTTTGCACGGGAAAAAATTCGTTAGACATCGAATTTGTTCAGTTTTTACTCAGCTACAAGAAAGTAATTTAGGGTCATTGCAGTGGATAAAAAATAATAAGTTACAGCGAGATATTTCTGGCTCGAACCTTCGAAACAAAATTTTATTTAAAAGGCCACATTGTTTTACCTTACAAAGTCATGAAAATAACTAATCTGGCTCAGCAATTTTCCGTCTTCAAGTAGAAAAATTTCAATTCTAGGGTGTTCAATGGAATTCACCAATGTTACGGGGTCCATCAGAAATCATAGGAGTGTTCGATCGAAATCATCTTCGACCTCCTCATTTTTGTAGTAATTTTCAATTTTACTGTGTTCAATCGACGCCAAAATTATTGCTCTACAACTTTTCTTTATGTACAAACTTCGGGAGAATCCTTACTTGGCTCGCACACTGGAAAATGTACTGAAAACGTGTTTTTTAAAGGTATTTTGGGGAAAAAAAGGCTCAGAATCCATTTTAGGTACAGGGTCATGGGGTATATTCGTGATCAGCGTCAAATTTACGAATACTATATGTATGGGGTTTTCAGAGTTTTCCCCCCCAAATATGGCCGTTTTGCACCACCGTGCGTCGTGCAAACTTGTTTGACAACATACGTGGTTTCCATCTAGTTGTATCCGCAAGGTATTCAGCCCAAACCCGTGGGGCGCTGTGGGGCTGAAATGGGGCTACGAGAGGGGTTTTTGAAGGCTTTTGGCTGTGGGATCGAGTTAGGTGTCGTTTTCGAAGTATTTTTGGACGTAGAATCCAGTTTTGTTGGTCCCGGAACGATCCGATTTCACTGTGGGGATCTATAGGACTTTCATGGGGCTAGAAATCGGATTTTTGAAGGATACCAAGAGATCAAAAATTGATCTCTTTATAAAAAATATTTAATATTTTCCGAGTAAAAAAAAAAAAAAAAAAATGTAAAAACAAAAGATTTTGAAAAAAAAGGTAAGTAGTAATAATTTTTGTTAACTCTTTTTTTCAAGACAGAGAATTAATTTTCGTACAAGTTTATTATCAAAGAATAATAAACCCTTGTGTAAAATTTGCAGCTTTTTAAATTTTAATTTAACTAGGTACCCTTGTTGGCAGCATGTCTACCTGCAATATTTTTTAGCCCCCCCCTAAAGGAAGAGCTGCGTACGCCCATGGTCGTAGCTGTTGAACGGTTTCAACTTTTAAAAATTCGAGGGTTCTGGGCAAAAACCGCAATGGGCTTGGCCAAAGGTTCTGAGAAAATGTCAGCTGAACGAGACGTGCGTAGGATAATAAAAAAAAACCTATAAATATATCATAAAAAACACTAGCCCTATAGCGCTCCACGGGTTTGGGCGATAGGCCTGAAAACCTTGCGGGCACAACTAGATGGTAAACCGAGTATTTTGTCAAAATTTCAGATTTTTAAAATAATTCCTTCTGCCCAAAAAGGCCCGGACGGGGGACGGACATTTTGGTTCTGGAATCTGGACCTCTTGAAACGGATAGGTAATGTCAAATTTTGAGGCCGATTGGAGTTGTCGACCTCCGTCGCGATTACATAGGTGTATTATTCCAAGAACAATAAACCTAAAAGGCAAATGCGTTTATAAATATATTTACTAAATAAATAATACCTACTTTCGACTGACCATCAATTATAAATAATTGATGGTTTTCATAAGTGAGGCAACAAATTAAACGTATTTTGGAAAATGTAGTATACAGTAGTGAGAGGCGATACAAGCTCAAACAACGCTTAATTCTATAAACCTTAGCAAAGAGTAGGAACATTACACGACTTGTCTGCACGGAAAAGTGATGAAGGTTCAAGAGTAGAGATACGTCAAGAAGGTTCAAGAGTAGATTAGCTCACGTAGAATGAGCTTTTCCGTAGAGTGCAGACACAATAATTGTAATTATTACGAATGCTTCTATAAAATTTAGCATTAGGTAGTGATAATAGCTTTTTTCATACAACAAGGCTACAAATTCCACGTCTTTGGGAAAATTAAGCATTGACTAGTGCTATCAAAAGAAGTAAAATTGAGTTTTTTTCATTGAGTAGGAACACAAATTCATGAACTTTCGGGAAAATTGGCATTGGCAGTAGATAGCAAGAAAGGTAGTAAGTTTTAAGTAGTAAGTTAACATGTAAAGTAATGTAAGTTAAGCTTAACATTGAAGCAAATGGTACACGTTTGCGTGGAGAAGGGATGTCAATAATAATTATTTCCCTTCTCGATGAAAATACCTACGTATTAAAATTTAATTTCGTATTTAATACGTAAGTTAATTTTATTTTACCTACGTATTAAATAAGTTAATTTTGGTTTAATAATTAGGAGGACTATTAGACCTACTATTAGAGGACTTTAGTGATACGAAGCAATGAGAAGTGATTCAATCATATAAGGTAAGCGCATACTACAACGGGGCAGGCCGCATACATAGCATTAAAGTGTTGCCCAAAGCATCGCGATTTCAACGACCTCTCACTTCCCATTAAATGGGAAGTGAGAAAAATTTTGGCCCCCGGAGTCATTGTCCCCGAACGAAACACTTGGTAGGTAAGAGGGCTTAGATCGTTTTGGGCGAGCTAAAAATGAGTACCTGACGACTAATGAAATTGACGAACTAAATTTCGACTTTTCGAGGGCGTCTGCGGCTCGACGTAAATACATCTTGGTAACGAGACGAAGTTGTATTGTAATAATTGTACGACGGCGGGCCGGATCCTCTCACCTTGGGGGACTCCCCCTCGGGCGGTAAATCCACCTCTTGACGTCACACGATTCCCGTCATTATTTGGTTCTTTTGTTTCGGTGTAGACCTGCTTCTTTTTGACCGCGAAAGTTGGAGTTCTGCCGATAGTGGTTATATACTGAGTGATGCACACGTTTCAATCTTCTGTTTTTGCATAGGTATACAAAACGCTGCAAATTACACAAGGGTGTATTAACTCCGTGTCAATAAAAAAATATTTTTGAAAAAAAGAAGACGAAATTGTGTACCTATATTGTTCGAACAGACGTGGGACCTCGAAAAATGGATTATGCGTCCAAAATTACTCGGAAAATATTTGACCTCCGGGGATCGTTAAAAAATGCCAACCCTAGCCACATGAAAGCCTTATAGATCCCCTCAGTGAAATCGGATCGTTCTAGGACCCCAATGTTTTCCAAAAATTGCTTGTTTTTTACTCGAAAAATATTTGACCTCTTGGGATTCTTCAAAAATCCCATTTGCACCCCCATGAAATCCCTATGGACCGCCACAGTGAAAACGGTTCGTTCTGGGACCCCTAAAAATGGATTCTACGTCCAAAAATACTTCGAAAACGGCACCTAACTCGACCCATAACCGAAACCCTTCAAAAAAGCCCTCGCGTAGCCCCTTTTTAGCCCCACTGACCCCCACGTGTTTGAGCGATTGGGCTGAAAACCTTGAGGCACAACTAGATGGTAAACCGAGTATTTTTCAACTTTTCAGATTAAAAAAAAAAAAAAAAAAAAAAAAAAATCCTACTGCCCAAAACGTCCCGGAATTTTCGTTTTCGGAATCTAGAAATCTTGAAACGTATTTATACGTTTATAATGTATAATATTACGTATTATAATGTCAAATTTTGAGGCCGATCTGAATTAAAGACCTCCGTCGCGATTACATAGGTGTATTATTCCACGAATAATAAACCAAAAACTGCACATTTTACTCAAGAGTGTGTTAGGTACTATTTATTTGAATAAATTGTGCAGAAATTAATTCAACGTCCAAAAGAATTATGAAAACTGTATTTAGTGTTTGGACAGATAACGGACCCCTGAAAAGGGATTTTACGTTCGAAATTACACCGAAAACACCTCATCCGACCACTGATATCCTTCAAAACCTACATTAAAACCTTTAATATTGTGACCCTCGAGATGCCCCATAAATGCTTGAGAGAGGCTACGCTCAAAAATACTTTGAAAACGACATCCCATTCTACCCCAACCCTAAATCCTTCCAATCCCTCTCCTGTAGCCCCTTTTTAGCCTCACGGAGCCCCACGGGTTTGAGCGATCAGGCTGAAAACCTTGCGGACACTCTAGATGGCGAACGGAGTATTTTGTCAAAATTTCAGATTAAAAAAAAAAAAATCCTGCCTGAAACGGCCTGGACGTTGTGGGCGTTTTTGGAATCAACACATCATGAAACGTAGGCCTATTAGGACAAATTTTGAGTCCGAACAAAATGTTTACACCCGCCGCGAAAACATAGGTTGATTCCAAGAGTTGTAAACCAAAACATTCACGTAGGTATTGATAAGTGATCCCGTTGATCAACGGGACGTTTATATCTCAAATATGCAGACAATGAGGCCTAATGATCTACATACGAATAAACCTTCTGCAATTGTAAATTAGAAACTTATCTTCTATTGAATTTACACAGCTGATTCATGAATCATTTGACAGGTTTGTTGATTGATGTAATGAGACCAAACTCCGAAGTTCATAAATTATTTGGGTTCTACTCCTATAATACCGTACGACCTAAGTATAGTCGTATATTTATTACAATACAGTAAAATGAACTAGTAAACCTGTTATTGGTATTTGGCGGAGATAATTTCGACTTTCTGTTAGGTATGTACTCATTATAGAAACTTTGGGACCGTAAAAGAAACGATCTCTTGGAAAATTTCCAAGTTCAGGAAATTGAGTTTCTCGCGTTTTGCAAAACCGAACGGTTCTGAAGACCGACTTTGCCGACCCAAATCGTCCTAAACAGCTTGGTCCGGATAAAAGAAAGCCGACCCGAATTGAAGCCAGACTATGCCAAATGAGTGGTGCAGCAGTCTGAATAAAGATAACTTCGTTCGGCATGACGTTCACACCTGCTTCGGGCCAAGCGGCTGTGGGCGTTTCTCCAAAACTACTGGTCGAACGAACCCTGGAAAGTAGTACCGTGAGGGACAATGTGAGTGACCGAAAAATCACTCTGATGAACGATTGCCGCTGGAAGGCGTCGACTATTGTAATAGGCAGTTAATGAAATTGTGTTGTCTTCAGTCTTCATAATCATTACACTCTTACTGTTATAGATAGACGTCAACGGCGCTCCAGGGAATCGACTATCATCGGTCAGCTCGACTGTGACATCTATTGCGTGGTAACTATATTGGAAAATGCCTTACGATCATTGGGTAAATCCCCTTGTATGATCATTATTGGTTTGGCTGCCCATGAAAATTCAATTAAATACGTGACATCCAATCTTACATGGTTGGCGAGTAAATGTTTTTTGACAAAATTTGGTTCCACTAATAAGTTGTTGTTGTGGTGTCCTTTTCTGGCTAAATTTCAAGCTTTCATAGTGAAGTTACGCTGGATTACTTAACTTAACTTTGTTTCTAGGACTCCAGAAAAGAGTTGGGCGGCGAACAGAGAAACGATTGTGTTCCCAGACAGTCTCCCCCTTCCACCTCATCCGTGTCCTGGCAATACGACGAAATGTGTTGAAAGCTATCCCAGGTAATGACTTTTCGTCGGTCCGGAGGTTCACCTTAGAATATTGCAAATGCTATTAAATTACTGAGTGGGTTTTTATTAATATATTGCTAGATTTAAAATTAATACCGTCGTATGTAAACCAAAAATACCTCGAAAATGACACCTAACTCGACCCCATAGCCGAAACCCTTCAAAAACACCTCCCGTAGCCCCTTTTTTTATCCCCACAGAGCCCCACAGGTTTGAGCGATCGGGCTGAAACCATTGCTGGCACAATTAGATGGTAAACCTATACTAGTAATTTGTCAAAATTTCAGATTTTAAAAAAATCTGAAAGTTTCCTACTGCCCAGAACGGCTCGAACGGCGGACGGACATTTACCCAATTCGAGCTCACTGGTATTGAGCCAGAATCCATGACCATGAATCTCGCCTGTGTTACCCACTAAAAATTGTGTTGGTCATTCAGTTCATGATTATATTCAATTACACGATCTGTACTTTGAAAAATATATGGCATGAGCTACAGTGTCAAGGATACATGCTTAAAAGGGTCTCAAATATTTAATATTAGGTCATACAGGGTCCTACTGCACGAGTATCTCACCCTGGTCCAATGACCGCAGGGTGAGATAACTTTTGCTGAGTTGAGAAGCTGTCTCCTCCTCGTCTTCTCATAACCGACAGCTGGGGTCTTCATTTGTTTCCCCAATCCTGTTTAAGCATCCTGTTATGCACTCGTTTTTATAATGGTATAGACGATGAACCTCAATAATTGACCATTCCACCGTCATTTGCCCGCTCTTCTATGGTCTGGCCCAGCCATCATGATATGCCCATGCTGGTGTGGGTTCATACTGGTTATTCTTCTCTCTCTCTCCATGTCACTTTCAAACGTTATTGAATTTTAAAATGTTTTCAATTTTTTGCAGTAATTACATTCAACAGCTACCTGAAAATCTCATGTCCAAGTTTGCTGCCTACTTCTCAAACGACACGATTGTACGAGATTCAGATCCTTCTTTAATATCTACGAGAATAGACCCTGCTGGCGAGTCCCCACTGTGTCCTTCGAGGGTTAGTTATTCAACACAGAATTTTTGGTTTGGAATGTGTCTGTTCCGTAAGGTAAGACCCCCCCCGGCCCGGCACCGGGCGGTTTCCCCGCCGAGAATCCTGACTCAATGTGACTCCACTCCACGCCTGGCGAGGTCCACATTCCTCAGTCAGTCGCCCCTTTGGAAAAATACGTTAGGTCTGACCATGAGTCGCCTTTTTAAATGAGGTTTTTTTGGGTCTGCTGACCCAGGGGCTGCGATTTGAATAAAACTAATAGTGTGGGTTCGCTGACCATATGTCGGTTTTGTCCCACATCCCCGATGATCCCACAATCGCGCGCAGTTCCTTTCTCACGTGGATTGGGTTCCCCATGCGTACCGCCGAGCTAGAGGTGATTATCTGATATACCCAATGCGCACAGTACATGCGTACATGCGTACAGTACATAGGTATGTAGTGACTTAAGTTTTCTCATCACCTTCGGGTAGTTCTACCTCTGGTAGGTCCTATCGCCCTATCTGCCCCCCCCCCCCCCCCCCCCAAGCTTGAGCAATGTGCCGCTCCTAAGCAGTTTGGCTTTAGGCCAGGGTGATCCACCGTGGTTGCTATCGACCTTCTGCGTGGATCGTTGACGAGCTCCCCCAGTAGTATGTCCTCAGCTGAATATCCAGGGAGTGTTTGACAACATAATATGTTGTCTATATTATAGTGGCCGCAAGTCTTGGCGGGGCCAGTGAGAAGAGCCCGCTGAGCTATTTGGCCCAACTCTCCAGCTACCTGTTGGGAGAGAAGTCTTGATGATTGACCGTGATCCGGCCGTCAATAAGTCCATTACCAAGGGATCTACCTCCAGCCCCCAGAGGTCTGTCGTGGGGCTGCAACTGTGGAAATTGGTCTTCGTCAGTCTTTTCCTGGGTGTGGTCCAGGACGCGGCCTTGAAGCAGTTGCCTCAAGAGCAAGCTCGTGCAGCGACTGGCTGGGGGAGCTTCTCTGTGGCCTATCACTGAAGATAGTTTTGGCGAAGACATTATGGACGTATTTAACTGCCAGTCCAATGTTTTTGTAAAACTCACGGGTGTCGTACAGTTGGCCTCCACGAAGTGCTGGGACACATTGGGTATTTAATTTTCCCTGACCGGGACGCATGGGGTACAATTAAGCTGCCGCGGGGGCTGCTGCTTTTTTGGGGCTGTGATTTAAATGAAACTAATAGTGTTCTATTAGTGGTCTGCTGGCCATGAGTCGCCTTTTCTAATCAGGCGTACCAGAAGCGTTAGTCGTGTGTTTTAATGTAGATATGACTGAATGATTGATTACTTTTAGGTATTCCACCAGCCCTCTGTGGAATCACCAATGAACTTTTTTTTTTTTTTCAAACTGGTTGGAAAGTATGAAATCCCAAGGCGTGTTGGACCTGTAGGATTTCGAAATAGGGCCCTCTTGCTCGTTTAATTACGTCTACAACGTTTGTTTCAATTTCAGGAAGTTCTCAAGTTCCCGAAAGACGCTGAAACAATTGGCGGTGATACAAAGGTCATCGTGAATTCTGGGAAATACCTTCAAGGGCTCAGATACGAACTTTGCGTGTAAGTTTGACTCAATTGAGTTTACTGTTGTTTTGCTCACTTGCTCCTCCTGTTGTTCTTGGAATAATACACCTATGTAATCGCGACTGAGGTCGACGACTCCAATTGGCCTCAAAATTGGACATTATCCGTTTCAAGAGGTCTAGATTACCAAACCGAAATGTCCGTCCGCCGTCCGAGCCGTTTTGGGCAGTAGGAATTTGTTTAAAAATCTGAAATTTTGACCAAATACTCAGTTTACCAACTAGTTGTGCCTGCAAGGTATTCAGCCCGATCGCCCAAACCCGTGGGGCGCTATGGGGCTACGGGACGTTTTTTTTTAAAGGCTATTGGCTATGGGATCGAGTTAGGTGTCGTTTTCGAAGTATTTTTGGACGTAGAATCCATTTTTGGGTGTCCCGGAACGATTCGATTTCACTGTGGGGATCTATAGAGCTTTCATGGGGCTACAATTCCCGGGATCCCGGGAGGTCAGTTACGATTTGTTTTTAATAGGTACGTCAAATTTTTTTTTTTGGTCGTATATTCCGAGCAAAGATGATTTAAAAAAATAAAATAAAAAATAAAATAAAAAATAAATAAATAATAAAAATAAAATAAAATAATCAATTTAAAAACATTCTAAATAAAAATTTTCCCCAACATTCATTGACACTGAATTAATTTTTGCACAAGTAACCAATATTAGAGAATAATAAACCCTTGTGTAAAATTTGCAGCGTTTTTTATCAGGCTGTTCATTTTCCAGTAATCCTGACAACGCTTGTGTGGTGGCCTTGTTCCCTTCGGGATACAAAGCGTCGTGCCGTCAGAAGTACATTACTCGAAAATTGGTCCACCTCACTCAAGACGGGATGCATCCGGTGGCCACAGACGATTTCCTCATCCCGTCCTGCTGCGTCTGCAAGTATGTCTCTGTCACTAACTACGGTGACGACTACAAATGATGAGTTTCCTCGAAGGATTCTATCGCCTCCACAATGGCTGTAATGTCCAAAAATGAAACAAAGAGTACCAAAACAACAGCCGTTGAGGCAACTCGCTATGCCAATTTGTGATTTCAGAAATTGGCTGGACGAACTCAAGTCAAGTTATTCCAAATTTAAAGTCACTGAGTCCGCCGAATGAACTAATTTGATTGTTATAATACCTACCTATATTATTATATTATTTTACTTTTAGCTTTGTAATATCAAGCAAGGCTCGAAATTCACAGAGAAGCAAAATGAAGCTCGAATTGATAAAGAAGACTCCAAGTTATGCTTCCAGAAGGACCCAGTCCCGTATATTATTTTTCCATTGGATTGACTGACTGATTTATTAAGGACTGTGTCAACTTCGTGCATCATAATAGAGGTGTAACTTGGCCATTTCGTAGGTCTTGCCTGTAGGTTGCTAAGGTTTCTTTTATTCCTTAGACGCCATAAGTCATTGAGGCTACTTGTATATATACAAGCTATATATAGCTGCATAGGATAGCTGGAATCGAACTGGTGTCCCACTAAAATCCTCAGCTGCTTGATGAGTTTCACGGCACCTCGAGAACAAAAACTCATGAAACACTGTCTGGTAGCCTAAGACCCAATTTTATGACCCTGTGTAGATAATCCCATTCAGTCTTGTGAATTGTATCGCTTGCTTTGTAAATTTTCATCCTCATACTAAATATATTGTAAAATTAACTAAGGATAAGTCTTCTCCCTGGTTAATTATTTCTCCTCTAACACCTAAATGAACCGCAATTTTCATATTTTTGAACGTACCTGTTACACTAATACCAATAACGCTCATTTGCAGGTTCTTGGACGCTTCTCCCAAAACTTGGCTCTGAATGTATCTCCTATTTATTTACGAGATTTTTCCTAAAGGTACCGCATTTTCTGGGACAATTTTCTTTCATGCATGGCTTCTTCATCTTTGTGGGCTTTTTATTTTGGAAATAGTTAAATCTTAAATGGCTGGAACAGCAAGGCGGATCAACATTAGTGATGATGACTAGACGTTCCCCCGATATTATTTTGTGATACTTCATTAATAGCTGGTGGAATGTCTTCAAAATGGCACAAAGTGTAGGTCTAATGATGGTTTGAAAGTCTCTTTTTAAATTTTTTTAAATCAGATGTGCAGTTTTAATGGCGGTTTGAAAGGTTTTTTTTTTCAAAATTTGAAAAAAACATTATTTAATAATGTTTCAACTTGTACTTTGAAAACCTAGTGAAGCGCGCTGGTTGATTTGCACAATAGGCGATGCAAAATCATTCAGGTCAGTCAGTCAAGTCGACACAGGAGCATCTAGGAGAAGAGTGTGGTGGAACGGCCCGAGCGCTATCTAGCGACGATTAGATGATCCTTTCCTTCTTTTCCTGGCAAGATGAATCCACCGCCTAAGGTAAAGTCCGCACCACTCTGCCTAACCTGTAGGAACCCAGAAATGTTCCCTCAATGATAAAGGCATTCAGTTCGAAATGAAAATCTAGTAGGTAGACAACATTTTATAAAGCATTCTTGTGTACACGAACAAATTTTGCGCTGACCCTGAATGTAGGTTGCATAAAAACTGTCTTTCTCCTGGACATGCAACTTTGATAGGCAACACTTTTTTCCCCCCCAACGGATCTAGACGCATTTGTAGGGTCAATGCAGAATTTGATGCTCTACTGAGGATTGTTCTAGCAAAACTCAACTTTCCCATTTTTCACAAAAAAAGAAGGGTTTTTGAAGGATTTTAATTGTTCATCCAAAGCCGCATCGAATGCTTACGACAGGTTTTACCAAACCCAACTATTTCCCGACAAAACAAGACCTTAAAATCGACTTTTCCTCGAGAGACGCCGGCCTAGTAAAATTTTACATTGGGGTATTCAAAAGTCAACGTATCCTCTGCCTTTTCCGATCACCTTTATTAGCAATTTCTGCAAAACCACTTTTCTAAAAGCCATAATTTAAAGTCGTAGTTCATTCGGCAAGTACCTGGGGAAAAAAAAAAAAAAAAATCGTGAACGCGGGAAAAAATTCAAACTTAATGGGACTTTCACACGTTGTTCAGTAATAGTAAAATTTAATATTACCAAATTTTGGTGATGCTTAACAGAAGGCCTTGTAGTCGCCGTGGAAAAACCAGGTGAGGATAAAAACCGCGAAATTGTCGACTTTCCGTCGGTTTTTGGTGAATAACCTACGATTTGACCGGCCTGAAAGTTTTCCCATCAAAAAGGACCGAGATACACAGCTTCATAAATATACGAATTGTTGCACATTCCTCGGAAATGGCAAAAATGCAAGTTTTTATCCAATTACTTAAAGGTGGTGGAAGTGCGTGGTATGGTATGTAAAGTTCAACTTCAACAAAACCTCAAAATCAGCCATTCGACGTTACGTCAATTTTTACTTTTGCCCTGGATACCTCCGAGTCCCGTGTTTTTCGATGTATGATTCATTTTTCATAGTCTTGTCAATTGTGACCATTATGCCCGAAATAGCAATGCTATTCCAATATTGTAATTTACCATATTTGGAATGAACCCATCTGACGTGATGTGAGGCATATTTCAAATGTAGCCACTAAATGGCATCTATTTGGAAATTACTGTTGGTACCTGTATCAGATCAGTGAGAGAATAGTAATTACTCAATTATTGAGATAATATCTCAATAATTGAGTAATTTCTACTCTCTATTATGCTACTACTATATTATGCTCATTGCTGAAATGGTGACCTAGGGTATCAACGTCAGTCAAGCCCTTGAAAATGCTGACGTCATGATGGTGCCTAATGCAGGGCTCCCGAGTTTGACTCGGTAATCATCGTTGTTGAGATGTTGACATTCTGGTGCTTCTGTCAGCTCTGGGCCCATCGGTCAAAAATGTGTACCTACCTCCTGAAAAGTGGAAAAGGCAATGGTCACATCACACTGCGTGTGTTCCTACCTCAAAACCCTTTCCTTGCTATTCCTTCAAGATGCGAAGTACCTATTTGATAGAACAAACGTTCAGCCAGGTCAAATTGTAGGTAATTTAACGCTTTTTTCAAAGACCTTGGCCGTAAAATGTAAGGGAAAGAAGGTATTCAGCAAAAACCGACGTAAGGTCAAAAATTTCGCGCTTTCTCGCCTCTCCTGCTTTTTCCACAGGGTCTACAACGCCAGAAACATGGGTCAAGCATCACCAAATAGTACTACACAACGTGTTAAATGTTGTATTATTCTGTTCCAATAAGGTTTTTCCAGCTTATGATTTTATTTTTTCCTGCATCAACCACCTGCCGACTGGACTGTTTGAAAGAAAAATATTTTGTTATTTTGTGCAATAAGTGCTAAATGAAGCAATCCTCAACTAAAAACGTTCACTGAAACGAAGAATCCTAAATTATCCCAACTATTAGAATTCTCGGTTAACCTCCTTCCGTTACAATGCATTTTAAATCCTGAATCCAGCCCTGGTGTCCCCCCAAGCTTTCCTCAAACAACTGGTCACCCTACATTAGTGGAAAAGCTCCTGGATTAATGGGAAGGGTGGCTTGAAATTATGCATAAAATCGACAGTTCACTTAAGCAATTTATTGTTGACCATCAAAGTTTGTTCGGAGAGGCGTCGAATTGAACAGGAGGGCCTTTATTGCGTGTTCTTTGTCAGAACTAATCTTAGGATTTGCTAATTTGCTAATTTTGTACAGCTGTGATCATAGTGTTGATAGTTATAGTGTGCAAGACGCTGAACTTTTACTTTCGAATCACTTTTATATTAATTATTTGCTGCGAAAGACCTTAGTTTTCAATGTGAATGTACATAATTTTGTTTTAATAAAGTGTTGATAAATATTGCGTGGAAGTCATTAATAAGTCATCGTCGGTGTCATAATTCTACTATCTAGTTAGGTTTGGTGCATGTGGGAACAGTTAGGCGGTGGCATATTTTACCAAGGTGTATATTTGGCTCGCCGGCTTATCATAATACAAAATATTATTTTGTGATAGCGATATATTATGTAATCTATCTAGCTATGATAGCTCAGGGTAGGTACCTCTACTCCTCTAATAACCCCTTAGTTTGGTAGAATATGCACACTGCTAGTTCGTATTACAGGACGGTCTAACCTCGATTGGTTTGGCGTTATACGCTTTGCGGTTAAGTTTTCGATGTTTTGAAGGATCTGGAATACGAGAAGGAGCACCCATATCCAGGATTTGTACGAGGAGATAAGGAGGAGAGTGATTTTTACATATAACATTACATTCAATTTTAAGATGATTTAAAAACTGTGCTTTTTCGCGGAGGTTCAACAGAACAATCCTCTCGTCTTATTGGAATTTCTTATTTGGAATTGGAACCCAATACACACGCAGAGATTCTTCGTTGAATAGTTATTATTATTATTATTATTAGTTGTACTGATTGCTTATTTTGAACTAGACATTTTTGTTTCTTTTCTTATAGGTTCTCCCCAAAACCAAAACCAAAAGCCTGACAGACGAACTGCAAAAGGTGAAATCCCTGGACGACTCATACCGAGTGATCGTAGTATTTAATAATTTGCCCACGTACACTTTCTATAATAAATTAATAAAAAAAATCACTGATTCAAAAAATTGTGACTTTGGATTCATGCGGTATAACGTAAGTTTACGTTAGCAAGTGTGAAGTTTTTTATTGTGTGGAAATAAAGAACTGTGTAAGGGTGTACTTTTTGGGATTGAACCGAGTTGAATGGATCTGTGTGGGGAATGTGGTCCTCCAACGGCATTATAGCAGAGCTAAATATATATATTTAGCATAAAGCAGAAATTCGTCTCTGATACGTTTCTAATATGTCTCTTACCAGATATGTAACGTCTCAATGTCGATACGAAAGAGACGATCCCCATGTCTGCAACATAGACGTCTCAGAGCTGCAACGCTGAGATGTATCAGAGATGTATCTAAACAGGTGTCAGAGAGGTATCTGAGGCGTATCAGAGTTGTATCTGAGACTACGAGTCTTTCGCCAATGAGACGTTGCTGAGATGTTCTGGGTAAGCCTATGTGAGATGTCAAGAGTTGTAAATTTGGGTTCTCGTATTCACGAGATCCCATCAAAAATTGTGTGTCGCCATATTTGAAATGGCGCTAGAAAATCATTGAAATGAGGTATCTGGTTTAAAGTGAAAACATGCCCAGGCCCCTATGAGGGGGCTAAAGCGCCCTCTCATTCCTCTCGGGAATGAGAGGTCGGTGACATGCAATTGACACGCCACAGAGACGTCTCATTGCAGTCACTTTGGAGAAGTTGGTTCTACGTCGCGCCCTTGTTGTCTCTGCGACATCTCTGGTGGACGTGTCTGGTATGTTAACACTTGAATGCCTCTGAGACATCTCGAGAGCAACCATCTCTGTTTTGAAGTCTCAGAGACGTCTAATGAGACCTCTAAAGCTGTGAGACTATCTCTGCTGTGTGTTTTGTTCCCCGAATTACTTATAAGTAGGGGAACAAAACAGGAAGATGACGAGGAGTGCCTTGTGTTTGTAAGACAAGGGATAGTCCAGTCAATAGAGAAAATTCACCGTACAAAAGGTGTGGCATCTTTTTTTTTTTTTTTTTTTTTTTTTTTTTTTCATGTTTAGGCTCATAAGGTCGTCATCCCCTCCCCATTGCTTTGTTGGTAATTTTGAAAAAGCCGCCAAAAATCGGTACTTTTTTCAGTCATTTTTTTTCTAGCTCCATCCCAGTGCATGTTTTGAGATTGAAGTCTTTATATACAAAAGTTGTATATAATGTACATTTAATGTAGGCAACGAGATGTCCAATTTGTTAACAAATTTGATATAGACAGTTTTTTTTTTTGTAGAACCAAGCGTATTCGAGCTTTAAAAAAAGTCAAAATCATAAATTTAACGAAAAAAAAAAAAAAAAACTCTAATCTAATCACCTTTTTTTGCCGTGCATTTGGGGATACAGTGCTCCAATTTATTAGAGTCAGCGTCATACCAGTCCGTACCCAATGTGGTGAGGAAGGCGTCTGCAGCGTTTTTTTAATTTTTATTGTTGTTAGGGAGAATCGCCCATTCTACTACAAGGATGTCCTTCCTTGCTCACCACTAAAGCTATGCCATCTTTCCGATCATAACAGTTTGGATGGGAAGGGGCCTTCAAGGGGGAAGCCCCGGACCAGAATGAAGGGCCTGGTGGCCTCTCATCTGAAAATCAAACCCTTCCAGGGTATTGTCACGAGGACCCTATGGTGCTCTCACATCCGTGGGAAGGTTGAAGGTGGCCACATTGAGGCTACAGCAGAAGGTGTGCTATTTCTGCAGTACAAGCACACTGTTCGTCCCCACTGCTTCCACCATCAGCGCCTCCACGGACCCTGGGACAGCCAACATCGCCCACAACATCCAAATTCTTCCTCATCCTCACCGTGGGGTAGTTCCCATGGATGTATACAAAACCTTGTACGAAACACGTATATTACCTACCTAAGGAACACTGACTTCTAAATGTGCTGACTTTCAACACTTCAGTCAGCAATTTTTGACAGTCTGTTACTGTACTACGAATAAGGTAGGTATTATATCTGTAATACAGTAGTTTTAGGTAATTTCCAGGCCCATTCTCTCAATTGGAATTGTTTACTTCACGCACAACCGCAGAAATAAACATTACGGAGAAGCTACATTTGAAGGGATGAGCAGACTTGGAGGAATTTACATAATGCAGATTAGCTGAGGAATGTACCGACCGCTGAATTGACAAACAGGCAGGGAGCAGCCACCTGGCGAAATCAACTGATATTACGTCGCTTATTGCATTCCTGGCAAGCATCCGTTGAAATCCACTTGTGACTGAGTATTTCATCAATTACAGCGTCATTCGATGAATGGTGAAATTAAAAATTTTAAGGTATCGCAACAGTGCCAACCGCTCGCACTTTCACAACTTTAATTTTCCCCCTCAACCGTACAAATCATGAAATTCATGGTCCATAATCATGAAATGAATCAGAATGAATCAAAATCATGAAGAGCCGTTTCCAGAGTCTGGAACGCTTCGGCATCTAAAACAGGCCATGGGACTTGGTCTTCTGATGAACTGGAGTCATCATGACATTGTCCAATCTTTAGGTAACAAAACTTCATCATCGTCTATGGAGAACTCTTGATTGTCCCTTTCAATCCAACTTCGAACGGTGTCATTCGTGACCTCTTCCAGACTGGGTTATCATACATTTGAGGAGGTTCATTGAAAAAAGTGAATTTTACAGGAACCACAAAAAACTAGCAAATTTATTATAGCTCGTGGAACCAAACTTTTTTTTTCATATTGATCGTAATAATTATTCTTCTCGCTATCGTGTGGCAAAACTGTTTGACAATAATTAACCAATTATTAGGAATGGAAACGTGACTGGATTATTTTTTTATCGATAGACGGCGTTCAAATAACACTGAAAATGGGGTTAAAACATAAACTACAAGTTCGTACGAATGATGAAATTTATGGAAAAATTGCAATTTGAATTTTGGCGGAAACCCAAAGTCAGCTCTTATTGGTCGAAGAGTTGGCCACCACTAAAAAACTAAAAACTAAAGGATCCTTCAGTTTTTAGTTATTAATGTAGTTATTAATATCACGAATAATTTGAGTCAATACACACGATCACATTCACAACAAACCGAACACGGCTTTTCGCGTTACTCCAGTGTCACTAGTGCCAAACACCAAGAAAATCAAGAAATAATTTGAAAATCGACCTGCACTCTTGTGTCTTTCATTGGAAACCGGAACTGTTGTGGGTGATGTCAGAGTGTTGACTGACCTTGTTTTTGAATCGGCCAGAACAACTAGGTCTAATTAACTCTAATTAACTAAGTGAAAGACTTTTTGTCACAAAAATGATGTATTTTTCCCTTTTTGACTTCTAATTACATGGTACAGGATGATTTAACCCGAAATTCGGGTGCATTTCCATTCCTAATTGGTTAAAACTGTGATTAGTTACGTCAAAATTTAAATTCTGAAGGCATGGATAAAGTACCTATGTTTTGACTGATACAGATGGATAAAGTGCGTTTTGACTGTAACTATATTATAGTAGGTACCTACCTACCTTTTGACTGAATAACACCTGTACAAAAGTTGCTTTGCAGAAATAGTTGTTGAGGGATGGAACTCTCGATCTTATTGTACTACTTCAGTCGAAATTCGGCAAGATCCCTATCCGAGATTTTACAGTTGCCCTTGGAAGATCAAATTTTGTCGATATGAAGGGACTCCACGATAATCTCTCTCTCAACCAAGTCAAATTTTTAATTTTATTTTTAGTATTGCAAATTTTTTGATTTGTTTTTAATTTTTGAATGTTTGTCGTACTTTACCGGGCGTTTAGTCCCTAGGTATTATATTATTATATAAAATAATACCACGCCAAATTTTGGCGTTTAGTATTAAATGAGGAGGTAGCATCACAAAAGGTACCTACTAATCGCCTAAAATTCACATAAATTGCATTTGAATGTTGCGTATACGTAAACGGTTTACGTAAACGTAAGCGTACACTTAAACGATTAATGGAGCTTTTACTGTTTCTCGCCTGAAAAACAACCTTGAAGTTCAAATTTTCTCATTCAATCAAAACGAAGAAAACTATGGGAAACAACATCTAGACCGCAAAATAATCATATTCTGAGCATTTTACGAAGTGTCATAACATAATGTATTAGGGTAAAGCCCCGTACCTCGCCCCACTTTTCAGATTTTCCTCTCTTGGGAGACCCCTAGGGCTCTGATCGAATCGTTTTTTTTACAGATCGCTAGGGAAATAAGTTGTCTACAAGAGCCAGGTGTTGAAATGGGTTATTTCAAGTTTTCGAGTTTTCTAGAGCTAAATTTCTAAAACCCTCCAAAGTGGGGCCAGGTACGAACATAGTACCTACCTCGCCCCGGATAGGGTCGTACCTTGCTCCGCCATCCCTATTTCTCGAAATTGAGCGCTCAGAAGCATGGAAAATGAAACAAATACGTTTATTTTATATTGAATATAAACTTTAATGCATTAAACAAATTTTAATTAGAAAAACATGGCTAGGAATTGGTTGGTAACCACAACTGTATCACAAAATCCTAGAAGTATTGTCAAGGACGAATACTTTTCTTGTTAAGCTTAAAGTTGTAAAATTTAAAATTGACTGAAGTTCATAGTGAACAAAAAAATTATAATTAGAAAAATACGGCTAGGAATTGGTTGGTAACCACAACAGTATCACAAAATCCTAGGGGCGAGGTACGCACAAGGAGGTGGGGCAAGGTACGTACATACACACCAATTTTGAAAAACGGTCATGACACCCACAGATCCTATTTTTTTTCAAAAACTTTTTTTTCAGTGCTTAACAGACATATTGGACAACACATTAAACAAACAATTGTACGGAAATACGACTTAACTCAGCCCTGGGACGATCAAATGTACAATTTCCACGATCCCAAACTGGCACCTCAAAAACGTTTTAATCTTCTCCTAAGATAACAGTGCTAGATATCACAAAAAAGTTCACAGCCAATTCAAACATTTTCAGAGAGCTACCGAATCAGTGGCTCAAAGTTGTTATATCCTTTCTCTACCTAGGTAATATCACTGGTGGGGCGAGGTAGGAGCATGGGCGAGGTACGGGGCTTTACCCTACAGCTTAGACATGACTTTTTTTGAAGCGAAGTCTTTTATACGGACGCCCTCCCTCTCGCCGCTCGGGTAGTCTCTTAGTAAAAATCGTGATAGTGAGTCTCGTGATAGTGAGTCTCGCGTGACTCTCGGCTCTTCTAACTGGACCTTACATGGACCTTACAACGGTGGAGGAGGCGGGGAAATTTTGAAGCACTATATTTTTTTTGCTTTTAGCTACGAATAGGGGGGGTCGCAGACCCCCCCTGTCCGAATAAGCGCTCGGCCGAGCGGAGCGAGGCCTTATGTCTGATTAAGCGGTCTGCTTTGAGAACTCCCCCGGCCGAGCGAAGCGAGGCCCTACGGGGGGGTCTGGGGGGCGGAGCCCCCCAGCTGGGTGCGTATTTAAATATAAAAGACTTCGCTTCAAAATCGATTCAATTTAAATCGATATTTTTTTTAATATTGTGAATTACCAAGCAAATATGAATGCATTGAATTTTCTCAAGTTTATTATAAACCTAAATTTACTTTTTTGATTTACAGTAAATATTGTTGCCAAAATTGTGTGATGCCGTAGTTATTTCATCTAATAATTGGCTGTATCTTTTTGCCAGTTGCTCTAATCGTCAAAGTTATTGCAGTATTCAATTCAGCGCGAAAAAGTACTATAGAAATGATCACAAACGTTTTGAAAATTCAAGGAATTATATTTTTTCCCGAAATTGGAGGTTCTGCCCCACTGTGCGGCGGACAGACATTTCGTTTTTTTTTATTACCTAATTTCGTTTTTTGGAATCTTGAAATCCTCTTGTAACGGATAATGTCAAATTTTGAGGCCGATCTGCATTTTTTTTTTTTGTTTTCATGTTTAGGCTCATAAGGTCGTCATCCCCTCCCCATTGTTTTTAGTGTAACAGTCAATAAATTCGCGACCCCTTGGTGTGTTCTATAAAGCCTAACAGAATTGCCCTCTCCCTGACTCTCTTTGAAGATACCGTACTATTTTGTATCTAAGGAAGCTTAACAAAAAGAACAGTTTCTATTACGGAATAATGCGCCCCTAAATCATGGCGAGGTGCTCTATCACCTCAACGTGTAAGTGATTCTCAGTTTTGAAACGAGAGCCCGTGACACGTACCGGCGTGAAAGATGTTGAGCCTCCGGCATCGAAACGAGATACAAATCCCAATAAATCAGGTCGTTCCGCGTTGTGTATTAGTCACCCGGGACGAGATAGAATAATTGCTTTTCTCATGGGAGAAGGCTTAATGCGACGTGAGCCGGTCCCGAAGGCTGAAGATGCTCGTTTATCGTACCGATTACCTTGATGGTGTAGTGCCTGGTGCTATGCTTTTGAAGAATCAGGGAACTGTTAAAGTCGGGAAATGCACAGCCTGGAGTAGGGGAAGTTTATTTTCCAAACTAAAACTGATATGGTGGAAGAGGTTGTTTGTGGGGAATGCGGGTGGATAGTGAGCATACGTGGATGTGTTCCTAACACAGGCGCATTGTCTAAAAGCCCGCTGCCTCTAGTGGTTGGAGGAGTTGGGATGTGATGGGCCAGGATGGTTGTCGCAGCGTTCCTGCTCGACATGTCTAGCATTCCCCCTGTCCCCTGTGTCCTCATATCTACCCCTGTAATGTTCAGGACATCGCCTAGGCGATGGAGGTATGAAAAGCGGTAGAGTGAGTGCGACACCTTGCTCACTCGGGCCTCCCACTGATGCGGCCTTAAAGTGGATAGTGTGGAGTTACCACCTTTCCTAAATCAGGAATCCTCGGGCGAGGGGGAGCCCACGCTGCCACAGGCATGCTGCAGCGAGGTTTTACCTGTTGCGAAATGCCACCGGCCGTCCCCCTCGGTTTGGAGTTGGAATCGAGGTTGGCCGTGGTGATAGCTTGCCTCATAAGTCATGGAGGAAGCTGGGATACCAGCCCGTCATCTGGGAGAGTGAGCTAGAACACTCGGCCTCACTTGTGGTGTGTAAGCAAACAAGTACTCTTAGAACAAGGGGTCCCAATTGCAGGTCATCTGCTTGCGGATGACGGGAGAGGCACAGCCCTGGCGGGGGGCGAGCCCTCCTTAACAAAATAGACAACAACTGTCCCCTGTGTCCGAGTAGCCATCACGAGCTCACAACCCATCAGTGAGACATTACAATTAGATAGGAAGATAACATGCGATTTGCGGTCCAAGGTTGAGAGATTGTAAATCAGTCAATTGAATCAATCAACACGCCTCGGCGTTGTCAGAAATACCACCACGTGGGTGCTGCTAAGGTGACAGACCTTCAAGACGGTGTGGGCATCATCCAAGATCACAATGGCTGCACGGTGCAGCCTGCACCAGGGAATTCTCCAGGAACAGCACCAGTGACCACCCTAGCCCCTTTGAACCCCACCAGACAGACACGGGTGCAATAGAGTTCCTGGATTCCTAGGAACCGGACTCCAAGTTGGTGGCAGTGGGGAAGGAGTTCTGCAGGGACGGCCGCCGCCCGGTCAACGTTTCCTCTTCTTTAGGAGTCAGGCACTTGGAGCTTATGTGCCCAGCATGCCCACTGGCCATAAGACGTCAAGCTCTTCTGGGCACCAGGCAGTAGTAACATTTGTAGCACTGCAGGACGTCCAGGTGGTCACTAACATCGACCAGACGCAGGACCACTCGCTTCAGCTCAACTAGTCAGTTACCTAGTCAGGTACTCAGGGCTGAGATGGAGACAGCGGGCCGGCTGAGGGGTAGCTCATATAATGTACGGCCGCAATTCTGATGCAACAAGGACCGCAATTCGGATATCCTTGCATGAGAGGGGGACTGTAACTGGGATATCTAATTGGAATTTGACTGCAACTCGGAAACTGTGGGGGTGAGCAGTGTGCTTTCACTAGAGATGTCCTGATGATCCCAGTGCCCTTACCTCGATGCTGCCACCGACACTACGCCCCTCTAACATTTTCGATGGGAAAATGCACCTAGTGATGGGTCCAGGCCCCACGCTTGTGAGATCAGACAAGGAGTCACCAGGCTCTCCGCCTTGGTTGGTAAGGGGTTTACCCCCTTTACAACCAATAGAGTGATCACACATGATACCGATGCCGATCACAAAGAATACTGCTGGTAGGGGGTGACCTTGTGGCAGTTGGTGATGATGTGCGGGGATGGAGCAGCCCCTGTTCCCCGCCTGCAAAAGGCAGTCATTCAGGATCAGATACCACGGCGAATGGTGCTTCCTCGCTCAACCGCTAGATTCGAGCCAAATAACGTGGACGTGGGCGACTTCAAAATTTAATTTAATGAAAGACTGAAATCTGAGAAAGGATCATGCGAAAGAGCGAGTTCGAATTGAAAGAAAAGAGAAGCGTCCCTTTCATGCATGAAGCACCGAGCCAAAAAATGAAGCTTCGGTCGGATCAAAAGTTTCCGAATCCCAAAATCGGAGATACGGTCAGAATACAAGTGCCAGACGTGGACCATGGACAAGCTGACGCCCGTAATATTTTGGCGTGCGAGATGGACATAACCGAGGATAACTTTTTCAAACTGGGGATGAAAAACGGGGTTCTCCGACAGCTCTATGCTAGATCTCAGTTTAGTGTTTGCGAAGAAAGTTTCTTGGATGCCTCTGAAATACCTCCTAACGAATCATCAGTTCGATCAGTGGCGACAGCCAAGCCCTTGGGGACTAGCAAAGATCTTTCGGTGCCACTGCACCACAAAATGCACCTCGAATAGAGGTAAGTGTTTGGAGAACAAAGCTCTTTGTAACTCGAAATTCCATCGAAGCAACCCATGCTTAAATAAGTGATCGCACAATTGTTGACTTCGTACATGTGTTCTACACTTCAACGATTCTACACTTTATCGACTGGTGTTCCGTTATTTTACGTAATACCTAGTGACTTCATGTATTCCCTAGGGAAAGCATGTACAACACTCTAACTGAAACTTGATATACTAACTAGTCATTTCATGTAGGTACTACTTATTCTGCACAATCTAATTACATTGAACAGGGTATAGTCATTGAACAGTGATAAACTCGTTCAAGGTAGTCGCGTCGTTAAAGGTGACTTAAATCAGACCACCACCACACATGCCTCAAATGTGAGTGGGTCATTTTGAGGGTGGCGACTGGAAAAAAGTGCAATAATTATTACATTGCAAACATAGTGATTTACATTGCAATATGTAATATTACATTGCAAAGATGGTGATGATGGGAAATTTTTAATACATATGGAATACGTATTAAATTTTAGAAGAAGAGTTGGCCACCATTTTGACATTCCAGATTTCATTAAATGAAATTTTTCATTAGATTAAATTTTAATTTTTGCTGTTGTTTTGCGCATTATGCCCTGGAGACAAAGGTAATCTCACAGTTCCCTGTTAGGGTAGAACGTAGCCACTTTACTCTCAGGAGGGTTATGAGGAAAGCAGATGTGTCTTGGGTAATTGAACTTGAGCGTCTCCGATTTGCCGCGGGTAACCCCTTTCCCTCTCACACCATCCTGGCAAGGCCATCAAAGCAACACCGGTGCTACGATTGATTGCTCGGCATTACCTTTGTGCTCCTATGGGCCGTTTCATAAATTGGATTAACGCTAACAATGATTTTGGATGGGATGTTGTGGCGGACGGCTCCCTCTATGCGTTTGACTCAAGGCTTGATCACTACGATTTCAATCTTGTACCATTAGCATTATCGCGCCGTTAGCGTAAAGTTCATGTGGGTTCGTTGAAGGATTCACGATGGCCCACAATTTTCGTCTAGGACCAACAATTACTGTTAATTTCACTGTTGCAGTAAACTATCACGAGCAATATGAGCGTTGAAGGATCTTCGTGGCCTTATAGTGAACGTAGCCCAAGCAAAAACCTTAAACGAATCGATTTGTGAGAGCTTTTTATTCGTATTCTTTTTTTTTTCTCCATCCAAGATGGGAAAAGACGAGTCGGCGTAAAAGTCAGAAATTCCGATTCGGTTTGACGAGTGGAGGCTCTGAAGCGTTTGATAGGATGTTGATGGGAGGGGTGGCGGGAACAGGGCGCATCGTTAAAGCTCTGAAGCCATCAAATTGTGATTACAGAAGAGAGCATGTCTCCTCGCTCATTAGAAGTGGACCGAAAATAATCTCGAGATTAGACTTCTCCAGCTATAAATCACATGGGGGGAAGAACCTCCCTTAGAACCGAGAGATGGTTATGTAAGAGGAGTGGAACAACCAATGAACACAGTTTCTGAAATGAGGGTCATTCTTTTTGCCACCATCGAATTTCCTGCAAAATACACATCCAATTGATAAATGAGGGGAAGGCATGGCAAACAAATGACAAATTTTGGCAAAAAACGTGTATTTTCGCACATTGTTGCCCATAACTCGGGAATGGTTAGTCCGATACTAATTCTCTTTTTTTCTGGTGAAAGCGGACGGTACATTTCTGTTGAGACAACGAAGGTGCCATTGTTATGCCCAAATTTGTCATTTGTTTGCCTTGCCTGCCCCTCCCTTATCAAAGCTCAAATCAAAATCTCACACAGAATAGCTGCGATGGGAAATTTAATCAGCTTTCACGAGAAAAGAAGAAATTTGGAATCGGGCCAATAGTTTCTGAGCAACAGTCGAAAATGTTTTGAAAAAACGTGGTTTTCAGCTTATATCACCGATTGGGCGTTTTTTGTTTTGGTTAAAATTCGTTTTCTAGGTTCCTATTTGACCTACAGAGCCGTACCTGAGCTCAAATTGTAGCAAATTTAATGCATTATTGATTATATAATAGCACCTACTCATACCGCTAGGATGCATCGTTTAGGCGCCGTGAGGAAAAAAAAACTAAACAAAATTGCGAAAGAGCTTTATTTCTTTTTGTTTTTTAAAATTTTACCCACTTTCAAGCTTAACTATTATACGTACGCCAAAAATGAATAGGGACACTTCT
This sequence comes from Pilophorus perplexus, assembly GCA_955831195.1. Taxonomy (NCBI): domain Eukaryota; kingdom Metazoa; phylum Arthropoda; class Insecta; order Hemiptera; family Miridae; genus Pilophorus; species Pilophorus perplexus. Next base: position 7,133,327 of record OY037013.1, on the reverse strand, counting down.
GTAGGAACACATTGTGAGCTTCATTTTTTAAACGGATGATGTTTCTGTAGGACTTACCAATTTCGAGTTAGGAGCGAAAATACAAAAAAAACTGACCTTTTTCGGCCCCCTTCCCCACCACCCGTTCAGCTCGTTGGGTCGGGGATTTTTAATTTTCTAATCACGCTATGGGTCTAAACACATCGGTAGTATTCATACATCTTTAATCAGACGAGTAGAGCTACTGTTGTGATTCCCGTCACGGACCGTGAATTACCGTGGTATAAGCTGTAAATCGGCCCAGATTGCGAACAGCGCGGAGGCCCTGGCGTTTTTCTTGTCCGCCTTAGTTTATTTTACATAAAACCATATTATGGTTTTAGTATGAATATGCCAGATAGCAAGTTTTTTTTTGGATTGGAGGGAAACCTCTGAAGTGACGGAGGAGTTGGAGGGCCTTTTTTATCCTCTGGTTGCTTACTAACTCTTGCACCTTATCTATACGAATCTCGTGATTACACTGTCCACGTTTTCCTCATCAACTGTCTCTGGTGAGCCCAGGATGTTTCTTTGACGCCTCGTGGATTTCCTCACCTTTCAACAACAACAGCTTGGACATCGCGCTTCCGAAACTCTGCCAATCACAAACATTGATTTCGGATGATTTAGATAGGTACACTAAAATCACCTGGTTTGGGTCCTGTACCTACAGAAGCCACTTTCTTCAGTTGATCGCCTGTTTCACCATCTGGCAGCAAAACACTCCTCTTGGGAGTACATCGTCTCCTCAAACTTCTCTGCTAGGCAATCCCCCCTCACACAACAGCGTTGTAAGAGAGGTATACGCGTGAACTCCTCCTTTCCAGGCTGCCTCACGTAGGTATTACAATTCATACATGACTGAAGTTTGATTCCATAATAAGAACTTTATTGGTAAACATTTACATAGGCCTCAGGGGCCCTTAGGTTGAAAAATTAATATAATAACATAATTAATTTGACTTGAATTATGGCCAAGTTTAATTACTTTAATTTAACAACTAATTACATTTTATTGAAAGTACAGCAGAAAAACAGAAATAAATCAAAATAAAATAAAATTTTTGGAGGAATGAAATACAAACATAAAAAAAAAAAAAAAAAAACAATGGTCAAGGATGCCGGTATGAGATGTACCAAACTTAGGGCTGGGCCACCCATGACCCTCACAAGAACGCCATAGGCTTGGGCCTACAACAATACAAGATTAGGCATTGGGGCCCGGGACCGGAAGGGTCCAAAAGTGTTGCTCAATGAGGCTATGGAACTGGGATATCGTAGAAACAGTCCGGCAAGAAAGGCGATGCGCATTCCACGTACGAGCTCCAGCGATACGCAATGAGAGATGGTACCGTACCATCGTAACGATGGGGGATCACATTTAGAGCATGAAACCTCATGAACCTTTCAGGTATTCGGGGCAAGGGCTCCCACCGTACAATGGTCGACAGATGAACAGACACACGAATATTGAAGTGGTCGACCATAGGACAGCCGACAAGTTCCTGAGAGTATGGAGTGATAATATCACCATAATATTATTATGGTCGTAGCTCCTTATTGAAAAGACGTATCGCACTACCGAATTCTAGCACACCTGGAGACGCTGAATTTGCTCAGAGGTCAAGTTTGTAAAAAATATCATGACAGGAAGACTCTCGAGTTCCTTGGACTAATTCTCAAAACTGTCGTTTATTAATGCATATTATTAAAAAAAACCTAGACTTGTTATAAAAAGGCTTTTCACAAGGCGATTTAACAAAACGGCATCGACATATCCATAAATCCGATATAGCATATCTCCTTCCATATTATTTTAAACTTTGAACTGAATATATAAATATATTGGTAAATGGTGCAAATTAGTTATCATAATTTAGAAACATAATAATAGAACCTATTATATTAGAAAACTTCTAATATAATATAATATAAATTTTGAAATATATTATATTTTAAAAGTACAATAGGTGTTGGGAATCAGTACGTAACAGAATAATGCCCTAGTTGGACTCAGTAAGGTCTATGACCGAGTGAGTAGGTTTATTGTTTTGGCTTCACTTTTCTGCACTAACCTCCCTTTTTCAATTTTGCATTGTATTCGAGTTCCCGTCCCGTTTGTATTTTGAGAAGTCAATTTTGTGCAATTTAAATTCGTTGTGCGGTTGAACGCTGTAGTAAATCGTCCTTTGTAAATCGGCCGTGTTTTCATTCGCCCTGCTTCTGTCCCTTTTTTGGTCGGTTCGCGACAAATTTGGCATCCCTTGTGGGGATTGGAAGCACGGGTTTTCTGCAAAAAACTACGCCGAAGGACGACGTTCACCAACGGAGCAGAAGACTTCGCCCGAAGGGATAAGTTGAAACCTTTTTAACGTTCCTCAAGATTGTTCCCTACTTGTGTGTCGTTGATAGGTGAACATGGTCAGGGCCACGGTTAAGAGAGGGGCCTGTCGGGCAGTGTTCAGTAAGATTTACGGCGCTCTGTTGCTGATGTTGGAAGCCGAAAATGTCGATATTACGGCGTTCCAGGCCAAGTTCAGAGTACTAGAGACGAAATACCGTGAATTGATTCTTCTGAACGATCGCGTTATTGACGAAATTTGTGAGCAGGACCCCCCACTGTCGGACGATGAGTTGGAAAGTCTTTTCGTTGTCGAGTCTGAAAGTAACACGGCCTACGACGAAAAATTTGAGGTTGTTAGACTAAAAGTTGAGGCCTTGTCACAGCCAACCCCTTCAGTTGTGTCCTCGGAGTCCCACCTTTGCTCTGATAGTGGAAAAAAGACGCAACTCAAATTGCCCAAATTCGAATTTAGGCCTTACAGTGGAGAAATCTCTCAATGGATAAATTTCTGGTCCCAGTTTGAACCAGTGCATCAGGATGCGACTCTCTCCGGGGAAGAAAAGTTCCAATATTTAATTCAGGCTACCAAACCTGGGTCCAAGGCAAGGGCGCGAGTTGAAAGTTTTCCGCCTTCTGCTAAAAACTACACTAAGGCCATTGAGCAGCTAAAGGCAAGGTTTGGGCGAGACGAGCTTCTTATTGAGCATTATGTACGGGAGCTGTTGAGCCTGGTGTTGTTCAATGCCACCGGTAGGACTGCTTATGGTCTGGGTGAGCTGTCGGACCGTCTTGAGACTCAGCTGCTTGCTTTGGAGAGTCTGGGGGTTACAAGCGAAAAATACGCCTCTATGTTGTATCCCCTAGTTGAGTCCGCTTTACCGGAGCGCGTTTTACGTGACTGGGAGCGTTACCGTCGGGATGTTGTATTGAAGACTGGGGATAGTGATGACACACCTGGAAATAATCCTGACAAGCTGATTCTGAGATTGCGCGCTTTCCTCCAAAGCGAAGTCGAGAGTGACGAGCGAGTCCACCATGCGCGGGAAACGTTTAAAAATTCCAATGACGGCCGAGCACCTAAATCCCCTACTGGAAAACCTGTTCATAAGGGAAAAGTAACCACTGCGGCTGACTTGGTTGCTGTTGACAGGAATTCCGAAGGTGTCAAGTGTATTTTTTGTGACAGTACCCAGCACTCCAGCGAGTTTTGTATCAAGGCCTGTGAGATGAGCGCAGATGATAAATGCCAGTTGTTGAGGTCCAAAAAGCTGTGTTTCAGGTGCTTGGCAAAATTTCACGGTAAGCGACGCTGTCAAAGAAATGTATGTTGCCTGTTCTGTAAGGGTGGCCATAGCACTTCCATGTGCTTGAAATCCAAGGAGGATAAAACCAGGGAGGAGACACCCCCGTCCCAACCGGGAAATGAGGTGGAACATTCGTACAGCAATGTGAATTGTGCCCCTGTACTGATGCAAACCCTCAAGGTTCGAGTTAAGGGTGATACTCCTGTGACTGCTAGGCTTTTGATAGATACAGGATCACAACACAGCTATGTCACGCGAAGGCTGGCAGCACTGATGAACTTGAAGCCTATCAGAAAGGAAAATTTGGTTCATGCCCTTTTTGGAGGTTCCACAACAAGTTCAGTGTCACACCAGTGTTATAGGATCCGTGTGCAGAGTCTAACAGGCGAATTTTCCTGTAATTTTGAGGTGTTGGATTCTGAAAGTATTTGCCACGCAGTGCCTGCTGTTCCAAGTGGCCCTTGGGTGACAGACCTGAAAGACCTGAACATTCCAATATCTGACACAGAGGAGGGGGCCATCGACATACTTGTTGGTTCTGATGTAGCTGGTCGTTTGTTCACTGGTGGAAGGCATGTACTGAGTTGTGGGTTGGTAGCCCTTGAGACAAGCCTTGGTTGGACCATCATGGGCCGAGTACGACATGGACCTTCAAACTACATGCTCAACGTTTCTACCCTGTGTGCACTTGATCTCTCTCCTGCACATATCTCGCGACTGGATGTGATCGGCATAACGGATCCGGCGGATATCAGCACCCAGCAGGAGGCCAAGAATGCTGATCGAGATCATTTTCTGAAAACTGTCAGAGTCCTTGACGACGGGCGTTTTGAGGTCAGTCTTCCTTGGTTAAGTGGTCATAAGCCCTTGCCACGCGGGTACAGGTTGGCTAACAGCATTTTGAAAGAAATACCACAAATTAACTGTTATTACTGGAGTGACTCTACCACTGCATTGAGTTGGATACGCCGTGAGGAGCCATGGGGCGTGTTTGTGTTCAGTCGGGTTCGTGAAATCAGAAGTCTCACCAAGGTGGAGGATTGGCGACATGTGCTGGGTATCGCAAACCCGGCTGACCTTGCCAGTGGAGGATGTAACCCAGTGGCCCTCCTGGAGTCAAAATGGTGGGAGGGACCTGAGTGGCCGCGAGGCCCTCCATCTGCTTGGCCTTCTTCAGAATGTAGTGCCAACGAAGAAGAAATTCTTCAAGAGAGAAGAAAGACTGAGGTTGCTACTGTGAACTGCCCCCTACCGCTGATGTCATCTTCGTTCAATAGGTTTTCTCCATATTCTCGCATTTTGAAGGTTACTGCTTGGATGATTCGTTTTTTGCCGAATAAGTATTCCAAACGAGAGATTATTAATGGGAAACATACTGTAGCTGAAATTGAACGAGCTGAGAGATGGATTTTGCGAATTGTACAGGAAGAGTCTTTTGAGGGTGAAAAAGCTGTTGCTCTGAAGAAGCTAAAACCTAAGGTCGACAGACATGGACTGGTACGACTCAGAACGCGGATTTGGGCCAGGAGGGATAGTGAAGATTTTCAATCGCCAATTATTTTACCGCCCAATCAAGAGACCGTCTCAAATGGAGTTCCCGATCTGGATCTCGTGGACGCCACAACGTTGAAAAGGAAAATTCGGATGAGACTGAAGCTGAAGATGGAACTCCGCAACCGCTTAAGGAGTGAATATTTGGGCCAGCTGATTCTGTCCACCGGAGGTTTTAAAGACAGAAGGAGCCCCGTCGTCGGTGAGGTGGTACTCATTGGGTCTGAAGAGAAACGTTTGGAGTGGCATCTGGCCATTGTGGAAGAGCTCATCATCGGAAGAGATGGAAAGTGCCGAACTGTGAAACTCCGAACTTCGAGTGGCCGTCTGACCAGGGCCATACAGCACATCTTTCCGTTGGAAATTTTTCCCGAGCCATCACAACCGGTATTGATACCTGCAAATGAGGGTCACCGTGTGGAGGATCACCCAGACATCCCTGAAGATTCCACGGAAGAGGAAGACAATCTTGCTGCAGAAGAGCTTAACCCAGGACTTCAGGCGGTGCGGCCAAAAGAGAAGAAACCCAGGTGTGTGGTGAAGAAGTGCCAAACGCGATGTGGGCGCCAGGTCCGCTTGCCAGTTCGATTTGAGACCTAGTAGTTAATTTCTTTCTTTTTGTCTTGTAGCTGGTTAAATTCTTTGTTTGGGGATTATCCTGTAGGAGTAGTGCTCAATTCAGATTGCTCAGAGTTTGTTTTTAATGTGTTGAAGTTCTCATATTAAGCAAATTTTCTTTGTTTTGATGGAAGTAGGTATAATTTGTTGTCCCAAGTCTAGTTTCTAATTTTCACGTTTGTTAGCTTGGATTTTGCCATGACTTTCATTATGTATATCTTTCAATTTGTAGCTTCTTGCCTAAATTAATCATTATTATGAGTCGGTCTTCTCCTCATGGTGGGAGTGTGTTGGGAATCAGTACGTAACAGAATAATGCCCTAGTTGGACTCAGTAAGGTCTATGACCGAGTGAGTAGGTTTATTGTTTTGGCTTCACTTTTCTGCACTAACCTCCCTTTTTCAATTTTGCATTGTATTAAAGTTCCCGTCCCGTTTGTATTTTGAGAAGTCAATTTTGTGCAATTTAAATTCTGTGTGCGGTTGAACGCTGTAGTAAATCGTCCTTTGTAAATCGGCCGTGTTTTCATTCGCCCTGCTTCCGTCCCTTTTTTGGTCGGTTCGCGACAATAGGTATTAAGTACTATAAATAACATCGATGGCTTAGAGCAGGTTTTTCGTGTTTTCCTCATATCTGACCGAAATTATACACCTTTAGGAATCATCATTCATCAATCACCTCAATTGTACGTTATCCGCTCTATACCTGTACACACGAAAGTATCCAAATCTAAATTCCTCCGCCTTTGACCGGAAGCGACGGAAAATATTGTTCATCGTTCCGATCATCCCATCACTATCCGAAGATCACGGTGTTATGCGATAGCCTCAAACCAGTAACGCGATTTTGAATTGTAAATCAGGCGGCACCGAGTTCATACTGCGGTTTGGTCTGCCATCAGCAACGCATCGGGGATTCACAGCTTGAGAGAATAAAAAAACTTTTTCAATCCCCTCGGCTTTTCTGTCTGATCCTCCCACAAATCTCACAACGTCTTCAAACTGCACCCGAAAGCCGGAGTTCTATCTCATACATAATGCATCGAACAGAAGAAGAATCGAACGAAGAATTACATCTCACGGGCATAGAAAATTTCCGAAGGTTTCTCATGACGGGACAACTGGTGGCAATCATAGACCTCTCGATGGTGGACTAGTATAATGTACTATTATTTGGAAGATCAACCTTAATTTTAATTATTTTGAGGGAAAGTATGTATAAAAATCCCTCGATTTGTCCCCAATTTTCTCACAATAAAGACTCTCTAATTGTTCATATTGTCTAAGATCATTCACTCCTGGTTATCCATGCCCCTCACATCTATAGGTTCCCAGGTTCATCCTACGTCCTTCATTTACAACCTCTTATGTCTCGAAGTTTAACAGCGGAAATGACCGGGTTAAGGTGGAACTTAGCGGTAATAATAGACGAATGATATGATTATGACCGCAGGCTACGATGCAATCACACTCCAACGTGTCTATTTCCATTGATCAAATCAGATCACCTTTTTTTTTTTTTTTTTTTTTTTTTTTTTTGGTATTTTGTGAGCTTGCACGATACTCAGTGTATTCATCGGTTATTTCGAGAAATGAGTAAGATCGTATTCCTGAGGCCATTGTATACCTCTTTTTTTTTCCCCAAATATTGACCTCCAAGAGTCAAATCACAGAAGCTCAGGTTACAAAAAAAAAAAAAAAGTACTGGCCAAATCCGTCTGCTTTAAAACTGGAATTTTGAGCTAAAGGGATTTTCAACGATGAATAGAAATTAAATGTTTACCAACTTGTAGTGGAAAGTATTGTTAATTGAATTTCAACTCAACTGTTAGGAATGATCTCAATAGGATGTGAATAATTCTGACAACAATTATTGTTGTCCCCTTATTATAAGGGGAATCACAAAAACGCAGAAAATGTAGTCAGGGTTTATTATTTTAGTGTATAACTTGTGCACAAATTTTATTCGGTCAGAAAAATTCAAGTCATAGGGAAAAACGCTGCAAATTTTACACAAGGGTTTATTATTCTTTGATATAGGTTAGTTGCGCAAAAATTATTTCTGTGTCAAAAAAAAGTTGGAAAGAAAAATTTTTTGGATTTTTTTTTTCAAACAATTTTTTTTGGAATTTTTTTTGAAAAAAATTGTTTTTTCAAAAATTCTTTATTCTCTACTCGAAAAATATTTAACCTCCTGGGATCCTTCAAAAATCCCAATTTTAGCACCATGAAAGCCCTATAGATCGCAACAGTGAAATCGGATCGCTGCGGGACCCCAAAAAATGGATTCTACGTCCAAAAATACTTCGAAAACGACACCTGACTCGATCCCATAGCCAAAAGCCTTCAAAAACCACCTTCTGTAGCCCCATTTTAGCCCCATAGCGCCCCACGGGTTTGGGCGATCGGACTGAAAACCTTGCGGGCACAACTAGATGGTAAACCGAGTATTTTGTCAAAATTTCAGATTTTTAAAAAAATTCCTACTGCCCAAAACGGCCTGGACGGCGGACGGACATTTCGGATTTAGAATGTAGACCTCTTGAAACGGATAATGTCAAGTTTTGAGCCCGATCGGAGTCGTCGACCCGCGTCGCGAAAACAGGTGTATTATTCCAAGAATAATAAACCAAACCGCTGCAAATTTTACACTAGGGTTTATTATTCTTTGATATTGGTTACTCCTGCATAAATTTAATATCGTCAATGAAAAAAGTTTAGAAAAAAAATTTTTTTCAACACATTTTTTCAAGTTTTGTTTTTTACTTGAAAAATATTTGACCTCCTGGGATCCTTGAAAAATCCCATTTGTAGCGCCCCACGTGTTTGGGCGATCGGGCTGAAAACGTTGCGGGCACAACTAGATGGTAAACGAAGTATTTTGTCTAAATTTCAGATTAAAAAAAAAGAAAAAAAAAAAAAAACCTACTGCCCTAAACGGCTCGGACGGCGAATGGACATTTCGTTTTTGGACTCTAGATCTCTTGAAACGAAGGATCTCAAATTTTGAGGCCGATCAGAAGTTTCGACCGGGCCCCCCCTAGCCCCCCCGCGAACGCCTATGCCATCCACTGTCCTTCTTTATATTTTACGAAAACTTTTTAACAAATTTTTACATGATTTCACGTGATTGAACAAAAATCTCAACCGTTTGCTCTTCACTTGGCTGTTAGGCCTTGGCATTTAATTGACAGCAAACAAACCACTTTCTACCATAACTTGGACCTAATCTCAACTTTCCAAAATTCGACTTATTAGCAGTTTTTTACGTTTTCGCCCCACTGTGCCCCGTCACTAATACATTCGTGAATTATTCCAAGAATAAAACTAAAATGAGGGGGAAAATCGGAGACAAAATATCGAAAAATTGACCTACCATCTTACATTTTGGGAGAACGGTCCTCTACTAACAGTGATTTTGAGTTTTGGGCGAAGGCTCAGTTGGACGTGTTGTGAACTCGAATGAACAGGAACGAAGTCGTCCATAAGATGTTAATGGGCACCGAAGTATTATGGAGGCCCTTCTCGCGCTAATTCGGAGTGGCGCCTGCCCTTTCAGACAGTTCGAGAGGCCCTTATCAGTGGATGGGCGCCTTCGTTGAATGAGGTTGACGGTAGGGCACCTCCACATAACTTCCGGATGCTGATTGTCGATATGAGCCACTTACCTGCCTCCCCGTAGACCTTAGGGGAACACACTGAAACAACATGAAGGTGCATTGAGCCACAAGTGATAAATGACCCCCAAAGCTCCATATTGTTCTACGGGCGACACCGGCTGGACGGCCGCAACAACGTCGCCAAACCTCCATTTAGGGAGGCTGTGTTCGTACAGTCGCAAATCACTCTACCTACTCGAGAACCTTCATGTCTAGACAGGGCTGTGGTATTAGGAGACACATGTCAAGTATGAGGGCCGTTCGTAATTGCTTGTGATTTAGACAAGTGGCGCTCAGTGAACCTGTACGCAATTGAATTTGAAACGTTCTATATTTTCAGTGGATTTTGTTTTATTTTTCTTAGAATGACAAGAATCCAAACGGGTTGTTTTTTGAGTACCTTTGAGTGGTAGTGTTCCTGAATCTGATTTTACTATCTTGTTTTGTCTATGCCGAAGATTCGAAGCAAACCCCATGTTCTTACATCCCAGGACCAAAGTATGACTAACGTAGCTTTTGGGGATAATATGACCCTGTTCTCGTGGGCCTATCGAACTGTATGAAATCTGTAAATTTTACAGTTCGGTTTTTCGTTGGATTCAGCAGCCCCCCCCCCCCCCCCCCCCAAAGAAAAAATACAAGTCAAAACCAAGCTCAACTGCTATCGACTTCTGAAAATTGACCAACTGAGGAGTTTACTTTCAAAACGGCCTATATCCACTTTTGCTTTTTTCTGGGAAATCGCAAAAAACTCTTAACGAGCAGGATAGAACTGATCCAATTTTCAAAATTACCAAATTAGTTCGGTCTTAGATCTCTAAGAAAGTTCCCGAAACGTGAGATTTCTAAACAAATATTTCAGGGAGTTACAGCCATTTTCAATTTGGATAAGAGCCGTTTTGGTGTGAAATTTGGATATAGGCTCTTTTGAACGAAAACCGGGTGAAAACCTGACAAAAATACATATTTCTCCAAACATTTTTATACATTTCAAAGTATATAGGTAACATAAATAACACATCCCCGTATAATTTTTAATTGACCCTTCGCGCAAACACCGTGGCATGACCCGAATACTTAAATGATAAAAAATAAAAAAGTAAGTACCTTTTTTTGTTTTTTAATTTTTTTTATTAATGCACACGTGAATTGAACGATGTGTGACTAAATTAATATTAGAATAATGATTGATGAACTTGAGATCACTAAATTTTGATTAGAAACACGATTTAGATGTTTTAATGGTATCCACAGTCACAGAATTTCATCAGAAAATTCATTTAATGAATTTAAGTGGGCGAGAAGTCAAGGCGAAGTCAAGGCGCGAGAAAAATCCGTGGGAATAGGGAGGAATCCGAGTGGAAAAGGGCCGAAAACACGGGCGACGCGTTCCTGGAAAAATGGGGAACCGAGAACAAGGACGCACAGTGTCTAACCTAAGTGCAAAAGACGCGCCAAACAAAATCAGCTGTTTGGCGCGGAAGTTGAGGTTTGAGTTCCAGCGTCCTGCATTGTGCTGCCATCCACCGGGTAACCGTGAACTTATTTGAAAATTCGGAGGGAAACCACTCATTTGGATGAGAGCCCTTTTGAAAAAAAAAAAAATCTCAAGCGTTGCATTTCAGATGGATAAGGACCGTTTTGGTGTGAAAAAAGCAAATTCTTACATAGGGAGGATGAAAGCCGTTTTGGTCACAAACTGACTTTTCAAGTCACTGTTTAACTAGGATAAAAACACTTTTGACCACAACACAACGCGTAGATCGATGGGGCTCATCCTAAAGATTCTGAAAATGCAAAAAAAAACGGAAAATTGCAAAAATGGATATAGGCCGTTTTGAAAGTAAACTCCTCAACTATTCAACCCAAATTGACCTCGGAATCGTTGTTTTTTATGGTTCAACACCATTAGACTTGGATAACTGTATGCAGAAAATACATAAAAATTGAAATAACGTAGCTCCCAGTATTTTTGTCTTCCCAGATTTGCCAAATCGCGTGCGACTCCTAGTGGCGATGAACTGTTTTATGAAGTATCGATTGATGTGTAGTTTGAACCATACACAATATTGATTTTTCTTGTCAAATTAAGAACATTAAATGTAAGTAAATGTTACTGGTTCTAATAGGTCTTAGAAACTAGTTTCCTATTTTGATGGTCAACAAACTCAACCTATTACGTTGTATGGCAGGGCAAACTGTTGTGGTATTGAAATAAGGATGCATTTATGGGAAAGCACATATGGTAGTAGCTTCTACCGATAAATAACGGAATAACATCTCTATATAACTCTGCCCTATCTTCCACTGAATCTCTATCGTCGGCGTGATAACCTCGACTTGTTTGCATTCGAGATGAGTCGGAGTAGGTGTTTTGTTGGCAAGAGGAATCAACAGCTTTGCCGAATGGGGCTGGCAAGTTCGTGCCCTCCCTATCCAATTACCATAGATACAAATGGGGTCGAGCCCGCTACTGGTACTAACGGCATCAGTATAGAAATTCCCCATCTACTCGCCCACTCTTGTGGTACGGATTTAACAGCACCGAGTTGAGCCTCAGGAGGCAAATGTGATTACGGAATGGTTGTTTGTGCAACAATATTAAAGGTTGATCTGCCTCGAAATGAATATTCATCGACGCTGTCAACGTCCGAAAAAAATTTAATTTGTGAGCACTAGACCAGTTAATGCGTTCATCTCCTGTAAACAATAGTTCACTGCGCGGTGTTGTGGCAGATGCAGCCAATCCATTAACGACAATCCCTTTAGCAGATGCCCGTCAACTTTGACGGATTTTGATTGTTTCGGCGCTTGTTAAGGTGCAAGCTGCTGATATATCTGTTCGAATCAACAGGGGAGACGGAACTGGGCTGTACGATGGAGATCACAGATAAGTACATCGAGGCGTGTTGGTTTTTTTTTTTTCAGTGGGGTTGGCACAGTATTGGGTCGAATAGTGTTCACCAGGTAGAATCGATCTACCTACATTTTTTTAAAGGATTGATGCACGTCGGATGACGGGGTAAAAAAATAAAAATGTTTCAACCATCTGCTTCTCACTTCATGTCTCTATAATGGGTATTCTTTGAAAAAAAAAAAAAAAAAAAAAAAAACATTCCTGAGTATTAGTGAAAGTTACTTAGGTACCTACTAACTTAACCGCTTCCCCAAAAACCATAAATAAATGGCCATTATACAATTCTAAATTTATTTAGAAAATGTATAATTTTTAATCAGGTCATCTAATTATTGTTAAGGAGAAAATACTTAAGAAGCACATTGACCGCCAAATTGACATTTTGATAAAATGATTTTTGCATACCAGTGAAAACGTATTTTCATCGCCATGAAATGGAGATCTTAACACATAAAATAGGAGAAAAAAAGATGTTATGTATGCGTATAATTAACATAATATTATTATGTTAACTATACCTACCAGATGTCATTAACATTACTTATGTATGATCTCGTTCGGATGTTTTGTTGTAGGTTTTTGGGATGGAGAGCGGTGGATTCAAGTGACAGTGACACAGAGAGTTCAGACGACGACGTTTCGTTCAGCGACTTGTGTCCTGTTGATGGCATAATATAAGTAATTGATGCATTCGGGATTACACACATGGGTAATTGTTTACTATTACTTTGTCACCTTCAACTTGTTTGCTACTTGAATATGTTATCAGCAATGGCCTACAAACGACAGATAAACATGTTTGTTGGCCCGGATAAGTAAAAAAAGTAAGATAGCTACTTACTTTAGAAGTCGTCTTCAGATGAGGTACTGGCGTTGGAGTCCGGAGATGTTTCACAAGGTGGCGATTGGGTATTGTCTTCGCCGTTGTACAAGTGGCCAATGGCTTTAAAAAGAGCGTGAATACAGCTATTGTACTCTGGATATGTTCTTCTAAAGATAAATTCTGCAAGGTGCCCAACTAGATGATGTTTCCTGTTCCCGTACCGCGGCACAGTACCTGATCTGAAGACGACTTCTATCTTACTTTTTTTTTACTTTTCCGGGCCTTAATAAATGTAAATTCTTTATTAACAAACATAAATATGTCAAATGTCTTCATACTAAAAAATTTAGAGGTGACAAAGTAATAGTAAACAATTACCCACACATGAAAGGTACGCTGCTCAGTGCAAAACGGCCATATTTTGGGGAAAAAAAAGTCTCTGAAAACCCCATAGGAAAACCTATAGGAAATTTGACGCTGATCACGAATATGCCCCATATACCTAAAATGGCTTCTTAGCCCTATTTTTTCCAAAATACTTTAAAAAAACCACGATTTTCAGTAAATTTTCCAGTGTTGGAGCCAAGTAAGGATTTTCCTGAAGTTTGAACACGAAGAAAAGTTGTCGAGCAATAAATTTGGCGTCGGTTGAACACCCTAAAATTGAAAATTTCTTCTCGAAGTCGGAAAATTGCTGAGTCAGATTAGTTATTTGCATGACTTTGTAAGGTAAAACAATCTGGCCTTTTAAATTAAATTTTGTCTCAAACGTTCTAAAAAAAGGTCCTGACTTCGAATATTTATATTTGCCTTATAAGGGAGGGGGGGGGGGGGGGCAAATTCTAATCTCCCGAAGAACCCTATTGGTAAACAAATATAAATCAACTTCTTGAATTCAATTCTCTGCCTTGATTATGGAATTCGACAAAGTAAGCGAAGTCGATTCCGTCATCCATGTTGAGAAGAGGTGACAATTCAAATAGCAAGAGGCACGAAACCAGCATTTCTCTTTGGAAGAGGCGTTTGAATAATGTAGAAGGAAGATTGATACAGTGGGAAGCAACCAACAGATAGAGGAATTGAGTGGTGAGGCCAGATGAAGCAGACGAGAAGTCTCTCTTAGAGAGACCCATCATAGTTAGCAATTCAGGCTGATATCAGACAAAGTGACTCATTTGCAACCGGCTTGATAGAAGTCAGGCTGTAGGCAAAGGAGATGAGAGTTAAGCAGAGGAAACAGAGCTGTAGTCTCTAAGTGGATGGAAATCACAGTCGCTTTCTCCCATTGTGAAGGCATCCTACGGTGGAATGCGATTGACACCGGAGTGTCTCAGACGGCGATCGGGTAGTTGAGAAGACCTGAGGACCCGAAGAACTTCAAAATGAGGAGAATAAGGTGCCTGATTACACGAGGAAATTGTCAAAGCGTGCGAGAGAAATTTTAATCCACGTTGCCTGTGTGATAATGAAATTACCCACCCTCAGGTTAAGTGAAATTGAGGTTGGGGACTCGAGGGAAAATCTGTGAGTCTCGCAAAACCTGCCTTGGGTGAAGGTACACATATAATACGGTAAGGTGACCCATAAAGATTTTTCCTTCAACCTGACCACCCCTTTTCCACCACTACAGTACACTTACCAACCCGACCAAAAACTCCTTTCATATCCTTCCACCTTTCTCCGCTTCCCTCGGAATTCGTAATGGGCCCTTTTGAAAAGGGGGCGAAGGGCTGACGTTAATCACTTGTTTAACTATTCAGAAGGGCCTCGACTCGACCCGGACGACCCTTTTGGGTGCACACAGGGCGACTCCGTGAAAAGGGTGACGTCACCTTGAAGGAAAACGTAGAATGGGAGATGCACTGTAGACTCTGCAGAGGCTTTGAAGACAACGGGCCTCAAACAAACAGAACGTAGTCACCTATAACACGCTAATGGGTACCTAAGCAGAATAGGCCTTTTCCTGTCTCGACGGCGCCTTTCAGGCCATTCAAGAAACCCTTATCAGTGAACGTGCGCAAATGGGCCAGGAGTCAGACAACCTTCTAACAAAGAGTAAAGACTAAAAGTGAATAATTAAGAACGAAGGTTCCAGCATATTCAAGACGGTCAAAATTCCAACTAACGGACATCGACGAAACAATTCTTGGCCGATAAAAGACAAATTATTTATTTCAGTTCGATGGCAAAAATGTGGATTTCTTGATCAAATGGGGCACGGCTGAAGAGTCGTGTATATTCTTACTAAAAGATATACGTGTATACACGTTTCAATCAATCAAACAGTGTTTTTTTACTGCCAAAGCCAAACTAGGTAGTAACAGCAATCGTCATAAGAGTATATTACATTAAAATCAACCTAAAAACTAAACAAACGACTGTAAAAGTCAGACAATTCAACATAATAATAATACTGAGTAGAGAGATCTCGCCAAGAGAACCCAAACAAAAACGACATAATAATATTATGTTCAACATAATATTTTTGACATATATTTATGTTATATCTTCTAAATATTATTTTCAAATAGCAATAAAAAAATCATATAAAAAATTAAGAAATAATAAAAAAAACGCGAAAAACAGAAAGCACATACGTGAATGCCTACATTAAGGTCTTTCACAATTTCCGACCGATATTTTTTAAAATTATGTCACGAAACTTTGAGAAATTCCGAATTTGAGGTTTTTCTCAACAAAAGGAAAGGTCTTTAACGAGTCGGGGGAAGTATTAAAGAGGGACTCACGGGAAAAATCCACGAAGAAAAAATTGCGTTGACTTCTATTCAGTCAACGCAATTTTTTCTATGAGAGGAGGTGATACGTGCATCTTTTTTTTTCAACGGGGTTATGTAACAAAATCCTAATTTTCTGGAAAACGCAAAAAAAGCTTCCCCAGTTCCTCAAAACTTGAAAATGTACCAATTTTCGGCCATATTCCTCTATTATACGTTTATTCACACTTGTTTAAATTGTCTGATTTTTCGAAAATGTTCAAGTGTACCAAATTGCAGTGTTGAATTTGGTCACACAGCTCCTTTAAAAAAAGCTGCTATTTCCGGTCAAAATAGTTGGAAGAGGGATATGTCTAACATAGCCCCCTTCAATAGAAGTCGAGATTTTCGAGAACCTTAGCTCTGGATCACTTACGTTCCAAATTAGTTGAAACTGCCTCGCCCTCCCCTAAAGGATGCGTGCAAAACTAGGTAGGATTTTGATTTTTTCCAATTTTTCCCCTTTTTCAATTTGCGGGGGTAGGGGGGGTTCGATTACCTTAAAGAGGCGAGCACTTATCTGAACGCTTTAGAGAGGTCGTGAGGTGTACAGCAGGTAAACATACATACAATTAGTATGTCATACTAATACGAGACTGCGTTTCTTGTAGTATCGGAACCGCGAGCGAGTTCACTCCCATTACGCTTCACAAACTTTCGACACTCGTACACATAAGCACCATACACTGAGAGTTAATCTTCTTAAAACTACCCCGGCAGCTCACCAAGTATCCAAGGTTACAAATTATGCGGACTGCTGCCTTATGACGCTTAAAGACCTTATCACGGCCACTCGAGCCTCCCCATTTCAGAACCATATACCGTGGCTAGAGAAAAGGACGAAATAAACCGATCGCAGTAGGAAAAGAAACTGTTCGCTACAAGAAGCGAGCCTGATGCATTTACAATCAGTATGGTGAGCCCAGGAAAACTGATAAATTTTTAAACCAAGACAATTTACTGGATCTCCTACTTTACCATTCAGGAAGAATTTTAGATCCTGAGTCTTATCACCATTCAACCTGAGGCAATTGCAACCGCACACCACTCCTCATTGAGGCAGCTCGAGGAGGTTAGTATTTCTCCTACATCAACCGACCTTGGTCCGTTCGAAAGGATCGTCATGTCGTCGGCAAACCAAACAAGCCATCAATTGAATTGAATAGATGAGCGCAACCTTTTTGTTATTACGATATATTTAATGAGCGAGAGAAACTAAGAAACAGTAGGTATCTAGCGACCAAACTATGCCACACAACACATCATCCACGTGATGCTCATTACGTAAACAACTGCACCCTAACGACCGATGCGTAATAAAACCTTATGCCGATCAGAGGTAACGAACGGCTCAGGCTGCAAAAATCGTTTTGGAGTCGTTGGAATCAGCCTGAAAAGCTCATTCCATAGACCCTTGTACCAACGAAATCGGACAAAAACTTTCGTCCCCCTTTTGAGGCCTCCTTAGTTACACATCAGAGATAAACAAGTTTCGTCGTGAAGGACCTCCCGAAAACCGATGAAGGGGATGAGGGAGGAAAAATCAAGGTAGCCTATAACCACCCCCCGAACTCGCTGATGAAAATGAGACCACCCTCATGAAAATCTGTTGAGCCGCTCGGGCGTGATGCTCTGTACACAAAAAAACAAACAAACAAAACAAGCCATCAATTGAATTGAATAGATGAGCGCAACCTTTTTGTTATTACGATATATTTAATGAGCGAGAGAAACTAAGAAACAGTAGGTATCTAGCGACCAAACTATGCCACACAACACATCAAAAATATCCACGTGATGCTCATTACGTAAACAACTGCACCCTAACGACCGATGCGTAATAAAACCTTATGGCGATCAGAGGTAACGAACGGCTCAGGCTGCAAAAATCGTTTTGGAGTCGTTGGAATCAGCCTAAAAAGCTCATTCCATAGACCCTTGTACCAAAGAAATCGGACAAAAACTTTCGTCCCCCTATTGAGGCCTCCTTAGTTACACATCAGAGATAAACAACTTTCGTCGTGAAGTACCTCCCGAAAACCGATGAAAGGGATGAGGGAGGAAAAATCAAGGTAGCCTATAACCACCCCCGGAACTCGCTGATGACAATGAGACCACCCTCATGAAAATCTGTTGAGCCGCTCGGACGTGATGCTCTGTACACAAACAAAAAAAAAAACATACATGTCGAAGAGGTGAGCGCACCTTTCCATTTTTTGGAAAAAGGTTGCGCTAAAAACATACATGTCGAAGAGGTGAGCGCACCTTTCCATTTTTTGGAAAAAGGTTGCGCTAAAAACATACATGTCGAAGAGGTGAGCGTACCTTTCCATTTTTTGGAAAAAGGTTGCGCTAAAAATAGTTTCACCTCTTTTGTCTAAGTTGAAAGCCAGATCACTGATGTAGGAAACAAGGTTGGCCCCAACAGAGACGGGTGTCAAACGATGCGGCACCATTGAAACAAATAGACTGTTGCCAGCCACTCAAGAATTGCTCAAAGAAACGTTAGGTAGTCTGGCAGAAGCCATAGTGAGCGGGTTTATTTAGAGAGTTATGAGGCACAAGATCGAAGTTCGATCATCGAACCCGCCCAAAAATCAAACGGATGTAAAATAACCTCGTCGTTCAAGAATACCCTCATGGGCAGATGGAAGAGGATTAACTGTTTTATAACAGATGATGGGAAAGTTGGAGGTTGGACGCCAATCGATATACTGCTTGGAGCTCTCTTTTTTTCAGGAGAGGCGTTACTGCTGAACACTTCAAACAATGTGGGAAGCAACCCCTAGTGAAATAGACGTTAATGAGGAAAGTTAAACAGTTCAAGTAACTGAGGAGCCAAAATCATTCAATCATTTCAGCGGTCAGGTTTATGCCACGAACAAGAATCAAAGTATTCTATCATTTCATCGCGTTGGCCCGATGTAGCCATGGCATGTAATTGCCTCATCCCAAAAAAGCTATAAAGAGATTAGATATACCTACTATTATTATATTACTAGATAATATGATATTATACTTATTATATAATATACATGTACAATAATTGTCTAATAATTATTATTAGATGATAATAATAATAAAGGAAATATTTTTATAATATTAGATTTATCCAAATTAAATCTATACTACTAAATCCTATCGTCTCTGTCTGTCTGTGTCCGATTCACGCCTAAACGTTAACTCGTAAAAAGCCCCTGGCTCCATCCGGATAAAGGCCAATTCCTTTATTATTCCTTTACAATTCCTTATTATTAATCTGCGGCCGAGAACGGGCTCCCGATTGAGGATAACAGTCTGATCAAAGAGAAAATCATGACCATTCTCATGCGCATGAGTGCGCAGTTCCCCTTGACAGTCCCTACGATGCTGCCCAATCCGGTCTAGCAGATATTGCTTTGCTGGCCAATGTAGACTGTTGGACCAAGGTTACAAGGAATCCGGTAGACAACGTTCGAGTGGAGCATCAGAGGACCCACAGCTTTCAGAGGCGTATGAAGGTGGAGTTGGCGAAAGCGTTGAAGTTTTCTGTTTGACCCTGCTCCCAATCATTGGACGTCATGTATCAAACTTCGTCCTGCGTCGTTTTGTAGCATTAGTTTCAGGACTGCTTACGGGTAAGGTAGAGGATGCCATCAATGACCGAACTGAAAGTTTGGTGTTTACCAGTTTAGCTTTGTGGCTTTGATCGCACTATCCGATGAATTACAGACGATATTAATGAGTGTAGTTGCCAAGCTTTCCTGAAGGTGTTCGCCTACCTAGGTACCATAAACCTGTAATAGCAAAATAGCAGAAAAATAATAATCATATTAATAAATAATTTTATATTATTTTATAGTCCTCGCTCATCACCTTCACGGTAAGGCCAGCAACGGTCGGCAACGTCGCTCTCTGTGATGGTTTACTTCCAAGGAAAAGTCAAGATCGGTATCTAGGTGTGACCCTAGACCGTAGACTAACTTGGAAGTACCTCATCAAGAACATCAGAGACGCTATGAAAAACGCTGCAAATTTTACACAAGGGTTTATTATTCTGTGATAGAGGTTACTTATACAGACATTTAATTCTGTCAATAAAAAAAATTAAAAAAATTTTTTTTTTGGATTTTATATTTCAAAAAAATTTTTTTGGGGGGATTGTTTTTTTCAAAAATGTGTTTTTTCAAAAATTCTTTAATTTTTACTCGAAAAATATTTAACTTCTTGGGATCCTTCAAAAATCCCATTTTTAGCCCCATGAAAGCCCTATAGAACGCCACAGTGAAATCGGATCGTTCCGGGACCCCCAAAAATGGATTCTACGTCCAAAAATACTTCAAAAACGACACCTAACTCGATCCCATAGCTAAAAGCCTTCAAAACACCCCTCCTGTAGCCCCATTTTAGCCCCATAGCGCCCCACGGGTTTGGGCGATCGGACTGAAAACCTTGCGGGCACAACTAGATGGTAAACCAAGTATTTTGCCGAAATTTCAGATTTTTTAAAAAATTCCTACTGCCCAAAACGGCCTGGACGGCGGACGGCGGACGGCGTACGGCGTACGGCGTACGGCGGACGGACATTTCGGATTTAGAATGTAGACCACTTGAAACGGATAATGTCAAATTTTGAGCCCGATCGGAGTCGTCGACCCCCGTCGCGAAAACATAGGTGTATTATTCCAAGAATAATAAACCAAAAGAGGACCTTCCTGTGCTGGTGGATTGGAAATCCAAGCTGAGCTTGGAGAACAAGAAGCTCCTTTACATGGCTCTTATGAGACCATATTATGGCTGCGAGTTCTGGGGCACAGCCTGCTACACTTCCACACAACAGAATGAGCGACAACAAGATCGTCCGTTCCATAACAGGTGACCCGGTACGTGAGAAACGACGTGCTTCGGGAAGACCTCCAACTATCCACGATTCAAGAGACCATCACTACACAATACACAAAACTGGTGGAGAAGGCCGAAGGGAACATGAATCCATGCGTCGCGGCAATCACAGATCCACCAGGTTTTGCGACAAGACTCAAAAGAAGACTTATCAAGACATAATCGTATCTCTACTCACACTCCTCATAACAACCAAGACATTCCATCTCAACCAAACTAACAGAACAGCACATCCGAAGAGCTCATCGAAGCTAAAGGAGCTAATAAAAACTTTTGACCTTTTGATTTTTATTGACTGCATCAATTTTTTTCCATAATTTTTCTATATCGAACCTTTGTGTAGAATGTGTAGCGTTTTTTAACATTTTCTTTTAAACAAACGTTCTCCTAACAATAACGAACACACAAATTATCCTATAGGAAGTTATCCACGAAGTCCATGAGTAGTCTAGTCAGCTGAGTACTTAGTGAAGAGCTAAGCCAGTAGATATTCATTGAAGAGCCAAATCAATAGTAAGTAATAGTGAATGACATTCACTGAATGCGGAGCCTAACCAGCTATCTCCATTGAGTGAGGATACCTAGTCTGAATTCTATTACGTTTTCCACATTTCAAACCATTTTAGTTAATTTGAAAAGAGAGTCTCCTTTTCGTGAACTGAGCCAAATAGTTGTCGGTAACTTGGGCTGGATATAACGGTGAGAAGCTACGGGGACAACTGCGAGGCGCTGGAGCGTGTTTTCGCCAGTTGGTTGACAAAACCGCAAACTCCCGTTTACCTCAAGTCTTCACTTAGCGGAGCCATCTTCACTTACAACGCAAGCTAGAGGTGTATTTCTACCATTTTCACGGGCGGTTCACAAATGCACGAAAATTGTGTAAAGGGTGTATGAAAAGTGTGGAAAAAACTCATATGGAGCGAAATGTCGTCCAAATTAGGTCAATCGTTTTTCTAGTTTCTCGCCCTACTTTCGAATTGAGCTGTCTCGGCTTAAAACCCAGATGAGCACGTCCACTTTACCCAATACGTGTCTTGGCAGAGCCGCCCGAAATGAAAAGGTTTTGTACTCTGCGCTATGGAAGCGGAAAAGAAAGCGTCGAAATTGAGCGAAGCAAAAAAGCCAATAGGAAAACGGTTATCCGTTAGAATTAAAACGATAGAGGGTATCGGGGCCACTCAAACTCTCGCGAGGGAGGAAACAGCAGGCGTCGCAGGGAGATTAAATTGAAACGAGTCCAAAACACCCCGGGTAGAAAAACTCTAATTTAAATGCAATGCTACAAATAACGGGACTTCCCCGATACTCCCGGCAGTTTAACTCTTCCCAGTTGAGATACGCCAGCGTGAAATTGAATGAATGCAGCCGTTGGCGCCCTTTCAGCCCTACCAACGCCAAGGGGACAGTTTCCAGCAGTTCGGCGCGCAAGAACAACTACCTGAATCCATTTCGAGGGATTAACGTGTCCAAGTAAATTTCTACTCCACTTCCACCCTAACAAACACACTGAAATAACTACAACTTAGCAACGAAAATACTTCAACGTAGAAACTCCTAAAGAAGAAGGTAAGTAATTGGTGTAGTGCGAACTGTGACAATGTCCAAGGGCAGGAAGAAAACAGAGCTGAGAGACAAACGTAAAGAAAACGAAAACGACGCCTTTTACCACATTCACATGGAAGAAGGGTCTGACAAAGATTTCATCGACAAGTACACAATTTCGTTTTCGAAACTGTGCCAAAATATAGCCAAGTCGCACGACCTCAACAGCCGCCGGACGAGAATTTTCAGATGGTTTGACGTGGGGTTGGAAGCTTCTGCCTCTATTCCAAAGCACGAACACATCCGGATGAGGATCAGAGTAACTCTAATATTGTATTTGGTCATGGGGAATCTAGCGTTTTTCGCAACTCTGGGTTGCTTGATATATTTCACTCGGTCGTTCCCACAAATGGCTGAAAACGGGTTGAAAGGTTAGAATAAGTATTAATAATTAATAGTAATTCACGTATATATTCGTATCGGAGGCCTCGAAATTTGTCATGATATATTTCAAGAAAAGTAGATTCCATAAACGAAATGTCCGTCCGACGACCGAGCCGCTTAGGGTAGGTACCTAGTCGGATTTTTTAAATCTGAAATTTCGACAAAATATTCGGTCCACCATCTAGTTGTGCCCGCAAGGTTTTCAGCCAGATCGCCCAAATCCGAGGGGCACAAAAGAGGCTACGGAAGCGGTTTTTGAAGGGTTTCGGCTATTGGGTCGAATTTGGTGTCGTTTTCGAAGCATTTTTGGACGTCAAATCCATTTTTGGGGGT
Organism: Pilophorus perplexus; assembly: GCA_955831195.1. Lineage (NCBI taxonomy): Eukaryota > Metazoa > Arthropoda > Insecta > Hemiptera > Miridae > Pilophorus > Pilophorus perplexus. The sequence goes on along the minus strand of OY037013.1, from coordinate 7,110,120 downwards.
TCGAGAATAATCCAATTTCATCGAAGAGATCTATGAGGCTTTCATGGGGATTATTCTCGAACCCACAATTTAATGGAGATTTTTAAGATTTTTTTTTTTTGTCAAGAGGTCGAATGAGGTATCGTTTTCAGAGTAATTTTTTGTGGTCCAACATCGTTCCAAACACTGTTCAGTAAATTTATTTTTATTTATTTCAGTAATTTTTATTTTTTGCACAATTTTTCTATAAGAAAGAATAATTTTACCTTTGCGTAAAATTTGCAGCTTTTTCACTTTTCAATCAGATTTCAACTTCATACTAATCTTGGCTATGTTTTAGGAGTACTGATCATCATGCTCGTTCAAGGATTATCGCTGATATTCGTGTCGCTGTTGGGCTTGCACGTGTATAAAACTGGTCAAACGCCAAGAGTGATTTTGCTCCATTACAATTCGATAGTATTTCTGCTCGTCGCAATACTGATATCGATCAATTGGACGGTGCCAGAATCTAGCACCATGATATTCAGAAGCGAGTTGGCCCTCACGGCAGGGCACGGCACTCCACACTTTGCTGGGAACTGGTGCTGCGACATGAACGGTTACAAAGCCAAGTGTGATCCGGAAGATCCTACGCCTTCGAAGTATTTCGGTAGTTTTCAAAAATAATAACGCAGAAAATTCGCCTGCTTGATAATGTCTACCGCTACGCCTAATTTAAACAAATGCCTTCTTTTGATTCAGATTCCAAAAACAACACAGACGTAATCCTGCGACAGATGTTCGACCTCGAATGTTCAAGACTAATGGGGTGGTCGCTCACGGAGAAGATGATCAAAAGCATGAGCTACTTTCTTATCCCAGCCCTTTTGACTATCACGCTAACGAACTCGCTGATACATTTTGCATCTTCAAAACGTAATTTGAATCCTATTTGTATGAAGAATTTCCAACTTTGAGATACTGCTGAACCTCCGAATAATTGTTTTTTTTCCCCCACAAATATGGGTTTCATTAAATTTCGGCACATTTACGGTATGGTTAAAATCATTTCCATTAAATTTAAGGCGGCGGAAGGGCTATCAGTGAACAAAACGGTGAAATAGGCCCCCTCCCTCGTTTACTACATTGGAGCTGCAACACGAGGGGGAGGAGAGTGACCCAAATGTGATATAGAATAATTCTATAATTATTATGGAATCAAAAATGCATATGTGTGTCTTTCGTGAGTAACATGACATGTTACAAAAGACACAACATGACATTGTCATTTTTAGGAGCTACGACTGACTTGGCATATGTCTGTCCTGCACGGTGCCAGTTGATACTCCACTTTACACTATGGGACGAGACAGCAGCTTGTCAACAAGTGTCGAGTTCACAAACCACGCAGAAAAGAACGCCTCAATTCCAGAGACGATGCTCCACATGAATCTCGCAGCCCAGACAAAAAATTGGAACGGATTTTCTTCCGCTTGTTTTCACTCCAATGAAACCTTTCCTTTGAAACATATTCCTGTTGGGTCACTCAAAAAGGTCACCAGTCCAAAGTTTTAAAAACACCCCCCAATTGTGGAAACTTCATCAAAATTTGAGAAACTTTTTAGCGCAACCTTTTTCCAAAAAATGGAAAGGTGCGCTCACCTCTTCGACATGTATGATTTTAGCGCAACCTTTTTCCAAAAAATGGAAAGGTGCGCTCACCTCTTCGACATGTATGTTTTTTTTTTTTTTTTTTTTGTTTGTGTACAGAGCATCACGCCCGAGCGGCTCAACAGATTTTCATGAGGGTGGTCTCATTGTCATCAGCGAGTTCGGGGGGTGGTTATAGACTACCTTGATTTTTCCTCCCTCATCCCCTTCATCGGTTTTCGGGAGGTCCTTCACGACGAAAGTTGTTTATCTCTGATGTGTAACTAAGGAGGCCTCAAAAGCGGGACGAAAGTTTTTGTCCGATTTCGTTGGTACAAGGGTCTATGGAATGAGCTTTTCAGGCTGATTCCAACGACTCCAAAACGATTTTTGCAGCCTGAGCCGTTCGTTACCTCTGATCGCCATAAGGTTTTATTACGCATCGGTCGTTAGGGTGCAGTTGTTTACGTAATGAGCATCACGTGGATGATGTGTTGTGTGGCATAGTTTGTTCGCTAGGTACCTACTGTTTCTTATAAGAAACTATAGTTTCTCTCGCTCATTAAATATATCGTAATAACAAAAAGGTTGCGCTCATCTATTCAATTCAATTGATGGCTTGTTATTTCGGTGCCATAACAAAGTAGGTAAGCCATACTTTTAAACCTTATCGCGGGGAACAAGATTGAACTCAAGTACATACACATAAACATTGGAAAAAATAAATAAATAAATGAACAAGTTAGGAAGGTCTGGTTTTGCCCAGAGGGGTCCCTAGGTAGGTATTGACTTCATATAATGGTAGGTACCTACATGATTTACTATCACTCATTACTTATCAATGGCGTTCCGTTGAATTATAGGGGACGTTTACAAATGAGAGTGGCCGCACACGCAAAAGCCACTCGCGGTTGCGGGTCTTCAGCGAGGCTTGAAATCGTCCCGTTGAGTTGGCAAATGCACACATCGTTTGGCCTATTTGATCGTGCATTACGACGTTATCAGGTTCGTTCGATCCGATTGGATGCTCATTAGGCCGCCCCTGCTGTGCGGCTCCATTCAAACGAGCGAGAAATGCGTGGGGATTCAGTCTTGATGTTTCATGACCACGGTTATATACAGACTACCCAGCGTTTACTCATCTTGCTGTTATCGGGGGGGGGGGGGGGGGGGGGGGGTCGCCGAAATTAACCTGCTCGTTGGATGAGTCTGAATCGAACGATCCTCCGTCATCCTCTTGAAGGCTTTTGGGTTCTAGGCAAACAGTGATCCCTGTCTTGGATGGCATCAGCAGCGCTATAATAGTATAAAGGTTGATTTAATGATAAATTGTCCACACACCAGCGATACATGCCGAACGGAGCACTAATGGCCGAGTGTTCACTGAAACACTGAATGTGTGAATCGACCTTTACAGGTATTATAACATTATGTACTATACATATAATGATGTACCTATTATAGTATAATAAGCTAATCAACGTGGGTGGAAAGTTTTTGAGGTTCAGTCAAATAAAACGGGAAATATGCCGACGTTTCAAGAAATATCTCCTATCATCAGGCCTAATGGAATGTACAAACATGACAAGTGGTCGGAAAAATTAAAAACATTTTTGGGGGCACTGTAACGGAGATATATAGAAGACCACAGGGGAAAAACGTGTTAACTCACTTTTTATCAGCTTTTCAGGAGAGCAATTTTCCTGGAGAAAACTCAATTACTTCTATCAGGATGATCACAAAATTATAACCTAGATATTTTTCAACTCTCTGGGATGTGGACTACAAAATATAAAAAAAGGAGATTGGCAAAATTATTTATTCAATTGATAAAGTACAAATATCTATACCAAACTACTCTGCACCAGGGGAAAAACGTGTTACAATGTCTTGCGGGTCAGCTTTTTGTAGTATTTCTGGGCTCTGCCGCCACAGAATTGTGCTAAATGATTTACATCTTCGTATTTTTCTTTAGTAACCGGTAGTTTTTTGGTATATGCCCGGGATGGGTGATGAAATTCGCCTTTTTGGAGACAGGATTCGTCACCTTTTGGTTGACGATTCTTTTTTTCCCTGTTTTCTTCTTTGGCTGGGTAGCCGATGTGATGGCACTCAAAAACTGCCCATTCCATGAGTTTCGGTAGAAGATCAATCGAGGGTGGTCTGACTGAACTCGCAACTTGCGGATTGGTTGAGTTTTCATTGGAGCCTTCGGTGAGAACCTACATCGGGGTTAAAAATGAAGTCCAATCGCGAACCATGTAATTGTCAACCTTTTCGACATGGTAAGGTTTAGGGTTACATCGTGCCTGTCTAAATACCCTCATCCATTCTCCTGGCGTTTCAGCTGGGAATTTCTGGTCGATGCAGGCCATGTCTTTGTCGCACTCCATATAAGAGTGCCCTCTTATTGGAAACACAACATTAATAGAATCGAACCTTCCATTCTTGGTTGCTAGCCAGTGTAAGAATCGAAAAACTGTCCAATTCTTGTTTTGTCCGAGACGAATTTCGCGGAATTCTGTGCCCGGCCGAGAAGGCGAGATCCGGCAGGCCGCCGAAGTTGACACGTTTTTCCCCTGCACCGCTCGGGTTAACACGTTCTTCCCCTGCACGGGATTTACTCACCTTCAGTTTTCGCCTATTTAGACACGTTTTTCCCCTGAAATAATAGCACCATCGGATTCCTCGTGTGCCAATACATAAGGAGCCGGTTTTACCTACAGTTGTAAAAAAAACTGAGTTAACACGTTTTTCCCCTGTGGTCTTATTTAAAACGGAGAGGACATTCTAACAGAAAGAACTATGGGGCTTTCATGAGGCATGAGGATTTCGATCGGCCTCAAAATATGTCATTATGCGAGCGTTTCAAGATGTCTAGAATCCAAAAAGGAAAAGACCGTCCGCCGTACGCCGCACAGTGGTCAAAAATCGAAAAAACGTGAACTTAATTCAATTTCTGAAAAAGTACCTAATACTTCTTTTGTGTTAGTGCGGTAACTTAATCAGAGAGAGTCTGTTGTAAAATCAAACCATTCGAACGGTAGTTTTGGTTCTAGGAGTAATAGGTATGGATTTGGAAAACACTTTTTTTTACCTAGGCGAAAATGAAACTTGAAGTTGCTCTGTATTGGTTTTAAGGAAAACGAAATTGACGCTCATACGTAAAGCAATTCATTTCCTCAAAAATTTATTATCTAAAAAAAAATGGAAAAAATATTTCTGAGATGAGATACAACAAAAAATAAAATGAGTCACTTTCACCGACATTGTCCACGAGTGACTAAGTGGCCGTCTTTGGCCGATTTTATAAAACTCCATGTAAAGTTAGCATTTCTTATTTTTTTGAGCGCCCAAGAAGTTTAAACTAAAAATACGTTCTTTGAATTTCGGACTCTTTACATTATTCTCTTGTATTTCGAAGCTAGGTTTACAACTCCTAGAGGTTTCATGACCCTACAATTTTGCGGTATAAAGTTATAGATTTTTAAACTCCAGCATTAAAAACGACGAAAATCGAGCTTATTAAGAAACCTCAAGTTTCTCCTCTCTCCCTACGGACTTGTGAGACATTTTTGCTAAATTAGTGGTGGATAAATGAGCTCAAAGATGTTGGGAACGAACCTCGATATGGCCCGGGTCCAAAGGGGAATAATGATTTTTCCAATAATTAATAATAACTTGATTATTAAGTTCGCGTTTTCGATTTTGGACCACTGTGCGCCGTCCCTTAACTCGGTCCACCATCTAGTTGTGCCCGCTGGGTTTTCAGCGCGATCGCCCAAATACTTGGGGCTCTGTGGGACTAAATAGGGCCGACGGGAGGGGTTTTTGGGCATGATCATCATATGTACTATGATGTCGAGAGGGATGTCGTTTTCGAAGTATATTGGACGTAGAATCCATTTTTGGGGCCCCCACAACTTTCCACAAACTTTACAAAAAAATTTTTAAAAAACCTTTTAAATGATTGATTTTTTTTAAATTGACAGAGAAATAACTTTTGGATAATTTATTTCAAAGAATAAACCTATAAATAAATCCCTTGTGTAAACATTTGTTCTTCATTTTTGGCTTGTCATTCGGGTCGACGTTACCTATTTATTACGTTCAGAGGTAAAATTATCCCCTGATAGGTAAATATTGACAGGAGGGAACGATTCCAAAACGTACCTACTATATCCAAAACCTTGAAATTTCAAAGCTCCACCTAAATTAATTGACGTTTCGAAATAACTATTCTTTTCCCGGAATTTTAAATAGTAATATGTAGAATAAATTTAAAAAACGTTTTTTGTCATTGGGCAAGTTTTCAGCTTGTAATGGTTTTCCGTGAATTTCTCGCATTTGTCCAAAACGGATAATATCCGTATATTATAGTATCCTATAGAATAGTATAATAGTGGGTACCTACATACCTTTTGGAAACAAGCTCCTCAATAATGTACTTAGCCGGCACCAAATTCGTTTGAATTGGACAGTCGAGTAGTAAAGAGTGGTTAAAATTACAGAAGTAATTTGCATGCTCTCCGCGTCTCCGAATATCATTTCGCGACAGTTTACCGACTCACTCATTTTACGTGGAATTGAAACTCCCCTCGGAAATCCTCAGTCGCTCACGTCGACAGTCAGAGGGTCTTTTCAAACTCCGAACCCGCCTTATTGTCATTCATATCATTGTCGATTCCTCCCGCGTGGGAAGGCAACCTGGCATGGCGAGGAGGTGCTGGCCGGGTCATCCGGGGAATAGCAAGTAAAACGTTTCCGAAAGACAGCTCACGCGGAATGAATGCGCGTACCGGAACGCTTGTCCTGCGTCACCTCCTTTCAACGGACACGTTTTGAGCTCGTAGTTGATGGGAATACCCTTATTAGCGGCGCCCTAGATGGTGTACAACAAACTCGAAAGAATTCCTGCGCCCCTATTTGCACTTCTTTGTTACCTGCAGGAGGAGAAAGTTACCTTCTAACTAGTGATCAGTAAATAGTAGTCCACCAGTCGGTAAATAGAAACTTCTAATTGACCCCCCCCCCCCCTCACCCTCACCAGCCGTTCCAGCCTCAGTCTCAATCAATTTCTGGGCTCTAATAATTGATGTGTATTTCTCACCTCTTCTCAACGCTGTTCTTAGTTCGATCCTCTCAATAGAGGAACAGACCCCACAGTGCAGGTGTCCTGCGTACCATGAGGAGGGCTCGTTTATTGTGGATGATTTACCACAACGAAAACAAAAGCGCTCAACCTTGTGGACAACCCGAGTCAGGAGAGGGCGCACAGTGATCCACAGCGCTAATCTGGCGAGACAAAAGTTGAAAATCCAAGTTTTTTTAATTTTAATTGCTAGGTTGTCCGATCATGAGAGAGCTAGTCCCTGATGGCTAAACAAGATCGGAGAGAACCTGATAAAATAATTTTATCAACAATTATTGTTGAATGGAGATATTGTACCTACTTTATTCGTGGAGGGGGGCCCCAGACTCAAGCTAATTACCTACCGCATAAGATCTGAGCATAAGTCTTCCAATTAACCCTAGTTAGGTAGCGTGGGTAATTTTTACTCCGCCTGGTCAATAGGTACTGATTTTTTCTCCAAATTTCCTGTGAGTATGGAAGGGCCAAGGGAAAGTTTTTTCTTTAATTGCAGTAGCAAATATTTGCATTCCGGGCAATACGATTTTTTTTCCAGGACTGAAAATTTCAATTGAGAGATGGACATTTTCTTAACATTATGCACAATCCTAAAAGATGCCATGTTGAATGGGTGAATGAAAAAAGGTTAAGATTCCGGCAATTTAGAAAACGAGGTAAAGACACCATTGTTTTAATAATGCAAAAGCGAAAAAAGACAGTGACATTTCAACTGCTCTCCATAAATTGTTGGGCTCTGAAATCGTGTTTATCGATTTTATCAAAATGAGTAAAATGGATAGTGAACCTTTTTGGCAATCACCCGTTGAATTTTGAAGAGGGCCGGACCCGAATAGCCAGTTCATAGCAAGTTTACACCCTAACCTGCCCAAAGACTCGTTCAAAGTGAAAAAGACAAATTTTTGGAAATATTCTAAAGGTATTGGGATCAATGACATCGATCTCAATCGTTTTCTCAAGTCACACACGCTAAATGGTTGGACGGTGTTTTTTTTATTTTTTTATTTTTTATTTTTACCCTTACTTCCAACAGTGTAATGATCTCGGAAACTCTTCAACGATGCAAGGAAATCCACGAAAATAGAATACTTTGTAGTTACAAAACTAATCGAGAAAAATTCATTGGATGAACAGTTACTGTCTCGAGCAGTACAAATTAAGATGAGGCCTGGGGGAAAAGGGATGCAGGAGAACTCGGGAGATTTGATGGTCTCAACAAAGCGGGCTAGGTACTGAATTTAAAAAATTCAGCTGAATTTTCTGGTATTTTGTTTCCGGTGAAAACCTAAGTAATTTTTTCTTTAGTTCCTAATATGCAATAGAAAGATTAAATCATTTCTCATAATATCTAAATATACTATCTATACTATCGTTAGAAAATATCTTTTTCTTCATTCCGCTGGGTATCCCCACTTTTAGGTAGGTATGTACTTTTACTTATTTCCTGAAAGGGTCAACATAGCCCGAATTCGATTTCACCATCGGATTCAGCCCGAAAACCCTAGCTAGAAACATTCAAAGTGTGCCAAAATTTAAAAAAAAAATAAAAAAACGCTGCAAATTTTACACAAGGGTTTATTATTCTTTGATATACGTTACTTGTGCAGAAATTTAATTCTGTCAATGAAAAAATTAAAAAATTTTTTTTTTTGGATTTTTATCTAAAAAAAATGTGTTTTTGGATTTTTTTTTTCAAAAATGTTTATTTTCAAAAATTCTTTATTTTTTACTCGAAAAATATTTAACATCCTAGGATCCTTCAAAATCCCATTTTTAGCCCCATGAAAGCCCTAAAGATCGCCCCAGTGAAATCGGATCGTTCCGGGACCCCAAAAAATGGATTCTACGTCCAAAAATACTTCGAAAACGACACCTAACTCGATTCCATAGCTAAAAGCCTTCAAAAAAAACCTCCCGTAGCTCCATTAAAGCCCCATAGCGCCCCACGGGTTTGGGCGATCGGACTGAAAACCTTGCGGGCACAACTAGATGGTAAACCAAGTATTTTGTCAAAATTTCAGATTTTTTAAAAATTTCCTACTGCCCAAAACGGCCTGGACGGCGGACGGCGTACGGCGGACGGACATTTCGGATTTAGAATGTAGACCTCTTGAAACGGATAATGTCAAATTTTGAGCCCGATCGGAGTCGTCGACCCCCGTCCCGAAAACATAGGTGTATTATTCCAAGAATAATAAACCAAAACCTGGGGCTCTAACATTTCTGATTTGCCAGGTTAGCAATCTGGACCACTGTAGGGCGTGCTGAGAATCTCAAGTCAATATCTGGACCTGCTGAATGCGGTCGTAACTTGAAATAAATACCATCAGATTTTAAACAGAATCAAATAGTATTGGTAGAATAGACCGTTTTTCCGGTCATTTATTTCGTTCGGGGGTTTGATGTGGAGAGCAATTAGGCGAATTTCCCCACTTTGGATTGGGAAATGATGGCTGGTGTTACCACTCATATTAGCACCGGCTCGCCGTAGATAACTGTTAACGTCAAAAAACCGTCGGGAAGAGGGAAAGTATCGCATTAACCCATTAAGCTCAGCGAGGGCGTAGGGCGCATATATATTCGTAGGGTGTCTCACGCCCATTAGTAAACACTGAACGAGGGGGTTGGAGGCGCTTGTTAATTTTAGAGGGACATTGGAAAAACAAGAGGGAAACAATGTGTGAAGCGAGAGAGTTGAGAGAAAAACAGAGTAGGGCGAGAAGTTGGTGGGGGAATTGTAATTAAGTTAGTCACTGACGGGGAAGGGGAGGGGGGATGCGCGCGAGTAGGGAAAACGCGCGATGGAAGAGCGAGCCGATGATTCACTTGTAAGGACCTTTTAGGGATGGTCCAGGCGTTTGATGGCCAAGTGAAAAACTCACTACGAAGTGGTTAAATGCAGAGGCACAAGCTAATACCTGGTATGGTTAGGTTAATGACATTTATTGGTGAGCTCCCCGGCCAAGCAGGAATGGATGGGGTGAGGTCACCTGGCGGGAGCTCAACTCGGGGTCAGATTGGGACGCGCAAAAGGATGTTGCAAAGGTTTCAATCGATTGGTTGGCTCAACCTTGATATCAAGGCTTTTGATGCTTGGCTTCTTTTCAACCCCCGTGGTTCGGGGGGGGAGGGGGGGGGTGTAACGTTTCTCACTTAGAACAACCCTCGAGCACAAAACCTAGATTTTAATATTGACCTAGATTTTTTTTAGCGTGAGCGCAAGTTGAGAGTGAGCATGAGGGGATGTGGGATGTAAGTGTGGGCTTGAGGATGCTAACGCTCTCACGGATTTTTCAAAGTTGTAAGCACACTTACGCGTTAATGAGTGAGATTTCCTAGGAGTGAAGCGAAACTCTGTCGCCCACAGCACCAAGGTAGGTAAACAAAATAGCAACAACCAACATTCAAGTAAGCAAATACCTATCTGAAGTCAGGTTATAAGAGATCTGTCCAGGTTACACAAGGTTATCAAGCGAGTTGTAGAGGGGGTAACTCACACTCATGCTCACAGTCCGAAATGTAAGCAAGTGTGAGCACCTTACATCGCCTCACACTCTCGCTCCTGGATCAGCAAGTTTGATCCTCACACTACCACATTTCACTCCTGGAACTGCGAGATGGTGGGCGGGGCCAACAAAACGTAGCACTGCGCAAGCGCAAGCTCCTCACATGGCCTCACACTCACACCGAGAACAAACCTAGAATATTATCAATTTCAATAGGTAATATAAAAAAATATTCGAGGATACATAATATTCTTGAATATAATACATTCAAGGATATTACCATGTAACACTATAATATAGTGTTATATTAATATATATTATATTATATTATGTAGTGTTGCCTGAAGATGAGGTGAAACCCGATGCGCACCGTTAGGAATGGGTCCTGTTTGTTTGTTTTTTGGGTTTGAGTTTGTTCTCCTACGTCAATATTAATATTTTAAGGGGGGGGGGGGGGAAGGGAGGGAGTTATTAAATTCAAACTGAAATTTAAATTGAAATTCAAGTTATGAATTTATAAGCTATTTCAAGAAATCAGAAGGGGATGGCCGAAAAATGTATCGGGCCTCAGGTGGGACTCGAACCCACAACCTCCGCATTACCAGTGCGACGCTCTAACCAACTGAGCTACCAAAGACCACAGCTGAAAAAGAGAGCCGGAGATTGAAGTCTCAAACTGTCCCCTGCCCCCAATACTAATTCGGCCTTATCATATTGTTGCTTATTTTTCAGAGGGGGAAAAATAAGCAACAATATGATAAGGCCGAATTAGTATTGGGGGCAGGGGACAGTTTGAGACTTCAATCTCCGGCTCTCTTTCTCAGCTGTGGTCTTTGGTAGCTCAGTTGGTTAGAGCGTCGCACTGGTAATGCGGAGGTTGTGGGTTCGAGTCCCACCTGAGGCCCGATACATTTTTCAGCCTTCCCCTTCTGATTTCTTGAAATAGCTTATAAATTCATAACTTGAATTTCAATTTCAATTTCAGTTTGAATTTAATAACTCCCTCCCTTCCCCCCCCCCCCCCCCCCCCCCCCCCCCCCTTAAAATATAAACACTGCATGAGGGAAGCAGGTCATAAATTCCCTCAAGTCATTCCTGTAATAATATTAATATTGTGTGTGGCGTTTGGCGGAGTTCCGAAGGCTCCGTGTTTACGCCACCGTTCATTTTGGAGCATGTGACAGGGAATTCGGGGATAGACAATCCAGACTGAATGTTCGAAGAGTAACAGTAACATTTCAGATTCGCTTCTCCAGAGGCCGAAGATAAGAAAGCCTGGCCATTACATTCCATGGCCATCAATGCCACATTGTGTCTCCCGTGTAGATAGGATGTATCTCCAGATCTTCCCTCAGGGCGGTCTGTGTCACAGTTCTGCTTGAAGCGTCGAGTTTTGCCAAAGGCTAGCTGAAGATTGCCGAAATAAGAAAGTGAGAAAAGCCAGTGGGGTCTGCTGACTCCTGCGTTTGAAAACGAATATTTGACGGATCAAAGGGATATTTAATATTCGCATTGGTTCCTAATGAAGTCTCAATAGCGAGGAACAATGGAAGATCGTCCTGACCACCGTGCACAAGAGGGGCAATCGCTGACTTCCCAGATGAAGTTTGAAGTCAGCCTAGCAGAATTACGGCACTTTACCGCTTGCACTGTGGCGGGAGCAGGAATTGTCCAATTCTTTTTTTTTTTTTGCAAGTATCTTTAGTCGATAGGAAAACCGGCGTAATTTCAAGGGGAAATGGAGTGTGAAATACGTTCTCAGAACGAGTCTGATTGATGGTATAGATTTCTGGATAAGTAAATATTAGTACTTATTACCCTTTTGACCTTAAGCTACATTAAATTCTGCTACTGTGCCCGTCAGGCCTTTCATACCACCACATCTATCATGCCTTCCCACCCAAGTTCCCCAAAGATCCATCTGCATCACTTCCATGTTTTTCTACCCTCTTTCTACCCTTTCTACCCTTCATATTCCCATAACCCCACCCTCACCAATGCCCCTTGCAGCATACGACAGGCAGAATTATGAAAGCAATTACACTTCAGAGCCGTTTGCAAGGGATTATCCGTTTTCAGCAATGAAATATTCACAAACCAGGAGGTGCACTCCGAAAGGGGGAGAGGAGGCTCTCGCAACAGTTCGGAAAAAGGGACGCTTTGAATATTTGATGCCGTTTCATGATTTTACGTGAATAAACTCGAGTGTGAACGCCGCCGAGCGACGCACCCAAAATGAACGTCAGGTGAGGGGATGGACGGGGGAGCCTTAACGATCCCCAACTTTGTCAGTTGGTCGCAATTCGGTAATGTCTATCGATGAAAATTGTATGAGGAACGGAAGTATACAGACGGAATTTCTGTTGATTGAATTGAGGACGGATGGCGGGACGGGGATTTGGGATGTGTACGTTCATTCCCAATTAACTTAAGTGAAAGATATTGAAAAGAGCCAACCGAGCCACGAAGAAATAAAATATATAATTTTACAGAATACGTTGAATTTTGGATCCACTTAGTGAGCAATTAATATGTCGTGTTATGTCGTGTATGTCGTATATAAGCATTTTTTCTGTTTATTTTATTTGAAAGCTAGTTCCATAAAATGAATAATAACGCCCTAATACCTACCGCAAAACAAAGTCCCGATTTATCCTTCAAGACCTTAAAGAAGTTGGAAGGTTTGAAACCGAAAGGAATGACGTCATTTACCGTCCCGAACCCGAAAGCAGACCTGACTACAGTTCTCCAAATATCCGTAGAAACCGACTGCATTCGTGAAGACATCCCTAACATAAACAACCAGCCATCTTGAAGGGAGGTTCAGATTAGCCAACCTTCGCGGACATGAAATCTGTACATTCGATGCCAGCGTCCATGGTGGCGTTGTGTTGTACTGCTTTCGGAAGGTCAATCTTACCGCCAAAAGTTCAAACGCTGATTATTTTCATACTCTATCCTGATTTCCGTAGAGGATTAAAAATTGAGCAGACGGTATTAAATACCGTATAAATTTTATACCATGATTCTATACGGGATTTATGTATACATTTCAGCAATGAGCTATATATGGACGGTTGAAAATCGAACTTTTTTGTCAGTCGAATCCCATTCTGTAGAGTAAAGTACTTGTTTTTATAAAAACACCCTACAGAATGGGATTCGACTGAAAAAAGTGCGATTTTCAACCGTCCTTATATAGCCCATTGCTGAAATTATTACTACTCCAGTGACGTTCAAATTCACAATTCACGCCAGTGAACCATTGAATGCCATTCGGTCAAACTATATTGCGCCCTTAATCAATATTGACAGGAATAGCTTACCCTCAGGCTTATTCCATGCATCAATAATCCGCTCTTAACGATGCCGAACCTTGCTCGAAACACCTGAGGTGGCATACAGCAAAGGTCTTTAGGATTATTCTCGTGTCCACAACATCCAATGTAATATTACACATCTGTTGTAATAAAGTGGGGTTGGTGTGGCAACCGACCCACAAGTTCCCGGACAAGTTGAAACAAGTTCATCGAAAAAATATTAAGCGGTTTGAGTTGTTGAGTTTGGACAAGCAAATAGATCCACCTTGTCTGTAGTTATCTTGTTGTTATTTTTAAATTTGGGGGCTTGTCCGAACTCGGAAGAATCGGTACTGAGAAGGCGCGAGCAAGAGGCAGAGAGAGTTGCTGGATACACAGCTTGAACTCGTGGATCAAGAGTCCTACAGAACTGATCGACACCTTGAGCTCCGGGTGCCAGCAGAGAGGGAGACGTCCCTCACAACAGAAGACGAAAGGAATAGTGCAATGGACATCACCTGATGTGGCAACATGTTCTCGTCGAAAGAAAAACCCCGCTAGTTCAATTTTAGGCCAGACATTCTACAAAATTTCACTCACATCCATTCATAACCGTCTTGCTACTCAATATTTGGGCTTTTCCCCCCCGCACAGTTGGTATATGGCTGTGACTTCAGATTACCAGACTTCTTAGTTAGGCCACAGCACAGAGTAACAGAGAGCAGAAGAGAGAAGGCATACTGCGATCTGCGAGCGGACCTCGAGGCTGTGCGGAGGTTTGCCAACGAAGAAGCGAAGATGAACATGAGGACGCAAAAGTCGGTCTTCGACCGCCGAGCTCGCTCCCCACCTTACCAAGTAGGTGATTGGATTTGGGTATTCGACCAGAAGCGTCAGCAGGGGGGTGCCCTAAGTTGCAGCCGACGTGGACTGGTCCTTGGGTGGTGGTCAAGCGGTTCAACGACGTCCAGAAGGAAGTGGAGTTACGAAGCGAAGAAGGCTCCATGCCAACAGCCATCCCCAGCCAATGTCCGGCCAAACGAAAAAAGAAAGGGAGATTAATGTGGAGTGGGTGTGGCACCCAACCCACATGTTATGTGAATAGAATCCATAATAGTGAATAGATCTGATCTATTCGCTTGTCCAAAGTCAACAACTCAAACCTCTAAACATTTTTTCGTAGAATCCGTTTCAACTTTTTCGGGAACATGTGGGTTGGTTGCCTCCATCTATACTCCTTGTCTGTTGATATTTATACAATATTATTGTAAAAATAATACTATTATAGAATCTATTGCCTATTATCGGATAATATGCCCATTATCTGTCAATAGGCGAATAATATAATGCCCTGGTGGAGCGTGAGAAGCATCAAACAGAGCAAACCTTGACAAGGTTACGTTGAAGAGCGAAGATGTCTTCATCAATCTCTATATTTCGATCGGCATTTTTAGTGAGAAAGCGCAAGCTCACAGTGTTTATAGGATTTAAAATACATAAATTAATGATAAAAAGGTGTATCGAAAATTGTCCTAAGGTTAGTAGGTACCTTAAGTGTTTAAAATTTAAACATTTAACGTCCATATCATTCTTCTAACTAACAAAAATGGTGTAAATTAATAATAATAATATTATAATACATATTATGTATTTACATGAAATAACTGTAAGCGGACTCAACAGATAATCTGTTGAGTCCGTTGAAGACATATTATGTCTCGGAGATGCATGGCAAGGAAAACGCACTTACAAATTAAACTTAAAATTAGTTATAACTAAAAACATATTATGTTTAACCCGTAGCGGAGATTATTTCTAAGTCATTGCCTAATTACAAGAGTTGTTACATTGTTGCCACATCACGATGAAACATGGTTAGAACCATCTCTAATCCGACAGTTACAACTACCTAATTAATTTTCTCGTCGTTGTAGAGAGTTTTTATCAACTCCGAAGGACCGAATTTGACAAGGCAACATCCTCTCCAAGTTCACCCCTTTTCCCGGGATTCCCGTATAACTTGTAGTTACACGTAGCCGCAGGGTGATAATCCCTATGAAGCTAGCCCTGAAATCCCTAAAGCTATTCCAGACTAATATCCGCCGGTTTAGTTTAAATATTGAAGGGAATTTCCGGAGCCCGCAATCTCTCCAGGAAAAACGACCGCCCAGTAAGGAAAGAAAGGGAAAAGATGATTGTGAATTAAGTGAACCCACAACGACGGACGGGAGGCCAGAAAAAGATTATGCCTACTTTTTAGCGATGATCAGAAGGGAAAGCTTTGAAATAAAGACCCTTTAAAAGCAATTTTGTGAGCTGGTATATCATCTCTTTATTCTTCAACCTGTACAAAAGGATTCTTTCAGTGAAAATTCAAAATATTCCTTTGCGTAGTTTAGGAAATGATGTAAATACAAGTCTAATAATTATTTATACTTTCATACTATTGATTCAGAGTTAGTATTAGGGAGGCAAGATTGTGAGTGTCCTTTTAAGAACGGCTTTTCTTGCCAGGTGCAAATATTATTTGATCAGGATGACCAGACAATGGGGAGCTATGAGAGCAATTCGGCAGAATGAATGATTTCTAGGAGGCTCCATCGGGCAGCAGTCTTCGAAGAAAAAGAGGATTCCCAAGTAGCAGACAAGTCGACCAGCATTGCCCGACAACTGACGGACTTAGGAATAGAGTAGCCTCAGGATGGCCACACTGTAATCGATCTAATTTGAGTGGCATTACGTCCAGCTGGTACTAAAAGCAAACAGTACAGAATGAATTCAGAGAATAAAACAGGAGTACATTTCTGCCTTCTCTAGTCGGGGGTAGTTGAGAGTGCAGCAGCAGCATTCAAAAGGAGTGTTTAAAAATGAAAATACGAGGTTGTAACACGGAAAGGGTCTTCTTGTCAGAGAAGCGAGAAAATCGCAAAAACCGCCAAGACGTGAATTAAACGCAATTAAAGAGATTTAAGACGCAATTAAAACTCCGTAGGGTGAACAGGGCAGAATTTAGCTCACTCAAGCTTCACAATGAGTTACTGTAGTCTCGGAACTCCAATTTCGTCTCATTTTTGGCCGGTTTATGGGTTTATGCTGGCAATAACATGTTCCACGTTAAAAAACTTCATTCGGGTTATGAAGCCTGAATGAGTCAACATTTTTGAAAGTTCGAGGATGTTTTTTCGGGATTCGAAGGCCACAAATTTTCCCTATTGGAACCAGGAGTAAAAAAATTCGGAAAATCGATCCACCCTAGTGTCAGATCCCTAGAAAGAGCGAGTGTCTAATCTAGAGTAGGTACATACTTCTGGTGGGAGGAGTGTGCAATCCCACAACACTAATGATACAGCTGTCATCATAGAGAGGGTTTGAGCCCAATTTGACTACGGCTGTGAGATGGGCGAGTCCAACCCGAAAGGTGGTCCCTGGAAGGTCGTGTGTCCTATCCAATGAGGCCACTTCTGGAAGAGAAGACGTGGCCAACCTGTTCAGATAGCCTCGTCTACTTGATTACCACCAGGCGGGGCTGCAACAACAAAAGAGGCAGTTTCTGCATTAAAAAAAAAAAAAAAAAAAAAGCTGCAAATTTTACACAAGGGTTTATTATTCTTTGATATACGTTACTTGTGCAGAAATTTAATTCTGTCAATCAAAAAATTAAAAAATTTTGTTTTTGGATTTTTTTTCAAAAAATTTTTTTTTTCAAGAATTCTTTATTTTTTACTCGAAAAATATTTAACATCCTGGGATCCTTCAAAAATCCCATTTTTAGCCCCATGAAAGCCCTAAAGATCGCCCCAGTGAAATCGGATCGTTTCGGGACCCAAAAAAATGGATTCTACGTCCAAAAATACTTCGAAAACGACACCTAACTCGATCCCATAGCTAAAAGCCTAACTCGATACCATAGCTAAAAGCCTTCAAAAAACCCCTCCCGTAGCCCCATTATAGCCCCATAGCGCCCCACGGGTTAGGGCGATCGGACTGAAAACCTTGCGGGCACAACTAGATGGTAAACCAAGTATTTTGTCAAAATTTCAGATTTAAAAAAAAATTCCTACTGCCCAAAACGGCCTGAACGGCGGACGGACATTTCGGATTTAGAATGTAGACCTCTTGAGACGGATAATGTCAAATTTTGAGCCCGATCGGAGTCGTCGACCCCCGTCGCGAAAACATAGGTGTATTATTCCAAGAATAATAAACCAAAAGGGCAGTCAAGTAAGCAGGGGCCGCAATGAAACATGTAAAGACAAATTTGAGATCGATTAAAGTTTTAGACCCCTACAGTGACTACATAGGTCGATTATTTCTAGAATAATGAACGAAAAACTCATTTCTTTGAACAAGATCTAGAATCACAAGACATTTTGAGCGCTCAACTGAGACAGAGTTATAAAAGAAGATATCGGGGTCGAACGGGGTCGTAACGACACCTCGACAAATGATGAAGGTCGGGGCCTTCCCAGAGAGATTTCCAGATCTGGTTTAGTTGGGAAATGTGAGACACATAACCGGTGGGCGTCATTAGAGCAACGCGTTTCCCTGGATATCATCACCCGGGAGTAACGAGGATGACACGGTGTAGTTACCGATCTGTGCCAGAAAAATGTTACATTCTGAACTCCACTTGAAACTCTCGCGTCTGACGTCTCAATTGGAACACAAACGAGGTGTAGCTGTGCCTCTGTTACTCTGTGAGCTGTGCGCCTCGGAATGTTTGGCATTAGTTTTCTGGGTTGTGAGTGATGGCTTGGTGAGAACTAGGTTGGTTCAACAAAACATAGGTGAACCTAACCTACGGTTCGATTCAGATCGAAACGTAAGTTGTCATTAGATAGGACGAGATGTTGGGTTTGCTGAGACCACACCGGACTGAAAATGGAGATGAGAGAGAAAGATGACAAAAAAGAAGCAAAAAAAAAAACCTAAAAAAAAACAAAAAAAAACACAAAAAAAAAAACAAAAAAACAAAAAAACGGAAAAACAACAAAAAAATCGGAAAAACAGCGGTGGAAAAAAATCGAACATTTCGAGCTTCTAAGCTTAAAAAAACAGCGGTGGAAAAAATCTAACAGCTTCTAAGCTCATTTGCAGCACACAAGAATCACAAGCATTAACAGAGTCACTTCATAAAAAAGTTAGGTTTGTGTGGGTACTACACTCAACATTCAGTTTTGTTAGAGAATCGACCTTCGAACAAGTTCTCCTTTCCCCCTAGTTGATCCCATCCACATCTAATCACTCGTCATCTGCACAGAGGAAAAAAAAAAACTAAACCGACCTGATCACCCTGGCGAAAGAAGGAATTGTTCGGACGATGATATGAGTGTCAGAGCCTGCCACGTGGACGTGACATGACAGTAAGAGTGGTAGACTGTAAAATGAAAAGCCTCCCGGGGGCGGTACGCGAGTTTCCATTACGCCGGCTTATTGGTGTTCCTCGGGCGCCTCGCTTTTCCAATTTCACGCCGGTAAACGCATTTCCACCTGTTCCAGTGTACGAACGGAGTTGAAAGTGAGTCGGTGCTCACATATTTATTATTTTATGCTTACACAAAGTTACATGCGAGATTATCCTTGAGCATCCCCACTGGAGATGCCTTTTCCAACGTCCAGCTACAAGATGTACCGCGGAATTCAACCGAGTTTATTAACGAGTATGATGTGGTAGAGGAAACCTTATTACCAATGTCATTCCACGTATACGGAGGCCGTCAACTCCTGAAGTAGGTAATCAATCCACCGGCTCTGCCATCAAATTCCCTTCAACAGATCAAAACCCTCTTGTGTGTTTTTACTTGTAGTCTAAGGTTTTGACTTCGGGCAATATAATGTATATTATATAGTTCCCATTTCATGACTGTTATTTTTGTATTACTTCATACCACAAAATTAGTGGTATTCAGAATGGAATGCCACAAGCTTAAACGGTAAGCGATAAAATAATTTTGATTCCCAGTTATGAAGTAATTAATTATAACGGGATTTTTTCTACCCTCTTCAGGATGCTCCGATGGGCGGGTGAGAACCCGTCCAACTGCTTTTAGCGCTTACTTTTGGTTTATTATTAAGGGAATAATTCACCTGTGTATTCGTGTCGGAGGCCGACAATTCTGATCTGGCTCAAAATTTGTCAAAAGTTTCAAGATGTGTAGATTCCAAAAAACTAAATGTGCGCTGTCCGGGCCATTTTAAGGTCGATCCACACATTTCAGTGATATCAGTGAATCTTCGGCCCTCAGTGCTCCGTGCCCTTCAATTGCGTCAATGATAAATAATTTTTTAACAATTATTGTCTACACACCAGCGTTACATGCCGCACGTTACAGACTGCAGAGAGCAGCAGACATTTTTTTACAAATCTGAAATCATGACGAAATACCTATAGGTATACTCAGTTTAGAGTATACTCAGTTTACCATCTCGTTGCGCCCGCAAGGCTTACAGCCCGATTACACAACCCTATTGGGCTCTGTGGGGCTAAAACGGAGACACGGGAGTAATTTTTGGGGGTTTTAGATCTGCACCACCAGCGAAGTGGGGGAAAGCGCAGATGGGCGAGCGAAGCGAGTCCTCGCTAGCTGTGGTAAGCCCACTCAGAATGATAGTTAGTTATTATAGTAATAAAAACTACATGATTTACAGCAGTCGTAGCTTCATAGACCACATTAGATTTCGTCAATTTCCGTATTTTTGGTTTATTATTCTTGGAATAATCGTAGGTCGACGACTCCGATCGGCCTCAAAATTTGACCTTATCCGCTTCAAGACGTCTAAATTCCAAAAGCGAAATGTCCGTCCGCCGTATGCTGTCCGCGCTGTTTTGGGCAGTAGGAATATTTTTAAAAAATCTGCAATTTTGACAAAATACTCGGTTTACCATCTAGTTGCGCCCGCAAGGTTTTCAGCCCGATCGCTCAAACCCGTGGGGCGCTATGGGGCTAAAATGGGGCTACGGGAGGGTTTTTTAGAAGGCTTTTGGCCATGGAATAAGGCCTATTTCTTCCATGGCTTTTGGCTATGGGATCGAGTTAGGTGTCGTTTTCGAAGTAGGATATTTTTGGACGTAGAATCCATTTTTGGGGGTCCCGGAACGATCCGATTTCACTGTTGCGATCTATAGGGCTTTCATGGGGCTACAAATGGGATTTTTGAAGGATCCCAGGAGGTCAACTATTTTTCAAGTAAAAAACCAAAAATTTTTGAAAAAATTCTAAAAATTTTTTTCCTTGACACAGAATTAAATTTCTGCACAAGCAACCTACATCAACGAATAATAACTCCTAGTGTAAAATTTGCAGCGTTTTTAAATCGTATTGGTTTTAATACTTTATCCAGAGGCATACAAACAGTTTAGTGGGGAAAAAGATTGGGAAACATCAATCTTTTTTTACCTTGAAACTTAGGCCCAAAACTACCATAATACCCATTATAACTCATGTAAATGATGTGGCCTTATTTAAACCGCAAGGCCAGGCAAGTTCAGTTCATCGTGGAAAGCACTAACCAACTTCAATTTACATAGATCTGCCATTTCCACGAGCGCAAGACGGCCGACAACCTAACTCAACCAAAAGGCAAGTATTTTAAAGGTCGATGAATCAAGAAGTTGAGACCAGTCCTTAGTCCTTGTCACTACACCGGTAAAAGGGAAAATGAAGTGCCTCGTCGGATTACCGCTTTTGTTTTTTCACTCCTCACCTCGAGGGAATACCAGCAGTTTTCCAGCTCCCTAAAAGGGGAGAGGAAATTCTCCGATATTTTTCACCCGGAAAGGAAATTTCCTCGCGTAAGGTTTCCTCTTAAGAAGCCGTACTTTGGGAAAGCCAGATGGAAAGATGGGAGAGGAAGGACGCGGTTTGTCTCAAGACTTCCCACTTCGAAAAGGGGAACCCTCAAAGATCACCGGTGAGACGCTCACTAATGGATCCACGACATCATTAATTTACAAGAAGAGATCTCTAAAGCTTTCCGTCTTCGGCTCTTTTTTTTTCCTACCCCTTTTAAGGAATGTTTTATTGATTCCTCCCTTCGTTCGGGTTTATTCGCTTTGTGACTTTTCCTATTAAAGTCCGAACTGACTTCTGTCTTTCCGGCGAAAACTAGCGGCAATGAATTTCGAGCTTGAAGCCTCTTGACGGCCGATACTCTGTGGAGGCTTTCATTCGCTACTTTCTGGAAGAATTCCCAGCCTGCTGCATGACGTGTCAACATTGTGAAGCTCTTTGTTCGCCTCTGGATCGATGATCGATTGATTGAGGGGAATCTTCACCCACGCGAGTCCCTCTGAAACGGAACTCAGCGATCAGAAGACGGAAGCGCATCCTCGCCTACTCGTTACATCGCGAGCGACAACGTCTTCACCAAACGTTATCACTGACGTCTACACGTTCAAACTCACTCGCACCCACCCACACGCTAATATCTCTCTTCAACGTCCTCGGCACCATTATTACGTCCGATGACATTCTTTTTGGCTGGAATGGGGGAGGGGGGGACCCTATCTGGAGCAGAGGTCCTGGTGACCGCTTGTCTCTTGGTCGAATCCCGGAGTACGGACTTGGGGAACCCAAGAACTTCTATAGGCCCGTCCCCAGGCCTCAAGTGCCTTCGCGGCCTCCTTCAACAATCCTCCAACAACAGGTGGCCTTCATTACTCTGCTCAACACACAACACCAAACTCATCCACACCTGGGCTGCTCATCTAGCAGTAGGCTCGAGAAACACCCAAACCGTGGGTGGCAGTTCCATGGTACCGTTGATGCAAAAATTCTACATGTCGTCATTGAAGAATTGTTGAGCAGTAGATTTGAGCTATCTTAATCAGGCGGGGTAATTTTAATCAACGCGCCCTTTTAACACATCTGCACCGTTTTAACACATCCGTCAATGGAAAAAATTTTTTTGGATTTTTTTTCTTCAAAAATTCTTTATTTTTTACTCGAAAAATATTTAACCTCCTGGGATCCTTCAAAATCCAATTTTTAGCCCCACGATCGCCACAGTAAAAACCGGATCGTTC
Organism: Pilophorus perplexus; assembly: GCA_955831195.1. NCBI lineage: Eukaryota > Metazoa > Arthropoda > Insecta > Hemiptera > Miridae > Pilophorus > Pilophorus perplexus. The sequence goes on along the minus strand of OY037013.1, from coordinate 7,087,530 downwards.
CGGGACCCCCGAAAATGGATTCTACGTCCAAAAATACTTCGAAAACGACCGCTAACTCGATCCCATAGCTAAAAGCCTTCAAAAAAAACCCTCCCATAGCCCAATTTTAGCCCCATAGCGCCCCACGGGTTTGGGCGATCGGACTGAAAACCTTGCGGGCACAACTAGATGGTAAACCAAGTACTTTGTCAAAATTTCAGATTAAAAAAAAAAAATTTCTACTGCCCAAAATGGCCCGGACGGCGGACGGACATTTAGGATTTAGAACTTTCGAACGTCGAATTTTCTCAAGAACACCAGTTTTCAGTTGCCATACAATTTGCAGAAGTATATTATTATACTTCTAATAAGCATCAGAAGTTGTTTTCGTCATCTGTGTTGCGTCCGTTTATGTGTTTGTGTGTTCATATTAGGTTTTCGGTCTCCTCCAGTCTCATATCTGATCGAATAAAGTCGGAAAAAAACACACCACGTTTCACTTTCCCAATGTTGGGGGATTAGCAGGAGGTTCACAAAAATCAGAAAACAGATGGGAAATTGGGTGAGGAGAGGCGCGGTGGTTTTTTGAAAATCTAAGGTAGGTAAATGTTGAGTGAGTTCTCTAATTTTTCGAATGAGGAGTGGGGGGGGGGGGTTAAATGTATACCTAGGTTATGTTTATTTATTTTGCTAAAGTTTTCAGTTTATTGAAGCTATGAAAATCAAGTATTATCTTTGTAGTATCTTTGACAAATAAAGACTATTAAATAGTCTATTTATAGTCAATTCAATTTATAAATTAAAATACTATAAATTGAAAATTTGTAGTATTTTTTATTGGGTTTAAATTTTTTAAATTTTCTTTTTTAAAAATGGTTCCAATGATTGAAATATCCCCAGGCTGCGTTTTGACTGTGTTTAGGTACATAGGTGATTAAAATTACCCCAGATGTCGAGGTTATTTTAACCATGGTTCAAAAAAATAAAATAAAAACACGATTTTGAGGGGTTTTAGGGGTGGGCCAATGAGTGACGGATATACGAAATCACGTTCCAGTAGCTCAAAACATTAGGGCGATACAGTTAAAAAAACCTCAGAAAATGATTAAAATAGCCCCAATCTACGGCACTCTTTTTATTCATCATACTTCCCACTTCGGAAAAGTTGTCCTTTTGTGTTACATGATAGTATGAGATATTATAGATTTTAAATTACGTAGAAAGGAAACTGAACTCTAAATGAAAGTAAATCTAAATTTTGTAATGTTTGTTTGGATAGGGGGGGGGGGGGGGTCAAGGCGCATACCATGTTCTTACTACCGCTTGCGTGGTGGAAATGGGTGATCCGGGGTATTTTTACGAGGAACCACGCTAGAGACGTCGAGGGTGTCTTCTGGGGCTTGTCCGCGGGTGGTGGAGGCAGAGGATCTGATCAGAGGATTTTCATTCATTCGTCAACGTCCTCAGCCAGGGTGTCGCCGAATCCTTCAGGAGCAACTGAGGGTCCTGGCGACGCCGCACTTAAAGGCATTGGAATTCGCCGGATTAGAAGTCCTCTCACTACTCTTCCAGATCAAGGGTTTCTGGAAAATGGAAAATTTAATGCATTCAATAAGTCACGCGAAATTGTAAAAGATGCAAATGAAATTATTGACAGGAGTCAATGTTAACTTTGTGTTTGTGGTGTCGGAGGGGCGGGGGGATTTTTGCAATATGGTTTGTATGAGAACTTAACCCAAGATGTGGGTGCGTACTGATTCTAGATGCATCGAACGTTTTTGTTAAATTTAAATTTGTGTTGTGCGGAGATCCAAAGGTGGATACCAACTCCAAGTTCTCGCCTGGGGCTTTTCCGCTGAAGGCATCGTTCGATCAGAGAGACGTCCAGATACAATAATCCTGCAAAACCTCGGCATGAACGACGCTGTCTCGAGAGCTGCTGTGAGTCCTATTGTAGGAGCCTGAATTCCGCAGTATAAACCGGCGGGAAAAGACGAGAGGTCCTCAGAATCAAGACATGGTAAAGTCCCAAAAACCTTAAAGGAGGAGACTCGCGAGCGCGTGCGTATGGGCTAAAAAGGAGCTACGGGAGGGCTTTTTGAAGGTGTTTGGCTATGGGGTCGAGTTGGGTGTTGTTTCTTGAAGTAATTTTGGACGTAGAATCCACTTTTTGTGGCCCCTCATCGGTCCAAACACTGTAAAGCAATGCAGTTTGTTCAATAACTATTTTTTATTGTCATAGTGTAACATTTTGCATAATTAATACCCAAAAATAATAAACCCCTGTGTTAAATTTGCAAAGTTTTATCTTGTAGTGACGGGTTCACAGACTACTCACATTATCCGTGGGGCGTTCACAGGCGCAAGAACAGCTTAATTTTAAGGGCACGTGGGAAAAATGGGTGACACTAACAGCAACTGCTTGCGGTTTGTAACTTGTTTCGCAGAAAAGGGAATGGTCCCTAATTTTTCTTAGAGGCAATTCAGAGGTAACTGAGAGAAAGGGGAGTTTATACAATTTCCACCACTCAAACACAGAGCAGAGACCCTTTCACCGCCTCACGCCCATCGGGTTGATGTAGAGGGTGGTTCCCAAGTTTTCCCCCCAGGGTGTGGAGAAGGGAAGGGCACCAAAAGTGCTTTAGTTGATTTCCCACACCCAGGGCTACTTTTCACTTCATCCCTTAGCGTCGGGAAAACAACGGTTTATAGGAAGCGGGCACTAGAGGTTTCAGTAGCAGCAGCAGCTTTGGTGTTGGAAAAAAAGTTAGGTTTTCTTCTCATCTAGCAGAACGATTTTAGTCGTGCTGGTTGAACATTGCCTCGTTAGTGCTCGGGTGGATAAATAATGTAAATTTACAATTCAAAGCACCTCCAGGGACGAGGAGGGTGAGGGGGATACCGAATGCATTAGTAACAAGGATTCCACAACCCCTTGCCGGATGCGTTCGAAGAATGGGAAAATCTTTCCCCACCCTTGGGCAGTTACTTTCTGCTCCTGCCAAGGGTCACCCTTCGCCTCACTTTTCCCGAAGGATCCTCTAATAATAACAACAACCAGTGTGAGGTTGAATCCTTCTCACCTAGCATTTACTCTGACCACCCAACCCGATTAGCTGTGCACCTGATTCTCTCGTATAATTATTAGGTATTCAAAATTGTAGCAGTTCCAACTCTTCACACGGTCGATACCGATCAATACTCGGTATTATAAACCAGTTCTGCGCCGCTTTTACATTCGGCTTGGGAGCACAGGGACGACGAAGACGGTAGGGAGGGCGGGGGAACATCTAGGAGCAATTCCATGCCAAGGTAAGTATGCAGAAAGCACTGCTTCAGCTCCTTCAGGGGGAAGGCCAGAGAGCTAGGTGCGATTTTTGCAGTGCAAGATTCAGCTGAGTCAAGTGGTTCATCTTTGCTTCCTGGCTGAAACCCCAACAGAATTGCAGCAAAGCTCACAGAGGACGTGCTGATTGGGTTCAATTCAGTTACAACAGGTGATTGGAGGTCACAATTCAGCAGCTCGTCAACTGTGGACGTCATTTCGAACCGAGTGGGACGAATGCTGTGCGGCTACAGCTGCCCGGCCTCATTCGCACCTTATAATAATAATCACCTCAGGCAAATTGGAAGTTTGATGGCGGTTTCATCCAGGCTATAGCTATTATGGTATACCATAACTTGTCAGCATTGAGGCCATAATTTATTTAAAGGGCCAAATAAAATACTCAAGTAAAGTGCTTACTGCCAACCCCGCAAAATTGCGGTCCGGAGGGAATGGGGTGCGTTATGACGTCATCGCATCAGGGCACGAGTATGAGGGGCTGTTGTGCCCTTCGGCTAATCAAGGTCCTCCTGCAATTAGTGGCCTAACTCGCCCTTCGCTCTTCTCCCGTGCGGTGGGGATGGTTTATACACCACTGAGCCTCACATGTCTCCCCTCTCGACCATTTCGGACACTAGTTTCCATAATGCTCGCACGTGCGTTCGTCCCTTTTTCGAAATTAATATTAATGAGATCGTCAACTGAGCATACCCTTGCCTGGCAAACTACACGACGTACGCATTGAATTTATCCATTCCGGGAAAATTGGAATTTCATCATGCTGCAACAACAATGTTGCTGTAAACTGCAAACTTCCTGATTATTGAACTGATTTTCCTATTCTATTGTCTCGTAATGTTACCGCTGGATGTACTCTGAAATTCTCCACAGTGCCATGAAGACGTTCCGATACCATACATTTCAGATCGGTTGCACAAAAGGGGGAAAACCATTTTCGGAGAATGGAAGCTCATAAAGAGTATACACAGTCATATAACATTTTTATTGCCGAATCCCCCTTGCTCGCAAACTGTTCGGATCGGCGTTGGGGATTTTCTCCCAAATATCCCCCCGATTGAGGGGTTGTCGTAAAGGGTCATCCTTCACGCTCCAAATCCTATTTATCAAGGGTTCTGAATAATGCCTAATACATCTCACCGAAGGCTATTAGGCCGAGGTAGATTCCCTGCTACCGGTTCATTGTTGGGAGCTTCGCGCGATTTGGGTCGCTGCCTGTTCCATATTATAACGTGATCAGATAAATTATATTTTGTTGTGGGTGTAGATGTGTTAATACTACAACGCTATCAATGAATGTCGTTGTGGTGATGTAACACAATAATTATTATGTATTACTATTATTACTAATTATTATGCATTAATTATTATTATTCCCTAATAACTGTCATTCTCTCAAAAAGCACTTAATAATTATTATTATTTATAATAAGTAATTAAGTATATGTATAATAAGTATTATTATTTATAATAATTATAATAACTATTATAATAAGTAAGATTTTATATAAAATGATCGTGTAGTTTTTTCACGAACAACTACAAAATAATGGTTTTAATAGAAAAGTCGAATTTTTCCAAACCAACTTGGCCTCTGACGAAGGTCATTAATTGACCATATTGCGAGCTGGCATCCCTTGGCTCATGGTTTTACTGAAGAGACCGATAAAACGTACAGTTTTTAAGTTCCAAGTTTAAAACGTACATTTTAAGTTTCAACAAGGAATCCAGTGGGTATCAACGCGAGTTCATTAATTGCGTGATGGCTTTCTGGATAAAGACGACACTGATTTATTGGAAGATGTTACTTGCTTCGTCATGTTATGTCGGAAACAAGCCGGGAAGTGACAAATTTGTTGGGGTCCAACAAATGGACAAACAGCAGTTGTGTCCATAAAGTGGTGAGTGTGAAATTTCGATCCTAATAAAGGTACCTATCGCGTGTTCACCCACTTAAGCTGATTTAAAAATCGACTTTCTTGTTGTCGCCGTTACTTGTTCACTGCTGGTTCTCAGCCAAATGATGCAGTAAGGTTATGCTCCTGATTTTCAGGGGGAAAATGTAATTTCGCTCAAACCACTAAATCCTTCGCGCAGCTTTCATATCGCCTGATTAACAAACCCCTTCGACTGAAGTAAGAGGACAACTCGATTTCCATAAACTTTAACCCTTAGGCGACATCCCAGCACGTTGCTTTCATCCCCCTTCCCGCCAACAGATGGCGCTCCTCACCGGTTTATTAAATCACTTCTATCGACTGACTCACTCATTTCCCCTCACAAATTGACGTCGCAATATTCCTAGCGCGTTTTGCCTAATCCCGTTAAGGCTTCCTACCCCTTTACATTTCACGGTCCCCCTCATCCGACTTCCTCCCTTAATCCTCCATGTACCCTCCTGTCATTTGTTGTCAAATACTTTAAAATGGTGGGAGAGAGTTTCAGTCTGGGGAAGGGCTGAACTGCAATTCGAACTTGACGTGAATAGTAATGTTTGTGTAGATGAGTTTACGTCCACTTAAACCAAACCACTACCAATAATTGAAAAAATGCTAGTAGGGACAAGCCAAGAACCTGGCGTTGAATGTACCTACGTCAGGTTGTGTGCTCAACAGCTAGTGGCGGCAGTTGTGAAGATGGCGGACTTCCGAAAGCGCATACTCTTCGATCATGCTACCATTAGTGTGGGAGGAAGGGGCCAGGAGTACTGGTGCCTGGTTGCTCCAGGCGCATCACACGAGTTGTCATGGTATGCTCCATATTAGAGTAATTTTGCAAGACGTACCTTACGCCTTCTGAACTTCCAAAAGGGAGGTCCGGGGTATCCACCAACTTGACCAAACGCACCAGATCTCCCTGGAGTCCTGGGGCATAGAGGTATCCCAGCAACGAAAAAACCGACACTCTACAGAAGGGGCACAAACCCCTTTTCTATTATAATAGACACCCACGCCTACTAGACTGCCTCTCTATGCTTGCAGAAACCAGCAGTAGCTGCTGGTTGAAGACGAATGGATTTTGCATCCGACAGGTTGGCCACATAATTACGCCCTTCCCGAAAAGGTACCGTTGGATAGAACAAATGCCCACTCCAAACGGCGTTGTATCAAAGATTTGAGAGGTTGAACACTTCGCCCGTCCCGCCAGGTTGGACACACGCCCTACCCAGTAACCTTAACTTTGGTAGGGATAACTCCCTTGCCATGTTGTGGATTGGGAACGAGCACCATACACAGAGACAGCTAACTTGGAAACATCGTGAGTGGGTCACCTCGCCAGTCCTCCACCAGCCTCCACCAGGACTTGGTGAAACACAGCAGATCCCCCAACTTTGTATCGACAATGCACAAATGGCGTGGGACACAAAACGGAACTGTACGAGCGCAATGCCTGTGCATAATACACGACCCCAGTTCGGCATTGCAGAAACGGCCCTCCGCAGATAGGTAATTCAGGAGCTTGCAGTGGCCCGTGAACAGGCCAACAAGCAGTTGCATATCACCACTCTCTAGCTCTCCATCATCTCCCTTGTTGTTGACCCGGAGAATCCAATTAATAGCCTCACCACGCGAGGGTCACTCAGTTGTCCCTTGCAAGGGACTTGTGTTCATTCCGCTAGTTTTGATGTAACTGAAAATGAGGCCAAGGCCTTCAGTGCAGCCTGATTGCCTGACATTATATAGACATTGCCCGTTTGACGCGCCGATATCGCAACCGATGCAAACAGGTCCCAATGGCGTTGACTTCCGCCTGAAACATGGTGGCCATCGCCCCAAGTGGCTTTGATAACCTGGGTCAAAGACGCCGATCCAGGACACATCCATCAGCGCCCAGGAAACCAAAGCCCAGGACTCAAACTGAGGTATTGAAGGGAAGGTCAACGTTAAATTTCTCCTACACGACATCTGAGGCAGCTAATTCTACCTCATTCATACGTATTCAATACAGAATGCCGTGAAATGATAGACCTCTGCCCAAGTGATTCATGCTCCACATCCGTGAAGCCTGCAGGAGCGGCAGTCTCTGCACGAGAACGGGTGATAGGCCCTGAAGGACTTCGATGCGCCTAAAAACAGTGAATGGGGTGAAGTGACTTATATAGATCTTCAAGTTCCAAACAGTTGGGGATACCGTGTCGTGATTGTGCCGTGACTCTCGGCTACTATCCGAGTGAAGCAATTACGTCCGATTGGAGTGTCGTGAGCTTCAAATATATTCGCAGGCGCAAGCCTCCCCCACCCTTATCGAGAATGGAGCTAAGCGAATTGAATAGCTTATTCCCCTCGGAATGACTTCATCTTCTCGAGTAATCCGGTCTGGACGCCGCACGATAACTTGTTGAGAATCTCATTCAGGTGATGCGGACCGTGAGATCCGGTTGGCCGTGATGACAATATTGTAGTTCGTCGAGCCAGCGCTCCAAATTGAATAAGATTCATTAGATTCTCAACGGACTTGCGATTTATAATGAGCGAATCACGAGATGGGGCCATCGTTAGCGGATTATTACGGTTATTATCGCTGCAACTGCTTTGGAACGAATCGATGAGGATTGATTTGATCCAACGTCAAAATCGTTGGTGCTGTGTCACACAATGCAACAAAACTAGCCATCAAAGAAATTTTGAGTGCTTTCTGCTTCTCACAAGAACAGATGGCAGCGAAGGTAAAACGAACAAAACTGACGGCACAAGTCTAAACAACATCCTCAAGGCTTATTTACACTAGTAGAGTAAATGGTAGTCCTTATTACTCCACTGACCACTCACTCTACCACCTAAGTACTCTATTCTACTGCTTCCTCAACCTCGGGTTGTTCACATCAGTATAGTGCGAAATGCCGAAAGAGTATAATACTCTTTCGGCATTTCGCACTATAAGAATAATAATTATTCTTGTGTCTGCGTCCATAAATTGAAGCCTTTTTAGACCAAAGGGCCTAAATGCCAAAATGAATATTAATCAATGAATACTTTAAACTAATGCACTGGGATGGAGCTAGAAACCAAAAACCGCGGTTTTTTCATAATTGAGTAAGCAATGGGGAGGGGGATGACGAAAACTTGGATTGATAAATACTTTATGGACCTAAACAATATTTTAAAAAAAATGAATTAAAAAAAGATGCTACACCTTTTCTAGGTGTAGGGTGAAGCATCTTCCTCTATTGACCAGACTGTTATTTGAAATTGGTCTTAAAAAATTCCGCTCAGGGAGCACAATACGAGAAAAGTCTGTAACCACCAAAAAGTTGCTACATGTGGCGTATCCAACCTTCAAAAGTAATCAAAAACAGAATTTAAAACTTGAAAAAAGAAAAATAATAATAATAGTTTTGGCATGTTGAGATGACGCGAAAAATCTGAAACCACCAAAAATTTGCTCCATGTGGTGTATCTGAGCTCCCGAAGAGGTAAAAAACAATAGAGGCTGGACCAGTTGACAGGATGTTGGAATGGCCCTGTGTCGAGGGCTCTCCCACGGAGACGCAACCCCCCCCCCCCCCCCCCCCCTCTTACTCAGCCTGTATTTCTTGGGATAACTACACAATATGGGAAAACGAGTTGTTGAGCCTGAGGCCAGGTGGGATTCGGTTGGGGGTTGGCTGCCGTAGCTAGCAGGGGATGGCCCCGTGGTCGAAAAAAGGGACACGTCAACTTTTGACAGACCAGGATAATCCTAAGAATATCCCGATGAGGCAAAAATCCTACTTGAAATCCGTATTCTGTACACTTAAGATCTTCCGAGAATTTGGTTTCTTTTTTTGCCCCTGTCCAAAGGAAGATAGGTAGGTATAAGAAAAGGGTGTCTAAAAAAAAGAAGATTGTGAATACGGAAAAGAAGGGGAGGGAGACGATGAAACTTTTATGTTGAAAAATATTTATGATTTTTAGCCATTGACCGCGATTAATATTAGATAGGTACCGTCGAATACATTTCACTGTTGTATGAAAGCCTTTATTAGACTTGAAGGGATATTTTTATTGCACATCGCTATGTTCAAACCTGCACCACCACATTTTCTTTGATGAAAATACGAGGTTTGTTCCAGGTCTAACTGCGTCTTTTAACAAAAGTTGACCGCTGTCGACAGCACTCCCAATGCTGTTGAGTTCTGTCGAACAGCCCATCTGCTGACCTGGAACGCGATCTGGCAACAAACCAAGTCACGTGAATCACCGTGAAGTAATGCTACACAATTTAATTACTTCATGGTGATTCACGTGACAGTAAATTTCATATGGAAAAATCCAAGTGATAATTTTTGGTCTATTTTATTCAGAATAATCAACCTTTTTCAAGAGAGGAGTATCATAAGGGCGGGAATGAGTCATTTAATGTGTTTGAGGGTATTTACGAGGACTTCGGGAGGACGTGAGTACAACTTGACGCGCGGAGCACCAAAATAAAGTGAGAAGGTTATGAGAGAGGTTTCAACTGGGTAGGGTTATCCTAGTCGACAGAACCCAACCGAACTCATTCGAGCTGTCCGTTTTCGGCGGACAGCAGTTGAACTGCTGTCGATCTACAAATCGACCTGGAACAGCCGGCGACGGCGACTTTTCGCCGACCCAGCGACCTGGAACAGCAGTTTTCTCAACTGCGCATGTCTCCGTCGATTTCTATTAACAGTCCGTCAAAGCTGGAACAAACCTACGATTTACATGCGTCATAAAAGAGCATCGCTGGTTCTATTCATCGACCTGTCATGATTAAACGCAGGAAGAGTTTATCACTTCGAAAATCACAGACGATTTCTTTACGTTTATTAGATAAGGAAAGGTAGTCTTCAAGCACCCTTTTTGCTATCTCGGGCGTCGGTAATTTTTTCTTTCTGCTCTGTTTGACTATAGAAGGTACACGTGGAGTTTGGATGGGATGCTCTGCAGTGGACAAAAGGGGTAAAACATAATAGGACGAGACCATTATAAAAACCTTCCCTCGTCCCCCATTTTGTTCTTGCTGCGATCTGCTTGTTCTCGTAAAGCTGTGTATTCAGGCTTTGGGTTTCGTTCTTACCTAACCCAACTCTATAGATTCAGCTTCCGTCGTGTAACAAATGCCCTGCTTTATACGAACCTGTGGGAAATATCTGCCTCGGCGGACATGTGTGAGAAAGGCGTTTGGATATTTGCCTTTGTTCGGAGTCACAGTATGAATTTTCTCATAAAAACCCGCATTTTCCTTTCATGGAGAATGTGAACCCCCCTCCACCAAAGTCTGTGGCTCTTGAAGATGTTAAAGTAACACAATTTTTTAATGCAATTTCTAAAAAAAAAAAAAAAAAAAGGAGTTAAAATAAACGAGAATTGGGAAAGCTGAGTTCCCCGAAGATCGTCCTGTTTCCTTTCGGCCCGAGAGCCTCTGGGGCTTTTTTCATTGATTTTGATGGTTGGCTCAAAACATTCCATAACTTTTTAACTCGCCACTTTTTCAGAAGCAATCCTCGGGGTCTGGTAACCGTTGTTACTCATGGCAGAAGCCCATGGAAATAGATATGTAATTAAGTAAATTAAAAGATTATTGTAATCAAGGACAGGTTACATCTGAATTAGTGCGACGAAAGTGTGAAAAGTGGAACCCCAAATAAGGGATTCTACGGCCAAAACTACTAGGAAAACGACACTTCATTCGACCTCCTGGCATCCTTAAAAATTCCCCGTGAATAGATCCTATAACGGTATCCTATCCACGGTGAAATCGGATGGTTCTGGGCCCTCAAAAATGCCTCTTTGACGTCTAAAACGATATTGATATAGTCAGAAAGCAGCGAAAATCCCTTCCGCACCAACCTTGTATTCTTCCAGATTAAGGTAGGAACGTAGAAAACTGAAAATCTAACTCACCTCCCCACCTCTCTTCGCTTTTGCTCGCTATTAATATCTGCCCTCCCTTTTCGCTTTAGTCCGGATTCATATTGCATTCAGAGTGTAGTCGCAAAATTGCTGTTTGCACACGGCAGGTCGTTTTTAATTGAGCGGAGAGAAGAATTTCGCAGGAATCACGCGTCGGGTTGAACTTTTTAAATTGCCTGCCGAATCGTGTTTCATTTGCCGGTGAGTTGAATCGAGGAAAACGGCGCACATGACGTTATTACCAACCAGATTTTTCCTGACCGACTAATTTCAAGTAACGGGGGCCCCGCCTATGGTCCTGAAAATTCACAGATACTTAAATTTGATTAGTACGGAGGCCTTTTGTTGCTGACCACGATTTGAAAACATACCTAAACGATCGCATTTTTGAGAAGAACTACCCTTCTAAAACCCTATGAAAGTGACAACTCAAAAAAAAAAAAAAAAAATCATGAAAAATTTCCGCCGTCTTTGTCTCTGGGAAGTCTTTTAAAACAGCCCGTTGGAATCCGTGGTAGCTAGCTACCTTATTCACCAGAAAACCCTCGAACAATGACTTCCTTCCCAACTGTTCAGTAAGGAGCATCTTGTCTAGACGTTTATAGTGAAAATACTCTTGAACCTCCCAGCAGAGAAGCTTCAAGAAACAACTTCGACATGTCGAACATTACGCCTGACAAACCTACTCAGTAACTCCGAGTCAGTACCTCCAACAGACGGAGCGGCAAGCACAAGGACGCAGCGCCTTCAACTTCCCGCCATTCACACAACACAATTTTAAATTCAAATAAAATTCTACAAATTTGTAGAATTTTATTTGAATTTAAAATTTTGTTATTAAAATTGTATTATTAAAAATTTTAATAATACAAATTACACCCGCATCGGGTTCTATTTCCACGACTATAATAACAATACCAAAGCCATAGGAAATATCTGAGGCTCCATTTTTGAACACTTATCACCCACCCCCCCCCCCCCCCCTATTTCACAACAATATAGCGGAGCATGTGATGCTGTACGTAAATAAGGTATCGTTATTAACTTGAGAGTCAAAAGATCCTTTGCGACGAGAACCCCCATCTTCTACGAAACGGATATAGAAGGCGGAGAACGGAGCCCGAGGAAGTGCTTTCATACTCCTAATGCCCATCACCACCTTTCATATTTAAATTTCCCTTTGTGAGAACGGCTTTAAGGCCCTTCGTACCCCTTTGGAACCGCATTTTCCCTCCCCGGTTCTTTGAATGGGTTTTAAAAAATACCGGAGCGTGACGCTGTCACACACGTATGGAGTTGAGAGAAATCTCGAAAACTGTTGTTTTATTCTCAACCCTCCAACAAAAACCCGAGTTACACCAAGTTCCAGCATATTCTGCTAAAAGCTTCGCCAGCGGTGAATCACCACACTTACGTAGTTGGAGCGATGCAAGTGGGAAAATCCCTCAACCCCAGGAAGAAAAAAGAATTTAACGTGGAGTTCTCTCCCCTTGCGGTAATCCTCATTTTAAAATAATATGCGGTCAACGTATGCGGATCAGGGTTTCCTCGTAGTATAAGTTGACCGGTTTGTTCTGGCGCGATTAATGGCAAAACAGTGAAATGAGATCATTCTAAACGCGTCCACACCATGTCGAACTCCATGCTTGCAGCGGCAAAGCTGAACTAGTGTGGACGTGTGGGCAGTCATCATCACTTCCGCCAATGGCCCTTTAGTCCATGGTCCATCAAGTCATCACTTTCACCCCTGTGTCCTACGATTACGGAGATTGGTCCAGGAGAACACACAGCAGTAGGCTGAAATCCTTTAATACGATTAAATTGGTCATTTATGATATCCTCCCGCTCACGATGGTTGGCAACCACTTCAGCAAAACGGTCTCTGCTCTAGTAACTCCTGTTCATTGATGAAAGGTTCAGCAGCGTTGATGCTCTCCGTTGGCCCACTCCTCTGCACATAGCAATCTTGCCCATCATGATGGTCTGCAGACAGCTGTACCGTCTTTCGGGTTCCTCATAGTGTGGCCCAGACGTACAACATGCGGTAGAGCTCGCGTTACAAATGTTTGTGCTGCTGAATGCGCAGATGCGCCGTCCATGGGATCTTCAACATCCACCGGATCAACCACATCTCAAACGCCTCAAGCCGGTTGATGCCTGGGGTCTCAGCGTCCATGACTAGACACCATACCTCAAAATCCTCAAGAGGCTGACCCACAACTGCCACAGTGCTCTCTTTCGGACGAGACTTGGATACCTTGGACTTGACCACAATGATCCGCAGGCCAAACTGGCAGCACGCTGCCTCAAATTAAATTTGAGCCACCAAGCACTCATCGATAGGTGCGCCTTTGCATTGCAACGATCAATATGCATATTGATGGTCATAGCCGCGTTGACAATTATTGCATAAAACGCTAAAGTGCTGGTAATGTTACGTCAAATATGTCTTGACTTCCCCCTCCTCAAACATCTTTTTCGTTTTCATAGCGAAACCTTTCCTTGTAAGGTTTTTTACGGTATGAGGCGGTCCTCATTTTTTACACGACAAAATCATACCGTTTATCATCTTGGCTAGGAAGGAACCGTAAGTACACCCGTTGCCAACCTGACCTCCCCGACCTCACCAGAATTTATTGAATTCTTTTGTTAGCCCTTTCGTATAAAACTCACACATCAAGACATTCTTACAATGATATCACATCAACGTCTCCTCCCTCCACCCGTCTATAACTATAAGGGAAGTATACCTGCCTGAGCTCGATTGTTATCTGCCTTTATATTCCACAGTTTTGATCATCCTTCTCGTCTTTCTACCATAAAAAGGGCTTTCGAAATGGATTTTTTACGTCCTCGTATAATCCGAACCCTTCAGAAGTTCTCACGTGAGTTGTTGCGTTGTGAAACTCTGCGGGGGATGAGCTATTTTTGTGAAAACATTTCCACACCTGTCGAACTCTCAGCACCAGAAAATATATTTTTGCAGGACGTTTTTTAGCTGACCATTTTAGCTGGGCTGTAGATTTGAGGCTGGAATATGAAACAAAGTGGTAAAATGTGAGAAAGGTATTGAAATAGCTGGTGCTTAAAGATAGTTTTCGAACGTTTCAAGGGATTACTAATGTAATATCGCACTACATTGCTATGGCATGTTCCTATTGATTAGGTGTAGGTTAAAAAACGCCGCCCCTTCCCCGTAGGACGAATGAGACATTCCCGAAATAGTACGAAAAACTGCATCAAAATTACTGCTGCTCCCAGAATTTCGGAACAAACCGAGGATATCAGTAGCGTCCTGGCAGAAGATGATGAAGGAGTACCTATCGTATCTCTAGTGGAAATACTGAAATCTGCTTCATTACTGCCTCCATCGCCTCTAGCGGAAAACCGCTCGACGTGGCCAGACGCTGGGAAACCCAACCCTTGCGCCAAAAACACAACAAATTTAAATTGTCATTTAAAAAAATCCCCTAGGAACTCAACTAGTTACACAAATACCTAAACCTGCATCTTGGGTTCAGTTACAATAGTTCATGCTTTTCCAACTTTAAACTTCCTTTTCTAATCAGAGTTGAATTACTCAACAGCGTAGTATAGGCACAAGTCAGCGAGTTGTGCAAGCCTTCTACTGCTTCTGCCTCAGACTAAGACCCCGCAGGGCTTGGATAGGAATGCCCCAAGCAATCAGAAGCAATGCTTTTTACCTCTGGGGTCCGCTCTGAAGGTCCCTGGCAGATCATTGGATGACATGAAGCGAGAAGCTCTTCTATGTCCATGTAGTGGGGTCGTTACATTACACAGCAAGCATCCTGCTCGTCAAGCCAGTTTACACCCTGCAAAAAGTATACTTTCATATAATATATGAAACAATGTTACTATTATACTCATATATGAGTATGATGATGATGATGATGAAAAACGCTGCAAACTTTTCACAAGGGTTTATAATTATTTTAAATGAATTGTGCAAAAATTTGATTGCCACTAAATTTTTTTTGATATTATTATTAGACATTTTTAATCTTCTTGTTAAGTGTGAACCCCAAATAATGAACTTGTGTGGGACCCCGAAAAATCAATTATGCGTCCAAGATTACTCGAAAAACGACACCGCTTTCGACTTCCTGGCATCAGACAAAAACCCCAATTGTAGCCCAATGAAAGCTCAATAGATCCTCCCAATGAAATCGGATCATTTTAGGACCCCAAAAATGGATTCTACGACCAAAAATACCTCGAAAACGACCCCATAGCCGAAAACCCCTCCCATAGCCATTTTTAGCCCCACAGAGCCGCATGGGGTAGGGCGATCGGGCTAAAAACCTTGCCGGAACAACTAGATGGTGGACCGGGTATTGTCAAAATTTCAGATTTTAAAAAAACTCCTACAGCTCAAAACGGCATGGACAGCGGACGGACATTAAATGTCCTCAAAATTGATCATTATACGTTTCAAAATTTTGAAACCAATACAAATTTTGAGGCCAATACAAATTTTTCTCCCGGTGCTCAGGACGAGAGCTATTCGCCCGGTTGGGTGAGTGATAAATCCCTCATCCATCTCCTCATTGGAACTAATTTGAACTCGTGCCTAACTGGCTCTCGAGAATCAGAATTAGCGTTTCTAATCAGCTGCTTGAAGCAATTAGTGGTTTCACCAAGCCGTCTCGCTACGTAACTTCCCGCCTAGAGGTACTTCGAATTATTAGTCAATTTCTTGTATCTCCATTCCGGTTTAAGTTTGACCAACTCCAACCATCAGTGACGGGTACTTCAATAGCCGATTGATTACTACCTACGTCAAGTGCATATTATCTATTTAACATAGTTTATCGGCAAGGTTCTACTATATTTGAAGAATCAGGTAAAGTAATGCATAGAATAGGATTTCTTTTTGAATCCTACCCGATTTCAGCTAACAAGTGCATTCGCTTAAGTACTCGATACAAGTGGAAGAACACCTGTAGCCCTCGAAAGCTCTTGTAAACCCTTGGGAACCTTTAAAAAAGTTTCTTTCGTTTTTTCCCCCCCTCTTCAGTTCTTTCTGCGACGTTCTCAGGGGCGGGAAGAAAAGAGAAGCCGAACACTAGAAGCTGGGAGGGTAAAAATCGGTCTCAGGTAGCCGCTAAGACTTTTTGAACGGGCTTTTGTTTGGGACGCGGGGGAGGAAGTATTCGATTACCAGGACGATCAGGACATCAACCCAGACTTGAGAACGTACGTAAAACACAGTAACGATTTGAAATTTAGAATTTCGCTCATCTGTAAAGTTAGTTGACAAAAAAAAAAAAGCTAGGTACAAATTTTACACAAGGGCATAATATTACATAAGGGAATAATAATATTATTCCCCTACTACCTAATATCAAAGAATAATAATATTATTATTATTCTTTGATATTAGGTTGTTTGTGCGAAAATTAATTCTGTCAACAAAAAAATATTTTTGAAAAAAAAAAAAAAAAAAAAAATCTGAAAATCGTTCTAACAGATATGGGACCTCGACAATTGGATTATGCGTCCAAAATTACTCGGAAAATATTTGACCTCCTGGGATACTCAAAACTCTCATTGTAGCCCCATGAGAGCACAATAGATCCCCACAGTGTAATCGAATCGTTCGGACCCCCGAAAATGGATTCTAATCCAAAAATACTTCGAAAACGACTACTAACTCGACCCTATAGCTGAAATCCTTCGAAAAACGTCTCCCGTAGCCCCAAAGAGCCCCACGGGTTTAGGCGATCGGGATGAAAACCTTGCAGGCACAACTAGTAAACCGCGCATGTTGTCAAATTTACAGGTAAAAAAAAAAAAAAATCCTACTGCCCAAAACGGTTCGGACGGCGGACGGACATTGCTTTTTTTGGAATCTACATCTTGAAACGCATAATGTCAAATTTTGAGGCCGATCAGAATTTTCTACCTCCGTAGCGATTACATCATTCTAGAAATAATAAACCAAAATCGGCTAGAATAGTTCGCTCGTATTCAAATTTGGGAGAAACTGGTGTAGGGGTTTTTCGCACCCATGTGCCTCTTGAAAGGCCGGGATTTCGCCGTTCTAACATCATATTCGGTTTCAGCACTCCTAAACCCCCCCTCCATTGCAATCAAAATTCGATCATTTCCATCTGAAAAATCAGCATAGTTACGCTCAGCTGCCATAGAAAATGTTTGAGATTTTGAACTTAATGGGGAAGCATATTATGTCACGCCACACTGTGGTCAAAACACCCGATGTAGCTGGACATGGGGTCAAAATATAAAGTCAACTGATAGGTACCTAGATGAAATTTGTACCGTCATTAGTAGTGTTTGGTAAACGAGAAACTTCAATGGGAATCAATAGCAGTTAGTTATCACCAAGTCTTGAACCAACAAACTTCTCTTCCCAACTAAAACACTCGATTTGGTGTTCTGTGCTTCAACTATTTCAAAAACCCCTCCCGCAGCCCCACTGAGCCCCACGGGTTTGAGCGATCGGGCTTGAAAACCTTGCGGGCACGAAAAATCACATTTCTGGCCCGGGTACAAAGTCGCTACATAGGTACATATTTTTTTGAAATGTTTGTGTCCACCGCAAGGCTACAGATAGGACGCGGAAGAAGAAGAAAATTAACTGTGAGATGATTAAATAATCTACAAAATTTTTCAGTAAGTTGTGCCAGTTTTTTTTTTTTTTTTTTTTTACCACGTCTTGTTTTCCAATTTTGTGCTGTTTTTCCATCTTCTCACTGTTGTGCACAGCTCTCTGACTCACCTGGCACTCTGCAGCAACATTCCTCTGAGTCATGAACGTTTGTTGAGACCGGACACAAACAAAAGTAGGGAGCGAATTTGTAGGTACCTAGCCCTGAAATTTGATGTTCAGAGTAACTGATGAATAGGTAGGTAAAGATTTCAGATTTAAAAAAAAAAAAAAAAAAAAAAAAAAAATCCCAGTGTCCAAAACGGCCTGGACGTCGGAGGAGCGTTTCATTTTTGTACTAAACACGTTTTGAAACGTAGAAGGACAAATTTTGAGGCCGTTCATGATTTTCGACCTCCGTTCGTTCATTATTAAGAGAGTAATTCACCGGAATGGATGAAAATTAGAACGTGTCGCTCTCAGGCCCGGAATTCAAATAGGTACCTATATCACTTTTCAAGGCCGTATACATAAACGAGGTATACAGAAACCATTCTGTGGAGGCGTTTAAAAAAGTAATTCGACGAGCTCATCCTGAGGAGAATCCTGAATTCTTTACTGAATCGACTTGCTTCGGCTCGCTTTACAAAAAATGAAAACGGCAAATATGTTGTAAACCTTTTCTAGCGAGAAAGGTGAACATGAAAGGCCAGGTAGGCAGCCCTCCAATAATGGTTTCTCAAAAGAGTTTTGTTCAAATGCGTTTGCGGAAGTATTAGATTACAGGGCGATCTTACAGCCCCCCCAAGAGGCCTACTGGGCTTGGAGGATAGTCGGGGGAAGTCTCAACCTATAGGTCTAATCACTGGTTATTGAATCAGAACATCTGGATCGGCCGGAAGGAGAACTGGAAACGCTTTTATCCCGTGGTCGTGGTTAGTGAGGAGCATATCCGTTTCGTTTTCATAAAAAACCGACGCTGTTCAATCTACAAGAACAACCATAATAGTTCTACACTATCGTACCATTCAAAGTTGATTGTCTGGGAAGACAATAAAGTTATTGTATAAAGTAAATGTATGATACAAATAAACACCTGCTGCCGGTGGTCAAAATTCAATCAAACGTTCCGTGTAAATTCCGATGCAAATTCCAACTTTTTAGCTCAATCAGGTTCCAAGTTATTATCCACCGCAGAAGTTTTTTTGTACGGTGTGCTCCGCCAATTCATTCAACCATTGCATTGTCCTGTGACGGCGAGCTTCTATCAAAATGAGACCTTCCGAGACTCTTTTCATCGTCCTCAATTACACAGGGAGCACGCTCCTTCTTTAGGCTAATGGCTTTTTTTCACAGTAGGCCGAGCGCGCCTTCCTCGCTAGAATGAGGACAATGATGAGGACTAGTCAATAGGCGACGACGGGCTGTCGAGTGACGATAGAAAACGGCGTTGATTAGTTCCACGTATCAAGTCTGCAGCGCTAATGAATACCGCGTTTTACAAATGCTTCACGGTTATGAAAAGATCCTAAAATTTCGCCATCAATATTCTGAAATGATTCCGTCAATCAACCAATGTTACTGGGTCCGTGGAAACGACAATGGATGGGAACTAATTGGCGTTGATAGGTTCTAAAAATGACTCTGGGATACCATTCGTGCGACCTGAAGAGTACTGTCAGTGATAAGTTAAAACAGCACCCCTCATACAAATCCCTGAACAAATATGTTCGTGTGCATGGTAACGCCTACTTCATAAAAAGCAATTTCCTTTCATTTTATATCACGAGACGTTTTGCCTGATAAAGTTGTTTTGATATCACGCTGTCATTACACTGCAGCTATTAGCGCCAAAATTTGGTAATCAAAGTCTACTACAAATCCAAGTCGGAGAAGGTCTTCTGATGTAACCTGCCGTTGCCCACCTCTCGCTACTACCTTCAGTTATTACAGTAGTAGTAGGGATCAACTGTTTAACGCCAGCTCCAAATGGAAAATGTGAGAGGTTTTCCAGGGCGAGATACTCTCGGTGGTTTGCCATTGCCTTGGTGATTATCAGTATAAGGAAGATGTTTAGCGACTGCTGGGATCGAACCAACCTTTGACTCAGTTGGATCCCTGGTAGCGGATACTCAAGCCCCATCAACCCGAAGCCATAGAGTCCTCCAGCTTGAACCTGCCTGCACAGCTTTTTTGGAACTCTGCCCTGGAAAACCCCGCTTTGGCTAAGAGACCCGCTGGTTTGGCTCAATTCTTTGGCGGGAAGCCATTGGAGTCTCTGTTGACGCAATATTGACAGGGGCAACAACCATTCCTTCGTTTCTTTGTGGCAATAGGCAAATGGGTGTGGTGTGAAGATTGTCAGGGATGTCTTTCACTAGGAGGAACCCTGGGGCCACGGCCACTGCCCGTGCAACAAGCTTGCAGATTTCATCCTCCTCCCGGGATACTCCTGCAGAACAAGTTGTCATGAACTGAAGGCGCGTCCACACTGTGCTGAGTGAGGCTGGGCGGTTCAAACAGCGCAGCACTTTTATTCAGGAAAATTACGTCGAAGTGATGTCCACACTACGTCGTACGAGATGTCTCAAAAGAGGCCCCGAACAGCTTGTGCCTCCAAATCACCATTGCTGAATGAACTGAAGGCACACCCCCATTGCCACCTTGGCGTCAATTCAGTCGGCTTGCTTTGACCCAGACCGAGCTGTTTTGGGATGACTCGGCACGATTCAGCTGGGCTTTTGGCAAGGTAGCGGGGCTGAACGACGCGTCCACTTTTACTTCAACCTTACCGTTCAGCCAAAGCTGAATCTTGCCAGGCGACATAGTAAGGGCGAATCTTCACGTACACACTGCCAAGGTCTGGCAGCTTAAGCCGCACAGTTCGAAATATGTCCAACCAGTTTTGAAGTCAGAAATATGACCTCAAATTACCTTTTTCAACTGGACTTAAGCAGATTGGCACGTCAACACCTTTGCTCCAATCCGCTTCTTTGGTCCGGACCAGGCTGGGATGGCTTGTGTTCGGCTTTCGGCAAGGAAGCAAGGCCAAACGATGCGCCCATACTAGTTCAGCTTTGCCGTTCGGCCTAAGCCAAATGTTGCTGCGGGATAGTGAGGACCCACTCAAACAATATAGTCAAGTCCGTATACCGTAGAAAGTATTTATATTATAATTATAATCTATATATATAAAAATGAATCAGTATTTTGTTGCTGATCGCATAACTTGAGAACGGCTGGACCGATTTGGCTAATTTTGGTCTTGAATTATTTGTGGAAGTTCAGAGAAGGTTTATATATAATATAATATAATAATGGAAAACCGCTATATTCCGCCGAAATTCCTCTCAAATTAATTCGACGATTCAAATGACGGGAAATGTTAAAAATCCGTACACTGTTAAAATCTCTCCTGTTGAAACATTCAGTATGGGATGTGTGGGATGGTGTGTGGGATGTATGGGATGTGTGGGATGTATGGGATGTATGGGATGGTGTGTGGGATGTATGGGATGTGTGGGATGTGTGGGATGGTGTGTGGGATGTATGGGATGTGTGGGATGTATGGGACGTGTGGGATGTATGGGATGTATGGGATGGTGTGTGGGATGTATGGGATGGTGTGTGGGATGTATGGGATGGTGTGTGGGATGTATGGGATGGTGTGTGGGATGTATGGTATGTATGGGATGTGTGGGATGTATGGGATGGTGTGTGGGATGTATGGGATGGTGTGTGGGATGTATGGGATGTGTGGGATGTATGGGATGTATGGGATGTGCCCGATGTATGGGATGTGTGGGATGTACGGGATGATGTGTGGGATGTATGGGATGATGTATGGGATGTGTGGGAAGTATGGGATGGTGTGTGGGATGTATGGGATGTGTGGGATGTATGGGATGTGTGGGATGTATGGGATGGTGTGTGGGATGTATGGGATGTGAGGGATGTATGGGCTGCATATAATTGGTGATAGACGGGAATTTGATAGGTACTTCAATACGACAAACTAACAAGCGTTGTTACTATGAAAAATTAAGTTGACGGGTTGCCACGGGTGCATCATCGATAGGTGATGGGCGGGAATTTGATGTTTCGTGCGACGCACGGGTGTCCCAGCTATGAAATAATGAATTTTCAAAATCTTTATAAGTGCAGCGAAGCGCGCCAGGTCAGCTAGTATAATTATAATTACAATTTTAATATTATCTCAAGCAATGCTGATGGACATTCTAATTAAATGGGAAAGTGCGTTAGATTTGACGATGAGGATTTAATTAGTGTCCATCAGCATTCCGTGAGATAATATTATTTTTAGTTCTATCCATAGCCCTTCGCAGGTCTTCGAGTGCCCAATGAATAACTGCTATTAAATCACAAAAACAGCAATGGATTTTCTCTGTTGCCTCAAATGAAAAGGCCGGGGATTTATTTATTGCTTTTGGGTCTAAGGTGAGAGGAAGGTTTTCTTCCTGCCCAGATGGCCTTCCTAATGAGAAATATCTCGCGAAGCCTGAAGAAGTAGAAATAGAAGGCAAAGAAACAGTAGCGGCGAGAGAGGCTTTGATGGATCGAAATGCGGCGGGCCGGGATTAATTTATT
The DNA here is from genome assembly GCA_955831195.1 of Pilophorus perplexus. Taxonomy (NCBI): domain Eukaryota; kingdom Metazoa; phylum Arthropoda; class Insecta; order Hemiptera; family Miridae; genus Pilophorus; species Pilophorus perplexus. The sequence continues at coordinate 7,065,113 of OY037013.1, read as the reverse complement.
GTCGGATAGTGTTGGTAGGGGAAGTGGTGGAGCGGTAGGAGAGGAGGTGGAGGGGCGGGGGTGGTGCTTTTGTGCCGAGGCCCCGAAGTCGCTACGTGCTTAACTCTCCGTGGCGAAATGGAAGGAACGTCCGTGCTCCAACAGTCCTTTTCTTCAACAGCCAAACACGAAAAAAAGGACTTATGGGATGGAGGAGGCACATGTTCGCCGTCATGGCGGCGGGAAAGAGCGAGAAGAATAGGATGAAATGCCCGACGACCGCGCTGCTGGTTAGGATGAGTCGCTCCGACACTATTGTGCTGCAGTTCGAATGCTGTACGACGAAAAGGACCCGTTAGCCGTTGAGCACGTGCTCGTCTTGTTAGCGGTCTGGCGAAAAGAGCCGTTCACAATGAATTGAAATGGGAAAAGACGAAATACACGACTACGGGAGAAAATTCACGTTGGACGACGGTATTTACTATCCAGTATTGGAGTAAATACGAGCTTCTCAAAATTTCTAAAAGAAAAACTAATGATCAATGAGTAAAAGATCTTTGCGTCTCGTACTTAATGTACATAATATCTTAGGTACATTTTTTTAAAAACGCGGCCAATGACATGTAAGGGTTTATTATTATTTTGAACCAAGTACAATGTGCAAAAATTAGTTCAATGGCTAATTTTTTATTTGTTATTCTATGATCTTTTATCTCGCCTAATATTTGCACAAGATCTATGAAAAAGCGACTTTGGAAAATTGACTTTTCCCGCTTCTACCCCGCTGTGCGACGGTCGATTTTTTTTATTTATCCAGGGGTATCCGCTGTAGAAGGAAGCAATACCCTAATATCCATAGTAGTAGTATCCTATGCGTGTTTGCAGTACTTGCTATGATATGATAGCTGTGGGAAAGTTCATTCGTTTAGCTCCAAAGGTATTGTCGGTCGAGTCATAAACATTCCAGTATAAGTAAACATGTTTTCATGGCTTTGGGAGTAGTTTGACAACGGCACACTATCAACTCAGCTTTTGTCATTCAAATTGGCCAGCAATCGAAACCGACTTCATCGAGATTGAGTCAATTCAACGAAGAAGATGTTTCTGCTACTTACTTGGTAAGTGACATCACATGTCGAGTGTCTGTAGGTTTGTCCGACACCTTATCATTCCATTATTCGTTCGTGGAGTGATGTACCGGACAATAATTGATCCGTATAATTATTATACGGATGGGAGCTTTAGCGAGATGTGGTGCGATGAGTTGATTTACACGATGAGCCGATGAATAACGGGTTTCGAAGCTACCTCGGTAGATAGGCGATGATCGCGTACCCATTTAATGGGTTAAACATCTTCGATCCACGTGTCGTCCGACTTGAAACGCTGCAAATTTTACACAAGGGTTAGTTATTTTTTGATATGAAATATCCAAAAATTTATTCTATATCAATAAAAAAATAATTTTTAATTTAATTATTTTAAATAGATTCTACGTAAAAAACACTACGACAGTGACACCCCACTCGATATACCCGAATACCTACAACAACAAAAACCCTTCCGTAGCTCATTTTAGCCCCACGGGGTTGAGCGATCAGGCTGAAAACCATGCGGTCACAACTAGAAAGTGGACCGAGTATTTTGTCAAAATTTAATTTAAAAAAAAAATAATAAAAATGCCTTCAGTCCAAAACGGCTCGTTTTTGGAATCTACACATCTTGAAACGTATAGTGACAAATTTTGAAGCCGATCAAAATAGTCGAAATAGGTATAATATACCTAATAATAATAATAATAAACCAAAATTCGCTATCTTGGCTTCAGTTTCATGCCATTAAGCGCGTGTATTGCATGAATGGGATACGTACAGTAGCTTGATCGTGAATACGATGGTTAATGGCTAAAGAGCATGAACTTGAAGAACCAGTGGTTGAGACTATTTCCCTGAGCACATGCACGAAAGAAAAAAAAAAAAAAAAAAACTGCCCAACAATTCGTTCCGATTTGAAATAACCCGTTTCTGATTTTAAAAAAGTTGACTCATTTTTCTTGCAAATCTAATCCCAAACCCCATACAAACCAGACACAAATACAGGATGCAAAGACATAATAATATTATGTCTTTATATTATTATCTATGTTGTATCACAGTGTACGGTTTTGTCTCCCTCTTCTTTCTAAACGGGACTTGAAGGAATGAAATGTTCGGTAGCCCGGCAGTACAAAACGTCTAGTTTTTGTCGCCTTTTTTTCCTTTTACGGATAGAAGAACCCGATAAAGAATTACTTGTGAAACGGAGGAATAAACCACAAGGAGTTAGCGGCGTGTTGAGAGCATGGTCCTTACAAATAGTTGATGTGGTACAGTAGAAGGTTCATGCTTGAGGGATATGGCCTGCGTAGATCTGCGGTTTGACGTCTTCCGAGCAGATCCAACTGGTGGACGCCCAGTCGAGCTTCCTTCCGGTCACTGAAGAGCGTCTGGAAGGCTTTACTTAGCAGAAGGAAAATTAAATCTTGATTCACCAGGATAGGAATTAGCATTGGAGGACTCCGCAATGGAATTTACTGAAATCCAACCAATAACTTTGCAACTATGAGCAGTCATCATGAGCCTACGCGAAACAGAGTTATTTTTTTGGGGAAGATCTAAAGTGAAGACTGGAAGGCTCGAAAGGAAAATGTAAATTCCACGTGCGCTCAACCCACTGCGGCTTTTGTGCTTATGCCGCTGATCCAGGGCTGGGCATATCCTTCTTCGTGATGGGATCATACAGGATGAGAATAACGGCCGGTAATGTGAGGGGTCCCCTCAGACGCACTTAGGGACGTAAGTAGCATGCCTTGTAAAGGGCACTAGGGAGCACTTGACCCGGTTTTCCGGGCATACACAGAAAATGCTTCCATATTTTCGCTTTTGAAGTCGGCCAAGTCTATTCATTCGCACTGGTATATTCAAAAAGCGTCCTGAAGCTTTAAAAAAAAAGTCATCATACAATGTGATAGGCACTCCGTCAGATATCAAGGAGCCTTATGCCATGGTTACTTGGCCTTCATTAAATGATGAAGCGGCTCCAACACTACATTCGATCGATACTGATAAATAAGGGAGGGGTAAGATGTCGAACCTTAGTATCCAATATTTTTCCTAGCGAGGGTGCAATAATAATAATTATTATTGCACCCTCGCTTGGAGAAATATTGGATAATTGCAATAATTAATATTGCAATAAAAATTGTATGGCATCCCCATGTACGTGTGTAACTGCATGATTTGTTTTTCCTAATAATAATATTATTATTAAACCATTAGGTTTGTGGTGTGATTGGCGGAATGCATCCAGCACATCGTCTGAGGTTACGCCGCCAGGTGTTTTGGAGGATACAGGAGGGAGTACAGGTGGAGACTCATCAGAGGCATAGCTCAAACTGTTGTGGACTACTGGATGGTTTTTCAGCTGTAGAATTGGAGGATGTGGGTTCCTTAGGCTCACTCGAGGTGTGATGTAAGTCCACCGGATTTTCGGAAGGGTCAGTCCCACCCGTGTTGGATGACGTTTTCGTTTACGGTCGCAGTTGTGCCGAGGGGAGGTTCGCTGGCTTCCAAACTCGAGTGTCGAGGATGGACTCCTGGTTCCCGCCTCTGGTGTTACAAGGACCCGCTTTCCCGGCTCTCAAACTTGAGACGTAAACTCCGGCTGAAGTGTCAGCGGGAGTTTCTGGATCGTCGGAAATAAAACAAAAATGACCGTGATTAAACATTGAATTTAAATGAAGATGGCAATGACAGCTAACTGCAGGCTTTATCGAGGGTCCCCGGAGTCGGCCGCTGTTGAGCCGCTCTCGGGGGAAGTGGCGAATGCCAGCGTGCTTGAGCTCCGATATCGATCGGACAAGTAGGTATGTTTGCTCAGGCCTCCCCCGTTGTTGAGTAACGATTTTGTGACATCCTCCTTAAAACACAATAAGCAACACAACAGTTGTGTAGTTACTACAAGCGTTCACTATAGAAACCGTTGTTTCCTGTGAGTTGATTAAATCAACTCACAGAAAATTTTGCTACCTTTACCTAAGCTGATTTTAGAAGTGGGGTCTGTTAGACCCAACGTTTACAAACTTGTGGCATGTAAACACTTAAACGTCGGGAGCATTAAATTATTTGGTGCTCTCTACTCAGTGGAGATAGAGCACCAAAGTCTTGTTAATTTCAGCTGTGCATAGTTCTGGGGAAACTTCACAAAGTAAATGTCAGATTGAACTCTTACCTAGATAAACTATATAGGTTCGTTCCTGCGGGTTGATGCGATTAGATTGCATCCAGCTGCGCATGCGCACTGAGTGCCATCCAAAAAAGTGGCCGTTCCTGCATGGCCGCTCACGGGATGCGGTCCGCGAAGTGAGGTGTTCCTGCAGCGATACCATCCAACTCGCATCTACTCCGAGTTGCTGCTTCTGTGCCGCGCATCCAGTTGAGCTAACCGCATCCAAAAGATAACCATTTGTAACCTACTTATAACCTGACTCATTTTGACTCGTTCTCCGTGGAGTAAACTTCGGCGAAAAACTTCCCAAGTGCGATTAAGGACGAATAATTATGGAAGAATTTGAATTGTGGGAATTGTCAGAAGAGGTGATACTAGAGTGATACTGGAAAATGCGCGCATTACAATTTTTTACACCATGTAGCTCTGTCATGGATGCCACACTCAAGTGACGCGAAAATTTATGCCACGCTAAAGAGATGCGGTTTGTAGAAAACCGTTTCTGCATGACAATGGATGCGATTAGATGGGAGTCGCGCATGCGCACGATTCACAGGATGCGAGTGGATGTGAGTGGATGCAATCTAACCACGGTTGACCGTGCTGGAACGAACCTTATATTTCTCTACTAGGTTATTATCAATCTACGTTTATCTCGTGGCGTCACTGTTGTTACTCAGAGCACCAATTGAAGATTTGTTTCAAATCGAACGGATCGTTTCAGCGCTACTGACCCGTAAGGAATGAGTGAAAATAAGACGATTTCTAGAAACGGTAGAAGAAGGAGGATGGGAAATTGTAAGGTATCATCTCCAATCGGCCGAAAGGATTAGGGGGAAGAGAGGCAGCCTAAGTGTCCCATTAGCCGGGGGGCTTACACCTGGTTTGCTCCTGATCCATTACAGTTGGGTCACCGGGAACTGCGGCCAGGGGAGGGTCGGGACGTAGAACCTCGTGGTTAACCGCAAACCACTCGCTTCCCATAGCTCTGAGACCCCAGCCGGCCTCCAAAGCTTCACCAGCCCGGCGATCTCCATCCCACGATGTAGCTTCCGAGCGTGATATCCCAGCGGACCTCATCTCTCACCTTTTTGTTAGCACCGCACCTGGACAGTCCTTCGGGAGGTGTTGACTTATAGAGGCTGATAGATTGGGTAGCTTCTTACCAACTAATAACGTCCTTTTTACGTCAGCGTGGGTGAATTCGACATGAACACACGAAACACTGTGAAAACAAAATTTGTTATTATAGTTCGTTTTAAAAATATAACTGAATAGAAGACTTCTAATAGAAGTATCTATAGATATATAGAAAGTATTCTTTACTTCTATATAACATGTTATTGGACACTTAGTTTGATTTCTTCACTGTATTTTAATAATATTTTTTCGCCCGACTGGCTGCACTCATGGATGTCCATTGTCTGGTTACCCTGGGTTGGGAAGAGTTCGCCATCCTATTGAACGCAGAAAATAATTGAATCCTTGCTTTTAAAAGGATGCATCACGTTTACCCAACGTGTCTCAACTTCGCCGATTTCGGGAAACGGTAGTTTGCACAACGTCAAACCCAATTGATTTGATTCAATTTTATCAAGATATCCTCCATTCTAGGTGGAAAGAGCTTTGTCTGCCGAATGGTTCTGCCGAGTGGTTCTGCTGAATGGTTTGAATAAACGTCGCTGGTTTTTAATTTGGCTGCAGTTTGAATTTGGACCTAAAAGGTGACTTCGGTGCTGATCGCACGATGGCGAGTATTTTCTTTAGTTGACTATTTTTCCGAAATAGTCAAGCTCTAGACTGCGAGGTAAGCCATCAGTTTGGAGAAGTCCAACAACTATCAATATATTAAATATTTTAAATTTTAAATTTTAAATTATTCAATATTTTAAATTTTAAAATCCTCCTATTAATAATTTATCACAAATTAAGAATTATCATAAGTTCTTTAAATCACATTCACATTCACTTTTCAATCATGATGATTTTTTTTCTTTCAAAAAAGAATTAACTTGGTACTTCAGTGTTTTTACGTAATTTTAATTATTAATAATTATTTTAATAAAATTAAATAATAATGATTAAATTATGTCAAATTAATAATTATTAATTACACTAGATATCTTATTAATAAAGTTTATGTAGGTATATTTCATTTGTTAAATTTTGATGAGAAAACGATGAGAAAATTACGAACGTAACCAATTGCAAAGATTTTAAATTGGTAATATTTCCTGCAAATAGGAAAAATTATAAATAGGATTTCTAAAACATTTTGGCTCTAGAGGTCTGACGTATCAGTTCATTTTGGAAAATGGGTCTCTTGCCCAAAACAGTTTGGGAATCCGTGTTCTAAACAATGAATTGGATAACTTGAAGGTATGATCAGTTTTCATTCTGTAATGGATTCACGAAAAAATTTCCTTCAAGAACACTAATCTCATAATGAGGATTTTGTGACGCCGATCAAATTTGAAACGGGAAAATCACCCACGCTTTTACTTGACTGGAGTCCTTGGGTTTCTCTCTGTGAACATTTACAGCACCAGCTTGAAGCAGGGGATTTGGGGTTGTGTACTTAAGAAGTAGACAGCAGAGTGGCCTACAAAAATAATAACAGGTCCCCCGAGGCAGTACAAAGACCATTCTCGTGACACACAATCTCGCTCTTTCCCATTTATTTTTAATTGAATTAACGGTAGCGCACTAAGGCAGTCATGACCGAAGGTTTTGGTTTCTCTCATCATTTTCCAAGGGTAAAACGGATGAACTTTTGGGCACAGAGCGCAAGACGAAAACGGAAAAAGAAGGTTTTTTTTCGAACATAATAATAGTGGAGTAGGCAGGAGGACCTATCTATATAGATAGGTGGGGGCTACGTGACAGTTGTTGGATTGTCGGAAACCCCTTTCGTAACAATAAACTACGTGGAGGATTGCAGACGTGACTCGGCCGGGTACGCCACCTTTTTCGGCTCGGTAGGAAAAATCGGTTCCGACGAAACTGCTTCGAGTCATCAATAAGTTATTCTCCAATCTCTTCGTTGTGTTCGAAGTTGGAGTTTCTACTTCTTCTTGTGGGGAAATAGAATACGGTCATGGGGGAATAGTACTCGGTTGTCTGCGGAACATGTCAAGTTTGGTGGACGCCAACTTTTGAACACATCAATTTTTAAAAACGGGGTGATTGTGTTCAAGAAAACCACTTTGGGGCAACATGATAAACTACTAGGCACTACTAAAGCGATTTTGTTTATTATTCTTGGAATACAATGCAATCTATGCAATCGCGACAGAGGTCGAAAATTCTGATCTGCCTCAAAATTTGGCATTATCCGACACGTCGATTCCAAAAACGAGATGTCCGTCCGCCGTACGCCGTCCGAGCCGTTTTGGGCAGTAGGAATTTTTTTTAACCTGAAAATTTGACAAAATACTCGGTTCACCGTCTAGTTGTGCCCGCAAGGTTTTCAGTCCGATCGCCCAAACCCGTAGGGCTCTATGGGGCTAAAAAACGAGCTACAGGAAGAATTTTTGAAAGGGTTTCGATTATTTGGTCGAGTTAGGAGGCGTTTTCGAAGTATTTTTGGACGCATATTCATTTTTCCAGGTCCCACTTAAAAAAAAAAAAAAAAAAAAAATTATTAACACAGAATTAATTTATGCACAAGTAACCTAGGTACATCAAAGAATAATAAACCCTTGTGTATAATTTGCAGCGTTTTTTTTACTAGTTACCATGATGTTTGCATTCACACATGAAGGCGGACGATGGAAAATGATCGACCAAATGTTATTCTCCCCTTCGTATTGTCTCGTTTGAACGGCGCGACCGATATTACGTTGGCGATGTCGCCGTTGAGGCCCCCCGCTGGGTGTTTAGGAAGGAGGATTCCACACAGAGCAAATATTGGTTTTGGGCCCTATTGTGGCCTATTGAGGCCCACTAAATGAACCCTTCCCCAGAGGTTTCCACGTCCACGGGTCCCCCTCCTTCCTACATACATCGCGTCCGGTTTCCTCGTACGGGACAAAGCGGTCTCCGAATCCTAATTTTCTTGTTAAGCCGCGCGAACCTCGCGGTGGACCTCGCGAAACGGTGTACCTACTGTGCCATCCGAGTTGAGGGAGGGCGACGGCATCTAGAACAAAAGGCCGTTTGCAGCAAAGCTGTTTGCCATCATCCCCACTCGATTAATTGGCTATTTCAGCCTACATACCATCCAAATACAGTTCGATGAAATTCGCATTTTCCGATTGATCTAAGCTGATTACGCGGCCCTATGTATAGTTTAGCAAACAATAAACGTGAGATCGAATGTAATCTTGACCAATGTAATATATTTCAATTATTTCCACTCACGTTACAAGAATTTTACATAAAATATTTTGAAAATAAAATATCTGTTTTTGGATTGTAATTCACAAAATAATCACTGTTTTCGCGACAGGGAACAAACATTTTGATCGGCCTCAAATTTTGTCTTTATAATAATTATTGTCATAATATGACGATAATATTATTATCGACTCCCGAAATCGCTTCCCGGCTGTTTTGAGCAAGATTTTTTTTTTCAAATCTGAAATTTTGACGAAACACACGGCGCAATAGGGTGTTGGCACCTATTATCGACATGCTCCTATTATTGGCAGTTCATAATATGAACTGCCAATAATAGGAGCCTGTCGATAATAGGTTAATATATTATTATTAGATTAGTATAATATACTAATCTAATATAATATTATTATATTAAAGGGGGACTGTCAATAGTATGAGACCTATGTATGAGCATGTCTATAACAGCTGTTGTGATCATCCTGATCGCCCAAACCCGTGGGGCTCTGGGGCTAAAAAGGGCTAATATGTGGTGTTTTTGAGGGATTTGGTTGTTTTTGAGGGAGGAGGGACGAGTGGGGTTTCGTTTTTTTTGGGGGGGGGGGGATTTGAACGTAGTCTACATTTATGGGGGTCTCGGACTCATCCGCATCTATGGGGGCTATAAATGGGGATTTTGTAAAACTTGGATCAGGAAGTCGATTGAGTTGATAATTTTGGACGTAAAATCCATTTTCGGGGGTCCCTTTTGGTTTATTATTCTTGGAATAATACACCTATGTTTTCGCGACGCGGGTCGACGACTCCGATCGGCCTCAAAATTTGACATTATCCGTTTCAAGAGGTCTACATTCAAAATCCGAAATGTCCGTCCGCCGTCCGGGCCGTTTTGGGCAGTAGGAATTTTTTTAAAAATCTGAAATTTTGGCAAAATACTTGGTTTACCATCTAGTTGTGCCCGCAAGGTTTTCAGTCCGATCGCCCAAACCCGTGGGGCGCTATGGGGCTAAAATGGGGCTACAGGAGGGGTGTTTTGAAGGCTTTTAGCTATGGGATCGAGTTAGGTGTCGTTTTCGAAGTATTTTTGGACGTAGAATCCATTTTTGGGGGTCCCGGAACGATCCGATTTCACTGTGGCGTTCTATAGGGCTTTCATGGGGCTAAAAATGGGATTTTTGAAGGATCCCAAGAAGTTAAATATTTTTCGAGTAAAAATTAAAGAATTTTTGAAAAAACACATTTTTGAAAAAAAAATCCCCCCCAAAAATTTTTTTTGAAATATAAAAATCCAAAAAAAAAAAATTTTTTTAATTTTTTTTATTGACAGAATTAAATGTCTGTACAAGTAACCTATATCACAGAATAATAAACCCTTGTGTAAAATTTGCAGCGTTTTCTGTCTTAGCACTATAAATGTACCTATACAATTTTTAATATCCATCATTATTTACCTTATTATTATCATTATTATTATTATTAGGTTTTTTTTTAGACAGAAACAAAGTATTGCACAATTTATACAAAAGAATATAAACCATTGAGTGAAATTTGGAGCAAAGTTTTCCAATTAAAATCCGCTCAGGCGTTAATGGCTCATATCTGCCCAATTAAAATCATAAGACAGTTTAATTGGGTGTAATATGAACGTCCAAAATATTCTTCGGGTAAAGAGAATGAGCGTTATTGTTTTCGTACGCAATTTATTGACGTGGAAACAGAATCGAAGGGCTCGTCAAAACAATGTGTCCATTGTTCCAGAGGAAAAGCTGCAGGTTAAAATAACGAACTACGAAAAACCGCGAGTAGGTGAATAGAAGATTGCACTATAGAAACGCTTTTATTACCAACCAGGGCTGTACCTATAGGTACCTATTTGGATTATAATCCAAAACCGACTTATTCCTCACAGCAAACGTGTCACGGGGTTTCAGAACGTTGAAATGTATGGCAGTGACGAAGTTATCATTTTTCGAGAAAATATGCAAAATTATTTACATAGACTCGACATTATTATTACTTCGACCTAGCTAGAAGCCCATAAAATATTTAATGTATTCACTCCAGGGGCGTCCGCGAGTTCGTTTGCATATTATTAATTTCAAACTGATGTCAAGAGGGGGCGGTGAAAGGACAACTTTTCCTCGGATATTAACGACGGTAGGCAAAGGAAAATTTAAAATCTGGAAGGATTTCTCAATTTTATTTCCTGATTGGAGCGAGTGGGGAATTCTCGCGTGCACGTCACACACTAACGGACAAATCAGGTCACACCCATCGATTACTAACATACACACATCGATGGTCAACCACGGTCCAAGTCACCACGGTGACACGACCTTCACAAATTGGGAGTTTAAGAGATCTGTGGTGCACGGGGAATATACCAGAAATGGCTCCGGGCCACCCTGTTACAAATGGGTCAGCGGAGCGAAACGTACGGACCTTTAAGCAACGCCGCACAGTTGGGCAAAGGCGGCCGAAATCCCCCAAATCGAGTTGTGCCTTTTCCCAGTTTTGATGTGAGGGTTTTACACCTTAATATTTGTAGAATGAACTGTAGAACCCGTGGGGCGCTATGGGGCCCCATTATGGGGCTAAAATGGGGCTCAGGAAGGTTTTTTTTAAAGGCTTTTGGCTGAGGGATCGAGTTAGGTGTCGTTTTCGAAGTATTTTTGGACGTAGAATCCATTTTTAGGGGCCCCGGAACTTTTTGTAGGGATCTATAGGGCTTTCATGGGGCTACAAATGGGATTTTTGAAAAATCCCAGGAGGTCGAATATTTTCCGAGTAAAAAAAAGTTATTTTGGAACAAAAATGCTTCCTCTGTCTTGCAGACTCGGAAGCAAAAAAAAAAAAATTCAAATTTTGTTGTTGACAGAATTAATATTTGGACATGTAACCTATATCAAAGAATAATAAACCCTTGTGTAAAATTTTCAGCGTTTTTCAGCCTTATATCGAATCAGTTGCTAACAGAAACACGATTGAGAAAAAGGGTGCCTAGTTCCAGTTGGCGGAACACGGAAAGTGTGTTTTTACTTCAAGAGCTGCGGTGGGCATGAAAAGGGCAACTCTATTGTTGAAAACAACTGGACGTAGAGCTGAAAGCCTAAAAATGCTTAGGGAATTGAATCTCTAATAAACAAGTTGACAGGAATTCGATCAACTTTTGACCTCCCTTGTTGTTCTATCCAACACAAAGTTGAGCTTAGCACCCAGTACATTACCCGAGTCGCCATTCGCTCCGGAGAGGTCACTCGCCATGCTATCTGCATCCGGATCAAACACGACATCAAAACAAAAGGTCTCCGAAGGGAACCTCCTCCATGTGGACCCCGTCCATGGAATAGCAATGAGACAGGTGGATAGGTCACTCTGAGAATGCCAACGAAAAGACGGCCCCAGAAGGGAGCTCGTTGAGACTTGGTGTCAACTTGTTCCAGGGGGCAACACAATTCCCAGATGTAATCAAATCGTATGTGGATACAATGAATGAAGCGTTTATCGATAATTTGAAACTATTCTGCTGCAGTGATTTACCAGAAGCAAGAAACTCTCCGACATCACACTTTACTCCCAATTCCACGTTTCCAACGTCCTCAAAAAGGTGCTGGAAGAAGAAGGGGATTTCCATGCAAAAAGGATCGCCATTCGGAACACTTGCGTTATTCGAGGGGCGATTCAACTTCTCCTAAGCAATTACGACCAAAAAGTTGGCTCATATTTTTCGAAAATTCTATGAGGAGGGTCCCAGTTATATGACATCTGCCCTTCTTTTAAAGACGCCAGATGAAAACAAAAGATCTCACAACTTCCAGATTTACGGCCGCCCCAGTTGATGTCACACCGTGGAAACTTCCTAAGTAGGCCGTTGTGTGATTCAATGTTCCAATTTTGTTCAGATAATTTAATGGACACCTTGTAACTTGGATACGATCAATGGCTCAGAGTAGGTCTTCTGCTATTACTCTTATATGTCTACTACTTAATTATGCCTCTCTCTATTACTACTCTCGCTATTACTCTTATATGTCTATTACTTAATTATGTCTGCTATTACTTAATTATGCCATTGTCTTCTGCTAATACTAGAGGAGATGGGTATTGCCTTTAAATCGATATTGAGGATAAATCAAGCTCAAAATGTTACCACATCGATACATCGGACTCTCGAAGCGTATCGATTTTTAAACAAATTGAAAAATTTTCAAGAGAAAATGAAATTAGCTCTTTACACTAGCTACTTCACACTCTTTAGGCAACATAATGGTCGGGATTTCTCTGTAACTACCTATATTTTCTATGTCTGCATTATTTTAAAACTTCGCCTGAACAGCTTTCTGGCCTGGTTTGAGAGCTGCATTGGTACTTCTATACCTACCGTTTTTGAACACCGTTGAAATGGTAGGATGTGTTTATACGGAGCAGGCCCACTTTGAATGATATGATATTGAATAAATGAGTTTTGCAATAGACTGGGTTTAATCTTAATAATATTAACCATATTATGGTTGAATGATTATAATGATCCTTACCCAATGAGCTTTGAAAATTAATTTAAAAATTATTCTGATGTCGATGAGGTCACAAAAATTAAATATCTATAGCTAACTATAGATACAAATAGGTAGCTCACCTTCCGATTATTTGATCCCAGATATCAAAGTCTCGACATATCAATAAGCACGTCGATACCAATAAACGGCTTACAATGATCGATATCACACAGCCCATCTCGAGCTGCTACAATAGCTGATATTATTCTTGGAATAATACACCTATGTAATCGCGACGGGGGTCGAAATTTCTGATCGGCCTCAAAATTTGACATTTTTCGTTTCAAGAGGTCTAGATTCCGAAAACGAAATGACCGTCCGCCGTCCGGGCCGTTTTGGGCAGTAGGAATTTGTTTTTTAAAAATCTGAAATTTTGACAAAATACTTGGTTTACCATCTAGATGTGCCCGCAATGTTTTCAGCCCGATCGTCCAAACCCGTGGGGCGCTATGGGGCTAAAATTGGGCTACGGGAGGGGGTTTTGAAGGCTTTTGGCTATGGGATCGAGTTAGATGTCGTTTTCGAAGTATTTTTGGGCGAAGAATCCATTTTTGGGGGTCCCGGAACGATCCGATTTCACTATGGGGATCTTCAGGGCTTTCATGGGGTTACAAATGGGATTTTTGAAGGATCTCAAGCGGTCAAATATGTTTCAAGTAAAAAAAAAAAATTTCAAAAAAATTCATTTTTTCCAAAACTGTTTTTTAATTACCTAACCAGAATTAATATTTGCATAAGCAACGTATATCAAAGAATAATTAACCCTTGTGTAAAATTTGCAGCGTTAATAAAATTGAATTCGACCTTCCCGAAACTACTGTTACAAGAATGTCGAGCTTTAGCGATAAAATATTGAGAAAATATGGTGTTTTAAATTTTCCGATTTTCAGTGAGGCTGCTAGAAACTTATATTAAATATAAGTTTATGTTTACATAAATTTTATGTTTCCTTCTATTAGGTGTCTTCCGACTGCAGATGCACCGCAGGGCTGTTTGTGAGGCCCAGAAGGCTACATAATACGGCTCGGCCTCTCCGCACTACTAATACAGAGAATGGAGGGCCTCCGTCTATTGTTGGAGGGCCCAGAAGTGACTGAGCATACTAAGTGAAGATGTCCGTGAGTGAGCATATATTAGACGACTCCCCCGAGCTGGTACTCTCACCTGCGTTTAAGCTGTCAATTGCCGCAGCCAGAGCTACAAGCTTCTCGCTCTCGGCCATTTCTAAGCTTTCCCGTCAACATCGCCACCCAATAACATCGTACGGAACGCAAGATTCAACACTCTCTGATCCTGTTTCCTCCTTCAACAGTGATTCAATTTTGTACCTAATCGTATAAATTAGAAAATTATCCCCAATTTATATAACACAACAAATTTTACAAAGGGGACATTATTCTTCAACGTTCAGCAAAATTATCAAAAAATAGAAATTAAAGAGAATGTTTAACTGTACGATTTGGACAGATAAAAGGCCGCTGAAAGGGATTCTGCGCTAAAAATCACCATAAAACGATCCCTCTACGTCCAAACATACTTCGAAAATGACACCCCATTCGACGTCATGGCCTAAGACCTTCAAAGACCCCCCCTATAGCCCTTTTCTAGCCCCTCAAAGCTCCACGGAGCGATTGAACAGGTCTGTCATCCCCTTAAATTGAATCGACGTCCAAAACCGACACCTCATTCGACTTCCCGGCCCAAGTTCTTCAAAAACATCATTTATAGCCCGATAAGTTGTAGTTTTGTTCGTTCCACATTCCTTTCTATAGATTGTAACTGAGTTTTCCTAGCATATTTAAAAGCATGCAAGAGCATATCAATCCAAGGCCTAATCGTTAAGTAATTAACCAAAGTACCTATCTCAAAATCTTCATCTCTTTCATAAAAAGCAAAATGTCAAATTCGGGTTGTATGTAAAGCAACCTCAATGTTTGCTGTGATAAATAACTTAGAATTTTTAATTTATCGTGGTCGTCCTGGCTAAAAATGCCGTCTCCTTTTTTTTTTAAATCACCGGTTGTTCCAACATTATCATTAGCCAGTCGCGGCGTCCCGGAAGTGGAGGTTCCGGTTTCCGTGTTTAACTGAAAAACCTTATTATCTGAAACCCTTTCCAGCGTGGAAGTTCGAAGCACGTAATGTACCATTACCGCCCATAGACCTGGAAAGAACCCGTTTTAAATCATACAGGTCCATGTTGCCGCCCACTATGCGGTCAACCTGCGCCAAAAGAATAGTGCCGAGTTAATTCAACTGAACAAACCGACAGCTGTGTGATTTTCATTACTGTAGTCCGAACGATCGCGTGTCTGGTGTGAGAAATGGCCCATTTCCTTCCGAATACGGTGTTATTATGAGGTGATCATATTGGGATATTATGAGGGTCAGTGGACTCTTTTTAGATGACATTGTGAGGGAGGAATCGGGAGTCGGGAGGAAAATTCAAACATTTGTTGGGGCGGTTTCCTTAGAAATGTTGGCGTTTCAATAAATTCCCCGCGATATCTACTGCGTGGTGGTGAGTTAGTGGCCAACAGTCCGGATCAGTAGAAGCCATTATACCGAAGACACGCAGATCTAAGCTGGTTTATGGGCTTCCGTTTTTACGGGGAAGGAGGGGAGCTTCCTAAGGGTGGCCCTTATTCCGTCCCTGATAGGGTAAGTTGTAACGTGGGGGCTGATAGAACTTGAGGGTAGAGGAGGGTAACTAGTCAGGTTGAAGTAGTAAGTTTGTGAACGTAGGAGGGGGTCACTGGGTGGAGGGGTATCCACGAGTTAGCCTCTACCTTTGCTGAATACATTACGAACCTTCGTTGGCTGATACCCCCTCTCCGGTGTTTCCTCTTTTTCAAAAACTACCCCTAAATTTACTTTCCCAATCCCCTGTCCACCACAAACTACCTTTCCCATAGTATTGCAATCTGTCTTATTAACTAACTTGCCCACCGATCTACCTTTTCAACGTTGGACCCATCCTCCTTATTTGCTTCTACATCATATCATTATCTCCAGATACCAGAGATATACTTGATACGAGGTACCAAAGGTCGTGTGGGGAAGGAGCGACTGGCCACTATTTGGCTATGATGGAAAACCTAATAAAGTTCACGGTGTCCAGTGATGTGGTTGACTTGGCACGTGAAATGGAACTTTTCTAGGCTGGTAACTCGTTATCTTTGCTTATCAAGGAGAAAGGATAGCAAACAAATTGGGCCTCCGATCCCAGAAAACACTTAAAAACATTACGTAGAAAACATCAAAAAATCAAATTAAACATGAAGGCTGGTTGCTGAGGATCGAATGTTATTTCTGTTTCAGCCTCTGCGGTGCCCAGTGGCCCGTAAATGCGAAAAAGCGGAAATAAATGCGAGCGCTTTTAGTAATGCTAAATCCTTGTATAAACTCCTGGTCAAAATATTTGCCTCGTTGGACCGATCACTTAGGTACCCTTAAAGCTACTTCGCATACGTAAAAACATGGAAATGTTGATATCATTCCGGAGCTCTTTTTTTTTTTTCTTTTTCTTTTTTATTTATTTTTTAAATTCAGCTATCTGCGTATAGTGATTTCAACTTGAGCCTTTTGTCCTTGAAACTGCATAAAAGAACGAGTATTTTTCGTATGTAATCCGTATTAGAAAAAGCCTGTAGGTAATCTTACGAAAAGGCGTCATATTGTAAAATATTTAGGCTTCTTTCAAAAAGCCTGATTTCACAAAAAGGCTGCGACATATACCTGCATACGATTTTGCGCATAATTCCGAAAATTTCATTTCATTTCAAGCCCTACAACAAATTTAAATCTGATATTGGTACTCTGCAAATTTGATTTGGCCGGGTACACTGGACCCTATTTATAGGGTAGGTTTTATAAAAGTAATTCCAGTAACTGTTGGAATCATCACCGACTACCACCGACCGTTGGAGAAACTTGCGATAAAATAACGTCTTTTGCTGACAATTTCAGCACAACCAGCTCATTGATGTTGAAAACAGCCCATTTACATCATCAGATCCCTTCAGGCGTACTCTCGTATGCCAGAAAAGAAAAGAAGAAAGAAGAAAGAAAAGAAACGGTAGAAATCAAAAGTAACGGTTCGCTTGAACCTTCAAAGGTGCAGTGGAACTTCTGGAGTCTCACACACAGAAATATTCGATTTCGTCGAAAGACTCGAAGAAGATCATCTTCTGAAGATGACACTAAATTAAAGCTGCATGATGGACTCTTGGTATTCTAGTCTTGTTTACTCTGGAATTTATATATTACTTTTTCCAAAAATAATATTCTTTTTAGAAAATATTCTCATTGCAACTTTGAACTTTGACTCATTGACACTAGAATATCATTGTGAAATGAGATATCATCTCATAATATGGTACTTACATGGTACCACACATTATTGTTTTCTCCCTGTACAGCCCCAACGAATTAAACGATGTCATAATATGAATGATATTATTATTCATTCATCATTGCTCCTCCCAAGTTCATCTTGCCCCTAATATTTATAACCGAGAAATATTGTTACTATTATTCCTCGGTTATAAGTACTACTTATTGGCATACCTATTGGTTTTTTTTTTTTTTTAATCGCATATATGCGTCATATATGACTCAAATGTATGGAACAAACAGAAAACGAGAGGAAAATGCATATTATCTTGCAACTGTTGGTACAGCAACTGGTGTGTTCGCTTTTTCGGTGCAGTGCCCCCTCGTAGCCGCTATCTCTATAATTCCTCAGCCTCTCAATCAACTAACCTTATTACCCCTTTCAAGTTCCTAAGACTTAGTGGGATTGACTATGAATCCTCCCCATTCACAGTCTAATCCAACCACTCGAACTACAACCCTACTTGACTTGATCCACCTTCGAGGTCCATGATTCTAGTCGACCGTAGAGGGTCTATGAGTCGGCTGATATTCCCGCGCAACCTCCAACTAACCTCTCATTGCCATCCTTTCCCACCCTAATCACCTCCAGTTCGAGAACTTCAAACGTCCTGGATTAACGTAGTTAGAGCGGTGATGGAGCAGAGGAGATTGTGGCAGCTAGCAGTTTGAGAGTTTAGTTGAGGGCTCGTGTCGATTGGTGGTTTCTACAATGAAGTCGACAGTTTTTTTTAGGGAATGAACAGGAAACAGTTTGAGGAGAGGTTCCCCTGGTGATTACTTAAGCTCTGAGGTCAATAGGGTGTTTGCCAATTCACCGGTTTCGGTACATGGTTGTATATAGAAACGTCTGGAGTTCCTCCGCGTATCCCCTCGACCGACTAGTTTTTTTACACCATATTTAATATGGTTTACTAAGAGGCATCTTCAGGGGTATAATAATTATATCCAATTATACCCAATATATATACACAATTATAAGTTAATAAATTAAACATTATGTAAAATGTAAATAA
This sequence comes from Pilophorus perplexus, assembly GCA_955831195.1. Classification (NCBI taxonomy): domain Eukaryota; kingdom Metazoa; phylum Arthropoda; class Insecta; order Hemiptera; family Miridae; genus Pilophorus; species Pilophorus perplexus. The sequence continues at coordinate 7,046,563 of OY037013.1, read as the reverse complement.
TGTTTCGGCCAATCATTAAATGATTGGCCGAAACTGGGAATAATAAACCGTTGGGTAAACAGGAACAACAATGAAAATAGACTGAAGAACTTCAACTTTAACAACCACTACTTAATAATAAACAATAATTGTTAATATAGCTTAATTATTATTATTGTCAACTATATGCACTTTTCTTGGTCTGAAACTAAATACATACCAAGGCGACTAAATACTAGAAACGTTTCGTAGCCAATTTTTTTTTAGCTCCATGAGTTAGTTAATGCGATAACCTCATTTGCCGGTCAAAAGTAGCAAAAAAAAAACCTCGCCGAAAACTTTCATTTGATGAAGTCTAATGTGATTTATTATCGCTAAGGAATTTCCCAAAAAGGATGATGGTGTTATCTTTGAAGTAAACACCGAAAGAAGTCGATTGAAGACACTGGCGGAGTGTGAAACGCTCTCAAAAGTTGCTAAGGCAGCCCTTGAAAAGTAAAGAAAACTGACGAAGGAGAAAGAAGGGGAAAACTCATTTTCCCCCTGGAACCACTTCAATGCTTTGGAACAACTTTGAAACTTGGGAACATTAAATTCAGTTGAATTAAGTGAGTACCATTATCGAACTGTTTCACACTTTCAAGCTCCGTTTATCATATAAGGCTCCATCAGGGATGTAGAGAGAAAAATCAATCGGGATTTAATAAGTTAAAAAAAGTTGTCACAGTCAAAGACTTTGACACTTCATTAGCGTCAAATAGTCATCTATAATGATAAAAATATGGCGATTTTTCCTACCCTCTCTCTCGTTGGGTTGATTTCCCCCCGGAATGCGCGTAAATAGGCGTAAATTGGAACCACTAAATTTTTTGTAGCGAATTCGGATTCCCCAGTCAATTTTACGTCCGATATTCACATTGAGCCCAATTTAAAACGCGCGCAACTCCGCTCAACTCTTCTCATTCGTTGTTTACAGTCAGATTGAGTCGGCGTTGCCACTGTATCCGACCTGGAGATCCAAATTTTAGTACTAAATCCCGAAAGAATGAATTTTGACGATCGGCAAATTTTGACGGCGAGTTTAAGTTGAACGATTTTTACAGATCGCGCGTGGGTCTGCGGTGTGATTTAGACCTTATAGGGGCCGGCCCTTGCGCGGTCTGCCAGGCTGCTGGCCACACTTGGGGTGAGTGAGGTCTGTGAAGGTCTCTCAACTCGGGCGAGACATTTTCCAACGATCAGCATTTAGGTACTTTCAACACCCACCATTTATTATAAATCATCACGAACTATTATTATTCAAAATTTGGGGAAGGGAGGAGTTATTACCTAATATTATTCAAAATTTACTGGCGAGCAAAGCGATACCCCCTCCCCCCGGCTGATAAAATGGTCGGGCGAGCGAAGCAGGAACCCCCTGTCAGAGGGCTAGTATAAATTATTTCCCTAAATAAAATTCTCCTAAGCGTTCATATTCCTTATTACTTCTTCAGAAATGAGAGTAAATATTAAATATTTACTCTTAAAATTTTACGAGACCTTATGACCGTTAAGATTGTTTCTATTAGATATGGCTCTTGTTAGGGTAATTTTCTGTTGGAATAACGGAGGTATGGGGTCGTTGCAAACGTGTGTAGACAAAATCCTTCCCGGTTGGGAACTTGAAAAGGGCGTTGTCAAGGGGATGTACAAGGGGCGTGCGCTAACATAATAACTAGAAAGAAGTCTTATCAACAGAACAAAAGCATCTACAGCGCCCACAAAAAAGATATGACGTGTAGAAAACCAGCTTTTTCGAGATGAGGGAAACGAAGCGAAGGGGATGGACATGCTCGGACACGTGTCGGAGGAAAATCCATCCCGACGAAGGAGAATGGCCGTGAAATTGGAGATTGGCCGCCACCGCACTCATTTTCCCTTCTACACCTTCGGCTGCACTTCCCATGCTGGTGATTTCTATTCATGTGACTCCTTTATGAATCCCCCCTTTTTTTCCGGTGGGATATAATTCTCTTGTAGATTCGTGACGGGCCGCCATTACGGGTCGAACCTATCTGCCATCTTTCTGGCTCAAACGTATTGTATTAAGTCCCCTTCGCTCGGAAGAGCCCCTATTAGTTTCGTTGTCAAAAATTAATATTTTGCTTCTATAAATTTTATTGGAAATCACTCACACGCGGGAAAAAACGTCTCGCTCAGCAGCTCTTTCCCCGGACAACGGGGAGTTGGGGAATCTGGGCTCCTCAGACTTCACTAGTGGCAGGACAGACGGGGGTTGGTCCAAGAGAATTGGTATCACTGTTGTGGTGGTGGCGCAAAAGATGCATGCCATCTGTATGCTGCGAGTGAAACTACATTGTATGAGGTTCAAGGGTGCATGAGGGTTTTTAAGGGTCAAGGGGATGGTCACTTGATGAGTTTGAACACCTGATGACCGAACACCACATGTTACAAGAAGAGGTGGAGTAGTAAGTAGGTAAGATGACTTTCTGTAGAAGAAATTGCGGAACGAAAAAATATCCCTGCAAAACCCAGCACCTCCACGTGCGCCATCCTGGGCACATCAGAGCGAAGCGGCTAACGCCGGATGGGGACAGGGGACCTGCTGTGCCTCCTGGGAGAGTGTTTGAGAAGACCGATGCCCAAAAAACAAACATAAGGCCGCACGACCCCAAGCAGAAATGGCAAGATAAGACCATGAGCCATGCTGGTGAATGAAGAGCAGAATGCGAATCCGGCGCTGAAGGACCAGAACAGATTGTACTGGGCCATAATTGGCCCTAAACACAATCTAATGGCTCGGTACAGCAGGCTACTGGACACGACTACCTGCGCAAATATGGATAGCGCCGCAAAGTGATACGACCTATGTATTTAGGTGGAAAAAAAGTCAATATTAGCAACAACAAAATCATAATCAACGAACTGATCATTTCTTTTTAATCGCGATTTTCTTCGATTAGCAAATTTTAGAAAACATTTTAAAATATTTTCTCCTTTGCTGGACAACCTTTTTTCACGAAATTGGCATTTCGGGCCTTAAAAAATAAAAAATTAAATATTTTGCAAATTTGGCAGTCGGGGAAAAAAATCGGTTTGAGTCCCCGCAAACAGCATTAATTTCTCTAAAAGATCCTGCAAATTTCAAGTCTTGACAAACCGGTTCTCCCATATTTTTTCATTGATAACTTAAGTTAGCAGTATTATATTATTTATTTACTTATGCATATTGTTTATCTATCTATTTATCAGGAAAATCCTCCAAACACAAGGCGGCTCTCTGCCCCTAACACAATATGTACAAATTTAATATTAGAAAACTAGGCATCCCCACACCCGCACTGTGAGGTCAGTTCGCACGCAGCAAATGGAAGAGAAAAGTAGTCATTGTGCTTATACAAGTTAAAACGGAAGGAAGAAGCCAACGGTAGAAGATTCCGTGAAATAATTTTACGGAGTCTTGGAGTTGATAAATTATCATCAACTCCAACAAAACTACGCCTTCATAAACTACGCCTTCACAAAACTACGCCTTCGCACCTCGGGATCCATTTCTTTGTACAAGACTCAATACAGTTCGGTTACTTATTCCACGCTGCGTCCCACTTCCACGACAAGAAGCCACGAGAAACGTGAAACACTGACGCGTCAAGAGATCCTCACGGATATTCGTGACGTGATGCACTACGTTTTTATCGTCTTCGAAACGGCTTATCAGAGACAATAAAGAAAACTTCTTTGCGTCCTCATTAAGTAGCTTTGAAAGTCCCTGTTGTCTCAGGAAAAAAAAAAAAAAAAAAACCGCAGAAACCCCCGTTCTCCCTTTCAAAGGACAATTTGCTGCCACTCCATGGAGTCACCGTGGAATATCAGGGTTGTTGAGAAGCTAAAATTTATTTAACAAAACTGAAAGGCAGAACTGTTGGCAGTTCTGATAAGGCACTTATCAGATCAATTTTTTTCTTGTTGCAGATCTTTTCAGAAAATCGTCAACACTCAAGACAAACGGATCATATATGTACCTACTTGCCAAATGTACCTATGTGGTCATTTTCATAATCAGGCAAGATGATGTTACTCGGGAGAGTACAAAATGTACTGATGCTGGTGTTGTTATTGACAGGAAATAAAGAGATTAATTAACTGAGAAACCTGATTTCATACCTCTGCATGTACAGGTGTTGACTTCATATTTCAAGGGAGAAGGTCTAATTTTGTGATTTTGATTTTGATACCAACTTTGGTAAGTAGTTACATACCGTTTCTTGTTCTAAGTTTAATAAATATTCATAACGTACCTATTGATGATTCTCATCAATATATCAAGTGAGTGAATGAATATTTCACCTTCGCCCGGCCCCTTGAGGTCCCATATAAATTTAATGGTGATTGAATCTGCTGTATGCTCTGAGCAGGCGCGGGCTAAATCTTTTGTTTGTACAGCCATAAATTTTGTGATGACCTAACAATCCAATTTGGCTGTATATCGGGGAATATCGCCCTCACCATACCTACATCTCTATGATGATATTCCCCGATATACAGCCAAATTGGATTGTTAGGTCATCACAAAATTTATGGCTGTACAAACAAAAGATTTAGCCCGCGCCTGCTCAGAGCATACAGCAGATTCAATCACCATTAAATTTATATGGGACCTCAAGGGGCCGGGCGTATGATCGTTGGGTCCCGTCGCCCGGGAAGTATGGGACCCAACGGTAATGCCTGCTGCGAATGCGAGAAAAGTGGAGTTGTACCGTTGGGTCCCGCCGGTAGTTTTGGAAGCGTTATCGTTGGGTCCCGTTGTTAGTTTTGGAAGCGTTATCGTTGGGTCCCGTCGCTCAGTGGGGTATCCAGATGGGAACAATTGAAAAAGAAGCACCCTGAGGCCGAAGTTTCCATGAGAGTTCTAGTTCGTTGTATAGTCCAGCAGTGAGGTGTTGTTTTGGGGTGTCTAGGGACGCTAAATCCGAGTTTTCTGACAAAAAAAAAAGCCTGTGCTCGATTGTGGGTGGCCGAAAAACCACGATTTTTTTCGGTTTTCCGCCAATAACTCGAAAGCTATGCCTCGTAGAGAGCTTTTTTATTTCATTTACGGAAAGAGCATTAAATTTCCTTCAAATTTCACTAGTCACTTTTTTTTTGTTGACCGAATAGCTGCTATGTTACAGCCGTTCCAAAGTAGTTCAAATTTCTCAGCAGTTTTTGCAGACAGTTGAACGAGGAGTCCTGCTTTTTTGCAGCTGCAGCCTCCTGTACGGCACCCTCTAGCGCACTAAGTGCGCATTAGGTGCAAGTCTTGCACCTAATGATGTCAAGGAGATGGTCCGGAGCATCATTTAATGTTGTTGTTTCGGGAATCACGCCTGAAAATCATTTCGGCAATCACTTGCAGGTATGCCCGGTAGGAGCGGTACTTCGCAGAATCCCGAGTAGGCAGGTGGCAGTCTGGCAAGTTGAAACTTTGGTTTAGCCACTCCTCTGCGGAGACAGTCCTAAGTCTGTATCAGAGTTGGGCAAAAAGTAGTTCTGAAACTGAAACTAAAAACTAAAACTAAATTAGTTCCGAAGTGGAACTAAAAACTGAAACTATTAGTTTCAGTTCGACTTTCGAAACTAACTTTTGGAAGAGAAGTGGAGTTTAACGTTAGCATCGACTGTGCTGGTTCTAGGCAACATTTTCCCTCATTTTGTTTGTTGTTGGTCGAACATCATCTCTACTTTCACATTGAATGTGAATGAAAAAAGGAATTTTCTGATTTACTTATCATCGGTGTCATCGACCTTGTGAAATTGATTCATATTTATTGTGATATTTATTCATTACTACATACCTACATACTATGGACAGTGACAGGGACCAGGAAAGGAAGATCCGATCGTCGAACAGTTGAAACTAAAACTAATTTAGTTCCAAAATTAGTTTCGAAGTTGCGAATAAAAACTAAAGCAGTTTTTAGTTTCACTTTCGAAACTAAAAACTAAAGCAGTTTTTAGTTTCACTTTTGAAACTAAAAACTAATTAGTTTTTAGTTTCAACTTTAGTTCAAGTAAATTTTTATTCGAATAATCCCAACTCTGGTCTGTATAAGTGGGAAGGAAAATTGGTGGTTACGGGCCGGACCCAACAGTAACCTCTCGTTTTTCTCAACCGGACCCAACAGTAACCTCTCGTTTTTCGGGCCGGACCCAACAGTAACTTTTCGTTGGGTCCGAGTGAAAAAGTGGGACCCAACGCTACACTCTACATCACGGGCGGGACCCAACGGTAAAGCGCCGAAGGGGGGCGGTACCCGCATAATCTCTGAAAACGACGAATGTGGAATTTACCTGACCGTAACAAGTACTCGTACGTTTTCGGCAGCGCACACCGTTCTGCTGATTCAATCGCCATAAAATTTATATGAATCAATCCGGGATTGACCAGGGATCTCTCTGAGAAAATTTATATGGGTCCTCAAGTGGCTGGATCCGCACAATCCCTGAAAATTTTACCAAAATCGGATCAAAATTGTGGAAGTTATCGCTGTAACAAGGAAATACGGACAGACAGACAGACAGACAGACACGGAACCAACTTTGCTCTGGAGGTTCTGAAACGCAAAATATTTTCGATCCCGAAAGTGGTAACAATGCTACAAGTAATTAATATAAATAATTGATTTCAATATTTAATTTTAATATAAGTATAATTATTATACTTATATTAAAATTAAATATTATTTAATATAAGTATAATTATTATACTTATGAATATTAAAATTTTTTTTTTTTTAACACGCGAAAATATTAAATATTTTATTGAGCATAATTAAAAATAAATAAATTTTTAATTATGCTCAATAAATTTTATTGAGCATAACTAAAAAAGAAACGAGCCGGTATCAGGGCCATAATATTATTTAATATACTTGTAGACTCGTTTTCAAATTTTATTCATAATCGTGGAAATTCGTCTAAAAATCGTCTTTTCCATGGAGGAATAGAGTATTCCTCCATGCGTCTTTTCATAAGATGGGTCGCACCGCATCCACCCAACATTATACTTTTCAGGCAATGTCGTACTTGATAAGAGGCAAACCTACATAAACATCTGAATTTTTCAGGTTTCTGCGAGAAAAATTGCGTTTGGGGGGTTTCTTGTGAGGGCCCAAAAAGTTTGTCTTCAGAAATGAAATTAGATTCTAATGAAATAAATGTGGAAATAAATAAAAATACTTGTAGACACGTTTCTGTTGATTCATCAGTACAATACAATTTTTTACATTTTTTATTTTTATTTTATTTTACAGTTTACTTTCCGAAATTTTTAATTTGGTACAAGGTAGATAGGGAAGGGCTTTTCAACGGTACGGTCACATTTGATTTTTGATAGCTAAATATGGGATTTTAACTAGGTTGAGTTTTATTTTGAGTCAAAAAAATTTCGGTCAAAAGTTTAGTTTTATTCTGTTAGAATAAAATCACGAAACTTTCGAATCCCAACGATGTATGCTACCATTTGGGGACGTAGAGTGTCCAGTAGCAAACTTTTGCAGCTTTTGGTTTAAAATACACACTCACTTATTGAGTATGTCTAGTCACTTACAAAATCCCAACGTCGATCTAGATCTAGATTCTCGAGGATGAGCAGTGCAGATCATGACGTATTATCCCATTTCTGCAGATCTTGTGTCTTGTTCATAGCCACGATACAGCTTCTGTCACTCTGAAATGGAAAAACACTCCTTGAAAATAAGAGGATAAAAAGACGACTGAAACCACAAATACTTACAAAGTATCCTGCACAGTGTGACATTAACGTATTCAGCCAGTAGATACTGTGTCTCTTCTTGATGATCTGTAGCCCACTGATCACATTGCTGCAGCTTTCTGGAAGATCTCCTGATGATCTAGAGTGCGCTGAATCAGTGAGTAGAATTGCATCGGCTCTCGCATAGCAGCAGGTTATCAAGAATCAAGAATCAAGAATCAAGAATTTTTTTATTTGCCAAAGCCAAATAATGACAGAGCAAAAGTCAAAAGTTAGAACATACAGAATAAGCTGACTGGTTATAGGGCCGATTATATTGACTGTAATAATGGGAATGACAGAGAAAATAGCATCAACTCGACTGCAGATGTACAAAACAATGAATGGCCGTGCACAAGACAATGACAAGAAAATACATGACAAGACAATGAAGACTAATTCACCACAGGCCATTTGATCTTGAAAAATTCCTCTAGAGAATATAATTCTTCTTTTACCAGGTGGGACTTCACGTACTTATAGAAGGATTTAGCTGGTAAATCCCGAACATGGTGGGGTAGGGAGTTGAACAGACGGGAGCCCACCTGTATTGGGTCGTTCTGTTGGGCATTAGAGAGGCGGGTGAAAGGGATGATGACATCACCCCGGGAGCGAGTATTATGCTGGTGCGAGTCAGCAACCATGGGCAGACACGAAGAATTGGACTTTACATGGTTTAACACAACCAATACATAAGTGCTAGGAATAGTAAGAATTCCTAAACGAGTGAAAGAGCCCCTACAACTCTGACCCCATGATAGATTGGCCATTATTCTGATGACTCGCTTTTGAAGTTTAAATATGGTTAAAGCATGATTGGAATTGCCCCAAGCGATGATACAATAGGAGGCTCTACTGGCAAAGCAAGCATGATAAACCGAAAGCAGGACCTGGTCGGACACTATTCCTTTCAATCTCCTAACCATGTAAATAACGGATGATAGCTTAGGCGACAATACCTCAACATGTGAAAGCCACGAGAGACGATTATCCACCATCAAGCCCAGGAAATTTACCGATTGGTCCAGGCGCCTGTTTAGACCCAATTCCAGAGTCTGGGTTTTACTTTTGTTTAAAATTAATTCATTGGCCGAGCACCAACTTTCGATAATCTTTGATCTGTTTAAAGAATCATGCCTAAGCTCAGTACATGAAGCTCCCCTCGCCAAGCTAGTTATATCATCAGCAAATAAGAATATTGTCTTCGAGTCTGGAAACTGATAAGCCAAGTCATTGATAAACATAAGAAAAAAACATGGACCTAGGATACTACCTTGTTTGACACCACAGGGTATAGCTACTTCCTGGGAAACACAACCGTTGAAGTAAACCACCTGCGACCACTCTTCAAGAAAGCTCTTGATGAACAAAACTGATTTATAAGTAAAACCATAGTGGTCGAGTTTTTTGAGAAGCAGGTCATGCGGCACAAGATCAAAAGCCTTCGACAAATCGAAGAGGCTGAGCGAGGTGTGTTGTTTACTCTCTAATGCGGAGTATAACTGAGAGATCAATGAGATCACAGCTGTGGAAGTACTACGGCCTTTTCGAAAGCCAAACTGCTGAGGATGGAGCACATCATGGTCAACCAAACCTCCAGATGAACAGGCAAGGACGTGTCATGCAGAGTAGTGCAGTATTGGAGCTGGTGCTCGAAGTATTCTGCCGTCAGGATTGGACTGGAAAATGAAGCAAATCATTTGGAAAAGCAAATCCTGCCCACACTTACTTCACTCTGGACAACCGTATTTACCAATAATTGGTACCCATTTGTACCAATCATTTGTACCCATGGGTTTTTTAAACCCTGGAAATGCATACATAAACATGATCATAACAACGTGAAACAACAAGGTTTGACGGATTGTTAACCGAAAACGCCAGAGACATGCGCAGTTTAGAAACTGCTGTTCCAGGTCGATCATACGTTGACAGCAGTTGGACGGAAACCGACAGCTCGAGTATGTGCGGTCGGATTCTGTCGACAGCTGTCCAACTTCTGTCGACAGACGCAGTCAGACCTGGAACAAACCTATCAACAATATGCACGTGCATTAAATGCACGTAACAGCAAATTTTGCCACAACAGCAAATTTTGCTGTTACGGGCATTTAATGCAGTGCCCATGGAACCATACTTGATCCCGGTACACACAATATGACATCAATGGGGCATCTATCACATTGTGAATCACCTAAACTAATAAATGATTTTGTAGGTACATAATTCGTAATTCGTTGAGTTGATAATTTTGAGACATCAATGACATCAATCTGAGACCGTGGGGCATTTTTTGTTGACAATGCATTACCATCTACTTATATTAGGTACCATAAAAATAAATAAACTATTGATTACCTAATAAAATGAATGAACATAATATTGTTGTACCTCTTTTTTCGTAAAGTGACGACAATCAGATCAAAAATAAAACGAGAAAAACAAAAATACACTCAAGCCGACGGGAAGAGAAAAAAAAACCACAAATAATTTAGATCAGAGATTTTACGTTTGTGCCGTGTTTTTGTGGATATAAATGCCAACATAGTATGGAGTGTACAATATAATATTATTAATGAATAATATGAAGGGTGTATTATTATGGAACGCAAGCGTTGAGAAAACCCCCTGATTATGATTTACCTTTTGAGGGGCCAACCCCAAAAAGAAGCTCAACGCCTGTCAAGTTTGAATTTTCCATTCGATAAATAAACCGTGAGTGAAGATATTATCAGAAGAACAGGACTGTAATTATAGACCGAGAGACAGAGTGCACTCTATTCAACCGGAAGGATATAAAAATGCCGCATATATAAATTAGTAGTATATTCGATGGAGAGGAAGGTACCGTACGTCTGCCTGTCCGGACACGTGGCGTTTCAAAATGGCAGCCACTCAAATTTGGAAAAAGTGGCATGCTATTCAACCGGCGAAGAATTCTGTTGAGTGAGGGCTCATTTTAAAGGAAATTTGATGCTGAATCCGAATTCACACGTCTGCCTGTCTAATTAGGTGGCGTTACTGAGGCAGACGTCTTCAAAGGTGGGAAAAAGTGGCATGCTATTCAACCGGTGAAGAATTCTCTTGAATGAGGGCTCATTTTAAAGGAAATTTAATGCTGAATCCGAATTCACACGTCTGCCTGTCTAATTAAGTGGCGTTACTGAGGCAGACGTCTTCAAAGATGGACAAACGCTTGCGAAGCGCTCCCTTTGCGTCTACGCCGTACCTACCTCCCGCCCTCTCCCTTTACTACCTTACTCTGTGCTCCCGCCTGAACACACTACATTATTGCTAGCTCCCCCTCCCCCCCTTGATTATTACAATAATAATAATAATAATAATTATTATTATTATTATTATTACTTTCTGCGCTAGATCATTAGATACCGAAGTAATTAAAACGGGTTGGTGGCACATGAAACACTTCCATCAAATACAAAAGGGATTTATGTAAATAATGCTTCATTGTGGTTGACATTAATGGTCAGTGGGATGGTCCTACGTGTTCTGGTTGTGCTTAAATTGAAATTGAATCACTGCTCTACAAATTCACTCTTCATTACTTTCCTCGTGGGATGAATATTATAGCCGATATTCCACGATTTATAACATTTGGGGAATAAATAGCATGTTTGAAGAGAGTTAATCTCGGGACCTATTGGACCTAAAAGCTGCCGTTGCGCTCAAATGGTAGCAAATCGTGTCTACTTGAAAATAGTATACAGTGACTTTTCCGGTAGGGCGCATATTTTTGAAGTTAAAAGCCAAAAACTGAAAAAATGCCGAACATTTCGCGGTTTTTCGAGCACCCAGCATTCAGCACAAGGGTTTCGAAGCTGGTACCGTCCCTGCCAACATTTAAAAAAAATATGTATAAAAACTAGTGGGGTACGTAGCATCGATGGACACGTTTTTTATGTCTAGTCCCCCCCCCCCCCCCCCATTTCCTACTCATTCACCTACCCTTGTATCTCTACCCACGGCTTCATTTTGGCGTTTTCTCAAATTGATTTCTAACGTGGCACCTGATAACAACAAAACAAGCGGCATTGTTTACTGCATCCATTAATAACATCAATAAATATAAAATGGGGACATAATGACAAAGAACAAGTACGAAAGAAATGTGTGATAAATCGAGAGCTTTCCAACGAATGGTGAACGATTTTTGTACGATTATAACTGGCGAAGATGAAGTTCCGTAGCAACGAATCGGTTGTAAGCGAAAATCAACGGTAGCGTGACGGGACAAGAAACGACACACAGACCAAAAAATTTGGGACGATGTAATAAAAGTTTCACTTTAAAAAAAATAAGGTACACGACGTTACCCTACAATATTAAATATTGTAAATTTTACTCCTATCCAGCAACATAAGGTTCTGGCGAAGATGAAGTTCCGTAGCAACGAATCGGTTGTAAGCGAAAATCAACGGTAGCGTGACGGGACAAGAAACGACACACAGACCAAAAAATTTGGGACGATGTAATAAAAGTTTCACTTTAAAAAAAAATAATAGAACGTGTCGATTTTTTCCGTCCTAAGCCGTTTTTTGTCCGCTGACCAGCCTATCAGGAGCTATTAAATACCCACAAATTTTGAATAAGTACTAAATCCAAATGGTGGCCTCGGCTGCCTCCGTTTTTGAACAGGCTCGTTTCTTTTTTAATTATTGTCAATAGGTAAATCTTTTCGTATTTTCGGCACCGGCACCGGCTGGTTCATCGATTTCTGAATTCTTTCTTCAGGGGAATTATCAGTTTTCATCTTGGAGCACTTGGAGCACGCGCCTAATAGCCTTCGAACTATTTTCCGTTAAAAGATTTTTCCCAACAAGACTTGAGCAATGTAAATTACGAGGTGCAACTAATTCTTGAATCCCGGGATCCCGGGGTTGACTCCACAAATCCCGGGATTTCAAAGTGGCAAAAATCGACCGGGATCCCGGGATTGCAACTCCTAAGTAGAAACGTACATGTACGTGTTATGCATAACACGACATACCTTCTGCTTCAACGCCTTTTGTGTTGGTGGAATGAGATGAGGTTCGAAATTTTTGCACCTCCTCATCTAGGGTTCATCCATCCGTGTAGGATTGTACGCTTTCTCGAAGCAATGAAGCCGAGTTTGACCGACACGAGCACATTAAATGTGCTCTATTACAAATTTTGTAGATCCTATACCGTGCACATACAAACCTTTCCGATAGCTCAAGATTTATGTCAATGTCAGTTTTGTGATACTTGCTGAACAGGTTTATGAACGCGGGATCTTTAGGCATCAATTTTAAAGGACTGAGCTTTGCTTTTCTGAAGAATGATGCTGTACTGTCGCTCCCAGTAAAAGCATGAAAAGCTGGGAGCGCACCACAGATGTTTGGTGATAGTTTGTTGAAAATACTGTTGATGCCAATAAACCGAAGTGTGTTTTTCGTGTACAGTCCCACGGTGGGACTCCCACCTCCAGCCATATTTTATGCTGTGGGAATTTGAACATATTTCCAAGAAGAATTACCTTAACATCCATGTCATTAGCTCACAATATTGGTTGGGTTAGGAATTTGAGCGATATGAAACACCATTTTGGTCCGTGACATATATCGTTTTCTGCCCATACAATTCAGAAAGGTTGCCATCATTCCAATTATCAATCAGAAATCTCACCAAATTTTCTTTATATGATTTTCTCCGTTGATGAAAATTCTGTGGAATAAGTTGATCTGGGACATGGATCGTGTATATTGTCCCGCTGTCGTTCGCTCGTCTGCTTCTTTCACAGTCCTTTACTGAAGGAGTGAAATAACGATCGAATATTAAGTGAATGTTGCTCGCAGTATTTTTGGTTATCACCGTCAACATTTTTTTATCACTGCCCATTAGGTGCGGGGTAGCTCTCGAATAGTGTGAATGAGGAAAAACCCATCGATAATGTAAACGTCGATAGTAGAATTACTTTGGAGATGAGCTAATCACCAAATTTTCCAAATACTTAGAAAGTTGTGATTTATCAGCCTTCATCATGGTCCCGTCTGGATGGCTCAAAACTAGAGGTGTTGAGGTCAATTCATAGGACAACACTTCAGCCTACCTATCAACGTCTTCACAATAAAAATAATTATTTTAATAATCAAGGGGGGGGGGGGGGGGGGGGGGAGCTAGCAATAATGTAGTGTGTTCAGGCGGGAGCACAGAGTAAGGTAGTAAAGGGAGAGGGCGGGAGGTAGGTACGGCGTAGACGCAAAGGGAGCGCTTCGCAAGCGTTTGTCCATCTTTGAAGACGTCTGCCTCAGTAACGCCACTTAATTAGACAGGCAGACGTGTGAATTCGGATTCAGCATTAAATTTCCTTTAAAATGAGCCCTCATTCAAGAGAATTCTTCACCGGTTGAATAGCATGCCACTTTTTCCCACCTTTGAAGACGTCTGCCTCAGTAACGCCACCTAATTAGACAGGCAGACGTGTGAATTCGGATTCAGCATCAAATTTCCTTTAAAATGAGCCCTCACTCAACAGAATTCTTCGCCGGTTGAATAGCATGCCACTTTTTCCAAATTTGAGTGGCTGCCATTTTGAAACGCCACGTGTCCGGACAGGCAGACGTACGGTACCTTCCTCTCCATCGAATATACTACTAATTTATATATGCGGCATTTTTATATCCTTCCGGTTGAATAGAGTGCACTCTGTCTCTCGAACTATTATGTACCTATCTAAATTAAAGACACCAGCTCGCGACCCATGAAAACATAACTGCAGGCAGTGTTAGTCGACGGCGTGGTACTTTAAAAATGGGAAACTTACGCCTCTGATGTCCTTTATAAAGGGGACAATACGGATGGAAACCCATACCTGGTTACTCTTATTTAGGGGGATTTGTGGAAAACCCGTTCAGAAAGGGTTTTTTCCACAAGAACGGAGTTCTGGCAACACTGCGCGAATGGCTACCGCGTTGTCTCGCTAATAAAATTTATTAGAATCTAATAAATCTGATTAAATTTTAATCTAATTTTGCTGTGTATGCCCCCCCCCCCCACCAACAACACCCACTGCAACACACCCGTGTCATCCAAGGTGTGTTTAGTGGGATGGGGACCAGTGTTTCCACATGCTCCTTACGGAGTTCCCCTTTTTGCCACCTAAATTTCCCCTTTTCTCGGCACAAACATTCCCGAAAACCTCCCCTTGATAACTTTTTTTTTTATAGGTAATAAGTTTTCTCCATCTGAAAGCCAGTAGACCAATAATTGGTCTACAGGCTTTCAGATGGATAAATTATTTATCCACTAATTCGTCGCTGTAGAAGCAACATTGCCTAACCCACTTCGGTCAGAAAATGAAAAGGCTGTTTTAAAAATAAACACATAAATGGAACAACTACATGAAATAGTTACCTACATGAAACGATAATAATTATTGTAGAAAATTATTTTCTAAACGAAGCAGTTTCTTTTAATGAAACAGTTTTTTGTGTCACCAATGAATTTGGGAAGATGAGCGTTCGGCGGTGTTGCTTCTACAGCTACGAAAAAGAGGGGGCTCCCTCTTAATCACCCGGGTGAATAATATTCAACTACCTACATAATATGTAGCTCCAACTACATAATATTATTATGTAGTTTGAGCTCAAGGAGTTCTCAGATTTGAATAATTCAAATTGCCAATTATTGGCAATAGCGGCAATTTCCCACACCGTTTAAGGGCCGATCCTCACATTTTAGTGATCTATCAGTGATGGACTACCAAGATTTTAATCAAACCAAGCAACCCAACTCAAGCTGCGAATATTTTGTCATAATTTCAGCATTAAAAAAAAAAAAAAAAAAAAAAAAAAATGCCCGCTGCCCATTTGAAACGGCCTTGACGGCGGTCGGCGGAGGGACATTTCATTTTTGAAATCAGATCGTTGATCTTGAGATGTTGATCCTAATAGGATCAACAATTATAGTATAATGTCAAATTTTGAGGCCGATCAAAATTTTCCACCCCTTTGCGAATACATTATTATTCCAAAAATAATAAACCAAAAAATCCCACAGAAAGATAGACAAATCAATAAAATACGGAACTGAGCTAATCAGAAATGTACAAAAAAATTAGATATTTATGGAGATTTTTACTGAAGCAGCACAATGTCGTACCAATTTAAGTTGCTGGTGGTAACAACTGTGGCGTGTCTGTACACATTTTAGTGGGTCTCCTAGTAGTTCATTAGCTACCCCAACATAAATAACTAGGCAGACTCGCGTGGTTAGAACTCGAGCACGATTTTCCTTTTTGTCTTATCACTCTGGCCTGTAAGTCCTCAGGAATTGTGATTACAATGACAACTTGGTCCGTGTAAATCATTCAGGGGCGGGACAGGATATTAAATATAAACAAATTTTGTTTTAGTGAAGGGCATAAGACGTTTGAGCACAGAAATTGATTAGGCGTATAGAATGGCATCACTATTTTTCAAATTCGTTAGTTCGTCACATACTTAATAAAAAATATCCTGTTTTTATAGGTCCTGGTACTGCGAGAAACACGTGCATTTCAAATAATGACAGAAACCAGTTTTCGGTGGTTCTCACGGAAAATAATACTTAGCGCATTTATTAAAGAAAAAATAGGAAATAATAATAATTTTAAACTTAGGCGGACATCCAGTTTTTGTGACTGAAAAGTGAGCGAGAAAAATAAGACGCTGAAAACCGTCTTGATATGCATTTCCATCTGAAGATGATTTTAAAGCGGCACTAGGTAAATTTATTCAAGTGTAATAATTACACTTTCTATAATTATTATAGAATCAAGTTTAGAATTGAAATAGAATTTATAGACGGGTAATGAAATCCAAATTTAAAAAAATGAAAAGACCCGATCAAAAGTTTGAAATTGGGAAGGCCGACATCCACAACAGTTGTGGACAGTTACTGTCCAAACATCTCACAGAAAATGATTTTTTTTTTCAAAAGTATTTACTTAATGACACAGAATAATTCTGTTATTAAGGGCTTATTATTCTTTAATATAGGTTAATTGCGCAAAAATTAATTATTTTTCGCAATTAACCTAGGTATATCAAAAAATAATAAGCCCTTGTGCAAAATTTGCAGCGTTTTTGTTAAGAAATTCCTTTTTTTTAAAGAAAATTATTTTATTAATTACAAAATCGTGCTGGATTGCGACCCCTAGTCGTGACGTCAGTCAGCTGGTGGTAAGGGTCCTTTTATTCTACTGATGCTTATTAGTGTATCCATGTCAAAACCCATTTTTGATGAAACGGAAAAAATTAAAGTGATCCTTTGAAGTTCGAGTATAATGCGGAACGATCGACGACGTCGCGTTATTTAGGTAAAGACGCATTAGTTTAAACAACCACACGCGGCGCCTGATTGTCTCATGACGATCGATTTGCCAGCAGCATGAAAACGAGCTGCTTGTCGCGAGCAAAGTGAGGAAGTTGATATTTAATTTATCGTTATACGACGGTTACGGCAAAAATAACCCCGCTTTTTGGTAGGTAAACTGTCAAATCAACCGGGGCTCGGTATTTACTGGAGTGCTGCTGAATACTTCACGAGAGAATGCTGGTTGAAGAGCGTCGTGGGTCCGCTGACGACGTCCGAAAATGATGGATTCCACGTAAAAAAAACTTTTTCAGGTTCTTCTAACTTACTAGTTGATGCCGTCCCTTTCAATAAAGGTTTCCGGTCAGTGTCCACGCGTTTACCCGTCAAAAGAAAAAAACTTTATCTTTTTCGGCAAAAGGGAGTTCTGACGGCGGAGTTGTATTTGTCAAGAGGGTCAAATTGCTGGTTTTCGATTGGACTAATTACTCCTTTTGAAAGGACGCCCGGCTTACGGCTTTTGACGAGAGGACCTTGCCATGTCACCACCGACCGATCAAACAAATCGAAATATTGCCTACCAGTATATAGCGAACCTGCTGGAAACAGACGGGTGGAGTTTCAAGAGAGGGAATCCAGAGGTGGGAGGAGAAACGGAGGCATCAAAATTGATTAATGGTAAACCGCCATAAGGTACCTTCATCCTGTTACTTGGAACTCGATTATAACAGGGCCACAGTAAATCGCCGGGAAAGTTCGATAATTAATTGACGGAATTTATCACTTTTAGCTCTCCTTCATTTTCTTTCTAAAAGTTTTTTTCTTTCCCGAATCTACAGCGGTTTCTCCCTCGATAAAAATTGAGCTAACCGTATAATCGGGGCTTGTGAAGTTCTGTACAGACTTCAACTTTACGACTTTCTTCCCTTTCGTAAAATCCTGGAAACGATAAATTCATTTGAACATAATATTCATACTGGAAGAACAGAGAAGTGTGGGCGGTGAGATTGACGCAACGTGCACCTGTCGAGGCACTTGATGGCCTCCGGCAACAACAGATGTCTGGTCACGGCCCGTAGCGCACGGCCATGCAACCCCTAACGTTAGGGCTCTGATCCCCGCACCATTCCAATCCCATCCTTCCCAATATGAAGGTCGAGGGCCTCCTCCTATTATACAATAGCTCTTTAACAATCTCCCTCGGGCCATATGACGCAGGTTCGCGTTGTATTGTGCACAGTGCACCAGGCTACGAACAGGAAACTGTTAATTTGTGAATGGATACGCCAAATACACCAAATGGGAATTTATTCTTCGGGTGACCGGAATTCAGTGTTTTTTTACTTCAAACTTAACACCCCAAGCGAATTTCGGCTTAAAATTCCATGTCGTTTTCAAAAACTTGAACATCACTCGGTGAGCTCTGACTGAAGAGAGCTGTTTTGCATCTTCATAGACGTGAACCTGTACGTGACTACTATGTACACTGGGAGTGCCACCAGATCGACTTGGCTCCACCCCCTGACACTATTCACAGATGAAGTGAGCTGGATGGGGAAGAGTTTCTGTTCCGAGCAATAATTGCTCAACCGTTCCGCGTTATGGGGAGGAATTCCAGGGCCCCTGTTCAACCAGCAGTCTTCCACAACTGAGTCCATTGCTGCCTGCTTCAGTCCTCCCTCACACCGTCAATCTCCAGGATGGTCCTCCCCCTTGCAAATGCTGAAGCACATGCTTGCTGTGCCTCCCGGGTCGCCGCACCATTCTGTATGGATCGTCAGCCATTGCCAGACGTTGTGAGTTCCCCATGGCGGCTCTGTAACTGAGAGGTGTAATGATTGTGGTAATGGAGGACCACCCACGGCATCACCAACTGCAGTTGCTGATGCCTCTGTTGCAGAGCCACTGATGGAAGAACTCAAAGAGGCGAGTCTCTCAGTGGACTTATAAGTGGACTATAGATTACATTCTGGCGCAGCCTTCGCCCCAGCACCTGAAAGGAACGCTCCTCACAACTCCTACAAACTACTAAGCGGTGGCCCGCTTCCAGCTCAGCAGGTAGAACCCTAGCAAGAACTCGCACTGTCGATCGTGTCACTCTGATGATGGCCATCCCCGGCGCCGATCTCAACCTCCAGAGGTCAGGTTTCTTCAGGAGGCCAAAGATCCCCCTACGGCAAATGTATGGAATAAAGTTTTTGGGGAAATAACTACTTTCAAATTACTTTCTTAGGCTCAAAATTCAACGAAATATTTTTCGAAAACTTCCAAAGAGCCAAGAAATAATTATGTATACCTACTGCTATCAGAGAATGGGGTTCGTGAGTCATCAGCTGCATACCTACCTACTTGAGCCCTTCATCTTAGGCTGTTTTGGTGCAGGTGACGTGCGCCTTTGATATGACATATGTGATATCATCGTGTGGCCGTTCGGGAGCTGGTACTATACACAATTAGGAATGGAAGTGCTCCCGAATTTCGGGTTAAATCATCCTGTACCGTGTTGTTAGAAGTCAAAAAGGGAAAAATACATCATTTTTGTGACAAAAAGTCTTTCACGTAGTTTACAATCATCTTAAGTAATTTAGGCCGATTCAAAAACCACTGTGAGTGACGTCACCTACAGGTGTTCCGGTTTCCAATCAAAAGACACCAGAGTGCAGGTCGATTTTTTCTTCTTTTTCGATTTTTTCTTGGTGTTTGGCTCTAGTGACACTGGAGTAACGAGAAAATGGCCGTGTTCGCTTTGTTTTGAATGTGATCATGCTTATTTACTCAACTTATTTGTGATATAAATTAACTTATTCCAATGACCGATTCTTTAGTTTTTAGTTTTGTAATGGTGGCCAACGTGTCGACCAATAGGAGCTGACCTCGGGTTCCCGCCAAAATTCAAATAGCAATTTTTCCATAAATTTTATAAATTCATACGAACTTGCAGTTTGTGTTTTAACCCCATTTTTTGTATTATTTGGACGCCTTCTATCGATAAAAAAAAATAATAATAATCCAGAAACGCTTCCATTCCTAATTGGTAATCATTTGGTCTATAAAGCGCTCCCCATCATCATCATCTCAAAAACAACTTCATGATAAATTTTTCCCACGTGAGGCTTACAACTCTTTACAGTTTCCTGTTTCAGAGATGTTACTGGCACTAAACAATCTGTTGGATGGAACAAGTGAAAAATGCCTAAGACAAAAACATTCCCCCTCCTCCTCTCATCTGGTTCTCTCCCCAACCACCGATTCACCATTCAAAACCTATCTTTTCGCCACCCTTTGCTTCTTTTGTGTTTTTATTTCTGACCTTCCGCCGAAAAAGCACTTAAGGTTTATAAAAAAAAGGAGGCCACATGGCGTTTTGATTTGGCTCGACCCGACCAGGCGAGTGTCTATTGCTTGGATAAGCCCACTTGTGCCCTCCTCGCCCTACCAGTTGGAAAGCAACTTATGGACCTTTTTTGAACATTTGTCTCAGTTCTCACGATATTCCGTCGCCGACGTGACAGATTGACCCTTTGTAAAGATCCCGATGATCAATGCATTTTTAATCCCGCGGGAAGCTCATTGATGCCCTCAAGGGATTTGAAGTCAGCAAGAACCGTGGGAGCCAATTTAAGGGTTTGTTTTGACGGTCAAATATATTATTCAATTTAAATGTCACCCTCTCATTATGAGTGCCCTCATGAAACTTCGGTGAAACTGAAACTTATTAGAGCTGAGTTGAACTCTCTTGAGGAATTTGAAGAGATTGACCCCCCCCCCCCCCCCTTCAGCGGTCAAATATATTATTCAATTTAAATGTCACCTTAGAGCTGAGTTGAACTCTCTTGAGGAATTTGAAGAGATTGACACCCCCCCCCCCCCTTCCGCGTAGAGTCCATGTGCAGTTTCATTTTTTCATTCGCTGAAACCTCAAAATTGAAGAAATTTTTCTATGCGCTTCTCTATGTCCATGTGCGGTTTTTATTGTTAACTAAAATGCAGCCTAACCAGTCAACCCGCTTATAGCGTTATAGGATCGTAATTTATATCAGCTTTGACGGTTGTACTGTCTTTTAGCTTAAAAAATAAAAGTATACCTAAGTAAGCAAAAGCCAAAATAGAATATTATTCTATTGAAAAATTCAAATTTCGGACGAATGATTTAAAAATAATAATAATAATAATAACAATTAAAAAATACAATACAATAAACGCTGCAAATTTTACCCAATGGTTTATTAGATAGGTGTTCATTGAAATTAACCAAATTAATTCTCTAAAAATTTCAATAAAATTCTATAAAAATTATCATCAAACAAATTTTTTAATTCAGTTATTGAAAAAATTTTTATTTCTGTAGTTTGTGGACAGATGTGGGACCCCAAAATATATATTATGCGTCCAAAATTACTCGGAAAAAGAAACCTCACTCGACTTCCTGACATCGTTCAAAAGCCACATTCGTAGCCTCATGAAAGATCCTCTGCGTGAAATCCGATGGTTCTGGAACCCCCATAAAATTGGCTATACGTCCAAAAATACTTCGAAAACGACACCCCGCTCGATATCACACGAAAACCTGCAAAACAAAAATCCTCCCGTAGCCGCCTTTAAGCACCACAGAGCCCCACGGGGTTTGGCGATAGGGTTTAAAATCTTGCGGGCACAACTTAATGGAGGACCGAGTCTTTGGTCAATATCTCAGATAAATCTGAAATTTAAAGAACTACTGCCAAAACCGCTCGTACGGCGGACGGACATTTCTTTTTGGGAATCTACACATCATGAAACTTATAATGACAAATTTTGAAATTTGCAACGCCCTTCGCGAAAACATCGGTTGTTTATTCTGTGAATAATAAACCAAAAACTTGTTTTGTTTTCGTTTTTCGTCTTTCTGAAAATCATATGGCCTGATGGTACGTAAAACCATCTTTAACCTGCCACTCACTGGGTACGAGGGAGCCGGAAGGAAGGCAGGAATTGTCACGGTCATTTCGTACTTGGGCCGGAAGCCGATGGTGGAGGTGGCGGCGAGGCATAACTATGACCGGGATAGGGGAGGGCGACATTGTCCCCATTCCGGAAGTTTCAACTCCGGCCTCTGAATGGGTCCCCTGCTCAGTACTACCGAAACACTCGGCAAAAAGGCAGTTTTCAATGATTTGAGGAAGTTGACCGAATGAGGAGTCATCGAACATTTCCCCAATCTATTTTCAAGGAAACGTAATAATCTAATATTTAGACCTATTGTAGGTATTTTCTTATAATAATTGGAGCCTTCTCAAACGCCCAAGTGATTGGGCTTTAAACCTTGCGGGCACAACTAGATAGAAAACCGAGCATTTTTTCAAAATTTCAGGTTTTTAAACATAAGAAGAACAATAGCGTGTCGTTTTCAAAGATTTTTGGACGTAGAACCCATTTATGGGTTCCCCACTTCATCGTGAAGATCTTCGGGGTGCGTTTATGTTTTCATTTTTTAATTTATTCAAATGATTTGTAATATAACGAATCAAATATTTGCACAATAATTTTATTTAAATAGGTATACATTAATTGTATAAATAATTAACACTGAAATACAATAAATGTATAAATAATTTATACAAAATGATAATAAATCGTGGTGTACACTTTGTAGTGTTTTTACCGTATCACTTAGGTAATTTTTGTTTTCAAAACCGGCAACGACAGTGGAAGCCTTTGGGGCCAGAGGGCCTAAGTGCAAAAATTCATTCAATTAGTATTTTAAACAATAATTGTTAATTTTAAAGTTGGTTAAAGATTCAATTATTGAATCTTTAACCAACTTTAAAATTAACCTAACTTTTTTACTCCTGGCACTTAATAAGCATAATATGCCCCTTTCTCCCTGGGAGGGAGAATCTCCCATGTCGCCAAATGTTTCCTGTTGTGCTTCGCGGCGATGCGTGGATTCGAATACGCTGCTGATGTATAAATTCATTAGTTCACGTCATGTATAGCATTGATCCGCCTCCTGCTCATCGTGATTCGGCGAATCAAGTTCTTGTTGCCCTAACGGTGGACCAGTGGGCTTCATCAAAATTTAATCCATTTAATGGCTTCGCAAAAATGACTCCTCGACCGAGACAGTTCAATTTCTCTGAGTACAGTTGTAGCTGGACATCGTATCATAATGATTGATATTATCATTCATATCAGGTGACGCAATTACATACTTCTCTAGCAATTACTCTCTAGCAAATTAAATTAGGTGAGCTTTAGAAGGATGTTCTTGATTAAAGCGGTAATTATGGAACATACTCTGGTAGTTAGAAAGAGAGCTTTAGTTAATGGTTGGGAGGGGGAGTGAAATAGCCGGACCGAGTCGTGAAGCATGTGATAGGAGGGGGAAAAGGAAAGAAAAGAATTGGAGCTAAGGGAATTAGGGGCCTGCGTATCATGTCACCCCCAGCGGTAACTCTCAGCCGGCTACACACGTGAGGATTCAGCGAAAGTTTTGTCGAGTGTTCAGCTACTAGCAAAGATTTTGGCAAAGTTGTGAGTGACGCATATATACAAGAGATCAGAGAAGCAGGACCCGATATTGGTTGTGTTTGTATTCCATTTTTAAATGGGTCGTGAACATTGCGGATTTCTATAGGCGCAAGCGAGGCGGAGGAAGGGAGGAGGCGTGCCAGGATTGCTCAAAGCTTCGAGGTAGGTATCATCCCAGAATAGCTTCTCAAGCGACGTAGGAACCTGGTCAGCGTGTTTACCTACGAGTAGCCTAGCTAGCGCCCTAGCTCCAGGGTTTCCACAAGGGACGTCCACGATTGAGAGCTGCCGCAGGCCTCCGGGCCAGTTTTAAAGAATTGGGAGGATGAGCAAGGCCCGAAAACCCGGACATTCTTGCGAACAATCCGTGACCTACTATAATAGTAGGTAAAATTATTTTACCTAGCCAGCCCTCGTGACGCTGGCTCGTACTAAAGAAACGCTTACCATCGCTTCTGCTGTCTGCAGTATACTGCAGGTATACAGCACTCTTGCATTGCAGAGCGGTCCACTCAGGAACAGTTTGGTGTGACATAACGTGCACTTTCCAAGTGCTCCTGGTTTTTAAGGGATGAACTGGGGATGGCAAGGGGGCAGTGCTGCAAGGCTTAACCCCCTCAACAGGAAACTCCCTTCCCTTCACGGAACCGGAATCGCTGAGCACCTGCGCTCTCCATTTAAAACTCAGCTACCACACTCCATCACTGCCTTCGCTTTCCATTGATAAAAACAGCCGAGCTTCGAGCCTTTTCGCACCTTCTCTGCTTCCAGCCTTTTTTTTTTTTTTCTGATCCGGGGTGCACAGTTTACCTCGGGAAATCTCCCATTTTTCTCCGTTGGGGAAAACGGAGGAGGCGCTTCGAACCGGAATGCTTGTTTCCCCCTTTGCCAGCAAAACCTTTATTTTTGTCGACGGGAGGTTTCCACGGTAATATTTATTTTTTACAGCGGCTGGTATTATGGGAGTCGGCAAGTTCAACTTCAACCTCTGGCTTGCAAGAAATGGACTATGAAAAACTACGTTGCGCTACGTTATTCTGCATCACTTCATATGCGATTCTCATAGTTTTTTCCTTCGACGACATCCCACATCGGTAAAGAAAAGAAATTGCTTTCTGATGGCAGCACACACTTATCGTTGAACTGAGGGACAGAAAACAGCGCATTCCCAGGAAAAACTCAAAAATAAACGTTCTTCAAAATGTGGGAGAAATTTATTTTCGAACCTTGATTGATAATTATGTATTATCAAATTTTGGTGGCTTCGTACTTCTTAATTTTGGGGGGGGGGGGGGGGGGACTTCACTGCTACCAAAAAATAACCTAAGTTTCGGAGAGATAAATCGTTCCAATTAAGTAACCAATAATATCAATATTTATTATATTTTACGTACCAATAATATCAATATTTATTATATTGATTAGTACATAACTCAAAGGTTACCAAC
This sequence comes from Pilophorus perplexus, assembly GCA_955831195.1. NCBI lineage: Eukaryota > Metazoa > Arthropoda > Insecta > Hemiptera > Miridae > Pilophorus > Pilophorus perplexus. The sequence continues at coordinate 7,021,498 of OY037013.1, read as the reverse complement.
GGTTTTAGAAAACGATTTTTCCGAAAAACGTTTTGTTCCAATTTGGCATTTTTATTTATTTACTTTATGGTTAATTTTGAGCCAAACATATCTCTACGAAACGTTATCCTAATACTACGTTTAAAAATGCACTAGGTATTGTTTTCGCCTGTAGCAATTTTGCAAACTTCGGTTGGTATGATGATTGAAGAAGCTGCAGGGTTTCGAAATCCTTGTGAGCACGACTTTCACTTTTGTACGTACCTCATTTCTTTATCCAATTTTTAAAAGAAAACAAGGACATTCGGGGTGGGTATTTACGTCACTCTTGGTAAGTAAGAAGTACACGTTTATGTGGACAAAATACGCCAAAAAACTTTTCAAAACGTCAAATCTCATATAGAGAGATAATAATGATCAAAATGAAGATTCAACCTAAAATGGAACCAGATTGAGTTACATTTTTGTAAAAGTATAACGTGGCGTTAACATAGAGCGGTTTACTTACTCGGTCGATAGCAATTCAACTCCATATGGAATTGCAAATGCAATAGCTCCCAAACAACACGCACAAGGACAATCGTGAGGCGCCAACCTGCCTCAATTATCCCATCATCAGGCTCTATCAATTTAGCTCCCTACGACCCCTGCAGACACTACATGGTATATCCTTTGATCATTATCTATCTAACTCATAACTGCTAAATGCGTAGTTGCGTGACTTAGTGATATTCATCCAACTCCTAACATTTGACCATCAATGTTTTCAATTCTACCTATAGTTCGGAAATTATGGTAATTCAATTGTGATACTTCATTACTGCAATATCCAATTGTTTTATTTGCACGAAAAAAAGACGGCTCTTATTCTCTCTGCTCGAGGGTGAAATCCACTGCCAGGGGGAATCTGAGGAATCGCGTTTTTCATAAGCACTCATTGAGGCTATTAGCATTGAAGTTGGAAAGTGTCAGAATTGTTCGGATAAGTTTAAAAAAAAGATAGATAAAAAAGGGTTGAGGCGTAGGTATTGTTGAATAAATATCAAAGCGAGAATACCTTCCACGAAGATGGGGGTTTTTGTGGCAAAAAAACACTGAAGGAGCGCATCTCTTATTTCATACCCACCGAGTTTCCCGTCATCGTGGCGGCCGGAGGGTCTCCTTTCATCTTGACATTTCACATTAGAATTTAAAGGAAAAACTACCGTTGGGGAAAATGAAATCGCAGAGAAGTGAACCCCAACTCATGTCGCCCCAGTCTCGTCTCAACTTCACAAGAGGCTTTAAAACATTGTTACTCGGCTGATGAAGTCCTGGTGGATGAGTCGCATCAATGTTATTTTTATTTCCTTGGGCTATTAAGGGTTAAAACGACCTATGGAAGATTAGCTTGAATCCTCCACTCAATGATCAGAAGATGTCTTCACATCAAAGCGCTTGATAATATCATATTATGATGTCAGTACCAAAGACATCATATTATGATGTCAGTACCAAAACAGCCGTTAATAACAAATGATAATATCAACAGTTGATATCTCAGTTACTGAGATAAAGCTAAATATCTAAATACCAGTATGCTACCTGTCCATGGAAGATACGTAGCACACTATTTAACCACCAACTTCCTTCCCTCGTTCCCACTGATCCCCCCCCCCCCCCACTGGGTAACAGCTGCTACCCCCACAGCGTGCCAACACCACCATTTACTTCCTTCCCCCTCCAGAACTCAAGGGTAGTATTTAGTAGTTGTGTGAGGGTTAATGTAAATATGGCTGAATTACTTTTAGGTATTCCCCCAGCCCTCGGCGGAATCACCGAAAAACACATATGAATATTCCGTCTTTCTTCGTTTTGATCCTCGATCATAACTTTAACAATCCGGGGGTCTGGGGGTGTTTGTATTAAATACAAAATTTTGTTTCCCCTTGTTCAAAATTCGAGGGTCCCGAAGATGGCTAGAAATCTTTTCTCGAAATCAATGATTTCGTCTTTTATTCTAAAACACGATTAATGAGTTGTGTTAATCGAAAACCTTCATTTCGTCAGATCATTTTCTGAATTACGTGATTATCGTGTTTTCGTAATGTGATACTAGTTCCTAGTTTACACTAACTCGCCCCAATACTCCTATGCTAAGAGAAATCAGTAGAAGAAGAAAAGAAGGTAGACCTATCTATGCCATTATAATAATAGTTGAGCACATAATTGAGCACATGTTTGACGTACCATTTTGTGTATTCCGACAGTTTAAACTGAATTAATAATGACTAAAGAAAAAGGTGGAGCAAACAGGAACGTGAAAAAACCTCGATCAATAAAATTGTAAAACAGGGGAGGGAATGAACGGAAAGCCGACATCTTCCGGGTTGAAAAGAGATTAGATCCAAATCTCGCCACATGGCATTAGAGGAAATGGTTTCGAGTGAGGGGAGTCCCCGGCGCTAATCCACTAAAACTTTAAGGGGTGGGGGGGATTTTAGTGGTCGAAATGAAAAGGGGGAGGGGGTTGATGACGCCAGCGGTTTAGGGATGAGGGTGGTAGCAACTTCTACGTGATATCCTAACGGTTACCCACAACTGACAAACCTTATACCATTAGTTGAGACCATTCTTGTCTGCTGCTTCTTGCTCATCCAATTTCCAGTTAGTTTAACTAACAACCAAGAATTCATCATACATAAAGCTTAATCAACAATTTGCGTAGTCAATGGACTTTCTTTGCAAAAATCCTCTGTAAATTACCTACTCTTAATATAAAATACGAGCCAAGGGAAGTCGGGCTCAAGACCTTGCTCGTTAATTTTCAGGAAGAAGGGGGTACCAAGGATGTAAACTGATGATGAAAATCCGAGTCCCTCCTAATTGAGGCGACCTCACACCTACAATGCCTTGCCGCAACCCTGAATACAAAAATCAGCTGAGTGTTGTTCAACAGGGGGAGGCGATTTTATTCCTCACTAATTTCATATAAATTTTGAGATTTATGGAATTTTCACGAGCAGTGGTGAAGATTTAACGTGCAATCTTGAACGTTGAGAATACAATTTAAATAAACCATCACCTGACGTGTTAGTACACTCAGCTGATTTTTGTATTCAGGGTTGCGGCAAGGCATTGTAGGTGTGAGGTCGCCTCAATTAGGAGGGACTCGGATTTTCATCATCAGTTTCTACTAACAGTAGAAATTTTCTGTTTCTATAAGGTAACTTGGAGTTTTAGCCAACGATACTCACTTCTCTCCAACCTACTGACTGAGTGAAGTGAGGCCCCACTGTTCAGATGCCAATATTAGGAAAAGAGTACCTATGTACCTAATAGACGAACTGTAGCTTGCGACGAAACGTACTTTTTTATCATTCCATGAAGGACAGAGACTGGCTTTAGAAAGGAGGCTATTTTATTCCTCACAAATTTCAGATACATTCAGGAATTTACACTACCACGAGGATTGGATCCAAGGGCGTGAATGTGCGAGCAAAGAGGGTCCTCCCCACCTGAGTAAAGTAGCTGGCAAAGATCATAATATGATATTATAATACCTTATCATCCACGCCTTGCTAGTAATGCCAAAAACTAAAACAGAAAAGTGGCTCATCAAGTATTGGTGCAATGGTGAAGAGCGTGTACTTAGCATACATTTACCTACTAAAGATAAGGAGTAGGTCGGCTCGCGTGGTAAGGATCGTGTGAGGCCGCCTCAAATAGCAGGGACTCAGACATACGTCATCAGCTTACCTCCTTGGTACGAGTAGGTCCAGCGACGTTTGTATTCAATTAGTAGTAGTTAACAGGGGAGTGTTTTCAAGAAGAATTGTTGACCTAGTAATTTATCGACCTACCCATAATTGGTTTTAACCAAAATATTCGAATTGCATAAAAATTTTAGGCGATGTTGTTTACTTTTTTTTTTTTTGCTCACCCAGCCATCCGTATTCCACGATTTCTACTGTCACAACGTCTTTAAGCGTGAAAATTTATTTCTCACGGAGAAAAAGAACCATGAAATTGGAGATTGGAAACCGTTCAGTTCCCTCAGATGTCTTTGAATGTTATCCAATCTTTCCTACACCCCTCACAACCGAGCTATTCCCATTCAGCCCGCCCCTGTGTTTTCCCTTTTTTCCCCCTTCGGGCGCCGGGGCTGTAATTCTCTTAATCCCTTATCGTATAATGAAGTGTGTTGGTTTGGTTGCAGGGGTGTGAAAATCGCCGTAGGGGAAATCGGCCCCTTCTATATGGTTGAAAAAGGTTGAAGTGCCGCGATATCCGTTCATATACCTACCGCACCCGCTCCCATCAGATGTTTTATAGCTGTGATGAATGGGGCCCAAGTTTGCAGAATTAAATGTTATTGTGTAGGATATGACACGCCCCTGTCCGCTTTTTTCAGATCCCTCTATGGTGACGGTGGGATCCTAAACGATTAAATTGGCTGTTCCAACGTTTCAATGTTGATAGTTTATTTTCAGGGTAATTGTTTACTATTACCTTGTCACCTCTAACTTTTTTAGTATGAAGACATTTGACATATTTATGTTTTGTGTAATGTTTATGTAATGAAGAATTTACATTTATTAAGGCCCGGAAAAGTGAAAAAAGTAAGATACTTACTTTATAAGTCGTCTTCAGATGAGGTACTGTGCCGCGGTACGGGAACATGAAACATCATCAAGTTGGGCACCTTGCAGAATTTATCTTTGGAAAAACATATCCAGACTACAATAGCCGTATTCACGCTCTTTTTAAAGCCATTGGCCACTTGTACAACGGCGAAGACAATACCCAATTGGCGCTACCTTGTGAAACATCTCCGGACTCCAACGCCAGTACCTCATCTGAAGACGACTTCTAAAGTAAGTATTTTACGTTTCTTACTTTTCCGGGCCAACAAACATGTTTATCTGTCGTTTGTAGGCCATTGCTGATAACATATTCAAGTACCAATATATTCAGGTAGCAAACAAGTTGAGACAAGATAACATATTCAAGTACCAAAACATTCAGGTAGCAAACAAGTTGAAGGTGACAAGGTAATAGTAAACAATTACCATTTTCAGATTTAGACGTTGAACGTCAGAGTTTTCGATATCATATCGTTCATTTTAAATGCTAATCCCCTACGAGTAGCATATGTACTATGCCTAAGCCGTTGATCAGCACTAGCTCAAAAAAAGTAACTCCGCCTAATTGACTTTTTGGTGAAAAGCAGAAATTGTGAAAAATATTGGTGAAGTTTTGACGATTGAAGAAAACTCGTTGCAATCTGTTATTCCGATAATTGACATTGATGAAGTACCTAATTGTGATAATCCCGACTATGACGACCTCGGCAATGACTTAAACTTAAATATTTTGACATTTTCTTACGCATTTTCTAGATCTGGAATGGATAGTCGGGGAAAATTAGCGCAGCGAACTTATTCCGAAGTCAAAATAAATACTATTTCTGGCTACAAATGCGATTTTCACCGATGCTTCGGATGTTACGTCGAGTTGCGTCCACTGGCGGCGGAGATAGGTACGTCATGTTATCAGTGGCCGTAGAGATACCAAAAAGGGTCCAAGATTCTTAGATTCACAAAAAATATTATTCCATTTCACGGTATTATAGTGTCCAGGGAAGTGAGTACCTATACTCATACTGATAATCGATGAAAGTCTCACAGTTACCTTTGCTGAGCCCTGAGAAATGTCACATTGCATCACAGCCTAACTTCTCATAACATGAACAAGATATTATCTTGTTAAGACAATACAACCTAAATAACTACGAAACACCACCTTATTTATAGTTTAATTTATTATTATTGTCTATTTCAAACACAAACACTGCCAAATTGTACGATTTTCGTGAAATAATTAATTAAATCAATAGTTGCATATTTACCTAATTAGTTTCTTTGTGGTTATATGCCAAAAACAAGGTGGTAATGAAAAATTACCTTTGCATATTGATTAAATGGAACATTTTTTTGTGCCTCCTGTAGATCAAGTCAATTATGCGGTGTTGCTTCTTAGAAGACTATTAGTTTATTTCCAACATGTTTCGTGCACTTCACAAGTCATCAACCTCAACTTCACCTTGTATTAAACGATCCACTATGATTAATATAGGCAGTCATTTGAGCGTTGATCGGCCGCCAATTATCAAGTTCAACCATTGTGGACAATACTAGTTCATCACTGTTCATGGTCTGATTCGGGTAGGTTTGTCAAAGTAACACTTATGTACAGTTTATGGACCAACCGTTAACACGGTACACAGCCCTGACCCTCGTATCCCCAGTTTGTTGACATTAAAAAGTTTGGCCCCGTTTCTGGAGTGGACATCACACAAGTTTGCATAAGGCCTGTCGCTGTGTTTTCGCTGTGATGGTTTAGATCGCCTGTGTGTGACTTCTCTGTGCGTGCAGCGTTTCTCATCTTAATTTAATGCGACACTGAGTTCGTAATTGCCTAACGCCAGGGGACACGGCAAAGTCCACACTTGGAGATGACCAGAGAGCGTATTCAAATTATTTCTATTCGCCGCCTCAGTGTGGCCCTCCATTATGCAAGCTTGTCTTCAAAAATGTCAGGTCACTTTGAGCTTTATTTGATGGGCAAAAACTAATACAGCTCACTGAGTATTAACACGAAAGCACTCGACATTCGCTCCAGTAATAACTGCCCAGTTATTTTCTCTCCGTGATAAAATCAACCGGCACCCATCGATAGGAAATGGCATGACTTTTGTTTATCATCATCTTTCAAGTCTGCCAACCGCAAAAAACACTGCTTTTTTTTTCTTGTAAAGTTTGTGTGTGGACAGATGAGGGACCCCAAAAAATGGATTATGCGTCCAAAATTACTCGGAAAACGACGAGTGGGCCCAGGTGATGCTAAAAGGTGGCGGAAATTATTTAAGGTGACAAACTCGTTTTTTAAGCTGGGTTTAGCATAGAAATGGCAAAAGATAAGTGATTAACTGTTTATTATCACATTTCAACAAAAACATAATTTAAAACAATTTAAGTAATTTAATTTTTCCTCTCTTTTTCTTTAAAAAAAAATTATTTAAATTATTATTTCAATCACATCGCATCATTTGCGCTTGTTGTTGTTAATGTGTAATGTAATGGTGAGTAGCAGGTTTTTTTTTCTTTTTAAGTGAATAATTCGCTTAAAAAAAACACATTCTGAGAAAATAGTATTTTGGTGATTTTTGGGGCACTTTTGGTAAAGCTGCAAAAAAAATGCAGCTCTACCAAAAGTGCCCCAAAAATCACCAAAATACTATTTTCTCAGAATGTGTTTCAGGATGTCCAGAAACAAAATCTAGTTTTTGTTCGGCATGATATTGTCCGATTCAGGCCAAAGAGCATCTTTCCGTTGTTCGTTTTTCGTTTAGTCGTCATTGAACTCAAGCCATCATTAGACCAGCTATACGCTGTTAGGACAACCCCTCAATTATGGCAGGGTGTGGTTGAAGGTCGAGCAGCACACAAATGTGTCATGGGCGGCTTTCGATGAAGTCCTCCAACTGGTATCCGATACTGGTATCTCTCTGTTGCAGACTACTCGCACAGTATTGACAGAGGAAAACCTTCAATTCCACCGTTAAACCAGCCTTTGTAATTACCATCTTACACGAGGTGATTATGAGGCTCGGCGAACACAAACTATCAAGGGGTTCAAACCGATCGCCATTAATTAGTAAAACCTTCAATCTGCTTGATGGAACTCAAAGCCGAATTACCCGCAATTGTTTGGCCATGTCAATCAATTTGGAATGAATATAATCTGCTTTGAACATCAATGGTTGTTAATGCACATATCGCTGCATCCAGTAATAGTGGCAGGCTCGGAACACAAGTCATTCTTAGGGTGGCGTGCGGTAATTGCGTACCTATGCTTTTTTCAATAGTTCAACTTTGGACTTGATTATCAACCGTCATGTTGCGGCAAATCCTTTATTATTATTATTATTATTATTATTATTATTATTGAGTTTGGTTAGGGAGAGAGAACGACTCCTCTGCTGAATACTAAATTGTTTATTCAGGTAAAAAATTATAGCGTGGGGACCGGTTTCGAGCAACTAAGCTCATCTACAGCCCAGAGTGAGTTGAGGTGGTTGAACGTACAATCAATTATTATTATTATTATTATTATTATTATTATTATTATTATTATTATTATTATTATTGCTTCCGAGCCTGCAAGGCAGAGGAAGCATTGTTTTCACTTTCGAAATTAAAAAAAGTTTTTTCTCCAAAATCAAAATTTCCACTCACGTTTTGCGTTTCAGAGCGTCCTGAACAAATTTGGTTCCGTGTCTGTCTGTCTGTCTGTTTTTTGTTTTTTTCAATAGTCTATTTAATGCTGAATTCAAATATTACCAAAGGTTTTCATCATTTTGAAGCGATAATTTTTTAAAAAAATCCTCGGTAGTAGGTACACATTTCCCCAGGAAAACGCTGCAAATTTTACAGTACCTAGGGTTTATTATTCTTTGATATAGGTTACTTGTGCAGAAATTTAATTCTGTGTCAATGAAAAAAATTAAGAAAAAAAATTTTTTTATGGTTTTTTCCAAACTTTTTTGTTTTTTTCACTTGAAAAATATTTGACCTCCTGGGATCCTTCGAAATTCCCATTTGTAGCCCCATGAAAGCCATATAGATCGCAACAGTGAAATCAGATCCCTACTGCCCAAAACGGCCCGGACGGCGGACGGACATTGCGGGTTTGGACTCTAGACCTCTTGAAACAGATAATGTCAAATTTTGAGGCCGATCGGAGTCGTCAACCTCCGTCGCGATCACATAGGTGTATTATTCCAAGAATAATAAACCAAAAGTGATGTTTGTGTATAAAATTATGTGAATAGTTATGTGAACAAAATAATTCAAAATCAAAATCAAGAATGATGTGTATTTTTCCAACTAATATTGAACGCATAATCCATTTTTGGGGGTCCCAAATCTGTCCAAACATTGTACAAGAAAAATTTTTTTTTTTCTCTTTTTTAATAAATGTTTATGAACAGAATTAAGTTTTGTCAAATGTTTTACATCAGAGCCTTTGTGCAAAATCTGGAGCGTTTTGTAAATTTTATTTTGGAAATAGTTTTGTCCACGAAATAGAGACACTGCTTTCAATATTTTCCCAATAACGAGCCCCAAAAATGGACAACCAGCTAAAATAATTTTGTCTAGCTATATTCACGATCTACCCCACTGTGCGTCGCGACGGTTTCTATCGGAAGCCTCTGCATAGGCCAGTTTTTTTTTTTTTTTTTTTTTTTGCGGGTTCATTCCGTTAACCACATTTTAATGGCAAACTGAGAGATATTGGGGATTTCGCCTGAGGGTAGCTCATCCCCCGTTCCACATTAAATGTCGTCCACCGTTCGACCATGAGAGGATCCGCGAGGCTTTGCCCGCCCATCTCGTTGACCGCCTCTCACCCACTCGGTACAGTGTAATCTGTTTATCCTAAATTTTTGCGAGAAGGGGCTTCAGGGTAATTGGAGCCGCCGGACGCGAGGAAAACGCTCCCCTCTTTGGGCTCCCTCAATCACGACAGGAAAATTGCGAGCGGATTTCATAAACGTATGGAGGTGGACGATGCGTTGCATCTGTGGATGTTAACAGCATTTCGGCGATTCCGATAATACGCGTCCTGGCAACTTTCCATTCAATTTTGTAGTCGACCCTTTAATCCCTCCGTCGATCCCGACGCTAAAATCGGATTGATCTGGAACCCTCCAAAATGGATTCTACGTTCAAAAATACATCGAAAAAGACACCCAACTCGCCCCCATAGCTCGAAAAAACCTGGTCTTTGTCAAAATGATAGGTACATCGTAGTTATTTACCTTCCTTTTTTTACAAATCTTGATAAGTACATAATACAATACGTGCTTTTCAAGACGTGTAAAAAAAGGTACATATTATGTACAATATAATGTACATAATATTTACACTATATTGTAAATAATATGTACCTTTTTAATGTATAATATTATTATGTAGATTTCAAAAATGAAATGTCCGTCCGGCGTCCATGCCGTTTTGGGCAGTAGACATTTTTTTAAATTACCTAAATCATTAAATGATTAAATTACCTAAATCATTAAATTACCTAAATCATTAAATGATCGGACAAATTTTGTCCGATTATAGGTTTATTATTTTGATAATAATAATATAATTTGTTAACGAAAACGCTGCAAATTTTACACAAGGGTTTATTATTCTTGGATATAGTTTACTTGTTCAGAAATTTCATTCTGTCAATAAATAAAAAAGTTTGTTTTTTTACTTGAAAAATATTTGACCTCCTGGGATCCTTCAAAAATCCCATTTGTAGCCCCTTGAAAGCCCTATAGATCGCAACAGTGAAATTGGATCGATCCGGGACCCCAAAAAATGGATTCTTCGTCCTAAAATACTTCGAAAACGACACCTAACTCGATCCCTTAGCCAAAAGCCTTAAAAAAACCTCCTATAGCCCCATTTTAGCCCCATAGCGCCCCACGGGTTTGGGCGATCGGGCTGAAAACCTTGTGGGCACAACTAAATGATAAACCGAGTATTAGATACTTCGTAAATACTGAAATTTTTGTCAAAATTTCAGATTAAAAAAAAAAAAAAAGCCTACTGCCCAAAACGGCCCGGACGGCGTACGGTGGACGGACATTAGGTTTTGGAATCTAGACCTCTTGAAATGGATAATGTCAAATTTTGAGGCCGATCGGAGTCGTCGATCTCCGTAGCGAAAACACAGCTGTGTTATTCCAAGAATAATAATCCAAAATCGGGTTCTTCGAGTCGTCGGAGTTAGGCATTTTTAAGCTCCCAACTATACGAGTTCACTACTTCCAAAAACCCTTCTACAAATTTTGCCCCAAAAGTCCATTTTGTTTCAATCAGAAAAAGTTGGCAAAATACAATTTGGAAAGGAGGTGGCAATTGGATTGGCATAGACTAAACTCACTGGTCCAATGTCAGTCCATGGCCTCACACCTGTCCAGTAGGTGCAAGTCTCTGGAGGGGTTTCGAGGGAATGGTTAACAGGGAATGACGATGGCCCAGTTTTGAGGATCGTGGTTTCCACCGGAGGGCACCGCGTTGGTATTCATAGAGTGCACACCCCAGTTACGTATTTACCTACCATCAAGAGAATGAGTGAAATTCGCATTAATTCCTAACCAATTTCCATTTATTCCGTCCCCCTTTCAAAACACGATAGGCCCTGGTGGACACGGAAAGTTGTTATTTGAATAAATACAAAAATATTGTTCATGAAAAAAAAAAAAAAACAAGGATTTAGGAGCATCGGATCACCAGTGTGATTGGGCACTAGACGATGAAGTGTACTCTGCTGTCTTTCTTGTATTCCAAGCCTTTGACAAGGACTGCAATCTCCGAAAGACTCTACCAGCTTATTATTTTCTACAGTTGCAGTCCTATTGGTCAGTCGAGTTAAACATGAAGACGAAATACAAGCAGGGAAGCACTGATCTATCAGAAAGACAGAAGACTAGAACAACGTGTGCAGACGACACAGCTCGCAATTAGTGGAACGAATCATGCAACAATCCTGTAAGACTTGACATCAAAAGGGAGGGTCACGATGAATGAAATAATACCGTTTCTCTTCAACTTCATCAATCGAAGGCTCGGCTATAATCCGGTTCTGCATACAATACGACATAGGTACCAAAGAAGACTATATCTGGGAATGAAGCTGAATGCAACACTAAATTGAAAGAACAGGAACTATGTACATAATAATATTATGTCGCTGTAGAAAAAATTAACGATCTACAACAACGCCCTCGAACCGTCACGTTTTTGATTGGTTCAAAAATAATGTAATTGAGTAGTTAAAACTTTTTGACTCATACAGAACAAAATGGTTCACTCATACTAAACACACACCAGAAATACACCAGAAATATCGGCCTCCACAAAGAACTCCAACCTCCTTGGACGTTAGCGAAATCGGAAACCACAAGAAGGAGAAGGATAAATTGCTGTTGTTGCAAGCATAGAAGGTACGCATAATGTGGTTGCAATAACAGCAATAATAACTAACATAATATATTCTAATATAATATTATTGCTCGCGTCAAGTTGGTTCGCGATTCAACGATTTGGAAGTAAAAGAGCTATTTCTATGCACTTGCATCAGTTGGCATGAAATTGAAGCTTTGAGAGGACATCTTCACCTTATCCAACTTCTCAAGGAAATTTTCACCTTATCCTTCTATCAAGTCAGCAACACTCATCAAATTTGGTGGAAACGTTGTACCTTCTGTTCATAATGCGGAATCCACCCTCACGAACCGACTTGCCGTCATGACTATGTTTTTGTAATTGCTTTTATAAAATATATTAAAATCATTATTGAAAATTTCTGGTTACGATTCATATCTTAGCAGGTAATATGAGCCTGATGTCTTTAAAATCTCAAAGTGTTGAAAAACGTTATGTTCATCCCAAAAAGTGTCTTTATAAACTTTGTTACAACTTTTTTGGACCAGGTGGGTGGAGGGGGGGGGGGGGGGGTTCTGTTCCGATTTGCGCACCTGTCTCCAGAATCGTACCACTGTCCTGATATACCTACTGGTCTTGGGTATACTTTGGGTTTTACTTGAAGCTTGGGTTTCCCGAGGTCTATCAACGGCTCCATTGTCAACTTTTCTGCTGACACCTGAAGCTGAGACTGGGAAAATATTGTGTTCGGCCATTACCTATAGTGGTACCTATGGGTATTTATGATAGGTATACAAGCTTACTAAAATGACTGTTTTAAAAAAATTGGTAATCATTAAATATTTCCCAATTATGATGATAATTTTTTAATCAAATTATTGACAAACAAATTTGTTATCAATAGGAAGAAACTTGTGATGGGATTTTTACAGTCCCAGTTTATTTTGGAAAAGGGGTCTCTTGCCCAAAATAATTTGGAAATTCCTGTTCTACCTGGATTCGAAAAATGAGATTTTTGTGTAGAAGACTGCTGAGTGCAAACTCGGCGTTTTAAGAAAGACCAGCTTCTTCGAGCGCGACACCTAAATTGGATGGATACACCACGGAGGTAACAAATTCGGCAAACACGATACACCGAGGTCCCGTGAAAATTGTCGGAGGGGGACTTTCGGCTAAAACCACCGGCTGAGGAATACGAGCCAAGTGAATTATGGTGGTGAGAGGGGGTTTCTTGGTTTCGAGAGGAGGGTGAGTCCACAGCACAAGGGGGATAGCAAAGTAGAAACGCGTTGAACGGAAGCCCTCACCGTATATGCCAACCCCCTCCCCAAACATCCCTCAGTTCCCCCACATATTTCCCCCTTGGGCGTTTCATCTAACAAGTGTCCCAATTTGTCACGTTCACTTTCATACCGGCTCTCAACCGCCTCCTTCATAGCGATGCTTGAAAACTTCCACAACAGCTTGGCTCACAGTTTCCACACGTTCACGCAATAATAATTATTATTATGCGTTTAATAATTATGACGGCGTAGGTTCGCGTGGATGGAGTCCTCTCAGAGCTGACAACGGCCAAGGGGGTCACGCAGGGTTGTACGTCGTCGTATTATTAATTCGGAGCAGGTTTTCAAGGAACCCTCGATGGCTGTGATATTGGAATTCCGTGGGTGACCTGTTGAGGTATGGGGATGACACGGTGGCTCGCACTGAAACAGATTTTCAAGGTCTAGTACTTGGACCAGTGGATGCGGAGACTTGGTCGATGGAGGGGGAGCTGCGCATTCGGATTGAGATCGCAAGGTCGGCTATTATATTGATTAACATTAATTATATTGACAAAATTAAAATTAAAATCTTGGCGGGTTAAGGTTAATCGTCTCGGTAAAGAATGAAAGGGGATTTTCTCAGCATCACCCCCAAAAGGCCTTGCCACGAGGGGTTTTCACGAGCCATTTCCGTCCATTACAAAAATAAACTCGAGTGTTGTGATAACGCCCTACATCAATACGCCACAGGAAAAGTGTGAGGTATAATAGAGAGAAGTGAAGGTCTGGTTTGCCGCTTAGGGTTAATTGGGGATGAGAACGAACAAGAGTTTACGTTACGAACGAAAACACGGGGTGGCTATAACTCCACATAAACTCTAATTCCTCTTGGCCGGGGAAGAGAGAGACCAGGACCGAAAAGCTCCTGAATGTCGTGTGTTTAGTTTAAGGTAAATGTTTAGGTACAGGGGAACCAAGTTACAGTAATGTAACTTCTAGTGAGGGAACCGGAAACTAGAACGGCCACAATACGATTTCTGAAGCACCGAACTACAAACTTTGCTCTATGATCTGTACTTCCCTTAAGAGAATGCATGGTGACACGGCCCATATAGTTGGATGATTATTGGAAGAAACTTGGAATATTACGAGACGCTCAAATAGGTACCACCTGTTTAAACTGAGAAGCACTCCGGTGAACAAGATCTGAAGGATAACCTGAAACGGCAGTTGGAGGCAATGCAGCAGGCTGTGCAGGAGACGTGGATGGAGGCAACGAGCCGGACCTACACATTCCTGGATTGCGGGGTTCGGTGTTGATCCGACTGTTGAATAGGTATTTGTCTTGCGTTGGGCTCAGAGAGTCCGTGGCGACCTGCTAAAGCTCAACAGCCGACCTCACATGCTGCGCGAGGAGGATCATCGCACCTAGCTCTGCTCATTCAGCAACATGGGGGTGCTGGACGCCTTGGAGCACTTGGTCGCAGTTTGCCTTGTTTCGGGGGAGTTCCTCATGACGTACTTTGGGGAGGCCAAGCTCACTCGCTGGCAGTGCAAGATCAACTGGCAAGCTCCAGTTGCCACTGCCTCTTCTTTGATAGATCCGGTTGCTGAATCGAGAGCCTTATTGCGGAAATCCAGATATAAGACTAAATAAAATAAAATTTATTTTGTATAGGTATTTATAGGTATTTAATACCTAAAATTTAATAAATCATTTACCTAATCAATATATGACGGCAGACTGACCGGCAGAGCCCATATTCAAGCTTTTGTGTGTTTTCCAGAGTATTTTGTTCCAATATTCGTTAAATATACGCATGCTTTCTTATTCTTTTTCTTTCTTCTACTTTGAACAGATTCGTTCTGATGATGTACAGGTAATTCTCACACTTACATAGTTCACTTAATTTCATTGAATTTCAAACAATTGGTGTGTGCCATGTTACCTTTCCAAGGGTCCATGATTGATGTGTCAAAGATTCATCCAGGGTCTGCTGAGCATGTCTGCAGACAATGATGGACGATGTAGTGGGGGCGAGCAGAGTATCTCCACTAGAGCTGTGTTCTCATCCACCCTTGTAATGCTAGAATGCGAGGAAAGATTAAATCTTACAATCTTACACAAATTTTGTGTTATCTTACTTATGTCCTGGTCTATTTTCAAATAAATAGGTAGGGTACACGTTCTGACTTCACTTCGGTGCCACTGATGATTCCTTCTGACCTTCCTTCAGATGTGGAAAACCTGAGGGTCCTGACAGTGATGTCAGGATGGTCTGGATCTACCAAGTCCGTGTCCAATCTTTTGGGACGAGACAACGGGTCAACAACCCTTTGCGCCCCACCACCCCCGAGAAGACGTGTAGGGGAGACGCTGCCTCCTGATTTCCCTTCTTTTTTCGCGATCTAGCAGCTGAGCACAGAAACAATAAAATTTACACATCAGAAACATTTAATGTTACGCCATCCGTACACTGATTCCGAGTACAGATACCCCACACATTTGACAAATTTTCCGAAAAACTGATGCCATGAATGAAGCAACTCTCTACACTCCCTTTATAATATTATTATGCAACTTTTTAAACAAAACACTTCCGTAAAACACTTCACGAGTAGCTACTATGCCATGCAGCCTGAAACCCTGAATGAAGAGGTATTAAATACAAATTTTGCAGCAGTCATCATGTGAGTGATGACTTCTTGCTCTTCATCTGTCTAGAATTTTTGTACATTAAAAAAAAACAAAAAAAAAAACATTAATTTCGCACCGTTTTCCGTCAACGCTAATTTCTCTCCTATTTAACCACTGCGGTGTTTTCAGGATTGAGGCCAACGTTAACGCAAATTGATGACTCGCAACGAGTCTCCCCTTTTTTTCACCAGCTATAATACCCGTCACTGTGAACTGGGAGGAAAAATGTGAAAAAGATATCCATCAAGTAATTACAAGAAAAGCATTGGGTAATGGGCGAGGGGGAGATTCCGACTCAGTTGAATTCGAAACCGACTGACTCTTTGGTTTTCCAGAGGTATAAAACGCCATTGTTCCCTCCTCCCCTCTGACCAAATTGATGAGGGTTTTAATGAAACCAGACCATCAAGTGGCAAACCCGTACCTTCGTTCGCCTCCCACAAACGAGAAACGATAGCGTAGATCACAGTGTGGGTTTTTTACTGGTTTTAACCATCTCCCTTCCAGAACCTTACATTGTTAAATTGCCTTACATTGTTGCCCTGATATTGTTAAAAGTTCTGAGCTCAGTAGTGAATATTTCTTTGTATTTTCTCATTTACTTTGGCTCTAGAAGTGAAAATGTAGGACGTAGTCATAGCGAGGGTCATGTGTTCCTACTCCTCAAAGGTCCTCGTACTTAATTACTTCCAAGTTCCCTCGATTTTAATTAAACTGCTTTTTCTCCACATCTTTCTCTCACTTCCATCCATTCATCCCTATCCTTCACAATCTAATTTTCCTGGTACTTTCTAGGGCCAACCTAATTATTTCTGCTTGTGGAGTGTGCCACATGAGTTTTAGAGGGGACATTTTATTCAGCTACTTCTCCAATAGTTCGTCTAGACGTCACTTAAGAGTTTCTGAATAGTTGATTTCAAACCTCAAGGGAGCGATGAACTACGCTTATCAATCGACCTCTTCGTGAATCCCTTTGATTGGATTTGAATTGGAAGCATCTGTTACTGATCGAGTTTCTTGACAAATTGTTGAACGCTCGCTTTTCCAGCTCGCAATTTTGTTATTTTCCGTTTCCCAACCGGCGTCGGCCTCTCCAACGGCTTCCCGACCGAAAGAAATTAGAAAACAGGAGCCGGCGAACGAAATTATCCAGCTACTCTAGATAATTAAAAGAACTTGCGAGCCATTTCCATTATGAAAGTTTGAAAAAGCGATTTCAGCAGAAGGAACATTGATCTCACCAGGGAAGACTGCGGATGAACAGCTTGGTGATTGATGATGATGATGAACAAGGGAGAGGAGGCGAAGTCTTTGTTGTTGAAACTGTTTGTTGTGTCTTCAATTAATTTAAAAGGCTTTTCCGTCTGCTCGCTCCCTTTCTCTTTCTTCTTCAACCTTCTGCAGTATGCGCAACAACCGAATTATACGGGAGTTTACTTCGTGGTACCAAGTCTGAAGAGCAGTTGATTTTTTGCTTCCGAGTCTCCGAAGCCTTGTGTTCACTTTCGGGAGAAAAAAAATTTTTTGTTGTCCGAATTCAAAATTTCCACTCGCATTTTGCGTTTCATAGCCTACTGAACAAATTTGGTTCCGTGTCTGTCTGTCTGTCGGTCTGTGGGTCTGTCCGCATTTCCTTGTTACAGCCATAATTTCCACAATTTTGAATGAATTTAGCTCAAATTTTGAGGGATTATGCGGATCAGGCTCCTTGAGGTCCCATACGAATTTCATCACAATTGAATCAGCGGAACGCTCTGCGCATGCGCTAACGTGAAATTCTTGAAACAGGCATAACTTTCTCAATTGTGATCGGATTTCAATCAAATTTTCAGGAATTGTGTGCGTATAGCTCTAGATAGTACCCTGTCAGTTTCATCACGATTGAATCAGCGGTACGCTCAGCGCATGCGCGAACGTAATTTCCTTGCCACAGCCATAACTCCTACAATTTTGATCGGATTTCAATCAAATTTTCAGGAATTGTGTGGGTATAGCTCTAGATGGTTCCCTATCAGTTTCATCACGATTGAATCAGTGGTACTCCCTGCGCATGCGCGAACGTAATTTTCTTGTTACAGTTGTTACGTTCATTTTGAACTTGGCACGAGGAAGCTCATGTGCCATTGCCTTGGCAGTGTATTTTTTTTTTTTTTTTTTAATTTCCAAATGAAGTATCATCAATAATTGATAATTATTATTGATGATACTAGATTTGAAAATTATTTTCGTTTCTCGTGAGGAATTGAGCAGTGTATTTCAAAAACCTATAGGTTTCAAATTGAAATAGTATACTATATCAATTTTTTTGAAAAAACGTGGGCTTGGGCGGTTCTTGTTTCCCACAACAACGTGTGTCCGGTTTCTGTAAATGTAAATAAGTATCACTATTTACCTCGACCTCAAAAGTCGAGTTTGCTCCCAAAACCTACTATATCCGTCTAATGTTAAGTTCCAAGAACTACCTTTCGACTACAGCCGTCCCAAGAAGAGGGCTCACATCTTTACAAACGGACACCTGAATGAGAAATCCATCTCAGCCGTACAGAATTATCGCAGACAGACTACGATAAGCGACGTTAAAAGCATACTTTATACATAAAGGTGTTACAAAAGTAGCGTTAAGAATTTATTCCAAGTTGAGGTGTAAAACGTTTAAAATTAAATAATAAAGTTTAACATTAAATTATAAAATTAAAGTTAAAGTATAAATTTTATACTTTTTGTCGCATTTTTGTGACATATTTAATCTATCTATCTATAATAATATATAAAATTCTCTTTCTGTATGTATGTATGTATGTATGTATGTGCCCAGTAAACTGCCGAACGGCTGAACCAATTTCGCAGCGGGTGGGCGCAAATTGACCCGCGTGTTCCGACTTAGATAATAGGCTATGTTAGATTTCGTGAACTCTATTCCTTCATCGCGAACGGAACTTTCCTTCGCGACGAAAAGCCGCGTCAAATAGCGTCGTTTCTAGGGATTGCTAGGAAAATTTTCGAAACGCCGAAACCCAGTACAACTTTTGGCGTCGGGTTTGAACGAAACTACGTCGGTTAAAACGAGCTTTTCACTCTGATTTCAACGACTGCAAAACGATTTCTGTGCGATAACCCGTTCGCAAGTTATTCAGAGATCGTCGGTTGGTGGGTACGAGCATTTTTTGCGAGCCTTCGATTAGTTTGATAGGTAATTTCATTGTTGAGTTGATGGGTTGCTATGGGCTGCTTATGCTATGGGCTGGGGTGATAGACGAGAATTTGATACTTCGCAACGAGAAACGGGCTAAGAAAATTACAAGTCGACGGGTACCTAAGGGTGTTTGCATCGGGGATGCACGGGAATGTGATATTTCGTGCGAAGCACGGATTTTTCGTTTATTCGCCGATATGAAAAGTAGGTACTTACTTGAAGATGAAGGGATTTCAATGTGATTCTTACTCTACCTTGTTTCGAAGACTGGTTTAAAACATACTTTCATTGTTTTGTACGTACCATTACGAAATTCCTGTTTGACTTGACTTATGAAGGTACCCACTTCTAGAGACTTTCATACTAAGTAGGTATGAAATTTCATACTGGAAGTCGTCTAGTTCTGCTGGGTCAGTTTTATATTCTAAATTGTTAGTGTTCCGAGATCAATATTCAGCATTTCCTGACTGAGGGTGATATCCGCATAACGTTTAAATAATGAAAAAAAAAGACCTGCGAGTTGTCGGCTTTTTTAACCCTTTTTTTGAGGGTGCTGAATCCGAAAATGATAAACTGTGAATACATTTTTTAGTTGGTTCGAATAAGATTTTTTTTTTTTTTCGATTTTTTGGACCTTCCATTAGGTAGGTACACTGAATTTTCCAGTAATCACCGATTTGCTCGAACTTCTTCAAACTCATCGTATAGCAAATTTACTGTAGATTCCGAATGTTTACATTTAGTCTAATATCTTTTTAAGCTACATATAAAAATCCTCAAAAAACTGCAAACAAATGAGCAAAAATCACACTTTCACATTTTTTTCTAATATTCCTCTCTCTACTCGCTCCAAAAAGTCCTGGAAAAAAAGATCAGGGGTAACGTTTTGAAAGCTAAGACCTTTCTTGATTCTCTACACAGAATTTGATTCTCTACACTCGAGCGACTTTCCCAAGAGGAACAGCAACTTGAAATTTGTGTCTGACCTCTTCCTCGTCAACCCAAATGCCTGAATAGAATTTCAAGGCGATTGGATCGGTTGAACAAGTCGGAGTAGATGTGGTAATTGAACACACATTCATAAGTACGAGTATATTAAATATCAAATTTTGATGTAGGAGGATAAGAATGGAATTCAGACATAATATATTCCATATTGTATATTATACAGTGCAGTATAACGCTGCACACCGTACAGGAGTTATTTCAAGCGAGGCTACGAAAGGGTTAAAATTTATTTTAATAAACGACTTTTCCAGTTTGGTTCCCCAACATGCACTTAAAAAGCTTACCAAACATGAACCGTCTGTTTAACGAATTCGCATTGAGTCGCAAGGTCCATATACCTAAAGCTCATTATGAGTTGATTTTCCTCGATAAGACACGATCCTGTATTTCTATCGTTCAGGATTTCCGGTGTGCCGACGGATAAGAGTGAAACCGGAGATCTTCGCATTTCAATGCAAAAAGGAAGTATTCCCCAACTGTAAAACCAAGCTTTCCTGCAGTATGTCATCTACAACTGAAATGGGGTTTTTCATGTCACTGGTTGTCAATCTGGTAATATGAGTGGCTCTTTACTACAGGAAGTCGGACAAAAACAGAGGGGCCTACTTTTTCCCCCAAGATTTGTTTACAATGATTTTGGCTGAGGGGATATTTATTTGGATTTTCTTTTTTTTTTTTTTTTTTTCAATATCTATATGGGGTCCTCTCGAGAGTATGAAGGAAGTGGGACCCTAAAAGGCCGGCTTCCTCTTCGGGGATGAGAAGCAATATTGTTTGAATTGGGTCGCCGTCGGTTCGGAGGGAGTGAAGAATCAGCACCTGTTGTTTTTGTTTCCTGTGCCGGGAGCCGTGTGGAAGGTTAAGGGTGGAAAAGAAGTGGCGAGTGAGGGGCGAGGGAGAGAGAAACGGGGGAATCATATTTCCGCCAGTGTGAAAGGCACGTTGTGAAGAAGCAAGAATATTGTACGGATGGCCTACGACACGGTCACAAAAACACTACTCTGCAGTAAAAAGAGATACATTAATAAGTAAATTAAATACTGTGTAATGGTGCAACACTGCTCAAGTTCAGCCTCCTGAGTTTTTAGGTGACCAATAGAATGGCGTTTATTGGACTTGAGCAGAAAGTGGTTGTTTGCCGATGGTGCAGAGGCAGAGCATTCAGAACCCGATTGGCAGAACATGAAAGCAAGATTCGCCTTCAGCATCTTGGCTATAATGATTTTGCAGACCATTGTATCAGCTCGAATCATCCTTTTAACCCAAATAGGGATAGTAAACTTTTACATTTCCAACCCAAGGGTCGACTGCTCAATGAGTGGGAGAACCTGGAAATCCTGAAAGCTTATACTATCCACCCTGATCTTAATAAAAACGACCATGGCAAAATCAGTAGATCCCCAATATTAGAAATTCTGAAACCAATTTAACTCTCTCAATCAATATTATTCCCCCCCCCCCCCCCCCTGGTAAGCTCATCTAGATATTTCTATTTCACCCAACCTCATGTACTTAATAACATTTTTTCAAAAATTACCTCAGTATGAAAACTGCTGAAAAATTAACTCTTATAAAAATTTAACTTCTCAAGATTCAACAGTAACTTCAAATAGATTCACAAATTCAATTAATTTAAAGACTTTATTATTAATTTAAAGACTTTATTTAAACCTTCATATTCAAATTTACCTTCTGTATAAATTCAAAATTCACCATGTCAACTAGGTCACCTAGGTATGTCATCATTTTCTGTAGTTTTAACTTATCAATTGTTTTTAAAAAAACGAATAATTCCAAATTCATCTTCCCTAGTACCAATTAATAACCTTGTCAAATGGGTCCATTTTTAAAATTATCTCTGACTTTCTTACCTCTAATTTCTCTTTGTCACTAATCACATATCAAGTAGATGTTTTGCCACTAGAATAATAAACAATTCTCCTTTCAGTACCTGTAGTATACCATAACTGGTTTTCAAATGGTTCACTGGCCATCAGTCATGGAGCCAATTTTAACAGTGGGTCCATACTCCGAATTTACTATTGTCAAGTTATGTACCACCATTCTGGACCGTTTTCGTCAGTTATAATTTTTCACCATTTGTGTTTGTTCATATACCTTCAGTATAATATAATTTCGAGTTTACATTGTTAATATAATTTTATGGTTTTTCCTCTGATGCTAATGACAAATGGTTTTCTTGTCAGGGCTGTAGATGAGCTTAGTTGCTCGAAACCGGTCCCCACGCTATAATTGTTTACCTGAATAAACAATTTAGTATTCAGCAGAGGAGTCGTTCTCTCTCCCTAACCAAACTCATTGGACTTGAGCAGTGTTGACCTGCCATTTTAGTGGCAGCTGTGACGGCAGCAGTGAGGCTTCAATCGATTTTTATCCATTTTCTCGCGGTCAAATTTGTAATCAAACGACCCAGTTGAATCGAGCGCGAAATTTTCTACAGGGTAATATAACTTATAATATAATAACTCCTTAACTCAAAATTTACCCAAGTCGACTTGAACACAGTTGGCACAGGTGGCACAGTTTATACATTAAGGGTTAAAAACAAACATGTTCATTAAATTTAATAAAATAATCACTTTTATTACTTGATATTATCAAGTAGGAAATCCAGGCATTACATAGTATGTCTGGTCAGTGTATGCGTTGCCTGACTTTTTATTTTTATAAAGAATGAAATTCCTTAATTTTTAACCCTCTTTAGGCTCATCGGCTATGCAATGTACACAATGCCGAGTGCACGGTCAGGCCTTTTATACAATCACGTAAAGAATGAAATGAAATGCATTTTACAAATTGCCTGCTCTATTCAGGTATTGCAACGACTTCTCGCACAAAACCTGAGTTTTGTTAATGGTGTTTGCCGTTACTGGCAAACTTTGCCAGTAACGAACGTAGGTATCTTTGAATATGTGTTACAATTTTGAGTACGTCCAGTAGTTCCCGAGTTATAATATAATTATAATATTATCGCAAAACGTCTTCGGGTTTTCGACCTCAGATATGATTTTCGCGTTCCATCGAATAAAAATCAAGGGGGAAAAAATCGAAAAGCCAAATGTTTGGGGTCATTTTCAGTATCTTCTATGTCCCCTTAAACTTTCAATAGGTAGCTGTTTAAAAGTGAATGTCACAAAAAATTATTTGAAGTGTTCGAATTTTCGTTGTATACCTTGAAAAATGTTACCTACAACAACTATGTACATACAGAAGTAGGGTGTTTGAGGCGTGAACATAAGATCCTTGAGGCTCACTGGGATCTACTCCAATAAGGTTCACCTCAACAGCTGTATGCCCTCAGCCCTCGTGGGAGCAACATGTGCATCCCTTCCGTGCTTTTTCCCAAACAGATTGTGCAGCAGGTACTTTCACAGTGCGCTGCTTCCCTTCCAAGCCCTTAATTCGAACCGTATGGTCCAGTCAGAGTGCATAGCTCATTTTCTGACGTTTCCTGGTGGTTCCACTCCCGCCACAAACCGTAGTTCATCTTTGGAGTAAACCATCCGTCAAACCGGACATCCCCGCATGTGTTGGGGACTGAAGTGATGGGCCGAAATAAGTTGGGACGAGTGTCTTAATTGGGCTGAATGGATGTTAGTGGGAATCTTGAGAAAGAAAAAAACTTCCTTCACCCTTAAAATCGTGCTTTTTCGGGAAGCACATCCAGACAGCACCGTTTCCCCCATGAGACATACATACTGTAAAAAAAAAGCCCGGACGAAATTATTCATTCTCTCCGATCGAGCAGGAAAGCATTCGGCATTCAGTTAGAAGAGAGGAGAATCCAATATGAGCCAAAGGGATTTGAGGAATGACTTAGTGAATGTTGGAGTGAACGTTTGAACACATCGCTTTCAAACTCCACATTCTATATAAATCGTCGTCTATAGCCACTTCACGCGTACACCTATGTCGTGATGTACGATGGGGGATCAGCAGTCTGGTCAAATTTAATGCTGTAGGAGTCGCGAATCTATTAATCAAAACGAGAGAAGAGGAAGGGGTTCGTGTTCGTGAGTGCCAAAGTGGGAAAAGTTGGCGGTGGCGAAGAAAGACGGCGGGGGTTTCTGAAAGATGGAGTGATAAATAGATTCGAAATGCCCGTGGAAGCGGAAGATGTTCAATTCATCCTAGTTGGCGGCGAGGGGATCTTGAGGGGTGAGCGAAGGAGAGGTAATGGATGTGAGTGATCTAAGCGAATTCTTTCAACAACTATTTCCGCCCACCATGTTAAAACACTCACCCCTTTTGATCAAGAGTGTTGCGCTAAGTTCGATTGCCTCCAGAAAATGAGACATTCAGGTAATTCACCATGCAAATTGCATCTTCCCAAAGTGGATATTTTTCCATACAAATCTTTACCTGAAAGCACTAAAAAAATCAACATATTAAAATGTATTAATTATCTTTATTTTTCAAAAATTATTTACTGTTGATACAATAGAGCTAATTTTTGCACAATTTATTCAACAAAAAAATTAAGCTTGGTGAAACGTTCGAAAATTCTACATCCGAAAAGTTACCAGATGGCAACCACGGATTATGAACTGATTCCAAACTAAGCCAGCAGGCACACCTGCTTAGTATTGAAAACAGACAAAGCTGCTTTCCGGTGTCAGATTAGGGTTTCGAGTAAAATTGAATGGAAATTGTGGTTGGACCATTTCTTGAGGATTCTCCACGCCGTTGAAAAAGGGTCGCCTAAGTTTATGGGCTCAAAATAGATTGTTACCGTCACTACAAGGAAACTCTCAGCGTGGCATATTTTCACACCCCTTGTGCACGGAAGGCCGTTCCGTTCGTAGTAAACGCCACCGCCTGCAGCCCCGAAGGAATGAATGACGCGCAGGTAGCTCCAGGCTGAGGAGGTGAAGCACCTGTTAGGACCATCTGGGCCTCATTTCTGCACTCTAGAAGAGCCTTCGAGGCATGAAATCGTGGGAGTAACGATTTCGGTAATTGGAGAGGAAGCATGGAGCAAAATATCACGTTCCGGGGGGAGGCGAATACAGCGTCAACTGTTAACGTCACGTTTTTCGGCTGAATACCTCATTGCAAATTTACGATAATGGTTTGTAAACATATTTGTCCAACAATGGAATTGTGCTTGTTAGTTTGAGCGAATTCCTTGTTTGACTGATCAGTTGGAATTACAGCCTTGCTACTACTGCTTTCTTTACCAGTCCTGGCCAGAGCTTTACTAAAGGTATTATTTCCCATTTCTCTGACCTTGTTCCCTAGCCCATTAATGATAATCGTATTAAACAATTACGAACTCATTTTGTGCAGGTGTAACTTCTTCATCTGGTATGCAGAGTGCCCTTCAACCTGTACCAAATTTGAGAAAATTAATATCCCTCCATATACCACATTTATTAACACGTAAGTTCTGTATCATTGAAACAAGAGCTAAAACAAACTTTTTGTAATGATTTAAGGTACCTATCAGCATGATAAAATACTTTGGAAATGGCTATGCTTGAGCCCGAAACATTTTCGAAATATAAAGGGGTATTATTCCAAGAATAATAAACCACAAAATAATAACACACTGGCAAGGGAAGGGTAAAGAACGCAGCTTGGGGACAATCCCAAAGTCTGAAGTTAGCCCAAGAGACAAATGGTGCACCAATATTTCGCTAGCAGGGGGCCCTAAAATTCAAAATTCCGATGCCTGATGGGACCAAGATTCGCACGATAGTGGATTCTGGTGTGACCCAAAAAAGAACAGGTGGAGGTTACGCTGGCAATAATCATTCAAAACATTGGTTATGACAGGGGAGGGGATGTCCGCGTTATGTTCTCGATATTTTTCAATCTTCCCCCAAGAAAAGCCTGCAAGGGAAAAAGAGCGTCAAACTGTGACGACCACGTGTCACGCGAGGTATCATGTCCGGCCCGGCACCGGAGGACAGGCGGACAAAGGACCGTCCAAACCCCGGACTTTTGACTGGGGGCACGTTCTCTTCAGAGGCGTATTGGGGAAGAGGCGTGAAGGACTTGTAAAAGCCTGTAAGAAACTACGTGACGGTATCTCCGCCTATTTATCTCAACTCCATCCTTCCCATCATCGTCTATACCTTCTTTGATTCATCTCATCCTCCGGTGTTTGGCCCCTCCCCGACCTAAGCGGCCCGGTAGGCTGAACCCAACCACCATGTAGTGGACCTACCATCTCAATCACTCCTAATTAGAGACCGTCTTCTTCGCTCCGACAGTTTTCTCCTTTTAAGCTGTCAAATCAATTTTCACCTGCGGTCTCATCCCACAGGTGGTCAAGTCGATAAATTTGTGATCTGTTTATTCGTTAAGTGATATTCATCCTCGCCCGGGCTAAGTAGGCGACGGCACACGAGATGATGATGACCACCGATTATTATACTCGTAAAATATCATGACGTCATTCATCGCCATGATTATAATTTGACGGACGTAGGTAGGTAGCTCATTTTGCAGGAGTCGGAGGGCCTGGTGACCCCTTGTCTGATCTCATGACTCATGAGTCTTGAGAGTGGGTTCGAACCTGGGGAACCCAGATCCTTCTAAGGAAGGAACCATCAGAGAGCACGGAACCGAGACCGGGCAGCAGACCCAGGAGGAATCCTTGACATCACAAGAGTGGACCCTGGTATACGTGTTTCACGCCCAACTTCGTACCACAAGGCTGGTTTTGGACGTAGGGACTTCAATGAGTAAATAAAACAGTTCATATCAAGTATAAATGAATAATAAGGTCATTTCGGTGCCATGAAATATTTTCAGGAAAAAGGTCATGCTTTCAAAGTGTGTATATTTAATACAGTTGATTATTGAAGTAGGTGTCACCTACCTGGTAGGTGTCATTTTGTTTCTGGGCTTCCCAGAAATCATAAGCTCTACTGCGCATACTTGGGCTAATACCATCACAGAGACGCCATGTGCTAATGGCCTTCGCCTCATAAAAATAAACCGAGCTCGTTCCTGGCAGGCAGGTTTGACTCCAAATCCATGAACGCCATCGCTTTAGGTTACTTCGTACAGCGCGATTTTCATAATAAAAGCCTGGTGTGACTTGTGCTCATGCATTGTGTATAAGAGAACCTTTTTTAAGTCACTCCATTCAAAATTAGTTATGGAACCAGTTGGTGGACGGATGACGCATAAAAACCTTCACATTACGTGGTCTCAGGAGGTCGGACCGATTGTATCAGAAGACAATGTCCCGCCCCTTTCACACTCCTCATTTTGGCACGTTCAGGATGCAGGAAGTTTTCCCAAACGGGGGGTTACTGGCAGTTAATTCCAGCGAACATACGTAATCACCGTAACATGGCTGAGAGCGCTTGACGTGTTCTGAGTAATTTTGACAGGCTGATGAGATGTGAAACGTGAAGAGGATCGCGTCAACTTGGAGTTGGCTGTCACTCTGGTCGGAGTTCCACCATTTTCGCGGATGAGCCCATCAAAATCGATTCACTTCCAAACTTTTGAATTACCTGACAGATGTTACTCCTCAGTCATCCAACAGTATCTCGTGAGGTCAAATGCAAACGTTCTTCGACTAACGAAATGAAGTAGCTTCAACAAAATCAGAACCAATTAGATTGAATGTAGTATAACATGTTACATGCCTTGAAAAATAAATAAGATTTTGCTTCCAGAACTTAATATGGAAGGACCACGTTTTCACATAGTTCTTTTTTTAAATTTTTTTTAAGAGTTTCATTTCTTGGAAAATAGGGGACAGGGTGGCCCCATGGACTACGGCGTCAGTGAAACGTTTGCTTACAATTAGTCGGGGCGCTGCTCAGCCTGGTACGAATACGGGGACTCACACCAATGAATACCATTCGTCTGTGGAGCAAGAATTTCTAAAGATTTTTCAAGTACAGTGCGGGGTCGGCTGCCCCAATTGCAAAAACCAGTTGATTAACACAATGTGTGTATATTTCATATACACACAAAAACACTACCTACTTTACATTTTTGGGAAATGATTAACAATTGGATATGGAGACTGACCTCACGATCCGGATGTTAGGAGTTTATGGGTGAGACCTTAACTATAGCCTTAAGGGGGACAATTTACGTCCTTCGTTTATAAAAACTTCAATGTCCAACTTTTCCCAATATAGGGGATAGTACAGAAACAACACCACACGAAGCCTGTTCCAGTGCTTATCAACGTAGATTGAGGGCCTCAATCTGGAAATTTGAGGCCCAATAAGGCAGAGAGTTAAGTCGATTTCCTCATTGTTGGTCATTCCGAACCTAACTGTCCTGGCCATCACAGTATATTGTGGATATTCTGGAAGGCTTACACAATTGAATACCTTTAGAATAGACCTCGGTTCGCATTAGAATCAAAACAATAATTTCCAGGAGAGGTCGACAATTTAGAAATTTCGAAATCGGTTTTGTCCCGCAGTTTAGGAATTAGGTAAACCTACCCTAGGTGAACCTTTGAAGCAAAAGGAAAAACAACCCGGTGTTTTCCCCACGCATATTATTTCAGCAAAGTCTGGGTAAAGTTTCTAAGGAAGTAAATTTTATGTCATGTGACGAGTTCTGAGTACTCCTGAGTTCTGAAGGCGCTTTGTCCAAAATCACGCCGCTTTTGGTTAAGAGGATCTGTGTGGGCCAAGTTAGCTTTACCAGGGACCATAATAGGTGTCAAGAGTTTCCCCTGTGTCGGTGGGTGGAGTCGAGGGTGACTAGTGCATCTTCACTGGAGCTGTCCAGGTACATTACACCTTCTGCCCCCACCTTGCAATCGTCGATTCCCTCAGACCCTCCCTAGGATGTAGAATAGAAATGGAATATCGTTGTTAATATTAACTTGATATCGATATTTTTCACCTATATTGTTGCTGAAATAATATGCGTGGTGAAACCCCGAAAAACACCAGATTGGTTTTTAGCGCAACCTTTCCATAAAATGGAAAGGTGCGCTCATCTCTTCGACGTTTTTTTTTTTTTTTTTTAATTCTTTTTGCTTCAAAGGTTCACTTATAAAATAATTAATAAAAAACGTTTTTCTTCTTCTTCTTCTTCTTCACTGGGAAGATAGTGCCATATGGTGGTGCTAACTAGATATCTATTTAGTTACCTAGTTGCAATCATTTCCTTGCTCGGCCAAAATAGTCTCAATGATCGCCGACGTGAAGAAAACGCAAAACTCTTCATAAACAATAATCAACCGTCGACCTTCGGAATGCCCGCATCAATCTCGTCAAACCCGTTTTGGGGGAGGTAATTTCGGTTGAATGGGATCCATTACCGACCTGATATTACAATAAAGAGATCAAAACGCGGGACAATGGCTCATAATACATCCTCGATCACGAGTTACGCCCCGGGACACTTGTGAGACGGTTTTGGAGCGAAGGGAAAAACACTGTTAAAAGTCCCGAGTTGGATACGGAGTTTACAACGGATGTCAACCCACCAATTACCATGTAAAACACGGGGCCTCGAAAATCCAAATTACAGTTTAGCCGGGTGAATTATTAGACCGAACCTCGCCCCGAGGTGGTCGACTCCCTCAACACAATAACTACATATTTAGGGTGGGGGTTTGAACAGTGTTACGTTGAAAACACTACCACAAGCCGTCCATCCTTGAGAGATTTTCAGCAACATACTATTACCAGACCATTTTGGCAGTACCAAGGTAAAACCAATCTAAGGAAGAGATCTATTGTGGCTGCCAGGTGTTAGCTTCCAACTATTAGGTAAGTACCTAGTAGGTATATTATATTATAATATAATAAATTAATTTAATCACCTTACTTCCCATTCTTAATCGTTGATACCATGTTTATACAATATAGTTTAAGGTGAATAAAGGTGAAAGAAAATAGAAGTTGAGTCACTTCAGCCGTCCAGTTGTACTGTCCCATCAACTTTAACGTCCCTTCCACGACGGTCGCCATATATTACCGCCTTAAGCCTTTTTTTATACTTTTATGATTTTTGTTTTTTTACTCTCCGACACCCGCAACCGGAACCCGGGCTGTAAATCTTGCCAGGGCTTTAATGACAACGGCCCTCCCTGACAAATATCTTAGGAAACGTCCTTCCCGACATCAAGACGAAGGCTTTCAGGCGTTATAATCTTCGGGATGGGATCTGGCTTGGAAGGTTGGAATGTTTACCTTGTGGTACCGCCAGAAGAATCGTTTTGAATATTCTAACATTTAGCGCTATTCAAAATTTGATATAAATACCTACTTAAAATAAGGTTTTTAATGTGTTATGCGTAGAAATGGTAATGGTTATAATGAGCTGTATGAAATCTATTAAATTCATGACAATTTATTTCTCATTTAATATTACCTATTTAAAGACGTGATGTAATATCATACAAAACAATCATAGATGTCTACGCACGTTAGCAGGGTCGTGGAATTCGGAGAGAGTCTCAGATAAATGTTACGAGACTGTTTTAGCCCAGTCAAATTAGACAAATCGGGTGAACTAATTTCTGGTGAAGGTTTTATTGGTTTAACCGCTTCCTTTCCACTTCAGGATGATGGGAAAACAAAGTCCTGGTGTGTGGGGGGTAGGCTCGGGGGAGGGGGAAGCTCTAAAGGTCACTTTTTTCAGATTTTCGTCTATATCTCGGGAACCGTAATTCAAATTGAAAAATTGTATACATAAAATTTGTAGCTGACTAAATTGTCTACAAAATTGGTCCTGTGTGTTTTTTCTATAGGACTAACCGTTACTGAGGTACAGAGCAATGAAAGTAGCCAATTGCCGAAAATTGAGCTTTATTCGCCAAATCGATTAATAGAAGTGAGTTTTCTTTTCGTTGAGTAAATGGAACTTGTTTATTTTCATGAATTGTAAACTTAACCTCACACAAGTTCGTCCAAGGGGTCCAGAAGCTCTTCATTGTCGCCATCCATCAAGTCTTCGTCAGCAGGAGGGCTAAAATTTAGCGCAGGAACAAATTTTGTGCAGGAACCATTGCAATCCCCACACACTATTGAGCAGAAGATCCCTGCCTTCCGACAGCCACACCGTGTTCCACAGCCGGTCTTGCAGGAACAGAATATTGATGAGAGGATTTCAGTAGGAGCAGGAGAGTCCAGGGTCTTTATGGGGTGCGAATGCCATTGAGCGTCCTATCCTCACGTTTGGTGCTTTCATCTGGTAGAACAAAACCAACCAGTCCACAGCGCAGAAACTGCTTTTCAAAGTGCAAAGACTGGCATGTGTTGGTATTACTGGGTGCATCCGGAATTGCCCTACTGCTGCGCTGGAGGTCCTACTGGGCCTATCACCCATCCACATCCATGTGCAGAGGCTGGCATACCAGCAGGCAATGAGGATGAGGAGCATGGACCATTTCCGTAAAGGTCAAAGACGAGCACTTCACGGCATTCTGGATAGAATACCAGTGAATGAGGCAGCGTCAGCTGTCTCTGATGCCATGACAGAGAAGTTGAACTTCGACCTTCCCTTCAGGGTGCTCATCCATGAGAGGTTGAAGTGGAGGGAGGGGAGACCCCAGTTCGAACATGGGGCTATGGTCCTCTACACCGATGGATCTGTCATGGATGGTAGAGCCGACTCAGGTGTCTTCGGACCAAGGACCCGGGTATCGGAGCCCCTTGGGGCAATGGCTACCATGGATGCATCTTTCAGTCGGAAGTCAACGCCATTGGCACTTGTGTGCACCGGCTGCGATGTCGGCCGAGTCTATATACTGTCAGACATTCAGGCTGCACTGAAGGCCTTGGCCTCGTTTTCTATTATATCGAGGCTGCTCTGGGACTCTCTGAACAAACTCAAGCTCCTCGCAAGGGGCAATAGAGTGACCCTCGCATGGTGTCCTGGCCACCAGGGCATTGAGGGTAACGAGGCTGCTGACATCCTTGCAAAGGAGGGCTCAGCATGTCTCCCAATAGGTCCCGAGCCATTTCTCGGGACAACAAAGAGTTTTCTGTTGAATGAAAACTCTAAGTGGCAGACAAAGGAAAGAGCGCTGCACTGGCAAAGACTCCCTGGTCAGAAACAAGCGAGGTTGTTCATTGGATTCTCCAGGTCAAGAGCAAGGGAGATGCTTCACCTGGAGAGAGGTGATAGGCGGATACTTGTGGGCCTATTTACAGGCCACTGCAGGCTCCGGTACCATCTCCTTAAGTTAGGATTATCACACACTGAGGTATGTCGGTTCTGTAATGCCGAACCAGAGTCTGCGGAGCATGTACTGTGCACATGCAGTGCGCTTGCACGGCTCCGTTTCCTGTCCCTGAGGTGCGTTACTTTTTATCCTGGGGACTTAGTTAAAACAAGGTTGGTAGATCTCCTAGGTTTCATAAAGTCCTGGTGGAGGCTGGTGGATGGGCCAACCTAGAAATAAAAGCTAAGTTTTAGGTAGGTAATGGAAAGGGCTGGAGTCCTATCCTCATAAATAGCTAATGGTGCGGATGGAAATCTACACCGAGTCACGGATCTCTGGGTAGGGCGTGTGTCCTACTTGGAGAGCCTGAAGGGACGGGCGAAGTGTCCAAACCCTAAACACTAACAGGACCAGATAGAGGGGCTCTTGTCCCATCCAAGGGTTCCTTCGGGAGCCCAACTTACTGGATGTTAAATCCACTTTTGGTCAACCAGCAGGTGCTGGTGCCTGTGTAAGCAGGGAGGCAGCCCAGCAGGCAGGGGCGTGTGTCGCTGCCTGCAGCCACAATCAGACCCATCAGGGACTGCAGTGGCGTCTATTGCTGTTATAAAAAAAAGGGGGGGCTGCAAATACCCATCCGATTTCCGCACCCAACCCCAATCTGTTGGTGGTAGTGGGTTTTCCAGCCCCCTTACTTGGCACCACTGGTAGTACGTACCCATCTCGCCCCTTGGCCGCACGAGGGTGGAAATGGGCTCCCTAGTAGTGAAGTTCAGCTTATTACCTCATCAAGCTCCTTCCTCTTTGTTTCTCCCGTCGAATGCCGCTCCATCACCATCACATCATTCCAAACCTTTCCATTTCCTTTTTGCCTTCATCAAATCGTCTCAAAAACAGGTATTTTTGCATTTATGAGCGTGAAGAACACCACTTCAGGCAAATTATAAAAATGTTGGAACTTAAAACACTCATAGCTCGTCAACGGTTAGTCCTACAGAAAAAACACACAGGACCATTTTTGTAGGCAATTTAGTCAGCAACAAATTTTATGCATACAATTTTTCATTTTAAATTACGGTTCCCGAGATATACCCGAAAAACTGAAAAAAGTGACATTTAGAGCTTCCCCCTCCCTCGAGCCTCCCCCCCACCCACCAGGACTTTTTTTTCCCATCATCCTGAAGTGGAAAGGAAGCGGTTAAACCAATAAAACCTTCACCGGAAATTTGTTCCGCTGAACAGCGGTTTTTTGTCTAATTTGATTAGGCTATTTTGTAACTGGGTGGCAAGAGATGTTGATTCGGCTTCATCCCACTAACATTTCAGGAGGTAGAGGTCAGGGCTCTCGGGCTAGAAAAAGACGCAGCAGCGGCGAAACGGAAGAGTTCGGAGACGGGCACATCCAACAGAAGGTCTACGGCGAGTTGTGGATGTCCCTCGAGACAGGAATGCAAGCAGTCGACGAGCTGTCTGGGACCAAAGAACTGAGGAAGCTAGATTTAAGAAAGGATGAATGTATGCGGATGCCTGTGTAGTTGACGGACGGAGGGGACACACCTACGGGGACGCACGCCTTCAACTTACCACCATTCACTTATCATAATTTTAAATTCATATAAAATAATTTTTACTGCAATAATTGTAAGAACACCTTCTCACGAAGGTGCACAAAACACAACCGCTATGGGCGGGCTCAATGCCCATTATCGAATACATTATCATATAAATTAAATTCGGCTCCACCAAGGCTAAATCTATGCGAACGTTTGGACAATACAGGGCTGAGCATGGGGAAAATGGAAAGGTAATGGGAAAGCACCACGTCATTAGCGTTAGAGTACTGAACCCGGCCCACCTTGTTCATCATTCACGCTAACGTACGAGGCACAAACACACAACATTCATTAACACACGTGAATGGCTAAAGTTGGGGGCACATCTCCACACAAGCCGGCAGGTTCCTACTGTGGGGATTTTCTCCTTTTACCAGTTCCCAGAGCCCTCCGGCGGTGGAACAGCCAAAGGGGTTTTGGTGTTTCGCTCGCTATTAGGGCCAACGCTTTCAAGTAGAAATGATTGGTATTGCATCGGATGAGCGGGGAAGGGATCGCCCTCTACAGGTTCAATTCCGTTTGGGAGCTCAGAGTAACCTTTATGACGACTCTAATACCCTCAGGAGTTTCAGCGCGTTGCTCCGTGCCGTGTCCCTCTTGTTAACAGGTTTAGTACGTACCTACACCGTCAATCCTCAAATGGTTCAAATGATTCACCGTTCCAAATAGTATACCTGTACCCACCCCCCGCTCAAAGGTTGTAAACAAAGTAGGAACTCCTAGTTTAGCTCTCAAGGGAGGAAGGGAATCTACATGCTATGTACTTTGGATCGACGCACATTAGGAAGGCTATTAAGTACATGATAGCACTGTTGATGAAGGGTGTATGTACTTGAAAACCCTCCAAAAAAAGATTATTTTGGAGTTTACAGAAACAGGACCAGAAGCAAGAATGCTGGAGAAGCCCCTCCAGGATGCAGAACCTTCAGATGTCGAGGTTGCATCCCGGATTGGCTCTGGCTGCAGTGATTGTGAACAATAATTGAATTATTGAATTATTCAGTAACGAGAGTCGTCTAGATTTGTTGAGGGGATTTTTGGCTGAGTAAAAGTGTCGACAGAACCTCATTCTTCGACTAGGTACTCAACTACTTCGCTCCAGTAACTAGGTACTTTTTTTGATGAATTTCACAGAATACCTCACATTTCAGCTGGAGTAGAAATGGTCAAAAGGAGAATCGTCTAGTTTATACTACCTATTACCTGTCAACATTTGTGTGAAGGACAAAACGCAGACCCTCAACTTTCCAACATTATCATAAGTTGAGGGCCTGCTAGGAAAGGTGGGGATTCAGGATGACGTCGGAAATTGTATAGGTACCTATATGCGGAACATGAAAATGAATCTCCACTCTTTATCAGATTAATTGGGGTGTAACTGATGATATCCCCACCCCCTTTTCTCAAAACGGTAGATTGGAATACACCCCTACCTATGGTAGTCTACTGGAAATTGCCTGAGGTTCAAAAGGATAGCCAAAACAGTAAATTTTTGAAATTTTATTATGTACCTATTTCGTTTTATTTTAGGGTCCTCACCCGCAATTCGTCAGATCCTACCACAATTTCACCGAATTAGGCAGACCCTCAATAGTCAAATTTCACTAAATTTAACTTTATGACCAAACTAGGAATAAATTTTGTAGGTTTTCATGGTTTTTCGATCTTAGGGGTTTAATACATAGATTATGATGAAAAAATTTAACAATAATAATTACTGTTGCAATTATTGCACTTTAAGAACTCAAGAGTCAAAATTTGACCTTCTCCAAAATTAGGGATAAGTATTTAATATGTATTTATCCCTAATTTTGGAGAATCACCAATTTACGCCTTTAAAAATCTGAAAAAATTCACACGTGGTCTTTGAGTCAAACCAATTCGATGTAGTCGATGGGCACATTAACCCAACTCAAATGGGATCCAACGATTCATTGTTTCTCACTAATTCAACTCCACTATGAGATACGAAGCTGGCAATGTCACCAAGCGATTCTACATAGGTATGTATTTCACAGCGTATCATGTAGCCTAGTGTCAATAATTGACTCTATAGTGGTTCAATCACAATAATATTGTGATCTTAGAGCTTAACTAGGGGCCTGTTGGGGCTTTCCAAGCCCCAATCTAGTGGGTATGTTTGGACAACGAAGTGAGCATTAATGGTGTGGCAAAATTGTACCTGAGTAATTAGTAGATCACAAGGACTTCCCGAAGCACGAAATATCAAATACCCGTCCATCACCTATTAATAATGCAATGGTTCACACGGAACACGTAGCAACTAGTCAACTAGTAATTTTTTAATAACAACCACGAATCGAAGGCTCGCAGAAGAAACACGTACCCACTCCGAATTCGCACCGTTGAATAAAACCGTGCATAATTCGCGATATTGAATTATGTGTCAGCTGGCATCGTTGGGATCTTGAACTGACTAAATGAGTAGTCTGTGTTCTTGTAAGTGATCAGTTTCTTCCCATAAACCTTCAGCTCCGGAGTAAACACCTTTAATGTTTGATCAATCTTGTTCATCTCGCTGAAAGCGGCCGAATCGACCATGTTTTTCACACTACAATGAATCCTGTGTCCAGAATTGCAAGTGGTTGCAGTTGAAAGTTTTACAAGAGCTTCCCAAGGGTGTCTAATACCGAAGAATTACCCAACCTGAGCGGAGGTCGGTGGAGCGTTTTTTTGAAAGCTTAGAAACCCGGGATTACTGGTTAAAATCATGATTAACTACCAAATTATTCAGCCCCATGAAGAACCAGGTTGAAGGAACCTGGTTCTCAATTTTCTGAAACATATCAGAAACACACCCAAGAAATTTCAAAGTCCTATCGTTTAAAATGAACACACACCAATACTCCACGTTTATGTTTATAAACTTATAAAGTTTATCACTTAGCACTTGTGCCTATTTTCGAAGCCTCGAAAAATTGCACATTGTAAGCAAAAAAATAAATTAATTAATTAATAAAAAAAAAAAATAAAAAATAAAATTTAAGAACAAGGCGACGGGGGTGAACTCTACAACGATGAAAGATGTACCTATACCTATTAAAGATGGGTACCTAAACCATCGGAGAAAGTTCACAAAACTAGGTACCTACCTAATTTTCATTTTTGAGCTTTTCTCGGCTCTGCCCCACTGGGCGACGCCCGAGGGGCCGAGAAAAAACGCTGCAAATTTTACACAAGGGTTCATTATTCTTTGATATAAGTAGGTTACTTGTGTAGACATAGGTGTATTATTCCAAGAATAATAAACCAA
Source organism: Pilophorus perplexus (assembly GCA_955831195.1). Lineage (NCBI taxonomy): Eukaryota > Metazoa > Arthropoda > Insecta > Hemiptera > Miridae > Pilophorus > Pilophorus perplexus. Next base: position 6,984,345 of record OY037013.1, on the reverse strand, counting down.
AAGTTTATCCTACCAAAAAAGATGACATACATACCTTCCTTTCATGACATGACATGACATGATAAAAAACATTGTTTTTTGGTAGGATAAACTTACATGTACCTAAGTACATTGTACTTACTCGAGAGCGGCGTCGCATACGTGGTACCTACCTACGTAGGCCTCACAATTTCGTACAACAACAACAGCACTTAGCACAGAGTAACAGTCTGTTACTGCGTAGATAACAGAGCACTCCCTATCGGAGGTTAATAATATTAACCTTAATATTAACTTAATGTCGCTTTATGAAAATTTCGTTTAGATTTAATCGTTTATCATCCATCTTCTGAAAGTTCAGAATCTGATGTAGGTAGGCCTACTTTAGACATCTCACGTTTTCCCTCAACACAAGGTTTCGTCGTTGTTAGTGTTATGTATGTGTTGTGAGTCCTAGTCAGTGTTAATCGGACAACCCCTCGTTGCGTAGAGCATTAAATATGAATAATAATCCTATTATTATTGGATTCTCAGTTGTGAGTTGAGCTTCTGCTGGGCATTGAAGTAGGCATACCTACGTAACCAGTAATATGATGCGTCTCCTTCAGCCATGAACTACCTAGTGAGTTGTTCAATACTACCTATAATTTTTAAACAACAAGTACCTACCTCGTCCTTTTCGGAGCAGTTTTATAAAATAAACCTATTGAAATCCATTTCAGAGATGATGAGATTCGACGAGATGAATGTGCCTGTTCAATCGAACACTGTAATGAAGCCTCTATCGGAACCAGCAGATTTTTTTTATTGTAATACAATTGCAGTGAAGGTAGGTAATCTTGATGAATTTTACGTGAATGATGAAAAATTGCCAGCTGTGACTCCAAATTTGTTGGTTGGCCGAAAAAAGTGTTTGTTTGTATTTGTCGCTACAGGCAGCAATAATTTTGTCAGTTCCTAATTAGAGCGATCGCGAGGATGCCTGGATTCATAACATGGTACCGAATCGTCCGCAATTTGTACGCACTGTAATTGAAATTATTTCTTTTTCATTTTCAAATTTTCGCTGACGCTTTCTGCAACTCAAGTCAAGTGTGAGAGTAATTTTTCAAAATAGAAAATCATCAAAACTCTGTGTGACAAAAGTTTGGAGGTTCTCATTATGATGGCTTGCGAGCCTTCTTTTGGTTTATTATTCAGGGAATAATACCTAGTACCTTCGTATTTGTGTCGGAGGTCGAAAATTTTCATCATCCTCAAAATTTGTCATTATGCGTGTCAAGATGAAAGTTTCTGAAAACGGAATGTCCTTCCGCCGACCGAGCCATTTTGGGCAGTAGGAATTTTGGTTTATTATTTAATAAAAAACCAAAATTCCATTTTTTTGGAATAATACACCTATGTAATCGCGACGGAGGTCGACGACTCCGATCGGCCTCAAAACGTGAAATTATCCGTTTCAAGATGTCTAGATTCCAAAACCAAAATGTCCGTTTTGGCAGTAGGATTTTTTTTTTAATTTTTTTTTTTAATTTGAAATTTTGAAAAAATACTTGGTTTACCATCTAGTTGTGCCCGCAAGGTTATCATCCATTTTTGGGGGTCCTAGCGCCATCCGATGTCACCGTGGGGATCTATGGGGCTTCACGTGGTAACGAGTGTAGCTTTTGAAAGATGTGATGAGGTTTTGTTCACCTACTTCATAGAATCATAATATGATTACATATTATGTAGACGGAATTACATAATATGTAGACAATAATAGAATAATATTATTATGTAGACGGAATACCTAGTTATATAGACGAAGTTATTTTCTCTTTCACCCAAGTATTAAGTTCGCCACCCAATTCAAAGTAAAAATCAATATATGAATAGGTAGTTTCCCAACAGTGAACATTATTAATGACTAGCACTATGAAAGGGGGGGGGGGGGGCGTCGCTTCGCTCGGCCGACCACTTTCTCGGCGTTTTCTCGTTCCTATTCATTTGCTTGTTTTTCAAAATATGAAGTACCCCTCCTTTTGATGCTCTAGGTAACTGTGGTGGTGGGAGGAAAGGGGGTTGTAACCGCCTATCCGCCCCTGCTTATGTGCCTTCAGTCTAACCCTCTGAATTCAACCGGCAAACTTAACACTGACAACTACGACCAAGATGCTATAGGTACGTTCTCGTTCGCTGTAACACACAACGCACAACGCGACTTATCAATTCTGTGTTCGGTAGAAAATACTCCCTTTCCGTTGTGGTAGCAGCTCTTAACTCCAATGGAATCCGGTATACCTCTAAGCCTCTCTAACATACGGAGACGGAGCGAGGAAGGTTAAAAGCCCGGAATAAGTTTTGGAGCGCTTTTTGTTGTGGTCCTCCTTTAAGAGGATTGCCTTGATTTGTTACCTAAAGGATCAACAGGGCACCCGAAGTGGCTGATGTCTTTCCATCGCGTCCCTCCCGCGCCGAAACCATCTGACGCATTATCGTGAAACTCTTAAAGCTCTTAAAAGGTAGCTTTAACCATCGTGCCTCCCCAATTCCCTCTGAAAAAGAACTGTCCGTCGAGATAGACTTCGGGATTTCGATCTTTTATCTCTGCTATAGTTGTCTTACCCCTAAAACCCTCAAACCCCTACCTGGCCAATCTCGAAAAAGTGAAACACTGTATTCCAAGCATTGTTTGCCCACGCAACCCCCTGCGGGTGCACGCTGCCACCCCTGTCTTCAACAAAGATAAGAAGCGAACTGGAATGAAGTCTGACAGTTCGTGAAAAGTTCCATTTTTTTCAAACCAGCATTGTTAGTGTACACAATGGAAGTTCATTTTTCGGAGTGGGTCTCGTGATCTATGGTTTGGGTTGCATTGCTCAATTTGCCGCCTTATCTGAGTAAAAAAAAGTTTAGTAACTATTCGAACAATAATAACGAGAGAATACTTTTTCGCAACGTAAATCACGGCGACCCATTGTGCGCTCCCCTTTCTTATATGACGCTATTATATTTTGCACTGTTTCTCACTCGTGTAAAACTGCTAATGACGATGTTTCATCAAAAAATGGGCTCTGTGGGGCTAAAAAGGGGCTACGGGAGGGCGTTTTTGCAAGGTTTTGGCTATGTGGGCGAGTTAGGTGTTGTTTGCGAAGTATTTTTGGACGTAGAATCCATTTTTGGGGGTCCCAGAACTATCCGATTTCACCGTGGGGATCTGTGGGGCTTTTGAAGGATGCCAGGAAGCCGAAGAGGTATCGTTTTCCGATATTTTTGGACGCATAAACCATTTTTCAGGGTTTCCATATCCGTTCACAACCTTTACAGGAAAATTAAAAAAACCTTTAAAAATAATTAGGCCTAAACTTTTTTTTTTTTTAAATTGCATTATTGAACTAATTACCTATTTAGAAAATTTATAAGAAAGAGTAATAAACCATGTCCGATAACCACCTGTCCGAACACTGTACAGAATTTTTATTTTTATTTTTTATTAAAAAAAAAAAATTTCAATTGACAAAAAATTAAGCTTCGCAAAATTAACCTACTCCAAAAAAAAATAAACCTTGTGTAAAATTTGCAGCGTTTAAAATGCATTTTTAATATGCTAGGCTATTTTGAGGGAGGAGCTTGTAATAATTACATATAATTATTATATTTGATGGTTCGTGAAATGAATGAATTCGATAAAACGGTTTGCCGCTTTCGGTTCATATCGAATTACATGCGTAATTCGGATTTACACTGGAACGACGAGGGTTGTCAGGGAACGAAGGTAGGCTTATCGAAGAGCCTGGAGAGGGTGGAAGTGACCAAGCTAAGCTCGGAGAGAAACCTAATAATCCCATCCTACATAATTGAACAGTTTCCCTCGGAGAACATGAAGTGCGTTAGTTTCGGGTGCCTCACAGGGTAATAGGGGAGCACGGGCCGGCACAATGGAGCCCTCATCCGTCCAATATCGATCCGGCTCGTAAATCACGGAATTTATCGAAACAACCAAAATTCCATTGGAATTGCGTTCTCTGGATTTACCGCGCATTACTCCGATTTAACGAGCATTGAAAGCTTCCCCACCCGCGTACTGCCGTCTAATTAGGGGATGCCTATTCTCGATGCATGGAGGTGCTTAAACCGCAGGCTGGGAGGTGTAAATCAAGCCAATTTCCACCATTTTAGAATCAAATGTAGTGCAATGCGTTCCTTTCATTTGAATGGGCTAGGGAACAAGGTCAGAGAAATGGGAAAATTCGGCCGAACATAGTTGAACTAATAAGGAGCAAAGTACTCAGTACAGTTAGAACTGAGACATTAGGTGTCTGAGCAGAGGAAATCACTAGTGAATATTTGGCGATTTGAATTTTCCCGCGTGACACTTTAACTAATCCGCCAGAGTGCACTCGCACGAAAAGTAGAAAGTGTACAAAAAAATCTTTTTTATTTTGGGTTATGTGATGTTGGTCAACATGAATACGGTCTGTCCCGTCACGTTAGCGTCAGAACAAATCCGAACGACTATTTTCCTTGCGATTTCACCTTTTCTGATCTCGTGAATCTCTCTGAATCCGTGCTTTTCATTCATTGGCTGACCACCATAGAGCACTTCTTAGAAGCGCCACTCTTCCCTCCAGATTCAAAGCTGAAATTTTTGAAAGTGCCCTGGAAATTTGTATTACACCGTAGGAGCCCAAAACTCACTGCTATGGCTTCAAATTATTAAGTTCTTTCAGAAAAACGTATTAGTCGACAATCGGTTCCCGGGCCCATTGGTCAATGTGGAATGTGCGGAATTGTAGTTATGAATTATCTGGTAGCATCTCATTGTTTACAACCAGTTACTGGTTGTAACAATTTAAAAAAACGCTCCAAATTTTACACAAGGGTTTACTATTCTTCTGTAAAATATGTGTTGTTGTTTCTGTCAATAAAACATTAGGTATACTTGAAATATTCGGAAAATATTTAAACTGCTGAGATCCTTCAAAAATCCCATTTGTAGCCCCATGAAAGCCCCATAGATTCTCACAGTGAACCCGGAACGTTCCGTGACCCCCGAAAATGGAATCTACGTCCGAAAATACTTCGAAAACGACACCTAACTCGATCTCACAGCCAACACCCTTAAAAAAAACCCTCCGTTAGCCCCATAGCGCCCCATGGGTTTGGGCGATCGGGCTGAAAACCTTGCGGGCGCAACTAGATGGTAAACCAAGTATTTTGTCAAAATTCCAGATTTAAAAAAAAATTCCTACTGTCCAATACGGCCCGGACGGCGTAGGTACGCCATACAGAGGACGGACTTTTCGGTTTTGGAATCTAGACCTCCTGAAACGGATAATGTCAAATTTTGAGGCCGATCGGAGTCCTCGACTTCCTTCGCATTACATACTATGTAATGTACACCTATTAGGTGTATTATTCCAAGAATAATAAACCAAAATTAAAAATTAAAAAAAAAAAAAAAAAAACATTCTTGAGCACCGTTTTGACAAATGAGGGGGCCCCATAGAATGGATTCTACGTCTAAAATTACTCAGAAATCGACAACTTATTCGATCTCCTCGGGCATCAGAATAGTGCCCCATTTGAAGCCCCATGATAATCCCATGGTCCCATCCTCTCGGTGAAATTCGATGATTATAGGAGCCCAAAAATAGATTTACGTCCAAAAATACTTCTAAAACTATACCCCGCTCGATATCACATATCGATTCTATACCTCTAATTCTCACCGTGTCTGTGGCTTAGATGCTATACATAGTGGGTATGTCTCAAGTCTTTTCCTCTGAAACGGTAAGCGATAAAAATACGCCGATTTTTTCTACCGTCTCGATGAACCATTTAGCTACTCCCCGAAATGTTCGCAAACCGGCGCATTTGTACCCAACATAATATGTTTCAAGAAGTGTATATTATACTGACAAATTTGGAGACTACCGAAGATTTTGACCCCCGTCGCGAATTCATAGGTGTGTTTTCCAAGAATAAATAAGCCAAAATTCGACCGCCTAATAAGCCGCTTGGACGGCGGAAGGACGTTTCATTTTTACAATGTACACTTAAATGACAATATTAAATATTTTAAAAATTTTGAGGTCAATTGAAATTTTTTACTCCCGTCTCCTAGACTCTGTGAATTATCAACCAAAAGTTAGCCTGTTGGATGTAATCCTCTGCTCATTGAAAATCGCTCAACTGTGGTAACCACCAGCGAATTTCTTTATAAAGGTCTTTATAAAGGTGGTTATAAATAACCTCAGATACTCGAGAACAATCTGTCGACTGGTCAATTTTGGCGAAGGATTTTGTGGGATGTGACTCAAGACTGCTGATGCGGTAAACGACCGCTTAGCCCAAAAGGTGCCAACGAGGTCGCAAAAGGCCCGTAAAAGTCGAAAGCCGTTGCGGTTTGGACGTTCTGGTCACCCGAGCCCGAAGACTCCTGGGAACTGTATCGGAAAGGTTGGAAAATAGTTATTGTCCCACCACTCCCTCCGATCCCTGGTACACCACCCGGGTAACGTACGTGACCCTGTCAAGGCCCCTTGGCTGATCCTCCAGGACCCTCACTGGAGCACGTACGTATCACACCTGCATCCCATAGTGCCACCAGCGCCTCCCTCGACCGAAAGCCCCTCTTCCTTTGTCTTACCATTCTGTCCGTCTCAACTCACCACTCTCGATCTTGAGGTGGGAACTTACGACGATTATCACGGAGCGAATTCTCTCACAGCTCAACATCTTTTTTTCTTGTTTCACTCTCCTCTTGTTTTATTCAGCTCGATGCTTTAGGACCAACCTCTGTCTCGTTCAGAAGACGACCACCACCTTCTGGAGCATCCGTGAACCTAATATTTCTGAGTTACTAAACAATGATTCGATAGACGATCTTGTGCTGTTTTTGGTTTTTTACTCTTCTACGGGGGTTGAACATTTTGAATGGCCTCAAAAGTTTTCTCTATACGTTTCAAGATAATATCAACCAGTGTCGGTCTGTCTTCTAGACCACTATGGGTAGTGCCTGGGCTAATTTTGGGACGGAAGGAGGAAACCCCATTTTATTTTGCGTGAGTAGACTCGCAATTTGCTTCGATTCGATCGAAAGGAAGTGATCATACTATCCTGGAACGCTCCCACTGCGAAATTCGGAGACAGCGCTATCTGTCAGAAATTTACAGAACTGAGGGCCCGTGGCAGGTGGACCAGACAAAAAACGCCTTCTGCGCATGTCTACAGCGGCCACGAGTCAGAAATGTGAAGAAGCCATTTTTCAAGGTGAAAAGTAATTCTTTATTCTAGCTGGGGCACCCACGCATAGCATGAAATATCAAATACCTAGGTATCAAATTCCCGTTCAATAATGCATCCATCCTTCACTCAGACCGCAAGCACGTCCAAACCGTCCATGGAGATTTGAGGTAGGTAACTCTAGTTTTCTAGCAGGGATAACAACCTACATAGTCTCATTTTGGAGATCACTGGTTAGAAACACCTGCTTTATTATGTGTTCATTAAATGAAACTACCATTAAAGGAAACTGTAATTTAAAAAGGCATAATTTATAATAATTTAAATTTAAAAATTTTTTCGGACAGATTCGTGGCATTGATGTTGGCTTTGTCCCTAGGTACACGCCTTTACCCTACCTATCTCATCAATTCAGTCAGGACGATCAACTTTCAATAAAAGTACCTACAAGAGCCACCAGACCAGTTTTGAAACGTCGAGTGTTACGAAACGTTTTTAACTTGGTGCAGTTGTTTCCCCTCGCTTTAGCTTCAATTCACTTGATCCGACGCGATTGTAATATACCGACCGAGATATGGCGATTGTTCCGAGTCCCTCTGCCATGGCGTGAATAAACCCCGATAAACGGGACCGTCGGGGGTTGGCGTTGGAGTGATTCAGAAAATTCCTTTTCACGGAGGCCTATCTGTGACGATTTTCGTTTTTAACACATAGGTAGACGGGCCATTTGAATGACAAAACGGGGAATACGTAGACGGAAAATCGTCGATCGGGAGGGATAGGCGAAAAACCATTGGTATGTATGGAATGGGCTCCTGTCGTCCGGTCCATTGTTGGGAGCCAATAATGCGAGATATGAACTACCCTCAGCTCTTTCGCTCAACTTATATGGTCGATGAGGTAGGAAAAAAAAAAAAATTTCCCCTCTTTTTAACCGTAGAGATATTTATTAGGCGGCGTCTAAAAATAGGTACAGCGTTTGGTTCGGGAGCACTCAGGTCGACCTCCACTCATCTTACGTTCTATATTGTGACTGTGTACAATATTCAATAATGTATATTATAAATTAAATACCTAGTGTACATTATTAAATAATGTATAAATTTTATACTGTAACAGTATGTCGGCGGCCTGAAACGCCTCCAGTTCAAATGGAGCGGGAACGCAAGCGCCATGATAGCTGATAGTTCATAACACGCCCGCGAGAGAGCAGCACGGGCCGGCAAGAGAAGGACGCCTCTTCTCGCCAAACAACGCGACATTCCGAAGACGCCCGCGTAGGGATGGGTATCGATGAACAAAACATCGATGTTTAGACATCGATGATTTTTAAAAAAGAAACATCGATGTCTCAAAAACATCGGAGAATTGACGCCAGTTCCTCCGAGAGACATTTAATGTTGACTGAAATTTTCGATTTCCGATAACTACCTACCTACTGTTCGATCGACACATCGATGTTTCTTGAATCTGTACCTATTATTTTTATTTAAAAAAATAAACAACCGAGTAAGCATGTATAAAACATGAATAATTACTGTTCAGGTATAAAAGTATCTACTATTTTTACGTAAACGACCATCAAAACAAAATTTTTTTTCCGCGAAAAAACCGATGTTTGGGGGGAAAAACATCGATGTCTAAAAAACATCGAAGAGTAAACATCGATGTTTGAGAAAAACATCGAGGTTTTTGAAACATCGATACCCATCCCTACGCCCGCGTACTGACAGTACTACTGTGTTTTTCCGGTGCTCTGTAAAGTTATTAAATTGGACAATAAAATCCGTCATTACCAAGAATCGCGTTTGGTCTCCATCTCTCTCACTACCATCGACGTTATCAGAAGTGGCCGAACCTGAAGATGGACCCGAATCAAAGCGCTTCATCGGATTTTTCTACCATGACCAACTCAACCTTTTCGGCCGACTCACTCCGTCAGATTTTTGAGTCGCAGAATCAGCATTTCGTCGAGTTGTTCGGTAATGTAGTAATGGCCAAAATTCTATCCCAACACCCTCCTCAATTCCCAATTTTCGCAGAAAATTCCGACCCTCGGGCATGGTGTAATACCGTCGGCACCTTGATTTGTGAACGTCCTCTTTCGGGGACCGATTTGATTTTAGCTCTCTCCAAATCCCTAAAAGGTTCCGCTGCCAAATGGCTCTCCCAAATTTCGTTCCCCGGAATGTCATGGGAAATTTTTGAGCAATTTTTCTTGACTGAATATGACGTCATTGATAACCCTGCAGTAACCGTATCAAAATTTTTGCAAGAAAAACCGACGAGAGGCTCGCGACCACACCCGGACCACTGGTGCTGACGCCTAGTGGCCAGCCAGGACACCACTTTTGACAGCCGAAAGGCGATCTGCGAAGTTTTCTCCTTCTTTTCTGTAGGTACCGCCGCGACATTTTCGTTATTCATTTCATTATTATGGGCTCTGTCCGATGATGATAAAGCTTTTAAAATCCATAGGTATTAATTTAGTTTTATATTGTGTAGAATACCTAGGTAAAAACCTGCAATGTCCATCAGCCGTCCGGTATTTTTCTCACCTATTTTGAAGCGTAGAGCCCATTCTTTCACAGAAAGACTCCGTTTAGGATCCAGTTGGTCTTGAATCTGGGCAGTCCGATCCCTCATAGGCAAGTTGCCTAAGGCAACGATAATATGGGTAAAAAATGTGGAGGGTTTTCCATGTAATTTTCGCTGCCGAATCGAAATGTTGATTAGGTTTCAGCGAGATGGAAAATTTAGCCCGCTTTTCAATGACATCTCTAATTTCTATTAAGATATCATATTTTGATGTAGTATCATCCATTCGCTTTGACCAGCTAAGTTTCCTGAAATGTGTGAGATCCTCACCCCCCTTGGAATCCTACCGATTTAATGAATGATGAATATATTATTAATAAAATTTATGAAAGTAGATTGGTATACTTATCGAGTAATTTCAATGAACATTCATTGACTATTATTGACTAGCATTGACTATTATAGTCAGTAGAACATAACAGTAGGTACTTAGGTATTTTATTTATAATCTTTCCTTCAGGAGGTATTTACAAAAATCGTACACATTAATTCCATTGCACAAGGACACTAAAAGCAAAAAATAATATTTTAAGATGGTTACATAAACGTTGGAATGTATTACCATTCATCACTAGAGGAGTAACTCAGACAGGGAGGTACATAATTTATTACTTGCTCACGAACACTAGAAGAGGTACCTATTAAATCATAATTCAGTTTCAGGCAACTGACTCTTTGCACGTGTCTTTACAAGTGGCTAGCAGCAGGAAAAGTCAAATTTATTTAGGTACGACGCTTCACGAAAGAACAAATTCACCGTTTCGATACCAACTACAAATTTATGCCAACCATAAATATGTCTCCCGACTATATAAGTTGGTACCATACATCGGAACAGAAAAAAGACGCACAAAATTTTCAGAAATGACAAAGATTATAGTAGAGTGAAAAGAGCAACATGAAAATAAAACGTTGAAAATAATATAAGAACGAGAAAACAAAACAGCAATATTTTAATGAAATAGAATGATATCTACGTCGTTGAAATGACTAGACCCTTAAAGACATTCAAGTTAGTCTTCAGTCTTTTGGTTACCTGCCTAATCGCATTAGCGATGAAAGAAAATTCAAAAACCATACAGAACTTTTTTTCTTCCACTTGGTAAAAAGGCAACCCCGATTAAAAAGTCAAGCACACGCCGGAGCCGGTGCAAGGCAGACCGTTTGTGGAGCTAACGTAGTGTCACGGCGGGCCACTAGACGTCAGCACCAGTGGTCCGGGTGTGGTCCCGAGCCTCTCGTGAAAAACCGTCGGACAATGAAGGTTTTGCTACGTTTGCCTCTCGCATGATCAACATTTTGCGGAAATTTATGCAAGAACAGTTCTTAAGTAGGTCTCAAAACTGACTCCGCTGTGCATTTGTCCTGGATACGAAAGAGTGGGCGTGTTCATAACTAAGTTTGATATAAATTTAAATGTGTGTTTATGCTAAGAAAATATATTCTTTCGAATAATTTATATGAACGAACCTAATTGACTTAATAACTTATTTGACCGAACTCAACAACTATCCACTCACATTCATTCAAACGGACAACACCATCATCAACATTTAATGGTGTGTGTGGGGCAGAGTTCCGAATGCAGCGTCGTGTTCTGCCCACTGCTTGTATGTGGAAGATTGTTGTTGGGCCAGGTGAGCCTTCCGAGGGTTCACAGTTAAGATGTTAGGGGGACATGGTCTGTTGCGTAGGCACTGATAGGGGAGGCAGAGGTGGCGAGCAGTGTCCGGGCAGAACCTGCTGCCCCGGCCTTTCTTCGGGCCTTCCCATGGACAAGAGATCGCCAGAAAGTCCTGGTGACAGTGGTCCTGGAAAATCCCCAGATCCATGCCGACTCTCGTAGGACCAGACAAGGGCTCAGTAGATCGGCTGTATCCGAGTTGCAGTCACGAGCTCACAGTCCATTAGTGAGATAATATTATATCAATAATTATTATTGCAGTCCCCTCTTCGAAAGGTAACATCCGATTTGCGGTACAAGGTGGAGAGATTGTAAATCAGTCAATTGAATCAATAAAAACGCCTAGGCGTTGTCCGAAATACTACCATGTGGGAGCTGCTACGATGACAGAGCTTCAAGACGGTCAGGGCATCATCCAAGATCACAATGACTGCATCCGGGAATTCTCCAGAGCGTCAAGCTCTTCCAGGAACCGGGCTTTGGTATGCCCATACTGCATTTGTAGCACTGCGTCACGTTCAGGGGGTCAGCCTCATCGACTAGGCGCAGGCCCACATACACGCGCTTCAGCTCGACTTGTCAGTTATGCTGGGCTGAGATAGGGACTGCCGGTTAGCTGAGACTGAGGGATAGCTCACTTAATGTACAACTGCAATTTGGATGCAACAAGGACCGACATTCGGAAATCCTTGCATGAGGGGACCGCATCTCGGAAATTTCGAGTAGATCCTCCGTTCCAGCCCGGGGTTTCCCCCTTTCCAGCCAAACTTTCGTAATAGTAAATGATACAAAAGCCGAACACTTGGGGGAAAAAAAAAAAAAAAAAAAAAAAACGGCCCACCTCATGACCGTCGACCAGGGGCGTGTAGACGATTTTTAGCGGCCCGAGATTTCAGGAGACGGCGGCCCATTGTTATGTTTATGTATATATATGTAGCTTGTTTGGAGACCGAAAATTTCGACCTGGAAATCCGTCCAGGCATCCCAGAGTGCATTCTCAGAGTGCTGTTTTGTGGCGAATAATAATATATTTGCGATTCCTTCAACTACAAACTATTTCTAAAATTTTCCTGAATCGGCGTAATTTTGTGGTAGTGCTTTATTTCTTGTGCTGTTTTATCCGGAGAAAAAGTAGTCACCAGTGTTCAATCAGCAGTGTCAGTGGGCAGTTCCTATTCCTCCCTCAAAACGTGACAGTGACATTTTATTATTCAATCCCCTTTCGTATCACCTCCTTCAAGACGTGACAGTGACAGTGACATTTTATTATTATGATATAGAGATTCCCTTTCATTTAGTTCTTCAATGTTTTGAGTCGACCAAGTTCCATTGGTTCCAAATTCTTTTTGTTCTCGATTTACTCCGATATAAGGGATTGGACGGATTTTGATGCGGTTTTTCAGCAAAATGATCGGAATAGCCAGGGAAGGTTTTAAGCTATTCAAACCTACCAGTAGTTCAAAAGAGTTTGCGCATTTCTGGAAACCCCCGATTGTTCTCATGGACAATCATACGTTGCCTTGCCGAGGACTCGATCCCCTCATCATCTGCACTTCGGTAACTGTAGAAGTAAAACTAATAACAGGTATTCGTTGATGAAAGCAGGGACCTCCCCCTTCAAACTCCCGTGCATTGCACGGGTAACCGGCTAGTAATAATATATTTGCGAATTTTCCTGCATAATAACTCAGGGAATAAAATCAACATCATCACTGAATTTCAAACTATAATTCAGTAACAAACGATAAACTCAAACGAAAATAATATTTATAATTTATAATCATATCATATCATATCATCATATCATACAATAATATAAAATTGTGTTGGCCGACGGCCGACGGCCGTGTGGTAGCCGTGTGGTTTGTTGGTACGGGATAACGCGTTCCCGAGTGAGTTTTTTCACTTTCCGCTCGCTGGCCGTTTAGGGGGTCGAAAAAATTACGAAAAAATACGAGCCTTATAGATCAGACCTGGAGGAAGACGTCAGTCAAATCGTAAATCCGAAATTCGCCCGGGAAATTCGTCGAAAATTCGTCGAAAAATCGTCTTTCTCCCGTTTGTCCTACGTTTTCCACTTTCAACTCGCGCCAAAGGCCGTTTAAGGGGTCGAAAAAATTACGAAAAAATACCAGCCGTATAGATCAGACCTGGAGGAAGACGTCGGTCAAATCGTAATTCGGAAATTCGCCCGGGAAATTCGCCGTAAATTCGTCGAAAAATCGTCTTTCTCGCGTTTGTCCCACGTTTTTTCGGGTTCAAAAATCCCCAGTAAGGAGCCATTTTTTGGGTATGGTATCCGCGAGCCAAATGCGCGCCAAAATATGGCCAATCCGATTCCGAAGTCGGATTTCAAAAAAACCGAGGGGGAGGGGGCGATTTCACGGTGAGAAGACAATTGGATCGTTTTAATTCGCGCGGGGCCATGGATCTTAGAAAACGGAGGGTCCAGGGAACTTTGATAGATGGAGAGGCCTTTATTTAAAAAAAGTTGAATTGAATTAAAAATAATAATTTCCTAAACGGTAAGCCCTAAAAATACGCCGATTTTTTCTATCGTCTCTGCTACGAATAGGAGGGGCCGAGCGGAGCGAGGCCTTATGTCTGAGTAGGGGTTTGAACGTGTCCATCGATGCTACGCACCCCACAGGCGGCAATACACCCCACTAGGGGAGCGAGCGAAGCGAGCCAGAGAGACTAGTATTTAATAATATTTAGTTTCATTAAAATTTTATTTTTATTGAGTGCAGCGAAGCGCACCGGGTCAGCTAGTTATTATAGGTATATATTATAATAAACTCGTATTAATCACAACCTCAACTTGCAGGCCCCTGAGTTCAATTTTTGGGCCGCTGTAGCAGGAGGCCCTCATGAATGTCCCCATCCTTGAATAAATAAAATACCCGAATAAAATAAAACAAATTGGGGGAGACTAATTAACCTTGAAAAACTTGCAGGCCGCTGAGTTTAATTTTTGGGCCGCTGTAGCAGGAGGCCTTCATGAATGTCCCCATCCTTGAATAAATAAAATACCCAAATACATAAAATAAAACAAATTGGGGGAGACTAATTAACCTTGAAAAACTTGCAGGCCGCTGAGTTTAATTGTTGGTGGCCTACTTGAAAATTTTCCCTTAAAAAAAAAAATTAAAAAAAAAAAAAAAACCGGCCGGCCTGCCGGCCCATCAGCCCACCGGCCCACCGAGATTTTCTCGAAAGCTCGCCGGGTCTACACGCCCCTGCCGTCGACTATGACGTGCGAGGAAGGAACGGCCTTCCACATCTGCGGACTGGAAACGGGAGGCCGGCCATGAAAGCCCCATTTCTCACACGTTGATATGGCTGTTCACAATCTGATGGCGTTACATGACAGGACTTCCGTCTTCCGTTCGCCTATTCCGGTCTTACAGAAAATCACGTGCTCGATCCAATGATGTAGTCAAATTTGAATTCCGAATGAGAGAAATTCGACTGAACTTGGGCAACGTGCAGGCAACGTCTAGGTCGATATAGGCCTACGTATACTATAGTTATCGTTTTCTCAACTATAGTTCGTTAGTTGCCAATAGGCCAGAAGGGTCATAGGCCAGATCGACAGTTCAATCACGTTGCGATCCGCTCGTAGCTCAAAGGTAGGCATAACACAGCGTGTGCTGTTTCTGTTCCAGGTGTTTGAAATCAAAGTTGCTCCACTGTCTTTGAGAAGATGGCTTTGAACTGTTCAATTAACTCTAACGACTTCAACAACTGGAATGAAACGCTTAGT
Organism: Pilophorus perplexus; assembly: GCA_955831195.1. Taxonomy (NCBI): domain Eukaryota; kingdom Metazoa; phylum Arthropoda; class Insecta; order Hemiptera; family Miridae; genus Pilophorus; species Pilophorus perplexus. The sequence continues at coordinate 6,969,088 of OY037013.1, read as the reverse complement.
TTCCTAATTACGCCCAGAAACTGATATTGCTTTGGAACAACCAAGCGTCTCTTCGGAACGTAACGAACCTGCAAAAATGAGGATCTCCTTTTTCGGCGTCAAATAATTTCTTATGGCATTGTAGACAATATAGAAACCAGATACTGTAGACGACTGCAGGTTTTTACTGTTTATCTGGGTTCTTCCATGGAGAATCAGACGATGACAAGAGGCCATAATATTGTTATTTCGACAATTTTCCCAAGTTGTCGGGACCCCAGGCTGACCATTTCTCGATGCTTGGCAGACCTCACGTGCTTTGGGGTCTTGCGATGTAGTGTTTTCATTTCATTAGCGGTGTATATGTACCGTACGACAACATTGAAGCCCGAAAACAATAACTGGGAGGAAAAGTTATTTCACGATGCGGAGACACCAATAACCTTTAAAGCGAGATAGAACAATCCAATAATTAGTAGTTCGAAAAAGAGCAAACCGTCCCGAAATATCTAGTTCCTGAGACCGAAAAACCTCATTGTTCCTATCTTGCTTTAAAATTATTTTGGTTTATTATTCTTGGAATAATACACCTATGTAATCGCGGCGGAGGTCGACGACTCCGATAGGCCTCAAAATTTGACATTATCCGTTTAAAATGGTCTAGATTCCAAAACCGAAATGTCCGTCCGCCGTCCGCGGTACGCCGTCGCCTTCCGAGCCGTTTTGGGCAGTAAGAATTTTTTCAAAAATCAGAAATTTTGACAGAATACTTGGTTTACCATCTAGTTGTACCCGCAAGGTTTTCAGCCCGATCGCCCAAACCCGTGGGGCGCTATGGGGCTACGGGAGGGTTTTTTTAAAGGCTTTTGGCTATGGGATCGAGTTAGTTGTCGTTTTCGAAGTATTTTTGACGTAGAATCCATTTTTTGGGGTCCCGGAACGATCCGATTTCACTGTTTGAAAAATCCCAGGCGGTCGAATATTATCCGAGTAAAAAAAGTTCTGAAAAAAAAAAAAAAAAATTTGAAAAAATTACCGTTGTACGATGATAACCGTTCAATACGTGCGATTGCCCTGTGTACCTTTTCCTTGTCAGATCTTGCATTTGCGGCGTATCTTTCTCTTTTGAATTTCTTCCCAGTATCAGCAATATGACCTACCTCGCTCAGTCTGTGGTAGCTATTGTCTCCTCTGCTTAGAAATTTGATTGCATCCTTCCTACTGCCGTTCGCTTTTTGCCTCATCAAATGTTCCCCCTGCCTTACCCTCGTTAATTCTACGCCTAACCAACTCGACCTTGTTACACAGAACCTTGATAACATTACTTTGGAGCATTTCAATTTTTCCAGAGCAAAGATCGACCTTTTTGTCAACCGTAATAACCTTTTCTTCTAGCTCCCCAAATCTGGACATAATGGACTGGTGAAAATTCTGTATTGATCAGCTAAGATCAGTTTGAATTCCAGATGTTGAAGTCTCCTCAACAATCTGGTGACTTCCTTTAGTCCAGCAGCTGTAGGGAACTCCTCATCCTGGTCATCTCCAACATTTTCTTTCTAGTCTATTGTACTTCATCTGATAAATCTCTGTAAGATCTCAGAAGTGGCTTGAGAATATGCCCGAGTAAACAAGTTACTTCGGCTGCAGCCTGTGGCCTGTCCCAAGCCGATTTTGCCCTCTTCTAGTTTACCAGTTAACGCCTTTACTTCACCTCTTTTACTTTTTATATGCGTTAAGATCTTTGTAAATGTCATAATGAGCTCAATTTGTGCCGTACTGTTTCCAAAAAATAAGCTCATTCAGGCGAGGTCTTTAGGTCAGGTTGTGTAAGGTTCACTCGGAGCAAACTGCACTTATTTTTGGATCACAAGAAAACGTGAATTGCCACTTAGTCTACGACGAACTAGAAAGCATCCCTCCAGTTGGAGGTGGAGCCTTAGGGAGGGTTGAAATGTCAACGTCAAGAACCCTATCAATGCCTCATAGCATCGATAAAACACCACAATGTGACAAGTAACCCCCAAGATACCATTATACCTACCATTAGCCTGAGATCTCCTGTTCAACTCCCACTTTGCACGAGATGTGTGGGAAAGGATTTTATCGACAGGCTTCTAGCGTGGGTGAAGATTTCCGGGAATTTCATTCAGTATTTATGCATTTATAAATTTAATTCAGTCTCCCATCTGAGCGCATTCCCCCCTGACGTATCTTGTAACAAGGGAGACAAGATGAACTCGCCACAGATTTGGATGACGAGGACGTTGAAGATGTGTTGACAGAATCAACAGCTGCTTCGACCAAGACGTAAGTGACGAAAAGGCCGCCACTCGCTAAAACCACGCAGGAGAAGGAGGCTGCAAAGGCTGAAGAAAAAGAGAATGTGGAATTGACCTGGAGAAAGTACGAAGAGCCAGCGGGAGATAGGGAAAAGAAGAAACTTCAAGCAGGAAGGGAGAAGAAGAAGAAGCATACGCAGAACGGCCTGGATGCTATAGTCATCACGGTTACCTACTCGGCGGTGCTTCTGAAGATGAAGGAAGGTGCGTATCCCTCATCCACCAATCCAGAGATCCCGGCAAAGGCTGAAGTCATGTTGGAAAAGAGCAGCGCTTCCAAAATATTAGAGGATGTCAAGAAGGCAGTGGGATCGGACCCCAAGCGAGACCTGGACTACCTGGACACATCGGAGGCAGGAAAGCTCAGCAAGGAGAAGAGAGCAGCCATCATGGCAATAAGAAAAGAACAGGAACCGAATATGGATAAGATGCCGAGCTTCTCCGTTCGCGATGAAGGAAGGCGTTGAACGACATCTTCTATAGCCTATAGCTTGATCCGGAACTTTGCGATCATTTTGCAAAAAACCGCATCAAAATCGGTAAGCCGTTCGGGCGTGAATCGGGCCACAGACAGACAGACAGACAAACACGCATACTCTTCTCTTTTATATAGGTATAAGGATATTATGTTTTACAGTAGTTGGCAAGGTGTGGTACTTGATAATAATTAAAAAATGAGTCTTCTTGACACAAACGAAGAAATATCATAAGACCCAAAAGTAAAAGGCCTTTTCTGGAAGATGGAAAAATAAAAATAAAACTTCGCCGCGGCCCCAGGCGTACTCTTTCAAGCCCCATTCACTCACGTTCACTTATCCACTTGGAAAATACCAATTATATTTTGTCTGAGGAGACCTTTCCCTGGGATTTGTCTCTTCAAGGGCCTCTTTCCAACTTCCAGTTAGCTCAGTGTATTTCCTAAAGAAACTTTAATCTTGTTTTTGACGAATCACAACGGAAATTGCCAACCGAAATACAAAATGGTTTGTGGCGTCTAATTGGTTGCTCCCGGTGTCGAGTTGTCTCACATTTCGAGGTGTAATTTCAATGTTTGCTTCAGTGGGTGGCTTTTTTCTGAATAATTTATTGCTACTGTTTTATCGTTTTAATCACTGCATGTAAATGACCGCACGCGTTGCTACTTCTCGTATGCCCTCGCCCTTCATTTTTCTGTCGTGCAAAACCGAATCGTATAACTCGCAATGTGATGGATAAAAATTACAACGGGCAATCGATTCTCCCATAAAAGTCGCGTAGCGATCCGAAAATGGGACTAACGATGTAGTAAAATACTACTTCTCCGGCAGTAAACTCGACTGGGTCTGGTATTGTAGGCATGGAAGGCAGTAAAACCTTCTGCATAAAACGGGTCGATTTTTAGTGGTCGTGAGAAGTTGTAAATATTGCGTAGTTACACATTAGCGGTCATTCTCTGGCCGATGAAAATTACGCCGATCCAACGAAGATGACCTCGACGCGGGTTTTTACCGAGGCTATTTTTAGGGAAACCTTCTTCCTTTGTTCCCCGAACAGATCGATAATGCACTCCATCGGTCGGTTCGTTCCGTAAGTTAAAAGTAGGGCACTCAACAACAAAAAACGTAATTATTACTGCATCATTATTACGCAAGTGAAATCACTGCAACTTGACCCATCACGCGTAATCACAGTGTGGGAAGTGGAAAAGTGTTTGGAATGGGCACCTTGAGAACTCGTATCACCCGAATGACCCAAAGCCGCTCCCATGTTTCACTTTACCGAATTATTTTGGACGCCCGAAATCGTCAATGTTATGCTGAACATTGAAATGAATGTGGGTATTGAAATGGAAATTTTAAACACTTGATTAATTACATGAAATAAAAACATGGTAATCAGATTTGTAGCATAGTAGGTATATCCTCATACTTGAGTATTATAAATATCTGGCATAATTCAATTCATGCTCTCACGTGTGCTATCTCATTTTAAATGAAGGAGGAGAGGAGAACCAAAAACGTGTTTGCCTATTTAACGGATTTACGGATTATGCATTACGGATTACGGATTTCGCGCCTGTAAACATCAACAAATCACTTTTGCCAAAAGTGGGATAGTATAGTATAGGTACCTAGTAGGTAGGGATAGTATAGGTACCTAGCACATGTGGGAACTTAAGCGACGATAATATCTACATGAACGCATTCTACTTGAACGTATTCGCGATTTCCGAAAACAACAAAGAGAACGTCAAATAAAATTTATTTGACGTTCTCTTTGTTGATGAACTACCTGTAAGATATTCATTTAATGAATATCTTACCGTAGTTCATCTATTTCGGATGAAGAAAAAATTCTCAGGTGCAATCAATTCAAGATAGAGAAGACCACGGAGAAGGCGAAATAGAAAAGGGTTGAGAAGAAGAAACGAAATGCTGAGCTCAAGAAACGGTATTGTGTCAGAGAGTTGGATACAAATAAAACCAGGTCACATCTTATTTATGGCCATGAAAATCATGAGATTACGTCTTACTGAGGGTTTATGTGACATCAGTGGCAGTCCGTCCTTTAGGCCAATATGGGCAGTGCCCCGGCTAATTTCTCGACAAATAATTCTACGTAACAAAAAATAATAATTTTTATAGTAGTAATTCGATAACTGTTCATCAGATGTACAAATTCTATAGAGTTTGCGCGGATAAGGGACCCCAGAAAACGTTCATGAACGTTTTTGAACCTACTTCATCTCATAAATCAGCCTATAATTCGAATAGTTTCATCCCACTTGCGTGCCATTTGGCCTGGAAATGTTTCCGAATAGAAATCATTCAACATTGTCGTAAGCGTCCTCTTTGTCCTACGGCGCTTCCATTTTGAAGTCGCCCTGAAATTGCGATATCTCTAAACAACAGCGGCGCAGCGGTTGTTTCACGCTTCGTGAGGTTATTAAATTAAATTATCGGGGTGCTCCTCGTTCTCGTTGATATTTCTGAGGGGCTTTTTCCTTCGCTGTCACTCGACGGCACAAAGTATTCACGGTGAAGCTCACATCTTGAATTCGAAATTTCCCTCCTAACAGCTACCCTACGATTTTAATTAACCGAGGAAATGGTCCAAGTTGGAATAATTCTCATAAAGTTTGTAGTGTCCGCTACACCGGTTAAAACACCGTGTTTTACTATTCAAATGTAATCACGTTTTACTAACTTCCTCGAAATCTCAAGACCAAAGAAAAAAGCTGCCAATTTCAATCAAGGGTTTATTATTCTTTGTTAAGAATTATGCAAACTCTACCACAACATTACCTATTTGAAAAAAAAAGAAAGAAAGAAAAAGAAAATCTGTAATTCCTAAACAGTGTTTGGACGGATGTGGGAGCCCGAAAAAAGTATTCTGTATCCAAAAATACTTCGAAAACGACACTTAACTCGATCCCATAGCCAAAACCCCTTTTAAAAAACCTCTCTGCCTCTTTTTTAGCTCCACAGAGCCCCACGAGCGATCGGGATGGAAACCTGGCGTGCATCACTAGATGTAGACCGAGTATTTTCTCAAAATGTCATATTAAAAATCATTATTCGTTTCAAGAGGTCCGGGCCGTTATGGGCACTAGGATTTTTTGTTTAAATTGTGACAAAATACACTCTTGGTTTACCATCTAGTGCCCGCAAGGTTTTCAGCCCGATCGCCCAAACCCGTGGGGCGCTATGGGGCTAAAGTGGGGCTACGGGAGAGTTTTTGTAAGGTTTTCGGCTTTGGGGTCAAGTTAGGTGTCGTTTTAGAAGTATTTTGGACGTAGAATCCATTTTTGGCGGTCCCTGAACGATTCAATTTCGCTGTGGGGATTTATAGGGATTTCATGGGGGTCCAAATGGAATTTTTGAAATATCCCAGGAGATCAAAATTTGAGATCAAAATATTTAATATTTTCCGAGTAAAAAAACATTTTACAAAACTTTTATTGAGAGAATTAATTTTTGCACCAGTTACCTTTATGAAAATTTGCTTGTTTCCGTTTATTATTCTTGGAATGATACACCTTTGTAATCGCGACTGAGGTCGACGACTCCGATTGGCCTGAAAATTTGACATCCGTTTCAAGAGGTCCATAACTGAAACGTCCGTCCGCCGCCCGGGCATTTTGGTCAGTAGGATTTTTTTTTAAATCTGAAATTTTTACAAAATACTCGGTTTATCATTTAGTTGTGCCCGCAAGGTTTTCAGCCCGATCGCCCAAACCCGTGGGGCGCTATGGGGCTAAAATGGGGCTACGGGAGGGTTTTTTTTAAAGGCTTTTGGCTATGGGATCGAGTCAGGTGTCGTTTTCGAAGTATTTTTGGACGTAGAATCCATTTTCGGGGAGTCCCTGAACGATCCGATTTCACTGTGGGGATCTATAGTGTTTTCATGGGGCTAAAAATGGGATTTTGAAGGACAGAATATTTTCCGAGTGGGGGAAAAAGAAAATTGGAAAAAAAAATTTTTGTTGACAGATTTAGTAATTTTCGTACAAGTAACCTAGATTTATCAAAGAACTAGTCTCTCCGGCTCGCTTCGCTCGCTCCCCTAGTGGGTTGCGTAGCATCGATGGACACGTTCATAACCCTGCATCAAGGTCAACTGCTCCTTCAACATCAAACCCCCTGGCTGATAAAATGATCGGCCGAGCAAAGCAAGGCCCCAACCACCCCACGGGCGGTGGGGCCGTCGTTGCGGCCTGGCGGGCCGCGTGTTCCTCGAATCACCCGCCTGCAGACCCCGCGCGAATAATACCCTGGCCGATAAAATGATTAGGTGGTGGTGGTGGTTGAGGGAGGGGGGGGGATTGATGAGCGGGTGGGCGGGGGAGCCCGCGCGAATTAAAACGATCCAATCCCTCAATAATAATGGAACCACCATGTGGGCGGCCGAGCGAAGGGAGCCCCCTGGCCGGTAAAATGATCAGCCGAGCGAGGAAAGCCCCCCCCCCCCCCCCCTGTCAAAGTGCTAGTGAAATCAAATTAAATTTGAAAACTCACAGGAAAAAACCCCGTGGGCTATGGGGCTAAAATGGGGAGGGGGTAGAGTTTTCGAAGTACTTTTGGACGTACAATGATTAGCCGGCCAATAAAATGATTAGCTGAGCGAAGTAAGGCCCCCCTGAAATTGAAAAGAGTGCTGGAAGGCCGTAGGGGGGGGGGGGGGGGGGGCTAGAGTGATCGAGCCCAGGAAAATAGCTCTATTGATTCATCTTCGATAGGCTTCAATGTATTTCCAAAAGAATAGTGATGAAGGCGGGGGGGGGGGGGGGGAGTATTTGACTGAAAAAAAGCTTATAATATAGGGTCTTTTTGGGTTCTTGAGGGCTGGTCAAACACATTGACCAACCCTCAAGAACCAAAAAAGGCGTTATACGCTACTGGTGGAGAAATATTTCAACCCTTATTATAATATACGTGCGTAGGAATGAGCGCTTCAAATCTTCGGAGCCCCGTTTGCTCGAAACGCACGAAGGGCACATAATAATAATATTATTACCTATTATTATTATGCACGGACCTCCTCAATTGTCGTAACGCCTGTTGAGCTGTGCCTGTAGGCGTTGATGGGGTCATCAGTGTTCAGTAGATGTTCGAAAGTGAGCGATTTCCTCAGATAAGCGAAGCCGGAAGTAGGAATAGCGCGTCCGGTGAAGGAGGTACTCAACAGGTCTTGTCTTTTGTCCGGCAAAACGCTCTGGAAGGGTCGGGGGTTGAGGGTGGTTTCAAGGGGCACCCCCTCTCCACCAAAGCCTTGAAGCGTAAACGCTAAATACGTCCCCCGGTCCGGCCTGACGGTCCGACGAAGATCCCTCTACGACCGGCGGACCCCGCTGGAGGGCGGCTCGGCGGAAATCCCCCCCTGCCGTTACTCCAAGCGGGAGAAAAAGTTCAGTCTTCGGGCAACTCTCGACCGTGCATGGTGTATCTCTTAGCGCTCCCAATCGATCGCATAATCGACGTATCGTAACATTTTCGCTTCCCCATCACGCTCGGCTCTCATCATTATGAACCACTAAACGTTTCACATTTTAATCGCACCTAAGTGACATTTCGTGTTATTTTCCCTCACCAAATATGTGTCGGCTTCTGTGTATTTTGTTGCCGGTGTTGATGACAGTTTCCGCCGACCTCACGTTCACGGACGGTTCTTACAGAGGACTTACCGTCTCGATCGACCCGACTGTTCCAAAGGATAATTGTCACGTCATCTTAGCAAATTTAGAGGTAATTTCAAAGTTATAAAAACCTGTACTGTACCTTCATAGGGTACATTCTGTTGCACATATCCTAAATGTGGAGTAACACTGTCATCCAACATCGCTCACTCGCAAGAAAAGTGACAGTCATAAAGGAGAGATTAAAAAAAAAATTATTAACCAATAGCCACAATAATTTAAACTAAAATTTAGGTTAAATTTTAATAGAGTATCATTTAATGATACTCTATCATCAAAATTATTGATTCAAACAAAATATCATTTTGTTTAAATGATTGGGTTTATTCGTTTATAATCTTTCTAATATCAAAATCTCTCCTGTGAAATTTGATTTTGACTTGTGTCACTTATCTTCCTCCATTAATACTTGGGCTTAGATTAGAAATAATTGAACCCTTTTCCTTAAAAAGTGGTTACCTTTTTGAAACTAGAAATGGGAAAATACTTCGAAATTTTACAGAAGTTTTTCGGTTTTTTTTTTGGTTTTTTTAATAAAGTGTGAGAAATCCACTTTTTAAGGGTTGAAATAATGTTTTTAAACAGCATCGCTTATCGAATGAATTTCATTTAGTGCGAGGTGCGTTTACAACCATCCATTCGAACGGTCAACATCATCAACGATCTATTAAATTTTATTAACTTAGTTAAATTTTTTTACTTAACGGAGAGATATTTCAGAATTACAGATCTCTAACCTACACAGTTTAATAGTTAGGTTTAAAAAAAAAAACGCATTTCCGACTCATATGTTAAAAAAAAAAAATATTTAAATAGGAAAATGTGGAAATTTTCGCTTCATTCTCTCAAAACGTCCGCCTTCAAAGCCTAAACAGTCGCATCGCGCGCTCGGACAGTAGACCCTTAAGGATCGAATCTACGCCCAAAAACGCTCCGAAAATCCCGAAATTCTCCAAGTCATCTTCTCTTCACCACATCAAGCCTGATGATGGGAGAATAAATCTTCTGAAACGTCGGCATATCGACCGAACATCAATAAATTCACCCCCCACTGCCACGTATTACCATAATTTTTCAAAATGAATATTGCTACTCTGCTACATAATTGCTAATATTGCTACATTTTGTCTAGTTCAAATTGGCCAGAGGCAAAATCGCGATGAAATTCATCCTCCGGTTTAAAAATTCGTTTGATGTTGTTTTTTCAAAATCGTGTAATAATTACACGATTACACATTATTTCAGAATTTTCACAGCTTTTGCTTTTGAAGTTGAAAAATATTTCTGTTGGAGATGCAGGTGGTCTGCTGAAGTTGTCTATTATAGTAGAGTGGCATGTTGTAGGGCGACGTTTCGGTCCGATATGCGAATCCCATTAAATGTTTTTGCCTGTACAATCAGAAAGAACGTAGCACTGTGTAAAACTTCCTCAATAAAATCTAACCTCGACAAAGTTGTTAGATTGGGTTCTTATTAGCAGGCACGAGGACGAACCGGGTTTGCCGCCCGTAGCGAATCAGCAGCGTCGCTAAATCCGTTCCGGAGAAACGCTTGACGGTGAAGGGGAACCCGCCAGATTCCGCCAATCCGCGGTTCGGCTCGTTGAATTTTCAAGTCCACCAGAAAATCGTAGGTGACTCGTGTCGTATTCAATTTGTGGAGAAGAATAATCAACAAAGTGGACCAACAACCTCAAGATATCTTGTTCAGTTACCTTTTTGCCGATGTAAGTTCGGCTCTATTTTCTCCGGGAATTGCGGTCTCAAAACTCGAGATTTTATCAAGTTTACAAGGCGAGAAAGTTCTGGGGGGAACTTGTGCATCAGGGGTGAGCCGAGAAAAGTCTCATCCCCAAACCGCGGGACACCTCCCTGTTTGGTTGTTTCCACTCCTACTTTTGCTCCGGCTCTTACCTATTACATTACATCCTTTTGAAGATTGTGATGACCGCGTTAAAGGAGTTTGTGTTCTTTCGAAAAGTTTTTGCGCGCCAGACGCGATTTTTTCTTTCTCCCACCCTTTTTATTTCTTTTTGCAACTTTCCGCGTCGCATCTCTTCTTCTGTTTCCCTTCTTTTGCGGTACCTCCTTCGTCATCACCTTCCTGTGCCAAAAGTTTTTCCAGGAGCGACGGCATCAGTTAAAAGTTGGGAGCTCCTTTTAGCCGTCTTCTCTGTGTGAGATATGGGAGTGTGAGTTTGATGACATAAGCTCGAAAAACATTTTGGTCCCGCTGAAAGGTTCTCGACGCTAGTCTCCCTTTCGAGGAGTAAACTTCATTTTTCATGAGGTAAAGAACAAATTCTCGGGGGGAAGAGCGACACACAACTTGATCTTAAGAGAACCGAAGTAAGAACTTTCCTGTAGGTTGGAAATTGCCATCAGCGAGGGCTCCATTGGGTCGTTAGCATCGAGATTTCGCTCAGGTTCAATATGCGACCTCAGGTCCTGCGATCGACGCATACGCTACGCTCCCAGTAGACGAGCTGTGCGATCTCGCTAGTAGTTTTACGAGTAGGTAGCGCATCAACTTGAGCTTACCTCTCTATTTGCGTTTGCCCTGAAAAATGGATTTAACGTTCTGAACATCATGTCCGAATTTCTTCGCTTTTTTCGACTCCGTTTCAAGAGGTCTAGAATCCATAACCGAAATGTCCGTACGCCGCGGCGCGCCGTCCGCCGTCCGGGCCGTTTTGGGCAGTAGGAATTATTTTTTAAATCTGAAATTTTGCTAAACCATCTAGTTGTGCCCGCAAAGTTTTCAGCCCGATCGCCCAAACCCGTGGGGCGCTATGGGGCTACGGAAGGGTTTATTTGAAGGCTTTTGGCAATGGGATCGAGTCAGGTGTCGTTTTCGAAGTATTTTTGGACGTAGAATCCATTCTTTGGGGTCTCGGAACGATCCGATTTCACTGTTGCGATCTATAGGGCTTTCATGGGGCTTCAAATGGGATTTTTGAAAGATCCCAGGAGTTCAAATATTTTTCAAGTAAAAACAAAAAAAATTTGAAAAAAAAATCAAAAAAATTTTTTTCATTGACAGAATCAAATTTCTGCACAAGTAGCCTATATTAAAGAATAATAAACCCTTGTGTAAAATTTGCAGCATTTTTAGTCTTTTTTACGAGCTACCTATGCAACATATCAGAATAGCAGCTAGGTATTCAGGATTGCTCCTTTGGACTGTGCATTAACGTAGATATTGAAGGGTTTGGGCCAGGGTTTCGAGTAAGGCAGGGTTTTGTAGTTTTCGACAAAATTCTGTACAAGAATCGATACCCCCTTAAGGATTTTTCAAGTATGCTCGTCCAATCGGTAGGGTTCAATACTGCTTCTGAGGGGGTTTGGACCTAGATTGCCAACGGTTTAAGCCAGGGTGTCGAGTAAGTTGTAGTTTTGGACGAGTTTCAGTACACAGAATTGATTTAAGGATTTTTCAAGTTCATCCGTCCAGTCAGTAGGCACAATAATCACAGCAGAATCTATAGTTTCTACAGAAAATTGACGGACTAACCCTTCAAGGTACTTTTTGCTCGAATTTCCAGGAAACTTGATATCCCTGACTAGCAACAAGCGTTTCAGAGCCGTCACCGAATCGACACTTGGTTCGGGATGAGGAAGTTTTGCTCCTTGCATGTCTTCCTCTGTCAAGTGAATTTCACGAAATGGCCCTCGCTGGGCACAGATGTTTCTTTCCTTTTTTGAGGATATTGAAGAAAAATAAAATATTAACTAGTACGAGACTACAAACAACTCACAACTTGACCGCTCGATAGAGGGAACCCACTAACCTGACACGGGGAAGGCTGCACATTCGTAACTAGCGTTCTGACGCTAGCATCTTGAAAAAAATCTAATAATTTGAAATGGCACTATAATATACACTATAATATATATAATATATCTATATATTATATAGCTATAGCTAGAAAATAAGTGTGTCCATGCTTCTCACTTGCAACAACTTCACACTTTTCTAAAAGTGGAGCCAGTTCCACACTCTTGGTCAAACCCAAGTTTTGAAGTGTTTGCAGCATTTCGTAAACCAACAACAATTATTGTCAATTACTAATCAATAAGGGGTAATTATTACCATCTAGATTTCGTTATCGTCTCGTCTGGCAGTTCTGATCAGCAAAACGTGCGGGGTAACACATTAAATGTAAATAAAAATTGTAACACGTCAAATTTTGACGTTCACTCCTTCCCATTAATTCGAATTAATTTTAAGGGTGAGTTTCATTTTCCATTAATTTCTTCTTGTGATTGAAGACATTCTTGAACTGAAACTGGTGTATAAGTGTGTATTGCTTCCTATCAAATTGAGGGCTGCAGTTTTCACTTAGTTGGGTTTTTTCACTCCTTCATTGTTCACTCCTTCCCTTTCTTGTCAAGTTCCTCCGGAAGTTACTCCGGAATATCGGTCTAATCAGTAATTCAATTTTTAATTAAAGTAATTTGAAATAGTTGGTTTGTACTGTTGTTGTTTTAATTGTGCTTTTGGTTTATTATTCTTGGAATAATACACCTGTTTTCGCGACGGAGGTCGACGACTCGGATCGGCCTCAAAACTTGACATTATCCGTTTCAAGAGGTCTACATTCAAAATCCGAAATGTCCGTCCGCCGTCCGGGCCGTTTTGGGCAGTAGGAATTTTTTTAAAAATCTGAAATTTTGGCAAAATACTTGGTTTACCATCTAGTTGTGCCCGCAAGGTTTTCAGTCCGATCGCCCAAACCCGTGGGGCGATATGGGGCTACAGGAGGGGTGTTTTGAAGGCTTTTAGCTATGGGATCGAGTTAGGTGTCGTTTTCGAAGTATTTTTGAACGTAGAATCCATTTTTGGGGGTCCCGGAACGATCCGATTTCACTGTGGCGATCTATAGGGCTTTCATGGGGCTAAAAATGGGATTTTTGAAGGATCCCAAGAAGTTAAATATTTTTCGAGTAAAAATTAAAGAGTTTTTGAAAAAAAAAAAAATCCCCCCAAAAAATTTTTTTTTGAAATATAAAAATCCAAAAAAAAAAAATTTTCTTATTTTTTTTTATTGTGTAAAATTTGCAGCGGTTTTTTTTAGAACGATTTAAGAAATTAATGTTGTTGGATTCCTATTCACTTTCTTGTTCCATCCTTCACTTGGAAATTTTGGAAAATTTGAATTTCCGAGCAAAATAAGGGTGTTTAGTATAATATATTATATTCATATTATGAAGGGTGTTAGAGGAATATTTCATATAAACACCAGGCCTTACTACTATCTATGAAAACAATAGTTGTTTCCAATTATTGGGAAAAAAGTAGACTTTTCTTGTGATGAACCCATGTAATATATGTACCCATATTATATCCTACATATAATTCATATTATGTAGGATATTAAATTTTAGAGCTTTTTTCTCCAATTCTCCCTACACTCGCATTCTGATCTCTAGTTATCGAACACAACAAGCGTCATATACCTATGCGACGAAAACGACAACGACACTTCTTAGAAAAGTCGATTGAAACGGAGAAAAGGCCGTTGAACTTGCGGCTATCGAAATGTGTCACAAGCTTCCTCTTTGTCTACACGCACATCGCCACCATGTGACCTGTAAAGCCCCCCCCCCCCCCCCCCCCCCACCAACCACAACTTCAGTAACGATTCCCCAGCGGCAATTCAATCACCCGTATGAATCCTCGAAATTGGAATTTCACGTGACGGGAATCATTTGGAAAGAAATTGGTTCCATGTAAAGATAAGTTATAGAGGTATTTGGTCGTTTGCTTTCTCCGTGTTGAACCAACGCATGAAGTACACCGATTTGACGATGACATTTTTGCGCTAACGACGGGACTTCAAGTCTTACTCTAAACCAGCCCCATCACTTTCGTAAATGTGAACGGGCTGTTTGAAATCGAACGAGGAAGTCCGTGAGTTACCGTTGGTTCCTTGTAACATGACTAACTTTGTGGTCGGAGTGGTAACGGCCCTGCACTCATCTGTAGCAACTACACCATCACAACTATACCTTCCACCGCTCCGAAGATCACGTTTCTTCAGCACGCCCAACATTCCAATCGTAGCAGGTTCCCAGTCGAAATGTCCCATAAGGTCGACTTGTCAAAATTCCAGGGCGAGAAATTCTCATTGAGTGCCAAAATTGTGTGCCTACTGACGACATCAAAACATTTGAGTTTTCGACTTTCTAGTTGTTGTGCGTCATAATTTATGCCTCGCGGTGATTTTAATAGCGTAGTTGTGCAACGGCTTGAAGATTGTCCCAAATGAAAAACAGCGATTTCCCTGTCGAATTGCGTAATGTGCGTGTACCGTTTTGTTTGGTTCGAACTCCTGAGGGAACAAAAGCACTTTGAAGTGATGGGTAAAATTAATCAATCGGAATGAGATAAAAATACGTTTTATTGGGAAAACCCATCCTCGATTCTTCCTCGACGTGAAGAACTTTTGACAGTTTCATTCAAAAGGAATTCGTTCCATTCGCCCCTTCTGACCCCAACGAAGGAATCTCGAAATTATTGATTTACTACTATCTTGAAGTGTTGACTCTCCCGGTCAAGATAGAAGTCTTTCCCTTTTCTTGTTTGGTTATTGATAAACTTTTGTACCTTGTGAGGTTGTGGGTAAACATCCTTCGTTTACATGGTGCTTCGAATGCGCAAAAGAGGCCCACCCGCGGTTTTAAGCACAATAAATCACAAGGCTATAAATATTTTTTCGGGGCCAGGGATGTAAAGGGGGTAAATACCCGGTGGTTAGGGTTTTCAAAACTGGGTATTTACCCGGCATTTACCCAACCGTCGAATAAATACCTTCCCATTTTTTTTCTTGAAAAATACAGATTTTTGGTTTGGGGAAGGGGGGGGAATGATAACCAAAATCGTGTCACCCTCCTCGGGCTGCGGCTTTAATATAATATCTAATATTATTAGATATTGGATTCGAATTCGTGGAAGCATGTTGTGAAAACGAAACTCCCCTATAAACTTGTCATAGCATCTGCACAGACAAGAGGGCCCTTCGAACTTCCGTAACAAGTTTGCATCTTATCCGGACAAACAATTGTAAACTATCGGGTCATCCCTTGTGGCCGACCGATCCTTCCTTGTTCCCTTAGAACCTCCCTCCTCTTTGTAAACCCGGGATCGCTTTGCCGTGACTCTCCATCGGAGGATCGAACCGGCAGGGGAACTATTTCTGGGTGTGATCAATGTTATCCTCTGGCTATTGGCAACGTCTACTGAAGGTGTATGTCGACAAAGAGAATGATTTTGTGGCGTGCTCATGTCCGATTGCCGGAAGAATTCGTCCCATCGATGGAATGAGCAGTGGTTGGTTAACACCTCACCGTGGACGTCAGGAAGAAGACTTCTTCCTGATTGATTGAGTTTCTGATCAATCAATTAGTTTTTATTGCCAAAGTCAACACTGACATAGCAATGAACTTGAAAACTGGAGTCGATATGGGTGTTTTTTTTTTTAATAACTGAGGGTTTTTCTGAATTAGTTATTTCTCTGTTGGGTTCGGTGCAGTTTATATTTCAGTAATTCGCCTATAACCGTTAAACTACGTTTTGTTCGAGGTTTTTGACCGAAAAAATCGTCTAGAGGATCGATTTTCCTACAATTTTGGCCCTTATAATGTTTTCAGTGAAACCAATATTTTACGAGATACCTACATTCGGTTTTGATTCCAAAATTGTGGAAATAATTCGGACTTAAAACCAAGCGACAACATTAAATGTAAATGTAAATGTAATCAAATTTTGATGGTTCTACGCGTGCCAAACGTTGAAGAGATAGGGATTGGCCTCCATTATTGTATGCTCTAAGGTTGTGGGCCATCCCTGAACCTGAACCGTAATAGCGGCCTCTACCGGTCTGCGCCGAATATTCCACTTCGCCTATCTCTAGGGTCCAAGGGAAGGGGAAGAGACCTTGTTTACAGAAATGCCTGCTGAGAAAATTATCTCTCTCACTTGTGCCCAATCGGCCTCCACACCCTCATACCAGCGAATCCGGCATCTAGCGGCCACGTTTACAAAGCAGAGTTAAAGTAGACCTACAGTACCTGTACTGTACACTACCTACTTGAACTCTGCTTTGTAAAGTTGTGCCCGCTACAATATTCTTCTTACTACCTACATCCAAGAGCTGAAGACTGTCATGTTTCAAAAACACCGTCCCGTTGGTTCTGCGATAAAGAAGAAACTCGATCATTACGCCAACAGTTCGATAGGAAAACCTCTTTGAGTGAATCGAGGGTTAATTTCACCGAACAGCCCCACATTAAACTAATTCGTCCACTCACCGAGAACATCAAAAAGTAAACTTCGAATTGGTTTTTCGAAATCTGTCGCACGCAACGCGAATTCAATGATTAGGTAATAGTTTTTGACTATTCTGTTTGAGATGTCAGAAGAGAACTCGAACTTCAAAGTACGTCTAAATCGTGTTTCGGGCAGCTTTTACGTTGATGGTTCGTAAATAACTTCTGACGGAACCCTTTCGACCGTAGACATCCGGAAATGGACTCCTTGCTATGGAAATAAAGAAAAGGCTCAACCTAGAAATCTTTTTATTCTAATGGGAGTAGTTCTGAAAATTACTGAAATTCAAGGAGTCATTCTTATTTATTGAAGTACAAGGAGACAGTATTTATTGGATGTTTCCCGCTTTTTGTCTGAGTTGATTTCATCATTAGAAGCGGAAATAATTGAGACAATGTTGAACATGTCTCTTTCACTCAGAATGAACCTGAACGAGGCCGATGTGGTAAATTGGTAGAATTATTGACGGAAAATGTAATCATTGTCGTTGTCTCGGGGAAATATTGGATATTATATCTCTGTTCCACCCATTTTAGGGATAAATGGAGACTATTATCGGATATAAATAGCATTAATAGTTTACTAGAGGGCCACTCGCTGCTGGCTACGACAGCCAACCACCGACCGTATCTCTCTCGGAATATTCCCTAAAATATAAATTCCCGGGAAAATGTGGAATTTATTTTTTCTACTCAAACATTTTTTTCCTGTTTTAAACTCTTTCTAATCGATTGATGGGCCCTATCTGATAGTACTTTTGCTGCCAGATGATTCTTGAACCCTGATCCTAACGTCTGCCATAAAGCTTTGTCAACACTGTTGACTCAACATGAACACCAATACTGAAATCGAAGAACTGAGGATTGGTGTGGGTGAGAGGGGGAAAATGTGATAAGTGGCAGTGTGAATTACCTCAATCAGCTTTTAACAAAATTTGTTTAATGCCTTTTGTTAAGACCTGATGTCAACACGATTTAATTCTTAATTTTCTTCGCGGCTCCGGCTTTTCACTTTTTACATTGATTTTGAAATGGGGAGGACAAGGAAAGACTCTGTTTGGTATCATTTCCGTATAATGCCAGGGGAAGAACACAAACAAGAAAATTACGTCTGCGGGTAAAATACATATTTGTACGAATAGCGCCTACGCCAAAATACTATGTATCACATCCAGTATAATATATGGATAGTCCTGTGAGATATTATTCTGTCCCCTAAGTAGGTAGTTACCCTTTTATCAATTCAAAAAAGTATTAATTAATTATTTCATTAATAAATAATTTTAAAAAAACAAAGGAAAAGAAGAAAAAGTATTTTTGAATTCATTTCGTCATAAATTAATATTTAGGAATGATGCTTTCTAATATTGGTAGAAACAATGGTTAAGTCACACTGTATGATACTGATACACTTATATGGATATGCCTGTGAGATATTATTCTGTCCCCTAAGTAGGTAGTTACCCTTTTATCAATTCAAAAAAGTATTAATTAATTATTTCATTAATAAATAATTTTAAAAAAAGAAAAAGGAAAAGAAGAAAAAGTATTTTTGAATTCATTTCGTCATAAATTAATATTTAGGAATGATGCTTTCTAATAATATTATCTATCTAATATCTATCTAATATCTACCAATATTATTGGTAGAAACAATGGTTAAGTCCTTCTGTGTTCATGGACGATAGTTTGAATAATTTAATGGGGAGTTGGCATTGTTTTTTTTCTATTTTTTTTCTGAAAGTACTCCCTGAGAATGTAGGGAAAACAGTAGTCAGCCGCCTGAAATCGTTTCCAGAAAATTCAAATAATTTAACGAAAATTACGGCGTTTGAAAAACCGGGGCCATGGAGGGAGCGTGACGTCACGTCCTCAATACAGCTGAAGAGCGTCGTCGATAGTGTTTTGTTCTTGACAGGTGAGGGGATTGTTCCGCCCAGTGTTGCTATTCCACTGCTCATCGCTTAATAAAATTCAAGTGAGCCGTAAATCCTTCTGATAAGGCTTTAAACTTCAAGTATCATGTATTATAATTAAAAGTTAATTATGTTTTCCATCGTATCAAGTTATAATTGCTATAAATTCATCTTATAAACTGACGACACTAGCGCTCATGGTGAGAGATTCACTGGAACTGTGACGTCATGTCCTCAAACAGTGACTGGTGGGAAACGCCGGCCGATTCAAACTGTGCGTTTCGTTTTTTCGTTATATCTCCTACAATGATTTTTTTTCGTTGGTATTGGAGTCTGTGCACGTTACTTTTTAGCGATATTATTGAATGGTAGGGAAGATTTCCAAATCTAAAATCAATGCGAACTCCCCATTGAGAAAAAATGAATTCCCCAAAAATAAATTCCCGGGATTTTGCCCATCACTGATCCCTCCTGGCCTCAGACCCAACTGCTCGTTTTCCCACATTGTGTAGGTAGTTTGTTTTCTTAAAACAAAAAAGGTCCAAAAAAGGCACAAATTTTTGGTGTTTTTTTTTTTTTTTTCATATTTAAAGAAAAACGCGAAATCCTGTGTTTGCCCACTTCTGATACGCCACTTAGAGCTACGTTTTGGTGGTTTCAGACTCTTCTCGTACCTACTATGCTCGCCGAGTTGAATTTTTTAAGACCAATTTCAAATGTTTCCATCTGCTAGAAGTACCCTAGAATAAAGATGAGCATCCTTTTCTATTGGTCTTGTTATTGGTTCGTAATGGTATTTTGATAAGCAAAGGATACCTAACATGCTGCTGATCCAGCCTTGGCTATTGATTTCATTCGACCCAAAAGTCTGCAGGGGTCAGGTGGGTGACATCAGTCCTGGGATTTACAGGTTGTTCCTCGGGCAAACTCCAGGTGAGCCTTTTAAAAGAGAGAACCCCCCTCCCCTCATCCTCATTTCGATTACTTCATTTTCTTTTTCCATCCTCCACCCCTCGCGTCAATTCCCTCCGGTCCAGATTTCCCCCTTCAAACCTCAGCTCCTGAAGAACAATCCCACGACAGATCCGAGTTTCTTGAGGGCCCCGTCGATTTGTCTGACTGGAGGGAAAAAAAAAAGACGCAGTGCCAGAGAGTTGAAATAAAAGGGAAGGGTTGCGATGGAGTGAGACGGAATGATCGGAAGGTTTCTGCTGCTCACTAGCGCGTGACTCCCATCACACTTCGTTTTTTGTTCAGCACTACTGTACGGACCTTTAACCTCTTTTTTGCTTTGCCAATGCGACTTCTCTATGGTCAGGAAAGTCTAGTTGCAATACTCGTGAAAGCGGTCGCTATTTCGATGAAAATCAATAAAAATATCCCACCAATAAATAAAGTGCAAAATTCGCTTCGACCTGTGTTATTTCGCTACGTTCGAAGAGACAATGAAATGTCAGGACTTAGGATGGTCCTAATTACCAACATTGACGAGGGTGCTGCTGACAAGCTCTCCCTAAGCCTGGTGAAAGCTCAACATTTCCGATGGGGAATTATTATTTTACAATGTCTCCTACTTCACTTTCTCGATCTAGTTACTGAGTAATGGCCAATGGAATGTGAGCCGAAGGGTGATTCGGTTTTCAGAAATACTAAAAGCCTCGTCAGTAATCACCATTTAACTTAAGTTACTTTCTTGAAATGGTATGCGACGTTTGGTTCGCTCCAAATGAAATACTGCATAACGTAGGTGTTCTGAACAATCATCGATTTGTTCAAAGCGAGCTACACCCAACCCCACCCATTACATTTCCTACCAATGAACCGCAGCGCATTAACGTGATGAGCGCTAAGTCAGAGTTGTCGTGTGAACACTGCCTCACGTCATTGATTCGGTGGAAATGAATTGGGCTACAATATTCCAAACACGTTCGTCTCAGCACTACGAAACATGCGAGCAGTTAATAGAAAGACGGGGATAGGTACCAGAAACAATAATAATCGCGTATACATCTAACTATATATATCAACGCTTCACGCAGATACGATGTACGTTGATACATCATATATATACATATAGTATACGCTATAGTATATAGTTTGATATACATACTCGTATAATACGAGTATGTATATGCGATTGTTATTGTTTCATACGTGTCTTGTATGTACCAGCAAGACCAGGCGTTCAGGGATGGGATCCGGAGTCGGAAACGGCGGTTGAAGAAATGGTCATTTATTGTGGCAAAGCGCGGAACCTTGTTAGCTAGAAGTGATTTGCTACAGGTATCGCATACATTCACGGTATACGGATTGTCCTGAGCGCCACGAAGACGTCTGAAGGAAGCCTGTTGAGGCAACACGATTGGCCACACGAAGAACGACCTGTCTGGCCACCGGAGCATAGGGATCTACTCCCGATGTGATCTACTCCTGGCGATCGATTCCCGTTTTGGACCAAGTAGTTAAAACGGCTGTCGACTCCATCGCACTGGACTCCCTTTTTTGGAAACCGTTTGGATAGGCCTGGAAAGCGTGGAGGCCTTCCTGGCAATCCTTGGAACCACCTAGCCATCATGTGACCAGCTCAGTAAGCTTTGGACAGCTCTGGAAATGTTGGTACCATCATGGCCTTTAAATCCCTTAGCCAGCATGAGACCAGGTTTGCAAAACCAGCCTCGCACTACACCAACTATGCAAGATGTCTGGAAGCTTGGGACCATCTTGGCAAGCCTTGTAAACCCTTATCCAGCTTGGCACCATATTGGAATGAATTGAAACTCTTATTCGGCATGGGACGAGCATAGCAAGCGATGGACAGCTCTGGAAATTATAGCTTTTTCTTTATTTTATGTCGGGTAAAAAAAAAAGCGGAAAACGTGGTCTTTCAAATTTATCGACGGTTTACGCCGTCAATTTGCAACATACAATGTATGTTGATATATCACAAATTGGTTTCGCTGTATACGTCCAAGATACTCTTGTTATTCATATCTGGCATCTGTCGTTTTTAACAATCGATTCGAAGGTTCATTCTTTTGTTTCCCCTCAAAATGGATATCAAACGTCATAAATTCATTTTCTGGGAAGCCAACATTTTGTAACACACGCATTGTATCAATAATTGATACATTTATTGATTCAATTATTGAATACAATGCGTGTGTTAAATCCAAAATTAATTTAAATAAAAATTATAAAAATTCAATCCGAAAACTATGGATGAAACTTGAAATTAACGCAATGGGGTTTTAATGCCTAATAAGTTAAAGTTCAGTTTTTAATACATTAAAGAAACTAACTAAGGAGTCACCTTTTTCACCAAACAGTGGTTGAATAAGTGTTTTCATTTAAATTATGCATTGTATTTATGGTATGAATTGTGGTATTTACCTAGTGGGCATTCAACTACTGTAATGTAGTTAATATTATTAAATGGAATATGCGGTCAAGTTTTTAATTGGTTCATTAGTTTCATAGTCCCTTTCCGGTCATGCATGACCCATGGGTGCCTTTGGGCCGGAAGGGAAAATCCGAAGGGAAAATTGGGTAGTAAATAGGCCTTTTTAGTGACGACTAAATTTACTGTTGAAGAAAATGAAGTGAAATCAATTTTTCCCCTCGCAGGCTGATTTTTTTTCAGGGCGGTTTATTGCTCAAAGGCACGAAGGCTGGCGTAATTGTTTTTTAAATGAGGAAAATAGACGGTCGCGGACTGCTCCATCTACCGTTTACTGATCTGCGGATGAGGGGGAGTTTAATTCACTACCGTAATTAATGATCTTGTTGAAAATTTGAAGCGCAACACGAATCGCGAGTTTTCTTCCGCGGTTGTTCGATTCAGGTTGTTCGAGTCAGCGTATGTACACGGATGCAGCTGCAAAAGTCGAATTTATTCATGCTCACATGTTGTCGTTTTCCTGACCTTACCGCGCCGTATAGAATTGACAATGTTCTCAGAGCTACCTACACACAGGCATATAGTTTCCCCGGCTCAACCAGCCCAATGGGATTGGTAATAATTGAATAGGACAGGGCCACTGGCAGGTTCATTCAAATTGGTCGATACACCCTTTCTCCACTATGGGGAAAGGTGGGGGTACTCTTTGCATTATGAATCTTCTGAGGGCCGGTAAGACGAAGGGAAGGGGCGCCTAACATCAAATTTGTAAGACCTTTAGCGTTGGGCGCTCTTGAAAGCTTGCATGACTTAGTGATGCCGTAGACGACACTAACGAAAAAATCGATTCAACCCCCAATTAGTGTAGAAAGAAAGTTTTCCTTTTGTAAATTATTCCGATCTGGCTGTTCATAAAGGTTCTTCCTCCAGATCTTCGCAAACCAACTCGCAAGTTCGTGTTTTTTTCGTTTTTTTTTCACTTCATTCTCAATGCAAATCACCCTGAAAATGAGTGTCGTTAGAACTTTACGGTGAAAATTCACGAGAAAAGTGGGGATTTAAGAGAGTCGCCTAATCAAGCCAGATTATAATGGTGGTTCAAAATTATTTACATCGCCTTGTTTTCTCAATTATCTTCCCTTGACGGCAGGCCGTTTTACATTGTTATTCTTTGAGCTGGAAAATTATTTTCAAAATTAGGGAGGATTGACTAACAGGCCTTTTTGTGAAACTGGGTTAACTAGGGAGCCAACTATTGACTCGGTGTTTTGACCGGAAAACATCAAATCCACCCTCGATAAAGTCCAACGTTTTTATTGTAGCTGCTACTACCAGCTTGATTTTCTGCAAGTCACAAGATTAGCCTTGATCTCCTTTTGAAAAGCAGAGTGAGTGCATTACAGAGATACAGCGTCCTTCTATCGTTTGAAGGGGTTTTCTAAAAAGGTCCCGACACTTCCTTACACCCAATTACATTTTCATCTGCCACCTTAACCCTTGTATATTCTTCTCACACTCAAATCGGTCCTTTCCTCCTCCTCTGATCCTAATTGGGCTTCGGGGCTTGTGAATCACGAAGTTACTCCTCCACTCTAACGGGCTCCCATAGCGCCCAAAGAACCCGTTAAAACTATCTTGAGAGAGGGGAGGCGAAGAGTTTTAGAGGAATGTTAAGAGCCGACCTCTCGTCATAAGACCTCCCATCGCCGTAATCACCTTTTCCGTGAGGTCGCTGATCCGCGGAAGAGCGTCAGATCACAGCAGGACCAAGTCGTGTAAAGAGAGAAGAGTTTGGCGCATGAAAGTACTAACGGATCTTCACATTAATCAACAGACTAGCACTCTGATAGGTTGGGCTCGCTTCGCTTGCCCATTTGAATAATGGTTCAAGTTATGATTTAAATAAATTTTAATTATGTAGAACCCTCTCAATAGTTGGAATCTAATCCGACCCCGTGGATGTTGAAAATACCTAATTCCCCAGACTTTATCCGAAATTACGAGGAATAAAATCGCCTCCCGATTCTTAAAAATTATTCTCTTATGAAGTTGGGAGCGAACGCACGCATAGAACACACTTCATAGACCTCACCCACCCCTAACGCGAGCCGCCCCTATGTATAAAATTCTGTTCTATTCTTCCTTCCGTCAAAAGTCCCGATCGTTGGAACTCGTTCGTTCGAAATTTAGTGGTTATTAAAATTCGGATCGCTAGGAATAGAAGGGTACAGTGGAAACGCTGTTTCAATTGGTCTGTCAACAACGAAGATAGGAATAGACGCGCGGATTGATGGCTGCTCATGCTAAGACGTTTACCGACTATGGTCTGAAGCGCTCTACCCCTGCAATATAGTTAACATTACGGAGTTGTCCATGCTTCAACCATAATTGGTGCAAATTTGACTAAGTGGTTGGTTCAAACCTGAGTTCTTAAAGTTTCAACTGCTTCAAGTTACTCTGGGCTGTAGATGTGTGTAGTTGCCCAGAACCCCACTTTATAATTTTTTATTCCAATAAACAATTTAGTACATCAGCAGAGGTTAGTTTTTTCTCCCTAACCACCTCATTGGTACAAATTTGACAAAATTTCTCCCTAATTTGCACTATAATAAAGCTACTAACGTTGTTGAATCAATTTTTGATTTCTTCGACGTCTAAAAAACGGCAATAATTATAGTTAAGGACAACAATTATTATTAGGGTAATGCTATTACCATAATTGGTGGTTTTGAATTTGAAATATCTAGGTGGAAAATATTCATTTCGGGGAAAGTTCTGCAATGAGATGTGAAGTTGATCACTATTTTCTCGTAATTAGTTAGACCCACTGGATTAGCGAATCTCTAATCACCTAGATTCAAATTGTGTGAATCCAAAACCGACTGGTTCCAGAGGATTCTCTAGATTTTGTCGATTGTCGGGTCACAGCGTACTTGCGACTGGGATGTGCCCGCTGAGCCGGGAGCTGAGCAAATAACAGGATAAATAAACACCCGACGGTGTTCCAACAACAAATGAACGACCGGCATGAATTGAGTAAATATTTTTACTCAAAACTTGACGTTTCAGGCGAAACAAACATGTGCAATTAGCCCTACGGATATTGTCACTGGTTCAAATGTGCAGTTTATGATGCATCGTTAAACCAGATTATTTGAAACCTACCAGGCGGGGTTTCGGTGGAGTTTGGCGAGGTTTCCCTGGTTTGAGTGTTGATAAGGTAATTTATAAGGGTTTTAAGGGTTCAACTGGTTCTGTCCTAATCTCCATTAACCGGATGTGTCGATGGGGTTTTTTGTTGACCTTCGTATAACCGTTGGATATCTCAACGGGCACAGATAACCCCAGAATGTACTCAAACGACAGGAAGTGAACGATATGGATTTTAGAATGTCGACCTTAGGCCGAAGAATTGTTGCCTGGAAGAAATCAGTGTTGAAAAAAATATCATGATTATTTTTAAAATCAAATATGTAATTATTAATAAAACGAATGAAGGGATTAGTTAAATTAATTCGGATTTTAAAAGATTTTTGAAGATGCAATACGAAAGTAAATTATGGTAAAAGATCTTGCTCCTTGGTCGTCTTAATATCGTCGGAAGCGTCCTGTAATATCTATACGGAATAAACTAATAATGTATACCTAACCGTCAGAGTCAGTCCTCAACAACCATTTTGGTGCTGGTGGCACCCTCTTGCCGTGAAGGCGTTGTACACGACTTGACCACCAGCGCCACTGCTGACGATAATACTTCACTAGCCCAAAACACCCATAGTGTGTGTGAAGATGGCTTGCCCGAGTCAACAGCAACCAGCGTCCTGAACTGAAGAGCTGGTTGCTGACCATACGCTCAATTGTGCTGTGCTGTTGAGACTTCTTTTTGAAAATTAAAAAAAAAAAAAAAAAAAAAAGAGTTGTGAAAACCAACAAAAACGACGACTGATAAAACTGACGATGGTGAGAGCGAGAGCTCGAGATTGGCCAGATGCCCCCATAAAACAACCAGTTAATGCAACGGTAAAATTAAATTTTGGGTATATTTCATTTAACCATGGTTACTTTACTGCAGTAAAGTTTGAAATCGGCAACTTCAACGTACGTCAATTCGTATTAAATAATAATGAGCTGCTTTGACCTGCACCCCCATATGGCTGGCTCTCTGCTGATACCGTCAAAGTCAATTCACCGTTCGTCCGACATCTTTGTGCCAGCTTATCACGTAACTTATACGGGCATCATATCGTGCGCCATTATTATGAACCCTCCCGATAGAAGGGATGCCGACATCGCCTTATCTCTGCCCAGGCAGGATACCTGCGGGCTTGTTATCTCTTCATTATCTCTTTGACAGACTATGCATTTGCACTTTGAAGAAATTTCTGAGAGAAGTTGAAACGCTTACCAAGCTTGAATGGCTTTCAGTTCAATCTTGCTGATCAAATACTCACAAAAAACCGGCCGAGGATGTGAAGCCTCATTCATTAATTTTCGCCTGTTTTCTCTGGCCCTGAAGTGAAATTCGCCCGTTTAGGTCGAGTTCAGTTGCCCGTAACGCCGTAGTCTCCATCCGGTGGCCGTGGCTGATAAATAGGTTTGTTACACCGCAAGCTCTTGACAAAGGTGTTGATTATAAGGACCGCAAATAGGTTCTTGAAACTCGATCTCGAGCGTTGTTGGTTTTGCGGCCCCTTTTCCTTTGTTGGAACAGCATAGTGCTCAAAGGTTGAAGTGCACTCAACCCCCAACTTGGGGATACTGTAGTATTTACAAGTGATATTATAGAAATGAGGGCGAATCCTTCCTCCTGACCTGAAGTTCACGAAAGAATGAAACATAAATTTTCAAATTTTAAAACAGTTCTCAGAAGTGATCTTGATAATATCATTTTATGTTGGTAATCTTTCTAACATACGGGAGGAATCAATCATGATATCAATTTCCTTGCGTTCAAAACCAATACTATTTTTGACCTTGTAACCTCATGAACTTCAGATGATATCTAGATTGACCCGCATATCACGACGATGTTATCGAACATTTGTCACTGTCATTAAATTTTGTCTCTGGTACAACGTTCAGCAGAATGCACTACCTTTATTTTAACACCTGTTGTTAAAATGAAGGTTGACAGTTACTGTCAACTTTATAAAGGTTTCCTGCAAACTTCCAGAGGCGAATGCCAATTCATTCAGTTTGTCATCGCACGTTGGAGACCCGGAAGAACTATTTTGCTGGTCTGCATTGTTTATTATGGAGCATGTGGCTGATTTGGAGCGTCTTTACCAAGATAATTCGCATCAACAGTTTTAACCAAACCATTAACAATATCACACAGTGCAGCTATTTCGATAAAGGGTTGATGTATCGCAATTACCTCGAAGTAGCTGCACTTTGTTAAATTATTAACAGGTTAAAAATGCTCATGCTAATGAAGTAATGCTTTTAGCTGCTAATTAGGACTGTTGTTGAGCTTAGAAAATCAAAACTGATCCAAACGCCGAATTAGTTTATTTCCTAGTAAACTATTTAGACCAACAGAGGAGGTAACCGTATGCAAATTTCGTGTCCTCGCAGCACTTTCAAAGCTAGAACTTAGGGTGACCAAAGTTTTGGCGAGGATTCCTCATTTTACTCAAGATCACCTTGGTTTAACTGAAGTTCAATCAAGTTTCACTTAGGGTTACCTACCTAGGTTGAGGGAACAATTTTCCAAAAGGTGGGAATGTCCCCCCCGAATGGTTGCCCTATTTTAAACAAGTCCTTTTTGCTTTCTTCTATTTTAAATTCAAGCCATACGGTACGCTTTGTGTGCATTCTAAACGAGGGTTAAAGTGGCAACTACAAGATACCTCGATTGGCTACGCAAATTATTGCATGAAAATGCAAGAAATGAAGGTCCTAAATCAAACAATAATTATTTGGTTACTGAATTATTGAATCATTGACGTTTTCGATTGAATAAAAATTTCAGAAAACAATTCTGTGACAGGGAAGTGGATACTATACTGGTCGTTGAAAGGAACGGCGTAACAGGGTTCTTTGTAAAAAAATCCAGTCACGTTCAAGACGACCTCCCGTAAGAACGGCATCGTGTAGAGGAGGTATTTCCGAAACTAGGAGAAATGATTCCGAGTTCTTTTGTTCTGATGGCGTTCAGTTGATTGAATTTCTCGGTTGCTTCGTCGACACCCCCTCCAAAAGGCGAGAAAGGCGATAACAAACTTCCCCTTTTGACTTATTTCTCCGCTCGGATCAAAGGGAATGGTACAAAAGGTTAAAATGGAGATGAACTTCAGGTGAACGGTGGGAAAGGCGTATTAGATGTTCCATCAACGTGAGAGCTTACAAGACCTTATTTTGTGTTATCTTATGAAATCCACTAACTCCGTCAGCGGCAAAAGGGCCCTGAAACTGTAGGAATGTTAACGCATTACGCACCTCCATCAACATTCAGAAACTCAAAGTGGGACCTGTTCCGTGACCGAGTTGCAAACGTTAAATGGGATTTTCAGACTTTCAAAGAGGCTTCAACCGGTGAGGAACTTCGGCAAATCGGTAATGAGAATGAGGTTCTGTTAATTACTTACGAGATGACGTCAGAGCTGAATGGTCTTCCTCCACACACATGGTAGGCCCTTCGAGGGTTGTGGACGGGTTTTATTGGCGGAAACCAGTGAGTGAACTCAAGGTTTAATGTGGAATTTATCCTCGAGGTGTCAAAATGGGCTTCGAGCGCACGCTCAATAATATTAAGCGATATTATGGACTCGCGGGAAAAACTTTGCTTAACCCTTTCACAACCAGCGACGAGATATCTCGCTAGAAGTGGTCGCTCTGGATCAGAGGCAAGATACCACATCAGGAGACCTGGCCTCCCTGGAATAGACGAGATGAACGCGTGAGGAAAAGTGGCCTGCTTGGGCCATAGACGAAATATCAAGCAAGAAGAAGTGGCCTCCTTGGGCCAGAGACGAGATATCACACACGGCGATATTTTGGAACCGTTTACAAATGCCCTTAAAATAACACTATTATATGGCAAGGCGGGTTCATGTAATGTTCAGTTCCCACGAAGGCTCAGTCGCTAAAGGGTTATGGCGTTGTGAGTAGTCAGTGCGAAGTAGACATGTGTGCATTTAGCGAATTGACTCACCCCTTACAGAAAAGTATCATTGAGAATCTAATAATAAATCATTAACTTTGAATGATTAATCATTGGTTGGTCAATAATATATCATTGAGTGTCTAATGATATATTATTGAAGTTAATGATTATTTTATGGTAGAATATCATTGAGGCAACTAAATCATTGAGGAGAATCATTGAGCTGTAAGTGATAATCATTGAGCTTTGGCGGTATCATTGAGGAGAATCATTGAGCTGTAAGTGATAATCATTGAGCTTTGGCGGTATCATTGAGGAGAATCATTGAGATGTAAGTGATAATCATTGAGCTATGGTGGTATCATTAAGGTGAATCATTGGTCATGAGTGATAATTATTGCCCAGGTTTTGGTCTCATTAGTGATTAATCATTAATTATTAACTAACTAAATCATCGGCAACGGTTTTAGTAGCTAAACACCTATACTTAACATAGGTTTTACAAAATGTTTAAATATCATTGAAACATTTATTACAGTGCAGTAACACACAATACATTTAGCACACACCATAAAACCAGAGATGAAAAATTTTCATCCGTACTTATAATTTTCATTGCCGGCCAACCGGCCCGCTGTTCCCGCCCTATCGCTCTAGTGATGGGCAAAACGACTGATTTAGGTAATCGAATGCTGAGTGTTCGAATGATTTCGATAATCGAATGATCATCCAAATAAATTCGCACCTATTCCAATAATTGGAGATCGGCATCCTGAGAGGTTCGTGAATTCGCGTCTCTCGTGAACGCCAGTTCTCTGTTACCAAAAATCCAAATTATTCGAATACCTACTTGAAATCTCGCATTCGGACATCCCAACGATTTCAATAATCGAATGCCGCATTCGATTCTGCATTCGAATGTTCCACCACTACTTCCCTCGTGGTAGGTAACCTAACGTAGGTTTCCCTTGTGTTCACTCCGCTGTTGATTCGCCACGGTAACCTGTGATTAATAATTAATTATTACTTCCACCAGTGGTCATGTTCGATTCCGCGAATCTTTTAAAAGTGAATGATGACGAGTGCATGTTAGTGCAATTTATTAATGAGAACGGAAAGCACACCGGTGTCGGCTTCCTGGTCTGGGTACCAGTCCCTGGGTACTGAGGCCCTGCTCAATAAAGAATGCCAGATATGGTAGCCGAAGGGCTGCGACGGGCTCACGTTCGACGCCAGACGAATGAAGAAAATAATGAAGGAAGACCAGGGACTTAGTGGTGAAAATATTGGCATTTGGAGGTAAGTCCTTTGTTTCGCGCGCCCTTTTCTCATTGCACAACATAAGGCTAATATTAACCCTGTAAAGTCTTATTAGCCCTATGATGAAATTTAAAATTTGGCGTTGACTACCTGTGTAATAAACTTCATATGATTGTATATATTCTAGGGCGAATTGAAATGAATGCGCAGTCCTAGACCAAGGAGAGGTACGGGGTCCTCGTCTTGGACCGCAAGTCCAGGCGGGAATTGAAGAGGAAGAAGGATGGCATGCTCGACAGCAGCAGCAGCTCGAATGGAGAGTAATCGGCTAATGAAGCTTCTGCTTCTGAGGTATGGAAATTAAAATTTAATTTATAATTTAATTATAATGCCATACAGGCCAGTGGGCTCTTCACGGACCACTGACTGCAGTCCAATGTTGGTATCATGTACTCTCCAATTATAACGTAGGTATTCTATTAGAGAGAAGTAGTATTCTCAAGTGTGCATTATTCTTTTTACTTTAGCCAAACTCATGTGATGAAGCTGCTGCTATGCCCAGTACAATTTATGATCTGAAGAATGGGTCCTCAGCTGCAGAAACCGTAAGTATACTTCCTACATAGTGAAATTAAAAATTGTTTAATTGAAAACGAAATTAATTTTAACAAGAGTATTATTCTGTTACAGCAGCAGAGCTCCAACAGCACACTCATTTTAGGAGGGAGGAGTAGTTATTTTACATAACTTATGTACTGACTTACTTGCCGCAGCCCAGTGCAGACCCTCCCACAACCCCCCTCACCACCACAAACTCCCCCTACATTAAACAGGTTATATTTCCTTCTTATTCACGGTTACTTACTGTTAAAATATGTTCAAATAATAAGTTACAAATAAAGTCCATAGATTAAAATGTACTTAACTGCATTAAGAATTCTTCAGCTGACGAAGTAACTACTAGTAGTTACTTAGTATTGTTCGTTTTCATTAAATAAACAGATGAGTTTTGAATGTATAAAAGTTGCCTTGTTATTAATAATTTGAACCCTTCCAGGTTGCTCTATCAATGGTTTATCGTTGGAGGTTCTAATGATATTATCATTACAGTTTCACCAGTGATAAATCATTGAGTAGGTACCTAACCAATAATTATTATTGGTCAATGATAAATTAGCGAATAATTTTCAGTTAGTGATTATATCATTGGTGATGATTAAATAATATCATCACCAATGATATAATCACTTACTGAAAAAATCATTCGCCAATTTATCATTGACCAATAATAATTCAATGATTATATTGCACCAATAATTTAATCATTACCAATGATAAAATCATTACCAATGATAAAATCATTCGCCAATTTATCACTGACCAATGATTTTCGCTCAATGATTCTCAATGATATTTTTCTGTAAGGGACCCTCAAGGATTTTAGTGAGTGGACTTCTTAGCTGATTTGTCGAGTTCTATACTGTCTCAACCTTGGAGTTTTGACCATACGGGGCTATACCTGGTGTAATTTGAGGACCTTCGTGTTGCCACCCTCACGTGCTGGGAATAATCGCTTACATCTGCTCCAATTTTGGTTTATTACGCCTAACGCAGGTAGAGAACTATAGGTACCGTAGTTTAATTTTTTCAAAACTAATCCACTTTTTTTTGTCGACTTGTGGATGGGAAGAGTTTCTCACAGGAAAAGGATGGGCACATAAATCACATTGAGAAGTCATGTGTGCCTCTTCGGCAATTTTCACGTTAGAACCATTTCACGTGCATTAAGGTGGAGAGCACCCTCAATTAGTCTAATAACAGAGAGAGTAGGGCAGAAGAAAACGTCCAGAAAAAAAAAAAACCGACCCCGGCACTATTAAAATCCCATTGTGGAAGGGCCCAAAGCGACTGAAGAGGGGGTACAAACCGAAATTATAACACAATCACCGGGTTTAAGACGGTTTTCTGGGTAAAGGTTTGAGAGTTGTCGAATATATAGGGCGTTTATGTTGAGGGACCGTGTTCAGTATAAGGGAGGGCTCGTAGCTCATGAAAAGAGGGGAAGTGGGGGAGTTAGTGTGGGAACATCGTGTTCTGTGTTCGGGAAGGTGCCCTCAGGCCACTCGAAGTTGAGGAGACTTGAAAATGAAGCCGAGAGAGATTATGTCATGTTTAGACGGGAAGTTCTCAGCATTTGTTTTACTTTGGGTTAAAAAAACTTCCAATATTGAAACGGAATCTATCAACGAAAAAACACAATGTTCTGAAATAAAATGTCTAGATAAATAACAAAATCTATTCACCTAAGTTTCAAAGTCAATATTACCGTATTTAACCGATTTTAAGACGCACTTTTTCGAAATTCTTGGACTTTGGAAAACCGGGAGGCGTCTTACAATCGGGTGCGTCTTATAATCGGGCCCTTATCGTGGGAGAGGTCGAAACACAGAACAATTACAGACGGTAGTAGAGATGTATGATGATGGAATTTCAATAATTAAAATGTACCTACCTAAATAAGTGAACTGCATGAGAAATTAATAAAATGACTTTTAAGAGTATATTCTTGAATGGACTGGCCGCTGTACATGATAAAAAATAGACTTAATTGACTTACTTTGGAGCGTCTTATAATCGGGGGCCTTTTTTTCCAAATTGCTTTAAAAAACGCTGCAAATTTTACACAAGGGTTTATTATTCTTTGATATAGGTTACTTGTACAGACAGTTGATTCTGTCAATAAAAAAAAATTTAAAAAAAAAATTTTTTTTGGATTTTTATATTTCAAAAAAAATTTTTTTGGAGGGATTTTTTTTCAAAAATGTGTTTTTTCAAAAATTCTTTAATTTTTACTCGAAAAATATTTAACTTCCTGGTATCCTTCAAAAATCCCATTTTTAGCCCCATGAAAGCCCTATAGATCGCCACAGTGAAATCGGATCGTTCCGGGACCCCCAAAAATGGATTCTACGTCCAAAAATACTTCGAAAACGACACCGAACTCGATCCCATAGCTAAAAGCCTTCAAAACACCCCTCCTGTAGCCCAATTTTAGCCCCATAGCGCCCCACGGGTTTGGGCGATCGGACTGAAAACCTTGCGGGCACAACTAGATGGTAAACCAAGTATTTTGCCAAAATTTCAGATTTTTAAAAAAATTCCTACTGCCCAAAACGGCCCCGACGGCGGACGGCGTACGGCGGACGGCGGACGGCGGACGGACATTTCGGATTTTGAATGTAGACCTCTTGAAACGGATAATGTCAAGTTTTGAGGCCGATCCGAGTCGTCGACCTCCGTCGCGAAAACATAGGTGTATTATTCCAAGAATAATAAACCAAAACTGGGGAGCGTCTTATAATCGGTTAAATACGGTAAATACTGATGTTTAAAACTTGAATAGCTTTGTTAAATAGATTTGGTGATATATCTGGATCTTTTATTTTCAAAAATATCTTATTAACGAAAATGATTTGGCTAGATTGGTTTTTGATCTCAAATAAAAGCTATGCTATTCACAATTTTGCGACCTTAACTAAATGTCCATCACGATTGATTTATATGACATAATATGTAATATTATTACATTGTATTTATTTTTTGTTGCAGGTACGATTCTTTGGTTGTCTCAATGGTTACAAATTGAGGTAGGTAATTGTTTCTTGCTCATAGAAAAATAACCGATTTACGGCTCGCATACGGAAAAAAAAATTATATTAAATGAACAGATTGTTCATGTAGAATTCTATTATTCAGGAAGCCCGCATGTTTCACATAACTGTTTCGCATACCTTTTGAACTTGGGAAACGAGCACGCGAATGAAACGAGAGTTGTGGGCAAGGCTTTCATAATGAATAAATGCAGAAATATTATTCAATTTAGAGCCGAGAGAGCTGACAGAGTTTTCCTTTTAGTGGCAGATTGAATTCAGTCATCGGGAATTGATGAAATACCCGAGTGATTCATTGTGCATTACAATTTAATTGTCAATATCATGTTACGATAATATTGCACTACCACGAATTATTTGTCTGACCCCTAAAATGTAATTTTTAAATTTACGGCTGAAAAATGAACTTAAAACCGCTGCAATATTACACGAAGGTTTATTTTGCTAGAGTATAAATTCTGCCAAACTTTGATTTGGCCTTTAAAAAATTAATATAAAAAACCTGAAAATTAAAACATATCCCCCTGTAGTTATAGTATTTTGAATAATAAGAGAACCAAAAAAATGTTTTCTACGCTGAACGTTAAAAATGACACCTCGATCGACTTCCTGACGTAATTCAAAACACTTTAATACAAAAATTTTGTATTTTTTTATTAATTTTGTATTTTGGTTTATTATTCTTGGAATAATACACCTATGTTTTCGCGACGGAGGTCGACGACTCCGATCGGGCTCAAAATTTGACATTATCAAGTGGTCTACATTCTAAATCCGAAATGTCCGTCCGCCGTCCGCCGTCCAGGCCGTTTTGGGCAGTAGGCATTTTTTAAAAAATCTGAAATTTCGACAAAATACTTGGTTTACCATCTAGTTGTGCCCGCAAGGTTTTCAGTCCGATCGCCCAAACCCGTGGGGCGCTATGGGGCTATAATGGGGCTACGGGAGGGGTTTTTTGAAGGCTTTTAGCTATGGGATCGAGTTAGATGTCGTTTTCGAAGTATTTTTGGACGTAGAATCCATTTTTTGGGGTCCCGGAACGATCCGATTTCACTGGGGCGATGTTTAGGGCATTCGTGGGGCTAAAAATGGGATTTTTGAAGGATCCCAGGATGTTAAATATTTTTCGAGTAAAAAATAGGGAATTTTTGAAAAAAAACACATTTTTGAACAAGAAAATAAAAAAAAAAAATTTTGAGATAAAAATCCAAAAAAAATTTTTTTTAAATTTTTTCATTGACAGAATTAAATTTCTGCACAAGTAACGTATATCAAAGAATAATAAACCCTTGCGTAAAATTTGCAGCGTTTTTTTATATTAATTTTTATTAAATTTATATTTAATATAAATTAGGTATGTAATATAATGTATTATAATATAATATGAGTATTATTATTGTATAGTATTATTATGTGTCCCCATAGATCCACACGATGTAGTCGGACGCGTCCGACCCCCTTATAAAATTTAATGATTCTACGTCCAAAAATACCTCATTAATGTCATCCCACTCGACACCCTATCCTAAAAAATCGTTCAAGAAAACCCTTCTGGGGCCCCTTTTTTCCCCCATGGGTTGGAATGATGGTGCTCCACCGTATCTTTTTTTTTTTTTTTTTTTTTTTTTTTTTTTTTTTTTTTTTTTTTTTCATTACCAACGGATTTTTAATTTTTGGAACCTGCTTGAAAGAAGTGGACAAATTTTGAAGCCGCTCAAAATTGTTGACCCCCGTCGCCAAAACATCGGTTGATTACCTATTTGGAAAATGATAAACCAAAATGCTAATTGTATAGCGAAGTCTGAGGGTGTCTTGTTTACGTGAGCATGCAGAGGAATTTTTCAAATACAACTGCTTGAATATTTGCTAACCGTACGTTCAAAAGTGTACGGTTTGCCACAAAAGTAGAATATTCATTTAGGTTTATCAAATGAAGTTCTTAGCGTGGTGTATAATTTACGTTTAATTCGATGCACTGCGCAAAGAGCTTCCCGGGATTTTCCATACCGGGCAGAGATTGGATGTGGGGCTATCGATAAGGAATGGGCCTCGGTGGGTGAAACATGGGATTACTATACGGTGGAATACCCTGCACGCTACGGTTCCCAACCTTATCACGCGAAGGCCCTTGGAAAGAGGGCAGAGTACCCCAGAGCTGGGGAAGGAGGCCATGAACAAAGAAGGGGTGGAACCTGGGGAGAAAACAGCGAGTCATGTGTGTGCTCTTTGGCGGTGTTGGAAATGGGACCCATAAAATCTGATAGGTATTATTTTCATGTTGATCGATTCCTTATCACCTTTCTTCTTCTTCCTCTTCGTTTCATGCTTCCATCTGAATCCGCAGAACTTTTCACCCCATCACTTCCGACTCACTAATCGCTTCAACCCCTCATAGAAGCTTCCCCTTCGAATGTGGCGATTGAAAAAAATTGTTTTGCCAGCGAAATTCCTTCCGGTTTTGTACACTTCGTAGTCCTCCAAACTCGGACTAACGAGTTGGCCGTAGAGCCCAAAAAGACTCATCAATCATCGTGTGGAAGGAGGGGAGACGAACAGCCGCAAGGCAGCGGCCTCTCCCTGGCTCTTTTAGCCATTTTTTCCACTAGAATTTATGGCCACTTGTTATGGTAATCGAGTTAGGTATAATCTATTCAGTGAATTGAAAGTGGAGCACTTCCAAATTGGGAAAATGCTGTAGTGATTTGGTCATGAAGATAGTGCTTTACTTTTGTAGGTAGGACCGTGCGATCACGCTAATGGAGATGAAGATAGGATATTTAAAAAATCAACATTAGGCATTTTGAGAGGATATTTAAAATAAAAAAATTTAAAGCATTATAAACTATCAACAGTCAAAATTTAATTAAATGCTTTTCGATGCATTTTTGACGATACCGAGTATTTAAGCGATGCGCTAATTCAACCATTATAATCCCAACACTACCACTTATCGATACAGTGATATTCAGTTCTGTAAACTTTCTTGGTGCCGCTACGCGTCGCATCGTATTTTGGGCGGGGACGCGGGAGTTACCCTTCCCTGCGCGACAGCATGTGGGTTCAGGGTGTTCCTCGCCCTATCGATTAATGGTAACTTTTTTTATATTGCCCACACGTTCATTAACGTTTGACAGGAAGGCAACCTCTAAATAAGGTTGGGAAATCTGTAAGAAGTACTTATCGAGTTTATTTAATCGATTAAGAATCGGCCACTCTTGGGCGAGATGAAAGCGATGATCCTCGAAGATGGAAAAACAATGCCTTTGGCGGTGTGATCGCTGCCCATACAATCTGTTCTGGTCCAAGCCACATTATGCTCTTCCTTGGCTGTTGGTCTTATCTCTTCTGGTGACTTGTGGTGTACAAATCATCAGTAGTTGCGAAATTCAACAAACCATACCTATTCTTCTGCCCCTTCTTGTATCTTGGAATTTTCCCATCACTGCAGTGTATGTAATACATTTTTACATCTCGGAGAGTATCCCAGAACTCCCAGCCATATACGGCAGCGATTACATGGAGTGTGCGCCTTCAGATCCGCCACACTACTTTACGCTGGTATATCAAAACCATTCTAGGTTCAGTTCCTACTGAGAGTTATTAGCGATCTGTCATGGATCAGCACAAAGAGAATATTGTTAATGACTTGCGAGGTAATTTTAACCATAATCCTGCCGCACTTCAAAGATATGCGGTAAGTTTGTCTAAGGACCGAAACTTGGGCCCTCCTACCACAGTTTGACTTCCTTACTTTGGAGCCTTACCACCATGGCAGCCCTTGTTCCACCCTCAAACCGCGAAAACCAACAATAATGCCTACCTGCAATGTTCGATGTTCCCTACTTGCACACCTTCCTAAATCTCCCGCTGATTTACCGCCCCTCCCGCTAAATTCCCGCCTATTGACTTATAGCTTTCCCCCAACTTTCCACTCGGTGGTTGTTTAAGGTTGACCGCAAAAGTGATTGCAATGCGTCTTTGGGACAACTTTACTCAGCTAACAAGCGCCAACAAGTTTCCCCGCGAGAGGGATGGCCTTTCCTCTCACGTGGAACTCTCTATCTAGCTCAAATATTTGTGTACCTACGTTGCTATCAATGTTTGGTCAAGTTGGAACTGAACCGACAAAGGGGTGGGTGGGTATGCTTGTTTGGGATTGGTGAAGCTCAAACATAAGGCTTGGGGTACCTTTACCGGAGATAGTCTGTATATTTTTCACTAAATGTAACCGTAGGATAGGGCTTGGCCTTCGTTTGTGGCCCCATATGGACTTGATTGTTCATCCAATTGATAGCAAAGCTTTTGCGAAGCCTCTACGTAAGGTGCATGTGCAATAATCATGTAGTTTCAGTTGGGATTCTGAGTGTGAGTTGAGTTTGCTCTTGAGCTATAACCAAGTAGGTACTCGTTGTAGTAGACGTAAGAACCGACTTCGGAGTTTTGGTTGGGCAGAGTTCTGAAGACACATACTCGGTTTTGTGTGGAGGATTGATGTTATCCTGGTTAGCTCTCTAAGGGTCCATACTTGATATGTCTAATATTCCCCCTGGGTGAGCTGCATAGGCGCAGATGGTGGGGGCAAGCAATGTACCTTAACTGGCTGTGTCTGATACATGGAGCACACATGCCTCGATGCCACCGTCAATTCCCTCAGACCTGCCCGCGCTCGCGGGATCACCCGAAGGTCCTGACATCGGTGAAGATCGATAGGATTTCAGTATCTTTATTCGGTACATGCCACGACCTAATTTTACTTGCCGACGTACAGGGACTTCAAATCATTTATTCAGTGCCACATCCAAGGCCAGAAAGGAGCGATACGTTTCGGCTAAGCTTTAACTGGCTCAATATTTAATGCTGTATTTAGTGCTGTGTACATTTTCAAGTTTTGAACTCCATCACGTTTCCTTCCATCTCTGTTCAGTCCTAAAATATCAGTGAATGATGGAAGACTCCTTATGGATATTAATCGCTTGAGTTGTGAGTTATCCCTTGCGGACAGGTTGCTTGTTTATTCATCGGCCAAGGCAACAATCACAGCGAGTTTAGTCCGAATGCCTAATAAAGAAGATGGTATTGTTTTGGGAGTGTATTCAAAACATTGTCTCCCTTGAGCAGTTGGGGGCCATCACGATAGGCAATTCTGAATTTATTCCGAAGTCTGTAGGAGGCTGGATGAATTGGGATGCTGTTGCTTCTGGCGAAATTGCTGGAAAACGTAAAATCTGAATTCTGTACAGAGAATGGTGTTGTATGTCATACAATGTATGATACTGCATATTCCCATGAGGTTTTGGTCTCGTTAATCGACATTTTTGCAACTTGGAAGTTTTTTTCGCTAATTAGCACCTGCAGTGTTGCTGGGCTTGCTACCATATCGCAACGTTCTCAAACGGCTGTGTGGGAATCGCATCTCATCACCAACTCGAAGGTCCCGACCCCAGGAGTGAAGGGGAAAACAGCCTGAGCTTCGCTTTCAAGGAGATTTCATCCCATTTCCGAGCAATAGACTCAACTGGATGACTCCCCTGTAGCCTCCTTATTCTATAAGGTCCACCAAGTGACTCACTGAAGCCGAGAACTAGCGAGAATGCTAATCGCTTGGGCTAGCAGTGAACGAAAGACTCTTCGCAATAAATATCGAGTTGCGCAAGCGCGGCCTCCGCTTCGTGTCATCATTTTCTCTCCGAAGAACATTTTTGCGCAACTCAGATTTCCTGCATCGTCTTCAAGGCGGACGAGGTTGGATCGCGTATCTTCTGCGTCAGACATAAAATCATCTTCAAGGATGCGATTTCAAAGTTTTATCGTCTGCCCAGGTATGGCGAGGTTTTGTATTATTCAAGCTCGTTGTGGCAACGGGGATATAAACGCAATTCTACGGGTTGTCGACGACTGCTAACAAGACGCCTCAAGGCACATCTTTAGTTCAAACGATTTTTCTTCTTCGCGTAATTATTTTTCGACAGTTGTACGAAGCCTCCATTCGTTCGGTCTTTCAATTTTCATATACGGTGCGACGGTTCTTACATCGGCTGCAGGAAATTAAATTTCCAACCCACCGCGTACGGAGGATATGGAATCGCAAGATTTCTATTGATGTATTGGTACAAGAAAAATCTCATTTTTGAAGATTTTTGCCGAATTTAATGACAATTTTGCGACAGTGGGTATGGGGGGAGCTTAACCGTGATAGGGGGGGGGGGGGGGTCGCTTTGCTCGCCCGTAAGTGCGCACTTGCCCCAAATCCAACTAGTGGTGACACTACCAAAAATCCCGAATATTCGGCTTGAGGGGTGCCACGGGGTCGAATCTCGTTGAAGACCATGGACATTTTTGGACTAAATGTACAGCTGGGTTGAAGACTTCAGTGAATAACCACAATTAGCGCCCAGTCATGTTAGGCCGATTAGGTCAAAAATCTAGGCGTAAAACTTCCTTTTACATTTTTATTGATTCAACAATTTTCGGTTTAACGAGAATAATAATTATTTTTGCAATTATTGCCCCCATGTCTATGGCTGTATTGCCAGCCCGTCTGATATCGTCGCTTAAGTTCTATCATGGCCTATCTCAAAAAGTGCAACTTTCCAGGAGAAGCAAAAAACTGTTTTGTAACTACAGTTTTCATGCAAATTGAACATTCTCTCATAATTATTCATCTATCCTTAATTACAAATGTAAAGCACTCGCAATAATTGATAAACGAATAAACACTGGCGGTAACTTAAGAACCAGGGTTATCATCCTATCCGGTGTAAAACAACGAATCCAGTGATACCAAATACTCAAAATCGCATTTTTTGAGATAGGCCATGATAGAACTTAAGCGACGATATAGTACCGGCCGGGGGGAGATTTAATATTTTAAATTGCCATTTACTGTTCAGTTTTTCTCTGACTTTATACAATGTCGCTACGCAGTAAATTCAATGAAATGGGCTTCTTGAAAAGGTCAGAATTCAGCATTTCTGACAACATATTCGGATTCAGCACCCTTTAAAACCCATAAACCCCAATTTTTAGTTTGAAAATCCGTATAGGTACGTGCTGAGCTGTTTTCGAAATGTTAAAGATTTTGAAATGAACGCCGGGCATATTTGACGTCACACCTCGCCTGGCTGGGCGTCGAGTAGTTGGGCAC
Source organism: Pilophorus perplexus (assembly GCA_955831195.1). NCBI lineage: Eukaryota > Metazoa > Arthropoda > Insecta > Hemiptera > Miridae > Pilophorus > Pilophorus perplexus. The sequence continues at coordinate 6,927,769 of OY037013.1, read as the reverse complement.
TGAGCCGCCAGAGCGCTAAATAATAAATCTGAACAGAATCGGAATTAAAACACTCCGCCCGGGTCGATTTTTGAATCACCTTCTTTGATAATAATCGCGATGCTCAATTTTCGAATGACCTTCTATAATGATTAACCCGATTTTCGATTTTTGGGGTCGACTTTTCGCGTAGTAAAGTTGGCTGACTTGGGTAGATGAGAGAGAGAGGGATCTCCCGGCCAATCAAAAGACGAGGAAGCAGCCCACGTCATGTACCCTCTCCAGACCTCGGAATTCAAATATCATATTTTTTCTAAGGCCCTATAAATAATTGAAACGGGTTTTCTGCAATATGAACCCGTTTTCGTAACTTTTGAAGCACGACCTTTGCAGGAAAAACATTTTCAAAAATCATTAAAGGAGCTCATTGATCCTGACAGCCAGGCCTCCTTTGCCGACAATTTGGTTGTGGGAGCTGAACTATCCGGAGAAATTTCGATGTGTGAGTCCATTGTCCAGGACCCCATTGACGACATTTCGACTGTGGGATCTGAAGAGCAGCCCTTCCGAAAGTTCTGCACCTTCACAACACCTCTATGTCGAGCAAGCCTGGTTGGTGCGAGCATCCCCATACTGTGGCTGCATCTTCCTCCTGTATAGCAAATCACAACAATTCGTTTTATGCCCAGGAAGTTAATGTTCTCATACTCCCTTCCTGTTCCTCCAATAACAACGGCGGTGAAATCGTTGAGGCCTTCCGCCAAACAAATTACACAAAATTTAATTACCTTAAATTCTGTGGTAGGAACACAAGAACATCGTAGTCTCTCGCAATTTAGTACACATTTCAGGAAATCAGCATTTCGGTAATTTTGCGAAACCCAGAATTTAGCGATTTCATTTCCTGATTGCCAAAATGTAATTTGCGATGATTTTGTCGAATTGTCAAAACTCTCGACAGATCCTTTAGGAGGTATTTGAAATGGCGCTTATATTCTCGTGAATGATACCTTTGGCAGTGATGTAGGCGGACAGTGCAAAGGCGGGAAAAGATTGCACTGCGATCGGAAAGTCGCTCCCACATGCATGTGGCATGAGGTCAGGGCTTTGCCAAAGGTGCCTATTTAAACATTGATGGGTCACGAGAATTTTTTTTTCCTTCGCCTCACTTCGTACCCAAACGTTACGTTCTCGGTTTCGGTACTGTATTCAAGTTTGAATGTAGAAAGAAAAAAACTAACCACGAAACCTTAAGGTGATACATTGTAAATTTACAATGTATCACTTGTCAATTAGCACCCGTTTTGTCGGTTATGTGTCAAATTGTCAGCGCTAACGTATTTTTCTCGTTGGGAAAAAATTCCCACGTGAAGGGAGATAGAAATCATTTTTCCGTTAGAAGTATGGTTATGGGAAAAGTTGTCGGTGGGAAACTTTTTTTGTTTGCTACTTTTTAGCGTACGAGTATATGCTACGTGGTGTATGAAGGTGCTTTTGAAGTTTTGACAGTTTCCCTTCTATCCCGTCTGTATTTATACATGTACATGCATTACCTTAGACCGACCTTGCAGGTGCCCTTTTTGCCAGAAACCTCTAACCCTTTCTCGTCTAATTTCTTTCCTTTTACCTTCATCTTGTTTTCTGTCAAGATAAAAATGAGTTAGGGGTCCGCGGCAAGAGATAATTCTGACGGCCTTGCCCGAAAAAGGGTGGAAGTGGGGGGTCTACCTCGAACTTGTATTCCTTTCATGAAACTCCCCTAAAATAAAGCAGAGATGTTTATGAATTTCCAAGATACATCGAGGTTCGAAAGCTTTTATTCCATCTTTATATAATAGTCTCCCTCTCGGGCAGAATTTTATTGTCAGGACCGACTTTGTGTTTTGAATACAGACTAGATGCTCCGGCTCGCTTTGCTCGCCTACGCACCCAGCTGGGGGGCTCCGCCCCCCAGACCCCCCGTGGGCCTCGCTTCGCGAGGCCGGCGCCTCGCTCCGCGAGGCCGATCGCTTAAGCAGACATGTGGGTGAATTGCCGCTTGTGGGTGTATTGCCACCTGTGGGTGTATTGCCGCCTGTGAGTGTATATTGCCGCCTGTGGGTGAATTGCCGCCCCCCAGACCCCCCCTAGTGGGTGTATTGCCGCTTGTGGATGTATTGCCCACTGTGGTTGTATATTGCCGCCTGTGATTTGGGTGAATCATGGTACGAAAATGATTAGCCGAGCGAAGTAAGGCCCCCTTGTCAAAGTGCTAGTCTATTAGCTGAGCGATGTAAGTCAAAGTGCTAGTGAAATCAAATCAAAACTCACAGTAAAAAACCCGGTGGGGCGCTATGGGACTAAAATGCCGAGGGGGTAGAGTTAAGTGTCGTTTTCCAAGTATTTTTGGGGACGACCTATGGAGCTTTCATGGGGCTATACGAAATTAGACCCCCTGTCAACGTGCTAGTGAAATCAAATTTCCACCATCAATAATAATAGAACTACCTATGTGGGTGGCCGAGCAAAGCGAGTCCCCTGGCCGTTAAAATGATCGGCTGAGTGAAGTATGCCCCCCCCCCCTCCCAACCTGTCATAGTGCTAGTGAAATCAAATCAAAGTTGAAAACTCACAGGAAAAATATGGGGCTAAAATGGCGAGGGGGTAGAGTTAAGTGTCGTTTTCCAAGTATTTTTGGGGAAAGGGGAAGTATTTTTGGGGAAATTAAGGCCCCCCTGTCAAGTGCTAGTGAAATCAAATTACAAAAGCCTTCCCTTGATAATAATAGAACTACTTATGTCAGTGGCCGAGCAAAGCGAGTCCCCAGGCCGTTAAAATGATCGGCCGAGTGAAGTATCCCCCCCCCCTCCCACCCTGTCATAGTGCTAGTGAAATCAAATCAAAGTTGAAAATTCACAGGAAAAATATGGGGCTAAAATGGCGAGGGAGTAGAGTTAAGTGTCGTTTTCCAAGTATTTTCCACCCTTTGAAAAGGCCACCCTCAATAATTATTTGAAATTTAATAAAGCCCCCCACCCCCAGGAAAACACAGTAAAAGTATGGGGCTAAAATGGTGAGGGGGTAGAGTTGTTGTCGTTTTCCAAGTATTTTTGGACGTAGAATCCCCTGGCGGATAAAATGATTAGCTGAGCAAAGTAAGGCCCCCCTGTCAATAATTTGGAAAAAGAATCGATTCTGATAATAATAATAAATACTAATAATAATAATATTTATTAATAATAATACTTTCTAAATCGATTTGATTTAAATCGATTCATATTTGAGAATCGGACATCCCTCGGACGACTTTGCAGGGATGGCTGGTAGATATCGACCCCCCAAAATCCCCCCCGGAGAAGAAAAAACCCCCTCAATCTGGCGGAAAAACCCTGATTTGGCAGCACTGCAAGGGGATGACTGGGAGAGATCTCGTAGACCTCGTGAGCGCCCCTGTAAGGCTGATGTCCCACCCGCTCAGAGTGAAGAGTGAGGGCGGGGGGATAGAGGGTGTTGAGAGGATGGGAGTGAAGCCGAGCCAGAATTCACCCGACGCGAAGGGTCGGTGGCGACGGCCCAGTTTTTTCAAAACTCAACTCGCGCTCAAAATTCACTCGATTTCGAAATGAATTTGGTCGATATCAAGTATTAAAATTCGGATCTCTAGGTAGGCGTAGGACGAAACGCGAAAAAAATCCGTCTATTAACGGCGGAATAAGACGCAAAAATTAATTGAGCGAATTCGCGCGCGCCAAAAAATTCGCGCGACCCCCTTATCGGACGTAAAATTGGTCGAGGAATCCGAATCCGGTGAAAAAATAGGGGTTCCCATTTGAAATAAGAAAGTTGATGTAGATTGCGCGGATTTGAGCGAATTTTTGAGAATTCTCGACCCCCCTAGTGACTCTTAAACGGTCGCCCGAGACGATAGGAAAAATCGGCGTATTTTTACGACTTACCGTTTAGTCAGAGTAGGCGATTGACATACAGACAGACCCACAGACACACAGACTGAGAATTAGTGGTATAGACTAGATGCTCCGGCTCGCTTTGCTCGCCTACGCACCCAGCTGGGGGGCTCCGCCCCCCAGACCCCCCGTGGGCCTCGCTACGCGAGGCCGGCGCCTCGCTCCGCGAGGCCGATCGCTTAAGCAGACATGTGGGTGAATTGCCGCTTGTGGGTGTATTGCCACCTGTGGGTGTATTGCCGCCTGTGAGTGTATATTGCCGCCTGTGGGTGAATTGCCGCCCCCCAGACCCCCCCTAGTGGGTGTATTGCCGCTTGTGGATGTATTGCCCACTGTGGTTGTATATTGCCGCCTGTGATTTGGGTGAATCATGGTACGAAAATGATTAGCCGAGCGAAGTAAGGCCCCCTTGTCAAAGTGCTAGTCTATTAGCTGAGCGATGTAAGTCAAAGTGCTAGTGAAATCAAATCAAAACTCACAGTAAAAAACCCGGTGGGGCGCTATGGGACTAAAATGCCGAGGGGGTAGAGTTAAGTGTCGTTTTCCAAGTATTTTTGGGGACGACCTATGGAGCTTTCATGGGGCTATACGAAATTAGACCCCCTGTCAACGTGCTAGTGAAATCAAATTTCCACCATCAATAATAATAGAACTACCTATGTGGGTGGCCGAGCAAAGCGAGTCCCCTGGCCGTTAAAATGATCGGCTGAGTGAAGTATGCCCCCCCCCCCTCCCAACCTGTCATAGTGCTAGTGAAATCAAATCAAAGTTGAAAACTCACAGGAAAAATATGGGGCTAAAATGGCGAGGGGGTAGAGTTAAGTGTCGTTTTCCAAGTATTTTTGGGGAAAGGGGAAGTATTTTTGGGGAAATTAAGGCCCCCCTGTCAAGTGCTAGTGAAATCAAATTACAAAAGCCTTCCCTTGATAATAATAGAACTACTTATGTCAGTGGCCGAGCAAAGCGAGTCCCCAGGCCGTTAAAATGATCGGCCGAGTGAAGTATCCCCCCCCCCCTCCCACCCTGTCATAGTGCTAGTGAAATCAAATCAAAGTTGAAAATTCACAGGAAAAATATGGGGCTAAAATGGCGAGGGAGTAGAGTTAAGTGTCGTTTTCCAAGTATTTTCCACCCTTTGAAAAGGCCACCCTCAATAATTATTTGAAATTTAATAAAGCCCCCCACCCCCTGGAAAACACAGTAAAAGTATGGGGCTAAAATGGTGAGGGGGTAGAGTTGTTGTCGTTTTCCAAGTATTTTTGGACGTAGAATCCCCTGGCGGATAAAATGATTAGCTGAGCAAAGTAAGGCCCCCCTGTCAATAATTTGGAAAAAGAATCGATTCTGATAATAATAATAAATACTAATAATAATAATATTTATTAATAATAATACTTTCTAAATCGATTTGATTTAAATCGATTCATATTTGAGAATCGGACATCCCTCGGACGACTTTGCAGGGATGGCTGGTAGATATCGACCCCCCAAAATCCCCCCCGGAGAAGAAAAAACCCCCTCAATCTGGCGGAAAAACCCTGATTTGGCAGCACTGCAAGGGGATGACTGGGAGAGATCTCGTAGACCTCGTGAGCGCCCCTGTAATTTGTGTTTTGAATACAGATAATCAAGATTTATGAGAGAGGAGCTTTGCAAATATTTTGTTGTTTAGAACCCTACCTTCGTGTATTCAAAATATTGGTTTAACCTTTCAATTATTTCGTCCGATATACCAGATTCTGGTCACTGTATAGAATACAAGTTTATGTTTAAACGTTGATTATATTTTACAGTAATATTGCAGCCCTAATGTTTTTCGCATATAACAGGCTGTATAGTTGCTGCTCTTTTAGCCTAGCGGGAGAGCGTTCTCCTCTGAGCTTTGCAGGTTTATAATAGACAGGAGCAGTTTAAGGCGTGATTTGATCACCTCATAAAACTTGTACTTTGCCATTTATTACTATGATGGGAAATTTAATACTGATTAAAAATGAGTTTCAAAGCTGGAAAAAGAATGCTCGTAGTTTGCTTTTACCCTTTATCTAAACTAGCCTAATCCAGGCGTGTCCTCATCTAGTCAAGTCTAGGGTTTTAAAGGAAAAATGTACAGTAATTTTTTTTCTCACTTTTTTTTTGTCGCTGATTCCGAATTTAAGTTTTGCTTCCTCGCCTGACGTGTGCTAACTTCAAAAAACTCCAAAACTTCGAAAATTTCGGATTTATTTTTCTTCAGTTCTTAGCATTTATCTCGAAAAAGGAACGTTATGACGGAAATGAGGTCATCATTGTCTGTGAAGGGAGGGTGTTCGCGAAACCACTGCAACATCTTCAGGGCATCTCTCCTGTCTCGATTGAATGAGACAGCAGCTATTTATTGACAACTCAAGCACATCTGTTATTTCTTGAAAAACATTTTATAGCCATGCTACAATTCCATGGCATGGTAGCGGAACGGTAGATTCAAGTTTCCTTCATTTTTTCACTTGGAGCCAAAAAATGGTTATCTTCAGATCACTCTAGCGGCCGTCCTGTTAGGGATAGAAACAAATGTGATGATACATTCTTGTAGGAAATGTTGTTTACTTCAATTTTGCACATAAAGGTATTTTCGCTAAGACGTACCGTTTTCGATATAAATGCAGGAAACTGAAAAAAGTTCCACATTTTCGAGGTTTTCGGCGTTTCCTGAAGTTAGCTTAACTCTGACGAGAAGACAAACCTCAAATTCGGATTCAGCGACCTGAAAAGCTGGGAACCGTCGAGAAAAAACGTTTATACATTCTCCCTGGAGATGGCCTTTTTGAACTTGGATTAACTGGGCTACACTCACATGACATTGTGATCCTGCAGGATATGACAATAGCTGGACTAAAGTAAAACAATCTCAGGTGGCAACGCTGTTTTTACCTTTTATCAAGTCCTAATACTCTCTGTACAACGTTTCCATCGAGATGTTTCAATCGTGTAGGCTTCGAACCTCTTGAAGGGATGTGGTTTTAATCATCGGTAGAACTCTTATGCGGTTAGCTTCGTACACCGATGGTAGTTTAGTCATTCAAGTCTACACTGATTAAAGGCTTGTTTTACGTCACCTCACCCTCTCAATCTTTTCGTTCTTTATCTGCCTCCTTCAAAGGGACCTGTACAATATCCCTCTCGAGACTATCGGAGGTTACAAGGGGAGCTATTATAACGCTGAGCACTCCGAAGTCAATATGGCTACAAATGAGTAACTATATAACTCTACCTTCCCCCCTCTTGTGAACCAGGAGACGTTTTAAACGCCGCCTCCTCCGAACGATAAAGAACTTCAAGAGATCTCCTAAGTGCACTCGGGCTGCTCCGATAAACTGCTCTCAACTCTGGGAAATTATCTTCGTGGGGTCGAACTCACAAAAAAAAGGCTCTCCAACGCCTGCACGCTCTCCATACGACCCCTTTCAGTCGTGTTAATGCTCATGTTCGTTGTGTGGCTAGAAGGGGCACCTGTCAAAGAAGGTCGTTCATGTTTCAGCTCTTTGAACTTGGAAATAATAGTAGATAACTGTGCGCATGCGATGATGATCGTGGTCGTGGCGATGAGATAATGATCCTACTTTTTATTGGAAAATGTTCTTTTTATCATGTTACAAATAGTTCAAAATAATGTGGAACCATTCAGCATGATTTGCCTCAAATTACCTTCCACAACAAAGGCTCCAGAGATTCAGAACGCCTCGGTACGTTTCGCAATGAACTCGCCGAATTTACGTCAGCCTTCATCGAAAGAAGGGATTTTGTTTTTCGTTACCTCCAAAATGAAGATCGGGGTTGCATACAATGGAAAACTGGTGATTGATACCCTCAGGGCTTGGTGGGAAAATATGGCGGTAGGACCCAGAAGCGCTGCGTCGTTCGTTTTTAAAACTCCCCAGGAAGGCGGAGTCGCCCTTAGCGACGGGTAAACAATTGGCGACGAGGAAACCTTCGTTTTTTCGGTTGGGTGTAAAGGTGGGGACGAGGTAACCCTTGCGGGGAGCGGGCCTCTTTTTTTTCGAAGAAATATGGCTGAAATAAATCACTCGGGGAAACAAAATAGGGCGATCCGACTAGGCGTTCAACCTCACGTTCCCTTTTCCTTTCCCCCTCCTTCACGACTGTTTCTGAGTATACGTCACATTTATGCGGCCCGGCCTTCCGAGTCATTCCACATTCTTTGAAAATTATTTACACTGAGGTGGACGTAAAAAGATCCCCTCCACCCCACCCCGAAGGGCGAAATCTTATCGCGTAAAGGGCCATTTCCTTTTTTGTACGGGAAAAAGCGAAATGTTACAATAGTAACCGTAGGTACATGAACTGGCTGAAAATGTAGTGGAAATAATACTTGAATCGTGTTGCTCACCGCTGCACTAGTTGTAGAAAACTGCAGGTTTTGGGTGCATGCTGAAAGCAACGAGGTAGCTGCTTTTGCAGAGGTGTAGGAGGTCGGAAACTGGTCAGCCTGCTGTTGTTAAAGCCGTGTAGGTAAGACATCCAGAGCTCGAAGTGGGGAATTCCGAGGTGTGTACGATTTGGCTTGAAACGCCAAGACCCGCTGTTGTGTGGGCCTCTGGGACTCCAGTCCTCACAAGGGATTTTCGATGCAAAGTGTGGTGTAGAATTTTTCTCGACGGTTTTATGTTTTTTGGGGTGCTGAACACAAATCCGAAGCTTCCCAACAAAATTTCTGGGACGATCACCGTCAAAATCGCAAAAAAACTCGAAATTTCGGCACTTTATTTTTGTTTTTCACAGATAACTTTGAAATGGTGCGTTATAGGTGAAGATTTTCTATATAGTAAATTAAAGAGCACAAAATTCTGCGTCGAATGAGCTTCCTTAAAGTTAAAATTGACCCAGCCGTAAGGGCGCGATGGGCCGTCAACAAATGACGATTTTTCAAACTGCGAAAAATCAAGATAACTTCAAGTTTTAATAATTCAATTATTAACTACAAAGTACTGGGCTTGAGGTTTGTGTTTTCATTATGATGGTTGGCCAGTTTACATTTTGACTACTTTCGTGATGGTGACCATTTGTGTTGTTAGGTAATTTTTTTGTATTATTAAATAATACAAGATGGTTACCTACCTACCAATGGTAAAATTTTACCACTTTTCTATTGGGGACTGTTTCGGCAAACAATAACTTCGTTGCTAACAACCATGCCTGGCATAAATGAAATCTATTGCCCTCGGGACGGAGTGTTGACAAACATTCAAGCCGCTTGGATTAGTTACGGATTCCTGCCTTAAATTTAATGAGACGATGGGACGGAGTCTTATACCTCCCGAAAGATTTATGTCGATGGTCAGAATGGGACTTGTTTTCCCATGAAAGGACTCATCGATTATGCATAGGTCAATCACTGTTGTGCGAGTCAGGGTACTTTCATCAAAATACAGCGGTGATGACCCCTCCGGCCTCGAAACTTCACGCCAACAGCGAAATTCGCAGGGAGGCTTTGGGATGTTATTCATTAGGCTGACCGAGTCAGAGATTTGGTGACGAATTCCCTTGTTTGACATTGGAAATCGTTGCATTCATTCTGCTGAATCGCTGATTCTGTGGCTGTGAGGTTGTCTGCTCGTGGGAGAAAATTCAACTCTACTTTGAATCATCTTCTATTGAAGGTGAAAAGTTTTAAGGCCTTCGATTGAAAGCCTTAAAACTTTTAACTTTCAGCGCGTTTATTCTGAGCTCAATTGGGGATTGGATGTCAGAAAACCAGCAAAATTTGAATATTTCGTGTGACATTTATCCCATATAATATTAGGTCGAAACGGCTGTCATGTTACATCGTGTGGAGTGTTGGAAAACGCGATGGCAAACCTTAAATGATTGAAGGGGAAAAACAGTCGGATAAACACAGGGTCGGAACCAGGCTGATTGCTGCGAACCCGGAATCTCGTGACACGGCCCACCTCAGGTCGCAGGGCTGTTTTCATTGATCGAGTAATTTTCAGATCAATTGAGACCCACCCTCGACAAAGACTTCCCTAGCAATGGCATTATATGGCGACCGGGCGGTACTAGGCACCTGAACCCGGTACGATTTCGATTATAACCGACAAAAGGGGGAGGAAAAGGTGCTACGCCTGCACTGAAGGGGGTGCGAGAAAATATAGACCTTCTGGATTAGATAAGTGGGAGCTGTGAGGTCGACGGTGAAGGATCGTTGGCTGTCGTTACTGGAAATGCCTTGTCGTCAATGGTCACCGGTAAACAACTTGCGACCTTCTAACGAACACAAAACTAGTCCGTAGTTCCTATTTCAGATCGAATGTGTTAGGAAGATGTCAAACACGTTAAGAATAAATTACAATAATTTCATTACGAATGGGGTTCTTCGTGAGGACGGAATTTTATGTTTTACACCTCATATTCAGGCGACCTCATATAATAGCGCCCCGTCATGTCAAGCTTAAGAGGTCAAAAATCTTGACGTAAAACTCACTTTACCTTTACTTTACCTCATATTCAGGCCCATGAAAGCCCCCAAGGTGAAATTGGACCGTTCTGGGACCCCAAAAAATGGATTCTACGTACACAAATATTTCGTATACGACACCTAACTCGACCCGATACCCTTCAAAAAACCCTCCCATAGCTCCTCGTTAGCCCCAGAGAGCCCCACGGGATGGAGTGATCGAGCTGAAAACCTTGTGGGCACAGATGATATACCGTGTATTTCGCTTAATTACTCCCCCTCCTTTTTTCCTCAAAAAATATTTTTTATTGACACATAATAATTGATTATTAATTGTCACACAAGTTATCTACCGACATCAAGGAATAATAAACCCTTGTGTTAAATTTGCAGCGTTTTTTTCTTTTCATTCCGTTAGGATGATAGGAGAATGCACCTCTCGAAACGTCAGCATGTCCATCGCCTTATTTGACCGAACATCAACAACTTTCCACCCAAATTCAGATAATATATTCTTTTCATACATTTATTTATATGTTATTCATTTTATTCATTTATTTAGTTTTATTGATTCAATTGTATCAAATTAATATTTTTTGTTATTACGATAATTGTAATAACAAAAAATATGTAATTTTTTAAACCTTTAAACCATGTATACATGTACCTACCTATAGGTACATGTTTTAACCGAAGAGAATCGCCCACAATTCGTCAGTGAGACATTTATGTCGCTTTATAAAGCGATCGTTTGTTTTTTACCAGTCAGACTATTGCAATAATCGTAACTCTCTGGAGTTCGTCAATAGAGTTGTCATTCTAGAATGTCGTCTGTTAACTAGATGAGTTCCATCAAAGTTTCCAGAAGGGCCCCATTCAATAGGGACATAATGAGTTTTGAAAGCGAACCACCAAGCGGCCTAAGGGAGTATCGGGTACAGTCGTTCACTTCTATAATCTCATTGAATTAGTTTCTCTCCACGTTTGTTCTGTTCAGTGTGACGTTAGCAAAGGAAAACGGGTAGAGAGTTGCGGTGAGAACTTATTTCAGCTTAGATCAGCCTCTCCCGTCTCATCTCTCATTAAAAGTTTTAACCGGATAGAAGCTGATGCTAGTGAAAACCGCTTACTCTGACCCTCTCGCAACTCCTCCCGTAGATCACGAATGAAATCCGATTACTGGGAACAGATCAGCATCAGGGGGAGGCCGGACTTTGTCGGTAATAGACGGCTAGTTTTGAATTACAACAGTTCGCAAGCAGCATGCTGGCGAGATGTGTCCGACAATTATGCATGGGTTGCATGATGAAGTAATTTCTCTCTGCAACCACGAGAATATTCATTGTTTCGTGCCTCCTCTTATTACCGTGTGTAGACACTATTATGCTGTACTACCCCAAATTAACGCCGATAGAATCGTGTTTCCGCGAACCACATACATTGATGACCAGTTAATTATCGTCATTATCAAATTGTTTACTGCGGAAGGGGCTCCAGTCCACTTTGCTGTATAGTACTTAAAGACAAGACTAAACCCTGATTTGCGCGTGGAATGTACCAAAGCTAACGTCTCAGTCATTATTCATCCTTGCAATGGTAAAATGAACCCTTTGAAAATAAAGAGACTCCATAAACACCGCGACGTCGCCTCATAAACTACCAAAGCAAAGCTTCCCGGGGGTGAACTGTTGCAGAAGTATACTTGAGAGTAATTGCAACAGGAACACTCCCTCAGACAGGATGATCTCACTTAAACCTCTTTCGAGACTTTAGAGGTGAGATGAAACCATGGAGAGGACTCGGGGCTTATCAGGAGCAGCGAACAACGCGTGCTAATTACTACCTTCCCTTCCTAAGGATAAAACCCCTTCAACGATTTGTATTCATTTGGGTTTCTCTTACGGGCCTGAAGGCGAACTTATCAGAATTTATAGAGAAAATTAGGAGGCCCCCGCCGGCGCTGCTCTTTTGCATTCTGGCAACGATATCAGCCAGGGAAATGCTGAAGTTACTCGGAGATGTAAAAGTTGGGAAAGAATCATTCCTTTCGCGTTGTATTATCTCGGGATGATCTTCACACAACTGCCCTCGTTGGACCCAGTCAGTAATGAGTGTAAAGAATTTTATTCACGAATGGACGCATAATTTAATCCCTCCGAGTCTAGTGAGTTATTGCAATACTAACATTCACAAACGAAACTCCGTAAAACAACAAAATACTATTATGAAGTGTACAAATGGTTCATCCGAAATCCCAGGGTAGTGAGGTTGGTTATAATTGAAAATTTAATGAGTGTCCTATGCGAACATACCGTTGTTCCCATGAAGAGCCTCCTGATAGTAATCAATATCATTTAATCCTGTATGGTTTTCCAATAATTATCATTTGAAGTCATGCATAACTATAATTAGGGCTCGGATTGGTATGCTCGATAAAATCAAGATATATGCTCGAAAAACACAATTAAAATCTACAGATAGGAAAGTGAGACGAAAAAATCTACAACTTATGGGGCTGTAAATGATGTTTTTGAAGGACTTGGGTCCGAACGTAAAATCACGTGTCATTTTCGAAGTAATTTTGGAAGTCGACTCAATTTATTATGGGGCTCAAACCCATCCAGTACACCAGGGGCTCTGTGGAGCTGAAAAAAAGCAGCATGAGGGGTTTTTAAAGTATTTGGCCATGGGGTCGAGTGGAGTACCTATCGTTTTCTAAGTATGTTTAGAAGTAGAGTCCATAATATGTGGATAATAGAAAACATATTATGGGGCGGTCGCAGACCACGGAACCCACCGTGGATGTGTGTTTGAAGACTTTGATTCGTTATTCTCATTCAATAGGGCGTCCTGGTAACTACCTTATTAATTTGCGTCACATATGAGCGACGTTTATAGCTCACGATATGACTTCGAAATTCTTTTCCACCTTGTTCGTCAACGATTTGTTCTTCTACTCTGTAAAAACGCCAAAGAATAAACCCTTCTTCGATGCGTATGGATAGGAACACAGTTTCTATCCTATCGAGCACAACTCAATTAATTTCAAAGCCTTTCCGACGCTGACGGTTAACTTTACAATTTTTTTTCCGCAGCAAAGATCCCCACCATTGATCGCTAATCTATATGCAAAATAACCCTTCGGAAAAAAGCGTTTTGATCTGCAAGTTTATTCTTTTTTCCTTTTTACGAGGATCCCTCACGTTTTAAAAGCAGTTGTAAAACTTGTTGTAGAATGAAATCATAAAGATCGGGACGAGCTCATTGCCGATCATCTCATTTTATTGCTTTTCCGTGATCCGTTTTGATTCAATCGATTCGACAGCTGCCCGGCCTAACTTCCATAATTTCCCCGAGTCCGAAACTGTGAAACGTGACTACCATAATCGTCGCTTTTAACCGTGATAATAGTCCACCCTCAAAAGAGCTCTCGTTATTTCGCTCGCTTAACTTTTTTCCCATAGCTTCGGTCATTAGCTGGGCCGGTGTAGTCGTAGTTAGCGACTACTTTGAAGGCGGTTTTTTGTTTCGTTTTAATTCTATCCGGGGGTTTACACCTTCGGGTGTTTTAATTAGAGTTGATTAAAACGGTTTCAATTTACGAATTAAACTGAAAAGCTCCTGTTGATTGAAAATGTGCTCATCTGACGAGCTTAGAGGGTTTGTGGTATAACGTAAGCTCGTGCTCCGTTGCTGCGAAATTAAATGAATTTCCATGTGACATATTCAGATTAACGTTCATTTGCATGAAGGGCCTGGGGATGTGAGCCTTTTTTTTTCTCAAGTTCTTCATAAGCTTGAAAGTGTTGAATTGATGCATTAGTATGGTGCTAGTAGTGCGCTGTGTGCATGTTATGCACTATTAGTGCATTCAAACACCTCCCGCATGAGCTATTAGCTCATTCTCATTCAAACACCTCCCTTTGATCTGGCATAACTTTTGTACGTTCCTCACCGTGCTCGCTATTCTGAAGCTACAAGACGAATTCACTCCATAAGAAAATCATGGGGTTGACGAGGGGTGTGGAGGGGGGGGGGGGGCGTCGCATTCCCACAGACAGTTAAAACAAGGCACGTATCTTCGACACCTCCCCAACGACAAAGCGAACCGAGAAAAAAAAATTCCCGGATACATCATTCAGTTTTTCGTGGAACTCCTTGTCGCTTTAGTCACCTCGAGGACCCCGACAATCACATAAAAGTCGCGCCTTCACGAGAGACCACCAGGCGAGGGGATAGTAAAGACTACCCTGCACGGTAGGTGGTTGGAACCTGACAAGCCCGGGATAGGGCGGCCGACCACTAATATATCACTCTTTGAGACCTCCAAGTAGGCACACCCGAAGGCTCACTAAATAGGACCCGTAACCAACTCCCGTGACGTCATTACGGTCAACAAAACATCAACCTCAAAAGCCCAAGTTTATGCAGCAACGCTAATACTACTTGAAGCTCGCCATGGTAATTAAGGTTTTCGTTCTCGACTGGTTTGGTCACGCTTGGTGGTGGGGATGTCGAGGCTGGTCACTGTCTTAGTAGGCCAACGTTTCGATATGACATATCACATTGTGACCATCATCTTCAGGACTGTAAATACATCATTTCCCAATAGCTGTTCAGATATTGATCATGTATGACCCCCTCGTTATACCAATATGAAGAGTACAGGGGAAAAGGGGGGTAACTCGCTTTTTTGACGAAATACGACTGATGATGAGTTTCCATAGGTTTTTCGATGGCCAACACGATGAGCACCTTAAAACAGGGGAAAAACGAGACTAAAGGGCCGAAAACCGCCGCTGAAAAATTATGTACAGGGGAAAAAGGGGACTAAGCGAGCGGTACTGGGGAAGAAGGGGATAACTTGACTGCCTCTCTCCGCTCCCGTGCGCATCTTCTCCCTCCACCCAGCGTTTCTGTGTTTCACAGCGAGCTTTCCCAACTAGTTTTGTTGTTGTTTCCATATTCGCGCTGTTACTCTTCCGTTTTTAATCAGTGAACCTTATTATTGGTGTGAAAATGAAAGAAAATTCCACATCCGAGGATGAAGAGGCTTCTACCAGCAGTACCAGGGGCACCAGAAAAAGGAAAGTCACAGACTCAAAACGCTCCAACGAAAAATAAAAACCGAGAACCAAAGAAAAAATCTCGAAACCTCCGCAGCTTCGTTAAAACGAATTTCAATTCCCAGATAGGGCACTCAAAAAAGGTGGCCAATTTCCAAGGAAAGGTACGAAGACCTGCAGCACTTGGTGCAATTTTGCAGTGAAAAAGGTAAAAAGTACTTTAATAAGATACCTAAAACAAAAATAATTTTGTTAAAAAAAAATTCTCTAATAATAATTAATTGAACATTGCTCATTAACTGTAACCTGTTTGTAAGCTGTAACTTGTATGTAGCCAGTTTACTTTACTGACCCTGTTTACTTTACTGAACCTGTTTACTTTACATTTGACTTTTTTCTGTAAATAAACTCGTTTTGATGGAAAAAATATGATTTTGTGTCCTTATGCAGTTTTTAGGGACAGGTAGACCCTCGTGTTGAGACCCGCAACGCACGGAGTTACCCCCCTTTTCCGCTGTACGATAGGACCTTTGGACGATTAGCATCGTATTTCGACCCTATAACCCATGGATTTAGGGATTATTAAAATTGTATCGCATTCTACACTACGCAAGGCACATTTTGGTGTCCTTAATTTAAAAAAAAAGATGCTTACGTAAGGTGCAATTGCGTTTTTGACAAAGAAAATGGTTTTCTGAAAATTTAGAAGTGAGTGAGTTACCCCCCTTTTCCCCTGTGCTCTTCATATGGTCCTGTATACAGGCTACAGATTTACACAATAGGAAAACCATGCAGTAAAAATCAAGTGAAAACAGACCACTTGTCTAGCTCTCCACTCTAGTCTATCTCTCCGCACTTATATAATATATAATATATATTATATATATGTAGATATATTATATCTCTTGACTTGCTCATGTCTAGCTCTCCACACTCGTCTCGGCCTTCACTAATTCTCACTTGTAACGGAAAAAAGACTGAATCAGGTTAAAAAAATTGGAAGGTACCTAACTGTCATCCTGCAGTTTAATAATGGCATGGCAAAGTCTGCCAGGCAGACACTCTACCAACAGTCATTTTATAGACTAAACACATTTTACATAGTACATATAATATATGTACTATGTACTATATTATTTTCTAGACATTTTATAGACTAAACACATTTTACATAGTACATATTATGTACTATGTAAAATGTGTTTAGTCTGATATATCACAAAGAATAAGAAAACTCTAGCACATATTATGTGCTAGAATTTTCCAACGATATGAGCTGGAAAAAATCAGATCATCTGTGAGCTGTTTCTTGAAGAAACTTCCATTTTGCAGGGTGTTAAGCCAGAATATTTTGTCAGAAACTTTTTTGAAATTAAAAAATCTAACAATTTTCAAAAAATTCTAAGTATAAAATTCTTTTTAAAAAATCACAAATTTTACAATTCTTCTCAAAAATTTTGAATCCTCGAGCAAAAATTGTGGAAAAAATCTAAATTTCTGACTAAGAAATTTCTTACGAACACGCCTGAACAGCTGGTGGATTTTTGGGCCTTGTTGTCCTTATTTTGTTGATGCTCTTGATGAAACTGTTCGTGAACTGTTCTGTGCATTCGTCTGTCCCACCGAAAAGAAACTCACCCAAACCCTTACCCATGGTTGTTTTCACTTGTTTCATTTTTACTACCTATTACTTTTCACTTCCTTATTTAGATAAACTTACTTTTTAGGATTTTTCCTATAATAATATATTACCCACTGTTTTTCTAGGCCTGATGATGGTTTACGAATACGTCGAAACATTCGCCTACATAGGCCACTTTCTGACCGTACCTCGAAGTCCCCGACCACCGGCTTCCGTGGATCATCCTCTCCTGAAAACCCCGAATTAGTCCTGGTGGCGTGCCTGCTGGGTGGGTGGGAGTTGGATGTGTCAGAGAAGGCGATGAGTGTCGTGTTCTGTCATCATGATTTCTTGGAATGTGGCGGCTCCAGATTCTATTTAGGCGTCACGTCTAACGCTTACCCCCGACTTGGAAATGTCAAAGCGTTTCAACCCCCAGCTAGACGTTTAAGGCTTGTGAAATCCGATCGCGCTTTCAACCCAACGAATTTCCAAGTATCATTATGGTTGCTTTTACGACTACACTGTCTTCTAATTTTATTTGACGTTTTAATGTTGTACAACTTTTGTCAGAACTAATAATACAGAACGACGCATTTTTCACTCGAGAGTTTCTTATCCTTATGAGTTGGACAAAAATTTAGGAATTCGAAAAACCTGCTACTAGTAGGGTTTACTACTGCAGTGTTTGGATATATAAGGGACCCCCGTAAATAGGTTCTCAGTCCAAAACTACCTGACGACGACACCCATACGACCTTGTCATAATGGGGGTTTAGTGGGGTGTCGTTTTCCAAGTATTTTCAGATGTAACATCCGTTAAATGGATAAATCATACATTTTACGAGTGTCACAAACCCACCCAACTACACCGAGGATCTAAGGCTACAAACGGAGCTTTTGAAGAACTTTCGCTAAACGGTCGAACAAGGTGTCGTTTTCGTAGGTAGTCATTTTGGACCTAGAAACTATTTTTGGGGTCTCTCATGTTAGGCTCTTCAACTAAAAAGGTTTTTCTTTAAATTTTAAAATTTTTTAGATGATTTTTTGTTGTTGATTCAATTTTTCGCACCATTTATGCAAAAGAATAATAATCCCTCGTGTAAAGTTTGTAGGGTTTTTGTATTTTATACGAATTTGATTAGCTCTTAGTTGTGTTGGGAGTCTCATGCGTGCTTGTTGGTTTGAATATTTCATATCGGAATGCTGATTGTATTGGATATCGATTCAGGGCCGTATTCCTCGTACGGGGTTTTCTTTTTTCGCCAGGCTCTTCCGCGTTCCTGTACAGTGTTCACTATAAAAGCAAAAGTACACATCAATTACGTTCGAATTGTAAATAACAACAGTTATTATTACACGTGGTGAAGTGAAGAAGTGAATAGTTGTGTGGGAGTGAGAGTTATAGTTTGAAATGAAGGGGAAGGATCGTGTTTCACGCAAGGATCCCATCGCCACCATAAAATCCCGATTCTGTTCAATACAAATTGAAACTCAGTCGGAGCAACCTTGTGTCGTTTTCCAAGATTATGGCCGCTTATAGTTAATCCGAAAAAAACCGGTGGCAGTGTTGAACAGCTTAACGGTCAATGAAACCGCAATTGTTCCAGCCAAGAAAACCTTTCGAAACTTGAAGCAGTGAGACTGAAGTCTCGTCGTCGTCGGCATCAAAATGACCTCGAGTGAAAATAAGCTATTTTCAATTTCAACTTCCAAGGCAGGTTGACAGAACAATTGAAAAGTTTTCCCTCTGTCGGTCGTTTCCTTGGGAGGGAAGACGGTTTAACGGTAACGCGGCTGCCGAACCTCTTTCAAGGGCTTTACGGTCTCATCCGATTTTCGTTAGAAACAATGCGACGGTGACCTGGTTCCCCTCTTCTTCACGAGCCGAAAAAGCGTCATTTGTATCGGGGAGACGTTCGAGTGTTGTGGCCTGGCAAGTCGCCGAGGTTCGAGAAATACCAATTCATCGCTTTCACGGTCACATCTGGAATTGGTGACGGAAGACTTTTATACACCAGGACCACCTCATTGAGATCACCTTGGGTGGTTTTGATGTCAATACGGGTTGAGGCTTGCAGTATTTACATCCCAAATGGCAGCGTGCAAATTTTACGAATTCGACCCGATTCGGTTGTCTTCTGAATATCTACAGTGGTCCTAGATCAGTTATTTGAGTGTTGAATGGTTGGCGGAGCTCCGAAGGCGCAAACTCCATGTTCACATGTGTTTTGGAGGAAGGCACAGGGAGCACCGGAATACATGCTCAAAGCGTCAAGATGGCATCCAGGATTTGCATCACTGGCGTTGGTGGCGGGAAGCTGGTCTTCCCTGATGGGGGACTGGCAGATTGTTCCTGCTATGTGGGCACAGCCAGAGCATTCGCCCAGGCCACGCAGGGGGCGGCCGCGCTAATAAGGTGGCCCAATTCCCCCCGCTCTATGGGCATTGGAGCCCCTGAGGCAAATGCTGGCGGCCCTGGACCTGACTAAATAGGCCCAGGGTGGAGATCCGCCTTCTGGGGGACCTGGTCGTGGCCATGGGCCGGCATACCGGTGTCCAGTATTTCCCTCTGCATTGTTAAATGGTACAGGCTTCACATATACAAAGATATTCTATTCTTCTGATATTTCCTAATCGCCAGCGATTCGCCACAAACTGATCAGCTCGAGCTTTCTGGTCCTGATGAAGGCGTAAACAGCCCGAAAGCTCCGTTTCGAGAACGAAGTTTACGCAAAATGCATCAAACATCTTTAGTCGATACGACATTTACATTGGCTGACTATTCCTATTTCGTAGCTATTCATATATGCTCTGAGCCGTTGAGTGTTTATACACTCAATACGGTTTTCAGCGAGCCCATTGACATTTTCAATGGCCACCTCGTGACAATCAATCAATGGTAATGATCGTGCTTGGGAACCAACGTGTTTGCAACGACTAACGATTCACAAACACGCTAGCCCTAGCCAAATAGACTTAATGATGTTATTAATGAGTATACCATATATTTCCTTGAAACATTATATGACATATTGTGTTCGTCGCATTACTTGAATAAATTACACCTGTCATCCTAAAAACCAACAAAGAATAAATATGAATGAATTTCATGTAGAGCACTTTCCATGTTATCTATTGCGCAATCGTTCATTACACTAAGTGAAATGGGTACCTATCTGAAAGTGACTGTGAAACCAAGAATGCGGAAGAAGGGTTTAGTTGGTGTAACCGAGCGAGGAATGAAATTATGAATTCGCGATGCGGTATCGCTTTACATGATTTTACATTAAATTAATGGAGGGAAATCAAGAAGCGGCAGTAAAATCAAATGTTTCCAAGAAACAGCCAGAATGTTAATGTTATACGCGTTGGCTGGTTTAGGAATAATTATTATTGTTTAATTTGTAACACCGTACATTGGTGCTGTAAAACTGATAAAACAGTTGTAAATCAGGCTTATCACTAAAGCCGTTTTCCTATAAATTTTGTGATATTACTGCGTAGGTATTTTAATATAGCCTTGTGTCTTTCCAATTCCACGTCCCAACTCTGTTCCCTCGTCTCTAATTGCAGTCAAAGAGAAAAAATTCGGTTCTCCACGCCCTACCAACTCCCTCTACATCCTTTGAAGTACACATGGCGATTACAGGGATTTGAAAATTCCGCTATTCAGGACGTTTCTCGCACGCAGATTTTTTCGAGGAAATTCTCACTCTCTCTCTCTCGCCTGGGTCCCCTTTGACAGTTTAAAGCGTAGGTTCATTTTCCTCCAAACCCAAACGCAAAACCACGCTTGTTCGTTTTCCCCTTGTAGATCTCAAACGCGAATGTACGATGATATTCCAACGAGTAACGTCGCTGACGATTATACGTTTCAATTGGTAACTAACTGTTTGTATAACTAACGAATAAACAAACAAAAAACAAGCCCGTTGGGCTCCTTGAGAGGGTCGGAATTCATCATTTCTAACAACATATTCGGATTCGGCACTTTTTAAAACCCCTAAAAATTTTTAGTTCGCATAATTACATTCAGAACTGTTTCAGAAATGTTGAAGATTTTGAAATGAAAACAGAGGGTACGTGACATCACACCTCACCTCGCTAGGCATCGAGCAGTTGGGCACTGAGCCGCCAGAGCGCTGAATAATAAATCTGAACGGAATCGGAATAAAAACACTCCGCCTGGCTTGGGACGAATTGCGACACATAATTTTCGGGGTTCCGTAGGTCCAACCCAAGAAGGGTCGGATTAGGCTTCGAACTCGAAGTCGTCATTAGCACGGTCGTAAAAATGAGCGATCCGTCTACCTGCGATGATCCTTTGAGACACTCTGTGAGCAAGGCCCACTACACGAAGCAAAGCTGTATTATGAGTAGGCCTATATGGGTGAAAACAAGACTACTATAGTGACCTCGTTTTCACCCAAGCTATAGCGATTCTTCCTCTAACATAATATAAAGGTTATTAGTAACAAGGAGCTATGTTATTAGTAAAGGGGCTTTTAAAGGGTCAAAAATAGGCTTTTTCGAGGATTTTTGGTGTCTTTTACAAGGTATAATATCTGCGAGTTTGCAAGGGATTTAGCCTTCAATTTGAGGTGCTTTTGTGCTAAAATCTGTGGTCGAGCTTTAATTTATTTGTAAAATGGTTTTACCAATAAATTAAAGCTCGACGTTAATAAGTATCACACTCATTTGGGTAAAACGTCATGAAATGAGCACATTTTATTAATAAGCGTTGTGAAACTGGGAAAGAAAAGTCTTAATAGTCAAGCAATCGTTGTATATCACGTACCTAAATATTACATATTCTAAATTTACAGAAGGTACGTATCCTTGGATTTTACAAATTAGCTATTTTACAATAATTGTAAAGTGTGTGTAGTTTATAATAATTATTATTAGAAAAGTTGATCTACCCTAGAGAAATACCTATTAATAAAAATTACTTTTAAATGATAGAAGTAGGTCGTTAAGAACAACAAGAGCAAATCTGTACAGGAAATTTATATAGGTGAATATCGGACTGTCTCCACTGACCTGAACATACTACGGAATGAAAAATTATTTTGTGACGTGGCTGTAAAAATGGGATGCTGATGAGAGAAATTTCAGTAATTGGGATTCGTCTGGATTGGCATTTGTGCGGTAGGAGTTTATCGGGGAATGTAATTTTTCGGATCGTTGTGGGATCCCCAAAAACGGATTCTACGTCCAACAATACTTCAAAAACGACACCCAAATCGACCCCATAGCCGAAAACCTTCGAAAACCCCTCTTGACATCTTGAAACGTATAACATCACATTAAATTTTAGAGGCCGATCAGAATTGTTGACCTCCGTCGCGATTATATCGTGTACTATTCCAAGAATAATAAACCAAAATAGTGAGTTAGGTTCGACATTTCAAGATCCTTTTCTGATAAACTTTTTTCCACAACTTCAGACATGGTGGCTACAACGATTTTTCTGAGACACTTCGAAAATTTCTTTAGCAAATGAAATTACCAAACTCATGTTTACTGTTAATTTCAGGACAGATGCCCCACTCCTTAGTAAATGTTACTCTGACTTACTCCATAAAGGGAGGTTGCTGACAATGTCATGATAACCCTTCATTACCTGCATTGTCCGTTGGGGAAATCTCCAAAATCGGCTCCTTTGAAGCCGTTCGCCACGTTCACAAAGCTCCCGACCGCCGACTGTTGTCAGTTCCTTCCGTATAAAAGTATTCCCATAGTCAGTAATTTATTTTGTATCATTGAATGATTTTTACCTTGCTCGCTACATGATAGGTTTTGGACCGACCGCAAAATGCACAAACCGCGGTACAATATTCGGCCTTGGTGCAGGCATTGCTGTCCAATTAGCAGATTGAACAGAAAAACACTGCACATTTTACACAAGGGTTTATTATTCTTTGATAATGACGTATATTATACGTTACTTGTACAGAAATCTATTTCTTTGTCAATGAATCAAAATCAAAAAAAATTTTTGTATTTTTTTAAAATGTTTTTTACTTGAAAAATATTTGACCTCCTGGGGTCCATCAAAAATCTCATTTGTAGCCCCATGAAAGCTCTATAGATCACAACAGTGAAATCGGATCGTTCCGGGACCCCAAAAAATGGATTCTACGTCCAAAAATACTTCGAAAACGACTCGTAATATGATCCCATAGCTAAAAGCCTTAAAAAAAAAAACCCTCCCGTAGCCCCATTTTAGCCCGATAGCGCCCCACGGGTTTGGGCGATCGGGCTGAAAACCTTGCGGGCACAACTAGATGGTAAACCGAGTATTTTGTCAAAATTTCAGATTTAAAAAAATTCCTACTGCCCAAAACGGCGGACGGACATTTCGGATTTAGAATGTAGACCTCTTGAGACGGATAATGTCACATTTTGAGGCCGATCGGAGTCGTCGACCTCCGTCGCGAAAACATAGGTGTATTATTCCAAGAATAATAAACCAAAATGTACCAAGTCGATCAAGGCAATTTCACAACATTTGCTTTCAGTGTGACTTAAGCAGTCACCACTGTACAAACTAGTGATAATTATTTATTCTTCTTGTTCTAGTTAGATAAATACACATCTGCCTTTTTGACATCAAAGTTTCCACTTTGTTTGATTTCTGAATTCCCGGGTCTTATTATAATAACTCCACACCCCCTCCTCACCAGTTATTATTTTGGAGCCATCTATATAGCTCGTTTTACTTTAATAATTACAATTATTGTAATAAAGTAATTAGCGACAATATTATTTTAACCATAGAATTCAACTTGAGTTTGACCATTTTTTAAAATGAATTACATCAATTATTGAATTTTTCCTGACTGTATAAAACCTATCGTACAACGAAGATCAAGGTAATCGGCACTGTACATAAATGTTGTGCAATGCGCGGTTTGAACAGAAAATGTTGTACCATATCAGAAATTTCTGGCTCGGATCGAATAAACGGTTCTCCGCGCTTTGTACGAACATGCGTTATACAATAATATTGTATACAATATATTATAATACAATATATACAATGTATACAATATATTACATTGTAGGTATACCTAATAATTATTGTATTAGGTATACCTAATAATTATTGTTACGTACCAAGAAGCCGATAAAAATTGTTGACCACCGTCGCGAATACATCGGTGTATCACTCCAAGAATAATAATAAAAGAAACCAAAAATTTGTAATTCATTAGCGCTGAACTCACATATAAGTAATTAAATTTTGGTGATGACCTGTAAGTCAGAGTTTAATTTTACTGCGATTCAGTATCTCTCAATCCTGAACCCCGGGCAGCCGGCCTTCTCACTTGAATTTGGGTAGCCAGTGAGTATTGACCATTTGAGGAGGTTCTGGCAGAGGTCATAAACAGCTCGCCTTCATCAAATCGGATTACCCCGTTGGCAGCGAAGGGTCTTCGAGACTGCCCAGGTAGAAGGCCAGGTATAAGTCCAGGTATGGCCAGAAATCGTGTGTCGCAATTCGTCTTTTACCCTCCGCCTGGGTCGATTTTCGAATAACCTTCTTTGACGATAACCTCGACGCTCGATTTTTGAATGACCTTCGCGGATGACTACCCCGATTCTCGATTTTCGGGGTCGTCTTTTCGCCTAGCAATGTTGGGGGAGAGAGATCTCTCGGCCATTCAAAAGATGACGAAGCAGCCCACTCATGTACCCCCTTCAGACTTCGGAATTCAAATATTATGTTTTCCCTGAGGCCCTATAAATAATAGAGGCGGGTCTTCTGCAATGTCGTCCCATTTCCATAATTTTTGAATTACGACCTTTCCAGGATTTTTATTTTATTTTTTTCTAATCATTCATGGAGCTCAATGTGAGACAAGCTGCAGCGTATACAACTCTACGATGCTCTTCGGTCAAGTATTGCAGACCGTTCTGGCGTCGGTCAAACGCAATCGTGCGTATGAGTGGGCGACGCTGGCGTCGCATTCTCTTGTACAAACGGGCGGGAACGCTCAAAGGGCGCCCTTTCCCCCTACTACGGTTTCGACGGTTCTGCAGGACCCTCTCGCATTCCCCAGCCCTAAACTACCGCTGAACGAGTTACAATATTCATTTTTTATTCAACAAGCCGAGTGCCAAGTTGAAATCGATCGCGCCGATCAGGAATGAGAGTCCTCGTTCCGAACTTTAGAAGGGCAATTTACAGTCGTGTTTTTGAAGTCCGGAACGGGACTTTTACGTTGGGATTTGGAGGAGTTCCGTTGAAAGTGTCGGAGAAGCCGAGTCAACACCTGACATGTAAATTCGTTCATCGGAGCGTGGCGTTTTACAGACAGCGAGGCGACGGACGTTGCCCTGCCCACCGAATCACCCTCGAAGCTATTGTTGTGTTGTTAAAGTTCGGTAGGTCGGCTAACACCATCACAAAACGCGCCTCCTACCGGTCAAACCCCTTCAACAAGCGACGAATTTCCTTTCTGCCTCACTTTTTCGGATTGCTTCGCGGGCTCAGGTTAGAGAGAATGGAACGCCTAGTTTTATGCGTCACGGATCATTTAACAAGGCTCGTTCCTCTCGTCCCCCGCCGTTTTACTACAAGCATTTTCTCGACTCGGTTTAGGTTAAGCCGCGATCAACTGGAGGATTGCCAAGTTGAAAAGACACGATGCAATGGCAGGTGTCAGGGAGAGCAATTTCAACGCTTTCGTTGGAGTGCCCATTTGTCGAACTGGACAAGAAAATGGGGCATCGTTTTTGAATAGCTGCAGGTAAATCACCGATTTCCCAATTGACGCTTGCTTAATGAGATATAAACATTCCCCTTCACTATAAAAATGTCTCACTCGAGGGAAAAAGCAAATAAACCTTCCAAATTATAGATACTTGAATTTACCCAAGTACAAGGTTGAAACTGTTACCTCAACATCGATCGTTGTGACAGTTGGAATTCTTCGGTGTCGTTTAGGGGGTGAAATATTACGCGCTAAAACGTTCTCCCTCCCAAATTTTCCGCGACCATATATATTTCACCGGCCTAATGCGCCCAAGAGTACCTTCCTACTAATATACGAGCTCAAATTCTGAGGGTTGTAAACGACAACGTGCTCGGGGGTTGGGGGCCGGATGGTTAGAGTAATACGCGGCCATTAGCACTTATTAGGCAGTTTGGAGGAAGCCGTGTGTCTTGGGATGCGGAAAACGTTTTCAACTACGAATAACTCGAAATTGTGCGATAGAGTGGATTTTCATTTTGAGAAAATTCTGTAGTGGGATTCCCATGTTGAGATCCGTAGTTACGAACAATGTGATGAGCATCTCACGAGCCCTCATCGTATGAGGTTGATTCTTAAATTACTGTTAACTGGAACGTTACCAGCTTTCCATGGAGGGGTTACAAAGAAACAAAGAGATTTTTAGAAGTTTTGATTAATGAATTGTATTAATTATTAATACAAACGTAAATCCTAACCTTTATAATTAACAATAATAACAATAATTATTATTATTGTTGGTGGCTTATTCTGCAGTTATATCAAGTGTAACATCCATGCCGATGGTGTAACCCTCCATAGACTCTAAATTTTCAAATTAAATGAAAAACTCGTAAATTGTAAATTTTGATTTTTTTTTTTTTTTTTTTTTATCTTAGGAAGGTCTTTGGAACATGCAGGAATTTTTTCCAAGTTTTTCGAAGAAGTGGAATTTTTACTTCTTTTTTTTTTTTTTTCAAGTTGAAAATTGACAGTTATTTGGGTATCAACCATGAAAGAAGTCTTGTTATGGTATAACGATCGCCTTGTCGATAGTGAGCTAGAAGATGTTCCGTGAGGTGGAAATGGATTTTCCTCCATGATCAGCTCCGATCCAGCTATTCAACTCCCGACAAGGATTCAGTAAGTTGATATCTCTGACACGGCCCGAAGGGATATCAAACGGGGCCGCAGTGGCATGAACAGCAACAAGAAGGGGCATCAGACGAGGGTGATGTTTCTTGTCAGAAATATGATTGATAATTCTGATTTAATCCTCTAGCTTTGAGTTGGTCTCCCTTGTGGCATTTTCCACTTCAATAGCCCTTTCGACGGTGAATTGCCGAGGTTTGAGGTTCGATCGATGGGCGCGAAGGTTTGACAAAACCGTACTGCCTTCCCCAGAAACCTCCTTAATTAGGGCAAAGCCTGGCGGGAAAGGCATTGAATTTGACGGAGTCAGGGGATTAATCTGGTCCTGAGAAGTTATCATGAAA
Source organism: Pilophorus perplexus (assembly GCA_955831195.1). Taxonomy (NCBI): domain Eukaryota; kingdom Metazoa; phylum Arthropoda; class Insecta; order Hemiptera; family Miridae; genus Pilophorus; species Pilophorus perplexus. The sequence goes on along the minus strand of OY037013.1, from coordinate 6,900,468 downwards.
GCCGTATTTACATCAAAGAGCCACCATGCACACCATTACGTAGGGCGGGCGAGTGGTTTTCCGTGTTAGTTACTTGAAGCTGCATTGTCTTGAAGCCACGGGATTCGTCCCGTAGAAGATCAAGGAATTTTCCCCCGCAATTATCGAAAAGTTTTAAGGATACTGTGAAAACTTGGCACCCCGTCACGCCGGGCCAATTAGGTAAAAAATCTTGACGTTATCACGTCAACAAGACACTTAGTGACGAATTAAAAAACGCTGCAAATTTTACACATGGGGTTATTATTCTTTGATATGGATTACTTGGGCTTAAATTTAATTCTGTCAATGAAAAAAAAAAAAAAAAAAAAAAATTGGAAAAATGTAATAAATTTCAAATGTAATAAATTAAATTAATTTCCTATTTATTTTCAATTTTTTTTACAGTTTTTTTTTTTCTTCAAATTTTTTTTTTTTTCACGAAAAATATTTGACCTGGGATCTTTCAAAAACTCCATTTGTAGCCCCATGAAAGCCCTATAGATCGCCACAGTGGAATCGGATCGTTCCGGGACTCCCAAAAATGAATTCTACGTCCAAAAATACTTTGAAAACGACACCTAACTCGATCCCATAGCCAAAACCCTTCGCGTAACGGGTTTGGGCGATCGGGCGGACACAACTAGATGGTAAACCGAGTATTTTGTCAAAATTTCAGATTTAAAAAAAATTCCTAATGCCCAAAACGGCTCGGAAGGCGGACGGACATTTCGGTTTTGGAATCTAGACCTCTTGAAACGGATAATGTCAATTTTGAGGCCGATCATAGTCGTCGACCTCCGTCGCGATTACATAGGTGTATTATTTCACGAATAATAAACCAAAAGGTCTTGTTTCCCCTGAGGGATAATGAACATATAATGCGTATTAAACCCTTAAAAGCCTTCTTATTCATATTTTTTATCTTTTTGTTCACAGGTGAGGTGCATGGATTAAATCAAGACAAGAAACTCGCTAATGTGTAAGATGAAAGTTAACGATGTTAACTAATTGAAACTTAAATTAAGGTCTAATCTCTGGTACAGCTTCCTCTCTTTCAACTGCCTAACGTTTTCTGGTACGATGTGGGATATTACCACCCGGTTGTTTGACATGCATGATTAAGACGTATTGGCTAGAATGTGGGAAACCTATGGAGCAGTCTGTTGACCCTTTGTCTGGTCCCACGAGAGTGAGCCCGGACTTGGGGAATCCGGAGTCCTCTAGGATTTCACCGCCATCAGTACCGTCAATTGATTGCAAATCCGTTGGGGAGACGGTTTATTCTATCTGGACAGCTCCAGTGAAGGTACACTGCTCGCCCTCACTCGCCCTTCAGTGCTTGTGCGCCAGACTCAGGGGTAGTCCGTGGCACATGATGGGCTCTGGGACAGCTAACTTGGCCTGTACCATTTCTCCTCTCAGTATGCACCTTCGGAACTTCGCCCAACACTATCAAATTCAGGAACACCCCCACACCTTGGAACTCATTTCTGTATCAAAGAAATAACAGTGCCAATAAACTTATCATTATTGTTGAGTATTTAAACCATTTTAACTGACATGAAGGAATCCTTTCCGCTGTGATGACAACTATTTCTGCAGTGGCAGTTGGCAAATCTGCTTTTGACATCCTTATTCATGTTTCCCGGCTTCAATGTGAGACGTTTTCTCTGTCAACCGTGTCTATCTATCAGGATGAGCCGATACAGGTCAGGACCCAGACAGCCCGACTCGCATCAACGCTATCAATCACTCCAGCTGACCCATCGACATCCTTCGCGATTAAATCGCGTACCCGTCCAAAATGAACCCTTCCCAGCACCAAATCGAACCCGTTTGGGCGAAAATAGTGCGATACGGTCCCAATAGAACCTCGCCTCCCCTCCGTCCAGGTCATCTTCGCAACTTGCGTTTTCATGGCTTCCGAAACGTCATCGATCTCCGCGCCCTCTGAGGGGAAACTGCCGCCCTGCAGGAATCCGTCATAGGTTGAATGTTGCGTGCCTCCGACAGTCATTCGTTATTTTGGGGAGCAACACACGTAGAAACTCCCTTTCCATTTCCCTGGTACATGTAATATATCACCCCCTCCCTCTCACGCTATTATGTGAGGAAAATCGGGGCCATGGAAATCCATTCAGCGCCATAATAATGAACACGAACATATATCTATCATATAATCGTGCCGTTTCAGGGAGGAACGGCCTTTCAGATCAGGGTGAACGTTATGAATCTTGATCCTGGCGGGGCCTGGAATCCGTATAATATCTGCCATGAGCCGAATAAAAAAAAAAAAAAAAAAAAAAAAAAAAAAAAATCCAATAAATTCATCAGGATGCTCTCAGGTGTATTGCTAAAACTTTTAATGCTCAATTATTTCTGAACAGCGGACATCAGGGATGAACGTCATAAACTATTAGCACGTCGTAGGCAGAGGCCGTGTGAGCGGCCGGTCGTATAGAGCCACCTCTGACATTTTGCCAACTTTCACTTCACCTCGAGCAACCAGAAGAAGATGATGCAGGGAGGGTGTAGAGGATCTTCCTACAGCTTCACAAGAGGGCAAGTTGCGTCACCCAAAGACGAGCCCCGAGGCCTAATGTCATACCCGACGACCTTTTGCCCACTTCCCACCCGCCTGCCCATCAGCCTGGTTTGACTCGTCCCACTTGGGGTCTTCCTATTCCATATCCAGCCTCTCAGCGGAAGATTAGCATCGTGTCTGCGTCTCCCCTTTGCCCGACCACTTTGACGCGGCGAGGAAATACCCATAGACGCGAAATTCGTCACGGTACAGATGGGGCAGTCCTAATGGTTCTTTTGAAAAGAAGTTTCGCTGTAATACTTAATAAAACATGATAAAAAAATATCCGGCAATCTCTGCGGGTTCACGTAGGAGGTAGACGTCAGTCAACCAACCCGAAATTAGTACAGTTTGCCTGCTACTTGTTCAACTTGATGATTAATGAATCATTGTACAGCCGTCCAACAACACACTCCTGAGAGGCAGACGACAGAACGGACGGTTGACACGCAATATTTCAAGACCACCCCAAACCCTGCGCGGTAACTTTCAGTTGGATTCAGTCCAAACGCCAAGTGACGAATGAACCGACCAACTCATCTCTCAAGGGGCTCGGAAGAAGCCACAGGTTGGCTTCAATTCTAAGGAAAAAGGTGGGCTCTTTTGAACGGCGTCGTACATCCAACTAAAAGGACCGGAATGATAAAAAATTCTACTCGGTCGAGCGGAATTCCACAAACATCTGCAAAAATGTAACGAGAAACAGACATCAATAACGATAATAAACCGCCACAATTTAATGGTTTTGGCAACTGAAAGGACAGGACCCAAACAGGGTGAATTGCATTGGCAATCTCAATGTTCACTCTGCTAATTGTGTTAGAAGAAGGGATAGGAATTTATGGGAAGCAAGTTTAAAGTGACAATGTAGCGTGCCGAATTCGCTTCTCCAGATCTGGAGGTGGTTGATGAGAGAGCCTGGTCAGAGTGATTTCACTAGAAGCGTTTAGAACACCACCAGAGCTCTCTTTGCACTGATGGCGACGGATTCACTGAAACACTGAAATGTGTGGATCGACCTTTATTCCAGAAAATACGTCCACGATTGAGGCGAGAGGGGGGAGGAGGAGGATATTACCGTGAACCCGAGCCAAGAAATGAGCTAACCGCGTCTTATAGCGAGATATTAAACCTAGCAACAATAAAGGTCTTGAAACCACCGAATAATAACGTCAGACGTAGCTTCAAGGTCGGTTTACCTTCTGGGTCGAGGAAAGACTGCGTTCCGGAAAATAACATTTTATCGACCCCAAACAAGGTTGAACAAACACTAACAAAAAGTGAAATATGGACTGACAAAGAGAGGGATTGTGACAAAATGAGAAATGATCGAGCCTTTCCATCCTGTACACTATAACTTTCCATCCCATGGTCTTGTCAAAAAATGGATGTGTTAGGCTTTTTAATTCAACAAATAAGTAAAACAGGCGAGACTGTGTGATCCAGACGGAGCTTCCGCCTATAGGATGCCCTAATGAGCCACGATGAACCAATAGCTGCAGATAAGATAAAAACATCAGGGCATCAGGGGCCATCCCTCCTCATAATTGAAATCAGCCTTGTTGTCTGTAGCGCAGAGGCTGCAAGTCCCATCTTGACAATCCATCACAAACACGAGTTAATAACGAACAAGAAACTTACTCAGCTCTACATGAATAGGCCTCTTTGTTACAAGTGGGGCCAAAGGCCTTCTGGTTCCATGAATCGGACGCCTGTCTGAAGACCACAGCCCAGAGAAAGGATGTACAGTTCTTTTCTTTTTCAAACCCAGAAAATGGTTATTCTTTACGATCGTCGAGCCAACAATAATATTTCACTTCGGTAGATGGACCCAAACGAAGTTCTTTCTCATTTTATTACTGCACTGAATTCACGTGTTATTGTGGGTGGGTTTACTTTTAAGAAAAATAACTAAGCGCACTTCTGGACGAAGACATAACAATCAATTGAAACTTGTAAAAATTCTGCAAAATACAATCACAGGTGTACGTGGTGTTTATGTACTCTTAAGAAGAAAAAACCTGCCAAGACAAATCTATTTTTATAGAATGTCAGAGCACAATGTCAGTTGAGTCTAAATAAGTTTTCACCATCGTATACCTAAAGGTTCACATTTAATTGGTGGGTGAAGTTTACCATTCAAGTTCACAAGGTCGTTTCTGATAGGAACAAGAAATTTAGTGAGTGGAACAGCCGTTGTCACGTCTCTTGTAGCTGGAGGGTGAAAGGTGAAAGCACTAAAGATAGGGCCCGAATATCCCCTTATTTACGGCTAACAGTTTTATGGATGTGAACCTAACAAGCCTTATACATTTTGAAGTTATGAGCACCTTCCAGCAGTGCGGAAATAAAAACTCTTAATAACGAATGATCGTTTATGACTGAGTGAGCTGTGCTAGGTCACATGACATAGTAGGAGAAATCGGAAAGTTGCCCCTTCCCCGGATGACCGAATCGGTGATGAGGATTTGGGCTTTGGAGGAATAATCACCCACATAGAACCTACTATAAGGGAAGGCACAAATTAAGTCCTGAAATGAAAGAAGCACCTAAACAGTTTAGATATTTCGCCACAGCAAGGCCAATCCCTGAAGTGACAGCATTCAAAATGCTTGTCACGTATTCGCCAGGGCCTTCAGGTTCAATTGAATACATTTTTCTAACTCTGGCAATAAGTTGTATCTAATCCAAAATTCTATAAATATAGTCCTAAATCGGATAAAAGGAATGTCCTCATAGCAGGAGGCTTTAAACTTCATCACAGGATCTTACTATAAGGAAAGACACAATATCAAGTTCTGAAGTGAAAGAAGCCCACAAATAGTTTGGATATTTTGTCACGGCCAGGCCAAGCCCTAAAAGTGGCACCATTCAAAATGCTGGCTACATGTTCTCCAAGGACCACAGCTCCATGTCAATAGATTGCTAAGTCTGGAAAGCATGACTTTTTACACACATTTTCATCCATTTTGAGGTTTCCTTCAATCCCTCAAACCCATCACTTCTCCGTTGAGCCTTCCCCCAAAACTATAGTGATTTCCCCTCAAACCCATTGCTTTTTAGATGCATTCTTCGAAACTCAAACGCCCCTCGGTGTTATTGGGGTGTCATAATCCCCGGATTATGAACGGATCCTCCGCCTGCAGCAAAGAGCCTCCTAGCACCCTCGTCGTCTCGAGCGTATTGTCAGAAAAACCTACCATGGAACACCCAGTCATTTCCATTCACACAAGCATCGGCGAGAACATGGAGTATGCGCCTTCGGATCTCCCCCCAACACAGCACAATCAAATGTTAATTACATTAACGCCCAACGAACTCAACCAAACCAATGTTATCATCTCATAATATGAGATTAAAAATAATATTATTTTCGAACCTTCTGTTTCAATTTCATATCTTCTTCACTTAGCTAATTCATCCTGGGGATTTTGAAACTCCGAAAGTTTCTCTCACTTCTACGCAGATGAAAACCCATCCCGAGGAAAAGTCCTCAGTCATTTTTCGCCGAGGAAAACTTTTCGGATATCACTCTTCCCCCTTGCATCGTTGAATATGAATGACCTGCCGACCCGTGAACTATATTAATTCCCTTACTTTGGCGAATGGAGTTTTGTTCTTGTGTATATTTAGTTAAATACACAAAGTTGTTTTGGGTAAATTAGTTCGTTAGTGATTGAGTTTTATTTTTGGAAAAGGTGATTCATTAGCATCTTTTGGTCAACAAAAACAATCTTAACCCATTTAAGAATTTCCCCGATGCGATTGGTTTTGTGCTGAATAAATTGAATTGAATTCAATTGTGGGAAGCAGAAAATGTACGGGGATTTTTCACCTTTGTTGTAAGCATTGCATGACTCTCGCCCAATGAAAGATGAAGCTACATTCCCAGATCCTCGAGCGGGCAAGAGTTGCGATTATAAGAGCAGTGTCGCTCAGACTGAGGGGGACCTGGAAAACGATGAAATCCCTCAGAATGGAGGTTGGTCCTTCCATTGGTCGGAAAAAATTTAAAAAATTCCACTTGATGCATAAGGTCGAGTCGCAATAGAAATGTTAATATTGTTCTAAAAGAAACCTCTTGCATATGAACCATATTTGCATACTTATTAGTGTTTAATGTTTCTCGGCCTTCTTAGGATTTGATTGCAACTTGCACCAGCTCTTTTACTCAACTTCCCACATAGTTACTAACTAGCCGTTGAGTGTCGTGGCTGTCGAAAAGGTGAGAAATAATGGATTTGTAAAAAAAGAAAAACATCTGGAGCCGGAAGAAGAACCTCAGTTTTCAAACCCCGATAAAGAATGATTTACTAATTAGAGGTTGTGCAAGTAATGATCAAGTGGCCCCCGAGTTAATTGGACATGTTTAGTTGGAGCTCCTAGCGGCCTGGTGGGCGGGGAACACGAGTCACCAATTATGACAAACTGCTACCGAGTAGTCTTTTGCTCACCTTTTATGAGTTCGAACCCGTCAAAACACGTTCATATTAATGAAGAAGAAGAAAAAACAGCTCGAGCCTTTCATTCTCTCTTTCTTCTTTTTTTCGAGAGGAGGAGGTCTACCGAAAGAAAAGAAATTGCCATTCCGCCGCATCTCTCTCGTCTTCCCTTCTTCATTTTTTGTCATTCTTCCGCACTGAAGCGCACAAGAGACACGCAACGCGCCAGATGGGGGTGGCCCTCTTCCTCCATTATGATGATTACCACGTTACTATAAACCCGAAATAAAAAAGAAAAGCAGAGCCAAATCTATTCTGACTTTTCGAATCGCGCTTTTAGGGAGAAGCGAGAATAACTTGAAGCCGTCGATTTTTCGAATGAATGGAAACTGTTATTGAAAAGGTTTTTCTCTTCAACCATTTTGTCATTGCTGTAGCTCTTGAGGTGGGCACCTGTCTCCTTGAAACTCTGGAAGTATCCTTTTTATTCGATGATTGGATTGAGTCTTTGAAACGCTCTACACCTAATACAGTTGAGAAAAACGCTGCAAATTTTACACAAGGGTTTATTATTCTTTGATATAGGTTACTTGTGCAAAAATTATTTCTGGGTCAATGGAAAAAACGCTGCAAATTTTACACAAGGGTTTATTATTCTTTGATATAGGTAACTTGTGCAGAAATTAAATTCTGTCAATAAAAAAATTTAAAAAAAAAATTTTTTTTGGATTTTTATTTCAAAAAAAATTTTTTTTTGGATTTTTTTGTTCAAAAATGTGTTTTTTCAAAAATTCTTTATTTTTAACTCAAAAAATATTTAACATCCTGGGATCCTTCAAAAATCCCATTTTTAGCCCCATGAAAGCCCTAAAGATCGCCCCAGTGAAATCGGATCGTTCGGGGACCCCAAAAAATGGATTCTACGTCCAAAAATACTTCGAAAACGACACCTAACTCGATCCCATAGCTAAAAGCCTTCAAAAAACCCCTCCCGTAGCCCCATTATAGCCCCAGAGCGCCCCACGGGTTTGGGCGATCGGACGGAAAACCTTGTGGGCACAACTAGATGGTAAACCAAGTAAAATTTCAGATTAAAAAAAAAAAAATCCTACTGCCCAAAACGGCCCGGACGGCGAACGGCCGACATTTCGGTTTTGGAATCTAGACCTCTTGAAACGGATAATGTCAAATTTTGAGGCTGATCGGAGTCGTCGACCTCCGTCGCGAAAACAGGTGTATTATTCCAAGAATAATAAACCAAAATGTCTAGGCTCGCTCCAAACGTCGCTTACTTTCGTTAATGTCGTTCGTTTTGAGTTGGTCAACCTGAAATCAAACTATTTGCCTCAATGATGACTCATTCCAATAAAATAGGCCTATTTTATTGGAGTGAGTCATCATTGAGACAAATGGCCGATAAATGATTTTATAATGCCTGCATTATAAAATCATTTATCGGCCATTAAGCTGTTTTTGCAGGCTATCTCTTGAATGACGGTGGTGCAAACTTGTTACGAATTTCTGTACGAATTTATACTGATCTTCTCAATTATGTGAGCTCATCATGTTTGCGAAGACCTCTCCGAATAGCTTGATTGAACATCAGTCGTCCCCTCTTGTAATTACATAATCCATTGGAGCGAACTCCCCAAAACTTTCGGGACCCTCAGGCAACTCCTGCACCACTCACGGTTGATCTGTGAGCCGCCACTGGAGTTTACAAAGTGGGAGCCAACTGGGTCACGGAGTCCCATCTATCGAGATAATAGCTAGGCATCCTGCGAGGCACACCCATTGGAGTATTCTTCTTCATTACGTTCCAAGTATCCGAAGAAAACTTCCCGCTTACTTTTACATAGGAGCCTTTTTCCCACTTCTGATTACTATCAAACGTTTTCTCTTTTTTTGGAAATTTGCCGAAAACAAGACCGTAAACATTTCGAAAAAGCTTTTGGTCCTCTTTTCACTTAAAGATCGCAGCCTCCGTTAATAGCTTCCTTTTTTTCTGTCTGGGAAAAAGCGGGACAAAAGTTTTTCCAACTCGAGTTCAACTTTGTTGTTTCTGGTTTGTTATTGATGGAGCAAGTTGTGGGACTCATTCTGAACCCTTGAAATCTTTTCCCCAACTTTTGTATTCTTGTTGGGAACCACGTCTTGAAATGGCGTGCGGAAGAATCTTTGACGTGATACTTATCATTAATAATTTGTTCAAGAATATTTGATGTTGTTGGAAAATCACAATTGACATTTTCAGTTTTTTAGGTTTAGGAGTGAACCAATTTAGCAATTTTTACAAATTTTGAAATTTTCACGAGTGGCGTGGCGAACATTTGCGGGATCCAACTGCTGCCAACCTTACAGGCACTCAATATTAAATATTGCAAATTTTGCTTTCGTATCGTGGTCAGCTGAACCGCGTCCATTTTTTTCGATAAGCGTCGAAAAAAGCGTGCTTTGCGGTTTCTGCGTGCTCAGCGGCAGCCCTCTGGCACCTGACGGCCCGATACGGAGTTCACGCATTGACCCCAGTTACCCAACATGATCTAGGTGGTCGCACGATACGTCGTTTAAACCCCGAAGAGGTTTTTTCGGTAATGATTCAAAACGCAGCAGATGTTTTTGCAATCGTAACATCTATAAAATTCGAAGCCCGCCCTTTTTGACGTCCATGTAAATCATGTGCTCGAAGCAGCGGCCCATGAGTCGTGCCAGTGTGAAGGATTATAAAGCACTGATGGTTCGAGGGAAAGGTCTTGCTATGGCTTTATGATGCATCTCCCAAGCCTTACGATTTATGTAAGAAACGAACTGGGAAGACTCAAATGATCAAAATCACGCAAGACGAATGGAGTAGAGTTTCTTTCATTCCCAGAGAGAATGAAAACTGTTGAAAAATCGGGCGGAGTGGTTAATTGTCACTACTTATAGGTACAATTAAAATGCTACAAAATTTCACACAACGATTTATTATTATTTTGTATAAATTGTGCGAAAACGTGATTCGACCAATCCGACAAATACTTAACTAAAAATTGAAGAAAATTAGTTGTGCAAAAATAGTTTATTCATTTCTTCCTAAATTATTTCTTTTTTAATTTTATTTGAAAATAGAAAATTAAAACAACTTTATCCAGTACAATGGTTGGACAAATTTGGGACCCCGAAAAACGGATTATGCATCCACAATTACTCGGAAAACGACACCTCATTCATGACATCCTTCAATCGCTTCATTAAATTTTTTAATATTTGGGGTCTACGGTGAAATGGTTCTGGGACTCACTAAAATGGATTCTACATCCAAAATTACTCCGGAAACGACACCTAACTCGACCCCCTAGCCGAGAACCTGCAACCTCCCCCCCCCCCCCCCCCCCCCCTAACAGCCCCACACAGCGCCATGGGTTTGGGCGATCGGGCTGAAAACCTTGAGGGCACAACCAGATCGCGTCCATTGTCGGATATTAAACTAATTTTTATTGTCCATCATGGCGGAATGAAATGTATTTAAATAAACATGTCTTGAAACGTGGAAGGACAAATTTTGAAACCGATCAAACTTTTTGAGAATAATCAACCAAAAATTAACAGTAATAATTACTGTTAATAGAGAGTTCCTAAAGCCACTTTTTGCCTAACGGTGATGAGTTACGGTCGACGTAACTCGAGATTTCGCGCATGCGCAGAAATAACGGCGATAACTTACGTCCTTATGCCATGGAAGAAATATTCCTTATTCCATGGTCCTTATGCGCAAAGATACGGCGATAAGCTTACGGTCTTAAGGATAACGCCGTTAATTTCGAACAATATAAGGTAAATAGCGGCACTTTAAATTTAGCGTGAATTTTGATAACACCGTATCTGGGTGATTCCACGAAAACTGGAAATTTTAGGTCTTTCAAACAGGATGGCTCTCCTATTTGATTTTTCAAAAAAAACTTTTTTTGGGCTTAAGGGAGAAGACGATAGCTTTAATTCGAATCAAGTTTCATCCCTTTCCTTGAAAACTTAGGTATGAAATTTCAAATTTGAAGTTCGATATCCTCATTCTCTCACGTGTCCCTTTCTCGGAGTTTCCAACTTCAACAACTATTGACGATGAACCAAGTAGATTTTCGCCAAAATCCAATGTATCGTTATTTTCACCTGCTCTTCACCTTCAACTTTTTAGAGAATACGGATTTTAACAGTGAACCGTGTTGAGTAAGGACAACATCATGTGGCTGTCACGGAGGTAGTCACCTCATTCTCTCACATTATTTTGAGAAAGTCGTGTGTCCGCCATGCCCCTAGTAGGACCGGAAAAATGGTTCAGCAACACTTCCACACATCGCGTCTGCACGTCGAGAAACCGTCATTGTCAAAATATTCTCCCTCTTCAGTCGGTGTCCTGTTTTGTGGGAGAATTTTATCTTTCGGCACTTGAATTCTCATTCTCTCATCTTTCATAAAACTAGTTGCGGTAAGTTTCAGAATTTTGATTATCAGTCGGATAGTGAGCGTTGCTAAGTGCTTGTGCCATGTGATTTTTGAAAATTTCAGTAATAACAATGTGTGCAATAGCATCCTATTTTGAAGCCAAAAACCTCATTCTCTCATTCTCATTCTCTCACGTTAATCATAGGTAAATGAGAGAATGAGGTTCGGAATGAGAGAATGAGGATGATCCTACATTCTTACGATTTTATTATATTACCTAAATATATTTCCTATTTTTCATTAATTGAGTAGACCAACGCAATGTACGCGAGAGTCAATTTATTATACATTCAAAATCAATCTGCGGTCTCATTTTATTTGTTTTCCTCATTCTCTCATAACTACCTCATTCCCTCATCTTAGGAATTTACAAAATTTTCTATTCTTGCTAAACGGAGCACTTGTATGATTGAATTCGTTGCTAAACTTCATCTGAACCACCTTCAAAGTAAGCCTAATCAAAAAAATCTATAAACAAAGAAAGAATTTTTCACTCATATTTGGACATCAAAAATTTCCAGTTTTCGTGGAATCACCCATCTCTGTTACGGTTTTATGTGAAGTTAGCTTTTCTTTGATTCTCCCTAGACAAATCCCTTACGGCGATGAAAATTAACGGTCGACGTATCTCGGATGTTTCTTTAGGAACTCCCTATTGGTTAAATTAACAGTAACAATTATTGTTAAATTTTGGTTCATTATTATATCTATCATACAAGTGGATTTGCTTGACAGTTTTTCTACTAGTGCTGACCAGTTCTATCAATAATAAACAATACATTAAATGTATTAAATGTGAAAAAAATTTTTCATCGAAAGAAACAGGTTTCAAGCGTTATTTATCATGAGGGAGATGAAACGCATTAATATTCATGAATTATACCGTTTTCGTTACAATACTGCCCCTTTCTTTCAATGTGCTCATGCGGGGTCCATCCCTAACCAGATCATCAATCCTCCCCCTCAGCTTATTATAATGCATGTCTTCCCTTTGTCTCTTCTATGCGTTATGTCTTGTGCGTGTTCGGACCCCCTGGTTCATCATGGACCTTACGAGGGTCACCCAAGGTTCATATCATTCCCCCATCACATGCTGAGAGGGATGAAACATAATTTCTATCTCCCCAGGGGTTGGGGGTGGCTCTCAGGGTGGGACCCCTAAACACAGATGGCCAGCAAGGACCGGCAAGGACGACCAGGACGTGTATTCACGACGATCATGGACGGTTTAAAGGTGGAATTGATGAGTATCTTTTACCAAATAAATTACAGAGTTGTACGATATTACGTTGTGCCAAGAACCAACTTGTACTGCTGCTGCTGAAAATGGGTTGGAAAATCCCAAACCCATGACTACGAGGTTCATGTCATTTGCTGTACTCTTCGGTCGTGCCCACCGTGCCACACACACCCGAAAAACCTCCCTCATTCGTTACGGCTCACATTAGGGGTCGTAGGGTTAAAACACGACGACCCCCGCTGTCACAAGCCCATTTCCTATCCTAGAAAACAAAGAGGGCCCCTCTCATTTGCATAATACCAGAACCAGAACGGCAATCGCTCATCAACGTCCTCATCAATCATAGAAACGCGTCGACGGAGTCGGCAAAAGGGAATATTCGTACGAGAATGAAAAGCAGGCTACAAATTCATTACGGGTGACCGTTTTTATGAATTTACGCCCGAGCAGGTAGACGACCCGTTTTTCATAACGCTCGCTCGTTTTACATCTGCATACGACATAGTTGAATAAAATCTTTATAATTTTACATATTTCCCCCGCTAAAAGTCGAAACGTTGTCACGACCTTCAGGGATCTAGAAATTAAAGTTTGAGCGCTTATTAAACGCGCAAAAGGTACAAAAGATTGTTATCAAAATTTCTCTTTAAAAAAACATGTAAGCTCCTTCGATCAATGGCTACGACCGGGGCGATCTATGCCTCGTTCACCACTTGTTCACTAGTCAAATTTGCTACACACTTGCCCCGTTTTTGCACTTCCCCCCACTTTACCTACCTACTCCCTTTTCCACTCAACTTTCCGGTTGCATCCATGTGCACAGTGCGAGACATTTCCTCTAACCAACAATTTTAATTCACCTTTTCAAATGTCTTTCCCGAGCCTAAGTGGAATAAGGATACATGCACATGTTTGATTACTGACCACAGCTACGGTTATGATCTGGGGATGAGGGGCAGACACCGAGTCCTTCCGATCTTCTGAATTTTATGATGTAGGATCCCAGAACGGATTTCATACGTTTTGTGGAGTGACTCAACAATGGCATCATGCCACTGCTTAGTACAGACACAATCCCAGAAATTCGTGGCGAGTTAATATTATTAAAAATTAAAGAATCAAAGATTAATCTTTTTACTATTTTTCAAAAACAGCCTGTGATTTACTAAAACCTCTGAACTCCCCGTTATTACTGTATTTTAAATTATGCATGCCTTCTGGGAACCAACTGGAGGCCCCCGCCTAAATATTTAAAAAGACCGCTAGGCAAATTCGTCGAAATAACAGTTTTATTTGCTAATTATTTATTTGCGCCTGCGAAATGTCTGGAACTTTGCCTGATTTTAACGAGTTATATTATTAATATTGAATCAACTTTTTAGATGGATGCTGTTTTCCTGTAGCTCTATTTTCCCCGTAAGTTTCCATTGATCAAATGGAAAGACCCTAGTGGTTTTTCTCAAAGGATCTCCACAGATTTTTGTTGTTGAAGATACCCAACGTCCTGTTTGTCGATTGAAGGGCGTCAATTATAACATAATTGAATCCCACCGACGGACTCTAAGTCAAGTGATCTCAATTATGTTATAATTGAAGCCCTTCGATCGAAATTTGAATATTATACTGCTCTCGCTTGAGGTTTGGCATCTTTCAATTAAATGAATAAACCTAATGAATAAAAATTTGGATTATTCTGGATTATGATTCTTGGAATAATCTACCTGTTTTTGCGACGGGGTCAACAATTATGAGAATCATTAAATTCAATATCGCCGACCACCATCAAGGTTTTGAGCAGTACGTGTTTTTAAATCTGAAATCTTGGCAAAATACTCGGTTCTCCGTCATTTGTGCCCGCAAGGGCTTGGTCGCTCGTCGTTTTGAAAGACTTTGCACATAAGGTCAAATGAGGTGACGTTTTTGGTGTAGTTGTGGACTTAGAATCGATTCGCGGGTGTCTCAGTCCTATTTGACTTCACCGTGGGTCTCTTAGGTGTTAAAAAGGGGGTGGAGGAGGGGTGTTTTAACGGTTTTTGGGTGTTGGGTCGTAAGAGGTGTCGTTTTCGAAGTGGTTTTGGACGAATCAATTTATGGTGGTCCCATACCTCACTATCGATCTATAGGATCTGTGGGGTTTATATTATTATGTTGGTTTTGAACGACGCACAGTTCGCTATTTGAGCAATTTAGGGGAAGGAAGACCGTTGTATCTTAGTGATTCGACATATCGGGCTAAAAATCGGTAGGTTTATGTTTTTGAATGGGTAGAATCCAAAACTGGGGTAAAAAAGAAGTCAGAAGAAACTGAACCAGAAGAAATGAACACCCAAATGAAAACATTGATGTATAAAAGGCCAATTCAAAAACATTGATGTAAAAAAATCTCTTCCAGTCTATAAAGTAAACCTGTAATCGTGAATATAAATGATCCAAAATATCCAATTTCCTAATAGGTGCTTTCTCGCCCAAGTAGTATTGCGGTAAACAACTTGTGACTTGAATTTATCCATACCATAGTAACTTACAAGTAAAGTTCTTTATTCGTTGGTGTTGAAGCATCCATGCTATAAAGAGGTCAAGAATAACAATAAATGAATTTTCATTCCAATGAGTTTGGTTAGGGAGAGAGAACGACTCCTCTGCTGAATAGAAGTCGTTCTCTCTCCCTAACCAAACTCATTGGATTAGACCTCTGCACCATCGGCAAACAACCACTTTGTAATTTTCATTCCCAACAATCCTCAAAAAACAATTTTTTAAAACCCTTAATTTGACTTTAAATAGTCTTTTTTTTTTAAATCCGGCAAAATCGGACCCGAGCTTCACATGTGCTTCTTCAAAAGTACATGTTGGACAGATGTTCCCACAAAATCAGAGGTGTTTTTTTTAGTGTTTTTAGCTTACTTTTTGAAAACGAAATAGGCCTACTGCTTATATTCTGAGAAGGAACAAACGGAAAGCGTATAAAATTTTCAAAAAATGTGTTTCATTTACCTTAGACCATGTAGAATACAAAGAACCCCACAATTAGCTTGTTTGGTTGCTACTGAGACGTGCACGATCATTAGTTGAAGAAGTTCGGAAATCGGATTACTATCAATCGTCATGATGGGGCTAGTGCGCCGCTCGTCTCGGTCGCGCTTAAAAGTTTTGTCTGGTTTTCTCTTTCTTTGGGTATCCATGTAGGATACCTACTCATACATCCGATCCAGAACGTTTCAATGCATCTTTCATTTTTCGATTTTTTTCCCCTAAAATGCTCAAATCAATGTGCGACGTCAGGAGGTTTTCAGAATAAATGTGGGCATAGAATAAATTTTTTAGTGTACCTTATCAGTTTGAATAGTTGTAAGTTTTTTAATTTATCAAGTTTTTATTTTTATTATTATTATTATTTATTTTTTATTTTATTTTATTTTTATTTTTTTGATGATTGAAAATTACACTAAATGCCCCATGCATGAATATATTATACTTCTAACTGTTAAGAGTCTAACAGGATATCAGGATTTAGAAGCTGTCGAGCTAGACACGACGTGATAGGGATTATAATGTTCCTCTATAAGGGTATATAGGTAGGGACCTTTGTTAACTCGCCGGGAGGACTCCGGGTAAGAGAATTCAGTTTTAAACAGGCTGCTTAGACTCGGATAAGCGACCCGGGACGGTATGGAAGGTGGCGAAGATGTTCCCAGGCCGTCAGCGACTGGTCACGTCTGATCGTGACTTGTATACACGACCCGACCGTCTCCCCTCGCGGGCACACACCGACTTCCTTCCAGTCTTTCGAGAAGGCTCTTTCGTGTTTGGTGGCTGGTTAAAAAAGACCTTTAAGCCCCCGGCTCATGGTAAAAATCCACGACTCGGGAGAACAATACTCAGAAATGCGCGCCTCTTTTCTTTCGCACTTCTCGCCCTCCGAGGGACTCTCATCAACTCACACAAGTTTCATACAAACCCGCTTGTCGCGGTAGGATTGGTCATAGATTTGACATAGCTTGGCTTTACGATACAACTCTCATAATACAAAATTCATATAATAAATTCAGTTATACGTACATTAATTTTGACTATACTTACAGTTTTCTTAATGTTTCAGGTATGTTTTACTTCTTGCCGTAATCATGCTGTAAGTATTGGATATCCGACGCTTTGCAGTTTGAATCAAACGACCAACTCCTATTTCCCATTGTTGCCATTTGGTTTCGTAAATGCCTTGAAACCGCGAGTTTTAAAAATATTTTCACAATACTCTCCTGAGAATAATGATGAGGCGATGTTGAAAAGTGCTGAGATGATGTTGAATATTCAAAATGACGGTGAATGGAAGCACAATGAAAATCTTCGCCTGGAGAGGGGAGGGGTTTGGGGAAACATCGAAACTTATGCTTCATCGCCGGATGAGCGTTTTCGAAGGTGCGGAACAAAGGGGGAATAAATAATCGGGCGAAACCCGCTGATTATTCGAAGCTTCAAATCTTCAAGTTGACAAGAAACGGGATCCCATTGTTTTTTTTGGTGAAAGGGCAAAATCTTTCGACGGGTATTGTGGGCGAAAAAAAAAGTACGCGTAAAGAAAAACTCCTCTATTTTGGGTTATTGTGAATTGCACTTCCAAATGAGGTTCAAGTTATGCCATTGTTCCCTGACGAAAAAGTCTGTCGTGGCTTAAAACAATCGACTTGGGCGACAACGATTGTAGCCACGCTTTCACGAAGTTTCGTTGGATTTGGAAAGATTACAAGCTGGGCCTTAGCATGACGTGTGTTTACAAATGTGGGACGCGAATTATAAATTAATGTGGGCGAATCTACGAAATATGCCATTCTCTTGTCCCGGCAAAATAATTCTAATGATAAATGCATAGTTTTCTCCTCTTCCAAGAGATCGTACATTGGCGATTTATTAGTCTGAAGAAGCCTGAAGAAGAAAATCCCATAGATTTTATTGGTCTGAAGAAGAAGATCACTAAATTTGTGATCTTGAGGTTTCTTCATAATATGAATTATACATATTATGTCCATATTGAATGAATGAAGATAAGTAACTGCAATTCAGTTAATCGTCCTCTCCCGGGATTATAATAAACAACAACCTCACAAATAATTCTTGAGGCAAATACTGGACACCGGTATGTCGGCCCAAGGCCACGACCGGGTAATAATTCTTGAGCAAAGATTCCCACCACTGAGCATCAATCCCCCAAGTATATAGCATATTATATACTAAGTATAATACTGGGCTCTGACTTACCACCTCAATGTGAGCTGGCTGACGTCACGACTTCGTTCGATGTTTGACATTCGATTTTCGATGACCTATGTTCGACGTTCTGAACTACGTCATACACAAGGTCATACATGCCCCCGGTCGGCTATTCCAATGAACTACTTCACACGCGTCGAACATTAGTCATCGAAAGTCGAATGTCAAACATCGAACGAAGTCGTGACCTCAGTTAGCTCAAATTGTGGTGGTAAGGGCTCCGCATGTCTACTCCCTCCTAGATTTTTAAATATCCATCTGTGAAGCGTTTGACAACAATTCAGTGCTGAATTAAATGCGTGTCTTGTATTTCATTTTGACATGAATATATCGTATGGTCTTTCGGAAATTCTGTCCGCGACACCGAAAACGGTACCATCGTGTTACCTTTTTACTTACCCTTTTTTATGGCCAAGGAGTGAGCATAATATAGCGAAGAATTACTCGTGCTACACCTTTCGCATCTGAAATTTCCGGAAGATCATCAATTCAAAACGTTCCTTCACTTACGTGTTTCGAATAGTGGTGTAGGTAAGTGTCGGCCAAATCAAAAGCTGAATTGATGCGTGAACCGCGTAAGCGAAAAAGCGAAGCAATATTACGGAACAGCGATGAATATTTTGAGTCCCGTTTTGTTACGCTATTCATTTGAGAAACTTTGGATAATGAGAAATTTAGTGTTCTTTGACTTTGAACAGTTGTGAATCGAAGACACGTCTTAAAGCGCACAAATAGTTCGCCCAGCTTCTCGCAAGGCGCACATTGCCGTGTTTGATTTAATTGTTCTTGGAATAATCATAATGCTAGTGACCTGCCTACTAGTGGTTCAAACAAGAAGTGGAAGAAGGTGTGTTCTCAAATTATTTTCCAAGTTAATCCTATGATATTCCGTTAAATTTTAAAGTCCGCCAACGAGAATCACCCAGAGAATATCTATCTATACATATTATGTAGAGATAGAGGTTGATAGATGGATATATAGGTAGAGGTAGAGATAGAGTAAATAAGTAGAGATAGGATATTTTGATAGGAATGGATGTCTCTGGTAAGCGTCCTGTCGATACCAAATATCCAAATATCAGATTCAAACTATCGGTATTACGACATTTCGATATCAAAACGTTCATCTCTACTGTCTTGCTTGCTTGAGCATCATATTTACTTTTCCTTCTTCTTCTCGTACTTACAAAAAGGTCATAACGTCCATCAAATCACCTCATTCCCGAGTTATTTCAAAGCTGAATCCGCAACTTAAATCAAGATGAACGAGCCTTTTTTTTTTTTTAACGCGAAGGAAATTGACTCGGTGAATGTGCAGTTAATTATCGGCTTCGCTTTGTTACTCGCGGTTTGCGCAACAGTGTGTTGTCCCCCGATTCTAATTACAACTTCCTCAATCAACAACTTTCTAATTACTCTACTGATACCCTGCTCGCATTCCAGGAGGGTCGGCACTATGTGAAAGCCGTTTCTGAACGACTAAGTTCCGTTTCGAACTTGATAAATGGGACAAAGAGAATATACGATAACGATAAAATGGGAATCGTTATATATAAATAAAAAATCATGTAGTTTGGTGGTTGAAAAGGGCAGTTAATTGGGAACCTAAGTGATCACACCCTGTAATAGGGTTTCAACAGCACCAGCCTTATTGGTTTGTGATCGCTTTCCCATTATGTTCGGGGCCTTACAGAATAATACGTGACTCCCATTATGGGACGGGCAAATGGAGTCCGCATTGTGTTTGGAGAAACAATATTCACTTAACGCTGAATAATATACAATTAATCAAATTCCCAAAGGTACGAGGGACAATGGAAAATGTTATTAAGGCCGGGAGGAGTCAAGCTGGGCTGGTAGGAGGCATATTTCTCTTCTGCCGGAGACCCGCGGGAGGTAAAGTCATTTAGGGCTGAGCTTTTTTGTTGCATTTTGATTTAAGACGAGCTTCTTCCCATCACATTCGAAGAGATCGAACACAGGAGATTGGTAACGTAACTCACACTGAAAGCGTAACGGCTGTCCTCAAAACGCAGAATTCATTAGCAATAAATCTTCCGTCGACCAAAATACGAAATATGACGGGGTTCGGACGTTGGGGAATTCATCTACATAACTTTTCTCCGAAACAAACCGAGACACACAAGTTGAAAGAATGTACCTACTGCACACAGCGAATAGTGGATAAGAAAAAAAAATGAAAGAGAAAATAGTCATCAAGAAGAGACTGTTCTTAAATTACCTGTCAAACGCAGGGAAAACTGTCTCCAAAACAACCTCCCAGCAATTTAGGGTGAGACCGGTAGCCTCGATTCATTTTCACAGTAGCCAGACACAAGGAGGAAAATCTGCTATTCCCAAGGAAAATAAGGTACGCAAACCTCGGAAAACTCATCATAATAAACCAGGTAATAATCAAAAGGGGGACGACGTTAACGATGAAGTAGTTGGTACTGTCGAGGAAAGGGGAAGGAAGCTCGTTCAGGGTTCATTAAATTTCATCCCCCGTTTCCGTTTTCATCTACCCGAAAAGTGGAGTGAATAATTAAGAAAAAACTGGGTCTCGGGGTAAACTCATCTCGGCCGCGCTAAAAGAAAACTACCACCCCCCCCAAACAGCAGGAAATTAGCCGAGAAAAAAAAAATTAAAAATTACCGCCGGCCTTATGTCCAACTTTGGCGCGTCCAACTTTGATTTATTTACATACAAGATCAAATGTCCTCATCAAACGATTCTAAAAGAGACTAACGGCAGGGTAGATGTGCTCGAATCTGTAGCACTAGGTAATTCAGGACGTGTCTTGACCAAAAGTGATAAAATTACGGGGTTTTTCTAATGTCTCGGGAGGGGTTGAGATCCCTCAAAATGCGCGCATATGAGCCCAACTTTCTCCGTCTGATATTCCCGTTGAGCGCCATTTCCGACGCGCGCAAATTGACGCAACTTCGTTTGGCGCTGTATCTTCCGATTGAAACGGCGTTTCCACTGTCGCCTTCCGGGAATTCCGACGATTGGGAGGTTTTGACGCCGAGCTGAATGAAAACTGATCTTAGGGGCCGTTTGTCCGTTGGTGCGAGAGTTCATGCGTATGTATGCTCCCAAATCTTAGACACCGGGGCTGGCCCGTGCACCCGTGCAAGGTCTATGAGATCGGAACAATCCCGCCTGGCTCGGGTCAAGAAATGATTTACCTTTCGCGATTCTGGAGGAAGTAATTTTTAAGATTTTTGGGTATTTCATCACTAGCACTACACGGTCGAATAAATAGGCGAACGAAGCGAGGCCCACCCCCTCCCCTGGCCTACAAAGAGTCCGAGCGCGTGCTAGTATGCCTGAGTGCATACAAACTCCAGAAAGTGGGAGTATACAATTTCACGAGTCCCTTTTAAGGGTCAAACGAAATTCCATTACGACAAAACACCGACTTCCACTCTTTTTTCCGGCATTTTACCGCCGCGCTTTCACTTCCCGGGCGTGCATGTTTATAATAAAATTAAAGGTTATTGAATTTTCCACCCTTTTCCCGCCCCTGGCAGGTATTTGGGAAACGGACACCCAGAGGCGGATTAGCCCCGCAGGCTATTCTAGGGAAAACGCAATTAGCCTATCTCATCAACCGTAACTCATATCGACGTGGAACCAATTTCTCATTCGGCTCAGAAAGCTCTAAATACATTTGGAAATTGACCTGGATGCGGTATTGATTTATCAAATTCATTTTTCGAGCCCGTGCCAGCAGAGACAAACTAATCCCATTTACGGTGGACGTATTCGAATAATTAGTTTCAACACGATAAGTTCATTTCGCAACACCATTATAGTCCCCGAATATATTTCTCAAATGCCCATTAAACCGTATGTATGATGCAGATTAACGTTGATCAGCATTTCACTATTAAATCATTGATTTTCACTCGTAATGCACTATTTCAAGGCAATAACTGTTGACAATTCCGCCAACCACATATAATTATTAATAGCAATAATTACCTGGTGAATCGTTACAAATTGGGTGTATGCCGGTAGTGTTAATTTGTGAGGTTTTTTTTCTATTGGGAGGAAACTACTCAACCCAATTACAAGGAAGGCCTGTTCTCAACGCCAAAGTTGAGCCTTTAAACAATTACACTCCCGAAATAATGGACGAGTTCCGGCGTATGAATATATTCAGCGTTGAAGGGTTCGTTATAAAAGGAAATGGCTGAAGAAAAACATCATTGAGAGGTTCCAGTGAATGTGGACGGGTTTATTGTGAACGTGGGAACATTGGAGGGCTGTTTCCGCCTGTTCGGGCCGCGTTTGAGATGTCAGAGGTCTTTTTTTTTTGACGAGTCGCACCAAGTCCTAAAAGGGGTCAAATCTTCGTATTTCGACTGAGCAGTAGGGGCGTATTTGAGCTTTTCATACGTAAAAAAGGGGGTGGAGTTTCACTAGGAAGCTTGGGACTCGAGAAACAGGCCCTCGAAACAGTTGCTCTTTTGTGAACAGTGTAACGATGCAACTTTCAACAAGGCTTTCGAGAAAACGGGTTCAACGGAGAATGTTGAACAGGGGCAAATCTACGAAAAGTGGCATTTTAGGGCACATCCTTATGAGGGCCAGATGAATGCATTTGTTATCTATTATAGTAGATGGATGTAAACGAATCAAAACTTCTGGCATTCTTCAAAAAACCTTTCGTACTCCAAGACAGCCCCATTGATCCCCACTGTGAAGTCGAATGGTTCTGGGACCTCAAAAGTGGATTTCACTACTCCTATACGACACCTAGCTCGGTCTCTTAGCCTAAAAACCTTCAAAACCCCCTCCCGTCCCCCCGAAAATATCTTTATCTTTAAAATGGTGATATCCATATCGATACTAGGGATGGAAAGACCACGACCGGACATGGGTCATTCTTCGGAAATGGCAATATTTCATGTCCAGCCCCATTTCCCCTCAAATCCAATGTCCTAGGTTGCCCCCAATCTGTTCGAATATTGGCCTCATTGCAGGCAACTCTTAAACTCATATAAATTTCTTACTCAATAAATCCAATACATTATAATGTGGGCAACATTTTACTCAGCATCCTTTCTATTATCGAAATACTGTTGAATAGAAATTTCAGATGGAATGGGCCAGTGATTACTTGACTTTTACCTCTGTCCCACGATGAAGTCACTCCCTAGGATGATTTTTGAAATGCACGCCCTCAACCTGAGGAAGAGAAATTTCGAGACAACAACGGCTGTTGTGGTAACACTGGCAAAAAGCTGGGATCACTAAGTGAAGAGTGAAGAGTATTGGTTTTTTTTTTCTTCTTCTTCTTCTTCTTCTTCTTCTTCTTTTCTTTTCAGTATTACAATCTTCACATAATTAGAGCTCTTTTGGTTTATTATTCTTGGAATAATACACCTATGTTTTCGCGACGCGGGTCGATGACTCCGATCGGGCTCAAAATTTGACATTATCCGTTTCAAGTGGTCTACATTCTAAATCCGAAATGTCCGTCCGCCGTACGCCGTACGCCGTACGCCGTACGCCGTCCGCCGTCCAGGCCGTTTTGGGCAGTAGGAATTTTTTAAAAAATCTGAAATTTTGACAAAATACTCGGTTTACCATCTAGTTGTGCCCGCAAGGTTTTCAGCCCGATCGCCCAAACCCGTGGGGCGCTCTGGGGCTAAATGGGGCTACAGAAGGTGGTTTTTGAAGGCTTTTGGCTATGGGATCGAGTCAGGTGTCGTTTTCGAAGTATTTTTGGACGTAGAATCCAGTTTTTGGGGTCCCGGAACGATCCGATTTCACTGTGGCGATCTATAGGGCTTTCATGGGGCTAAAAATGGGATTTTTGAAGGATCCCAATAAGTTAAATATCTTTCGAGTAAAATTAAAGAATTTTTGAAAAAAACACATTTTTGAAAAAAAAAATCGCCTCAAAAAATTTTTTTTGAAATATAAAAATCCAAAAAAAAATTTTTTTTTTATTTTTTTTATTGACAGAATTAAATTTCTGTACAAGTAACCTATATCAAAGAATAATAAACCCTTGTGTAAAATTTGCAGCGTTTTTACATTTATGGCCGCGATTTTGCTCTTCCATGAAGCCTCTTTTGTACACAGGTGGAAAATGGTTGATTTATCCTTTCCTAGTCCGTCCCTCCCTAGCCCCAACAAAATTGTGGAACGTCTAGCGAGTGACCACAGTGGCGAGGTAGGTCTTTATTATTCCTGAAATATTTTCCTTAGCGCTGTTTTTTTATATTTTTTTATTTATTTTTTTTTTTAATTTATTTTTATTAATCTCCAAACTACAAATAATAGTGTGTGCCGGCTTACTGAGGTTGACAAGGACCGAATTTAGAAGGCATTAACAGCAAAAAATTTGAAAATCGGACAGCTGAAAATGTTGGGAGAATGATGAAGCTCAAATTATTTTCTATTATGGTGGGTACTATTTCCAGAGAATGGCCCACATGACTGATATCCGGATATTTCTATTTAATATCCGGATAGATTGTGGCCGGATAGAAGTGGGTTGAAATATCTGGTAACTGTATCAGGTATCCGTACTTTTTCAAAAATTCTGAAAATCGAAGATATTTGCTTGAAAATAAAGCAGAAGGCGAGAGGAAGTCTGGTCGATGGTCGATCTCGATCTCGCTCGCTGCTTGCTAGCTACCGCGTGACAGTCAATGTCAGTCGAGATGTCATTAGTATCGGCACTGCCATTCTGTTCTTTGTGGTTTTAGGTCTGCCCTTTGTTTGAAATAAAACCCCATTTACCGCGGATTCTTGCATTCTACTTCGCCCTTGAGATATCAGTAACTGATATCTCAACACAACTGTTGTGTTGTCATACTAAAATAAGCTAAAGATATCTGGATTTGAACGGCAGACATTGGACTGTTTCCGGATGCTTGATATTCATCCGATCGGATCTCCGGTATTCAGATGTTAATATAACCCTTCAAAATACCGCCAGAGTGCCTTGTTGGGTTATTTATCCTCATACAGCATAGAATAACTTGGTACCTATTTAAAATGTTTATCCTTATTACGGTTCGAGGAACGTTTAACCGGCTCGAATACAATAACAATAGGAATCCCCTGAGGGAGGATCCCAAGTGATTTGTTTATTCATGTAAAAATTCGTGCAGTTCGGATATGTAAATCCTTCTTAGCGGGGGTGGACCGATTACGATTATAATACTCACGAACCCGGAGCCTGTTCTTTTTTTTTCTAATCGGTAACATTTCGGTAACCCGGGGCTCCCCTCTGCCCAAACCTTATGAATACATTTTAACCTCATTTACAAGTCGTCTGTGGCCTTTCCGATCGTCCCTCTTAATGATTATCGGGACTGGGAGAGGGCCGTCTCGCCTTGAAAGACCTTCCTCTTATTAGATGGTGCTTTACATTTTGTGCTAATGGCCTTATTTATATGCCGATCCGAATGAAGGATTCACGCTCCAGTCCGAACACTTCCTCCAACGAGTAAAGCCGAAATAAAACCCGAACTAAATATGAAGGATGATAATTGAGTTTCTGCTCGCGTTGTGGTTTAGAGATGTTCCCCATTCGGGAACTCAGCTTGACGCCCAACCCACCCATCTTCGTCAATTATTAGTAATAAAACCTTTAATCCACACAAGGGGCATATTAATTTGACTGAACATAGAACGATGGGATTGTTTGTTCCAGCCTGTGGAAATGAAAAGTTTTATTTGAAATGAAACTGTGGCCAGGGACGTTCAATCTTGCTGCATTTTGACGTTGATGGAGGGGCGGGATATTTAATGAAATGGTATTTGTATAAATAAAATTGAAATGTGCACAATATGATTTCAATATATTTAATACTGTTCGAAGGCGGAGAGGAACTGAATTTATGATGAAAAAAAAAAGAAGGAATTTCCTGAAACCAAGGATGGAAATTCTTGCAATTGGAAAAATTGACGTTTATTAGTAATTTCAAAGTTAATTAATGTGCATTAAAATTAATTAGCGAATGCTCTGTCGTCGTTTAACAAATTCAGTAATTCATTGAAATGGTGACCCTCAATACCAGCTCTTCCATTAGTTGAAACAATACCTACTAATAATTACACAACCCGCTGAAAAAATTACAAGTTCTTAGAAATTTTGTTCGACAAGTTCTAAATGATTTAGAAGTGGAAACACTTTCAGGAAGGGCCACACTTCTCTTCCTGAAAGTTTGTCGTTATTATTAGCGTTCCTCAATATTCCCATTGTGAATTCGTCACACTGTCCTGTGAGATCCCCTCGCGTCACGCTACAGCTTTCATCGATCGACCACTTTCTAATAATAGTCATGCTGTAACAATCTACAATGATCCTGAAGAATTTGTTGATTATATTCTATGCTAGATTCAACTCCTGTAACATTTTTCGATTTCTAATCCGTATGCGGAACTGGTTAGGTTCAACAAGTGCTCGCCTAAGAGGTATCATCTTCCTCACGCCTGACACGATTCATTGTAACGTGATAAAACTCGCATATCGGCAACTTTCCAATGACCCGAGTGACCCCGAAGGTTCCTCCAGTAGGTTATGAGGCCCAGCGTGGTTTTCTCTTAAGACCTTATAGACTGCGTACATTTGTGTGGAGGTCTACGAGTTCGAATCTCTCCAATGTGGCTTCTCCTTCGAAGTAATCAATCAACGGGATTGTGCTTGTGCCTCGCCCTCGTGGTTTACCGCCTTCCTTCCGCATTTCTTGCCTATTAACCATTCACTTTCCTTTCCTCGAAAACTTGGTGCCTCACTATACGCTCACTTCTCCAATAATACCTTAATTAGCAGCCCCATGAGGTTCATACCCAAGAAGGTAATTAGTCTTGTCGAGCGTGTAGCGTGTTTCACTTTACTTCCCACTCAACTCCCGTGCTCTACCTTTTCCTGAATAATAAATTCCTCGACGCTCTGAGTGATAAGTTAATCCTACCAGTCAAGCGCCTAATTTATCCCAGCAGTGACAGCAGGGCCAGAACATGTTCAGGTACACTGGCCCAATAATTACCCCGCCTTTTCCCTAGAATAATTCAATTACTTTCAGTAGTTTAGTTGTTGCATTGTGCACTCTAATTTGTTTCATTTCTTGGGTGCTGTGCATTATCTATAACATTGATCACAGATTGATTATTCGTGGAGTGCATGTTTTGTTTTAATTTGAAAGTTTGAAGAAATACTCGGTTCTCCATCTAGTTGGGCCCGCACGGTTTTCAGCCACATTGCTCAAACCTTAAAAGGCTAAAAAGGGGCTATGGAAGGGAATTTCGTAGATTTCTTGCCTAGGGGTCGAGTGGGGTGTCGTTTTCCAAGTATTTTTGTACGTGGAATCCATTTATGGAGGTCTCAGACCCATCCGACTACGCTGTGCGGCTACAAATGAGAAGTTTGAGGGACTTGGAGTATGAGGTCGAACGAGTTGTAGTTTTCAAAGTAATCTTCGACACAGCATCCATTTTTCGGATCCTCCATCAGTCTAAATGTACAGAATCTGTATAGTATGTATACATACTATACATAGTATCTGATACTATATAGATATAATTATTTTCTTTTTTTAAATTTTGGTTTATTATTCTCAGAATAACCCTCGTGTTTTGGTCACCAATTTCAATCAGCCTCAAAAATTTTCCCTAGGCATTTAGAGATTCAAAAAGTGAAATGTCAAAAAGCTTAAATTTTAATAAAATACTCGGTTCTCAATCTAGTTCATTTAATGATGTTTTTAACAGACGTCAGGAGGTCGAATGAGGACGTATAGCATCCATTATTGGGGTTATCCCTTATCTATTCAAACACTGTAGATGATTCGGTACCTACCTACAGTTTTTTTTTTTTTTTTTTTTTTTTTTTTTTAACGAATGATGCTTTCGAAAGATGTCATAATATCGGTCGAATGAGGTGACATTTTCGGAGTTATTATGGACATAGCAGGATATTTTTGGGGGTTCCTCACTATCCAAACACTGTATTTATACCTGTAAATAATTTTTTAGTTATTAGTAGAATTAGTTTTTGTGCAATTAATTCAAAAGAAAAATAAACCCTTGCGCGTAAAATAAATTTTACGCGTTTTAATTATTTGATTATTTGCACTCAAAAAGAAAGCATGAATATCGGTGTGTAACTGATAATGTCTGTTCCGTGAGTCTTCTGATTCTGGGCTTCTAAGTCGTGCCTTCTTTCTGGACGGTTGGAAAGGTAGGTAAGGTGCAATACACCACGCTACCATTCGACTTGGGCTCCAAATTATGAAATTACCGTTCACTTCACGTTCATTCCTTTTCAGGCAGGGAGTCTTCTGCACGATTTCTATTCATTTTGAATCAATAGCTCCTACACTCCTGAACCCCATCTTCCTGTCAGCCTCAAGAGCCCATTGATGCCCGCTTCCATCTTCGTCTCAATACTTCCCCACTTTCACTGTGAAAACATGATCCGTGGAGAGAGAAAAACTCAACTGATTTCTCAATTCCGGGCGAAACCTTCGGTTATTGAGAGTCGTTTTACGATTTGCTGCTCTGGAAATGTGGCGGGCTCTGATGAAACGGAGTCCAGTAATAAAGTGCACCGAACAAGCTGACATACGAACAAACGTAGTGCCTCGTCGATTGGACGTTTTTCGGTCATTGCTTTTACACTCATCCATCATCTCCATCCCCCCAGAAGAGCGGAGAAGAATAAAAAAAAGTGGGAACTGTGGCGGAGGGACTGCGCTGGTATGATTATTCAATGTTTCGGTTGTAGCGTTCCGCTTGGGAGGTTTTATTGAGAGGTCTTTGGTGAAGTGAGTCATAGCCGACTGCTTCCACCCGCTAAACGCTAACCGCTTTAGCATCATCTTCCCCCATCTGGAGAGACGAGGGGACGCGTTTGAATTATTTTCCAAATACGCCTTTCTTATTGAGCGGTTCTTCGTCGGGGACCGTAAAAACAATTCGCCCGTGCGGTGAAAGTCGATGGTTTCCCAATTGCTATTCCGTGGAAGGGTTTTTAGGGACTCCATATGGATGTTTTCCGCTGACCGATTGTTCAGGATTATTTTGCCTTTTCACAACAAAATTAGTTTTATTTTACCCCTGAGGGGGATTATTTCTCGAGTGTATACCACATTGTTGCTCCATAATCAATAGGGAAGTCAATCAACCTCCTGGAACGCGCGACCTACTTTATGCAGAGGTGACTAGTTAAACTGCACTCAAATGAGCGCTCTGAATCCCCCCTTCTTTACACCTTTGACGGCTAGTTTGTACATTAATCGGTAGTGCTGTCTTAATATCGATAGACTATCGATAGTATCGATAGTCCGAGGCTGTCGATATACCATCGATAGTTTTGCTTTTTGGAGGGAAAAAAAAATTAAATTAAACCCTCCAAAAATTGGGTTTTACGGCCCGCCATCTCTTGATTACCTACACTAAAAAAGTATAAATTATTATCTCATTATGATCACCGATTTGTTGATCCTCTGTTCTGCTCATCCTCACAAAACTAGGTAGGTACCTAGTCAAATTGATGGACCTTTCAAGAGTTTCAACAGGTGGTCACACAGTGTGATGATACACCACCTTCACATCTCGGAGATGTGAAGGTGGTGTATCATCACATCACCTTTGGACTCCCGAAGTCCCGTTCGACGTTTGACTGTGAGTTACCTACCTACTGAGTTTTGTTTTTCTCCCATTTCGCCTGCCGTTTTGGTTTTGGTCTTCTTTTTTGTGATTTGTTGTGGAGCTAAACGAGAGATGCCTCAAAATAAATCCGAGCATGCAAATATTTTTGAATCGAAATAAAGCCACCCTAAAAGAACTTTTGAAAATTGATAAAGTTTAAATCATGACTCCAAGCTCCAACAGTAATGTTTTCTGTATTTTTTCAATCATGCTTCCATTAATATTCCATTCATTCTTCTATATTTCATAATAATAAATCCTTTTAAAAATGACAACTGATAATAAAGTTTAAATCTACCTTAGTACCTCCTTTTCCCTGACACCTGAACTATTAGTTGACCGGAAAAAATGTTGGAATTATCATTGTCAAACCCAATTTTCCCTTATGAAATCGAAAAATAGCCATAGCCACGGGACAGTTTTGGGAAAAAGATGAAAAAATATCGATTGTTGGAAGAAAAAATATAGAAAACTATCGATAGTTTAAGGGAAAATCCAAACTCTGAAACTATCGATATTTTTCCCGATAGTATCGAAACTATCGATAGTCGTGACTATCGATATTAAGACAGCACTATTAATCGGGCGTATTCTCGCCTTCCAGCCTCTTGTTCGTGTTGATATATATTTTATACTTATATATAAACATCTCTGAATATGATCCAAAGGCTATACATTATTATAGGTCTTTTTTTTTTTTTTCATTTTTGTTTACCTCGGCGCACCAGCCAGGGACCCCTTATGTTGGTCTGCTCGGATTCTTCAGCGGACTAGGAAAATCCAGCAGACTCCTTGACAACCGGGACTCTCGGCCCTTCTCACAATCTCTCAAACTGTGGGAACCCCTGACTTGATGGAAATACTTTGATGACGAGATGAAGGACTATCCCAAATTTTACCGCGCGTGGGATGCTGAGTGCGATAACGCATCGCCAGATAAGATCGACCTCTGAGTACTATGATCATACGCAGAGTAATCAGCACCTCGGGGATTTTTTTACAGTGTAAAATAGGTGACAAATCACTCTCAGGGCTCAATAGTTGAAATGATCGAAAATGCCAAATTTCAATTCATTGATTATATTATATTTTCCGGTTCAGCGGCAAGAACGACTATCTTGGCCTGGGCCACCTCATCAGATAATCCGAGCTTTCTGGAGCTGGGTGCCTTGATAACGATAACCATGAACATATACAATAGCATTATCTCTAGTGGGTGAGGCCCGAAAATGAGGAAATAATGGTACCGACTTTACCGCCTAGCCTGAGTTGATGAAGATAGGGTGAAGAAGATCCTCCATATTATTTGGAGCAAGTCTGTGCACCGTGAGCTTCCGAGGGTAAACATTTCTAAAGAGGCCCTTTCCATTGTTATCATAACACAAACCAAAGGCAAGATCTCACTTCGAATCCAAGTAAAAAGAAACCGCCAGTATACCCTGTTGAGTATACCGTTTGTATGGCTTAGGCTCCCTAGTCTTCCCTGGAAGTTCCATCGAGGCAAACAATACCGCTATTATTACAGTGTATTCGTACCCGGCCTCTGTCGCTTGGTTGATTTCTGCTCAGTTCTGACGCAATTATTGGTACGTGAGAGCACGAAGTCATCGCCGGGTATGGGGAGGTTTGCCGTAATTTTGTCGGAGGCCAAGGCCGTGCCAGGAAGGCTGGAGGTGTCAGGTGGTTATGACTTTATTGGACAGCGTGGGTAGAAAGTTATAGGAGCAAATACAAAAGGGAATTGTTTTCGTGGCGGTTCTCCCCGGTCGGATTCGAGAGAAAAGAAAAGAAGATTCGGTTTATATTATTTTTTGAAGGATCGAATTGACGGGAGAGTTATTGTTTTGGCGGAAATCTGTTTCATCTTGGGATTAGATCGCAACACGATAAGTAATTCCATTACCTGAAGGTATTTGATATGATAGTGAGGAGCCACTTGGGGCTCTTAGGACAAGTAGAGTTCGTGTTCAGTCGTCGTACATCATCATTTTTTTACAATCACTGTAATTTTGTGAGTGAACCATGTTTTTGGGCAGGAATGCGAGGAACTTTTTAACCTCTTCGTGGTTGGTCGCTCAGGTGTATGCAAATATAGTCGTTTTGAACTGTGGAAATTGCGTTTGATAACCGGTGGTATTGTCGATTGTTGAGTTGCACTGTTGGGCCTGAGGTGTAACTTGCGATTAAAGGTGTTTTTCAACGCGCTAAGAGGTGCCCATCCCATACCCAATCTTCTATTCTACGAAACCTTCAAGCCAAAAAGCCGGCTAGAAAGAAGAGCCGACAGGGGTCGGGATCGTGCTAAGCGCGCACGACTTCGAAACGACTTTGCCTCACCCCACCCAACCTGCCCCCCGGGGCCTGGAGCCGAGAGGGGTAGAAGGAAAACTAGTTTTTTTTTAGCGTTCGTGAGCAGTCACCCACACCTTACAAAAGCTGTTCTGCTTCAGTTTTCGAGGTCCCACCATGGACGAGACAGAGATGGACACAGCTGAGGTCGCTGGGACGTTTAGGGAAGGATGCAGCTTACGGTTGGTGGCAGCTAGCCGTTGCCAAATGCTTGAGTTGCCACGCCATGCCCAATGCTTGAGTTGTCAAGTATTGGGTCTGGTGTGGGGCAGAGTTGTGTATCTTCACTGAAAGCGTCCACATGGAGTACCTATACCTTTTGCACCTGCCTCAGCACTACAGCCAATTCCCTCGTCTCTGCCTTCGTTCGCGGGATCACACGAGGGCGACAGCGAACCCCTAAATAGAGTCAACATGTCCTATTCCGTGCAGGCTTTCACCAGACCAGCCAAGGATTTCACCTTTTCGCGCCAAAACGTATAAAGTAGGTCGATCACCTAGTGCGGGGAAGGGAGCTGCTGTAGGCCGCGTTTGGGTGAAAACCCACAAAAAGTGCAGAAGGTCGTCACAGTCCTCGCACAAGGGCATGGCGTTAGCCGGTATCCAGCAGGCCTGTGACAATCAACTTACAACCTTATTCCATCCCTTGGTCGTCCATGGGTCGGTCCCACGTACCTTTCGTATAAGCCCCATTCCTTCCAGGCCTAATAAATCATTCAGAGCCCGAGGAGCAAGAGACACAATAGATGAGCCCTCAGATACAGTCCTCATTTCACGGGGCATCAGCCCATCCCTTTGCCTCACCTCTGCCCGCCGTGACCAATCGTGAAATAGATTCTGTTACCTTCCACATATTTGTCATGATATTTTATGCGTATTCATGGACTCCCCCTTCGTCCGTCCCACGCATTCTATTCAAAGACCTGTTGGGAAAATATCATCTTCCGCCCGAGGCGTCTCATCTCATAACAGAGTCACAAACATCCTGATTCTTTTCCCTTTGTGTTCCTGCCCCCTCACACCAATAAATCTCTTCGTAATGCCCAAACTCAATCAACATTTTTAAATTATTCACATGCGGGCCGATAAAAGCGATAAACTTGTACAACGAACTACACGGCGGTTATCAGATAATATCAATTTATATCTCGCTCTCCAGTTAGCAGCAATCCCAGATATTCGGCAATAATCTCCGCGCAACTTTTTTCACGTTTCCCGTAGAAACCGAAAACGTCCGCGTAGAGCAGATGGAACTTCCTTGGGACTTTCGTCCTGATTTCTGATGTCCTCACGGTTACCTCACTTATTTCGGTGCACGACTGCTCCGACACGTCCGAATTACCCAACTGTTCAGCTCCCATTGATTCGCAAGTGAAAGGACATTGAGAGTGATCGGGCGACGTCATAAAAGCTGCTACACTGAGAGAAAAGATTTTTTTAGTGGCTAGGTTAAATCCGAAATAACCTCGAAAAGAAATTGAAACCACCTAGAATCAATTGATTCAACCTAGAAAAAAATAGGTCCAGGTTAAAGTAACATCGAAAAATATTAATACAACCTAGACCCATATAGAAACAACCTAACCCGTTATTACCCGCCCTCTAACCACAACCTGGAATAAAAAAGTGTCAACCTAGACCAAATGTGAACTTCACATTTGGTCTAGGTTGACATTGTGAAGACCTAGAAAATATATTACCTACCTTTGACTTTTAAGTGGGGTAACCTAGAATTGAATGATTTGACCTTCCATATAATTCCCCTCCATTAAAGTCTCGGTTGTACAACTGAAAACAACGGAGAGATTTAAAAGGCGAGATTGCTACTTTTGGTAACAACCTAGAAGAAAAAGTTAGACTTTCAGTCTAGGTTAAAACTACCGTAGTACTACAAATAGTTTTAGGTTTAAACAACAGTGATTGTAATCCATTCAATAAATTCCAGGTTGTTTCTACAGTACGCTAAGCGGCCGCGGAGAGCACCACTGTAGGCGGTGTGCGTTAATTCTCGTTGTCTTGGCACCCCTGCTATTTAGCCGGTGGGGTTGAGGCCAAATCTTTTTTCAAATTCTAATCATCTAATTTCTGTCACTATGTGCAGTCATATTATGACGTCACATTCAAATTTTTGTACTGAGTTGGAAACAGAGACAACTCAAAAAGATAGTTGAAGTTGATAGAAACAACCTGCAATGGAAGTGGAGCAAACCTAGAAAGAAAAGTGGACCACCTAGTAATTTATTAGAACCAACCTGAAAAGAATAGGAAGCTACCTAGAAATTTAACTGGAACAACAGGGATAGTAATTGAAACAACCTCGTAAATAAAGGGACACAACCTAGAGAAAAAAGGGTTCTAGGTTAACGCGCCATGGCTGTAAATTGTTTGAGGTTGGGTGAGAAAGTTTTTGTTTTAGGGTAAATCAACCGTCTATGAAAGTGAAAAACATTGACTACCAGGGTGAGACAACCAAGACATTAATGTTTTTAACCTAGACTGTAAATGGATGGAGGCGGCGACACACACCGTGAACTTAACCTAGAACTAAAGTGTGGGGGTGGCGTATTTTAAGTCTTGGTTGTTTGCATTTTTAGGAAGGTAACTTCACCAGTATTTTCAATCTAGGTTAAATTATATTCAACCTAGACTAAATTGTTCCACCCTAGAATGAAAACCAAAAAAATCTAGGTTGGCAGCATTTAACCTAGAAAAAAATCGAAAAATAACCTAGAATAGGCCCTTTTTTTCTCTCAGTGTACTGCAATATTCAAGAGGTAGAATTTTTGAATCCCTATCTTGCTGGCTTTTCTCTTCTTACTACCAAAAGGTGTATTATTTCCCGCGCGGGGAAAATAATAAATTATTTATTTGGCGCGGTAGTCAGTAGACTCTTTGCAGTAAAGTAAAGTTACCCACCGCCTGGTGGCATAAGCTCTGCATATTCCCATGGGAGTACTCCTTTAAATCATCAGATCAATCCAACGCTTCATGCCAAGTTAGTGGATACCCCTGACCGCCCTGCTGGAAGCTTCCAGCGCTTCCTCTGGAGGCGTGTTGTACCTTTCCACCTCAACTGCCACTGGTGAAGCGATGCTACGACGCTTTGCGCGTGCAGCCTTGATGGTCAATCCTGTTACATCGAGTCCCTACCTCCAACTCATATAACAGCATGAACTATGAGTATGCGCCTTCTGCACTCCGCAAACCTCTCCAAAACATATTTACCTATAGTTACTATAGTAACACTACCACACACAGCTATTCAAGCAACGCCCGTATCAGGCCCTGCTCCTAAAGTACATTTTCCCCGAATTAAATCAACGCACCAGTTGCCACAACTCCCGAAAAATGGAGAAAGTGCCAAACCTTAAGACCTTCTCGTACCCAACAGGTATAACGGCATATCTATGCTATTAGAGGACTCGAAGTTAACTAACCCAGCAGAAGGCGACAAGAGACCGTACAGTAATTACGGCGCGCAAAGCTCTCCCTAGTTACAATATAGCGTTAATTTACCTCTGAGTTAGGGGGTCATTCATTCAGCTCTACAATGCCATCAGACAGTTGCTTGGACGAGGCGGTTTATATCGATAAGATTAAACTATATGCGGATTGAGAACGGAATACTCAAACGAGGGGCGAATAGTAGAAAATTACGAGTAATCGTGGGAGGGGTGGGATCTATGGAGACTGTGTGAAGTAATAAGTTTGGAAGTTTAGTTATTCGTGGTTAGAATGTTCAGATGAATCCCTCATAGATCCCATTTCTTAAAATTAGGCGGTGTTCACGGCTGGTTCCTTGCGGCGCTGGTCAGGATTACCGTACTTGACCCAATGGAGTTGTGCATGCTACACAAAGTCACTACGCAAAATTGATTCCCACAAGTTGAGTTCACAACTCTCATCCAATAAGGAACTTAAGAAGCTTAACCTTTTTATCCCTCATATGAGGGGAAATTTACATCCGTTGAGTGAGGCTTCACAACACTTAATATTGAGAGGTTGTGGACACTTGAGGGACTTCTCCAGGCAGGAAAACGGTTGAGAGAGACCCGAAGGTCGGCCAGGTCCATGTTGAAGACTTTGGGAACAGTTGGACGGTTGAAGGTAACTTGATAACTTTAGCCGCGAAACACGCGTCTTACCTTACGAACCGGTGCCCTATCCCGCCTAATCGACCGGATAAAATGTATAATGTGGACGTTAAAGGGGAAGAACGATGGAGGAAAAAAATCGGAATGAAAAAACTACTCGACAAAAAACGTATAAAACGTGTGTTCAAGAAAGAATCAACCACATTAAACTCTCACAAACTATCGGTTTGGATCACTGCCGTCGATGTATTTAAAGGTTTATTTTCTTCTTTGCTTCCACCATCATACTAAATCGTTGCGAACTAAGTGACCTAACCCGAACCCGTGCCCTGCACCGAGATAACATACTCATTACAAGGAACGAAAGAGGGAAAAAACGAACAAAACATGTATAAAACTTGTGTTCGAGCCCTCGGAATTATCAACCACGTACAAAACTCCCCCAATCTCATTTGAAGGAGGGGGGGTCCGAAACAAAACCACACCCCACGAAGCGAGATCCATGCGAACTGATCAAGACGGCCAGAAACACTGTCATTAATGTAACAGCTTTGGGATCTGATTGCAGTCCACCCGGTTTTTTTTTTCTTCGAGAACTGCTAAAAGTCGGGTAGTATCTTAATCGATGGGGTAAGTTACAATCATATAAGCAAGAAAAAAAAGAGAAAAGGCGTGAGAAATACAAGAAAAACGTCGAGTGGCACGAGCGGCACGCACGGTTTCCTGACTATTCACACTTACGCCAAGAATTACCTGCTTCAAAGCTCGCCGTTATAAGGTCATTAACTTGAGTAATCATTGCTTTGTAAAAATTGAATTTAATGCTCATTCTTGGTGCTCGTTTTTTTTTTTTTTTTTTTTAATGATTTTGCGTTGTAAATCGTAGCACAAGGCGTTTAAACACAGGCGACTTTTGAGAAATGATAATTCGGGGCTCGCGAAGTTCAAATAAAAACGCTGCAAATTTTACACAAGGGTTTATTATTCTGTGATATAGGTTACTTGTACAGACATTTAATTCTGTCAATAAAAAAAATTTTAAAAAATATTTGGATTTTTATATTTCAAAAAAAATTTTTTGGGGGGATTTTTTTTCAAAAATGTGTTTTTTCAAAAATTCTTTAATTTTTACTCGAAAAATATTTAACTTCTTGGGATCCTTCAAAAATCCCATTTTTAGCCCCATGAAAGCCCTATAGAACGCCACAGTGAAATCGGATCGTTCCGGGACCCCCAAAAATGGATTCTACGTCCAAAAATACTTCGAAAACGACACCTAACTCGATCCCATAGCTAAAAGCCTTCAAAACACCCCTCCTGTAGCCCCATAGCGCCCCACGGGTTTGGGCGATCGGACTGAAAACCTTGCGGGCACAACTAGATGGTAAACCAAGTATTTTGTCAAAATTTCAGATTTTTAAAAAAACTCCTACTGCCCAAAACGGCCCGGACGGCGTACGGCGTACGGCGGACGGACATTTCGGATTTTGAATGTCAAAAACATGTGTTTGTGTGTTTTGTCATGTGTTTGTGTTTTGTTTGTGTTTGTGTGTTTGTGTGTTTGTGTTTGTTTGTTTGTGTTGTTTGTGTGTTGTGTTGTTGTTGTGTTTGTGTGTGTTTTGTGTTTTTGTTTTGTCATGTCGGATGTTCGGGTGTTGAATGTGTTTTGTGTCATGTGTTTTTGTGTGTTTTGTGTGTGTGTTTGTGTTTTGTGTGTTTGTGTGTTGTTGTTGTTGTGGCGTGTGTGTGTTTTGTTGTGTTGTGTCTCTTGAAACGGATAATGTCAAATTTTGAGGCCGATCGAAGTCGTCGACCCGCGTCGCGAAAACATAGGTGTATTATTCCAAGAATAATAAACCAAAACGGACAGCTCTTCCGCTTAATGTTACTACGGTTAATGCTACCAATCAGCTATTATTTCCAAAAACGCCCGGAACGGTCCGGTCCGGCAGTGTCTCACAATGTCGAAAAAGGACTAGTATAATTAGTATAATATACTTTGTAAACTACATCAGAGCTATAAGAAAGAACCGCAGCCCGTGGCATAAACAATCCATACCAAGTTAAGCGTCAATGGGACAAAAAAACTTTACAATCTTACCTCAGAAAATACCATTACCACCAGATTAGACGCACCACGCGAAAATTTAAATTTAAATTGAAAAGAAGAAAGAAGAATTTCAACATTTTCTTTCACTTAACCATTATTAAATACAAATTTTGTCACTGCATGCATTTTTCGGCATTTTTCTTCCACTCCACCATAGGTATCTAATATGGTGCATCATATTATGATCAGTATGTACCTACTTGATTGTTGAAGTTGGCATCTTATTCGTCAATGTTGATTTTTAAGTTGTTATCTCATCTTCTAAGGGTGCATTATGCCCATTTCCAAAACGTTAGTTCCTTAGTGCAATACTCCTGATTTCAAAAACTCTACGTCTTTGATGTCTTGTAACACCTCTTTGCACCCTCCTTGAAACCTGCAGCAATTACAAGACGTGTGTCCTACTGTTTACAAGTCCGTCGTGTTTATACTCTTTGCTGGAGTCTCTTCTTCATACATTCTTTTAAATTTCAAGTTGAATCCTCCTCTGATGTGTGTGACCTAGTTAATATTGTATTCTGAAGAAAGGTTTTATGTTGATATTAAATAATATTTAATATATTAATATCACCATATATGCTTATTACTTTAATATTATCAAAGTTCTACGCTTACTATTTGAGTCACTTCCTAAAGCCGTGGTTCCTTCTTGAAGGCCTGCTCATGGTTTACAATTAGACCGTATTGCTATTGATTCAGAACTTTTTTTTTACTTTTCTGAATCACATTGTTCAGAGGTACATTGTCTTCTTTTTTTTAACTCTTAACTTGAGATGATATCTATCCCGAGTAAAAAAATACATTTTGTTTTTCCTTTCTCACGGAGGAAGCGGAATTTCAAATGAACCCAGGGGCAAACATGATGTTCAATTGAAAACCAAAGTTTCGCATCTTCTTTTCAACTTTTACATCAACATTTATCCTTCCGGTTTTTCGGGAGGGAATTCCTTTTAATTTGGAGTTGAAAATGTAACTCAAGTTTCCGCGAGAAGTTGCAAAACTTCGGGATTCTACAAGTAAAGAGGAAGGTAACTAAGGAGTCCGATTAGGGCAACTTCTGGCTAAGAAAATTTCAAGTCGCAACAGTTATTACGGAAGAATTTGTGACCTGGTATAATTACTTGAGCAGCTTCCAGGAGATACCAGATTTTAAGGAACTAATGGCCGACAAACTTGAAAAACTTTTGTACATGCTGTTTTCAGTGCTCTATCGTGCGAAAAATTGTTTTCTAACTCCCTACGTTGTATTCAGTTTCTAATCGGGAATATTTTTTGTTCGCAGGTAATGATCAGGATGTTACGGACAGGAAATACGACAAATCAGTAAGATGTTGTTTTTATACGGGCATGTAAGTTTAACAGGCATCGCAATTTCCATTATTATCAACACTGATTTTTGGAATGTCGGGAGTTTTCTCTGGCTACTTAAAAATGATCAACGATGAAGGTTTTGATTAAAATCAAAGCCGGCATAACATTGTATTTTGATAATTCAACGGCCTGTTCATATCTATTAGCACATACAGTTAGGTGTCAGTGCAGGTATTGCGCCACTTCGCATGTATCCAAGAGAATCAACTATGGTAGGACTACTATAATAGTTGGAGACTCCATTAATTCCAATAACTGGAGATGATATGATATTATCGCGTTGCTTATGAGTCAAATAGGCAGGTTACAGTGTTGGTGTTGTTGGTGTAATTTTGCTTAAACCGAACTGTGGAATCATGATGTAAACCATAAAACTAACTTTTTACCAAAAAGAGGTGAACTAAAAGAAAAAGAGCCTGACAACAACCGGTATGTGTCTAGATTTATTCAAAACCTTTGTTTATCAAGATACAATGTTACCGACTGAGCTGCTTGTGCTTGGAAATTTGGACATGGATACAGGTTGATCATTTGTTTGCCTCAGTTCTATCGGTACATGATCGAATACCACCGCGGAAAGATCCTTCACGGTCCTTTCTACATATTTTCCTCGGAAGGTCCAATCCGTGCAAATATACGAAAGCAAATAGTCCTCCTGCTCCGGAGCAATCCGAAGCTGTAGGATGTTTTCTCTCTCGGAATGTTTGTTCTGGTCGCCTCACGT
The DNA here is from genome assembly GCA_955831195.1 of Pilophorus perplexus. Classification (NCBI taxonomy): domain Eukaryota; kingdom Metazoa; phylum Arthropoda; class Insecta; order Hemiptera; family Miridae; genus Pilophorus; species Pilophorus perplexus. Next base: position 6,860,100 of record OY037013.1, on the reverse strand, counting down.
TGGAATAGGAGATCACATCGAAAACACACGAGGAAGTGATCGAAAGTATAGTTTACCGGTACTCTGCGGCTTTCGAAAACTAATATCTGTAGGTTGGTCTGCGGGCGGCATAGCAATTTCCCCTTGGAAAGTCACATCTTGTCCACGAGCTCGTTGATAATGGGACCGCCTGATCACCTCATTATGTGGCCTTTTTTTCTCTCTGGGTCCCTAGAAACCGTTTGAGAAAAGAATAGGAAGCCGGGGACCGCAGTCCACGTTATGAGTACCACCAGGGCAATGATAAACCGAGGAAGCGCTCTCGTTGGATTGTCGACCCGGCAAGAGTTGGTTCGCCTTTCATCGCGCTGTTGTGCCTCTTTCTTCTTACACTTCCCCGAATATCAACCCAGCGGGGGGTGCGTCACGTCCTTAACCGTGAATTTTCTCTTCGTTACAATACACGACGTCCACTACAAGTACTGCTACACGACATCTCCATATGTCTCCTTTTTCCCAAGGACCCGACTCTGGCCCTGTTTTTACTGGGGCACCCGGTTTTACCATATTGTCCTTTCCCGTCCAAACCGATATCCGTGACAACTCACTCAAACTAAAAGTCTCTGACCTCCATTCTGGCATCTACAAAACGTTGACTTACATCCGTTGAGATGTGAGTGTTGAAACTAAAAACTGAAAGAGTAAATCTGCGGAAAGATAAATATATGAAAATGATTTAAATTTTGACACCACCCATTAAATAAATGGACAATTTTGTTCCGAGATAGCAATGATTCTATGAGTGTATGTTTTCTACGTATATGAATATTCTACGTATATGTCGCGTTAAAAACAGCGTCTCGCCGTTGGTTGCGCATCGTGGGAATTCGAAAATTGTATCCGCTAAATGTTATCAGAATCGTCGAATTAATTTCCAAAGACTCCGGAAAATTTCTCGTGTATTGTTACCATTTACGGAATATTCAGCAGATTCGTGAAAAGACACGGTTTGATATTCGTCTTCTAGTTCAGCTAATGTTGAGGCCATAGGTTGGTTATGAAAATCACTTCTCTGGTTTTACACATATGCATACGATTACTATGGTATTTACTGCATGCAGTATAATATGCTACATGGTTATATTATACCAATTCTTGAGAACACTTACACCGTGTTAAGTGAATTCACCGTGTTAAGTAAATCCCTTAAATTCACATTCAAAGACGTGCGCACAATCGCTACTCGAAGCTACTCTCATGCCTAGCGATTTCAGCATGTCCGAATTATCCATATCAGGACGATCTTCTGCTAATTTAACTGTTTTCCTGTGTAAATCGCTTAAACCTCGATTAGTCGTTCACATATACAACGACGTACGCCGCGGGATCGCTATATGAAGCCCTCGTGTCGGCGATCAAGGGATTAAAAGGAACTATTTTCCGTCTGTAGATCGAAGAAAAGCTTCGGGACGTTTGATTGTAGTCGGCCCGAGTTCAAAAATACGTCGAGTGATTCGTTAGCTCCGATTTGGTAAGATGAGTCGGTAACCTCTCAAACAATGACGTCGCGCATGCGAAGCATTGTAAAGCGAAAGGTTAAATATTACAAAACTCACGACTTTATACATCCGACATGAAAAATGCTTATCGTAAAAGTAGCATCTCGCTATTAACATCAGGCCCATCTCATCAAATGAAATACAAGACTGTTAAGATGGCCCCTAATGTAGTCACGAGATCCCTCGTCCTCCTCCCCAATTCGATGGCAGTTCATTACCGCTAATCTCCCTCAGCTCATAACCGTTTCCGACCGAATTGGCGAAATGCAATTTCCAAGAGATAAAAGATTTTTACGGTTTCAGCGGTTAAAAGAACCAACCCCGGTCGAAGGGAGGCTGGTTTCCACGGCTTTAACAAGGGGGAGGATGACTCATCAATTGCTACTACTCGGTCCTGAGGGAATGGAAATGTTGGGTTAACCCAAAAGGGCATTTACTCTTCAACTGAGCTCAAATATACTATGTTATACGATATCATGTCGTAAATGGGTTATAGAAAAAAGGTACAGTAAAACACTGGACTATAAAGAAATTTATTTCTGAAGTGAATATGTTCGCCACTTTACAACAACAACTGCGACAATATGAAAGCAATTAATAAAAACGCGAAATTCAGCCAAGTCTTAATAATGTTAAGTGGCTCCTTTGCACGAGAGACCGCAGCTTCCCGGGCATTCTCCTCCCATTCTCTCCCTTTTATCCTCCTAAGCTCCCCCCGACACTTCATTTATGATAAAACCCCCGTCCTTCATAAAATCATTCACCCCACTTGACTGCAACAAAGCAAGGGAAGGAGGTCTTTTATGGTTTTAGCGTGTATAAAGAAAAAGCATGACTAAGTACGAGTGGCAGGCATAGTAGTGATGAGATAAGCCAGGCGGGTGTTAGATGCCTTGGTAACACCCTACTGCACACAATTCAACGTGGACGAAAAAGGGATGGGAGGTTGCTGGAAGACCTTTGTATTACTCATTGCCAACAAAAATGTTGGTGCAGTCATTGTGTGTTATCTTGCACTAATCAATCAATTTTTTTTTTGTTAAGTAATTATTCTCTGAATAATCATCCTATACGTTGACCGCGACGGTGGTAAAAAGTTTAGAACGGCCGCAAATGGAGCTATATACCGGAGGAGTTTTTGAAGGTTATTGGTTATGGGATCGAGTGGTGTATGGTTTCGTAGTGTTTTTGGACGCAAATCCATTTAAGGGGGTCCCTTATCTGCCTCTTTAGACGTGTTCAATTTTTGTTTTAATTTTTTTTTTTTCTCTTCAATGTTTTCATGTTTTTAATACTTCCTCTTCGCTGCTTTTTTTTCTTGTTTTATTTATTTCTTTTCGTTTTTTTGTTTGTGTTTTTTTTTTTACAATTTTTTCATTGTTGTCTACAATGATTGTTGAAAGTAGGCATTTCTCATAACTTTTTTTTTTTTCATTTTTGACACTAAATTAACTTTTTCACAATACCAAAGAATAATAAACTCGTGTGTAAAATTAGCTAAATAAGTTTAAAAAGGCGGTGAGTACAAGTTGTTTACAGGCTGCATGTTCGCAGCCATCACTCCTTCATCTATGGCACCACCAACCCCTCATCCATTCTCGCTTATTGCCCTTCTTCTCATGAATTATTTCCGTATCGGACGAGTTCGTTTGTGCCTCGTAGTCAACGTATTTCACTCCCATTCTACCTTCAAATCATATAAACGGCATTTGTGCTTACGATGACCGAAAGACGTTGCGGGGCAGGGAAAGTCTTCGGGAATTATGTATAGAGATCTCCCCAGACGCCTGCTTGAGCATTCCTTCAAACCTGAGCCCATTCAAAGTTTCCAGAGCCTCCCCCCCCCCCCCCCCCCCTCCGCCTTGCAAAAGCCCAAAAACAACTCGCCCCCTTTTTGTGGCCTCTTTTGTATTCCTCGGGCGGAGTCTCACGGTAATCCATTCTAGCGCCGCTAATTTATAAGCTGTTTTCTTCGAACAAGATCGTGGTTTTGTCTTGAGAATTCGTTAAGAGGTGAGGGGGAATCCAACTCTCTTAGCGAAACAGTCGTGAAATTCAAATGAACTACGATCCTACTGAATGATCTTTATTCGCTTGTTATTTTGACGCTGCACCATTTAATTTCACACTTTTAATGGCACTCGTGAACAAACGACAACTACAACCATTCACCCCAAATTTTATTTATTTATTTATTTTTGCTAAGCAGGCAAGTCTCCTACCTATTGCAAACCTGTTAAGCTAGGGGAAAATTCAGCTACTGGGGGAAATAGAAACCAATGAAGCTGAAGATGGCAGACCCGGTGATGGCAGACCCTACTCGTTGGAACTTTTGAATGTGAGAAGGAACAAAACGTAGCGATTTTTCAGACAAATTTTATAAACACTGAAATTTCCTAAAATTGTTTCGTTTTATTTACTCATTTTTTTAATAGGTTTCATTGGGGGGGGGGGGAGAGAAGAATAACGGCATTTTACAGCTATAATTGTGATTTTAGGGTCGCTATGAACATCCTGCTACTGGAGAAAATGGCCTGCACGAAGTGTTCAAAAATTATTATTATCATTTTTGGCTGTGAATGCACAAATATGTGAAATTTCCTGTCTTAAAAATTGTTCAACAAATTTTTTGCGGTTTTCACTTGGTGTTTGAAAAAATAGTTTAATTATAGGGAATATAAATATAATTAGTTATATTACCCTTACGGCCTTCCCATTAGACTACCCCCAGTTATACACACAAAGGATAGGCTAACGAGCAGTAAATATTACTATAGAAATAAATATTTATAATAATATTATAACATATTACCAATAATACTTCCATGAAGTTATTATATTAAAGATTTACAAACATGTATGTACCTACATGTATTTAGTTATGTATTCAATGAATAATATTCTTATTATATAGGTAGAACTTGGTGGGCGTCCTGTTTTTTAATTTTCAGAAGTTGGTCGCCTAGATTTGGCTCCTCGTTCACTACATGGATTTTTCAGCTCTTCTTTCAATACTCTGCGGATTTGACGTAGCTACTAGCCTAGTGTGTTTATGACATGATACATTGTATCAGTAACAGTTACCGTTGTTGTAAAGCATGTCTTGTCGATGAAAATTCCTAATTTTCGTGGTTGACTAGAACGGTCTTCATATTGCTTTAGAATTATATATGTTGCTACGCTTCATATCGCGCAGGTGTAGCGTTGGTTATCGTGAACAGCCGATTGGTGGCCGAGGATATCACCCTGGCGTGTACAACAGTTGGCGTTTGAGTAGGCTGTGTTCGTGTGCCAGGTGCTCCAGACAGCCATACCGACCACGACGCCAACCTGCAACCGTCAATAACGGCCGAACGCAGACATTTATCAACCGAGAACCTGCTTCGTGATTGGAAATCTCTGACAATGCGGAAACGCGTTGACGGGTCATCGACTCCACAGATTTTCCATCACTTTCCCTCTCAATTTGAACGCGGGCGATATTTTTTCAAGCGGCGGGATTCTCGACAAAATGAACGTACTTTGCCCCCTACGCTCCACCGGGGAATTCCTTCCGTTCCAACAATTGTATCGTCGCGGGAGTTGTATCATTTCCGCGGTGTTAAATTAAATTTTTACCCACTCGACTTTTTTTTTCTTTCTGGGCTTTTGGAGTTCACGAGCTCTGTTACGGCGAATGAGACATGGGATTTGTTTGAGCCCAGTGAGGCCGCCGGGTGTGAAAGTTCACTTGCACGACAAAACTGTATGGTCGTGCGGCTGAACAAAGGAATGGAGTAAACGCCGCCCATTCGGTTGGAAAATTCATCCTGTGCCAGAGAGGAATTCCCCCAGTTACGAGGAGGAATTTGGTTTCAACGCCGCTCCCCAAATATTGACTTGCCCCGAGTTGTTTCGTTTAATTACCAAACCCCATGAACAGAATATTCTGACAAGCGGGAGGATCCACTGCGAGTATAACCGCAATCCTGACATACTTGATATGCACATACGAAATCGTGATATTTTCCTTTCTAGTTGAGATTTTCTTCATATCGTGCTTTGTTCGTGTCAAAAGTTCATTTTTGGTTTATTATTCTTGGAATAATACACCTATGTAATCGCAACGGAGGTCGACGACTCCGATCAGCCTCAAAATTTGACATCCGTTTCAAGAGGTCTCGATTCCAAAACCGAAATATCCGTCCGCCGTACGCCGTCCGAGCCGGTTTGGCCAGTAGGTAGGTACTTCTTCTTTTTTTTTATCTGAAATTTTGACAAAATACTTGGTTTACCATCTAGTTGTGCCCGCAAGGTTTCAGCCCGATCGCTCAAACCCGTGGGGCGCTATGGGGCTAAAATGGGGCTACGGGAGGCGTTTTTGAAGGGTTTTGGCTATGAGATCGAGTTAGGTGTCGTTTTCGAAGTATTTTTGGACGTAGAATCCATTTTTGGGGGTCCCAAAACGATCCGATTTCACTGTGGCGATCTATAGGGCTTTCATGGGGCTACAAATGGGATTTTTGAAGGATCTCAGGAGGTCAAATATTTTTCCAGTAAAAAAACAAAACATTTTTTACATTTCAGAAACTGAAAAACGGATTTTGATTGCTGACGCATAAAAGTGGCAGCACTTTTTATATCAATTGGTTCCTAAATCTTTTTAAAAGTATAGATCGTTGCTGGTAAATTAGACAAGACGGCACCAAATAACGGTAGAGAGTGAAGGTAACTATAGTGCAATTTGGTGGTCTCGAGACCAAATTTAAATGCCCTAAGGACAGCTTGACAAATCGTCACGATTTCCTGACTTTCACTTCAACGCCAAAAAAAAAGTCCTCTTAAATTGTACAAAACCGCTTCACAACGACCAATTGACAAAGTGGGCAAAGTAAGCGAGAATGGTGAAGGGCTGTTTTCAATCTTCAATCTGAGGGGAAAAACGACGCTGACACGGTGACCTCGGGGCCCCGGCGGGCGTCTGACGGAACGGGGCGCCGATTTCCATGAAAATTACCGATTCCGAAGTTAATTTGAGCGTGTCCAATCGGTTTAAGGATGTGAGCATGGCCTGCGCGTTGGATGCACTCGGTAAACCCAGAAACCTGGTGATGGGGGACGTGATGGGTGATTTCCTTCGGGTAGAAAGCAGGCTAACCTCTTTCCAATCATGTGAATAGTAAAAATGGGAATGTCGTCGGTATTTAACCGCAGGGTTAAACCGCAGACTCCTTTGAATGGAGACATTTGCTTAGGTTAGACGAGCTACCGTTTAGGTGTGATGCACATACAGACAGACAGACACGAAATTTAGTAGGATAGATTTGTAAAAATTAAAATGTTTCGATAGTAATTTCGAATTACCAGACAAAATCTGATCATACAAACGCTGAAACTGTGTGAGAATTTAAGAAAAGTAGAAAGTTAATAATTAACTTTCTTCTAGTTTCTTTTTTAGTTAACAATTATTGTAAACTAAAAATCCTATCAGTCATGGAGGTTCGTAGCAGATCTTTGCGTATCGTGCTTATTCCGGGCATGACAATAATTACCATAATCTTTTTATCAGGATTGGGAAAATGGAACTCGAAAGGAATGGCATATAATATGAAGAAAAAAAGAGGAGATTGGGTAAAAAGGAGGAATGCAAGAAGGGTTCGGCTGGAGGATAGAAGCTCTTTTCAAGGGCTTGTGTGCGTGGTTCCGTCGTTTAATATCGTGTAATCCCTTCTACAATATCAACTGCCATATCCAGCCAGAGCTAGGAAAGGAAGATTTATATACTGGTCTGGTATGAGCCCTTGCACAACCCTTTTGCGTCTTTAGGGAAAGCAGGGATCGGATTGAATGTGTGTTACCAGAACGATCGTAACGGGAATACGTTTAATATTCTCGCAATTGTCGAGTAAAAAGAGTCTTCCGGTTTGAATTCTTCCACCTTTTTGACAAGGATATGTCTATTGGCTGCGGTACGCGAGTACGAAAATTTCTACTATTAAAATGCAATGTTTGCAAGAATCCAAGTGACATATCCATGCCATGGTATTTTCCGTGTAAGCGGTAAACATTTCTTTGTTTTTTTTTTTTTTTTTTTTTTCGACAGTTAGTAGGAACTTATCCAAAAGCCCCTCCTTTTTTGAAGGTTTCATTACAAAAATCCCACCCAGTCTTCCAGTCTTCCCTTCCAGTCTTCAATATCCTTCCACCGTGGGATAAGTGACTTATAGGAGCACGGGGTGAAAGTGGTCATGGGAGAAAGTGGCCACTGGCTGTTTTCGCAGCTGTGTTCATCATTGCAAACACATGCAAAACCACCGATAGACGAAAGTACATAAGCGAGATCAGATAAAATTCACCTTTATGTATGTAAAGGTGCATTTTATACATTTAATGTTCTTTTTCTGCACAATGTGATCTATCTAGGGCTTTTGGTGATTTTCACGAAACGTCCAAAAGTTGGTAACCTCTCCTAGAAAGAGAACATAACGTATATCTGACATTAGACAGGACCGTCCTTGCGCGCGTAACTGAGCGTAATAAGAGTTTAAGCGTTCAAAATGTTATGTGACTTGAAGCCTAAAAACCCCTTGACCGATTTGTTTGCGTTGCTCGGCCCATTGATGGAAGAAATAGGGGTGAGCCCCGTCCATCAATTATATAACAACATTGAACTATCATGGAATAGAAAAAGAACCGTGTAGGACAAGAATAATGGATTGTGTTTGAGTTTTGCGAAACGGATTTTCACGGGACAGAACTTCAAGTGTTGTCCTCGGAGGTTTGGAAACCCTTTGCGTTGCGTAAAACGGCGCGTCGAATCGAAGATGTTTTGGAGGCCTCCGGCGCTGACCAGACGAGTCGTTTGTCACAGGACCGACGTAACGGTATTTGTATAGCAACCTGACAAATGTTTTACGGAGGGAATTGAATGGGGCTATCGCGTTTCTTTGAGGTCTCGGGCCTCAAAGGAGCTCCCTTCTGGTTCAAAGAAGTTCCTGCTTGTCATGCCAACACATGCAAAAACACCGATAGACGAAAGTGAGCCAAAACTTTGAAGTGTGCTTTCTCGGTCGGAGGAACGCGGAAAAATGCCCGCCTCATTTTCCTTTCTTTGAAAGAGAAATCAGGAAACAAACACTGCGATGACCAAATTTGCTTCACATTTTGTCGCTTGATTGATGAAGTTCTGCATGACCTGTTTTAGAGAACGTGACAAATATGATAAGACTACTGCCAACCTCAGGCATTACATAGGACGCAGAGACCGCATGTCAAAGAAAAAAGCTCAAATCAGTAGGTATATGAATCAGTCAAAAGTTTATTCACCTAGAGAAATTATCCAGGGGAATGACAAAACACAAGAAATAACAACGAAGAAACAAAACGACAACATCAAAAATACCACCCAGCAAACGGCGGAAACCAAAATCTCAAATTTAACCCCATTTTAGGTACCTATAATGAATTCCATAAGCAAGAAAAATCGGGTACGCCCCTAAATTAAAAAAATAAAAATAAAAAAAAAAATGAAGAAAAGAATGAGTTTGGCTAGGGAGAGAGAACGACTCCTCTGCTGAATAGAAAGAAGAAAAGAAGATGAATAAAAATTTTCAAACTAGACATATTTAGATGATATGATAATTTGCAAAAAAAGAGAGAGAGAATGAACCATAAACAACTTTCCACCCACAATAATAATAGTAGTAATAATAAGTCGTTAACGGCACTAAAAAAGCAACGCTATGCAATGAACATGCACAATAATACCCTGGGGACACAGAAATACGTAACCCATTGAACAAGTCAGTATGTAATTATGCGGGGGTCGCGAGGTTCAGAAAACTAAACTTCAAGGATCTTCTACGCCGACGTTTCGGTTTAGTCACATCTTCAGGACTACTAAGCAGTGACATCTTTTTCCGTGAAAATGGTTTAGATCTTCTTTTTAAGTGAGGAATCTGGTCAAGTATTCTAAAATGAGTTTTCTGTGCTGTTTAGACGTTCAGTGCTCACTACGATGTGTGCATAATGGAGCATTTGTCGGCCAATATATCGACGGGGAATGGCGAAAAATTGAACGTTTCATTGTAGTTGTCGCAAAACTTCGGAGTTCACGCTCAACACTGACATTGCTATACTTTTTCAAGGAAAACATAGAACAGTAAAATTTAATTTAATATATTCTTGAAGTGGATTCAATTCTATAGGCCGGCCTACAACCTTATGGCATTTATATTTTAAGTGTGTTGTTTAAGAGTTACAATAAAAAAGCTAAAAAGGAGAGGTGAAAACGGGGTTTTCCGTAATTATCGACCTTCAAGAGCGGATATTAACAACAAGATATTAAAAAATGCGAGTAACATTAAATGTTACACATTTTGTAGCAAATTAGATCAGATTTCATATTGAGTAGAGTGGTCATCTCGCTTGGACGCATCGCATATTGTCCTGGATATTAACGAAAACCCGACAAATATTTTTACGGGCCGATTAATTTTAAGATTAGGAACCCATAAAAATTACATAAATAAATAAATGGAGAAAAAACTGGATCCTTTAACCATCCCCCACTGAAGGGCTAGAGGGGTGGGGCTTGTGATGTTCCCCTCCTAACTAGTCCAAACAAATTTACGTTCCAAACATTTCTTTCTATACATTTTTTGCGTGCACTTCGTTTGAATCAATGTTAAAATGTTTAAGAAAGAAAAAAGGGGAGGTTGGTGTGAACCCTATTAGACTCCTCTGAGGCTTTAGGATGGGTGTATTTACATAAGAAATAAAGTTTTCGAGAGTAAGAAAAAAGTAAAAATCGCTAAAATTGGCCATGGGATCTATGCTTGCTAGGAAAACCGTTCTGGTCTCAAATCGTTCTTAATTTTTTCTACCTTGTAAAAGAATGTAGAGGTTTTTATCGCAAAAGGTGTTCTTCTGGACCAAAATCGGGCCGAAAAAAAAGAGAAAATTTCGTGGTTTTTTGTGTTTTCGAGAGGTACTGCTCGTTCATTATCATAAAGTATGCCGAAGAAGGATTAAAATTTAACACATAAAAAGCATGAGGCCAACGTTTTTTATTGATCAAAATTCTACTCATTTAAAAGAGTAGAGTCACTTTGGTCCTTCGTAATATTAGCGGCCCGAAAACACTCTTAAAACTCGACTGTTTCCAATGTATCGGCGAATAGTAGTGACGTAGTATTTTTATTCTCACAGAAGGAACAAGGAAGTCGAAAACGAGGTTACAGAGACGGGAAAAAGTTTCCCCCCTAAATCGAGTTTACAGAGTGTGCTATTCTCCATAAGAAAAATAACTTGAGCAGTTTTTCTCACCTTTTCAATTCTCTTTTTTCTCAAGAATCTGATATTCCGAGAAGTCCTGAGGGGAAAACTCAAATTTTCATGGGGTATCCCATTGTTGGGAACGAAGTTCAAGGAAGGAAAGGAGAATAAGGAACGACAATTGAAATATTAAAAATGACGGAGCGACTTTTCTCCTTCTATAGAATAGAACCTACAGGTACAAACATTTAAAGTTTGTTTATTTTATGCAGTTAGTATCGGGTATACTGCCAACAATAATTAGCTGCATCCTGCAGAAGTTGGATATTTGTTGATTGACTTTTTTCTCTAAGAATAATTCTAACGGATATTTATTACCGTTTTGCAAAGCACCATTGAAGAAATGGTGTGTTTATAAACACTGTTTATTCGTTCGGTTGAAAGCAATATGGTATTTTACATTGCATTCAGCTTAGGAAGACGAAAAAGCGGCGGAGGGAAATCTCTTTATAAGAGTTGATTCCATTGGCATTTCATTACGACCCGTAAGTTTTCTAATAGGTTTCTCCTTTTATTAAGGGTAATTAAATTTTTATGGGGGTCGAACATTGCAATTATTACAGTAAAATGGTTTCCTTGCGAATGAACGATATTGTTTTTTGAATGGAAATTCCAACCTCCTTTTTGCGGTTTATGCAATTATCCAGTTTGTTCTTTTCTGGCCCACATTAAGCCCTTAGGGTCAGAGGACGAATAAAATGTTATTTTCACGCTCTATTATATCGGCTACTCTTGTTTTGTCAGCGGAGAAATGGAGCGATTTTAAGGGCAATGTTGCAAGACGTATTCGTTTCCAAACCCCCATAGAGAGTCCTGGTAAGCTCTTCGATGTTTCCGGCCGGATCCGAAGGGATTTCTTCCACCTCAAAAGACGACCGCGTTCGGCAAAGTTGGATACAAAAAAAAAAAAAAAAAAAAAGACGGGGAGGGAAATAAAAATAAAACCGGTGAAAAAAAGGCGGAGAAGGAAAAATAAAAAGGATGAAAGAGACAAAAAGAGTAAGAAAAATTTTTCTCTGAAGGAATAAAAGAGAAAGATGCGGTACAATAGAGACAAATGGAAGCCTCCCTCTCAGGTAATTCATCATCGATGTGATGACAAGTCGAACTGGGTGCCCCATTGTGAGGCTCGGGAGGCGAATCATTTTTATAGAGGTGGACACCGGGCAATGAAGGTGGGCAATGGGCAACAGCGTCCATTCACCTGACTTATTAGGGAACTGTGACCTTCGAGGCTCCATCATCGCCTACCGGTCACCCGACGGATAAAGACCACCGGAGATGAAATGTTTGGGCGTTGAGGCGCCAATTGAATGCGGAATCGCTTTGAGATGAAACAGCTACAATCATGTTCTATTTGAAATCGTTTTCTGGCGAACAATGAAAGATGGGCTTATAAGAAAAATGTTGTGGCCGATCAAATTCCCATCACAATAATATTATTATACTAGTCTCTCTGGCTCGCTTCGCTCGCTCCCCTAGTGGGGTGTATTGCCGCCTGTGGGGTGTATTGCCGCCTGTGGGGTGTATTGCCGCCTGTGGGGTGCGTAGCATCGATGGACACGTTCAAACCCCTACTCAGACATAAGGCCTCGCTCCGCTCGGCCCCTCCTATTCGTAGCAGAGACGATAGAAAAAATCGGCGTATTTTTAGGGCTTACCGTTTAGGAAATTATTATTTTTAATTCAATTCAACTTTTTTTAAATAAAGGCCTCTCCATCTATCAAAGTTCCCTGGACCCTCCGTTTTCTAAGATCCCTGGCCCCGCGCGAATTAAAACGATCCAATTGTCTTCTCACCGTGAAATCGCCCCCTCCCCCTCGGTTTTTTTGAAATCCGACTTCGGAATCGGATTGGCCATATTTTGGCGCGCAGTTGGCTCGCGGATACCATACCCAAAAAATGGCTCCTTACTGGGTATTTTTGAAGCCGAAAAAACGTGGGACAAACGCGAGAAAGACGATTTTTCGACGAATTTCCGGCGAATTTCCCGGGTGAATTTCCGAATTACGATTTGACCGACGTCTTCCTCCAGGTCTGATCTATACGGCTGGTATTTTTTCGTAATTTTTTCGACCCCTTAAACGGGCTTTGGCGCGAGTTGAAAGTGGAAAACGTAGGACAAACGGGAGAAAGACGATTTTTCGACGAATTTCCCGGGCGAATTTCGGATTTACGATTTGACCGACGTCTTCCTCCAGTTCTGATCTATACGGCTTTTTAATTAACGTAATTTTTTCGACCCCCTAAACGGCCAGCGAGCGGAAAGTGAAAAAACTCATTCGGGAACGCGTTATCCCGTACCAACAAACCACACGGCCGTCGGCCAACACAATTTTATATTATTGTATGATGATATGATATGATGATATGATGATTGGCGGGGTGACGCGTCACGATGGGGGGGGGGGGGGGGCACAGGAGGGGGGATCGACTTGGGGCGTGGGGTGGGGTTAGGAGGAGTTTAGGTTCTTGGCGGTGTTGGGTGGGGTGGGCAGCAGGTGGGATATTTCTGTTGAATTCTTAGTTACCTTATAAGTTACCTTAATATATGCTCGCCCAACCAAATATCCTCCGTAAAAAACACATTATCTGTTAAAATCTAAATCACTAATTCAGCACTGGTATGTATCTCACAAGCTAAGCCACTAAGAGATAAAATTACACGATTTTTTTTCTACCATCCCGGAATCCCGCTCCCCTCCTGCTGGTGGGGTTGAGATCGCCCCATAATTGCCTTCCTCTTGGACAAATTACGATGATCGGGAGGCTTTGATGACGAGGAGCGTATTGCATGAATCTTGGATTAAAATTTAATATAATTGAATACCTAGATCAAGCGATTGAACGGATCTTAGATCTTAGCCTTGTTGCTCGTAGATACGTTTGCTTCCTATGATTTCGGAAGTAAGTAACTTCTGAGACTCGGGAAACGATTTTATTCCTCACTAATTGAGAGTGAATTCTGGGGTTCGAGGTAATTTCAACATCCAAGGGGTTGGATTGGAGTTTAAAATTTTAATGAATCATCACTTGATCGATTATTCACATTTAGTGGAAGACCTCGCTAATTCGAATGCATTAAGTGATTTTGTGTAATTTTATCACTAGCGGGGTTGGATCGGGGGGTAAGCATACACAAATGGGCAAACGAAGTGGCTCCCCTGCCCGAGGAAGCGGCCAAGCGAAGCGAAGCCCTCCGGTCTGCATGCAAGTAGGTACTTTATTTTTATAGATAAAATAAGTCAGGAAGTGGTGCTGAGGTCCTTTGCTTTTAGTCCAGCCCCACGCACAAGAAGGAGGAGGAGGAGGGGATGGACGCCAAAGAAAATGACATATTTTTGATCTTCTTATTTCCCAGGTACCTTACTTTCAGTAAACGGAAAATTTTGAAACAAAATTTTGAAACTGAAAAATTCAGCTTGTCGAGTGTATGTTTAATAAATCAGTGATAGCCCCTTCACAGCCAGTGACAAAAAAGTAAGTCTCTACGTGACAGCTCGCTAAAAAAGAGGTCTATTTTTTTAAATATATATGCTTTAATTTTTTTACATTTCTGATATCGTGCTCGATGGGAATACTTACGTCTCTAGGATAATACCGGTTATGATAGTAGAACGGAAAAACGAGCTTATTGGATTATCCTCCAAGTATCAGTGAAAGCATGATTTAAAAACAAAAATACCTAGGTAATATTATCTCAAGCGTTGAGGTCCATGGCATGGAGGGATTTTGTGCAGGTAAAAAGTTAGTACGAGGGAATTCACCTCTTCAGGGCTTAGGCGGATTTTTCCGAAAGCGATTTTCCGAGAAGTCCTTGAATGAAAACGAATCGAGAACCCTTTGATTGGATTGTGAAATTTCTCATGGTCTGTTTGTATGCTGCCCGAGGGCTCTTGACAATGTTAAGTTCCGTGGAAAGCCCATCATTCTAAGTGGGGGCCTTTGTTTGTCTAGCGCAGTCACTCGACTGCCGACGTTTGAATTGTACAAAAACTACCTTTCCGCCTGTCTCCGGGCCTGTCGGGGGTTGTGAAGTTTGAAATCAATGTAGTTAGTCGGTACGGGAGGAGGGGGGTTGAGGCTGAGGCTTACTAACAATGGATGGCTCAAGGATTCACACAGGATAACCCCAGGGGATAGAAGATCAATTTACATGCCAAAGTGCACAGAGTGGCCTCTCCCGGCTCTCCCGACATGGGAAATGAAACAGCAGGAATAGACAGATCGTGTGGAGGCAGAAACCCCCGAGGGCACTCCAAACTACGGCTGACTCGATCGTGGAAAACTGCGATCGTATCAATCGTCCCCCCTCCACCGCACGACTATTTGCGCGAATTGGCAGGAAATTAATATTGTCAGGGTTTCGTCGTTTGTTCACTCGATGCGTTCTGCTTAATCGGCTTAATTACAGAACTTGCATTCGTGAGTAATTTACACATTTCTTTCAGTGGATTCACTCTAGTTCCTATGAAATAAGTGGGGGGGGGATGCAGATCATAAGCAGATTTTATATTGTTAATTTGATTCTTCTTGACCTCTTCTTTTTCATCCTTCGTACCTCTCCCATTTCATCAGGCATTCGTTGCAACATGCATCTTCGGCCACCTCACTCAACTTCCCCTCACTCCTAGATCCATGGGAGGGCTCCACCATCCTCCTCATTCAGGGACTTCACCCTCTTCCGGCCACTCCTCAGTCTAAGGGACACTGCCTTGACGTGCGCTACATACAGGCGAACCTTGTCCACCCCAGGACCTGCTAATAAGGTTTTTTCATCCGTTTCTGGGATTCTGGATGGATGGCCCCTTGCGTCTGCCCGGGTGTACTTCAGTTGTTTAGCCTTGGCTGCTGCTTCTGCCGTTCGAGGCCAGTCCTGGGAGAAATAGAAGTCGGCGTCGCCAATTGAAATGCCTTTTCTTCCCTTTCCCTTCGAAATCGACCACCAATGCCGGGCCCAGTCAATTCTCGCAGCACCGGCTCGAGTGCTACTCCTCACCAGGCAGCCTCATTAGCGTCGCCGTCTCATCCCTGACTGCATCATGAACCTCGTTTGATAAGCCCTCCCCTTCTTGCACTTTAGGGCATGTGAGACTGGAAATACTGCCCCACACCCATCACACGCCTTGGGTTGTGCTGCAAGGGCAAGCGTGTATCTGAAGGTTACTATATCCCGAATGCCGCTTGTTGAGAGACCTACACCATCCGTCATCGTTGTGAGAACGTTCTGCCACTTCGGATCCTTCCATTTTTGCTTCGAAACGGTATCACCAGAGAATAACTTCCAAATCTTCCTGAAGCCGCTATTAACCCCTATTTAAAATAACACGAATTAACCAGTTTTTCAACTGAACGGCCCAGTTATAATACGGCAATTAGATAGGGCTCCTATTTTTCCAAGTAAGTTTTTTTTTCTTTTGTTAGGTACCTTGAAAAAAAGGTCTTTGTCTGAACATCATGGGACCAAATTTTACATAGTTTACGACAATGATTACTCTAATATATTTGTTTAAAAGCACCAAAATTTATTAAAGCACTGTCATCAATCTGATTGTCCTTCGTCATTTCTCTTGAGACCCAAATTAACAAAGGTTATAAACTGAAAATTCTCGGATGGCTAATTTGAACTTGGAGCTAAAGGAACGAGAGAAGTCTTCTGTGGCACAAAGCTTTTCTCGTTAACCACTCATTAGCTCCCCTTTAATTCAAGTCCAAAAGTTAGCGTAGGAGAAGTGCCTCTTTGGCTTTTATGTGGCAGTCGTTACAGGTGAAAGTGCTTGCAGTCCAATTCCAGAGCTATTTCCAAGAGAGAGAACAATACTAAGTAATGTCGAACTCAACCAATTATTCCTTGATAGAAGTGGTCTATTAGGGTGATTCTATTGCTGTCGCTTCACGTAGTATTTATTACTGTACCTTTGAGCGAAAAAATAACTGTTAATAATCAATTATTAATAATACATAATAATTTTACTGTGATACGTCATACCTGCACCCTACTGCTAATATAAACATCAAATTTCATTCATTAAGCCTTTCAGCGGTTTAACAGAGCACCTAAATGTTCTTCACAACCCGCGACCCAAAGAAAATAATGGACCTAACAAAGGGTTGAAACCTTGCCAACCTAGCCCTTTATCAAGTGGCCAGAGGCTCATCCACTTCACTCCGAGTGGCCCCCACAGGTGCCGAGTTTTACCTCGTTCAAATCAACAAACCTCCCCCCAAAATTGAATTAATCTACCTAGAGAGGAGGATTACTTGGGTGAAATCAAATTAATCGACCGTTAAAACCCCCCTAGTTGCAAACCCGCTTTCCAAAATAACCGCTGGGGAGTAATTGAAAACTGTGATAACACTTTGACAGGCGAGTAACTTTAATTCCCAATCGACGGTTGGCTCAAACGGGGAAAGCCATTTGAGGGAAAGTGTATTTGTTCGCTGACAGTCGGAACAACCCAGAAATCTTTGTTTTTTCCCCCCAAACGTTATTCCTAAAATAGTTGATTAAAATCTTTCGTTCACGAAACAGATTTTCAAACGGAAGTTTTTAGTGTGAAAGAAAAACATGGAAAATATTTAATCATATATTTTATAATATAAAATATTTTCCATGTTTATTATTATTTTATTTGAGGGTATATTTTAATGATGTTTAACCGTAATGATGTTAATCGTTGAACTTACAGCGTCCTTTTGAACTCCATAAAAATGATTCTTCCGTAATATTATACTATGTACCTATAATATGTGGGGAATTCCTACGTTTTAAGCGGGGATTGCCAGCCCGCCGGATGTATTACCGATGTGAGGAGCGGGTCGGGGCACGATCGCGACGCGAGCGTGCAAAACCCCTCTTCTCCCGTCGGTGATGCAGCGAGAGACGAGGGGAAAACTAACATAAAATTTGATACCTACCTTGCTTTTAATTTAAATTACGACTGTACGAGGCAGCTGCAACTATTGATCTCAGTTCCGCTGCGAACCCAGGACGAAGTGACACCGACCACGACACATCGTGTTGGGTATCAGCATCCCCTCGGTTTCTGTTGACGTCGCACCATGACAGTACCATGACAGTTCATGCAAGCCTGATGAGTGGAGGGTCTTCGACTGTGGCTGTATCTTCGACTAGGCCTGCAGACTACGACAATTCGTACAATGCCCTAGCTAGAAATGTTCCCATACTCTTCACCTTCCTCCACATCACAGAGCGGCGAAATCGTGGATTCACGCCACCGGCCTTCCGCTAAACACTTGACACAAAATTCAATGATTTCAAATTCTGTTGTAGGGAGACAAATTCATGTAGGTACGCCCTCCACATCCGTTTTGCAGGGTGCCCCTCCATAATATGTATTGTATTATAATATGACGATAAAGTCATTTTTAGCAAATTGTAATTCGCAGAAAAAATATTTCTCTCTTCAGAAGTTTTGATCTGTAATCTTTTGATTAGTAAACCAGAAGTACAGTTTTGGGTTAAGAGCCAGGGAACCAGCCTAGAAAGGAAAAACCTTGTCTTAATCATGACTTCAGAATAATGTAAATGTTATTTTCTCATTTACCTTGTTCTGTGTCGCGTTTACTACAAAAGTTCGGAAACAAACGGAGTGGAATTAAGGTGTCCATCTTGCTCAAATTACGAACGGGGCGAAGAAAAAGAAAGGCGATGCGATAAAGTTCCAATTTCGCTTCGGGGAAAGCCGCTTTTTCAGTTAATTCCCCAATTGAGAAAAACCTTTCGGATTAAATTATCAACCGTCTAGGCCTCTTGTGCGCATCCTGGCTTTTTCTCCTTGATGGATCTTTTCGAGCTGAGTAATTAAGAGCGCCCGAGCGTGTATCAAGAGTTGCTTTGATGTAGTTAGCGAGAACTGGGCGCTGGTCGGAGAGGATTGAGAAAAGCTTTCAAAATAATGGCGGGGAAGGGAGCGAGAAGGGGGGAATTAAAACGGAAAGTAAATTGATCGACCAGAAGAAAAGTCAAAATTTCACGCTTCCTCAGTTAAAAGAGATAATGAGGTTGGGAACGTCGGTTTCGCTTCGAAAACAGTTTAAGCCTTTGAAAATTCATTCGTTTGCCAGGGTTCTTACTAACTTATTTATTTGGAGATCAGGGAAACAGACTACTCCTCTGCTGATGTTGTAAATTGTTTATTTGGTACGAATCTAGCGATAAGACCGGTTTTGAGTACCTAGCATTAACAACTCGTTTCCCCTCCCCCCTTTTTCACTTTTTATAAAGGCTATAGCCTTATTTCATTCAAATTACCGTTTTTGGATAAGTGTAGAGAGAAACGAAACTGAAAAACATAAAATATAAAATTTGAGAGTCACAAATCATTTAAAAAACAATTGGACTCGTTTCCCTGTGTTTTTCACCGTAATGAAATAAAGGGCGATAGTAACTACACAACTGTTGTGTGGGCCAATCTGACTCTCGCCAGTCACCCTTGTATGTATTGAGTGGGCCAACCAATTAGTGACTGTACCCTCAACACTGTGTAAAGTGGGCCAACCCCGAGTGGGCGCAATAAGAACTCAAATATATATCGAAAAGCGAGTAGAAGTGGTCCTCGGTGGGATATGGTCGGGGATTGACTCGCTCTAGCCAGCAAGGTGTGGCCCCCTAGTATCCTACATTGGAGTTGCAGCCCGAGGAGAATCATGTTTATTCTAAGGTACTTCTACAAGTCGGAAAATGTTGGGAAAACTATGAGTCCTGGTGAGGAAGGTTGGGGGGTTGGCTGGCGTAACCAGCAGGGAGTGGTCCCCTTTCGCCGTACTGGAGTTGGCGTCCAAGAGCCTGGTAGAATTTCCACTTGTGGCGGGAGTTGCTGGTAGCGAGAACTTTGGCTCTTCTCAACCCAGTCGTTAAATCTCAGAAATGAGCAAATAGGAATCGCGAAAGAAGTTAATGTTGAGCTCCAAACGTGGTTTTGTTCTTTTTTCCTTTTTTGGATCAAAAGGTTACCTATCATGAAACCAGTTTCAACTTCTTCTCCTCAAACAGAAGTTGGGGAATATTATTCTCATCTTCTTTTCCTCCATAACCCCTGGAAATGATGTCTGCGCTAAAAAAGGATTTCTTGGAATTATAATCAAGTTGAAGATTCAGGAGATAGCGCGAGCCCTTGAAAGAAAATGACTAATAAAACTTCACGTTGCTTAGGGAAAGTTATTAGTGACGGTAAAGGGATTTGTTTTTCGGAAGAGCGGAGGAAACCGTCAGAGGGAACAAATGGGCTTAGGACGTTCAAAAAAAGGCACCTTTGGAGGTTGGGAAGGGTTAGATAGAATCATATCTGGGAATGAGTTTTTAAATTTTCAAGGGTCGGTTGTGGTGGCGGGGGGGTCCTTTGTGGGACCGGTTGACAACACAAAGCGGCCTCAAGACCTCAGAAAATCTTTTCACAAAAGACGGGACACTGGGGCAGGAGAGGTGCAGAAGACGGGAATAAGCGTCCAGGGCCCATTCCAGCCTCTTACCATTCATCACGCTAATGTCATACTTAGTGGCTCCCTGGGTCCTTCACCAACAACCTGCCTTCGTCTTTTCTATTCAAACCCGCCTTTTCTAATGGGCTCTGGCGAGTCCACCGAGATTTCTTTATTACTCCCTCCTTCCCTCCCAGAATCTCCCCGCTAAAGAGCTTCGTGCGGGGGAAGTTTTTCCTTTTATTTTCCCCAACATCCCATCACGGAAGGGCTTTTTTCTTTATAATATTCATCCCGTAGGCCTCGGCGGGAGTGCGAAATGGGGAACCATGTCGTCTTGGAACACGATAACAGACTCGAAAATGTCTTCGAGGGACTGAAGGGTAATGGACCAGCGAGACACAACCCCACTTCCATCTCGGTGCTTTAGGTGCGTGCCCTTTTTCTGGGGTAACTTATTTTTTTCCGCTAAAAGCAGAACGATCTTGGAACAAGAAGGGTCGTTTTTCCAGCTTCATGCATAATTGAAGCCGCAGTCGGAAACCCTGTGCTGAATACTGTGTACATCCAATTTTCAGAAAACAAGGAAAACCCATCAATCACCTACATCGCAAGATCTAATGAGAGGCAACGTACAAAACAAACGTTCAAGTTCGCTTTCCCAGAGTTTTCCGTGTAGTCATTCTATTCGGGTACAATATGATTGGCTATAGCCAGCCAACCCTGGCCGACTGTATACTACTTACCCCGAGAGTCATCCGCACCGTTTGCACCCCCTCTGCGCCTCCCTCCCTTTCGCCTACACAACATCCTTTAAAAATGGTGTTAATCCCATTTTTGAACACTTTTTGGTTCAAATGAACCACATTGAGCAAACGTTTTGCTGTTTTCAGACTTGTCAGTTATTTACTCGACCAGCTGGATTTTTGGAGACAAATTTCAAATTTTCCGACTTGTAGAAGATGGTTCTCCTCCTCCTCGGGCTGCAGCTCCAATATAATAGGATTTCTTAGGTATGTTCAGCTCCATGGCGAGTACCTACCTGAGAGGAAATGTCTAGTGTCGACCATTCCGCGGCATCAGTTTAGCGGCCCGTCAAGGTTGCGAAGGGGCAATTCTGCATCCATCCATCCATCCCGGAATGTCTTCTGTCTTAGTCCCCTCCACTTTCCACCGTTTGAGGCCTCGCCAGGCCCAGCATACCGCCGTTAAATTCCACGGGTTCCTCCGAGGACCGCTAATCGTCTTCAGCGGCCGTTTGATCTCTGACCTTCGTCTACGCTTGACAATAAGAAATCTCCCTTCCCCTCGGGATTCCCCTCTTTGAAGGAATCAAAGTGGACGAGAATTATGAGCTTTGTCCTCCCCACTCGAGCTATTTTTCTTCCGTCCATTTCTTGTAATCCTGCAGATCCTAGCACTGGGCTATTCCGGGATCTCCAAGGTAGTTTTAGCCAACTATGCTCGCCTCAGCGTGGGACTGACCTATTCCCACAGTGTTAGGTAATCTCGTGCACCGCAGTGTCTTCCGAAATGCCACTGCACTTTGTCATAACGTCTGAGGTTCTCAAGGAAGCCAGTTTTGTAAACTGCCATCACGAGGACTGCGCAATAAACTCTTCCTTTAAAAGTTTATGACGAGCGAACCTTTAAATGTCAATTCCACTAATTCAGAACCCGTCTGTATGGATGTATGTCCCAACTCGACTTGAATGGTAAGCGATAAAATTATGGGACTTTTCCTACCCTGCCCCATACTATTGGGTGGGATGTGATCGTTGTTATAACGATTATATATAATCCTATCCAGATGGTTTTCGTATTGTGTGTTTCCATCGTGTAAATTGAAAAGTTGTTACTTTTTTTTTTTTTTTTTTTTTTTTTTGTCTCCGCCTCCTATATCTCGTGTTTCATTTATTTTTTTCGTAAATTTCCAGAGCGGACTGTCAAAAGCGTCGGAGGCCGTGTACCGCTCCCTGCGGGGGAGGGCGTCGTGGAAGAGCGTCACGGTCCTGGTGCCCTCCAACTGGCCCGACACCTGCGTCCCGGGTCACAGCACTGTTCCCTCGCAAGGTATGCCCTACTGTTACACACTCGTAGAACACAACGTTTTCAACTATTGGCTACGCAATCGGTTCAGGCAGTTTACAAATGGTGTCTTCAAACTCCTAATTCGTGGATTTCTCGGCTTTTCCAGGAGAAACGTCTCATATTCGTGTTGGCCTTCCTCACCCAGTCTACAGGGATATGCCTTGGACCCAACAATCAAAGCCTTGTGGTCATGAAGGGGATTTCATTTTTCTCAGTTACCGCCTATTCCTGGAGCACCACCACCACCCTCATCTTGGTAATTATGAGTCTCATTAATTTTTTTTTTAAATTTTAATCAGTAGACTAGTTACTATACGAATACACACAGTAAGTGCAGTTGTACTTGAATGCCTTGCAGCAATAACAAACCAATTTTTTTTTTTTTTTTTTTTTTTTTTTTTTTTTTTTTTTTTTTTTTTTTTTTGTCGAGATTTTATTGTGAATGGAATTGTTCTACCAGTGGCAATGCTGTCGAGTTCCTGGAAATTCCGCCAACTCCAATCACTCAATTGGATCCGTTCCGGAGTTCTGGGAAACTGAAAAAATATAATAAAATAAAAAAAAGCTTAGCACAATCCTGTTTTAATGTTGGGCTTTGAAAATTGTTACACTCATTCTCAATTGACCAGCTAGGGTTTTTAATGCGAAAGCACCCCTTGCACAAGCACATCCTTGAGCTCGGAGTCAAGTTGAGTCTCGTTCTCTCCAAACCAAAGAATGTGTGGTCCGCTGACTAGATGTCGCGTTCTCAAATTAGGCTTATTGTGCCGTTTTGGGTCAGTAGGTTTTTTTTTAAATGTGAAATCCAGTTAAGTCGACCCTAAAACAGTTCGGAAAATCGGCATCCTTCGGATCGGATTCGGAGAGTCGGTCTGATCTAGGGATGTCTGATGCTTCAAAAGTATCGATATAATATCTTATCGATACATCTCACAACATTAAAAATGATCGTAACTAATCAAATCAAAATCAAAATATATTTTAACCTCTACTCTCTCTATTAAATAGAGAGTAGAGGTAAATAAATTTTATTGTATGTTGCGACGTGGTAAAAAAGAATCAGCTCCGATACTGCAACAATAAATATCGATACTGCGATCAGGATTTATATCGATACTTTTTTCTAGAAGTATCTAGTTGTGCCCTCAAGGTTTTCAGTCCGATCGCCCAAACCCGTGGGGCGCTATGGGGCTACGAGAGGGTTATTAGAGGCTTTAGGGTATGATATCGTTAGAGGGTCGTTTTTAAGGTATTTTTGGACATAGAATCCATTTTGGGGGTCCCAGAACGAGTGGATTTCACCGCGAAATAAATCCACTCGTTCTGGGACCCCCAAAATGGATTCTATGTCCAAAAATACCTTGAAAACGACCCTCTAACGATATCATACCCTAAAGCCTCTAATAACATACTTATTATGGGGCTTCTGAAGGCTTTTGAAGGATGCCAGGAAGTCGAATGAGGTGTCGTTTTCCAAGTGGCATGGTTATCTCCTGGTCTCCTGGAAACGTGAAAACTAGGGGAACGGCGAATGACTACTGTAGTGTAACAGCAATTGATAAAACATGCGCATAACTGAGAAAAACTGCCCGTAACTGATTTTGCCTCTTCTGTAAAGTTGTGTGAATGTAAATTAGGTGGTGTAAGAACTTAAGTGACGAAATGATGCTTTTAGTAAGAGAAATGAATCAATATTATGTTTGATTTTTAGTGATAGAATAGTTTAAAAAAGTGATTTTAAAAATGTTTACCTCCCCGGACCACCTAGGTAATCTCTTCAAAATGTCTTCGGATTCGCAGCCTTTTAGTTAATTATTCTTGGACTAATACAAAAACAGTCAAACATTTTTATGGCTCTCAAAATGTTTTCCTTTACGTTTCATGAGGTAAGCAAACAAACCGAGCGGGCTCTGTCTGGATTAAAACTCTCGCCACGATTTTAATTCTAGATCTACTACAACCATATTTCTACCGCACGTTTTGGGAACACACCTGATGAATATTTTTCACGAAAACAAATCGTTTTACGGATTCATACATTTGATCCTTAATTCTTGAATTTCTCGAGTACCTAATTCTTGTCCTACGAAGGTAGAATTTCCACAGCTTCATTCTAAGGTTAATAATCAAGTCATCGCAGAACAATCAAAAGCGAAAAATTGGGCAACGAATCTTAGGTAGAAAATTTAATGCACTATCGATGAGAACCTTTCAGTTGATGTGTTGCGTGTGTTTCAGGGAAAAGCATTGCTCGGGAATGGGCCAAGTACAGGTACGGCGTGTTTGACGAAATTGGGTTCCTTGACGACCCCATTTACCCTTCGTGCTACTTTTCCGATCTGTCCGAAGACGTCCAAGTGAACGGGTGCTCGGACAAAGTCATCAAAGAAAATGGGTGAGCAGAGCGTGTACCTATTTAGATAATGTCAAGATTGTGCGATTTACAGTTACTTCACTTGAATTGGATAGGATTTTCATGGGATTTCATTGGATATTGTATTCCGCATGACAGTTAATTAAAAATTTTTAACGCAATCTTATCTAGGATGTGCAAAAGTGGCAACCTGAACGTGAGCCTGTTGGTGAGCCCTGAAGCCCAAACTTCGCTCCTGTTTACCGAAGCTCATCGCGTAGAAAAATTCTGTGATGCCTCGAGCCACGATCGATTCGCCCCAACCAAACACAACAACCTCTGCGACCGGAAGAGCGTCATGCAAATCATAAACCAGCACCAAGATTTCGCCAACGGGTAAATATTCGTTCAACAATGTACAAATTAGGAGTAGTCTAGTTGTGTCTTGAAGCTTTTGTTACTGTCAAGTCGAAGCGGGACGAGATTGTACCCAGCAGAATCTGAGCTCCTCAAATGACTTTCCTGTCTCTTTGAAAGGAGCAGCCCCCCTTTCGAGCAAATAATAAAGATAAAAGCTAATATTATAGAATAAAAGGGTGCCGGCTTTAAAAAGCGGGAAGCTCCGATCGATGGTGGCAAGTTGAAAATAATGATAGCAGGTGTCTGGAGTGAGCGGAATGAAGACTGATGGGGCATTCATCTTGGCCTTTTGTTGCAGATCGTTCAGCAGCAGCGACCCCATCAACACGACGCCCACCATCATCTACAAGCGGGAAAGCCTCACGCGATACGTCATTGTGCTCGAAGACACCAAAGACATGATAGTCAGGGTGAGCATCAAGTTTTCTATGGAAAGTTTTTGTATGCAGTAGAAGAAGAAAAAATCCCTGAAAAACAAGCTTTCCCAAGGCTCTGCCCAAGGTGTTATTTATGGTCTTTTCGAAGGGCATACATTTAAAAGGGCGACGGAAGACTGGGCGCTAATACGGGAGGGGCACTGGAAAATTAGGCGCAAACCTTCACCCTTCCCAGGGACGTTTCAATATTATCGATAATCGGAAATATCGATATTTGCATATCGGGTTTATGATTCTTTGATATTGGTTACTTGTGCAGAAATTTAATTCTGTCAATGAAAAATATTTTGGAAAAAAACAAATTTTTTTTTCAAAATGTTTATTGTTTTTTTACTTGAAAATATTTGACCTCCTGGGATCCTTCAAAAATCCCATTTGTAGCCCCATGTAAGCCCTTTAGATCGCAACAGTGAAATCGGATCGTTTCGGCACTCCAAAAAATGTATTCTACGTCCAAAAATACTTCGAAAACGACACCTAACTCGATCCCACAGCCAAACGCCTTCCAAAAAACCCCTCCCGTAGCTCCATAGCGCCCCACGGGTTTGGGCGATTGGGTTGAAAACCTTGCGGGCACAACTGAAATTTGACAAAATACTCGGTTTACCATTTAATGGTAAACCGAGTATTTTGTCAAATTTCAATTTTTAAAAAAAAATTCCTACTG
Organism: Pilophorus perplexus; assembly: GCA_955831195.1. NCBI lineage: Eukaryota > Metazoa > Arthropoda > Insecta > Hemiptera > Miridae > Pilophorus > Pilophorus perplexus. The sequence goes on along the minus strand of OY037013.1, from coordinate 6,833,837 downwards.
CCCAAAACGGTCAGGACAGCGTACGGCGGACGGACATTTCAGTTTTGGAATCGAGACCTCTTGAAACGGATAATGTCAAATTTTGAGGCCGATCGGAGTCGCCGTCCTCCGTCGCGAAAACATAGGTGTATTATTCCAAGAATAATAAACCAAAAGAGATTTCGGTTTGATAGGAAAAACGTTATAACCCGAAAACTGGAAAAAGTTCCAAAAAATCGTTTTTCTCGCTGGCTAATTATTTCACGGAGGCACCTAGTGGACGAAACAGCTAGACTGACTGAATTCAACTGCTCGTGGAACGGAGACGAGTCAGGCTGTTACTTTTTGTGGACGCAATAAGAGCAAAGATGAGACGAGTCGGGCGACCATTACGAACCAATAAAATAAATACGGAGTCGAGAAAGGTTGTCTGCCACAGGAATGGATTATTTTGGAGACGAGACGGGAAACACCCAATCACCTCTGAACGAAAGTTTATGTGAATCCTTTTTCTGGAGCGAGAAATTCTAATAAAGCTTATCTAAGTACAGTGCGGGGTCGGCTCCTGCCCCAACACAAAAAAAAAAAAACCACTTTACGTACTTCCCGTACGGTTCCCCGTCACAACGTACATTATTGAAAAGCGAGTAGAAGGGGTCTGAGGTTGGGGGTTGGCTGGCTTCTGCCCCCTAGTTCCAACTAACGGCCTTGATTGACCAGCCTGCGCCGAATATTCCCTTCCGCCTACCTCTTTGCCACCAACCTTCCGCAGCCCATTTAAAATCGGTATTCACGTTGTCGTAAATGCTTTACGATTACGCCGTACGTAATCTTTGCCAATTATGAATCTTATTCTAGGAATCCTGGTCGTATCTGCGGTTGGCCATCAGGAAATGGGTCGTCGTCCAGTTGCAAGGCCACGTCGAAGTCGGCCTCATCTCGGCCAACGAATCGTCGGCGACTCCTTTGCAAAAATTGACGACGCTAGCGACGGGCCAAGTGAGGGATCTGATAGCGTCCAACGTCCCCTACACGCCTGGAGATTCTCGATCAGCCTGCATCGCCTGCGGAATCAGTCTGGCTCACAAGGTAAGCACGTCAATCGAAAAACAGAGAAGTTAAACATGCAAGAGCTTGCATGTTTAAATAATTTATTATTTTCACTTTTGAAGCTTGAGGAAGTAATTCAACGAAAGGGCGTAACATTTCAGAAACAAACCAACGGTTTTATGTTTTGTTTTTCATGTGAGCATTTGTAGTTATTTCAATATTCAAGCAAATAACAAAATGGCCCTCGGCCGTTAAAATATGGTAATCGGGTTATAATTCATTAAATTTTCTACTGTGAATACCATTATGAAAAATAAAATGTGAAAACGTTTATGCATAAATTCATATGATTAAGCTACATTTATCATTCTACTTTAATCCATTAAAACCCCGTAAGGGGAATATTTAGCAAGAAAATTACTTTCAACAAAACATGCGACAAATACGACCTTTTATTATAACGGTTTATAATAAACGAGAAAAGAAAAAACCCGGAATGAGAATGAGAGAGACCGTGAATAATATAATTTGCTTGTAAAGTGCTGAGGGAAGCAGCTAGAGGAAGATCCCGTGGGATGGCGGAGCGAGAGAAATTTTTTCTACCGTCCTTACTGACCTCATCATTTTGAAATTGAGCGTAATACAGGAGTTCCCTTTTTCCTGCTAGGGCACGGGAAATTACTGTGTGACGTGAATTACATGAAACAGCCCGAAATAATTAGTAGGGCAGACAGCGATCGTAAAACGGCATGTGATGCCTGTAAGTTGCAAATTCGCTCATGAAACTTTATTAGTTTTTATATCTCTCAATGATTTCATTGGGCGGAAAAATATATTGTTATGGTATAACAATGTAGGTATAATGTAGCGTCCCAAAACCTCCACCGATCGATAAGCAGTAGGAAATTCTACTATAACGCATCATTAAATGCGCGAGAGTCGCCCTTCCTTGCACGACGGTGTCCAGGGGTCCAGGATGACCCTCTCGTGCTTCTCGCCGCCTCACTACCGTCAGGCAGTTCTTCTTAACTCTCACACTAGTAAGACTTTATATCACACATAAATTTAGAGGACCCCTTAATTTATCCAGCCAGTTTATTCATCTTCGACATTTAAATTCCCTCTTTAGCAACGGCAGAGTGTGAGAAGTCCATGGTTGGTTGATTCGGAGCTGTGTCGTATCTAGACCACTTTAAGGCTTATGTGAACGACAGGAATGCGATAGATAGTGGCTGAGTGAATCTCAGTAACCGGTTGTCCAAATTCAATACCTCAGGCTTCAATCCATTCAAAGCGATCATAGCGACTTAAAAAAAATTCAATTTCCAATTATTAATCATGGTACCAATTGTAATTATTTTCGTAAATTCCAAGACAATTGGAAAAATTTGATACATCCTATGTTCTCATACTTTCCCTGCTTTCCCTGATTTCAAATCCCCCATTCGAATTTTCCTATCATCAATATAACGGTCGGGAACCAACTTAGTAGACTTGGAAATGAACAAACAATGATGGCTGGCTCACTCCTTCATGAAAAGGATAAGCGTGAGTCACCTGTGTTGAGGTTTGAATTTGCTCTCAGTTCTTTAGAAATGGATGTAAACAAGACTTTTAACACAGAATGTGTTTTTACGAAGGTTATTTGGTGTGAAGGTTATTTGGTGTGAAGTTATTGGACGTAAGGCTCTCTTTGGCATAAAGTGAGTTAGATATAACCCACCACCCACCCAACCGACCCAATCCCCCCCCCCCCCCCCCCCACTCTGTCCATCCCACGCCACGAGTCGATCCTCTTGGCAGAATTACGGAAAAAAACGTTCTGTGTGTCATTAGTTTGATCCTCGATAACAATCCAGGAGTCTAGGGGTGTCCCCCAGTACTAAAGTAAAAATATAATACACCCCAACAGTATTGATGCACAGTGCAAATGGGAGGTTGGTACCAAAATTGGGATCCATCAAGGTGACATTCATAAATGGCGGATCTATGTTAGGAGAGGCATATTGAAAAATATCAACTACGTATGATATATGTACCTAGTTGATATTTGCCAATATGCCCCTCCTACAATAGATACGCCGTTGTCGAAACCCCCCTGTATGCCGTGTTAGGTGGATAAACCCCGCAAAATGGATTCTGCGTCCAATAATACTTCGAAAATGACTCCCTGCTCTACCACTACCCTCAAAAAGTTCCAAAAATGGAATCCAATGTCCCCCTCCCTTCCAATGTCTCCTTACTTATTGGCTCTGTGGCCATATTAATGTCATATCCCGAAGTGGGATATTACATTAATATTGCTTGGGCTAATTGGCTCTGTGTAGCTTAAAAGGGGATATAGGAGGGGGTTTGAAGGATTTGTCGTAACGGGTTTCGTTTTCGAAGTATGAATCCATTTATAGGCTATCAAATCTATCCCACATTTTCAAATGGTTTTTTCAATCAACCTCACGTTGCTTGTCTGACGAGCTAATGATGAGTGCGACCAATACCTAAGGTGGGACCAACTTACCTTTCGTGCATTGAATGCCCAAAATAAATTTTATTTTGTATAGGTCACTAAGTGACGGAAAGTCTGTCCGTCGCCAATATTTGTCAGAATTTGAAAAGAGTGGTCGCATTAAATTTAGAATTGTGTGCCTGGTTTGGGATGTAATTAGATAATATGATGTAAAATAATAATATGTACATATTATGTACATGTAGGTACATTTACATTGCGGTTTTCTAAAAAAAATCCAAAGATAGATGCAAAATTTTAATTAAACCCATGAAAATTTTACTTTTTTTGTGTGCTATTGTCACTTTTTCTGCGTTCACGCTTTGAGCTCACATCCTGTTGGTTCTATCCCGCTATTCCCCTATTATTCCCTCCACAACAACCGTCGGCGTGAACATGGGTTATGCACCTTCGGATCTCTGCCCAACACACAACACATTGGAACACTCCTTCAGATGATTAGTTACCAAAAAAACACTTTCAGGCCCTCTTCCTGCTTAATACAACTTAATTGTATTATTAAATAATAAAAAATTTAATTTTTTTCCAGTGGCTGGAGGATCGAACTCAAATGAATGGCCCCGCCAGCTCCGTGATCATAGTAATAGCTCCTGGAACTTCCGAACACACTCCGGACTTGGCCGATTTGATGCCGGATTTGAAGAGGTCTCACATCCGAATAGCAACCATCACCTATCCGTCGCAAACACGAGCTCGCTCCCTCGACTGGATGGCCGAAACTACGGGAGGTTTGGCTTTCACTGTGACTGAATCCAAATATAACATGGCCACGTCGTATATATCGACCTACTTCAAATTGACCAACGTCATGGACACCATTCTTCGAACTTACTACCAGGGGGATAAATCCGATTTGCCCATCGAGGTGAGACAATCACACTCTTTCTGTGCAAGTGGGTTACAAGCAAAGCTTACACTCTGAGCCGCATCACTAACCTAAACATGATTCTTCCAGATTCACCGAAAAGAGATCGTTGAGAACGGACAGACTTCAGTCGTTGGTAGCTTTGTTTTGGACGACCATGTTGGAGAACCTGCCAAATTCACTGTGCTCACACACAACACAGAGAACCCTCTGATCCGGAGCATCACCCTCGTCAGCCCCTCGCACAGACAGTACTCCACAAGGTCCGACGCTCTGCTGGCTCTCAAATTGCTCACAATTCCCGCAAACATCAACGAGGTAAGCTTATCATCTTGAGTTATTCTAGCTAAGGACGTTTCGACAGTAACTGTCGAAATAATAATAATCGGAATATACCACGATATATCGGAACTGTTCCGATATATCGTGGTATATTCCGACATGAGCGAAGTATGTGTCGTGGCGTGATGCCTCCCCCACTCTGGCCGCACTTGGTAGACAGATAGTTGAAGGACTGGGCCTGTGAAAACTGTGCTCTGCGTGAGCAGGCTCCGAGCCGATAGCAGGGTAGACCCTGGGCTGGAGATGTGAGGGCGTAGCTCTTCTCTCCTGGTTGGAATGTCTTGGCTGACTGACTGACTCTCTGTCCCTTATGCCATGGTGCCAGTGCCGTATTGGATTAACCAAGTATGATTTTAACCCTTGATCGAACCTCAGACTTCTCGTCCCAACGAGTGGAAACCCATGGATACAGGCGATGCTCCCCCACAATGGTAGATGCGAGCCGCCGACTAACAAGTGAAAACTGTCGATGAGTTTCCCGACTTGGCAAGCTTAGTCTACGACAGGTCCGTCGACCTTATGAAAGACGCCCTCACAGAGTCTTCCAACCTGGTGAGGCACATGAGTGGAAAGAAGTAATGGACGGAAATTATGTCCAGGGCGGGGAAACTCACCCCTAAGGTGGAGGCCGTCTTTTGCCAGGCGATGGTGATGCGCCTATTCCTGGCGGAGATACTCAGCAATGTTTCAATGAGCTCAATCTGCCAGGAGCCGCGCCAAAAGTTACCGCCGCGGCCGCCATGGTAGATTTCGCATTCAGACGAAGAACGCTGCTATGCAGACGTGGTCTCGTCCATTGACACATGCCGTCTGGCGAGTGAAGAGGGCCTCAAGGGCCACTCAGTACTGTCAGGGGTGAGTTTGACGTGGCCAAGGGCGAAGGTTACAAAATGGGGAGAGGGCTTGCTGTCACCTCTGCAGGGCTCACGCAGTTGCTACTTATAAAAAGTCCCGAAATTGACTCTTGAATTAAATTATCTCCGTAAACTAATTTTCCTTGGGACAGTTCCTCTACTCGACTTTTTTTAATTGGCTCATCTCATTTGATCGCCATACCTCAATTCCGACCAAAACCTTCCCATACGGAACCTTCCTTATTTTTAACATTTTGAAGTTACAATTTTGTATCTTGTTTTCAACCCAACTTCACTAAAAATGCAATAATTCCCTTAATTTTAATTAAAATTGGTTTAATTTTTTCTTCCTTTTTTTAAGTGTAGTATATTGTTAGTTTATATTGGAAGTACCAATATTTTCTATACCTTTCTGTCGATGTTATCGAGTATCAATACTTGAGTGGTATTGAAACGTTCCCTCACTGTAGCTTGACAGCATCGCTATAACTTCCCCATGTATGGTCCATTGTTACCAACATTATACGTGGAATTTTATTCTTTCAGACTGGCACATGGACCTACACGATCGAAAGATTCCCCGGCTCACCTCAGCCTCACTACGTCCAAGTGACAGCCACTCCCAGATCTTACGGCTCCCCCGTTGTGACAGCCAGACTTTTCACCACTCTCACCGCTCAAGGGCTCATCCTCTTTACTGAAGTAAGTTGGATTTACCTCTGAATAAGACATCACATCTTCTTTAACTGCAATCTGAGAATAACGCTTGTATTTTCTCTCGCAGGTGAAAAGAGGCGAATTCCCTATTCTCGGAGCCAAAGTAGAAGTCACCGTCACCAAACTCGGAATCAACAGTTCAACCCACAGAGAAAAATTCGAGCTGATGGACACTGGCAGTGGAGGTATGACCTGACAATTTTTACCATTTTTCATTATACTGGCAATGTTGGCGCCATTCTGTATAAAACGATTTCTGTGCAGATCCAGATTTGATGAAAGGCGATGGAATTTATTCGAGGTACTTCAGCGCTTGTGTTGGCGGTTCTGGAGAATATACGTTTGAAGTGACTGTGTCGGACAATGGCAACACTGCTTATACTTGGCAATATGGTCACCAGTATGAAGGTCCTCTTGTTACGAGTAAGTGAAGTTATTTTTAATTTATTTGCCGAAGAATTTAATTCAAAAGAAAATTTTAATGAAATTGCATTTTCTTTTGTTTCAGATGTGCCGTGTTGTGGTAGTAACATGCCAGCACCAACGGTTGAACCGCTTTCGCCATTCCAGAGGATCCTTCCACCTCTTACGCTTAACGTTGAGAAGATAAATGACGCTACGGGGAAAGTTGCGGATCTACAGTCTGTGGTGCTGCCTGCTGACCTCAGAGCCAGACTGATCTGGACGTCGCCAGACATGGGAGGACGCCCTGTGGCCAAGTACGAGCTGAAATACGCGACACAAATCGGTGACGTCATCGACCATTTCGACTCGGCGACGACGTGGGCTCATGGCACGCCGTTCCCGCTGACGCCAGGCTCTGAGACGACTTTCACGTTGGACTTTACCAAAAATCCGTCGCTTTTGGACCAAACTTTGTATTTTGCCATCAGAGGCTACACTGATCTTGAAGACATGGCTTTGCCCGGTCCGATTTCTAACTGGGTTCGCATCAACGTGCCGTCACCCCCTCCACCGCCACCTGTGACTACAACAACTACCACCTCTTCAATACCTTTCTGGATCGATGAAATTCCAGGTGGCAGCACTGCTCCTAGAGACAGTTTAGCCGACCGTATTGAACTTCATCTTGAACTCATCCTGCCAGTCATAATTGGTGTGTTGGTTCTCATTCTGGTCATTTCAATTTACTGCTATTTCTGCTTGAAGAAGCGCGCCAAAAAAGACAACAAAAACCACCACCATCCAGAGAAGCCTCTCAATGTGTCCATCGTGCCAACAGAAAATGGAAACAGCAACACCAGCCCACACACAACACAGCCTCCTCCACCCAGCAATTATGAAATCAACACAACCCTTCAACAAAACTTGCCACAGTATGAAGTTCAGGTGGAAGACGACAAAAGATACAGCATGTCGCAATACGATGGCATACACAACGGTGGAAGCAATTTGAACAGCCCGACGGGATATGGGAACGGAAATTTGACTGTCATCAACGAGTACGACACCAGAAATAACACTTTGGTGAGAGACAAGACTTTGAGCCCTTACCAATCCTGGTCGGCTTCTCAGCTTCTCCACGAACACGAGCGCCGGCACAGTCCGTACGGCCAGGTTGAGGACTACTCCCAGTATTACCCTCCGCCTGTGCCACCGCTCCCATCTTACCACCACCAAGCGCAGGATATATACGGTCCAGCGACGCACCTTCCACCCCCAAACCAGTTCATCAACTACCAACCAAACCCTTCGCTGTACAACCCCAGCTTGCAAGGGTCGATGTCGTCGGTCAACAGCAGTGAACGGAAGAGGAGGAACGTCACTATGGTTTAAATCGAGATGATGCGTTGTAAATAGTGAGGACCCCAAGTGGGATCTTGTGATAAAGTGCAGCATCCTCATTGGAAGGAGAGCTAAAGCACTCCTAAACCGACGTGAGCTCATTTTTGAGGGTAAGACGGCAACGAGAATCAAGCTGCTTACGTTAGCAAAAAATGCTTGAACGGATGCCGCACTCAAGGATTTAAGATCCAAAGTACAATCATGCAACACACTCGTGACTGACGCCAAGCGGGATCCAAGAGCTGGACTGAACGCCCTTGAAAGATCACCGGAGGTGTTGCCACCAACACAAACCTTTAGGTTAGACTGCCTATTGACAATTACAATTACAAACACATCTAAATTGAATGTTAATACGATTCCGAGTGCAACGTTGCCAGACTGAGGAATCAAAAGTCGGATTTGGGGAAATCCATTCAATAATTTGCAAGACGTCAGTTTCTGGCATGGTTACTTTTGGCTACCTATCAACTATGGCGTGAGGCTATTGTGGCAAGACGGCCCTACGTTGAAGATATAGGCATCCCCCCCCCCCCCCCAGCTGCTAAAGCCAGCCCCAACCATAACCCGCCTGGCCTCAGACCCCTTCCTCGAGTTGCAGCTCCAATATAGTAGATTCAAATATGCTGGAGCCGCACGACAAAAAATCATCATCGCGTCATCTTTATTCTAACGCACTTCTAGCAGCCGGAAAAAACTTTCAAAAAATCTATTAAAAAATTTGGTTTGGAGTGGGGGGGGGGAAGCAATGAGGAAATTAGGTGTACTCTCTCATCAGTGGTAGTGCAGTGAGTGCATATCTGCAATGGCACACTCGATGGAAACGCCCAGGGTAAACCTGTGCCTCTCAAAATTTGTGTCATTTAATGACACAAGCCTGTTTCTTCACGGGTCTCTGAGCCTTACTTTCCACTGCAGAAGCTTTGTATTTACAGCACCTGCTGCAGATCTCAAGTCACCTTTCGAAAGTTTACTACTGTGTACCTACGCAGTTGATTCATAACACATGGAACCCACCATATTATGGTGAAATGTAAAATTACAATGGGGAGCTCAGAGGCCCCCACGTAATGAAATATTCTCAAACAATAAAGGAGTGCCTTGATTTGGGGGAGGGGGATAAAAAGGGGCGATAGCGAGGGTAAAGCCAGAGAGCTCTTAAAGAAAAAATAGTTTACTTTCATCCCAATTTCTTTAGGGGAAAAAACTATTCATTGTCGAAAAGCGAGTAGAAGGGGTCTGAGGCCCGGTGGGAGGGGGACCATCCGAGTCAGCCAGATGTTCATCCAACTGCGCAAATGATCAACTCCGCCAATAGAAGGAATGGGTTCAACTCTGCCAGTAAAATGAGCTTTACACACATTTGCGCCATGGGATCCCTGGATTTCGGAATTTCTGGATTTCTTAGATTCCATGATTTTCTAGATCTCTAGATTCCTAATTTCTGGATGTTTTGGACCTCTGAATCTTTCGTGGATTTCTGGACTTCTGGAGATCTATAAATCTTGATCTGTTGATTTCTTGATCCCAGGATCTCTCAGTTTTCTTATCTCCAGATCTCTGGATCTCTAGTTTTTTTTGGATCTATGGGTTCCTGCTATTTTGGATTTCTGTGCCAACGGTCCAATGAAGCTATCCGCCTATTTCTAAAAACTGGGTACTGAGCTGGCGGAGATGATAGTCCCCACATTGACCTGATAACGCATCGCTGGCGGAGTTGGGATGTTTTCCCTTGCAATTAGCTGAACTTTGGCGGAGTTGGATCGCCCCCGGTGGGAGAGGTCGGGGATTGGCTGGCTTTAGCCTGCAGGGGATGGCCCCCTAATGTACTTACTAAGCTCCAAGGTTCAATGAGAGGAATTGGCAATGTTGGCAAACGGCCACTCGGAATCGTATTGCCACCGGATGAGTCCATTTGACTTTTTGTACATTCATTACCAGATGTTATACCTAACTCAACTTTCACGTTCCATGACTGATTATTTTTTAGGTTAGGTCTACAGTGAATTCCATCCATTTTACGCATGAATGGGCAAATCAGGCTCTGAACAGGGTAAATGACACCCTTTTACACTATCATGTCGTACCGTTTTGAATCACCCAAAACGTCTGTATAAAACCATCTTCACTCAATTCACAAGTGCTCAAAATGTCCAAACGCTCATATTAATTGGACATACGTGCAGGACCTGTTTCTATTTTTTAGACCTCCGAGAAGGTCTTGTATCTTGTCATTTTCGACTGCCGAAATCATTTTCGCTAAGCAAAATTGCGTTAAATTATATTTTGCTGGAGAACCAATACGGTGCCAGAATTTCAAGTTCTAGTCAAGCACAAAAAATCATCTTTTTCTACTGCTCCTGACACTTTCGAAACCGTAGAGAGCACTTATATTTTGTAAGACGTTGTATAAATATGTATGTATTTTCAAATTTTTCATGTAAGTAATGGTATGTGTACATTTAATTTCTCCTTAGTTTAATCGAAAATATGTTTTCGGATCTCATTATTGCAAACGTGTAAAAAAATTACCTAGTTGGAAAAATTGTACATTGAATTCAGTCATAGATGAGTGTATACAAGTAAGACAACAGTAAGGGCATTATTTAGTTTATTTTAATGGTTTTGTAAATTTTCAAGTTGAAGGACGCTCCGTCGCAGGAAATGACCTTTTTTAATGGTGGAGTGAGCCTAATTTTGAGACGATGGATGTTGAATTACCAAAAAAACCTTCCGTGTATAGATGTGATGTTTGATATTGAGAGCAACTTCTTTACTTATTCAATGTTTCTGTCGTCTTTTTGTCCAGATGTCTTGTAATTTCGATCATAGGGCTCGAGAAAGTTCCTTTGAGATAATGCTGTGTTTCTCTTTCGAAACTGAAGTACACTGCTGGTCAACCTGCTTCAGATTAACTCTCTCAGCTCCGCCAAAAATCATCTTCCAAATGGAAATGTTTAGTTCTCGATGTTTGTACAGTTTCAAGCGAGTGTTCGCCCTTCTTGATGTATGTACACATTTGTCCATTTCTTGATAGCATTGTAAATAAATGTAATATTACTACTTTTAATACATCTTCGTTTGGGTTATTTCACCATTTACCTCAAATTGGCTCAGAATAATCAACATTCTTCGCGACAGGGCTCAAAACCGTTTGAGCAACAAAATTATGAAAGTGATCATAGCTCGAAAATGGTTGAAACTGAGTAGGTAGGTACACCAGAACAAAATAGTTTCTTCGATGAATGCTGACTCAGAGGCATCAATATTTTCGCTGAATAATCGATTAATGTGAAGGGGAAACTTTCCTTGAACAGTTTCTAGAGTCAAGCCAAGTAATCAAGCCTACTTCAGACTAAAAAGTCGTCAGTGAGACATCCATAAGCAATGGTAACGGCGAACGAAAAAGTACTAGTCAAACGAACAGAAAGTATCCGATAATATACTCCAGTTTTGTGGATTTTTCTTCATTTTTCGAGGTCGGTCGGTTTCCCATGGCAACCCGAATCACGAATGCAATCTGTAGTATTTCCCTCTCGAGGGCTAGCCTGCCGTCCTTCCCCCACTGTCTATCTGATTAAAAGGTTATCATTCCGACCTCGATCGTTCGTTTATCATTTACCCCTTCTCCCAATGTATTTCAAATGGCGACGAGGATTACTTCGAATTCTTCGGAAACAATCAAAACAGGAAAAAAGACTGTTGCACAGGAACAACTAAGTGTAACTTCCCGAACGCTCCTAGCGGCTCACTTCAGAGGAGGCTTTCTATTGGATTGATTTGGTCCGAAAGACTGCACAGGGCGACAAAGTGGCGAAACACGCGTGAACTTGCGAAAAATGGAAAAAAGTGTAATTCGAAAAAATTTAGATTGAGCCGGTTAACTCTGCACAAATTTCCTTACTAAGCACATTAAATCAACATGTGAGGGGGTTTATGGTTGTTGCCAACCCTAATTGAATTTTCAGAAGAAAAAAACAGTCTTTCCTCGTTTTTCCCCTGCGGTCTTCATTTGTTATTGACCGAATCAAATTGTGTAAAATTAATACAACAACAAAAATAATAAGCCCTTGTGTATAATTTACAGCGCTTTGGAAATAATTTTAGAGCACTTGCATTTTGTCGGTGAAAATGATTTGAAAGTAAGATGAGGTGAAAGAGATGAGGACGAACATTTAACTAACGCCAACGTCCGTAGGTAAAATTTATTTGTATTCCAATGAACACCAACCATCATGATCGCAATATACAAATGCCTTCACAAACCAGATCATTTACAAATTACAGCAACGGAAAATCCTAAGTCACTCAAAGTTTTAATCAAAACATCCTTAATTTACACCGCCCATAAAGCGTTCAGTCTTTGATTTCCTTCAAACCGGGAAACAATTCAACCAGTCAGATACATTAAAACGAACATCATATGCACGATGAAAAGTCATAAACATTAAAGAATGAAAGCAAAGATGGATGTCAGTATACATTTCATAATAACTTAATTGAATCAACAAGTCGTGGATAATTCTTACCTTGGGATCCTATCATCATCTTTATGACTACCTACTGTGTAATAGGTAGGTATACATTAATAATTAATTAATAGGTTTTCATGCAACATGACGCAGGGTCAAAAACAACTTTCTTTGATATCACGATCATTATTTTATAACATGCTCGTCATGTTGCGTTTAAACATGTTTACATTGTTTGTCATAATAACTCAGTAGACTAACTTGTTTGTATCCGTGTATAAATTATCAACAAGGAAGTATACACCATGAAATACACTTGAATAGGCACAATCAGTTCCTTATTCATATCATATCAGTTTACTGTAACTCGAACGAAACGAAACAAGGGAATTTCACCCTTAATTTTTGTCCGACTGGCTGCTGCCGTCGCGGACGTCGTCGGTCGTCCTCTCAAGGAGGATCGGAACTTGTCTGACGATTGCGCTCATGGCTCCTAATTGCCTCGTCTCCCTGGCTTGGGAGGAGTTCGCCGTCCAATTGGACGCAGAAAATACGTGTAACGGTGACCCCGCTCCTCACGCGGTCACCCATCCAAGTACTAATCACGCCCGACATTGTTTAACTTCGCTGATCGAGGGAAACGGTAGTTTACCCAACGGCAAACTGGAAGGCTACTGTAACTCTATTAAGGAATATCAATTTCAAGGAACTGATTGCGCGGGCGCAATCAATAGGCCTATTCAATGCGACTTGAAATACAGTTCCTTAATCATATCATATTAGTTTACTGTAACTCTACTACGGAATATCGATGTCATAAGGAACTGATTGCGCTGGCGCAATCAATAGGCCTATTCAATGCGACTTGAAATACACTCATGGTGAGTTCCTTTTAAGGAGTTGCTATCTGCAACTTTCATTTAGGGGTGTTCATGCCTTTCTTCTGCGTCTACGAGAACTTCGTCGGTTCGGCGGTCGCAGCATCTAACGAGGGAACGAGCAGACGGTAGGAGGTTGTTGTAGATGCACATGCCGAGGATGAGCAAGATGAAGCCAGGGACCTGAAACAGTAAAATAATTGTTACACAATAATAACAGTACTTATAATTATTATAAGCTTTGAACCCTACTCTATAGACATTCCAAGCTGGTTGTGGTTCAACTACTCGATGGAGGTGGGTTAAGAGATGGGGTAGAGATGTCAAATCGATTGTCCAACATCGATTTCATCAATATATCTGTCTTCAAAAATCAATAATCGCCGACTTTCTCCCAAAAAAAAATTTTTTTAATCAATATAACAGAATAGATTAAGTTTATTTTTTGCAAAAGTCAAAAGGCTGATATAAAGTAATAAAAGTAGAGGAAAAATTTGTTTTAAATTATATTTTTGGTTGAAATTTGATAATAAACAGCTAAACACTTAGGTATATTTTGCCATTTTTATGCTAAAACCAGCTTTACCAATGAGTCTTTCACCCTAAATAATTTCCGCCAAGATAAGAATTGGTGGAAAGAAAACTCTTCCGCCGATTTACTAATCGTTTTAAAATAACGTTTTTTTTTTTTTTTTCTAAAATTTGTAATCAAACGGCGAGGCGCCCAACGAATTCGTATTGTTTCTCGAACCCAACTCTCCCAACCTTCGCCGTGAGCTGGCCAGGCAACTTTCGAATCGATGAGACAACGAATAACCGTAGCAACCCATTGCAATGAAACTCTTATTGCAGAGTTTGAAAATGTTTGACTGATAATTTCTTAAAATATGAAGGATGAAACCGCCAACTACGCGGCATCGAAAAATGATGAGAACCCGAATATAGTGAAGAGAATATACAATATATTGTATTTTCTGATATATACAATATATTGAGAATATACAATATACAATATAATGGCTAGTTCATATTCATTTGTAACTCAATCGTATGTATGTTCATATTTGTTTCGACATGTTTGAACAAAGGGGATTCAAAACATGCATTTCCTTTGAATGCCCCAGGCTACCATATGGTATCAGCTTAAAAATTCTGCACTCCATCATTTCAAACTATTTCTTCCATAATTTACTAGGGCTAGAGAAGTTTTTGAATAAATTTCATGGGAAAAAAATGATAATGCTTCTGGGCTAATTCAAGCTAAATTCAACCGAAATCATCAGGCTCCCATACGCCTTAAGTTAACAGCATCTGACATAATAATATCATACAATAATATAAAATTGTGTTGGTCGACGGTAGACGGCCGTGTGGTTTGCTGGTACGGGATAACGCGTTCCCGAATGAGTTTTTTCACTTTCCGCTCGCTGGCCGTTTAGGGGGTCGAAAAAATTACGAAAAAATACGAGCCGTATAGATCAGACCTGGAGGAAGACGTCGGTAAAATCGTAATTCGGAAATTCGCCCGGGAAATTCGCCGGAAATTCGTCGAAAAATCGTCTTTCTCGCTTTTGTCCCACGTTTTTTCGGGTTCAAAAATACCCAGTAAGGAGCCATTTTTTGGTTATGGTATCCGCGAGCCAAATGCGCGCCAAAATATGGCCAATCCGATTCCGAAGTCGGATTTCAAAAAAACCGAGGGGGAGGGGGCGATTTCACGGTGAGAAGACAATTGGATCGTTTTAATTCGCGCGGGGCCAGGGATCTTAGAAAACGGAGGGTCCAGGGAACTTTGATAGATGGAGAGGCCTTCATTTAAAAAAAGTTGAATTGAATTAAAAATAATAATTTCCTAAACGGTAAGCCCTAAAAATACGCCGATTTTTTCTATCGTCTCTGCTACGAATAGGAGGGGCCGAGCGGAGCGAGGCCTTATGTCTGAGTAGGGGTTTGAACGTGTCCATCGATGCTACGCACCCCACAGGCGGCAATACACCCCACAGGCGGCAATACACCCCACTAGGGGAGCGAGCGAAGCGAGCCAGAGAGACTAGTTATAACATATTATATTATTAAGTATATAATAATAACATATTATGTTATTATTTCTATCGTCGAACAAGTCATCCCCGGCCAAACGTCAACACCTAGGGCAGAATGGAGAGACGTTTTTCAACTCTGAGTCGACGAAGACTTGAGACCGAACGGTAACTCTGCATACCTATTCATAGTCGGTAATCAAAACGCCGTCTTGAGCATCGACTTGAGGCCGTCTCAAATTTTTATTCATAAACCAAAATGACCCAAAACAAATGAGATCGAATTAAGTCTTTATTACTGAATTACTTTATTACTCATTACTGAATCTCACCTGTAGGGTGTGGAAGTCCTGCCACTTTACTGCGAGCGAAAATCCCCAAACGGTCAGTGTCCGGATGGAGTCCAAAATCATCCGAGTAGTAGCGGATAGTTCTTTGGTAACGCTGATACCCGCAAAATTGAAGAACGCGATGCTCACGATGGTCCCTGTAACAACAAGCGTTGCATGAAGAAGCTATATTCGTTCCTGATGAATAACGTTGACCCAACAGCTAAAATCGACGCGCAGATGCTGTGTTCATCTGTTTGAGTCGACTCACTTACCGCCAAGAGCAGCAATCAAAATTTTGTTATCCATGATTTGATGGAAAGCATCAACTGGGTCGTCCAGAGTCCCTCGAGAGTTGTCAGAAAACGGACTGGGGACCTTGATGAAGTAGAAGGGGATGAGCAGCAAACAGTTGACCACCAACCCGAACAAACCTGAAAACGGCAATATGAATGCAAATACACTGTTTTTGCCAAGGATGCCAATGGGCTCCTGGAAAAGGTCGACAGTTTGCCTTTCTAACAACATATTCGGATTCAGCACTCTTTAAAACCCAATTTACAGTTCTAAAATTCGTATAGTTACATGCAGAGCGGGAATGTACAGACATTTTCAAGATTTTGACCTGATATGGGTCACGCATTGAGCAGCCAGAGCGCGCAGTGAGGTTTTTACTAACCCACGCACACAGCAACCCTGTTCACGAGAATTCACGAGAATTTGAGAACGTGAAATGAAGAATGTGAAGGTTGTAGACCGGCCGTCCGAGGCGTTTTGGGCAGTAGGCTTCTTTTGGTTTATTATTCTTGGAATAATACAGCTATGTTTTCGCGACGGGGGTCGACGACTCCGATCGGCCTCAAAGTTTGACAGTATCCGTTTCAAGAGGTCTAGATTCCAAAACTTCCGCCGTCCAGGCCGTTTTGGGCAGTAGGAATTTTTTTTTAAATCTGAAATTTTGACAAAATACTCGGTTTACCATCTAGTTGTGCCCGCAAGGTTTTCAGCCCGATCGCCCAAACCCGTGGGGCGCTATGGGGCTAAAATGGGGCTACAGAAGGTGGTTTTTGAAGGCTTTTGGCTATGGGATCGAGTCAGGTGTCGTTTTCGAAGTATTTTTGGACGTAGAATCCATTTTTTGGGGTCCCGCAGCGATCCGATTTCACTGTTGCGATCTATAGGGCTTTCATGGGGCTAAAAATGGGATTTTTGAAGGATCCCAGGAGGTCAAATATTTTTCGAGTAAAGAATATAAAGAATTTTTGAAAAAACAATTTTTTTTTTGAAAAAAAAAATCCAAAAAAAAAATGTTTGAAAAAAATCCAAAAATTTTTTTTTCCCAACATTTTTTCTTTCGACACAGAAAAAATTTTGGCGCAACTAACCTATATCTAAGAATAATAAACCCTTGTGTAACATTTGCAGCTTTTTTTTTTTTAATCTGAAATTTTTACAAAATACTAATTCCCTATGTAGTTGACCCACAAGGTTTTCAGCCCGATCGCCCAAACTCGTAGGGCTTTGTGGGGCTAGAAATGGGCTACGGGAGGGGTTTCTAAAGGGTTTCGGCTATGGGGCCGAGTTAGGTGTCCTTTTCCCAACATTTTTGGACGTGGAAACCGTTTTTGCGGTTCCCAGAACGATTCGATTTCACCGTGCGTATCTTTGGGGCTTTCATGGGGCTATAAATGGTATTTTTGAAGGATCCCAGGAGGTCAAATAATTTCTGAGTAATTTTGTACGCGTGATCCATTTTTTGAGGTCCCAAATCTATCCGAACATAGTATATTAAAAAAACATTTTTTTAAATTATTTCAAAAATACGTATGTTCTCATTGACGCAGAATTAACCTATATCAAAGAATAATAAACTCCTGAGTAAAATTTACGATTTCCTCGTACAACAGAGGAGTCGTCATACACTCCAGTCACATTTCAAATAGGTAATAGAGATGGGATATCGACGTTATCGAAGTATCAATGTTTTAGCCATGAATGACTGCTGATGTTTCTGAAATAACGACATTTTAGTTTGTTGTTTTAATCTGTTTGATTAACGACTTGCAAGTTGCAAGTTGCAAGTTGCAACGAAAGGGTGCTCGAATGTGAGCAAAGAAGGTTGCGTTTGTCCAATAGGATTGTGATCGAAGTATCGATTTTTTTCACCATCGACCAGAGAAGGTGAGGAGCAGCCCGTCAGTTTGACGGGATAATCCGAGAAATCAGCCCTTTAGCATGACCCATGAGACCATGAAGAGTCCAGTCTCACATCGAGACTTGCACTCCGGACTCACATCAATTCGTCAAATCAGATACAAGAAAGAATTACGTCCAAAAATACATTGAAAACGACATTAACTCGACTCAATAGCGCGTTCGAAATTGGTCGAAGCTGAATGCTGTGTTCCAATGTGTGACAGAAAGGTGAATCAGGTGAAATGCCACACGTATTCCATAAACTTAATTTGTTGAAATATGAATCGAAATGTCAATAAAGATCTCCACGAGCTTCTTTGAGCTTTTTCCGATGGTGTGGTTGTTTGTTAAATAGGGATGTTTTTGTTATGTGCAGTGTGAGAGTAGTGATTTCGAAATCGAAAAAAAGAACGGTAAAAGATACGGTAGGCTTACTCCTACTTCACGAGGTATGGGGCCGCATTTCAGCATAACTACCGGGCAACACCTCACCATCATTAACATTAAAAAGGTCAATTAACTAAACCGGCCGCATTGTTTTTGTAACATCGATGATTTGCATTCGATGTCCCAGCCCTAATAGCTACCTAATAAAAAGCCGTACCTTCCCATCCGACTGCTTGCAAAGGTGGGATGTTTCGGGTCGAGACGAATTTTTCCTCGTAAACCATTTGGGTCGCTGTTATCACTTGAGCCACGACGATTATCAGATCACCTGCAAGTATCAGAAATACGAGTGATGAAATAGGTCAAAAATTTAAGTATATTCATAGTTCAGACCAGCAGAAAGCCTAATAAAACGGTGAGGTGAGTCAATATTATCGATATTTAGCATTTAATGAGAATGAAATAAAGCGTGGATGGGAAATTTGTATTCTCACGCCCCTTCCATTTCCAAGATGCTGTGGACTGAGGAACAGCGTACGTTTTGCGTTAGAGCCCACTTCGAGGTTCAATATCGCACCCCACAGCAAACTTCTAGATCGAAATGGCTTTCCTTCGTGGGTAAGTGGGCATTTGATACGACTGATGAAGTTTCTACCAAGAGTGAGGGAAGGGAAGGTCACTTCCCCCAGAAAACATCAGCCATTCAACAGTCTCCCAGGCGGTCTATTCAGAAACAGTCTCAAGTTCTTGGCATTTAGAGACGGCCCATGCATCGAATAGTTAAATAACATCTATTATAACATCTAACAAGGCTTTGAGAGGAAGGCTCTCCAAGAGGCGATAAGATTGGGCCAGCGCGGTCACCAGGTTTAGCCCCTTCAGATGATCGTCCCAGGACCCTAGAAGCCCTCAAGAACAAAATCGCCGAAATATCCGTAGAAATGCGTTGAAGAGTTCACGAACTTCAGAAAACGGCTTCTTCAGTGTATTCAGGGGCAGGTGTGAGGAGGACCAAAGTTCTCTCTATCTGAGGAGGTTATTATCATTAGGGGATGACAGGCCATACTGGCCCACCTTACAATTGCCCAATTCAGAGTGAGGGCTCTTATTTGCCAGACACGCTGTTCAAAACCCTATAAATTTAAATTTCCAGTACCAACATAAAAGGAAAAAAATCAAAAGTTGGTTGGCTATTTAATTTCTGTCTTGTCTCTTTTTTTTACTCCAACTGTCTTCCACCCTTCACCCTGTATTCTCGCCCCTGTAGGATTATAATCTCACTCAAAAGGCTAAAACCGCAAGTCCTTGAAAACTTTATGAACACTTACCGTAAATTGCATTATTGTTGCTGGATTGAGTTTGGAAATCGGAAAAGCCCACAACGAACAAACCAGCTATAACAAAGGCTATACCGATCCACATTCGGAGATCTATCTTCCTTCGTAGAAATAGAACCGACATCAAAGCCACGAAAACGATGACGGACCCTGATGGAAAAATGTTCAAATTTACCTTCTGAGCTCACGAGAGAACAAAATGAAAACCACTCAACGAGGTAGTTTTACTGGCCTCACCTCTCAACATCTGAAAACTGCTTGGATTTGTCAAATTGAGTCCGACGTACATGAGGGAAGTGCCCACCATGTCGCACATCGCAGCGGGGAAAAGAATGAAAGGATTGAAATCCTGATTTCCCGAAGTGATGGTATTTCGTTGTACTGAATCGTCCTGAAAAATAAATCCCAAAACTGATCAACAAAATCAACAATACTGATTCAACATTGTAAGCGCAAAGTAAAATAAAATACGCACAAAGACAAATTAAATCATATTGAACATATCATATTGAAACAAAGTTGCTTTTGGGCCCTAATTAAGGTTACCTTTCCTTTCCTCCATGGTTACTACTTTTACAATGACCTCCAAATGGTCTGTTGACCTTTAATACGAATTCATTCATTACATTTACAAGAAATGCTGTTTTTCAAGGATTAACTTTGAAGTGTCAAAAGAAATAGATGTAACCCTTGTCTGAAACCACAAACAATTTGTTCAACAACTATACAATAAGCGATATGCGGTTCTCCTCAACTTGGCCTGGTTGTTATCTGCGGGATTACTGAGGAGCTAACAATCTTAATCTGTGGTCAATAGAAATGATTGAGGTCTGCGTTGACTTAAAGAGGATTTAACGATGATTGTTTGTTTTTCGTTATCTAAACCTACTGAAGACTCGGTAAGATGAAAACAACGACGAATCTGTTTAAAGTATCAAAGTTGGAAAGCGTGAAGATATACTAAAGAGAAACTTCTTAAATGATGAATTATACTATTTGTGCCAAATGAAATAGTAAAAGGCACACAAATACTTCACTTACTATTAAATTTTGTAAAATGAAATTTTTCAATTTCACAGGCGTTTACACATTTTAATTTCTGATGAATTACCAAAACCTCAAAAATATCGTCGTTTTGTAACTTACAGAACGTCTAGAATACACGCAGAACATCAACTTGAAGACCAGAAGGCAGAGGAATTCGCCAAAAAACATGCACGCCGCCTGTACAAAAGGGTGGTCAAAGGCTCGTTTTTTTCCATCCGATCCGTTGGCTTCGGTTTTATCTGCCCACCTAAGAAAACAAACAAGATTGTAATGCTGTTTGCTGAAAGATATTTTTGGTACTTACAAACATACCCTTTTGGATACAATTGTGATTAGATTGCAGTAGGTAATCTAGGAACCTTGGGAGATCCGAGTTCCATTCAATAATTAATTATTATAATATAATTATATTATATAATATTATTATGTGTCGCGTGACCCCCCATGCCCTCAAATCCCCCAACGTGCTTGGCACACCTCAGGTGTGCTCAGGTGGAGTACCCTTGAGCGGCATCTGTCACGTCCTACTTGTTCCGGATCTACTGGAGCTCTGTTCTGCGGACCTTCTCGCAACTGAGTCAGGGACGGAAGGTATGTTCGCTCCTGTTCTTGCCGGGACGTCGTCAACTGTAGCTGGTGTGCGGCGAGCAGAGATCGCTCTCCGCGGCGGCCGGGACCGTGACATGAGGCAGTTCAATTTCACGTTGGGCGACAAATGTAACAAAACACCTCTTGAACAATGTTTAACAATGTGTATTCCTTGACCGCAACTATTTGAATGACTGAACCGACATGTGCTCGTCGCGACATGTGATGGTTACCATCAAAATATATAACACTAGCTGCCCCGGCTCGCCCACGCACCCATCCGGGGGGGCTGCCCCCTCTTGGACCCCCCCAGTGGGTGAGTAGCATCGATGGACACGTTGGAACCCCCCGAACATAAAGAAAAACCCCCCATATATTACATAGCCGTCCAGACCCAAGGCCTCGCTTCTCTCGGCCGACCACTCCTGACGGGTGTTTCAGACGTAGAATTTAACGTAGAATCCGAATCCGCGATAAAGAAAATGGGGGTTATAGGCGACCAAGGCGCAATTGCGCAGGGATGCTCGCGTCGCGCGGGGTTGTTATATTCATGTATTATTGTTGCGCGCAATCACAACCGAGATCGTTAGAAAAAAAAACCGTACAATCCGTTCAGCCGTTTTTGCGCCTATAAGGCACGACAGACACACACACAGAAACCCTATTTTATAGAAGTATATAGATAGATAGATATTGAAGGCCTATTATTCCCTGAATAACAAACCAAAATGACTGTTGAAATTTGAGACTCAAGTTTTTTTTCTAATTCAATCGATTCTTCGTATGTGGAAGGGTGTTTAGAATCAGGCTGAACTCGTGGCATCTTGGGCCCAAACAGCGGACCTTTCACTTCCCATTGGTCTTAAGCAGGGGTTGAAATTGAGTGATTTTTATTTTTGGGAATCGCTCAAAATCAAAATTTGAGTTTTATTTTTCACTCAGAAAATAATGATTATTTTTTGAGTTTTATTTTTCTGCTCAGAAAATAATGATTATTTTTTTAGCGATATTTTTTCGCTCAAAAATAAAACTCAAAACGCTCTAGCTCCTAGGCTATTGAACCTACAGATCTGAGGTTGGTCTC
Organism: Pilophorus perplexus; assembly: GCA_955831195.1. Taxonomy (NCBI): domain Eukaryota; kingdom Metazoa; phylum Arthropoda; class Insecta; order Hemiptera; family Miridae; genus Pilophorus; species Pilophorus perplexus. The sequence goes on along the minus strand of OY037013.1, from coordinate 6,811,343 downwards.
ATTCGATTCAGCGTTCAAAATACTATAAGAAAACACCTTGATCACCTCCAAAACAATATCTATGGTGGCTTTGCTCTCTCCAAATATGCGAAATATATGTCAAATCCGAGGATTTCGATAAAAAATAAAACTCAAAACGCTCTAGCTCCTAGACTATTGCACCTACAGATCTGCGGTTGGTCTCATTCGATTCAGCGTTCAAAGTACCGTAAGAAACCACCTTGATCACCTCCAAAACAATATTATGGTGGCTTTGCTCTCTCCAAATAGGCGAAATATATGTCAAATCCGAGGATTTCGATAAAAAATAAAACTCAAAACGCTCTAGCTCCTAGACTATTGCACCTAAAGATCTGCGGTTGGTCTCATTCGATTCAGCGTTCAAAATACTGTAAGAAACCACCTTCAGCCTTTCAAAAAAAAAAAAAAATATTATGGAGGCGTTGCTCTCTCCAAATAATATTTGCATTATAATATTATGCAAAATATGGGTTGAATTCGAGGTTTTCGATGAAAAATGAAAATACTGCAAATTTTACACAAGGGTTTATTATTCTTTGATGTAGGTTACTTGTGCGAAAATTAATTCTGTGTCAATAAAAGATATTTTTGGAAAAAATGTGGGACCTCGAAAAATGGATTATGCGTTTAAAATTACTCGGAAAATATTTGACCACCTGGGATCCTTCAAAAATCCGTCCCGTAGCTCCATCTTAGCCCCACGGTTGCAGCGATCGGACTGAAACCCTTGCGGGCACAACGAGATGATATACCAAGTATTTTGTAAATTTTTTTTTTTTTTTTAATTCCTACTGCCCAAAACGGCTCGGACGGCGGAAGGACATTTCGGTTTTGGAATCCTTTTGAAACGAATAATGTCAAATATTGAGCCCGATCGGAGTCGTCGATCTTCGTCGCGATTAGGTACATGGGTATATTATTCCAGGAATAATAAACCAAAAGTATAACAGCTAACCCCACTAAACCATTAGTAAAAGTGGTGGCCCACCATGTATAGGGTACGATACAAAAATTAGCCTTGGAAAAATCATTATAGTGTTTTGAATGCTGAATCGAACGGGACAAACGGCAGATTTGTTACACAGTAGGTGCAATAGCCTAGAAGCTAGAGCGTTTTGAGTTTTATTTTTTATCGAAATACTCGGATTCAACCCATATTTTACACATTTGGAGATAGCCAAGCCACCATAATATTTTTTTGGAGGTGATCAAGGTGGTTTCTTATAGTATTTTGAACGCTGAATCGAATGAGACCAACCTCAGATCTGTAGGTTCAATAGCCTAGGAGCTAGAGCGTTTTGAGTTTTGAAAAAAATATCGCTCAAAAAATAATCATTATTTTCTGAGCAGAAAAATAAAACTCAAAAAATAATCATTATTTTCTGAGTGAAAAATAAAACTCAAATTTTGATTTTGAGCGATTCCCAAAAATAAAAATCACTCAATTTCAACCCCTGGTCTAAAGTCATTACTCCTCAAATCCTCTTTGCCACCCTTCTGGTCTATCTTTTCACTTATTGATAGATAACGGGGACCGTGACGTCAGAGGGACCACAGAAGTGCAGCAGATCTACGTAGCTACTGTATGTGGTAGGAAAATTTACGAAAGGCTAAAAATGCAGTTCTTGGTAGAACCTTCTTCTCCCTAAAACGAGATTTGTGCTACTCCCTCATAGGTGTACAGATTGTGTACGGAACATTCGGGGGATTGTAGACTCGACCCTTCACCGTATGTAAATTCGACCGTTTCGGAAAGTGTACGGAAACTCGACCCTGCTAAAAGTGTAGACTGGACTCAAACTGAAAAGTTAAATTAGACCCCTGCAACACCCAAGAACCTAAAGGTAGAGAAAATAAAACATTGAATTCGTTCAAATTCATTTTAATAAAACGCTGCAAATTGTACACTATGGTTTATTATTCTTTGATATAGGGTAAATATCTCTCTACTCCATGATGACGGACCACGATCAACTGATCCAGATCGTTGAGGTGCATCCTGTTCTCTGGGATCAGTCACTGGAAGCATTCAAGGACCGGGATGAAAAGGAAAAAATTTGAAAAACTTTTCATGGTGAGAGCTGACGTTGAAGGGGTGAACGGACCACCTTCACCGCCCTCTGCCATCTCGTAACAAGCCCACTGCTTCCAGTATTCCAATAAGCACACTTCTGTCCATCAGCAGACCTACAAGTGAGCTCAGACAGAAAGACTGTTCTATGAAGGAGTGCAACACTGGAGATGGGGGTCGAAAACGTCGCGACAAACGCGAGACACCGACTTTTTTTGCCGTCGGACGAAAGGGATTTTTTACCGTCGCGACAAAACGCCGCAGTATAAACCTGGGCTAGAGCGATGAGCCAATCTCAGACACTCAGAAACTACAGAGGCGGTCGAGTTTGTACAGGTCTATAATTATAGTTTACATCGGTCGGTGAAAGGTGAGTCGTGGTTTACTGCCATTCGCGGTCGAGTTTACGTACACTCACTGACGTACACTCAATTACTCGGATTAGCTCGGGGGGGCTCGGGGTCCAACTTACACCCGCCCGAACATTCGGAGTCGGATCGCGTCCGTCACATTTTGTGTTTCAACAATGTCACTCACTTTGTTGTGATGGTGTTGAGAGACCCAGTCACCACCATGAGAAGCGCCAAACCAAATTGATACGGCGTCCAAGCCATGACAGATTCGTCAGGTTCCGAGGTACAACAGGTGGGCAGATACAAACGGGACCCTGTGAACCTTGCGATGGCGTTCCAGCAACTGAAAACGAAAAGTTGTATTTCATATCTAATAAGGAACCTTATCGATAGTATTCCTTTGTGAGTCACTTATGAAAGGACATTCACTCCGAGTAAGTGGGTCACAAGTTGTGAACAAAACAAGTTGGAACAGAGAGCCATTTATTTATTAGCTCGCCATGAAGGCGTTAGGTACAAGGGCTGATTTATCTGAGGAGTTCCAATCGGAGTTGAATCACACACGGAACAAGATATTGGTAATCCTTAGAGTAACGGCTCACAAAGGAAACATAAAGGAACGGGCTAAAATTCTGGATACCAGTGAGCAGGTTAGTTCGCAGGCCTCTGGTTTATTAAAAACCCTGCATTTCTTACCGTTTTTCTCCACTATCAACGGTGAATCCCGAACAAAAGTTGACACACGTTGTAAGTCAATGATAACAATCGTCAGAACAACGCTGCGAACTATTAACACTATTACGAAAATCGAATCATCTCTGGTTCCCCCACTTCAAACAGCTTGGTGATAAAACTTGATAATGTGTAGCAGGGGTGCCATTCTGCTGTTCCCATTTTCCCTTGATTGCGCTAAACTTCCCGTTTTGGTTTATTATTATTTTTATTTTATTTTTATTTTTTTCGCCCGTGCCCGAAAAAAAAACGCTGCAAATTTTACACAAGGTTTTATTATTCTGTGATATAGGTTACTTGTACAGACATTTAAATCTGTCAATAAAAAAAATTAAAAAAATTTTTTTTTTGGATTTTTATATTTCAAAAAAAAATTTTTTGGGGGATTTTTTTTTCAAAAATTCTTTAATTTTTACTCGAAAAATATTTAACTTCTTGGGATCCTTCAAAAATCCCATTTTTAGCCCCATGAAAGTCCTGTAGATCGCCACAGTGAAATCGGATCGTTCTGGGACCCCCAAAAATGGATTCTACGTCCAAAAATACTTCGAAAACGACACCTAACTCGATCCCATAGCTAAAAGCCTTCAAAACACCCCTCATGTAGCCCCATTTTAGCCCCATAGCGCCCCACGGGTTTGGGCGATCGGACTGAAAACCTTGCCGGCACAACTAGATGGTAAACCAAGTATTTTGCCAAAATTTCAGATTTTTAAAAAAATTTCTACTGCCCAAAACGGCCCGGACGGCGGACGGACATTTCGGATTTTGAATGTAGACCTCTTGAAACGGATAATGTCAAGTTTTGAGGCCGATCCGAGTCGTCGACCTCCGTCGCGAAAACATAGGTGTATTATTCCAAGAATAATAAACCAAAATCAGTAGTAAAACGCTGCAAATTTTACACAAGGGTTTATTATTCTGTGATATTCAGATTTTTTTAAAAATTCCTACTGCCCAAAACGGCCGGGACGGCGGACGGCGGACGGCGGACGGACATTTCGGATTTTGAATGTAGACCTCTTGAAACGGATAATGTCAAATTTTGAGGCCGATCGGAGTCGTCGACCCGCGTCGCGAAAACATAGGTTTATTATTCCAAGAATAATAAACCAAAAGTGTACTGTTTACTGTTGCAGGAGGGTTGAGGTTTGCAGCCGTCCGCACAAAATTTCCTTCCCACTTGGACTGACTGAGCACTCAGTTGGATGTGTGGTTAAAAATTTGTAGTTTGGATTCTAACGTACGTCTAAAGGTACAAAAATTCCTCAAAACTAGCTAGCGCCCCAATGTGGAACTTGTCGAAATTTATTTTATAAAATAAAATGAAGCATTCATTCTTCGCCCTCTTCCTCCTCTTCGGACTCGTCCTTTAAAATTTAGAGGACCACATTTAATGTGGTCGCAGTTTGTAGGACACCTTCTTTACAAATTTGTAGGTCGACACCTCATCGTTTTGCTTCCTACTGATGTAATTTTTAATCCACTTTTGTCTCCTAACGACGTCTTTTCATGGGTGATGATTCATCACTGGTCATCACTGATGAACGCTACCCTGTTCGATGAATTGTAGTTTGGCTTACACATCCACTTGCATTTCCCTTAAAAATGGTAAAAAAGCGTATGATTTGGGTGGGAGGCGTTAAACGGCCAGGTGTACCTAAACGATAACGTGGTGCTTTCTGCGTTCTGCTTTCATAGACGAATTATTCGATGTCAATACCTACCGACATTTTCTTTCGATATCCCATCCTCAAGGATCGGAAATAACCATCGCCACGTTCTCTCTCCCTAACCAAACTCATCGCCATGTCATAGTTTCCTGCCACCTCGAAAACTCCCCGCAAAGGGGACAAATTTTCGGTTCGACAACACTGCGGAGCCGCTTCATGCTACCTGGCAGAGGCGTATTCAAAACGTACCAAAATGAAAAACCTGGGGCGCTAACATTTTTGATTCGCTAGATTAGCGATCTGGACCACTGTGCGCCGTTAAGTAGGTACTGAAGAATCTGATGCTGGAGTTCTATAATATATATATAGGTGCAATCATAATATTATACCCAAGTTTCTCTGAAGAAGTGTAGGTACTTATACTATAAGGTATACCTATAAGGACAATATATTATACTGTCCAACATTTTCCAACAAATTTCTTTTAAATAATTTAAAAGAAATTTGTTGGAAAATGTTGGACAATATAATCGATTAATTATTAATCGAATAACCATTTTAATAACCATTATGAAATTTTAACAACGTTGTATAGCTAGAATGCGGTATAATTGAAGCGGCGGAGGAAAGAATAAGGGAAAAGAGTGGAATTATTTGTGAAGATAATATTATTATTTGGCATCACTGAAGAGTTTGTTAAAACTTGGGAATAATATTTTATAATATAAATAATTATAATAATTATAATATCATAATAATTAATTATTAATTAATTATAATAATATAATAATATTATTATTATATTATAATAATTATACCGGACTGACCTTAGGGAAGGCGGGTTCTTCAAAAAGAATCGATTTAACTTTTATCTTACTTTTTGAAAGGAATCGAAAATAATCGTGTCGATTTTTATAAAAGTATCGATTTTATCAAGAATTGATACTTCCTCGAATTTCTAAACGGGTCGGAGTTCACTGAACGAGGTACATTTTTGAAAAGTCATCGATTTTGTCATTAGATGTTTCTAGTAAATAATTTACTACGTAATAACTTAAAATTATTGTACAAGCTACATTTTACAGAAACTTCCAATGACAACTGTCATTAAATGGTAATTTTTGTGGTCATTAAATTTTAATAACTTCATAAAAATGAACCGAATTAATCCTGTAGTTTCTTTTTAATTACTAACTTAGGTTATTGGTTGTCTTGATTGTCAAAACGTCATTGTCGATTCTTCAAAACGAAAATAATCGAGCCGGTTCTAAAAATGTTGAATCGATTTTCCGGTACACGAAAAAAATCTGAAAGTATCGATGCATTCTAGAACAAAATCGATTCTTTTAAGAACCGATATATTTTTGACATCCCTAACTGATTGAAATATCCCAGAAGTTCAAAGTTTCTTCCACGAATGCCGAAACAAATTCCCTTTCTGGATACCGCTTATTGATTCATTTAAATACGGTAGTTGTGAAGGTTTTCATCACAGAGTAGCAGAGAACAGGTCTTCATGCTCTCCATCCCTTCTAAGACTCATCTGGGATTGGACACGGTTGGTAATAAGAAAATCATACCTAATGAAAGATCCAAGGTTTTACTTTCCTTTCCGAAGTGAGGAAAGTGGTTAATTATTTAATTAATAGAATGAAAACGTAGTTTTCGCCTTTTCTGAGGATCACTCCAAAACGTGGTCTGTAGGTATCTTCGTGGATCTGTTTATATCCCTAGAACGTTCTGACTCCAACCCTGGACATTTTCGGTGGGAAGGAGTAAGTTTTGGCAACATCAGACATTCCCGATTGGTCGGACGATGAAAAATCTATAAAAAAACCTACTTGACTCAGTTTTACTCAAACGTAGATTTAACTTTATAAAGTGCGTTTTGATCAGGAAGGTTCACACCTAGGTAAGCATGAGTTTCCCCAAAAGGGTAGCTACGCCAGGTAGGTACCGTATGCCAACAGATTCCATCATCCTGTCCAAATTTTCAAATCACCCTTACTACTGTACGCTTGTGTCTAGTTTTTCGTCAGTAGGGAAGGCAATTCTTCCTCCACCGGCGAATAGGCCGCAAGGTCACCACTCCGGAAATAGGTAGGTTCTTGACTCATGAAGTGCTCGAGTCAATCACTTTTCCATCTTCTCTCGCGAACAAACCCCAGTTCTAGGGAAGTCTGGTTTTACTCCCTCTCTATTCACTGGCAACCTGTATAAGTTTGCACATAGATTGTCAGAAGAAACTGAGATATTGCAATAGCACAACGCGCGTTTTCCCCCGTAAAGCATACCTACATTTGTACGAGTGTAAATTACAGTTGGCACCAAAATGCGGTGTTCGGTCAGCTGTGGAAAAGAAGATCGAGATGAAGTTAACGATGTCACGTTTACTCCAAGGTAGGCTGTAGCAGCTAATATATTATTATTATTTTGAGACTCCCAAAAATGGATTTGACTTTTACAAAGTTACTTGGAAACCGATTCGTCCTCCCGGCCTTTTTCAAAAGCAACTACGGTTCTACGTCATAATATGGCGGATGGATGTCAAAATGTTAACAAGTTTTGGTCTAACGTTTTGGGTTGTAAACTCCCCTCGTATTGCACGAGGGATAGCATTGAAAAATCCAATGCCCCACCATGAACTCCTTCCTTATGCGGGATGCTTTCAATCGATAGTAAGACATCAGCAAGTCACTCCCTCGACGTGTTCCATACCCAAGAGCGGAAGTATAATACCGACTCTTGAAAGTTGGAAAAAACTTAGCAAGTAGCTTTCTGTATTCAATCCGCAGAAATGGTCAAGATGAAGGCTAGCTTGGTATTTCTTTAGTGGCAATACTGTTGGTATTTCAACCCACTCATACAGCCCTGCGATGCCATGCAAGAATTGCACCGGCTGACCCCAACAGGATGACATAAGTTGCACGACTCATGGAATGCTGCTACGACTGCATTTTTATTACACTTCTTCTGTAATTTACGCCGGAGGAAAACAATTTAATTTAACCTATATTCAACGTTCTCACATTGTTGCTTCCAGTTCAATTTTGGACCCACCAATACTCCAAGAACTAACTAACTCTTGAGGGGTTTTCGACCAAGGATGAGTCTCACAATTTAAAATAAAGAGTCTTAGTTTTTGTCTCATTAACAGAGAGTCCATTTCTAGCAATCTACCCCGATATTTCTTTCATAGACCCTTCTTTTGACAGACAAGTGACGCAAGAGATGTGTTTCTCATCAGGACGGAAGTGTCACCCGCTGTCTCAAGAGGATTTCGACCAGAGGGCAAATCATTGAAACGTAAGAAGAAGTATGGGACCCAAGACTGAACCCTGAGGTACACCATTCCTGACTGGCAAGAAACCCGATACAGCATCTCCATGACACACCGCTTTAGTAGCTACTCAAGTAGCTAGCTTGAAATGTGCGATAAGCCCCGTATGAAAAATTATATTTTGCCAGCTTATCGATACAAAGCTGGTGTGGGATGCTGCCAAAACACTTGGCTACGTCTACAAAACTAGCAGAGGCATAGTCAAGTCCTTTCTAGAACACTTTTGCTAGAATTGTGGGCTTGCGCCCACTGGGCGACGCGACGCGTCGCCAAGAACCACTCGACTAATCCGGCCGCCTCGTTTGTTGGGGGGGGGGGGGGGGGATTAGAACTTATGGCCTTTTTAATCCTTTGGTGGCTTTAAATAAGGAGTAATCTGAGAGGTTCTCTTCGAATGATCTTTGTAAAAGTATCTATTTCTTCTTCTATTTGATCTGGAGTTCTGAGAGGAACTCGCAGCTTGATGGATTTAGTCAGCAGTTCTCTGAACCAGGGACTGGCTAACCTGCCTTCTTAACTGTTCACTAACTGTCATGACGACTGCTGAGTGGTCGGATAGTTCGCCATCACCAGGGACCACAGCTTTATGCCGTTTATTTTTTGATTTAATGGCATTTGAGGAGTTTATTTTTCATAAGGGCATTTTTACTAGTTACTGCCAAATTACTGAACCGCTCATGTCTTGGTTCGAGTGATGGAATTGTAGAAGTTAGGCAGTTTTTAATATTAGTTTAATATATAGTTTAAACCCTACTAACATTAAATTAGTGCATTAACCCGGCTAACAGTAAAATAAAATTTATTTTATTAATTTTATTTATATTTAATATGGCACTTTGAAGTCTCTGGCGATCAGTCTTCTGTTAGAATAGGTATAGTTACCAGAGATCCCTTTTGCTTTATTCCAAAAAGGATAAACAAAACCAAAATTAATAACAACCAACTATCAACTAACGTAGTAACCATCGATCACCTTAGACCTACAATGATTAAATACGTTCATAACATGAAGAACTTTGATTTCGTGCCCTTAATCAACCTTATCCAAATACACATTGTAAAAATGACCTCGTAGGGCCTCTCCCTGCCTTCTAGAATATTCATAATGTCATGACCATTTCATTCTCTCTCCAAAATTTATTTCCATTTGGCGAATAGACCGAATCCCAGGTGGTTCCAATTCCGTGAAGGTAATGAAGAGATGTCGACGAATCCATTAACGAAATTGAAAGTTCCTCTGTACGTAATTTCGTTGTGTATGCTAGTGAGGTGGGGGAAAAGCCCCCCCGCACGGCTCGGCCTGATGTTTGACTATTATAAAGTGAGGAGTGGAGATGCCGGATAGCCGTTTCACACATGCGAAAAGAGAGTTTGGAAAAAGAGTTGTTTAATTATGGAAGGCGTTGTGTTAAGCCGGGACTTTTGGAATGAGGCAGGAGATTCCCCACGCAACAAAATGGGATTACGAGTAGTACATTTTAACGCTGACCAGTCGACTGCAGAGGGAGGAATGGCAAGGTTTGAATCGAGGTATATCACAATAAGCTACTCTGATTGTTCGTTTCCCATTGAAGAGAGCTGACATTGAACAACTACTGCACCTAATATTATATTGTTTATCAGCATACGCAAAAAGGCTCTCCTGCACAAGGACAGTTTGAAACACCATCTCCAAGATTACTGCGCAAGTACATCCATTCATGGGGTGAAATACTTGGGAAATACCACAACCATAGTGGAAAAGTACTCACATTCATTTTTCCTTCACGTCGCCAAAATGATGATCACCTGCTACTATAAATGTATTGACTTTCCATTAGTGAAGAAGCTCAGTGAATTTAATCAATTTCAGATGTTGGTGGGCGGCAATGCTGATTTGCTGTATGGTGGGAAACGCTTACCTCATTCACAAGGCAAGTTGAAAATTGTGCATTTCCACTGTGTTTGTATCATTCATGAAGTTATTATGACGTGAAACAACCGTCGCTGAGAATAGATTCCCTTGAAATACCGAAGAGTTCAACTTCACGGTATTACGTCATCTACTCATAAATTCGATCCTGCCGAATCACCTCTATTTTCATACCAATTTCAGTTTTATCTATTAAACCTTACAAGACAGAAAAATTTGAAATTTGTCTTGAAAACGATAAAAAAATCAATTGAATAGAATAGAAGAGCGCAACCTTTCTGTTACTACGAAACCAAAACCGTAACTAAGAACTCGTAACTTGACACACTAGGTATCTAACGACCAAACTATGTCGTCGGGATCGGACGAATCGTCGACGACGGAGGTGATTTTGATAGCCTATAAGCACCCCCAGAACTCGCTGATCACAATGAGACCACCCTCATGAAAATCTGTTCAGCCGTTTGGGCGTGATGCTGTGATACACAAAAACACATACAAAAAACAAGCCATCAATTGAATTGAATAGATGAGCGCAACCTTTCTGTTATTACGATATATTTAGGGCCGGTTTTTGAAACCATAGTTAACTCTGACGGCCGTAAAAGACGACTCTGACGGCTGTAAAACGGAAAAAGCGTTTTTTGAACCTTAGTTTCCGTTTTACGGGCCGCTATTTTTACGAAACGGTAACCACAGCAGGACCCTGGGGTCAAATTTTTACGGAGCCGTGACCACCGCTTTCATTGGTTGACGAGGAACAACTGACTGACGAGACGGCCCGCCGCGGACTCCGCGGCGCAGAGGGTGTGGAGGGTGCGGAGTGGTAGAAAGAGATGGAGATAATTGTTTACTTTTTTCGCTCAAATAACGCTCAAAATAATGACATGTTGAAGGCAGAAGAAGCGGGAAATGTGAACTCCTTCCTCACAAATGAGTTGTCAAAACCCGCAATGACGAAAAAAGTTCACCTAGGGAAAATATTCAAGGCGCCAAATTTTAGCGGCGTGGTCAGCTGTCGGAACGCTGACTATGGTTCTAAAAACGCCGACAAAATAGCGGCTGTAAAATCGCGTTTGACGGTGGTCACCAAACCACTCGTTTGCGATGATTTGACTATGGTTTCAAAAACCGGCCCTTAATGAGCGAGAGAAACTAAGAAACAGTAGGTATCTAGCGACCCAACTATGCCACACAATACATCAAAAATATCCATGCTCATTACGTTAACAACTGCACCCTAACGACCGATGCGTAAGAAAACCTTATGCTGATCAGAGGTAACGAACGGCTCAGGCTGCAAAAATCGTTTTGGAGTCGTTGGAATCAGCCTAAAAAGCTCATTCCATAGACCCTTGTACCAACGAAATCGGACAAAAACTTCCGTCCCCCTTTTGAGGCCTCCTTAGTTACACATCAGAGATAAACAACTTTCGTCGTGAAGGACCTCCCAAAAACCGATGAAAAGAATAAAAAAAAAGGTCGCACTTACCCCACTGTACCTCATCGAAAACAAGTAGAAGGAGTCTAAGGCCAGATGAGATATGGTCGGGGGTTGGCTGGCTTTAGCCAGCAGGGAGTGGTCCTCTAGATCCTTCCTTGAGCTTCAGCGGAGAGAACTCAGTTAATAAACCTGATATGAATGCAATCCCCTTTCATGTTCACAATTTTTATTCCAAAACTCATTGTTTCAGGTTTGGGCTAAATGGAACGATTCTCCAGTTATTGTTTCATTTGCGGAGACAGCCATGCCAATCTGGAAAGTCCCTTTTCCCGCCATCACGTTTTGCAGCGAAAGTAAATCTCGAGCGGATATGTTCAATTTTACCGAAGAGTTTTTTAAAATGAAAAACGAATCTGTGGACTTGACTGATGAAGAGTACGTGAGCGTTCACTCATTAATTTATTCGTACGTGTGTTGCATACTTGGTGTACCTAATTGAACGATTGGCAGGGCAAAACGTTTAGCAGACATGTCCCTCCTGTGCGACTACCAAGTTGTTGTGGATGGACCTCAAGTGACCGACAATTCCACCATCGAATTCTTGCTGGAAGTTAGTTTTTAATTGGATTAGATTAATGTTAGCAGATGTAGTTACAAATTTTGATACAATTTAAAACAAGTTATGGTACCTAATTGGCATTCTGTCTATATCAGGTTGCTTCAGACTTGGAGGACTCAACTATAATCTGTCGATTCGGGGCCACCGATTTGGGGGAGCTCCTCAACTGTTCACAATTTTTCAAGCAAATATTCACCGACGAAGGCGTTTGCTATTCGTTCAACATGCTTTCGGCTTCGGAACTGTTCCGGGGATACGGGTAAGAATCGATGAATGTGGGAGGCGGTCGTGGAAATGGAAAAAAATTCAAATTGGTCTCAACTTCTCCAACAGGAATCCACATTTTGCTGAGCAGGAAATTGAGAGTTCTTGGTCTCTGGAAAACGGGTACGATATTGATGCTGATTTGTTTCAAGCGTATCCCAAGAGGGTCATTTCAGCCGGGGCGACAACTTCTATGAACGTGGTGCTCAAATTTCGCTCGGTGGATGCGGATTTCCTTTGTCGTGGACCCGTTCGCGGTTATAAAGTAAGACTTATTTAGTAACGATGGAGGAATTTTCTTGGGAGCAATCATTACGTTTTGATGATATCGATTCAATTGTTTAGGTTCTGCTCCACAATCCAGGAGAGTTCCCTTTGGTAAGAGAGCGTCATTGGAGAGCTCCACCGAGCCAAGAGGTATGTAAAAAGTCTAGCTACTTACCAAATGAGTTTACAAGTACGTTTTTCATGCTGAAACACGTTAGACACATCACAGGCATTAAACACCTCCATAGTACAAAAACATTACAACGTAATAATGAACTGCCAGATCAGGACATTGTACTTTTGGGAAAAATTCCCCTCCTCACCGACTGGTAGGCTCGGCGAGCCGCCGGATTTCGTTCCAGGTGCCGCCGCTCCTCCGCTGAACGCAGTAGTTTAATCTGTGGCTGAACGCCACGCACAGTGGGGCAAGAGCGGTAAAACCCCCTTCTTCCGAACATGCTCATTTCGATTATCTGGTTCATCACGTAAGAATGATGATTCTTACAGTTGTTTATTAGTCGCTGAATCCAGGTACAGCAGGGATTTTATCTGAAAATGAAGTTTTAGACTGTAAATTGGGGCTCAAAGTCAAAATAATGGATTGTTGTGTGAATTTGACTTCACAAAGTGGTTGTTTGCCGATGGTGCAGAGGTCTAATCCAATGAGTTTGGTTAGGGAGAGAGAACGACTCCTCTGCTGAATACAGTAGTAGTAGTACTGTAGTAGCAGTAGTACTGTATTCAGCAGAGGAGTCGTTCTCTCTCCCTAACCAAACTCATTGAATTTGACTTGATTCTCGGTGAGGGTTGTGTAACTGGAAAAGAGGGGAAAAATCATTCAGTTTTCTTTGTCCAATTTGTACGATGTTCACTTACAATGTACGGTATGCGACATAGACTCCAAACTGGGGAAAAATGTTTTTCAACCCGTCTCAGGGGCGTAAGTCACGAGTTTTCTTCTCGTTTCAGACATGTCGAGTCAAAAAATAAATCAAGAATCATCTTCTGCCCTCAGCTGCCCTTTTGGTGATAACACGCGTTGGAACTTCTTTCACTCAACGAGTGGGTTTGTTCGAACACGGATAGTTTTTTAATTGGGCGATGTGTTTCTGCTCAAAAATGTTTTTCGACCCAAATCATCTGCTAGGACCCTCTTATTCTCGCAGAAATTTTCTACTTTCTCACCCTTCAACCGAATTCATCAATGTTAGGGGTTTCATCAGAGGTCATAGAGGTCTTCGATCGAATTCATCTAGGTACTACGCTCTTATTTTTGTAGCAATTTTCAATTATAGGATGTTCGATCGATGCAAAATGTATTGCTCTACAACTTTTCTGCGTGTTTAAACTTCGTGAGAAACCTTGTTTGGCTTCCATACTGAAAAATTTGCTGAAAAACGTGGGTTTTGAGTTGTTTTTTTTTTTTTTTTTGGAAAAAATAAGGCTAAGGAGTAATTGGGCAGCATTTGTACGGATCCTCAGAATACCTAGGATCCACAGCCAGGGTTCACCGACCCAGCATCCAACCTCGACGCTTCAGACAGGAATGCTGGGGAAACGGACCTGCGTCAATCTGCGGGATCTGGGAGGGCCAACGTCGGCTACGACGCATCGTGTAGAACGTTGGCTACTCTGGATCTCCCTACAAGAGATCGATGGAGGGCGGGGTACCCAGACGCATTTGGCAAGTCCGTCCGATGTGGGTCTTCCGTTTCTGCAGCTGCACACATCTCTGGAGTAGATCAAGACGTCTCGTGTTATAGTCCTGAGGGAAACCGCACCTGCACTCCCTCCTATTCCCTCCACTACACCAGAGCGTAATTGGAGGGCACGCCCACTCGTAGGTAGGTACCTGTGTTTAATCGTGTCTCCTCAGTACTGGTTTTGTGATTCCAGATTCTCCTAATGGTTCAACCAAGAATCATGACGACCAGTGATGGTCTTCGTCCTTATTCACCCCAAATTCGCCAGTGTTTTTTCCCCTCAGAACGGTATTTGGCACATTTTCAAATTTACACTCAAAGGAACTGCGAGGTCGAGTGTCTCACCAATTATACGCTTAACAAATGCGGCTGCGTCGCTCTGTACATGCCAAGTAAATAACAGCTTAGAAATGCAATTGCTATTTGGCTTGAATACCTTGTATTTTTGGTTCATACCATATTAAGCTCCCATCCTATTTTGTTTCAACAGGGAACGAGACAACGAAGTTGTGCGGAGCAGGAAGCAAAATTTGTATGCGTCAAGCTGAAAGTGTGTGAAAAAAAATTATAATTAGATCAACGTATTGTGAATACAATTTATTTCAAGCTTGCTTCTGTTTTGCTCCTTTTTGTTGTGTTCCACAGGTGAGCTCCAAATCATCGAAATAAACGCAGCGAGAGACGAAAAGATCAACAGCAAATGTAACTGCTTGCAAGCTTGTCAGTCTATTCAATACGATGCTGAAACGTCACAAGCTGATTACGAAGCTAGAGGGGTTTTGACGGCTTACGGCGACAATTCTTCGGAATTTTACGGGTAGTCTTTCCACTTCAACTAATTCATGTTCTGAGCTGCAAAAATGATGCTGTTTAATAACTTGTGGCTGATAGTCTTTCACTCCTGAACAGAAAATTTGCTTTGTTTCAGGTTTGACATAACGAGAGTCAGAATCTTCTTCAAGGATATGCAATTCACAACTAGCAGGCGCAGCGAGCTATTTGGTCCTGTGGACTTTCTTGGTATGGTCGAGCACTTTGGTGAAATTTTGTGGCAATTTTATATAGGCCCTTAATTTGAGGGCGAGTTTAATTAACTGGTAATACCGAGTTTCAACGCTACCACAGTGCGAGTAAAAAGTGAGCCGGGTGCAAGAGTTCCTAAGTCATGAACTTGTGTAAGTGTTGGACGGAGTTCCGAAGGTGCCAAGTCCAAATCACGCCGCCCTTTGTGGTTGGAGGAAAGGAGATGGTTTGGGCCAGGTTAGCTTTCCCAGAGTCGATCCTTGAATGGTCAAAGGTTCTGTGGGTCTTCTGCGCTGGCACTTCGAGGCGTGATGGGGGCGAACATTGTATGACATACAATGAATTACATTGTACTTTCACTGGAGTCGTCCAGGTATGATGCTTCTCCCTCGTTGCCGCCCCCGATTCCTTGTGGCTGTCCCATGCGTGATGGATTACTAAAGGGTCCAGTAGGCAGGTGAAGGAAGGGCTTCGGTCCCACATGCATTCGTCCAAGGGAGTAGACAAGGGGTCACCAGGACCTCCGTTTCGGTCCAGGGTTTCCTCCATTCCAGCCAAAATAAGTCAATTACACTCTTTTTTCTTTTTTTTCGATAGACGGACAAGTGAGGGATGCAGTCATCCCCTGCGTCACCACGACCTCAGAACGGATCTATTGTGACTCCATTAAATTTTATCCATTGTCTAATAGAAGACTTTGGAGTTATATGAAGTCTAGTATGTCCTCAGTCGGGGCTTCCATAAGGTGTGGGGTTCAAGGAACGCCTAGTGGAAGTGCCAGAATCTGGTTGCGGCTAAGGTTGGATATTCGCACAGCACATGTTCCGTCGTCTCCTCCTATTCTTGTATAAGACTATCTGTTATTTCCGACCTGCCCATCTCGAAAGGTGGTAATTCAGTAGGCAGTGACCCTTGATAATACTGGTGATAGTCCTGGCATCTCTTCTTGCCAGAGACAGTTGGGCGCAAAAGGTGTAATAAACCTTTTGGCTCGCCTGAGCCCTGTTGTGCTATGTCAGAGGGCGGCTATTTGTTCGAACAAATAGAGAGAGATCTCTTTCCCATCAGGGCACCTGCTGGATCAAGAGGCTTTTTGATGAGTCTTAAAATGCGCTCCGGTCAGATGGACGTGAAGGAGTGGGCTCCCCGTATAGCCCAGTATAGGGTCTCTATTATAGCCTCATGAAAAAGCCTCTTGATAAAATACATAATAATTGCTGCTAGTCTACAGTGTTTGTAGCGTATCCCAAATCAGGAAAGCTAACGTGATGTTATCCCCTTGTATTACACCATCTTTGGACAATCGGACATTATAAAGATGCCAATCGTTAATAATTAATTAATAGGTCGTGAATATTCTAGAGCAAGAGAGACCATCTGATCTACCTTCCAACGTGATATGCAGGGAAGGGCGAGATCCGATTCCCACCATCTAGCAGGCTGGTGATGAACCGCTATGTACTGTTAGAAGGGATTTTTAACCCAAGGAGAAAATTCTCTTTACACGCAGAAATAGTAACAGTATACGCTGATTCAGCAGTAGGAAAGACGGCAGGAGGGATTCGAACAAAGGGGCTCTTCGTCCAGTTTTGTAGCTTGCAGCCGTACCTGAGCACCAGACGCAAATCGCGAGCCCGAGGGCGGCAATTCGGGATTTCCATAATTGAATGGTAAGATCCGACCTGAGTGGTGGGACGAGGGTGGCCCATGCCGAATCATGTCCTTGGCTACGGAACCTTCGGGGTAGCTGCTGCAGCATGTCACTTGCTTGATAGGCGATCCACAAATGACTGAAAAAGATTCCCTTTGTTCGCATCGCTCCTGCCGTCTTTCCTACTGAAGAATCATCATCTGCTGTTACGGTTTACCTTCACTTCACCTACAGCGTTTCCTCTACACGACACTTCACCTACAGCCTTTTCACCTACACTTTTTCGCCTACACGATATTTCACCTATAAAAATTTTTCCCTACAAGACATCTTTCCTATAAAACACTTTGACCTACAAATCGATATTTCCCCTGCAGTTCACTTACAACTTCAAGAAAATACACAACTACAATTTCCTGTATCAGGTGGAAAATTGAAGGATGATTCTTATGGACCACGGTCTGAAATCTATTGTGCCATCCTTCAGTAGTGTTGTTCGTTCGGGGCTCCTTGTCGAGGGTGGATTGGTACTGATTCCACATGGGAAGGGGAAAGCGAGATGGGACAGGTCGTCGTCTACCATTCCTGGGTATATTCCCGCTACATAATTCTCTCCAAAATACTTCATCGCCACCGAGCAACCACCGAGCAGCCTGTTGAGGCGAAAGTGTTTTGTAGGCGAACTGACTTATAGATGTATTTGTTGTGGGGCAAGTGTCCGAGTGGCGAACTTGCATTAGGGCAACTGCGTGTAGGGCAATTTTATGTAGGTGAAAATGTCTGTAGGTGAAACGCTGTAGGTGAAGTGACATGTAATCGCTGTTACTCTAGTGGAGTGAAGAGTATTTTCTCCTTGGGTTAAATTCCCTTGTAACAGTACTTACGCTTTTTCCATATGCAGAATATCCGATTGTGGGAAGATTCCCCTTAAGGTACACTGGGACAAGTGTAAATTTGGGGTAAGTGTAACTAATTTGCTTGGAGGGAATGGAAAAGTGCTGGGTTACTCTTACCTCAGTTTTTCTTTTCTTTTTTTGAATCTGAGGAAAGTGCAACCCATAAAAATATTGGTTGCTTTGACATTTTTTTAAAATCTTTTCTAATATTTTATAACAATTATAAAATAACGGAGTTACCTACTCCCATTGCGACTAGGGAAAGAACGGATGAAAAATACAAGTTTTCTGTGTTTTTTTTTAATGCTGTTTTTGATTACACTAGCCTCGTACGATTTGCGTAAAGTTTACATGATAATAAGCCAGATTTACAATTGGCCCACCATGTGATGGGCAAGTGTAACTTTGATCCTTATTTTTATGTTGTTCATTACTAAGATGATAATCGAGCTTTTGACTTCAAACTTTAAACGATAATCAAGGAGAGTATGATGAACCTATGGTCAAATTTTCAAGAAGATTGGATGGAAATTGCACGTACAATGAGCGGTCAATGTTGAACTAACGATTTTCGGGGTAAGACTTTCCGCTGCGTACCCTAAATGGAAAATGATATAACAATTAAACGCCGGAGAGTGTCACATTTATTCCAGATATAGCTTATGTAAGTGTCACATTTCTATTATAGATACTGCGTATTAGGTGCTTACTTTTGTAAATCTTACGCTGCTTCCATACTAAATTTTACAGCGAATGTTGGCGGGCTGCTGGGCCTGTTTTGCGGAATAAGCCTTTTGAGTATTTGTGAGCTCGTTTACTACATAACCATCAGGTACCAAACTACCTAAATGCTGCTATAAATAACGATAATATCTTATATTATCTTCGTCGAACTGACGGTGAATTTGATGTTTCTAACAGGCTGTGGGCAAATTTCCGATTGATTAAGAAGAGGCATGAATCCATGGACAAAGATGACCCAACAGTGACCGTAAATCCAGCACCAACAGTAACTGTTATAGATGATCTCAAATCGCGCTGAATCTCAGATCATGTTCTAAAACGTATCATTTTGAAATTGCATTACTCTTCACACGTATTGAGTTTGAAAACTTAACACATCATAATATGATTAATATTATTAACTATAATAGCTATTGTTAGGTACCTATTTTGTCTTCATAGGATAGATACTTGAGAAAGTTGCTGGTTTGCATGAAAGAATTCCTCGGGTTAGAAAGGTACCAATAAACCAAGGAAAGTAACACTTAAAATCTTGAAGTATGAAATAAAATGTCCAGCTGTTCAGAAACACCTAATTTCAAGCGTTATTTTAGAAACCCTAATAACAGTTATTTCCTAATAATAGTTACTATGCCTGTACCTGATGATTATTACACTCATGCTTTTTTACCATTACAAATCTTCAAGATTGTCCTTATTGTATTGGCAGCTGCAAGAAATACATCAATTCTAACAACGATTTATGGATATTCTCTCTACATTTGATTAATATTTAGAATTAAACAAGCTGCTTTTTGACGCTGAAATGCAACATTTCAGACTTTAACCTTAGCGTTGAGATGGAGATTGAGAAGACGTGTCTGTTGGTCTGGAAACGCTCCTTCTCCCGCGCTTCTGGCCGATCCCATTATCGATCTCGTGGCCTCGTCTCCTGAAATTATTTTCCCTCACTTTAGTAGCGCATTTTAGTCTAAATTGCTGACATTTCCATAAATTTTACAGCGAATGTTGGCGGGCTGCTGTGCCTATTTTGTGGGTTAAGCCTCATGGAAGAAGGAAAGGAAGTTTCACTTCATGGGCTACCTGCCAAAGACTGCCGAGAGTAACGCAATCTGGGCGCGTATCCTTTGACACTAGTAAGTTTACCAGGTGCCCACTAGGTAGAGTATAGCTTTGGTGGTTCGGAAGTTCTCTTATTGAAAAGGAGGGGAGCTTATGGGCACGTCCTGTAACGCAGAATGGAGCTTCCTTTCCTTCTTCCATGGTTCAGCCTTGAGGATTTGCCAACTTACCACATCCCACATAATTACACACAAGCTCTTTTAGCATGAACAAACCGTTTAGATATACCTTACTGCATTGGCAGCTGCAAGAAATACATCAATTCTAACACGAATTTATGAATTTTTTTCTCGAAAATTTATAAACATTTAGGATTAAAGAAACAAGCTTCTTTTGACACTGCTAAATGCAGATACATTTCAGCGACCTGCCATTAGACTAGGAGATACTGGCAACGTTGAGACGTGCAAACGCATTTTTCATTGTCTCCTTGTAGATTCTTCACCTATCACCGATCTAATGGCGGTGTCTCCTAAAATCATTCCCATAATTTTAGAACTGTATTGACGGTCTAAGTATCCAATGTGCCGTGTGCAGTTAAAAGTAGGAACGTTCGCAGTGCAATGGAAGTTCTGAAGCGTTTCGCGCGTGTGCAGTGGCTGGTAACTCGGCTTCCAGGAATCAAGCCCTCATGCCCACAAGCTCTGCCAATCCCAGAATTCGTTCAGTATCGATTTTGCCGGTCCTGCTGTGTTTTTAGAACTTCTAGAACTGATTCTAACTGCCTGCTGGATTGTGAAATGTCTTATCCTTTTGAGGTTGTCAGATTCTTCAAAAAGAATCGATTCAAATAGTATAGATCTTTTTGAAAGAAAAGTATCGATTTTTCATAACAATATCGATTCTTACGTGCAATACTTGTTCGAATATTGAAATGAGTCATCGTAGAATGAGAAAATCGAATCAATTTTTCATGAACACTTAGTACCTATCGATTTTTTCAAGAAAATCTCGATTTTTCAAGAATCGATAGGTACACTTTTTGAGTTTCAAAACGATTCAGAGTGCCAAAAACCTCTAATGACAAAATTTGTTGTAATTAAATTTACCTTACTATTATTTTTAAGTATTGATTGAAATTTATTGTGGCATTTACGCCCTTTGGTCCCAAAAGGCATTTTATGACTTAAAAAAAAGAAAAAAAGAAGGTTAAAAAATGTACCTACCTATTCCAATCTCATAGTTTTTTCTAATAACTTACTAAGGTTATTGGCTGTCTTGATTGTCAAAAATTTTCCTTCAAACTGAAAATAATCTCAACATTTTGAATCGACTCTCCGATACATCGGGGAAAGAAAATCTTAAAGTTGGTTTCAAAACTGTGGTTACTTCGTCGGGACTACGAGTATAGGGGAGAGTTTGATTCCTGGAAGCCTTTGAGTTCTGATCCTGAAAAGCCAGAACTTGCTTTGCGAACGAACCTGATCTGGGAGACTTGCCGAAAGCCACGTTGAAACATGGTGTACTCTGTTCAGGCAGTTACATTTTGAATGTTTCTATTACAGTGAAAACGTGGGGTAATACCGTGTATCTTAAGCTACGTGTACCTTGAGTCACCGGTTTGGGGGTGAAAGCATATGATGTGGACTGCGTCTCATGATCCTATTTGTTGCCTGTTGAAGTTTCCCTACAAATAGGATCACGAGACGCACTTCAGATCATGTCCTTTCACCCCAAAACTGGCAATGACTCAAGGTACACGGCGTTACCCTAAATATATACTAAGCAGGTATCCATTAAATGGATTCCATTTAGGTTGACCCTGCGATCATGCGACGTTCGGTGGAGAGCCCGAATAGATCATGAGAATGTCTACTATTTCTTGGTCCGTACCTTGTTCTTGTAATGCCTGTTCTTGCTCTTCATCGGGTGAGCTGGCTTCTTCCACGATTTCTTCGCTGCTTCTTTCGGTGTCTTCAGAGACCTCGTCCGAAACATCTACTATGACGGATTCTTCGTGCGTTTCGTCAGATGGTTCAGTCTCCCTAATCATGACGCTCACATCCCTCTTGGAAAGTGGCGATGGATTAGAATCAGGGGTTCTATATATTGGAATATATCTCTGTACTTGGCCCAATCGAGCTTGTGTGAGCGTAGCACCTCGTGTGAATGTGTTTAATATCCATGGTATGAAACTTATAATCTCGTCGTATTGGGGTGGTTTGTCAATCACACCTTCTGAACCTCCACTGGCACCATGATTACCACTCCAGTAATCGTAATAATAGCTGTGCTGCCCGTCCCTTCCTGCTGATTGCCATAAAGGACTTGGAATGGAGCTCTCCCTCATGTCTGGGGAGTTGAGCGATTCGATGGCACGTTTCATTTTGGTACTGGATTTTGAACCACAATCTTTGTTCATAACCTGTTTTTCACTTCCTCCTTGGCAATTACATTGACAGCCACCATCCCCAGTCCCACCACTTTCTTCACTGCTTTGGCTGTTGCTGCTGCTACTTTCGCTACTGGTGCTGCTACTTTCGCTACTGCCACTGCTACTATTTTCACTACTACTGCTGCTACTTTCGCTACTGCCACTGCCGCTGCTACTATTTTCGCTACTACTGCTGCTACTTTCGCTACTACTGCTGCTACTTTTGCTACTGCCACTGCCGCTGCTACTATTTTCGCTACTGGTGCTGCTACTTTTGCTGTTGCCACTGCTGCTGCTACTACTTTCACTACTGCCACTACTATTTTCACTACTTTCACTACTGCCGCTACTATTTTCACTACTCTCACTACTGCCGCTACTATTTTCACTACTTTCACTACTACTGCTGCTGCTGCTACTTTCACCCTTTTGGCCATCACCACCTCCTCCGCCGCCGCCGCCGTCCACACAACCACCACCTAACCAGAACGTGCGACATTTGTCATCTGTACCTCCACCACCTCCGCCTCCACCTCCTCCTCCTTCTGAGTTTCCAAAGCCACCTCCGAAGCCTGCTCCACCTCCGTAGCCAATCCCGAGAAAACGAGGCTCTATGACCCCTGCTGAGGCGTCTGAAAAGTACCATCACAATTACCAGAGGGATTACAAACATAATATTTATTTAACTTTAAACGTGAGTGAAGATTATATTTTAGCCAAAAAAAAAAAAAAAAAAAAAAAAATTTTTAAAAAATCTGTTTTGGTTTATTATTCTTGGGCGGGTACATTTCTCTACTGCTCCAGTCTGATCAACAGCGGCGGATTTACCACTGGGCCAGGGCCTCGAGCCTCAGGGGGCCGCAAGGTTAAGGTTTTTTTTTTTTTTTCCGATGAAATAATCGTTACATTTTTGTTCCAGAAAGCAAGAAAAGTTAAATGATAAAAGTCAATATATCAATGATTAAATACTGTAGAATAAACAATTATAATAAGAATATTAAAATTATTTAAGTATTTAATACTTAAATTTATTATACCCCAGGGGCCGCCTAAAGATATGGGCCCAGGGCCGCAACAAACCAACTGCTGCAGACCAACTATTTTGAGCAACACACTGCTTAATTTTGTTTAGGACTTGAAATTTGGAGCGCAGTATCTTCCCGATAAGACTACAGTATCTACAGAAGACATTTCTCCAAGACTGTTGCGTGACTTCTGAACAATGGCAGTGAGTGAGGGGTACCTCAGCGCCCAGGATTCATGTCTGGCGAACGGAGAACGCCTTCAGAATCGATTCTGGCAGTTCTGCTGGATCGTGAAATGTCCCGCCCGCGATCTCTGATCTCTTGGTGGGACTAATAAGGGTCGTTCGCAGAGCAGCTCAAGTTATAGAATGAGCTATATAAGCATTTTTTTTTCTGTTTATTGTAATTGAAAGCTAGTTCCATGAAATGACGAATAACGCCCTGATAACGCAAAAAAAGTCCCGATTTATCCTTCAGGACCTTAAAGAAGTTGGAAGGTTTGAAACCAAACCCGAAAGCAGACCTGACTACAGTTCTCCAAATATCCGTAGAAACCGACTGTATCCCTAACCTAATTAAACAATCAGCCATCTTTAAGGGAGGTTCAGATTAGCCAACCTACGTGGACATGAAATCTGTAAATTCGATGCCAGCGTCCATGGT
The DNA here is from genome assembly GCA_955831195.1 of Pilophorus perplexus. Taxonomy (NCBI): domain Eukaryota; kingdom Metazoa; phylum Arthropoda; class Insecta; order Hemiptera; family Miridae; genus Pilophorus; species Pilophorus perplexus. Next base: position 6,787,446 of record OY037013.1, on the reverse strand, counting down.
GGCTTTGTGTTGTACTACTTTCGGAAGGTCAATCTTACCGCCAAAAGTTCAAACGCTGATTATTTTCATACTCTCTTCTGATTTCCGTAGAGGATTAAAAATTGTGCAGACAGTATAAAAACAAGTTGGTAGGTACCTATTTTACTCTAGCGAATGGGATTCGACTGAAAAAACTGCGATTTTCAACCGTCCTTATATAGTTCATTCCAAACTAGCCCTTCAGGTGAAAGGAGATTAACAACTTCTCTCCTCTCCACCTGGAAGCGTTTGAATTCCACGTCAATTCCAGGCCGAGGAGCGCTCCTTTTTTTTTTCGGAGAAACCTTTCTTTTTTCGCTTTATTATTCTTGGACAGTCCCACCAAGGGACTTCCTCCAAAGACACCGGGGGCGTAATCCTAATAACACTCCCAGCATCCCCCAAACACACAACACAATCAATGATAGACCTAGCAGAAAATTATAAACTTTTTTCCAAGTAGGTACAACTTCTACATCCGTTATGCAGGGTGAGCTACAGGATTTTCTTTAAATCTGAAATTTTGACAAAATATTCAGTTTACCATGGTATTTTACCAACTAGATGCATCTAGTTGTGCCCCCAAGGCTTTCAGCCCGATCGCCCTGTGGGATTTATGGATTTTGAAGGATGTCAGAAGGTCGGGTACGCATGTCATATGCGGTCTACAGAGATTAGTTGATCTACCGGAACGATTTTTTCAAGCTGTATGCGATCTTAAAATTCCTCTCGAAGATAACGTGTAGGTACTTAGTAAACAAACACCTATTGCTTAGCTCTGGTCCTGAGATCTGAATAGATCTATTTTTCTGAACGACGAGACTTGTGTCGAATTTTTAAAAGAAAAATGACTTGCCACAACTTCTGCAAACCTGCGTTAAAGTGACTGACGGTGAACAGTGTGGTGGAGAGCTGAAGGAAGTGATGAGATCTAACCGAAAATGGAACAGCAGAGGGGAAGTGATCAGGAACGTCTCCCTTCGCTGCACCAAAAGAGGCTGTCAGACTTTTCAGTCGATTCGGAAAACAAATAAGTTTTGGTTTATTATTCTTGGAATAATACACCTATGTTTTCGCGACGGGGGTCGACGACTCCGATCGGGCTCAAAATTTGACATTATCCGTTTCAAGAGGTCTACATTCTAAATCCGAAATGTCCGTCCGCCGTCCGGGCCGTTTTGGGCAGTAGGAATTTTTTAAAAATCTGAAATTTTGATAAAATACTTGGTTTACCATCTAGTTGTGCCCGCAAGGTTTTCAGTCCGATCGCCCAAACCCGTGGGGCGCTATGGGGGGGGGGGGGGGGGTTTATTGAAGGCTTTTGGTTATGGGATCGAGTTAGGTGTCGTTTTCGAGGTATTTTTGGACGTAGAATCCATTTTTTGGGGTCCCGGAACGATCCGATTTCACTGTTGCGATCCATAGGGCTTTCATGGGGCTACAAATGGGGTTTTTGAAGGATCCCAGGAGGTTAAATATTTTTCAAGTAAAGAATAAAGAATGTTTGAAAAAAAAACCAAAAGAATTTTTTTGAAAAAAAAAAAAATCCAAAAAATTTTTTTTTTCCAAATTATTTTCTTTTGACACAGAAATAATTTTTGCACAAGTAACCTATATCAAAGAATAATAAACCCTTGTGTAAAATTTGCAGCGTTTTCACATAATCCGATGTCAACGGGAGTTGCATTAGTGGGCTGTTGTTGAGCCAAATCGTCGAGCTCGTTTGGTATTGGGCCAGTATGATACCTACTGAGTCCTTGTAGATCACACCCTCCATTCGTAGATCGCATACGACATGCTCAAAGTCCTTGTAGATCGCATATGACATGCGTACCGAAGGTCGAATGAGGTGTCATTTTCCGAGTAATTTTGGACGCATAATCCATTTTTGGGGGTCCCACATCTGTCCAAACATTGTACTTACAGGATTTTTTTTTAAATTTAATTTTTTTTTTTTTTGGAAAATAATTTTTTATTGGCTGAATTTAATTAAATTTTGCACAATTTTTCACAAAGAATAATAAACCTTAGTGTAAAATTTGCAGCGTTTTCCCTCTTTTTTGAGAATAGTGTTCCTCAGCTTGCGATTCCAAACAGCCAGAACTTGCGAACTCTCATATCAAATTAAATATTATAGTAAGTACGAACGCAGAGGCATCGGCCTTTGCTTTGAACCATTCTAAGAGCTCATCACGGTCGTTGAATACGATTTCGGCGTAAAAATAATTATCTCAGTATGTTCTGCAGCACTCAAGAGATCAGTGGACTTTCTTAGGAATAAGGAGATCATTTAGCAATGACGACATACCATAAACCATGAAGGCGAGAGCAGCGAAAAGCACCAGACGAAGAATCGCAATCCCCATGTTAATAGGTGAACTACTCTGGTATTTAGGCCACCTCTGGTATTTATACGAAGCTTACAACCTTCGCGACGACGATATGTCCAAGGAAAATGTCCGACGTCCTATACGGAATTTTATCTTGATGACTGCCAAAGCCTGCCTGTGAGAGACAAGAACGTTCAATGAAACGTGACTTGTCTTTTGTCATCCCGTCAAGTTTGAGGAAGGCCGTAGTCGGTTTAACTGAAACTTCGGACATGACGGGGATTGTCAGGCAAATTAGTTGAGACAATTGTTACATAATTACAATTTTCGTCGTTATTTCCTCCTCTTGGGCCTGGCGACCAGGAGCCTCACGTCAAATTGGCGAACGGTAATAAATAGCGATCACCAATTATGAATAGTATTCAAACAAAAAGTTTGTTTTAATATTGTTGGAGATGAATTCCGAATACGAAACCAAATTGGTGTTCATTTGTGTTCCCATGCTCCATTTATAAAGTAACGTTCCTAAACACCATCCATCAGAAGATTTCTCTTTAATGTTTCCTTTCCCCAATAGTACAACACTTTAAAAGGCTAAGAATGTTTCGAATTATAAAACTGAACTGTTCCTACAGGAAATTTGGTATTGCATGTGTTGAGATGATATCTCATTATGATCTCGTACATTGTACGACGTGTATGCGCGAGAATAAGCGCTAATGAAGCCCATCGCAGAGCGCAGGACGCTGCAGATTTGTCAGCTCCTCTCCTCATATCGATCTGGTGCTTCAAACCGAGGCCCGACCCCATCCAGCTCGCCTACTCAAGGTAATAAGTCAATAACATTTTTCACTTGAATATTCACAAAATACTGGAAAGTTTTCGAGCGTTTTCCTACTCAAATGGGGCTGCAAATGCGATTAAATTTTAAGCTTATCCCTGAAGGGATTTCTCCCGACAGAACGTAGCTTTTCAAGCCAAGAAATTTGGGCATTAGACAATGGCCCGCCCTCCAGTCGGGGATTTTCTCAATGGAAGCCACCACCTGTTACATTTTCATTCTCATTGGGCCACTAGTACAACCGCACTGAATAAGCTAATGCTAGTGATGCGAAACGCCTGGCAGCTTTCAAAGAGATTGGTTTGAAGGCTTCCGGAAGTTCGTTCAACAATCAGCACAGATTTCTCAGATCATTCTAAAAATAAAACAACCTACGTCATAGCACTGTTTTTTTTTTGTTTTTTTCTTCAATTCATTTATTTTCATTTTAAGTACAAAGCAAATTACATTGATGACATAAAATCATACTTCAATAATAATGTACAATTATAATGTATGTAACAAAGTTTGTTGGGAAGTAGGGTGACAATCATTATTTAGGTAGGTGCATAAAAAGTGCTACCTAGTTAAAAAAAAAAACGCTGCAAATTTTACACATGGGTTTATTATTTTTTATATAGGTAGGTTACTTGTGCGTGTTCAATGAAAAAAAAGTAAAAACTAAATTTTTTTTCACATTTTTTACTAGGAAAATATTATTATTTTTTTTTTAGTCAAATTTTGACCTCCTGGGATCCTTCAAAAATCCCATTTGTAGCCCCATGAAAGCCCTTCAGATCCCCACAGTGAAATCGGATCGTCTCGGGACCCCCAAAAATTGATTTTACGTCCAAAAATACTGCGAAAACGACACCTAACTCGATCCCATAGCGAAAAGGCTTCATAAAATCCCTCCTGTAGCCCTTTTTAGCCCCACGGGTTTTGGCGATCGGGATGAAAACCTTCCGGGCACAACTAGATGGTAAACCCCTTCTGCCCAAAACGGCTTGGACGGCGGACGGACATTTCGTTTTTGGAATCTACGTGTATGGAATGTACTTGAAACGGATAATGTCAGATTTTGAGGGCGATCAGAATTGACGACCTCCGTCGCGATTACATAGGTGTATTATTCCAATAATAATGAACCAAACGCATACGCTATATCAGTAAAAATGAACTTCACAAAAAATCCTAATAACAGTTTGGTAGAATACAAGGTACCCATATGTTGAGGCGAGTTTGCCTGTCCTCCTCCATGGATAAATATGTTGAACTTGGGGGCCAACCCCCGACCTCTCCCACCTGGCCTCAGACCTCTTCTACTCGCTTTTCGATAACGATCCCTAGGGACGACTTTATTAATGAGGATATCCAATTTTAAGTTCAAACAAGAGGCACATGACACTGGATGAAAGAGAATCGTGCTGTGGAGTGACTGAGTTGAGAAATTTTCGTCCAGCCAGGTTTTTAACTATTTTCAATCCTATTTCTGTTTTTCGGTACCTATGCTTCATCCCATTGCGATTCCTTGAATAGCAATGCCATGTCATCAGCGTAACACACCAACTCTACATTGATTTGCAATTGCTAAAATTTAGCATTTAATGCTGTCAAAAAATACCAGAAAGAATAAAGGCCCCTGAGACACTCCAAAGTTCAGGGGTTCCGAGAGGCTCAAGGTTTCCTTAAATGATACCCTCTGTGACCGCTCACTCAAATAACTTTTTAACCATTCCAGAGCCTCTGTCATCAAACCACAGTCAAATAGTCTAGCCACCAACATCATCTCATGTGGTGTAGAGTCGAATTCCTTGGCAAGATCCAAATAGACGGCTATTACTTCATTACCTACCTGAATCCATCTCCTTGGCAATTTTCGACGTGAGGACTTTTTAAAGTCGTGCAACATAGGCTGCATTGTTTTCACCTTTATCCCTATTTGGGAATTCATTTAATGATTTTTCCGCTACGGACGCGAAATCTTATTATATTGGAGCTCCAATCCGAGGAGGATGACCGAGGAGGGTGACCTAGGAGGAGCACCTTTATTCTAAGGCACTTCTAGATGTTGGGAAAACCTGAAATAGGTCTTTAAAAATCCAGCTTGGCGAGTATAGAACGAGAAAAGTCTGAGCCGTGTGGTTGGGAAAAGTGGTGTGCTGGGGGGTGTCCATGGACTGACTCCCCCCCCCACACACACAAATCTGTTTTTTGTTTAAGAAAAAACCACACAATATGGGAAAACGAGTTGTTAGCTCTGAGACCAGATGGGATATGGTCGAGGGTTGGCTGGCGAAACCAGCAGGGTGGTGGGGGCTACTCTACTAGACCTATTAACCTATTAAACTCCAGTCTGAGGAGGAGGAAAACCATCTTTATTCTAGGCTACTTCTACAAGACTTGTAGAAGTACTCGTAGAAGTACTTAGTAGTGAAGATTTGAAATTTGTCGCGAAAAATTCAACTGGGCGAGTTGGTAGGTACCACCGTTTTTCAACTATGTATATTACTTGAAAAGTCTGAAAACACCATAAATTTGGCTCAAAGTGGTCCATTTTTTAACCAAGAAGTGTTCAAAAATGGCATTAAGACGAATTGAAAGGGAGGCTGTAGGAGGGTGTCTCTCGATTCACAATCGACGCCTCCGCGGATCTGGAGTGCTAAAGTGGGGGCGCAACCCCTGCTAGGCTTTACATAAGTTCGAACGAGGGGAGAGGGGGTCCAGCCTCGTCTTCCCACCGCCAGGACCCCTTTTTAGCGCAACCTTTTTCCAAAAAATGGAAAGGTGCGCTCACCTCCTCGACATGTATGTTTTTAGCGCAACATAACGTAAGGTAGATGCGGCGAAATAGTGGGAATCCATCCTATAAAAAGACGATTTCAGACGAAGTAGTCTATTTCCACGATAAATAAAATAACAACTTGTAGACGCGTTTCGGTTTACTAAACCATCATCAGTACAATACAGAATGAGGAAGTTGTGAGAAGTTCCTTATATACAAAAGTGAATGTGCCTTCTTATGGGCGTGGCATTAGAAAGGTGGCAAGAAAAGAGAATGTGAAAGGCAAATAGGTGAAAGGAGAACTCACAGGAAAATATCGATTAGAGGGGAACGCCTAATTACATCCAGGTCATTTACTGATATTCCTAAATTGTAAACTTTCTGAATTTCCAAAGATTCTAAAGCATCTAGTTTTGGACCTTTTTGGCAAACATGAGCTATCCCAATGGCTGGATTATTATTACCTATCTCATAACTGATTCTATGGTTTTCTTCTGACAAATGTTTTTCAAAAGCTTCCCTACCCCTTCCCAACCTAAGATCATCACTATGTTCCTTCAATCTAATTTTAAATTTTCTTCCAGTTTGTCCTACATATTGAATCCCACAATCACATTTTAATATATACACACCCCCTTTATCCTCTAAAGGAATTTTATCTTTCACACCCCCTAGTAATTTCTTTGTAGAATTCTGTGAATAGAATCCTACTCTGAAACCCCTATTTTCTAAAATGCGACCCACTTTCTGAGTTACATTCCCATAAAACGGTAAACTAACCCACTTCCTATTATCTGGTTCCCTATCTTCCCTTTCCAAATTTGTGACTGCTAATTGAAATTTCTTCATACCAATCTTTCCCCAAATTCTATCTATAGTAGCCCTATGATAACCATTACTCTCCGCTATAGAGTAAATTACTTCTTTTTCTTTTTGAAAAGCTACTTGATTCATTGGGACCGATAATGCCCTGTTAATCATACTGTAAAAGGCTGCAAATTTATGAGATGTTGGATGATTGGAACTATTATGGATAACCACATCCGTATAGGTTGGTTTCCTGAACACAGCAAATTTATGCCTACCCCCCTCCAATTTTATAGTTAAATCTAGAAAATTCAGCTCATTCCCCCCCACTTCCTTAGTAAATTGAATATGCTGATCTACAGAGTTGAGCTGATTAAAGAAATTAGCTAGTTGCCTATCAGTCCCATTGAAGAGGACAATAACATCATCAACATATCGATACCAATAAACAACATTATTTTTGAATTTTGTTTCAATGATCCCTTCTAAATGGTTCATATAAACATCTGCTAATAGCGGAGACAATGGCGATCCCATAGCTACCCCTGGTTGAGTATAACAATCCCCATTAAATTTAAAATAATTTTGATCTATACATAAATTCATCATTTGGGATAGCTCATCTTTCCTTACAAAATCAAGTTGAGAATTTAAAATTAATCGGTTAATTACATCTTTACATTGTTGAACTGGAATGTTAGTAAATAAACTAGTAACATCAAAAGAAACTAATTTTGAATTATGTGGCACATGAACATCTTTTATTTTACTTATAAGGTCCAAAGAATTTTTAACGGTAAATTTTGGAGTGAAATCAACAGAATTTTTAAAAATAGTATTCAGTTTTTTGGCTAACTTATAGGCAGGCGCATTTATATATGATACAACAGGTCGCATAGGTATTCCTTCTTTGTGGATCTTGGGAAGACAAGTTAGGAGAGGAGGTCTAGGGTTCATTTCAAATATGCCACGTTTCCAAACCCCTTGAAAAATACTACTGGAATTATTAACTATCCTTCTCACATCAGCCTGGAATTTACTAGTTGGGTCACTTCTTAACTTTTTACAATCATTTTTACGTATAAACTCCAATGTTTTCTCCACATACACCTCCTTCTTCATCAAAACAGTAGTATTTCCTTTATCAGCTTTCAGTACAGTCACCTTCTCATCCTTTAACTTTCTCCGTAGATTCCTTAGACATTTTTCATCTTCTGTTGATTTCGTTGTAGGTTGCTCTCCTTGAAGCAATTGGGCACAGAGGGACTTAGTAACTTTACCTTCATCATCATTGGCTATGACCGCTTCAGTACTCATCGCGAGATCCAAGATGTCGTTTCGGTCGATTTTGGTGATTGGGTTATGTTTCAACCCTCTTGACAAGAATTGCTCTTCTTTTGACGAGAGAGTTATACCTGCCTGGTTATCTACTTTATTATAGAATGCCGTTGCTCCTGATATTGTAGGAGTTGGCGTTTGTTGGCGTTGTTTTAGCCACCAGAGCTTTCTCTCCATCGTCTTTTTCTTATCTTGACCAAATGACCATACTTTCTCAGTTATTTCATCGATGATAACATTCGTGGCGTCCTGATATCTAGCGGTAAGCTCTTGATACACAAAGTATGCCTTCTCACTCAATCGGTCCCTTTCACAATAAAATCGTCTTACCTCTCCGTTGATCATTTTCTTCTGTGCTTCCTTGACGTACTTCGACCCATTACGGCACGGCCCGTTGTAGTGGATCTTGGTGTACGACGGGTAGATGTTCAATTTCCGGCACTGGGTATTAAACCAAATGTTCCATTCCACTTTGCACAACTCCATCTTCAAACTGCCTATCCCAAATGATGAATTTATGTATAGATCAAAATTATTTTAAATTTAATGGGGATTGTTATACTCAACCAGGGGTAGCTATGGGATCGCCATTGTCTCCGCTATTAGCAGATGTTTATATGAACCATTTAGAAGGGATCATTGAAACAAAATTCAAAAATAATGTTGTTTATTGGTATCGATATGTTGATGATGTTATTGTCCTCTTCAATGGGACTGATAGGCAACTAGCTAATTTCTTTAATCAGCTCAACTCTGTAGATCAGCATATTCAATTTACTAAGGAAGTGGGGGGGAATGAGCTGAATTTTCTAGATTTAACTATAAAATTGGAGGGGGGTAGGCATAAATTTGCTGTGTTCAGGAAACCAACCTATACGGATGTGGTTATCCATAATAGTTCCAATCATCCAACATCTCATAAATTTGCAGCCTTTTACAGTATGATTAACAGGGCATTATCGGTCCCAATGAATCAAGTAGCTTTTCAAAAAGAAAAAGAAGTAATTTACTCTATAGCGGAGAGTAATGGTTATCATAGGGCTACTATAGATAGAATTTGGGGAAAGATTGGTATGAAGAAATTTCAATTAGCAGTCACAAATTTGGAAAGGGAAGATAGGGAACCAGATAATAGGAAGTGGGTTAGTTTACCGTTTTATGGGAATGTAACTCAGAAAGTGGGTCGCATTTTAGAAAATAGGGGTTTCAGAGTAGGATTCTATTCACAGAATTCTACAAAGAAATTACTAGGGGGTGTGAAAGATAAAATTCCTTTAGAGGATAAAGGGGGTGTGTATATATTAAAATGTGATTGTGGGATTCAATATGTAGGACAAACTGGAAGAAAATTTAAAATTAGATTGAAGGAACATAGTGATGATCTTAGGTTGGGAAGGGGTAGGGAAGCTTTTGAAAAACATTTGTCAGAAGAAAACCATAGAATCAGTTATGAGATAGGTAATAATAATCCAGCCATTGGGATAGCTCATGTTTGCCAAAAAGGTCCAAAACTAGATGCTTTAGAATCTTTGGAAATTCAGAAAGTTTACAATTTAGGAATATCAGTAAATGACCTGGATGTAATTAGGCGTTCCCCTCTAATCGATATTTTCCTGTGAGTTCTCCTTTCACCTATTTGCCTTTCACATTCTCTTTTCTTGCCACCTTTCTAATGCCACGCCCATAAGAAGGCACATTCACTTTTGTATATAAGGAACTTCTCACAACTTCCTCATTCTGTATTGTACTGATGATGGTTTAGTAAACCGAAACGCGTCTACAAGTTGTTATTTTATTTATCGTGGAAATAGACTACTTCGTCTGAAATCGTCTTTTTATAGGATGGATTCCCACTATTTCGCCGCATCTACCTTACGTTATGTTCGGGGCGCTAGTCGAGCGGACGTCGCGGCAACTTACTGCAGTTTGAAGATGGAGTTGTGCAAAGTGGAATGGAACATTTGGTTTAATACCCAGTGCCGGAAATTGAACATCTACCCGTCGTACACCAAGATCCACTACAACGGGCCGTGCCGTAATGGGTCGAAGTACGTCAAGGAAGCACAGAAGAAAATGATCAACGGAGAGGTAAGACGATTTTATTGTGAAAGGGACCGATTGAGTGAGAAGGCATACTTTGTGTATCAAGAGCTTACCGCTAGATATCAGGACGCCACGAATGTTATCATCGATGAAATAACTGAGAAAGTATGGTCATTTGGTCAAGATAAGAAAAAGACGATGGAGAGAAAGCTCTGGTGGCTAAAACAACGCCAACAAACGCCAACTCCTACAATATCAGGAGCAACGGCATTCTATAATAAAGTAGATAACCAGGCAGGTATAACTCTCTCGTCAAAAGAAGAGCAATTCTTGTCAAGAGGGTTGAAACATAACCCAATCACCAAAATCGACCGAAACGACATCTTGGATCTCGCGATGAGTACTGAAGCGGTCATAGCCAATGATGATGAAGGTAAAGTTACTAAGTCCCTCTGTGCCCAATTGCTTCAAGGAGAGCAACCTACAACGAAATCAACAGAAGATGAAAAATGTCTAAGGAATCTACGGAGAAAGTTAAAGGATGAGAAGGTGACTGTACTGAAAGCTGATAAAGGAAATACTACTGTTTTGATGAAGAAGGAGGTGTATGTGGAGAAAACATTGGAGTTTATACGTAAAAATGATTGTAAAAAGTTAAGAAGTGACCCAACTAGTAAATTCCAGGCTGATGTGAGAAGGATAGTTAATAATTCCAGTAGTATTTTTCAAGGGGTTTGGAAACGTGGCATATTTGAAATGAACCCTAGACCTCCTCTCCTAACTTGTCTTCCCAAGATCCACAAAGAAGGAATACCTATGCGACCTGTTGTATCATATATAAATGCGCCTGCCTATAAGTTAGCCAAAAAACTGAATACTATTTTTAAAAATTCTGTTGATTTCACTCCAAAATTTACCGTTAAAAATTCTTTGGACCTTATAAGTAAAATAAAAGATGTTCATGTGCCACATAATTCAAAATTAGTTTCTTTTGATGTTACTAGTTTATTTACTAACATTCCAGTTCAACAATGTAAAGATGTAATTAACCGATTAATTTTAAATTCTCAACTTGATTTTGTAAGGAAAGATGAGCTATCCCAAATGATGAATTTATGTATAGATCAAAATTATTTTAAATTTAATGGGGATTGTTATACTCAACCAGGGGTAGCTATGGGATCGCCATTGTCTCCGCTATTAGCAGATGTTTATATGAACCATTTAGAAGGGATCATTGAAACAAAATTCAAAAATAATGTTGTTTATTGGTATCGATATGTTGATGATGTTATTGTCCTCTTCAATGGGACTGATAGGCAACTAGCTAATTTCTTTAATCAGCTCAACTCTGTAGATCAGCATATTCAATTTACTAAGGAAGTGGGGGGGAATGAGCTGAATTTTCTAGATTTAACTATAAAATTGGAGGGGGGTAGGCATAAATTTGCTGTGTTCAGGAAACCAACCTATACGGATGTGGTTATCCATAATAGTTCCAATCATCCAACATCTCATAAATTTGCAGCCTTTTACAGTATGATTAACAGGGCATTATCGGTCCCAATGAATCAAGTAGCTTTTCAAAAAGAAAAAGAAGTAATTTACTCTATAGCGGAGAGTAATGGTTATCATAGGGCTACTATAGATAGAATTTGGGGAAAGATTGGTATGAAGAAATTTCAATTAGCAGTCACAAATTTGGAAAGGGAAGATAGGGAACCAGATAATAGGAAGTGGGTTAGTTTACCGTTTTATGGGAATGTAACTCAGAAAGTGGGTCGCATTTTAGAAAATAGGGGTTTCAGAGTAGGATTCTATTCACAGAATTCTACAAAGAAATTACTAGGGGGTGTGAAAGATAAAATTCCTTTAGAGGATAAAGGGGGTGTGTATATATTAAAATGTGATTGTGGGATTCAATATGTAGGACAAACTGGAAGAAAATTTAAAATTAGATTGAAGGAACATAGTGATGATCTTAGGTTGGGAAGGGGTAGGGAAGCTTTTGAAAAACATTTGTCAGAAGAAAACCATAGAATCAGTTATGAGATAGGTAATAATAATCCAGCCATTGGGATAGCTCATGTTTGCCAAAAAGGTCCAAAACTAGATGCTTTAGAATCTTTGGAAATTCAGAAAGTTTACAATTTAGGAATATCAGTAAATGACCTGGATGTAATTAGGCGTTCCCCTCTAATCGATATTTTCCTGTGAGTTCTCCTTTCACCTATTTGCCTTTCACATTCTCTTTTCTTGCCACCTTTCTAATGCCACGCCCATAAGAAGGCACATTCACTTTTGTATATAAGGAACTTCTCACAACTTCCTCATTCTGTATTGTACTGATGATGGTTTAGTAAACCGAAACGCGTCTACAAGTTGTTATTTTATTTATCGTGGAAATAGACTACTTCGTCTGAAATCGTCTTTTTATTTTTAGCGCAACCTTTTTTTTTTTTGTTTTTTTTTTTTTTGTTTGTTTGTTTGTGTACAGAGCATCACGCCCGAGCGGCTCAACAGATTTTCATGAGGGTGGTCTCATTGTGATCAGCGTGGGGTGGTTATAGGCTACCTTGATTTTTCCTCCCTCATCCCTTTCATCGGTTTTCGGGAGGTACTTCACGACGAAAGTTGTTTATCTCTGATGTGTAACTAAGGAGGCCTCAATAGGGGGACGAAAGTTTTTGTCCGATTTCGTTGGTACAAGGGTCTATGGAATGAGCTTTTTAGGCTGATTCCAACGACTCCAAAACGATTTTTGCAGCCTGAGCCGTTCGTTACCTCTGATCGGCATAAGGTTTTCTTAAGCATCGGTCGTTAGGGTGCAGTTGTTTACGTAATGAGCATCACGTGGATATTTTTGATGTGTTGTGTGGCATAGTTTGGTCGCTAGATACCTACTGTTTCTTAGTTTCTCTCGTAATAACAAAAAGGTTGCGCTCATCTATTCAATTCAATTGATGGCTTGTTCTATAGAAATTTGGTCATCCAATATTTCTTTGAAGAAAACCCCCAATGGACATGGGAAAGCGAGTAGAAGGGGTCTGAGGCCAGGTGGGCGAGGTCAGCGGTTGGCTGGCTTTAGCCAGCAGTAGATGGCCCCCCAGTGTTTAGCAAATGCCGAGACGATACGAAATGGGTCATTTCCCACCCCCAATTGCCCAGGCACTTGAACTGAAAACAAGTACAGATACAAACATAGATCTATGTTTTCATGCACAATCGAACGCCGTTAATAATTTCTTCTAGCGATTTTCCAGGGAAAATAGCAGCTTTCATTCTGTACTTATTTCAGAATAGTTCGACAATGATACGCATCTGGACCTTAGCTCAGGTCTTGAGCTTGTGTGCGATCGCACAGGCAATGTCTTCAAGCCTAATGGCAGACATCAAAGAAGCACACAAGCAAGCCCCTTTAAAAAGCAACAAAGGTGACAGTACATTTCATTAGCCATTTCCTTTGGATTTAATTTGTTTGTTGAGCCAGGTCTGATCATGTTGTAAAATTTTCCTACAGTAAAACGAGCTCAAGAGTTTATAATGTTTGGGAATCAACAAAACCGAGCCAGCTCTGCCTTTGGGAATCCTAAAAGCGAAAAGAGAGGTGAGTGGCTAAAGTTGGCCATCTTCTAATGCTGATCATTGTCTAATGTTGGCAATCTTCTATTGTTGATCATTCTAGCTGATGATTTTTTTTAGTTGCTCATTCATTCAGCATTCAATCTATTTAAAAACCTTAACAGCTACTCCTCTAAACTTTAAAGCTTCTCCCTTGGACGGAAATAGCGTAGTGGAAGAAGAGGAACCTCCAAGAACATTTGTGCCTAGCGAAGAAGACAGAACATTTGAAAGTAATCAACTGAGCTCTGTCGACCAAACGGCCTATCCCCACATGTTGAGGGACATTTACTACGGACTGCTTTTAAGGAACATGGACCTGGGACAGTCACTCCCCAGAGAATCTGGTAATCTAAAAATTAATTTTTTTCTTCTGCTTATTCATTAAACAATTCCTTGAAAATTCCACCAAACATTATTTTGTACAGCTTACATGGATATGCCGCCGCCTTACAGCTACGTGGAAGACAGACCGAAAAGAGACACCAAAGGACAAAAATCGAGTTCAAGCAAAACTAAGCCTACTTCGTTGACCAAAGAAAAGCCGTCCCAACAGAAATCCTCACCAAACAAAGGGTATCAATATCATGCATATTATGTAAACAGTCACGTAGAATCTGCATAGTAGATTAAGGCAAGAAAAAGTTTAAGAACCAGTGCCAAATTCAAGTCGATTAGTTAAATATTTATTATTGTGATTTTCGAGTACGTGCTAAGGGGTGTTTTGTAAACATCCGTCTATTTTGAGTTCCTGCTTTTTTTAAACGTTGCAACGCCGCGGCGTACGGCGGTCGGACATACCGTTTTTAAAATCTAGACATCTTGAAACGTATAGCGTCAAATTTTGAGGCCGATCAGAATTTTCAACCTCTTTAACCTATGTAATGCAAAGAAATATTATTTTGAGAATAATAAACCAAAATTGACAGGCTTATGAAAAACACTACTAATTGGTGATTATTTCTCAGGGGAGACAGAACCAAGAGGGATTCGCTCTCACAAGATCTGGTTACTTTGATTAAACTTATGGAAGCGGAAAAAGCAAACAAAGAATACCAGGACCCCAGGTAAAAAAGTCTACTAAGTAGAGTATTATAAGTCTTATCAAATTACTTCTCAACTCGCGCGGGTTTAATCTAATAATTGATTCAATTTTGACAAGGAACTACTATCGCTATTACGGAGATGAAATTGGGCCTCGAGATGATTTCAATGAACTTCTTGAACCTCTTGACGAAGACGGTGAGTCACAAAATACACAATTCGCTCATTCCAATTAGTAAGATGTAATAATTACATTCACGCTAGATCGAACGACTTCAACCTTTTTTGGTCGATTGCCATAATTTCTCCTAATTTCATGCAGCTGGTCAGTGGTATGACCCTCCGGCCCCTGCCCATCACGTTCCCAGGGACAGAGACACCCTCTGGGGTCGAGCTCCACCCCACAAGAGGTTCATGGTGTCCAAGAGAAGATATGTGAGTTGTTTCAGAAATTTTAACTTCTAGACAGAAGTTAGGCAAGTACGAAGACCTTGGCTTTGGAAGAATGGAAACGGATGGGTCGTTTGATAAGCAATGTGTTTGGGTTAAAGAGCATCATTGCGCTTGGGTGATCGATGGCTCATCTCCGCTCCGATGTACTTGTTATTCGCCAGGGCATTCAGCTTCAAATGAATAGGTGCATTGCTCCAACTCTGGCAATAAATGATATCCCATTCAATAATCTGTAAAATGTAGTCCTAAATGGGCGAAAATGGAATATCTTCATCGCAGGAGGCTCAATAGGAACTAAATTGCATCACCTAAGGAGAGTCCAGGGGAAAACCCCCGTCATCGTTATTTTTGGGTGAATTCAGGTAGAAGTGGAATTTTGAGGCGTAGAATCCAGTGGCACTCTCGGTTTTGTGAAATGACCCCATCATCTTACCAAAACAATGGGTTGAATATTAAGTAGATGTTCTAGGGAAAAACCCCGTGATCGACAGCGCGTGTAGGGAAGAAACCCATCGTTGCAGTTTAAAAGCCCCCCACCCCCACCCTGGGCCTTTTGGGGGATCCCTTTGGGGGGCAAAAACTGTGCTTCACAGTACTTTCTGTATTGAGCCCGCCAATATTTCAACTTCGTTGACCTTCACAACTTTTTGGAACATTATTTTGTTGGTAGAAACCTTTTTTGTTTGCGTAAATGTTGGATAAATTTGTTGTGATAATATACAGCGAACCAAACAAAATTTTTCTGTTAATGATCATTTTTTGGATATTAAAATACATGTTTGCATTCTTTAGAATATTTTCTTCGCTCCAGCATTTGGTTTAGGGGTAAAATAGGGTCACCATTCGCATAACAAGTTCAAAATTTTGTATAAAATATCATTAAATGATATTAAATTTTAAAGTTTGAAAAATGGATATACAGGAGACATTTTATGAATCCGAATAGTTGATTGTTCAAATACAACATTTTTCGTATTTTTTGAGCCGTTTTTGTAGTTTCTGTTAGTGTGTAAGCTTTTAAATTCGATTATCACAAAATCAGCTTTTTGTCAATGACGGGGGTTTTCCCTTGATAAGGGAAGACACATCTGAAATCACAAGTTCTGAAATGATAGAAGCCCCTAAATAGTTTGGATATTTTGCCACGGCAAGGACCAGCCGTCAAGTGGCATCATTCAAACTGATGGCTACATGTTCTACAAGAGCCGCAGCTCCATGTCAATACATACATTGCTCCAAGTCTGGCCTTCCCCCAAAACCATTACGTAAGATTCATTCCCCCAAACTCAAACTCCCCGCAAGTACAAATCTTTTTTGTGGCATTTCAGGACGACTCCCCTCTGTATGGACCAGACTCTCTTTACAATTACTTCGACGGAGCCCAGGGGCGTCGGAGGTTTCTATTCTAAATCGGTAAGTTCCATCAAATCGTTAAAATTTTCTCAACCAATGAAATTTCTGTTATACAATAATTGTATAATTGTTGTACATTTTTTTTCTATTTTGTTCCAGTGAAAAACACAATGGTTGATTTGGTTTCTTCAAACATAGACAAATACCAATAAATGTCGTGAGCAATGAAGCACAAGATAATAAAATTGTTTATCTCATTCATGTACCTAGCAGCTGCTCCTTTTGTCACTTTACCCTGAAAATTTCCCAGAAGAAAATTTCCTTTCACATTTAATGTCTTAAGACAAATTCTACCTCCTTCCAAGTATTGTAATAATTACCAATTATTGGTGCTTCTCCCATAAAGAGAAGTTCGCTTGAATAATTAGTGAAAACGTTGAAGTATTTAGGTGCACCATGGTGCCTACCTGCAGGCACCATGGTGAACCTGAAGGGTTCCAAGTTTTTATAAGATTCCTATACGATACTATTTTGATTAATGCAGATGGCAACGCTTGCTTGTATAAACAGGACATAGCATTTAGGTAGTAGCATCAGATTCATCAAACTCTTTACCAAAAAAAAAAAAAAAAAAAAAAAAAAATCATAAATAACTTAATATACGATCTACGGGTATATATTGGCATTAGATGATCTCTTATACAATATCATTGAAAACGCAATCGCTCACTGTTCTAAATCTCGTACATGACATAATGATGTAATTCCCATCTACCAAGTGAGCTCACCAACCACTCCATTGTATTACGTCGATTTGGCCTTCAAATAAAGTGATTTGTTTGTGTTCAGCATTATTTTATAGTTTGATGCTGATGATCCCGTGGAAAAAGCAAGAGCCTTCCATTTCCTTCAAGTCTCAATAAACTTGAGACACGTCAAGTCATATAAGTCAAGAACCATAACGTTCTCTATACAATCGTTACCGAAGGGGGGAAAAACCGCTGCCAATTTTACGCAAGGGTTTATTATACTTATCCAAAAATGGATTCTATATCAATGGAAAAAAAATCAATTATGTAAACAATTATTTTTCCTTGTGGAAGTTCGAAGAAGGGTTGTGGGAACCCAAAAAGTGATTAAGCGTCCAAAATTACTTCGAAAACGACACCCCACTCGATATCATGCCCGAAACCCATCAACCCCCCCCCCCCCCCCCCATTGGAATCAACACATCTTGAAACATGACATGTCATTACATACATTGTAATGACAACTTTTGAGGCCGTTAAAAATTTTCGACCTCCAACACGAATTCCCTGAATAATTTACCGAAATGAAGTTTAGGTACCTATTTAATTCGTTCGCTTCTTGGATAAATTCACATTTCTTTGGTTACCTCACATAGAAATCATAACGTAACTCAACAAACAATGCAAAAATATCTCTAGCTAGCTCTCACGTTTATGGAGATAACACTAACGTAATCCATTATTTTTGTGATGATTTAATATTAAAATTCCAGTTCTAGAGAAACATAAATTTGAGATTGGGCTCGCCAACGAAAAAAGTTCATTTGGGCCACTGGGAACTTCCATAAAGAATATGATTCATCTGCCCTGGAGACTTTTCACAGGACGAATCACTTTCCAGTTTCAAAACGGGCTACTTTTGCAGTCCCAAGAGCGACGAGAGTTCACTCAAACTCCTTTAAGTTCTCATCTTTGGCGGCCAAATTTCTTAAGGTATCTGAAAATCTTGGTAATGGGTACTTATTTGGATAATTTAATACATAATATGTATTAATGTAAAATTTACATAATATTTAATATTATTTATGGTGAAAATTAGGCACACAGGGAACAGAAGAGATTCTATACGGCTCACGCACTCAGATGAGCTCGCGGAAAATTTGGCAGACGGAAAAATCATACCCATCACAATAGTGACGAGGCTTTTGGACCGAAAACCTGAACTCAAGACCAAGGCGTCAAAAGAAAAACTATGTAGCATGAAATCAATAAGACAGCGACTGGAGTCGAAGAAATGTGAGGAAACTGTTGCAGTAAAAGTTGACTCGGAAAATATCAACTGTGCGAGCAAAGCGGTGATTCCGTACAGCAAAAATGGTTCGTTGAGGAACGAATGGACGAGAGGAAAACCATTAAGACCAAAAACAAACGAACAAGACATTCATTTCAGGGAAACCTACGAAAAATTGAAAAGGTAGGTAAGCTGAGAAAGTTAACAGTCAAATTACACAAAATGAGACCTTCGTCGCTGACTCTCAACTTGAAATCGACATTCCAAATTATGCGAATTTCAGGTAATTTACTGACAGACGCTCTCAGTTATGGAAGCACTAGTACGCATAACTTCCTAGAGTACAATCCTAGAGACTGCCATCCCCCAACAAAACCACCCTAATAAATTTCACAAGTAAGAGGAACCTGAGTAACCTCTCAGTGCATCTCTTCTTCAACTCTAGGGTGCCATATCACCAGGAAGTATCTGGGGGTATACCCATGGAAGAAGGATCCTTCTTCCATGGGGTATACCTTTATTCGACAATCATCTGGGGCACCAAAACCAACGGTGTCCTTATGTCTGGCAAGTGTGCATGTGGGAAGTCTTTGGACTGCACCCGCTGATGGTCCATTGGATCTTCACCGCGATCGTAAGACACATCGTCACATATTGCTACGCAGTGCAGACTGCACTGTGCAGTGGCCGAAGGTCAACCAGGTAGGGGCAATCAACACCCAACGCTTGGCCTACCAGTCCATCTCGGGTGCAATGCGTGGCACACCACGGCAGAAATTGAATGGACCCTGGAGGGAATCATTTCACCCCGGAAATTCCAACATGTGTAGGTAGTGAAAGACCCGCTAGGTACTCGAGATGTTGGCAGACGTTACACCCAAATCACTTCCTGAACCCCTCAACCTTCCTGTACACATCAAAACTGACGGGGGTAGGGCCAGAGGTACCTAACAAAATTTGGTATTTAATACTGCCCCAATCTTTTAAACAACTTCAAATATTCAAGGATAGTTGACTGTCGCCTCTTCTTTGAAAACGAAAAAGCACCCGCCCCACAACGTTGTACAAGCAACAGCTGAGGACTGCCTTCTTCATTCGAGAAGTGGGTCTGTCCAACGTCACGAAAGTTCCACCTGGAGTCGAGGTGTTAACAATGTTAACTTAACATCCCCTGCTTCGCCCCCTTAAACAAAAACGATACCTACGTGGGTCCTACCTTTACCTATTACATGCATGTTTCAGACTAGGACTACTCAAGCCACGATTTGGAAACGGCTTCGTCGGGATGACGAGCCCCAGCGGCAAATATAAATTCGAGACCGGCCCAACGGCAACTCTCAAGGGGAAAACGGAAGGGGCCACAGCACTGTCCGAGTTGGTAAAAAAGCCGCCCAAAAGGCTTCCTGAAATTAAAAGCAAATTCCTCCAGAACAACGTCGTCGTCAAGGTTCAACATTTTTACGAATCGCAGGGGAAGGAAATGCCGGAAGACTTGAGACGTCTGACAAACGGGAGATCCCTGCGACGCTGTCCCGAATCGTCGGGCAATCCTCAAAAGAACAAACATCGATTACAGGTGTACCCTTGCACCAGCCCGTCACAACCTCGGTTGACCAAAAACTTCAAAAGTGTCAAATAAAATTAAATCAACCACCTACCTCACAAACTTGATAAAATAATTCTAATAAAGTCCCTCGTGTAGGGATGGGAGAGCGTTATCGATATTTTGCTTGCGACATCCGATATTTTGGTAGGTAATAGGTTTGTTCCAACAGAAGGAAGGAGATGGAAGGAAGTGGAAGAACCCAACTGGCGCATGCGCAGTAACTAAACGGTAACTGAACGGCTGTTCCATCACGTCAAACCTTCCGAAAGTTGACGTCGACGGCTGTTCCATCAGAGGAAGGGAAGTCAACCGCAGTTGGAAGGAAGTCAACCTCGATGAGAGGCAAGGTTCGAATACCGTTCAAATGGAAACCTCATCGAATTGAAACCTTTCACGTAACCTGCTCAGTCTGAGAAAGTCGCAGCGAGCGTCACTTCGGAAAAGGCCGGTTTTTTTTTTTTTTTCATCATTAAGTTGTGCGATCTTAAATGATGTGCGATATTTTCGCCATGACGAGACGAAATTTTCGTCTCGTCATGGCGAAAATATCGCACCTCCGAGCCGTTTTGGGCAGTAGGAATTTTTTTAAAAATCTGAAATTTTGGCAAAATACTTGGTTTACCATCTAGTTGTTCCCGCAAGGTTTTCAGTCCGATCGCTCAAACCCGTGGGGCGCTATAGGGCTAAAATGGGGCTACAGGAGGGGTGTTTTGAAGGCTTTTAGCTATGGGATCGATTTAGGTGTCGTTTTCGAAGTATTTTTAGACGTAGAATCCATTTTTGGGGGTCCCCGAACGATCCGATTTCACTGTGGCGATCTATAGGGCTTTCATGGGGCTAAAAATGGGATTTTTGAAGGATCCCAAGAAGTTAAATATTTTTCGAGTAAAAATTAAAGAATTTTTGAAAACACATTTTTGAAAAAAAAATCCCCCTCAAAAAATGTTTTTTGCAATATAAAAATCCAAAAAAAATTTTTTTTTTTTTAATTTTTTTATTGACAGAATTAAATGTCTGTACAAGTTACCTATATCACAGAATAATAAACCCTTGTGTAAAATTTGCAGCGTTTTTTTCTGATTGACCCGGGAAGCCCCGGGCTCCTGGTTGTAGAGTCTACAATTTAGACGATGATGAGTTGGAGGACTGGTGAGCTTGGAAGAAAATGAGGAAAACTGCAGGTAAAGAATGTTTATCGGACTCGTAGCTAGGAAACTTCCTGTTTGGATTGTTGAATCTAGGAATCTAGATCGGCCTTCTCTCATCGCAGGCCGAAATGTTCTAGTCGGCCCAAAAAATAAAGATACTTTGCCATAGAGTGGTGGCGGGTTTGACCGCCCGTTTCGGGGCACTTCGAAATTAAAGTGACAGTAGTGACGCGAAATGAAAGTCGAACGGAGAAGCGTTCCAACCGCAGTTAACAGCTGTTAACAGATTTCGGAAGGTGATTGAGAAGGCACTGGAATGCAGTTAAACGTTAACGAACGGCAGGCCCTTCTGTTGGAACAAACCTAATAGGTACCTACCAGATACCTACCTACTAGGTATCTGTTTCGTTTTCGATATGCCTGGTGAAACCCAATAAATAATATTTATTGGGTTTTACCAGGCATATCGAAAACGAAACGATGAAATAATATTATTATTTCATAATATTATTGGTTTTGGTCACTTACTAAATACGTCATTAACTAAATAGGTACATTGAATTTAGTAAATGTAGGTATGCGTAACTAATATCGTATTTCGAATAACGTAAAAAGAAGGAACTGTAATAATTCTATTTCGTTATAACGCCTTTTGCACTGTATAAACAAAATGAGGTTGGGTTTCCATCAGAACAGGGTAAAAAAACAAATCTAGAAAAAAATGGGGGTGTGGTTTTATGAAACCACGGTAAAAGTGAAACTTTTTTTCACACTAGTTTCAGGAAATGATGCCCACATTTATATATTATATATCAACCCCCCTGACTGATAAAATGATCGGCCGAAAATTTCATCAAAATCGAATCCTTATTGGCTGAAATCCCCACTCCTTCTCTTCTTTAGGGAAGGAGAGGGGGTCGAAGGAGGGGAAAACGGAAAAATCCTTGAGGGCGCTCAACCTATCTCAAGGTGGGTCCACACCGGTAACAAATAGCAAAGTTGTATAGCATGTTTTACAATTTTGTAGTACAAATAAGTTATACAACTGTCCCCTCTAAACGCGTCTTCAGAACGTTAGAACATTAGACATTAGAGAGAGAAGTAAGTTCTTTTAAACTATTAGAAATCATACTAACATTGCGTAGTTCATAAGAAAGAAATTATTTGTTAATTATGCTTGCATACGAGTCTGCAACACATTGGGGCATTTTATGTCTTTAGCCCCCCCCCCCCCCCCCATTTCCGGCTCATTCACCTACCCTTGTAGGTATCTCTACCCACGGCTTCATTTTGGCGTTTTCTCAAAGTGATTTCTAACGTGGCAACTGATAACAACAAAACAAGCGGCATTGTTTACTGCATCCATTAATAACATCAATAGGTACATATAAAATGGGTACATAATGACGAAGAACAAGTACGAAAGAAATGCTTGATAAATCGAGAGCTTTCCAACGAATGGTGAACGATTTTTGTACGATGATAACTGGCGAAGATGAAGTTCCGTAGCAACGAATCGGTTGTTTCGCTTACAAGCGAAAATCATCAGAACGGCAGCGTGATGTTACGTTACGGAAAACGACACACAGACGAAAAAATTTGAGGCGATGTAATAAAAGTTTCACTTTAAAACTTAAATTTTTCCCCTTCAGGGAAAAACATCAGATCATGGATAATATCCATGATCTGATGTTTTCCCCTGAATATTATGTCTTTGGTAAATATCACCAACTCGATGGATCCATCGCATGATGTTTAACCTAGCAATGATTATGTAGATACTGCGTGACGGGTGAAAATTTCGTGAAGCAAATTTATCCATGACCCTCAGCCAAAAGACATTTCCATGTCAAAAGAAACATGGAGGGATGGAGGTTGAAACTAGGATTATAAGCAGTTTCAGTAGGTAGTTACCACTGAACCAGTACCTACGTGGTGTTGGTGGTACCTCATTTTCCTGTGTGCAAAGAAATTTCTCCTTGAGGATATTAATGATGTTCCTTAGGATGGTTCTCGTGGGTCTGCTGTGAACGTACATCACAAGGAATAAGTACAATACGAAAGACAGAAAATAAACAACGCAATCAATTTTACAAAAAAAAAAGAGAGAAGATTTTGAGATAAAAATATCGGTAGATACAGTAGGTACAGGACCTGTACTACAGGTACAAATCGCAAAAAAAATTAGAGCTGCCTACCTACAAATTCGATTGTTCGAATCTTTTGTTAGTCTGTTACTCTGTGAGTAAGTCCCAACAAGTATTTTACAATGCAAGTCTTGGAGTAGGAGACGTTTATTGCTAACAACTATTGTAGGTAGCTACCACAAAGTGTGCATTGCGGTTCAAAGTCAATAAACGAGATATAACCAATTTCGGAAACTAGAAACCATCTACCAACCAGTGACGTTTTGTCACCGATCAAGAAGTTGATAAACCCCGAGAACATTGGCTGGTTGAGTGCCCGATGCTTTTTTCCCCGGCTCTCCTGGCGTCTCGTTCAGGGCGGCCCTGAAACCAACTTGAGTCCCCGCCAACTCGTTCTGAGCACATTGAAGTCGGCCCTCCGTGACAACCAATCCTCCCTTCACCAAATAATTGAATTCCTAGAGAATAAAAACATTCGTCTCTGAAATTTTTCATTTTTTTTATGTTTTTATTTTTCATTTTAATTTTAATTTTAATTTTTAATTTATTTTTTATTATTTTTTTAAAATATTTCATTTATTTATTTTTTCTTCCCTCTAAATTTATTTATTTGTTTATTTATATTTATTATTGTTTTATTTATTTTAGTTTTTAAATTCATTTGTTTATTTAACTTTTATTTACTTTTTTTTTATCTTTCTTTTCTTTCCGTTTCCCCTTATATAATCCCCCCCCCCCCCCTTCGCCTTTATCACTTCCCCTTCAACCACGTCATACAACCACATCACATCACCTTCAACTACATCAGTAATGGCCACACCCTTCTTGAGAGCGCCAGAGGAAGTAGAGTCCAACAACAACAACAAGAAGTTGATAAGAGTATTATCATAAGACAACGCAGACGAACGTAAATAAAGCCTAAGGTTTGCAGCAGTTGAAATTTCTTGTAGAACTAGTTCTTTACTACGCATATTTTGGTTTTTTCGATTACGTAACTGAATCATTTGTTGCAGCTGTGCCTTTTCATCATTGCTGGACAATTTCTTGTGTAGGTACATTGCAATACATTCACTGTTGTGGTAGGTAAGCACCTAAGGCTCAAAATTACTTTAATTTTTCCCAAGTTTCTGATTTACTTATCGAATTTTGTTGTGTATGAGAGGGGGATGTGGATGCTACACTTGGAGCTATTTTGGCTGATAGAATGGATTCACTTTTGTTATCAATCATCACTATACAATGATTACCTAATGCTCATAAATTTTGTTAATGAACGAGACTGCTCTGGTTTGTTATTTCAGGGACTTCGACGGGAGCAACATATTTCGTCTACACTTATGTCAAAGGCATCAAAACCCGCTAGATCATGGGATTGTACAGAATCGTGCAGATTTGAAGAACACGCCCGTAAACTATTTGCGGTCATCTCCAACGCTTCGCTTAGCGATCAACAAGTTGCTTGTTTTCTTTCCAAAACATGCCGGAACTTCTCCAAAGTACGTCAACCTACCAGCCCTTTGACTTAGGTATTGCGTCAAATTCTTACATTACGCTCTGCACTGTGTAACACGATGACTATCTCAGATTACAGATGGGCGTGGAAAAACCGTGCTGCACTTGGCCGCAGCTTTTGGCCGCAAGGATTTGTGCACTTGGCTGATCACAAAAGCTGATTGCAGCATCAATCAGGGGGACGGCGAATCCGGATACACTCCTCTGCACGCTGCTCTGTTTTATGGGCACGTTCACGTTGCTGTGAAG
Organism: Pilophorus perplexus; assembly: GCA_955831195.1. Taxonomy (NCBI): domain Eukaryota; kingdom Metazoa; phylum Arthropoda; class Insecta; order Hemiptera; family Miridae; genus Pilophorus; species Pilophorus perplexus. The sequence goes on along the minus strand of OY037013.1, from coordinate 6,762,132 downwards.
CTTATTGAGGTTCGTACATTTTGCTACTTTGCATTAAATTCTCAGCAATTTCGGACTAATTTATCTGAATCATGGCTGGCGTAAGAGTTTATTTCTGACGTAGGACGATATAAGCAATGAGTCCAGGGAAATTGTCTGTTCAGTGCTGCCATCATTCAACTTTTTTAGCACATCTCTCCTTCACCATTTCTTAGCTGAAAATGATGGGTGTCTCAAGAAATATTGATTTATTGAATTTTGACGTTTTAGAAAAATATCGTTTTGGTAATTCTATTCTAAACTGTTTTTAAATTTCCGAGTTTGGATTTCACCGGCTACTACAACAATTTAATAATAATTATTATAATTATTACCTAATATAGGTATATACCCATTAATAGGTAATTACCTACTAAATATGTAATTACAATTTTTGTGGGTAGTAGTCGGTGAAATTTTGTTTATTTGTTCTCATCTTTCAAAAATGATGAGCTACCAGTCAAAAGCCGACAAATCCCTCATATCCAACTTTTACGGAAACTCAAAAAAATCCCAGCCAACTCCCGACCGTATCCCACCTGGCCTCAGACCCAACAACTCGTTTTCTCATATTGTGTAGTTTTTTTCTTGAAAAATACAGATTTTTGGGGGGGGGGGGGGCAGGTAGCCGCGTAGCTTTCGTTCACTCCCTGGTCCGCCACCATGTCAATTCCCTGTCAACTGCTCTAAACCCTGATTTTCGCTCCACCTTTGGAGCTTAGATGCTCCACGTGGAGCAACTTTTTGGTGTTTTCATATTTATCTCGTCATCTTCTCGCCAAAGTGGATTTTTTTTTTTCAAATTTCTTAGAAAAAGTTTAATTTTCCGTTTTTCCACTTTAGGAGCTGAGATACGCCACATGGTGCTATTTTTTTGGTGGTTTCAGACTTTTCTCGCACTAGCTCGGCAAACCGGATTTTTAAGACCAATTTCAGATTTTCCCGACATCTGGAAGTGCCCTAGAATAAATATGACCAAAATCGTGTCACCCTCCTCCTCCTCGGGCTGCGGCTTTAAAATATTAGATAACTAACAATCTCGTGACATTTATTATTTCAGTCAGGTGCTAAGTTGTCACTGTTGGATAGAGAGCACCTTTCTCCGATATCCTTGCTGTCGTTGGACCTGGCTCGGGCATTTCTGTTGAGCTCGGCTCGAACTGAAGCCTATGTTTATGGCACCAACCTCAACTACACTCTTGGGATCGGGACAGATGACCCCAAAAAGTTCCCCGAAGTCTTGGAATACTTCCGAAGGAATTCTTTATCCATCAAACAAGTAAGAGAAAATTGATTGTGCTGTTTCTTGAGGAATTCTAATTACTTTCCTGCAGTACGAATCGTTTCTTTTTTCTGAAGGTGTGCATGGAGGAGTTTCACACAGTGTTTGTCACAAGCTGCCATCAAGTGTACGTTTGCGGTCACGGACAAGGCGGGAGGTTGGGGATTGGGAAAGAAAAACCTCTTTTGATTCCCACTCTGCTGCCTACTAGAGGAGAGCAATGCGTCCAAGCTGCAGTCGGTTTAAACCACACTCTTCTGCTGCTGGCAAATGGAGGGGTAAGATCTTTGTTAGATATTCGGATGGTTGAATGAGCTACCCGTTTCACTATTGGCATGATAAGCAATCCATTTCCATTGTTGAATATTTTTGTAGATTCTAAGTTGCGGTTCAAACTTGCAACATCAGCTGGGCATCAGTCCTTACTTTGAGCACTGCCCTACGCCAAGATACGTCAACATAAACGCTGCGCGGGCGTTCGGGAAGGTTTTCGCCATTTGTGCTTCCAAGTATCACAGCGTTTTTTGCACGAGCAAGGGGGTTTTCGCTTGCGGCCTCAACGCTGGACAGTTGGGCTCCCGTGACAATCACATGGACTTCTTCACAATTCCTCAGCAGGTATTGATGTTTGGTACGATGATGAGAGTGCGGTGGAGATTTCACGATACGAGGACGCTTTGGAGTCCGGTGTTAAGTGATCAAATCCCACCCATAACTCAAATTACTGGAGTATTGTTACAGAGACCATAATGTTGTGATGTAAAAGTAGGACCGTCTGAGAAACGCAATGGAAAACTTAACCAACCAACGAACAACAAATTTAATTTAATTTTACGGCCGTTTTCACCAAGTCAGTGTTAAAGTTTGCGTTAGTTAATTCAGAATAAGTTGTGAATGTGAATTAATTCACATTTACAAATAGGTAAAGTATGAATTAATTCACATTCACAAACAAAGCATGATGTGAATTAATTCACAACCTTATTTATAAATAAAAATGTGCCCAACTCTGACCTATAGTACCTAAAACCGTAACGTTTCCTAATTATGTTACCTATTACTTAGTATTAGCCTATTCGAGCTGAGATTCTTCATTTATTTTTCTCGTGACTCAAGAGTATTTTTTTCGTTATCATTATACCTATGCAAATTGTTACTGTTGCTTTCTTGACTTGAAATCTTTTTCCCCCTAAAATTGGTTTATTCCTCCCTAAGCAGTGGTCCTACCAGTTTTTGAACACCATTTTCGTGTTCAGTACCTCAAAAAACTTGTGTACCATGACTTCAGGGGTTTGGGCCAGGTTTCTCGTAATTCCGACCACTGTGCTACATAACATTTAGGTACCTTTTTACCCCTTTGACACAATTTCGTTTCAGATTTCAACCATTGCAAGAGAAACTGACGTCATTACTCTTGTTAGAACCAGTGTAGGCAGCGTGGCGTACGCGACAAGTTCCGGAGATATTTTCGTCTTTCACCAGTTCCAGCACAAGAAAATAATGAGGTCGGTAGGGTCCCAATGGGCTGATTTCTCATGTGAATTCGAGAGTTTAATTAATTTAAATCTCCAGGTGTCCTGGTGTGGTCAAGCTGGAGTCCCACGGTGGAAAGCTGGCTCCTGTAGTGAATGGCGTTGAAAGCGGGGAAGATTTGAAGGTCGTTTGGCTAACGAAGAAAGGATCTGTTTATGTCTGGCAGGAAAAAAGAGGAGTATCGTTGTAAGAGTACTGCTCAACTAATTAATCATGTTCACTCGCTCCTCTGGATTTTTTCTTCCACGAATTTCATTCCAGATGTTCCATTGGCAATGGGCGCATTTTGTCTATCTGTGATATTAGCCTTAGAGATGATACTATCAGCCTAGTGACTACGTATGGGGAAGCTTTTTCAGGCTTGCTGCGGACCAGAGAGACAGGTTGCTGATTTCTACATGATGGATTCACATGGGGCGGTACAAGGGCCGATATCGGAAGGACGGAACAACGGAACGCAATCTGATTGGCTTTTTGGAACGCAGTGGAGAATGGTGGTCGCCATGTTGTCGAAGCTGGCGGACAGTGGTCGGTGAAAGAAATTTCTATACCATTTCCGACGTTCCGTCGAGCTCCGCACATGCGCAATGGACATCCTTTTGTAATTGCCAGTAGAACCTAGAATATTATAACCCGTAGAGTATTTTCGCGTCGATTTGTAGTTTTGCGTCCATCCCTATGTTTGATTAATTTCAACGAAGTCTTTGTATTGAAGAACCAACGAATTTCAACGAAAATTCAATCGATCTTGTGAAGTGCCGGGAGGAGCTTTGAAGATCAGATCAAGAGGAAGGTTATGATTCCGTCCACCATGTGAACGGTCTTCCGACTCCGCCACCCCCTGCATAGGTTTTTTTCTGTCGTTCCATCCTTCCGCTTTCCGCCCTCGTTCCTCCCCACATGAATCCACCTTAAGCGTTTGATAATATCAAAGGTGGATAATATTATTATCGTCTTGCTGATCGGTTAATCAACCACTCATTTTCAGGTGGCATACACGAAAAAACCGGCAAAAATAGCGAACAAAACATCCCTTGTTGGTGCTATGTAAATATAAATCAAATCCCCAATGTGCACCGAGGCCTGTCAATCACTAGCGACCCAAAAGGGAAGAACAATGCAGTCATCCAAGTAAGCACCGTTAGGCAAGCAGTGTTACTGGTGTGGAGTGGGGCAATTGCGAACAAAAATGTCAGCAGTTCAACTTTGATCCTCTGTTTAACAGTAGCTGTCCTTCATAAAACGCTATTTTGACTTGAGTATTTTTTGTTTTAATGAGTAGGTAGCTGTTTTACGCAGATTTTGAAGCACCTAAGTTATACAAAAGTTTTACTTCTCATGGTTGTAAACTGAGTTTTAAACATTTCGACCGAACGGGGCAAATGTGGAAACGGCCAGTGGAACGAGTTTGGTTAGGGAGAGAGAACGACTCCTCTGCTGAATATTCAGCAGAGGAGTCATTCTCTCTCCCTAACCAAACTCATTGGATTAGACCTCTGCACCATCGGCAAACAACCACTTTGTGGCCAGTGGAACCTTTAAAACTCCCAAGTTGCATCACTGGGGTAAATGCATACAAAGCCCACATCAAGACGAACTGATGGCTCCACTCATTTTTTTCCTCCACTTTTTTTGGGCAAAATGAACTTTTCTGCGCCAGCTGGTTACAATTTCATGTTTTGAATCACTCTTGCGTGACTAATTTGCACTACAGGCCTGATTTCGTAGCTGGAAGAGTTAAAGAAGAAATGACATGTTGTTAATTATAATAGTGTATTAAATAAAATAAAAAAATTTTAGTGGCAAATCTCAAATTTTTGAAGGAAAAACGAATAATAATGTAAAGCGTATAATAATGGGGAGGGTCTTGGGGTAAATGTAAACTGTTTCGCATTTACCTCACATAGCAATTCGGCTGGGGCAAATGCAACCAATGCTATCCTTTTTAGAGCTGATCGTTATATAAACCCAATCGAATTGAAAACTGTTGAACTGACTCCCCTGAAGAAGTTTCAAGGTTGGACAGATTTTACCAACTCCCTCCGCTTCCTGGAAAATTTGTTGATGCCAACAGCACACCACTCGTCTGTAGACTGATCACTAGTGAGTCAGGAGAAGGTTAGGACAAAGCAGGTGACTGGCGGATTATAGGAAAGGGTTAGCAACATAACTGAGTACACATTGAGAAGATTTCCGAGTCAAGACGCTCAAATGACGCCATTTTCAAAGCCATTTCCACATTTTCCTCACTCCACTATAAATAAAAATAATGTTTTTGCGTTTACATTCCTAAACAATGAAATTTGCAGGCCCACCCAGCGAACCCTGTAGGTTTCAGTTTTACCAGCTCAAGACCGAGCGCTGTCATATCACAATTCGCCAACTTCCTCGAGCAAACATCTCCAAATGACGACCTTCACGACGTCGTTTTTGTGGCAAGTAGATTTTGAGCGTTTCCAGTCGTATTAAAATGTCCCTGCTAACCTCCTTTTTGTGCTCACAGGTGGGCGGAACGAAACTCAGTGCGCATAAATTTATATTGATCTCCCGCGGCTGGTCTACCAACATTATGAAACATTCATCTGTCCAAGTACCTTCCAGTATACCACTTGTGGTATTCAAAGAGCTCCTCAGGTTTGTCTACTGCAATGAATCGGAGCTTTTAAGTGCGGGAAAATGTGATCAAATGTAAGTGCCTCATAATTGTCACCGTATATTAAATCAAGTTTAAGTTGAGAGAGTGTCCCTTGTTTTTAATTAGTTGGAAATCCTGAGCTGCGCAGTGTACCTTAACATTGACTTATAATTTCAGCTTCCGTGAAACAGGCGATCCAATTAAACATTTCTCCGACGCTGCTTCATTTGCTGGCATTGACAGTCTCAGCAAGGCCCTACAAAACCTGAGGCAAGTCTTAAAATAACAATGGATCAATGATCCATTTTAGTGGATAAAACTGTTCTAATCGCTATGTTTGTTAACAAAAAGCGAAATTTGGAAAGCCTACCACAGTCTTTTATCCAATTTGTTCCGTTTCTCCGTTCTAGATTCGAGGATGGAATAATTTATTACCTCAATGCTGTCGCAATTGTTCCCTTTCCTGAAGTACAATTCGACCGCGCGACTTTCGTAAACCTCTGTGACGTCACCGTGACTTGTGAAGACTCGAGTGAGCTTAAGGCTCATAAATGTATTTTGGCGGCGAGAATGGAATATTTCAACAACATGTTCACGCGGGGTTGGACAGAGGTAAGGACAAAATTCAGAGAGGTTTCTCAGATCTGAGTTCTGCCTCAAGTCTTGAGACCAATCGGATACTCAGTAATATTGAAAATGTTGCATTGATAGTTGGCTCTTGAACCGCAGTTTTAATGGTAGTCATGAGCTTCTGAGTCAGAGAATTTTGCTGCAGCATGTAGTCATTCCGCAGACCGGCAGGGGATTTGTAACTTGCGGCTGATCAACAACATTTCAAAGGCTTGATGTCCTTTGCCTTCGGTATCCAAGTCTCGGCTCCATAAAGCTGGATCGACCACATGTTACCCTTTACAACCCGCCAGCGCAATGGAAAATTCAAGTCCTGGCTACAAAGGATATTACGCACATTATTGAAGGCACTTTTGGTTTATTATTCTTGGAATAATACACCTATGTTTTCGCGACGGGGGTCGACGACTCCGATCGGCCTCAAAATTTGACATTATCCGTTTCAAGTGGTCTAGATTCCAAAACCGAAATGTCCGTCCGCCGTCCAGGCCGTTTTGGGCAGTAGGAATTTTTTTAAAAATCTGAAATTTTGACAAAATACTCGGTTTACCATCTAGTTGTGCCCGCAAGGTTTTCAGCCCGATCGCCCAGAACCGTGGGGCGCTATGGGGCTAAAATGGGGCTACAGAAGAGGGTTTTCGAAGGCTTTCGGCTATGGGATCGAGTCAGATGTCGTTTTCGAAGTATTTTTGGACGTAGAATCCATTTTTTGGGGTCCCGCAGCGATCCGATTTCACTGTTGCGATCAATAGGGCTTTCATGGGGCTACAAATGGGATTTTTGAAAGATCCCAGGAGATGAAATATTTTTCAAGTAAAAAACAAAACAAAATTTGAAAAAAACATTTTTGAAAAAAAAAATTAAAAAAAAATTGAAAAAAAAAATTAAAAAAATTTTTTTTAAAATTTTTTTCATTAATACAGAATTAAATTTCTGCACAAGTAACCTATATCAAAGAATAATAAACCCTTGTGTAAAATTTGCAGCGTTTTGCCATTTCAATTCAGCTTCTTAACTCCCCCAGGACCAAGTCTACGACACTCACTGGCCCAGATACTTGAAACAAGAAACCTGCTCTATGCTCTGGCCATCCCCACCAAGCTCACGTTAACATTTCCCGTCTTCGATATGGACGTGGACTTCGTCTTAGAGATGTTAATTGCGATACCATACTCTCGTCAGGCCTGATTCATTCTGTTCAGGAGAACTCGCAATTCAGCTTCAGAGCGGGGCTTCAGGGGCTGTTTCATTTGCATATCCTCATTTGAAGACAGGCAATCCATTCACAAACATGCCAATGTTGCAACCATCCAGGGAACCCTCACCCCATACCCATAGAGGTTTCATGAACCGCACATCCTTAAAATCGATTCCAAAATGATTCCAAAATTCCCATAAGCTTGTTATGTCAAACGCTTCCTCGATATCAATAACGCAGACATTGGCTGCACACTGCTGATCGCCGTACCAAAGACATTTCGGAAGACAAACTGCTTGTCACTTATCTCTGCTTCAACTTTCTGTCACAGTCTATGGTGATGTAACATGCAAGGGAATCTTTGACGCATGACTCATCAAACCGATGGTCCTATGATATTGAAGTTTACGTGGATTGGCCTTCTTCCGTAGGGTTATGAATATAGAATTCTGCCGTTCGTTTGGAATCACTCTGCTGTCATTAATTTTGTTGAAAATGTGTTCAGGTCAGCTTAGCTACGTTCGCTTCATTCATCAGCTTGAAAAGTTCCATTCTAACCTGGTCAGGCCCCTGCTTTAGCGGTTTTTTCATTCCCGATTGCACGCAGGCACTGGGTTGACTGCGGCCCCAATCCAGGCTAGTTTTGATCCCCCCCCCTCCCTGGTATATCTGGGAGGCGTCCGACTATCCTGGGGAGGCACCCGATGTGGGATCTAGCAACATTCATAAAACGAAAACGAACAACACTAAGAATCCTTGCCTATAAAAAGACGATTTCAGACGAAGTAGTCTATTTCCACGATAAATAAAATAACAACTTGTAGACGCGTTTCGGTTTACTAAACCATCATCAGTACAATACAGAATGAGGAAGTTGTGAGAAGTTCCTTATATACAAAAGTGAATGTGCCTTCTTATGGGCGTGGCATTAGAAAGGTGGCAAGAAAAGAGAATGTGAAAGGCAAATAGGTGAAAGGAGAACTCACAGGAAAATATCGATTAGAGGGGAACGCCTAATTACATCCAGGTCATTTACTGATATTCCTAAATTGTAAACTTTCTGAATTTCCAAAGATTCTAAAGCATCTAGTTTTGGACCTTTTTGGCAAACATGAGCTATCCCAATGGCTGGATTATTATTACCTATCTCATAACTGATTCTATGGTTTTCTTCTGACAAATGTTTTTCAAAAGCTTCCCTACCCCTTCCCAACCTAAGATCATCACTATGTTCCTTCAATCTAATTTTAAATTTTCTTCCAGTTTGTCCTACATATTGAATCCCACAATCACATTTTAATATATACACACCCCCTTTATCCTCTAAAGGAATTTTATCTTTCACACCCCCTAGTAATTTCTTTGTAGAATTCTGTGAATAGAATCCTACTCTGAAACCCCTATTTTCTAAAATGCGACCCACTTTCTGAGTTACATTCCCATAAAACGGTAAACTAACCCACTTCCTATTATCTGGTTCCCTATCTTCCCTTTCCAAATTTGTGACTGCTAATTGAAATTTCTTCATACCAATCTTTCCCCAAATTCTATCTATAGTAGCCCTATGATAACCATTACTCTCCGCTATAGAGTAAATTACTTCTTTTTCTTTTTGAAAAGCTACTTGATTCATTGGGACCGATAATGCCCTGTTAATCATACTGTAAAAGGCTGCAAATTTATGAGATGTTGGATGATTGGAACTATTATGGATAACCACATCCGTATAGGTTGGTTTCCTGAACACAGCAAATTTATGCCTACCCCCCTCCAATTTTATAGTTAAATCTAGAAAATTCAGCTCATTCCCCCCCCACTTCCTTAGTAAATTGAATATGCTGATCTACAGAGTTGAGCTGATTAAAGAAATTAGCTAGTTGCCTATCAGTCCCATTGAAGAGGACAATAACATCATCAACATATCGATACCAATAAACAACATTATTTTTGAATTTTGTTTCAATGATCCCTTCTAAATGGTTCATATAAACATCTGCTAATAGCGGAGACAATGGCGATCCCATAGCTACCCCTGGTTGAGTATAACAATCCCCATTAAATTTAAAATAATTTTGATCTATACATAAATTCATCATTTGGGATAGCTCATCTTTCCTTACAAAATCAAGTTGAGAATTTAAAATTAATCGGTTAATTACATCTTTACATTGTTGAACTGGAATGTTAGTAAATAAACTAGTAACATCAAAAGAAACTAATTTTGAATTATGTGGCACATGAACATCTTTTATTTTACTTATAAGGTCCAAAGAATTTTTAACGGTAAATTTTGGAGTGAAATCAACAGAATTTTTAAAAATAGTATTCAGTTTTTTGGCTAACTTATAGGCAGGCGCATTTATATATGATACAACAGGTCGCATAGGTATTCCTTCTTTGTGGATCTTGGGAAGACAAGTTAGGAGAGGAGGTCTAGGGTTCATTTCAAATATGCCACGTTTCCAAACCCCTTGAAAAATACTACTGGAATTATTAACTATCCTTCTCACATCAGCCTGGAATTTACTAGTTGGGTCACTTCTTAACTTTTTACAATCATTTTTACGTATAAACTCCAATGTTTTCTCCACATACACCTCCTTCTTCATCAAAACAGTAGTATTTCCTTTATCAGCTTTCAGTACAGTCACCTTCTCATCCTTTAACTTTCTCCGTAGATTCCTTAGACATTTTTCATCTTCTGTTGATTTCGTTGTAGGTTGCTCTCCTTGAAGCAATTGGGCACAGAGGGACTTAGTAACTTTACCTTCATCATCATTGGCTATGACCGCTTCAGTACTCATCGCGAGATCCATGATGTCGTTTCGGTCGATTTTGGTGATTGGGTTATGTTTCAACCCTCTTGACAAGAATTGCTCTTCTTTTGACGAGAGAGTTATACCTGCCTGGTTATCTACTTTATTATAGAATGCCGTTGCTCCTGATATTGTAGGAGTTGGCGTTTGTTGGCGTTGTTTTAGCCACCAGAGCTTTCTCTCCATCGTCTTTTTCTTATCTTGACCAAATGACCATACTTTCTCAGTTATTTCATCGATGATAACATTCGTGGCGTCCTGATATCTAGCGGTAAGCTCTTGATACACAAAGTATGCCTTCTCACTCAATCGGTCCCTTTCACAATAAAATGTCATAGCGGTCATAGCCAATGATGATGAAGGTAAAGTTACTAAGTCCCTCTGTGCCCAATTGCTTCAAGGAGAGCAACCTACAACGAAATCAACAGAAGATGAAAAATGTCTAAGGAATCTACGGAGAAAGTTAAAGGATGAGAAGGTGACTGTACTGAAAGCTGATAAAGGAAATACTACTGTTTTGATGAAGAAGGAGGTGTATGTGGAGAAAACATTGGAGTTTATACGTAAAAATGATTGTAAAAAGTTAAGAAGTGACCCAACTAGTAAATTCCAGGCTGATGTGAGAAGGATAGTTAATAATTCCAGTAGTATTTTTCAAGGGGTTTGGAAACGTGGCATATTTGAAATGAACCCTAGACCTCCTCTCCTAACTTGTCTTCCCAAGATCCACAAAGAAGGAATACCTATGCGACCTGTTGTATCATATATAAATGCGCCTGCCTATAAGTTAGCCAAAAAACTGAATACTATTTTTAAAAATTCTGTTGATTTCACTCCAAAATTTACCGTTAAAAATTCTTTGGACCTTATAAGTAAAATAAAAGATGTTCATGTGCCACATAATTCAAAATTAGTTTCTTTTGATGTTACTAGTTTATTTACTAACATTCCAGTTCAACAATGTAAAGATGTAATTAACCGATTAATTTTAAATTCTCAACTTGATTTTGTAAGGAAAGATGAGCTATCCCAAATGATGAATTTATGTATAGATCAAAATTATTTTAAATTTAATGGGGATTGTTATACTCAACCAGGGGTAGCTATGGGATCGCCATTGTCTCCGCTATTAGCAGATGTTTATATGAACCATTTAGAAGGGATCATTGAAACAAAATTCAAAAATAATGTTGTTTATTGGTATCGATATGTTGATGATGTTATTGTCCTCTTCAATGGGACTGATAGGCAACTAGCTAATTTCTTTAATCAGCTCAACTCTGTAGATCAGCATATTCAATTTACTAAGGAAGGGGGGGGGAATGAGCTGAATTTTCTAGATTTAACTATAAAATTGGAGGGGGGTAGGCATAAATTTGCTGTGTTCAGGAAACCAACCTATACGGATGTGGTTATCCATAATAGTTCCAATCATCCAACATCTCATAAATTTGCAGCCTTTTACAGTATGATTAACAGGGCATTATCGGTCCCAATGAATCAAGTAGCTTTTCAAAAAGAAAAAGAAGTAATTTACTCTATAGCGGAGAGTAATGGTTATCATAGGGCTACTATAGATAGAATTTGGGGAAAGATTGGTATGAAGAAATTTCAATTAGCAGTCACAAATTTGGAAAGGGAAGATAGGGAACCAGATAATAGGAAGTGGGTTAGTTTACCGTTTTATGGGAATGTAACTCAGAAAGTGGGTCGCATTTTAGAAAATAGGGGTTTCAGAGTAGGATTCTATTCACAGAATTCTACAAAGAAATTACTAGGGGGTGTGAAAGATAAAATTCCTTTAGAGGATAAAGGGGGTGTGTATATATTAAAATGTGATTGTGGGATTCAATATGTAGGACAAACTGGAAGAAAATTTAAAATTAGATTGAAGGAACATAGTGATGATCTTAGGTTGGGAAGGGGTAGGGAAGCTTTTGAAAAACATTTGTCAGAAGAAAACCATAGAATCAGTTATGAGATAGGTAATAATAATCCAGCCATTGGGATAGCTCATGTTTGCCAAAAAGGTCCAAAACTAGATGCTTTAGAATCTTTGGAAATTCAGAAAGTTTACAATTTAGGAATATCAGTAAATGACCTGGATGTAATTAGGCGTTCCCCTCTAATCGATATTTTCCTGTGAGTTCTCCTTTCACCTATTTGCCTTTCACATTCTCTTTTCTTGCCACCTTTCTAATGCCACGCCCATAAGAAGGCACATTCACTTTTGTATATAAGGAACTTCTCACAACTTCCTCATTCTGTATTGTACTGATGATGGTTTAGTAAACCGAAACGCGTCTACAAGTTGTTATTTTATTTATCGTGGAAATAGACTACTTCGTCTGAAATCGTCTTTTTATAGGATGGATTCCCACTATTTCGCCGCATCTACCTTACGTTATGTTCGGGGCGCTAGTCGAGCGGACGTCGCGGCAACTTACTGCAGTTTGAAGATGGAGTTGTGCAAAGTGGAATGGAACATTTGGTTTAATACCCAGTGCCGGAAATTGAACATCTACCCGTCGTACACCAAGATCCACTACAACGGGCCGTGCCGTAATGGGTCGAAGTACGTCAAGGAAGCACAGAAGAAAATGATCAACGGAGAGGTAAGACGATTTTATTGTGAAAGGGACCGATTGAGTGAGAAGGCATACTTTGTGTATCAAGAGCTTACCGCTAGATATCAGGACGCCACGAATGTTATCATCGATGAAATAACTGAGAAAGTATGGTCATTTGGTCAAGATAAGAAAAAGACGATGGAGAGAAAGCTCTGGTGGCTAAAACAACGCCAACAAACGCCAACTCCTACAATATCAGGAGCAACGGCATTCTATAATAAAGTAGATAACCAGGCAGGTATAACTCTCTCGTCAAAAGAAGAGCAATTCTTGTCAAGAGGGTTGAAACATAACCCAATCACCAAAATCGACCGAAACGACATCATGGATCTCGCGATGAGTACTGAAGCGGTCATAGCCAATGATGATGAAGGTAAAGTTACTAAGTCCCTCTGTGCCCAATTGCTTCAAGGAGAGCAACCTACAACGAAATCAACAGAAGATGAAAAATGTCTAAGGAATCTACGGAGAAAGTTAAAGGATGAGAAGGTGACTGTACTGAAAGCTGATAAAGGAAATACTACTGTTTTGATGAAGAAGGAGGTGTATGTGGAGAAAACATTGGAGTTTATACGTAAAAATGATTGTAAAAAGTTAAGAAGTGACCCAACTAGTAAATTCCAGGCTGATGTGAGAAGGATAGTTAATAATTCCAGTAGTATTTTTCAAGGGGTTTGGAAACGTGGCATATTTGAAATGAACCCTAGACCTCCTCTCCTAACTTGTCTTCCCAAGATCCACAAAGAAGGAATACCTATGCGACCTGTTGTATCATATATAAATGCGCCTGCCTATAAGTTAGCCAAAAAACTGAATACTATTTTTAAAAATTCTGTTGATTTCACTCCAAAATTTACCGTTAAAAATTCTTTGGACCTTATAAGTAAAATAAAAGATGTTCATGTGCCACATAATTCAAAATTAGTTTCTTTTGATGTTACTAGTTTATTTACTAACATTCCAGTTCAACAATGTAAAGATGTAATTAACCGATTAATTTTAAATTCTCAACTTGATTTTGTAAGGAAAGATGAGCTATCCCAAATGATGAATTTATGTATAGATCAAAATTATTTTAAATTTAATGGGGATTGTTATACTCAACCAGGGGTAGCTATGGGATCGCCATTGTCTCCGCTATTAGCAGATGTTTATATGAACCATTTAGAAGGGATCATTGAAACAAAATTCAAAAATAATGTTGTTTATTGGTATCGATATGTTGATGATGTTATTGTCCTCTTCAATGGGACTGATAGGCAACTAGCTAATTTCTTTAATCAGCTCAACTCTGTAGATCAGCATATTCAATTTACTAAGGAAGTGGGGGGGGAATGAGCTGAATTTTCTAGATTTAACTATAAAATTGGAGGGGGGTAGGCATAAATTTGCTGTGTTCAGGAAACCAACCTATACGGATGTGGTTATCCATAATAGTTCCAATCATCCAACATCTCATAAATTTGCAGCCTTTTACAGTATGATTAACAGGGCATTATCGGTCCCAATGAATCAAGTAGCTTTTCAAAAAGAAAAAGAAGTAATTTACTCTATAGCGGAGAGTAATGGTTATCATAGGGCTACTATAGATAGAATTTGGGGAAAGATTGGTATGAAGAAATTTCAATTAGCAGTCACAAATTTGGAAAGGGAAGATAGGGAACCAGATAATAGGAAGTGGGTTAGTTTACCGTTTTATGGGAATGTAACTCAGAAAGTGGGTCGCATTTTAGAAAATAGGGGTTTCAGAGTAGGATTCTATTCACAGAATTCTACAAAGAAATTACTAGGGGGTGTGAAAGATAAAATTCCTTTAGAGGATAAAGGGGGTGTGTATATATTAAAATGTGATTGTGGGATTCAATATGTAGGACAAACTGGAAGAAAATTTAAAATTAGATTGAAGGAACATAGTGATGATCTTAGGTTGGGAAGGGGTAGGGAAGCTTTTGAAAAACATTTGTCAGAAGAAAACCATAGAATCAGTTATGAGATAGGTAATAATAATCCAGCCATTGGGATAGCTCATGTTTGCCAAAAAGGTCCAAAACTAGATGCTTTAGAATCTTTGGAAATTCAGAAAGTTTACAATTTAGGAATATCAGTAAATGACCTGGATGTAATTAGGCGTTCCCCTCTAATCGATATTTTCCTGTGAGTTCTCCTTTCACCTATTTGCCTTTCACATTCTCTTTTCTTGCCACCTTTCTAATGCCACGCCCATAAGAAGGCACATTCACTTTTGTATATAAGGAACTTCTCACAACTTCCTCATTCTGTATTGTACTGATGATGGTTTAGTAAACCGAAACGCGTCTACAAGTTGTTATTTTATTTATCGTGGAAATAGACTACTTCGTCTGAAATCGTCTTTTTATAGGATGGATTCCCACTATTTCGCCGCATCTACCTTACGTTATATCCTTGCCTATGATGCAAATAGCAGGCACACTGAATGCCCAAAATCAGGTTATTATAACTTCTCGGCTCAAACTCACCCAGAACGCGAACTGAAAGAGAGTTTTCCCAATTTTCGCTCGGTAATTTCCCTACCACTATTACCAACCAACGCTTGACGTCATGTGTTGGACGTCATCTCATCCCAAGTCAAACTCCTTCTCAAATATCCGTCATCAAATTATCGCCGCCTATTAATAACATAAGTTACACATTTATGAGCCAATGCTTGAGGCAGCGACTGAAGAAACGCCTGCTCTGTCCTCAAAATTCTGCCATTTACTTATATTTGAATGCATTTTATTTTACTGTTCATGAATTCTATTTCAGTCTGCCGCTGGCCGAAAAATCCACCTACAGTTTTCCAATAAGATCGTCGGTTGGATTATGGACTTCCTCTACACCGATAAGTTACCTGTATCTCTCGGTTGTGATGATTTAGACTCCATTATCAAGTGAGTACTTATACTAGATTTCGTTCAACATCCCGTAGAAAATGTATATTCAATTACTGATCGTAATTCGATATTATCGACCCAGTAGTCCTCGAAGGTCTATTTGAATTGAGTATGCTGACCAATTATTTGTGTTCCGAAGGTGTTCTCTGTCTAAAATATGCATACTCCTTTATTTCAGGCTTCTAATTGCCTCTGACCAGTACCTGATCGATGACCTGAAGGATGAATGTGCCATATACCTCTCGGAAATGCTAAGCTTGAAGAATTGCACTATGATCCTTCAACTTGCCAACACTTACAACGAACACAGCTTGAAAATGTCTGTCATGGAATACATTGCGTACAATCTGAACGCAATCGTTGAAAACAGGTTTGCCATCATTGGAAAAATAATGCATTCAAATTTTACTCAAACTTATGTTTTAACTTGCTTTTAATTCGTTTTGCAACTTTTAGGTATCTTGAGCTGCTGGATGAATCGCTCTTGTCCGAATTGAACGTGTTCTGCAATAAGCTATTTGCAAAACGCTACAAAGATAGAGCTATTCGAGCCGTTTTTTACGATGAACCAGGATCAGTAGAAGAAGCTCTTATTGCATCGTATGAATATTGCTGTACAGGTACCAAATGCTTCAAAATTGGAATAATATTCTGCATCATTAAAAAATCAACTTATTACCATGATTTTCAGAGTCACCAACCGAATTCCCTACTGTAGACGACGAAGACAAGTTGAAGTCAAATCTTGGCAAAAGGAGGACACCCAAAAAACCAATTGCGGTTTCTCCTTCTTCGAGTTCACCGCTGGTTGCCGAAGTGGCGTCTTTGTCGTTAAGTGTGGAGTCCACTCAAACTTTTTCGCCGTCGTCTTCTTTTGAATCGTCTTTCAATGTACAGGAATTCCCCGTCTTATCCAACTCCTTCCTTGTCAAGCATTCTACATCTCCACCTAAACACAAGTTGGTATTTTTGTGTGGCTCGTGAAAACATTCCTGTAGATAATTATATAATTTTTATGTTATCCATTACAGCTTCGAACCCCGCAGAGTTTATCCCCCAAAACTGTCTCAGAAACTAAGGAAGAAGCTGTCAGCGGAATTTGACGAAAAGTTGAATCAAGCGGAACCCAAACCAAAACCAACACGAGGTTGGGCTAAAATTGAGCCTCTGCCTGACAGCCCTATCGAATTATCCCGTTCTCCCGTTTCTTCAACTGTACCTGCAGAGTTAATTAGGTTTTTAACAAATTTTACTTCATTTATTTCCTTTCCTAACCATCATCAAGATGCATCTATTCAGTGAAAAGATCTTCTGCTTTCTTCTAATTTCGTTGACTGAATCATTAAATAATTTTACAGAAAGCCATCTGACAGGAGAGGCCCCAAAATGGTGGATATTATTGCGGATGAACACCAAAAACGAGACAACCTCAGGAAGATGACCACCAAACCTTTACACCTGACTCAGGTAAGTGTGATAGTATCCAGCTTGGGACCTTCTTTGCAAGCGTTGGAAACCCTTATCCAGCTTGGCATCATAGTCAACTTAGGAAGAGCTTAGCAAGCCTGGGGTCAGTGGTGCAGTTCAATTTTCGGGAGCGGTTCCTCCCTAACTCCCTCTTCCTGCCTAACTCTAATCTTTAAGTAGGTTGTTCTACCAGCCTTCACCTGAACTTGAACCACCGCTGACCACCGGCTTTGTACTGACCATGTCCCAAGAGGTCCACATGACGTGCCTAATACATGCTCTGCCGACTCTGGTCCGCCGCTGCAGAAACGGCCCTCCTCGGTGTCGTTAAACCTTTATTGTGTCCACAACTCCAGAGGTGATACCGGAGCATGCAGTGGCCCTTAAATTGGGCAATGAACAGTTGCATATAATATAATATATAATTTCTTCTAAATTGAGGAGCTTGGTTCCAAAACGTAGGGGAAGGTGGGGCAAGACGGGGTACCATAACTATTTCTCTATGTGGAAAAAACATTTGATTTTTTGAAGAAGTTAAGTCACGCCCTGGCTTCATTGGGATCTAGTGGTTTCTAGACTAGTGGTTTCTGACCCCCATGACTGGGATCTAACCAAATTTTGGTAGTTACTTTGCTTTTTGGAAAAAAATCCAAATCTATCTTTTCCTGAAAGTGTGGGGTAAGATGGGGTACCTGGAAAACCGCATCAAAATGTTGTTTCTGGGTCTTTCAGATGGAAGAGGCTGCCATGCACGGTCTTCACGAGTTCTACAACGTGGACCACTGCCACGATGAGCGAATCACAGTCGTGCGGGTATTGCCGCAGAACGTTGCCGAACCAACCTGGATGCCCCTTTCCAGGAGGCTTCCGGTATTGTAATGTTTTGAAACTTGACTGTGTTCAGGTATTTACCCATTGTGTTACTTCGAATTAAGTACGCTACGTATGAATTACGTAAACCTTCGTTGGCATCAAACCCCTACATTCGGCTCATCTATTTTACTCCAACAACCTAATTAACACGCTAAATTTAGATATAAGAATTTAAAAAAAACGAATTATATCTTTTGTGTCATCCTTTGTGAACCAAATTTGTGTAGTAATTTAATGATCTGGACAGATTGCTTCGTCTTAGCACAACCGCTTACATCCATGAATCATCTTTTTGAATAAAACAGCGAGGTAATCCAATTGATTTATAATTTCCAGCGATCCCCCTTCGACCTATCAAGACCTGAAGAATTGAATAACCTTCAGCGATAACCTTCTAGGACTTCCCCTTGTGATCAGGCAAGTTCAGCTCCGGATGACTTTTTAATCATGCTTGAGGAAAAGTGCCTTCCCGGCGTAGGTAAAATGTGGGTAATTTGTTTGGGTGATGTAACCTTCGGGGCTCTCCGATATGCAAAGCGAGGAACTAGGTATGAAAATTCTATACTCAATCGATCTTCAATCGACTTTTTTCTCTTTTCGAAAAACCAAGGTTATCTCAAGAACGGTATGTCCGTTATGTCCGACCTCCTAGAACGCGAGGATCGATTGATTCTCACCTTCCTTCCCTAGTTTTGAATATTTAACACTATACACCGTCAACTTTCCGCAGTTCATCATAAATAAGAAAAACGATAGTCTGAATCGATGGAGGTCTGAAACTGGTTCAAACTGAAAGGTGAAATTGTGTTGTCTAGGGGTGACCTGATGTTTTTTTAAAATTTAACAGCGCTTTAGGAATTTACAGTGACTGGTGGGAGTATAAAGTCAAGCCCACCGTTATCCAGTCCGACATCCTGTCAACTGGTCCAGCCACTCTTTTTCGACCTTGGAGCTTAGATACGCCGCACCGACGATTTCACTACATTTCTTTACATTTCCCCTTAATAAGGGGAAATATAATATATTTGTTATAAGGGGAGTGAAACGCTTTTCGATATCGACATATAATATTTATATCGACATTTAATGTCAATTTTCGTAACGCTCCATTTTCTGACACTTTTTCTCTTTATTTTCATCATGTAACGCTTCATAACGCTCCTTATATCTCACCATATTTGCTCTCGTTTTCTTACATTCCCCCTTATGTACCATGTTTGTGTACCAGGGTCAAGACACATAAGTGTCAAGTTGTATTTCACCACTTTTGGAGCTTAGATACGCCACATCGAACAACTTTTTTAGGGTTTCAGACTTTTGTCGTACTACGCTCGCCGAGCTGAATTTCCAAAGGAGAGATTTCAAGACCTATTTCAAATTTTTCCGACCGCTAGAAGTCGTCTAGAATAAATATGACCAAAACCGTATCACTCTCCTCCTCATCCTCGGGTTTGAGCCTTGATATAGTAGAATTGCTTCGAAATTAAGCATAATACTATACAAACTTGCTTCGAAATAAAGCATAATACTATACATATAGGATGCCTGCAACCACAGTGCAGTGGACATCACATGATGTGGCCTCATGTAACCCCCAGTTATGCCAGACATTCTATTATACTGAAATACTCAAGGACACCCACTTAAACATAACCTGTGGCTTCAGTCTCTTGAGGCGTCTGAGTGTGTTGGGGTCGAAATTTTGGTTTATTATTCTTGGAATAATACACCTATGTTTTCGCGACAAGGGTCGACGACTCCGATCGGGCTCAAAATTTGACATTATCCGTTTCAAGAGGTCTAAATTCTAAATCCGAAATGTCCGTCCGCCGTCCGCCGTCCAGGCGGTTTTGGGCAGTAGGAATTTTTTTAAAAATCTGAAATTTCGGCAAAATACTTGGTTTACCATCTAGTTGTGCCCGCAAGGTTTTCAGTCCGATCGCCCAAACCCGTGGGGCGCTATGGGGCTATAATGGGGCTACGGGAGGGTTTTTTTGAAGGCTTTTAGCTATGGGATCGAGTTAGGTGTCGTTTTCGAAGTATTTTTGGACGTAGAATCCATTTTTTGGGGTCCCGGAACGATCCGATTTCACTGGGGCGATCTTTAGGGCATTCGTGGAGCTAAAAATGGGATTTTTGAAGGATCCCAGGATGTTAAATATTTTTCGAGTAAAAAATACAGCATTTTTGAAAAAGAAACATTTTTGAACAAAAAATCCAAAAAAAAAATTTTGTTGAGATAAAAATCCAAAAAAAAAATTTTATTTCTTTATTTTTTCATTGACAGAATTAAATTTCTGCACAAGTAACGTATATAAAAGAATAATAAACCCTTGTGTAAAATTTGCAGCGTTTTTAGCGCAACCTTTTTCCAAAAAATGGAAAGGTGCGCTCACCTCCTCGACATGTATGTTTTTTTTTTTTTTTTGTTTTTTTGTTTGTTTGTTTGTTTGTGTACAGAGCATCACGCCCGAGCGGCTCAACAGATTTTCATGAGGGTGGTCTCATTGTGATCAGCGAGTTCGTGGGGTGGTTATAGGCTACCTTGATTTTTCCTCCCTCATCCCTTTCATCGGTTTTCGGGAGGTACTTCACGACGAAAGTTGTTTATCTCTGATGTGTAACTAAGGAGGCCTCAATAGGGGGACGAAAGTTTTTGTCCGATTTCGTTGGTACAAGGGTCTATGGAATGAGCTTTTTAGGCTGATTCCATCGACTCCAAAACGATTTTTGCAGCCTGAGCCGTTCGTTACCTCTGATCGGCATAAGGTTTTCTTAAGCATCGGTCGTTAGGGTGCAGTTGTTTACATAATTATAATATAATTATGTAATTATCTAATTAAGAAACGCCTCATATCCGTCGTTAGGGTGCAGTTGTTTACGTAATGAGCATCACGTGGATATTTTTGATGTGTTGTGTGGCATAGTTTGGTCGCTCGATACCTACTGTTTCTTAGTTAAATATATCGTAATAACAAAAGGTTGCGCTCATCTATTCAATTCAATTGATGGCTTGTTTTATTGCTTCACCATCAAGCTGAGATGGTTGCATTCGTTGCTATTGTGTTCTCCTCTGGCTTTGTCACGAGGTCAACAAGATAAGAGCGACAACTATTGGCTTAAACACTTTTCAGGTGTTTAAAGGGAGAAGCACACTATCCATGAAACTTCCTACTAATGATGATGAATTGTTCATCAGAAGGATCGAATTTAATCTTTCATACCGGAGTGGCCGGCCGACTTTGAAAAGTGTTTTTTGGAACTACTAAATAAGCCCTCTGCCACCTCCCCCCCCTAGCAGCGTAACTTTGAACCCTCGCTGGCACCCACTTCAAGGCCTCAGCGTGACGGACGTTCACGGACCTTAAGGTAAAAATATTCGCGCCTCCCGAACTTAACAGCCGATGCTGTAAATCCCCCGTATTGCCACCCGGCTCTTTCTTCAATGTTTAAATAAAATTGATTGATCAACCCCCGCGATGTTACTGTCGAGGAAACCTCGAGCAACTTGGGCAGTGTCTTATTGATAACTGTTCGAAGGTCAAAGGGCAGAAATAGTCGGAGGGCAACTGTACCGATTGTAAATTAATGACCAGCAGCGGGGGGGTCAGGACTTTAATGACTAATGGCAGGGACATGGCCCTGTGGATAGCGTACTATAAGTATGCAGAGTACAACTACCTAAGCTTCAAATAGTAATTACCTTTTTTCACCTACTTAGCTGTACTTATGGTGAAAGTATCGTGCAAATAAACCTCATCTTGCAAATTATACGAAAAGTTGGTCACCTACTATTAAATTATTGACAAGATAGATAGATGAAGCTTATTAAAAGAAAGTAAAACTTCTGGGGTACAAAAATAGTACCTACCTAATAAACAGTACTGCATGGCTGAAAGCCGTCTGCCGGAGGTTCGGATATAATATATTACATTATTATGTATGAATTGCATATTATGCAACATAAAATCAACAAATGTACATGACTTTAAACTTGCGATGTATGGGGATCAGGAATAATTCCCAAACAGTACCCGAGCAGTCACACGCGTTTCACTCAATATCAATCTCTATTCCCCACTTAGGAGCTCACAGGAAAGAATGCTGCTTCATGCAGCGCCACCGCCAAGGAGGGCGCCAAAACTGTTCCAGGGGGACGGTTCCGTTTGGGACTGTTCAGCAGCGCCAAAGCGTCCTCCCTGGTCAAGCGACGCCGACCAAAAGCTGCCTGTTGAAAATCCTCCAATTCAGGGCACGCGCAGAGGAAATGGGAGGTGTCCTTCCGGCTGTGCTCACCGCATATCCTGCACTCTGCAGAGGTTCCTGTGCTGGTGAAAAGCTTCGAATTCCGGGCAAGAAGCTCGGCACGGACCTTGAATGCCCATCTAATCTCTCGTAGCGGTCGCTGAGAGGGGTTCCTGAAGCTTGCACATCTAACTCCCGGGTCAAGCTCCCTGTAGAGCGTGAAGCTCTCAAACGTCTCCGCCCTAGCTAAGAACTGCGACCTCTTGTCATTGACAAACGCAGTCAAGATCCTGTCTCCATGCTCCCTTATAGCGGCTGCATGGCAGGATAGCAGGTCGTTGGGGATCCCAGGAGCTTGCCCAGCCTATACCAGCACTAATCATTTCTCGTGCGACGACCCCAGGGAGTCTACAGGCTGGCATATCTACAAAACGGGCCACATACGACAGATGTTGCCCCAAATGATTGATTAGTAGGTACCTAATTGAGGAGTATTTGGTGAGGGATAAGCCGCAGGTAAGTAGTTTTTAGGGCTTTTATTCTGTTCAAAATAAAGCCTCAAGGCGCCTTTCGCCTGCCCCCTTACCTGCGGCTTATCCCTCACCAAGTACCCATCATGAACAACCTGGAAGCCGACCCTCACTAATTGAGGAGGTTGCATCACAAAAGGTACTAGGTTCGTTTCAACTGATTCAACCGTGGTTAGATTGCATCCACTCACATCCTGTGAATCGTGCGCATGCGCGTCTCGCTTCTAATCACATATAATCACTTCCATTGTCACGCAGAAACGGTTTTATCAAATTATTACATTCGTCCGTTATCGCAAAAGGATTGCCACTTCCTTGTTTTTCGCCCAGGTTCACTACATGGAGAACGAGGCAACTATATCCACTTGAGGAAATTTTACAGAAACCACAAAAAACTGTAGCAAATTCATTATAGCTCATAGAACCGAACTTTGAAAGTGAAACTTTTATTACATCGTCTCAAACTTTTTCGTCTGTGTGTCGTTTTTTGTCACATCACATCACATCGTGCGTAATTTTCCAGAGGCTAAGATCCGTAGGAGAAATATTAATTTGAAAGTGGGGGCCATTACTAAAGCGTGTCCCCGGACCCTAAACTAACAACATGTTTAGGAACAAACTCCAATTAGGGTTGCACAATTTAGAGTAGGTAGGTACAAACAAAAAATTGAGTGACTTTAGCAGTCACTCAACTTGATCTTGTTGAAGCAGAATCTTCCGGATGTTGAACTCCGGTTATATGGTTCGCACCAGCTGGGCGCTAGACTTCAATCAACATTTGGTTGCAATCAAATCTCATTAGAGATTTTCCGTCCTATGTCGCGACGCGTCTCCCAGTAGCCAGGATGATTTGACACAGTGCTACCGACTAGGAAGGCTCCTATAATGTCATGTGCTATCAATCGTCTGATTCCCACTCGCGGACTTGAGGGGACTCGCAAGTAAAGAGTTCCGTTTGAAATATGTATTAAGGGCCCTTAATACAGAAAAGAGCTTTCCGGAAAGCTCTTTTTGACCGATCGCAAAGGCTTGTGCGGCGTCCTCACCAGTCGTACGTTAGGCCACTAGTTCAGCATCCTCACTTGTCTTACCGTTAGGCCACACAGTGCGGCGTCCTCACCAGTCGTTCGTGAGGCCACTAATTCAGCGTCCTCACTTGTCTTACCGTTAGGCCACTAATTCAGCGTCCTCACTTGTCTCGACGGTTCCTTTTCCAACACGCAAGATGGGTTTCAATCCCTCGATAAAAAAGCGTGTTTCATGTTTCTTGAATTTCAGCCGTAGGCTCTAAGCAAAAAGCATCCGGGGGTCCAGGGGCTTGCCACCAGGCGAGGCCCAAAGGGCCGAGTTTTTTCATTCAACCCCAGCACACTGTGTACTTCGCACACATTCACGTTTTTCAGCAATATATCATTCAAATGAAAGATACCAATTAACATGCGATAAGAAGAGTCAAGCTTTGCAACGGGGTTGAAGTGGTTTAGGTATTTTTAATTAATTTATTAGTCCTTGCTAATCCCATTGAGGCAAATATTGAAACAGCCATTGCAGCCTTCATGCGTTATCATGACGATCGCCCAACGTTGAGCAGTAAAATTGTGGGATATTTGCGTTAAAGGCGGAATCGATTGAATTGTAAACATACCTATAACTGATGACGTTTGCTGACTCGATCGGTTGGCAATTCAAATATTGGTTAAGCTACCTACGTTTAAGCTAGGGGAAGTGGAGTTTAGTTATTAGGAGCTCGTGAACACATAATATTTGTTGTGTTATCTATTCGTAAAGAAACACTACTGCAGTGGTCAAATTGATAGATTTGTCTAATATTACTTGAGGTTCAAGGTTACGTTGACATGAAGTAAAATTATTCGCTGGGACAAATAAAACTTGCACAGGTTAGTTTTGGTCCACTTTTACTTTTATTCATATTGTTGTGCATGCATTCCTGATCGTTCAATTGGTTTTGCTTATGCCTACGATTAGGGGTGAGTCCCTTGCGTGTGGTCGAGTAAACTTCACAAAGCTTAGCCTCTCTCGCATCCACCCTTAACGATTCCCCGCACAGATAGCATTTTGTGCGCACACGAAAACCGTGAATTATAGTCCGCGGATCGAACTCTTCGCAAAAGCCAACAAAAAACGCTGAAAGGGTTGCATCGTAGGGCATTTTTCTTTTCAGCCAGTCATTGACATTTTTGGAGTTATGAAACGCGGTTGTCGCATGGGACGTCGAGGATCGATTGGTAGTTGGTCGGTCTTTGAAAGTAGATATGATCAAAAACAATCCCTACGATGAGGTCACCTTTAGTAATCAGCGACCTCGAAGTGAAGCGATAGTTTTTCGTGATGCAAGGTTCACAATGTGGCATTGAATCAGGGCAATTTGCCGTGTTGAATCGTCATGTGTCGGAGTCTGGCCCTTTGAGAAGAGCCCATTTTTTTCGATAAATGTAAAATGTAATTCTACATTTCTCCCATATGAGAAAAACATCTGATTATGGATAGGTAATACCTAATGTAATCCTATTAGGTATGTTTGTTTTTCGAAGTAAGGGAGATTTTAAGTAATTTGCAAAGAGTTGAGTAACTTATGAGCACAATGCATAACAACTATTATAGTTGTACCTATATAATATACCATCTTAACAAAAATAGAAATTAGCATAGAAATTAACTGTCGAGAATTTTTGTGTGTGAAGCCACAATTCGAAACACCATAATAATTACACAGCCCCACAAAAAAAAAGAAAAAAAAAAAAGGTTCTGATCCGTGGGTCTAACTATGGTATTCCTATGTATTTTTCG
This sequence comes from Pilophorus perplexus, assembly GCA_955831195.1. NCBI lineage: Eukaryota > Metazoa > Arthropoda > Insecta > Hemiptera > Miridae > Pilophorus > Pilophorus perplexus. Next base: position 6,736,552 of record OY037013.1, on the reverse strand, counting down.
ACGCTGAATCCGAATCCGAGGTCAAAAAATCCGTTCACCCCTTAATTTTTTTGTAGGGGCGAAATCATCGCCCCTACACAAAAAATCGTCCCTACACAAAAAATTAAGGGGTGAACGGATTTTTTTGACCTCGGATTCGGATTCAGCGTCGAAAAATACATAGGAATACCATAGTCAGACCCCCGGATCAGAAACTTTTTTTTTTTTTTTTTTTTTTTTGTGGGGCTGTGTTATTGTTTGGAGGCCCACGGTATCATCTTTGTACGAGACAAAAATCGTTGAATTTTCAAGTATAGTCGCTGTCTCCTACTCCCCACATATGGTTAATAAGAGACAGCCGTAAAATCATCAATGGGCAAGTCATAAACACTTCCAGGGAACTTCTGGAGTTACAGGAGACAAGTGGCAACCTGTCTCTTAATACCCTGAATGTTTCACCCCTCCAGGTTCATACCAAAAAAGTTTCGAATTTTCCAAAATTGCTTAAAAATATGTCAGCTAAAACTTTCAGTTCTGAGCTCCCAGGAACATCTCATTGCTGCACCAAGTTTTATTTATAGAAAAAAATAAAAAAATAAATAAAATAAAAGATTCATCATCTAAGGGCACTCTAGACAAACAGATAGCAGCATAAAAACATTAATTTTTTTCTACAAAGTTGTTATTTAATAAGAGACTTACTGTCCACAATTACCCCAGCTGGGGGAAATAAGGAAGATTGTAATAAATAATGAAGTACTTGACAGTACCGAAATACGGCAAATGGATGTTAAACAGAATCACAACAGAAATGTCTGGAAAAACTTGACAGGATCGAAAAGCCTCCTTGTTTGCCGGACGAAGCTGTCACAAGAAATAAGAAACACTTACAACCTGTAGTTGAAAGAAAGGGTTTTTGTAGGTTGCCCAGTGTTGCCACAACAAGTGGTTGTGGATCCGCTAAACCCACTCAAACTGTAGAGAAGGTCTCCACCGACCTCTTTAGGCACTTTCCTGAAAAATACTCTCATAACCCCTGTCTCTAATTAACCCATCCTCCACTAGGTAATTGTAGGGCTTAGGAGGAGAAGGCTTGTGACCTACTCTGCCACATAGTTAGATAATTATCTGATTATAATCAGCCACAGACTCGTTCTGAAATAGTGGTATAGATCCATGACAAAAGAGTGAAGTAGGCAAAAAGCCTCAGCACTGCTGACTGTCAGCAGGGGGGCTGCTAAACTGGCTTGAGCGCTTCAAGCAGCGACTGGAGAATTATTAGTGCATAGAATTACCAAGGGACCTGGTCCCTTTGGTCGTAATGCAAAAGCGCTGATAATTGTACACATAAAAAATGATGTTATTGTTTAATTGAGGTTTATTGTGCAAACATTAATTCTATGCCTTTAAAAAATATCTTAAATTTTGAAATTGAATAAGATTTTTTAAAATCTATTCTATTAATAAAAAGGAATTTTCCTGTACGATGTTTGGGCAGATGTGGCACCCCGAAAACTGGATTATGAATTCTCAAAATTACTCTGAAAACGAGCCCTCTTCGAGCAACTGACATCCTTCACAAGTCCCATTAAGTGTACAAATTTTGTAGCCCTATGAAAGTTTCATAGATCCCTACAATGTAATCGGATTGCTCTGAGACCCCCAAAAATGGATTTTACGTCCAAAAATACTTCGAAAACGTCACCTAACCCGACCCCATAACTAAAATCCTTTGAGTTTGGTTAGGGAGAGAGAACGACTCCTCTGCTGAATACTAAATTGTTTATTCAGGTAAACAATTATAGCGTGGGGACCGGTTTTGAGCAACTAAGCTCATCTACAGCCCTGACAAGAAAACCATTTGTCATTAGCATCAGAGAAAAAACCATAAAAATTATATTAACAATGTAAACTCTAAATTATATTATACTGAAGGTATATGAACAAGCGCAAATGGTGAAAATTATAACTGATGAAAACGGTCCAGAATGGTGGTAACTTGACAATAGTAATTTAGGAATATGGACCCACTGTTAAAATTGGCTCCATGACTGATGGCCAGTGAACCATTTGAAAACCAGTTAGGCTATACTACAGGTACTGAAAGGAGAATTGTTTATTTGCCACTAGAATAATAAACAATTCTCCTTTCAGTACCTGTAGTATAGCCTAACTGGTTTTCAAATGGTTCACTGGCCATCAGTCATGGAGCCAATTTTAACAGTGGGTCCATATTCCTAAATTACTATTGTCAAGTTACCACCATTCTGTACCGTTTTCATCAGTTATAATTTTCACCATTTGTGCTTGTTCATATACCTTCAGTATAATATAATTTAGAGTTAACATTGTTAATATAATTTTTATGGTTTTTTCTCTGATGCTAATGACAAATGGTTTTCTTGTCAGGGCTGTAGATGAGCTTAGTTGCTCGAAACCGGTCCCCACGCTATAATTGTTTACCTGAATAAACAATTTAGTATTCAGCAGAGGAGTCGTTCTCTCTCCCCAACCAAACTCATTGGATTAGACCTCTGCACCATCGGCAAACAACCACTTTGTGACTAAAATCCTTCAAAAACCCCTCACGTAGCCCCTTTTTAGCCCCAAAGAGCCTCTCAGGTTTGGGCGATCGAGCTGAAAACCTTGCAGGCACATCTGGTAAAGTCCTACTGCCCACAACGGCCTGGACGGCGGACGGACATTTCATTTTTGGAATCTATACTTCTTAAGACGTATACGTTATATAATAGTCATTATATATAATGACTCATTTTGAGGCCGATCAAAATTGTCGACCCCATCGCGCATATATAGGTGTTTTATTCCCTGAATAATACACCTATGTGCTCCATAAATAAACTAAAACTTATAATATACATGCTAACAGAAACTTATAATATACATGCTAAACTTATAAGCTACATGCTATATGTCTACTGTCTAGTTTTGACGCTTTTCCTGCTTCTGAGGACTTGTGAGAATGTTGAAAGAACAGCTTGCCTGTAGCACATGAATTGCAGTAAGGTGATTCCGTGTTCTGCACCACTGCTTACATGGACGTGAGTCATTTCACGGTTCTCCATGAGGGAACAACAATGTGGACCAGTTTGTCAGAGATGAATCACAAACACGCCGGGAGCCAGGTCACTCTAAAAAAATGTCCAGCTAGGTATTAAATTTTCATCTGCAGAAGGTTTGGTGAATCATCTCTTATTCATCAGCACTTGATCTACAAAACTCAAGTTCAAATCGCTGCTTGAGGCATCTTCGAACGCTTGACACGGACACGATCACGGAGGGTAATGATACCAACGGCAGCACTTATGCATCTGAGTGTTGTAGTTGGTCTCCATGGAGGAAAGAAATTTCTTTCCTCCATGATTGGTCTCTTTACCCTCCATGATATAACTTAGGGCCCTACTGATTCGAATGATCTGCCCAATACTAAAATCGGACCGCGATGTTATTTACAACCTTAGAAGATATCTATACCACTGACTGTCTGTGTCCTTTTCACGCCTATACGGTAGCGTTACACGTTCTGTGAAATTTTTAATTGTTTGGTACTCCGGCGTCTTAGCAACAAAAGCCTTCCTACGGGAATTACTTGTGTCCGAAAAAGTGGTCGGCCGAGCGAAGCGAGGCCTTCTGTCTGAGTGCTAGTAATATAATATGACGTGAAATTATTCCATTCATCTGGCGTAGCATGTATCCGGTGCTACTCGATCCTTGACGTATGTTGGGCGCGACTGTGCTATTGGGAGAAAGTTTTTTACGAAAAAATAGAAATGGTAACTTCTACCACATTTATAATTTACATGAACCCAAACCCGTTGCTTCTTCTCAGAAGAGTTTTTCCAGATCCACCGCGTTTTTTGCCCAGAATCATCAAATACCAATTTATAGACTGGAGTTGAATTTGGCATGTAATTAGTAGTGATACAAACTCAAAAACCGTAAAATTCTATAAACCTTTACATCGAGTAGGTAATGGTAATACCGATTGAAAGCTTACATCCCTATCATTGAGTACAGACACAATTCGAATGGTCCTGCGCAATTTAGCATTAGGCAATGATAATAGCTCAAATAGTGCCACTTTTTCATACAGTAATTTGTACCGAAATAATTATTAGGTAAATGTTGCTTTCAGAAGTGATACCTACGTTCAAACAAAGTAAATTTTTCATTGAGTGTGAACACAAACTCAAATATTTTTGGGGAATTTGGCGTAGAGCAGATATCAGCTCAAGTGATGTACCTATACATTTTTCACGCTATTCGAGCTTTTATAACTTCTCAATGCTTTATAAAGCATTGAGAAGTGAATAAATTTCACAAAACTCTTTAAATTGGTTTCTCTTATCGATGCCTCGATTTACAAAATTTGTAAATCATCACATTTAAATCACATTTAATGTTTACATCGAGAAGGGACACCAGAATGTTGTGAAATTAAACATTGGGAAGTGATAAAAGCTCGAATAGCGTGAAATTTGTCCATGATGAAGGAACACAACTGTATTTATACGTTTTTTATTCGTTTATAAACGTCTTGGTGCGGGAAAACAAGTTTTGTCAAAAAACATTGCCCATCTTTGCCCCAACGCATCGCAATTTCAACTAGGTATGTAGGTACCTCTCACTAAGGTACCACTAAGTCATGCTCTGAAGCATTGTCTTGCTCTGAGCAAGTCTTGCTCTGAATCATTGTCTCCGTTTTCCTATTTCAGATAGTGTTCAGTTCCTTCCAATGAATTGTGTTCGTTTTCTCCCCAAAATGATGGCGTCACTTCAACCTGTTTCTCTGATCCATGAGCATATTGGAAGCGGACGGCAGTACAGAAAAAAACCGCTGCAAATTTTAAACATTATTCTTTGATTAATGGTTAACGGTGCAACAATTAATTCTGTGTCATTAAGAAAATATGTTTGGAAAAAAAAAAAAATCATTATTTTCTGTTCAATGTTTGGATAGATGACCTCGAAAAACGGATTTTGCGTCCAAAATTACACGGAAAACAATACCTTATTATACCTCCTGATATCTTTTAAACGTCCCAGTTGAAGCTTCATGAAAGCCCCACAGTGAAATCAGATGGTTCTGGGACACCCAAAAATGGATTCTACGTCCAAAAATAGGTACTTCGAAAACGAAACCCCACTGATCAGAAAAAGAAAGAAAACATTGAAAATTAGTTTTTACTATTGTAAAAAGCTATAGCTATAGCTGGTCATTTAAGAGAAATATGTCGTATAACTCTTGACTGATCAGCTAGGACGTTTCTTATCATAACGAAAAGAACGCGTCAGGGCGTACGGCAACCGTCGTCGACGTAGAAAATCCTAAACCAAGTTTAAGCACGCCGTGAATAAATTGCGCATGTCATTTCATCTAATTCCTTCGTCCTTCTCAACTTTCGGATCAAAATCACGAATTTTGAGGTATTTAAAGTTTCAGGGTTCGGGGTTTTTCAAATTGAAATTAGGAATTTTTGAATTAAATCAGACCATGAAAAATAAGTGAATCTTCTGCTCCTACATTGTAAATATAGGACAGGTCCTTGTCCGAAAAACACATTCTGCGTTCTTTGCTTTGATCCTTGATCTTATAACTGATCCTGATCTTATAACTGAAATAATCCGGGAGTCTGAGGGTGCGCCCCACAAGAAGCCATAATATAAAGGGGGCAGTCACTAACCCCATGGCATCACCAACTTACGGAACTGCAAATCGGCCACCGATCCCAAAAAATGTCGAATCCCGCAGGGGTGCGATACTACTGCGAACTTTTGCACAAACGCGGGTGCGAGTTGAAAACCGGGTGCGAGCTCGACTTCTCAGTTTTGATTACGGCTGGGTGCGAGATCTATACAAACGTGTGCGAGTTTGACGCTCTAATCCCCCCCGGGTGCGAGTTCATGAACTCCCCTGATGGCGCTAGGCATGGATGATAGGTAATATCATCCATAGTATGTAAGAGATCTATTCAGTCTCGACGAGGCCTTGCCTCTAAATTCAGATTATTGCTTACTGCTTGACTAACCTTCTCAAACCAATCATCACAAACCCTCAGCAGACGTTTACCCCTTTGATGAGTTGATGTCGGTTCTGGCGCAGCCAATAAAAAAATATGTATTTTCTGAAGTATGTATTAGCCGGACTTGACCATGAACTTGCTGATTGGCCGTCGATGAAGGCTGAAAGACGGGAGGTGAGGGGGTTTGTGTATGAATGAATGATACAGCGGGTGGAGTGGAAGGACGTTGGAGGAGGTTCGTGATGCGGTCAGTTTGGCGAGTCAGTTAACCAGAAGGTCTTGGAGGGTACTATACCCCCTCGGGATTACGGTTTATATCGGAAACATACCAAAACACGTCGTTTGCTTCAAACAAAAATTGACTTTTAGAGAGTAATTGATTTTAAAAAGATGGGTACATATTTGAAAATTAACTGAAAATAAAATCGCTGTCGTTGAAATTGTTTTTTACTCGTTAATATTTTTAAAACAAAGCATTGAAAACTTGTACCTTTTCGTAGACCAGAAATTACTTTCCATCGTCATTTAAAAAAAAGTGCATCCAGTCTTTGAAGATTCACCTTCGTTTGATAAGTAATTCTTTATTGTTTGAACTTCGTGAACAGTATGTTAAGAAAATCCAGTGGTGCGAATCATCAACACTAGATTCGTGTGCCCAAGATGATCCGGGATTGGATGCGTCAACCTGCGCTGCCACCCTAGACAAAATAGACAGTAAGTTTTATTATTAATTGATACTAAAACATTTATGGCAAAGTTATAGTTTGATTTTTCTCATTCACTACCAAGAACGCGAGTTGACTTCCTCTGTCTGGTGAAAATAAATGGTATGTATAGTAAATGGTTGGCATGATTTAGATAGGGGAAGGTGGGGAAATCCTGACCGTCTGCCAGAAATCAGATGCACGGAACTGAATTTTCTGGAACTGTAAAGAACTCTCCATGAACTACGACTCTTTTGCTAGCAGAATCCCGGTCCTGCTGCCCAAAACGGCCTGGACCTGTACCTAGAACCTGTGCTTTTTAAAATGGGCGAGGTTTTCGACGTATCGGCGCTTCTCCTCAAGTCACCAACGATGATTTTGCGTGGGGTTTTCGATCCATGCCAGAGATGCTAACAGACCACAGCTCTTGGAAATGAATACGAAACACATTCAACGGGAAAACTGGAGTTGGCTGCTGCCCGCCCTAATTCTGTGTTGTCTGAGCACGCCGAACAAAAAAGAATAATCCGTTGCTATCCACCTTCAGCGCAGAATTCATAAACGTTCTAGGGAGACAGGGGAAAAACCTGTGACATACTTGAAAACGATTTGATGGGGCTTCTGGAATTACTACATTTTTTAATTTTAAATTTACCTTCATGCAAAGTTTTGAATGTTCAATGTTGCTAGCAAATTTCCTTCCTGTGAGGAAAACACTCTCATCACCATGCAAGCTGAACGTGGAATGGGAAACGGCTCCTTTTGATGCTAAATCTTCAAGTCAACTGCCATCTCAATATGGTATGATTCATGGCGCCGTTCAAACCACCAAGGAATGCAAGAAGTGGTCACAACACAATGTGTTCTTCTTAAAATTTAAGATAAAATTTTAAATATGACGTAGGTATTTAATGTCATGTATTTAAAAAAGCGTGTTTATTGAAACCAAAACAATTTAATGTTTGTACTCCCAAAATACTGTCGGGAAAATTCCATTAGGTATCAACCATAACCGCTAGATTCGTTTATTGAATTTTACCGCAACACCTTCAATTTTATCTTTATTACGACTCTAACCTCTGAAATCAAAATGTTTATATTATTTGGAGAGTTCTGACGGAAACGGTTTCGACGTGGCTAATTTTGCGCAGTCGTTTTCAAAACAACTCTTCTACGCCCGAGTGGTTCTCAAACTCATATTTTAGTGGATGAAGTGGCTGACTCACTCCGGTCCTCCTTCAAAAAAATTAAAGATCACTGTTGAATCTCTGAGTGTTTATTTAATTAGGTGAAAGAACGTTGCGGTACCAGCGTACGGCTTATGAGACGTTTTCAAAAGTGAACAACGAAAGAGGGAATGATGAAATTCTTGGACAACAGGTAATTTCATTAAGTCCAACTACATAATGAGTTGGTTAGGGAGAGAGAACGACTCCTCTGCTGAATACTAAATAAACAATTTAGTGTTCAGCAGAGGAGTCGTTCTCTCTCCCTAACCAACTCATTGGATTTGACCTCCGCACCATCGGCAAACAACCACTTTGTCAACTACATAAGACATAATAATATTATGTCTTATGTAGTTGATAATATTATATAATAATAATATTATTATGTCTTAAGGTACACCGGGGTAAGACTTACACTTAGTGTAACCCACGTCTCGATCAGCGATCCTGTGACCATCGTTCACTCGAGGGCCTGAGACGTTTTGAACTTTCCTAAACGATGAGTTGATGAGTCATCCTGCCGGGAGAATAGAAGAAATCGGCCCTTTTTTTGTAGGACATTCTTTTTGTTGAAGTTTAATTGGAAAATTTGCTAGCAGAGAATGGAAAAGTGCTGGGTTACCCTAGTTTTTATGGGGGGGGGGGGGGGGGGGGGAATCTGAGGCAAGTGAATGATTGGTTCCTTTCAGCTGAAGATATTTTTTTATCTTTTCTAATATTTTATTTTCTAGTCCCATTTTGACTTGGGAAAGGACAGATAACAAATTAAAATACAAGTAGTCTGGAAAATTTTCAATGCTGTATTTGATTGCACTTGCCCCATACGAATTGCGCAGTTATGCGCGAAAATAGGACATATTCACACTTGCCTCTCACACGGCCCCAATATTGTTCATGAGGTGCTAAGAAGTTAATCGAGCTTTTGACTTCAAAATTTAACCAATAATCAAGGATAGTTTAACCTGTGGTTAAATTAAATTTTTCTAATTTTTTTAGAAAATGTTTCTTAAAGATCGATTGGAAATTGGAGGCTTGATGAGCGTTCAAAGTTGAACTAAAGATTTTCTGGGGTTTTGCTACACTTACCGGAAAATAATTAAAAATAGAAAAATTATTGAATTAGGGCATCGAAATGAATTCTGTCAAAAGATGCAGGAGACAAGTAAATTGTTGTCGAAAAAGGAGTAATAATATTACTTACTTATTTCTTATTAGGTAGGTACATATTAAGTGCCTACTTGTTCAAGGAATGAGCACTTATTTTGATTTTAATGTGCTTTCATAGGGTTCTGCTGCAAAATTGCCAAAACTTGGCATATCAAAACTTTTGACAGAACAGCCAAAAATTTAATTCCCTGTCTATAGTATTATTAACATTAACAATTATTATAATTGAAGTAATTATGACTAATTATATTTAATTAACGTGAAGGTATTGATTATTAAGTTATTTTATTATTGCTAGATGAGTTAATTTTGTATCGGTTAATTACTGTTTTTTTTTTTTAAATATACCTATAGGTACTTATATGTACAAACAAACGTGGCTCTGCAATCAACGGAGAGTTGTGTCATGTTCAGGATCGTCCTTCTTGGCAAACGTCAGGAGACTTGATCGTTGCCTTTGATTGTGCTAAAAAGGATCATTTTTCCACGTAGAAACAGAAAATAATCAATTTGCAAGTCCCTGAGCAGGAGTTGTCAAGTCGTTGAGCACTCTACTATGAGGTAACATCCTTGTTGGGTGAGTTTGCATTCTCCGCCCTCCGGTACACCTTGTTTGCAGAAGGCGGTTTTTTTTCATGAGGGCGAAATATGGATTGTTATCGTCTAAGTACACATCGACGAAAAGCACAACCGACAAGATAAACCAGGCTATCCACGCACCACTTTCTGATGGCCTTAGGCTTGACTGATATTTGTTCATAACATCCATATTTGAAATTTGTGGATACATATCTCATCCAGGGTCGGACCTAGCCGGTCTGTTTCATCCAAATTCCAGTACCTAGCATTAATTAGCATCAACTTTAATATTAATCATTCGAATGATGATTAGATTGTCGAAATCATTCTAAATACTCTGCTAGCGAGCCGCGATTGCCTATCTAAATGAGTTATTCCCAAACTATTTTGCAGAAGGCCCCTCTTTCGAAACGATCTACCTACCTCAGACCCCCATGGTCAAACTACTTTGAAAATCCCATCTCTAGTTTTTCTGATTGATACAAAATACTTACCAAAAACTTTGCGGTTCGTTAAGTGAATAAACTAATATTTACTATAATATTACCTGACGATCCTTATTCCTATCAAGTTGGTACGCAACACAACTTTTTCAGTAGGTACCTTGATAGTTATAAGAACTTGGGTCGATAATCAGTTTACTTCGACATCTGGGAAACTCGATATCGACCACTTCGGGAATCATACCAATATAAATCATTAGTTTTGCCCATCACTGATGCAATCCCCTCCTACCACCACGAAACTTCTAGGAACTATCGCAACTCTTTCCTACTATACCACCACCGGAACATCCCTCAAGTCGTTTTGCTGTTCCGGGTTAGAAATTGCGATGTCCACATCGTACAAATATCGATATTAAATGGTTTGCGTAAATCGATGAATCGTTGAGTATCTACTAATCTATGAATTATAATTTATGCTATCTTACTAATGTGGGTACTGAATGAAATAGCGTTCACATGCCCATCTGCGCGTACCCAATATGAACCGATTAGGTAAAGGGATTTCAAAAATAAATTGAAAGATTTTCCCAAAGGTACATGTCGCATAAAGTGTTGTCGTTCTTTTGACATCCCCTTTGAATAGGCTCGCTAGATTTTTGCAATGTTCATCCGAGACTACAGAGTCCCCTCCACTTTGCTTTATTATTCTTGGAATGGAATAATAAACCTATATAATCGCGACGGAGGTCAAAAATTCTGATTGGCCTCAAAATTCGACTTTATACGTTCCATGACACGTAGGTAGATTCCAAAAACGATCTGTCTGTCCGCCATCCGATCCGTTTTGTACAGTAGGAATTTTTTTTGAAATCTGAAATTTTGACAAAATCTATCATCGAGTTGTGCCCGCAAGGTTTTCGACCCGATCACCCAAACCCGTGGGGCTCTGTGGGGCTAAAAATGGGCTACGGGAGGGGGTTTTGAAGGTTTTCGGCTATGGAGTTGAGTTAGATGTCGTTTTCAGAGTATTTTCGGACGTAGAAGCCATTGGTTAACATTAAGGTGGTCCATCTTAGATGGAGGACAGCTGATTCATACTGGCGGGTGGTGGGACTTCATTTTTCTTTAATTTTTATACGAGGTTGGGCTCAAAGCAATCTAGGGAGAGGTATTGTCAAGTACCTGCAGGTACTACTTCAACATGCATGTCGTAAGACTTACGACATTCATGTTTTTTATCCCGCACATTTTATCAGATTCAACACTTAGTGTTGAATCTGATAAAATGTGCGGGATAAAAAAAGTATCGGCTTCGATATTGGAAAACATACTACGATAGGTATACCAGAAAAAAGTATCGATACTTTTTTCAAGAAGTATCGATACTTTTGAAACATCCCTAGTTAAACCAGAGCTGGTGAATAACCAGTGGTTTTGTTGCAGCAGCATCGCTCTTTATCGAAATAGAAAAATTTTCTATTACGATTTCTATTGTGATTTGGTACTATAACTACGGTGACCAGATTTTTTTTCTATAAAAGTAGTACATTTTACAAATTATAATATATATATATACCCATGAAATATATTATAGGTATAGGCTATCCCTTATCTTATTAAAAAATCCAAGGTAAGAATGAATAAAGCGGTGATTTTTATTGCACAAAACGGTTTTATTCTAAGATCACACAGAATATTACACAGATGACACGACGAATGAAAAATTTATTGGATATTCAATTAGAAAATCTGATGAAAATCGTCCAATTCGTCCTGTGCCTTCCAGCCAAGAGAGCCCCAGTTGAACGATTATTTTCCGTTATTATCAACTATTGGAGCAGTTAGAAGACGCGATTGAAAGTAGAAACCCTGAAGGAAGTCATGGAGGTGAAGATATTATCTTCCCTCGATTGCAGAAATGAGTGCATCTCCATGCAGTTCTCGTCGAACTTCCATGACTTCCTTCAGGGTTTCTACTTTCAATCGCGTCTTCTCACTGCTCCAATAGTTGTTAATAACGGAAAATAATCGTTCAACTGGGGCACTCGTGTCTGGAAGGCACAGGACGAATTGGACGATTTTCATCAGATTTTCCAATTGAATGTCCTGAGGGGCGAAATCCTTAAAAATTGTTCCCCCTTCTAATCGAACTTTCAAAACTTTTTTTTTTTTTCAATTTCTGGCAAGAAAGGCAAAAGTAGTACGCTTGGTAGTACATGATACGTGGTAGTACATTGAGCTCAAAAGTAGTACATGTCCTTCCAAAGTAGTACGCCTGGTCACCGTAACTATAACCTCATGCTTACCAGTTTAATTTAAAAAAACGTAAAAAGTAAAGTGAAGTGGGTTTTTATGTGTTTGTTAGTTTTTAGCACAGAGTAACAGAGAGCGAGTGGTTTTTAGTGTTAGTTAGGTTTTCACTGGGGCAGGAGCCGACCCCGCACTGTACTTAGATAAGCTTTAGAAATTCTTGCTCTATAGAAAGGATTCACATAAACTTGCGTTCAGAGGTGAGTTGTCTGCCGACAAGACAGGTATTACAACAAGTGATTGACTTTTGGTCAAACATTGGTGTTACGTTTGTCCTCTGTTACTCTGTGGTGTTAGTCCACGGATTCGAACCATGCTGATCAGCGACTCGACTGATTTGTAAACAGACGTTTCACTGATGACATGACGCCATACTCCACGGTACCGCCCTGTACCCGACCAGTTTAATAAACTTCATAATATGAAGGATTTTGGGAATTGATTGACCTTCCAGCTAATTCCCATCCCTCACCCATCAACAGTGCGATTCCGCAATGATTCGTCAAAGTTGGGTCTTTGTTTGTGAACACGCCTCAATAAAGATAACGAACGCCCATTTCGTCAGTTGAAACAGTATGGTTCACTGCCTCGTGCGTAGTTCCGGGGATCTTCTCGTTTATGACGTTTCATCGTGCTGTTCACCGCCCTCGCTAAACATTTGTACCAACAGAGGCCATGTGCCGCCACATGTCACGGCAGTCTCGCCGTAATACTTGAGTTTATCGCATGCGATGGTTCAAGTGGTCCTTCTACCTCTTGAATAGCGTCGATGGGTTGTGATGTCAGGAATGTCGTTTACAAGACGAACCTAAAGGGTGGAATTAAATCCCCATGAGAATGCAAGGAAGAGCGAGGAAATCCTTCATCGTCAGTGTGTTCATTCTCAAAGTCGCATCTCTTGATCAAAACCCGGCGTTGAAGATGGTCAAATTGGCGATTGGTCGTCTATGGAGAAGAGGAAAATACAAGGTTTGTGTCTGAGTGATACTGGTTGACTGTAATTATTTAGTTTGACTCCCTCGATTTGATTTAAACCCGTGACCAATCGGGTTTAAAAACCCCCATCTGGCAGGCGAGTTATGTTTGTAAACTATGTTTGTGAGTAATGTCAATCGATTCTACGTCCAAAAATACTTCGAAAACAACACCCCACTCGATATCATAGCCGAAAACCATCAAAAACCACGTGTTGGGCGATCAGGCTGAAAACCTTTCGGGCACCACTAGATGGTAGACCGAGTATTTTGTCAAAATTTCAGAATTAAAAAAACATCCTACTACCCAAAACGGGCTGTACACTGGACGGACATTTCGTTTTGGTTTATTAATCTTGGAATTTGGTAGTCTCTTCCGAGTCTGCAAGGCAGAGGCATTGTTTTCACTTTCGAAGTGAAAAAAATGTTGTTCTCCAAAATCAAAATTTCCACTCAAGTTTCCTCCTGAACAAATTTGGTTCCGTGTCTGTCTGTCTGTCTGTCCGCATTTCCTTGCCACACCCACAACTTCCACAATTTTGATCGGATTTCAATCAAATTTTCAGGAATTGTGTGGGTATAGCTCTAGATGGTCCCCTGTCAGTGTCATTACGATTGAATTAGCAATACGCTCAGCGCATGCGCGAACGTAATTTTCTTGTTACAGTCAGGACATACATAATGATGACACTGTGAGGGCCACGAGGAAGCTTCTGTGTCCTGTCCTTGGCAGTGTATTTTTTTTTTTTTTTTCATCTGAAATTTCGAGTGAATACTCATTAAACCAACTAGTAGTGCGATCGCACTAATCCATGGGGCTAAAAAGGGGCTAAGGGAGGGGTCTTTGATGGGTCTCCGCTATGGGGTCGAGTTGTCTTTTTTAAGTATTTTTGGACGGTCAACCCATTTTTGGGAACCTCTAAACGATCCGATTTCATCATGGGGATCTATTGGGGGGGTGTATTTACATTTAAATGTCTTATTCAAAATTGGAACCCTTTTGTCATTTTTTTGTCTGATTCGGATTAGAAAATGGGCTTTTGAAGCTTTTACAAGACTTGGGAGACGATTTTATCCCGTCCTAATTTTGAACACACTGGAAGATTTCAAGTACTTTTTTTTGTAGTTCCTCAACCATCAGGGGCATGTGCATGCAAATATTGCAGTTTCAGAAAAACATACATTATTTTGCATCTGGCTGGAAGTAGCAGCAATGAAGATTTTTTAAAATTAAATTGACTGTTGTTTTAATAGTTTATTTTGCTTTCCAGGTGACTAATGGGAGGCCACCGAATACGATGCCACCTAAAGGTAACTTTCAACACTACGTTACTGTAGCCCCCCCCTACCACTGGATGTTTTGGGTTTGGGGAGACTTAACGTGGAACCTGTTTTCATACATAAAATCCCTTCTACTGGGACGGTCAGCTTCAGTTCACACGCTGTAGCCTGTATACAGACGTTTACGGCGTGAAATTTTGATACTTTTTTGTTGAATATGCATAATATTCATGAGTGACGACTGAATTTTCTGCGGGTGCTAAATTGCCCTATCATTTTTTTTCTGCTTTTGTCTTCAGGTTGTGCGAATTTCAGACAGTACCTAGTACATTTCATTGTCCTTTCGAGGAAACAATAGTACAGAGGACATAGACTTAAAAGTAGGTAGTAGTACAAGTCCTTACAAAAGTACCTAGTAAGTACGTCTTGGTCACCGTAATTATGCTTTGATCTGATATCTCGCCACAAAGGTCGATAATCTGATAAATGACGATATTATATCGTCATATATGATTTTATTTTTGGATCGAGCTCAGCGTCCATTTCACTGTTCAGCACATGATTGAAGCATTAGAGTTGACATCGTAATGATGATGACTCTTCTGTTCCCCGAACGTAATGCCACGGTATCTCTCGTGAACAAATTTCAGTCGAAATGTGCAATCATTCTGTCGATCAGAAATTATCAACCCTGGGAGCCTTGACCCTCCCACTGGATTTAGCCGAGTCCCTTCCATGAGATTCACCTCCGAGGTTTAATTAAGTTGGTAGGAACTCTCGTGATACGGAGTGGTTGATAGCGTGACAGCGTTCTCTCGTATTGATGGTAGGTTCTTCTATCCGCTGCACAAAACCTTCCTCGCCAAATTGTATTATACCTACCTGCGTATTGAATGACCCGTGTGTTAAATTTGTTTACTTGAGATATATAACGTGTTTGCTGGAGCTTCAACGAAAACTTTTGGAAATGCAATAATTTGTAGCCTATCATCAACAGTCAATACCACTCCGTCATCACTACTTATGAGATGGATGAGCCTAACTTATGCTGACGGCATGTTTGAAAGGGAGGGTGGAAAAAAACGCCCGGGTGACCTTTGTTTTTTGGCTCTGTTCGATTCCTTCTGCCCGCGGAGTGCTAACTCCGACGTTGTAGCCAACATTGCGTGACGGCTGCCAATAAATCGAATGATAGGAATTACGGGAAAATATGAAATATTCGTGAGCTTATGAATAATTAACTGGTATCCTTCTAGTGGGAGTCGACGCTTCTCATTTGAAGTTGAGGGTAGGGATTGATAGAGGGTGTCAGCTTGATGACCCTTAGCTGTTTTATTGAAGAAGATATTCCTGCTGTTTAAGGGGCTTTTAACTTTGTATAGTCCAAATGGAGGTTAGACGTTTTTCGTCTAATGTTCGATTTAATCCCACAGGTCACGTTTTTGGGAGTACTTACTTTTTGCTATTCAATCGAGGGCGGCCTTGACTGCCTTTCTGCATTAGTGGAATCCTGCAGCAGGTATTACATTGCTAGCTGGTACCCTTAAGTGGATAATATAAATGATACTGATACTATCATCCAAACAGGTTGGGCTTTTGTACCCTTCCTGGGCCAGCCTTGGATTTTTTTCCCCATCAGTCCTGGGCGTCACTGGCGTCCTGGTGGGTCTGATTGTGGCGGTAGGCGCGACACTCGCTCCTGCCTACTGGACTGCCTCTATGCTTGAGCAGAAACCAGCAGAAGCTAAAAGTGGACTAAAAATGGATCTCACATCCAGCAGGTTGGGCTCATAATATGTCATATTATGCCCTTCCCTTAGGCGGTATGTACCGTTGGGTAGAACACCCGTCACTGGGCGACTCTTCGTCCTCCAGTCCGAACAGCTCCTTAAATGCTGACGAGAAGTTAGTCTTGCCTCGGAATCCTCCTATTGGGGCTACATCGTCATCGCCAAGAGGTTCCATCTGGATGTTTGAAGAGGAGCTTGCAGGCATCCTCGTCATCCAGATGAATGTTTTTGTGTTTTGGTTATTTTTTTATTTTTTAAGAAAAGAGGGGATTAACGATTCCCATGCCAGAGCCCTGCTGCCAAGAGGAGCCTACTTACATGGTGAGGTCGACAGGTATAACCGGAGCGGAGTCCGTAGCGTCCCCTGTACCACGCATCCCTTTGCACGGACTCCTGGGTGATACCTTGGATTGGGTTACCTGACTTGTTTAGACATGGTTGTAATATTTGAGGCTTTAGGTGACCGTACATTTTGATTTCCCACTGCGGGAACACCGTCTCACCTGCAGGTTTAGTAATTTGTAAAATAAAATTTTATTGAATACTTATTATAAAAGCAGATTAAGTATTCAGTTTTTATAATGATTTGTGCTCTCACAAGAGAGTGAGTAAAACAGGTGTTTTGATTAAGCAAGAATCTGCCATTCTATTTCAAATTGTTGTTTGCAAGTAGGTAGATTAAAACGTGATTAAAAAATTATAAAAATAAAGAATATTTAGGATGCTCGACGGAACTGAAATTGTTCAAAAAGACGAAGGGAGCACTGACAAAATAGTTCAACTATTGAACCAAACAATGAGTTTGACTTCAAATGGACGATGAGACGTTTTAAAAGTAAAATCTAGATTTGTTCATCAACAGTATTCTGCCTATAAAATCTCTCAAATTTGCCGTTCAGAACCGGTGTTAAACAGTAGGTTCCTACCTACTTCTTCTTTAATAACTGTTCAACACGCTCAACAGAAGTTAGTAGCGAGAGGCCCGTTTACGGGTATGGCGCTCAAAGAAGAAGAAGTTTTGTACGTTTTTTGACATTTTATGCCTTGCTTTGGTAAAAGTGTCACAAATAAAATTACGCCACGTTACCCACGTCACGTTTAAAAGCAATATCCGGAGTGAGCTTAATTCTACCTGTTCACCCTGGAGGCTGATTGGGTAGGGAGCCTCCCTGAGACATACTTAAAATGTCTCAATGTTTTGCACACTCGTGTGCAAGCGTTTTTGTAAGAACGAAAGAACGGTTTCAACTTCGCGACGGTTACCTACTTAGGCACGTCTCAAGTGCCAGCAGAGCACGAAAGCATTTCGTCTTCGTGCATAACTTACCTTATCGTGAGAGTTTGAGATAAATAGACAGGAAACTGTGCGTTTGAGGGAAAGGGCCCGGGAAAGTCAATAGTTCCAGGTGATATTAAAATGCATAATAAGGGGGTCAGTGTCAGAGGGAAACTCGGCCAATCATGTCTGGACTGGAGAGGGGTTGCGATAGAGGCAAACTGAGCACGCTATTCCGTATACTCCACGCGTTTCTATTATGGGAATACTAGGTACCTACTGGGAGTTTTCTACAATTCTTGTTAGAGAGGAATTGAGTGTTCTGTTGGCTTTTTCTCTTCTTAAAGTTGAATTTCACCAAATATCGAATGCCACCGATTTTTAATTTACTTCTTAAGGAATACTTGTGTAACTGATATCGATTAATAGCCTCTCCAGCCAAAGGACGGACCCGCCCGGCTTATTCTGCCGGGTCACCATCACAACACAGCTGTTGTCACTGACGCTGTCACAGTTACAAAACGCTGTTTCCCAAAATCACACTAAGTGTGACAAGTCTTGTCATCTAACACATCGCTCACTGCGATAACTAGCCACCCTAATAATAATATCGTTTGCACGTTTATGCTGACCTAAAGACCTTACACCGAGATTGTTATGTGTTACAAATGTAGCGGGAAAACATTCGTGGGCGAGAGTGCCGCTTGGTTTCGGAGGTAGTAATAATTTTGATCTCAATGATGTGTATTTACAAAAAACGCTGCAAATTTTACATAAGGGTTTATTATTCTGTGATATAGGTTACTTGTACAGACATTTAATTCTGTCAATAAAAAAAATTAAAAAAATTTTTTTTTGGATTTTTATATTTCAAAAAAAATTTTTGGGGGGGATTTTTTTTCAAAAATGTGTTTTTTCAAAAATTCTTTAATTTTTACTCGAAAAATATTTAACTTCTTGGGATCCTTCAAAAATCCCATTTTTAGCCCCATGAAAGCCTTATAGAACGCCACAGTGAAATCGGATCGTTCCGGGACCCCCACAAAATGGATTCTACGTCCAAAAATACTTCGAAAACGACACATAACTCGATCCCATAGCTAAAAGCCTTCAAAACACCCCTCCTGTAGCCCCATTTTAGCCCCATAGCGCCCCACGGGTTTGGGCGATCGGACTGAAAACCTTGCGGGCACAACTAGATGGTAAACTAAGTATTTTGCCAAAATTTCAGATTTAAAAAAAAATTCCTACTGCCCAAAACGGCCCGGACGGCGGACGGCGTACGGCGGACGGCGGACGGCGGACGGCGGACGGACATTTCGGATTTTGAATGTAGACCTCTTGAAACGGATAATGTCAAATTTTGAGGCCGATCGGAGTCGTCGACCCGCGTCGCGAAAACATAGGTGTATTATTCCAAGAATAATAAACCAAAACTGACAAATTCATACTTCCTTCAACACGAATGGAGCCAAGTAGTACTCATCAAACGGAAGTCTACCAACTGAACTCTCTTTCAAATCTACTGAAACCACTTTCAATTCTACTAACCAATCAAACCGTCCGATTGACCTGCCCTTGGTGGTCTTACCACGCAAATTTGGCATTTTGAATTCAGCCCGCTCTCCTAGGTACCTCCTAGGTACGCTAATCCGCCAGAGTGTACTCGCACAAAAAATATAAAGTGCGAAAAAATGGCTTTTGGTTTTGTTCATGGTTTTGGTGGTCATGAATACGGTCTGTCCCCGCCGACGAACGGCCAATGAGTGAGCCCGTCCTGAGATCCATTGGGTATTACTCATTCCCTCACTCATTCAACATTTGTGTCCTGGAAATGTGAATTACACCTTAGGAACCCAAAAGTTACTACTACTGCTACAAATTAATAAGTTCTTTCAGAAAAAAGTATTAGGCGGGATGTGGTGCCTTAGCCCATTCATTCAGCAAATCAGCATTCGGAACATGAGGCAAGTACACGTTTCAATCATTTAAGCCGACGGCTTTAAGCAAAAGCATCCGGGGATCTGTTTTACCACACTTTCTACTTTTCGTGTGAGTGCACTCTGGCAGATTAGCTCAGTAGCGGTGGAGCCTGAATTCGAAATGCCACTTTGTGTCATATTCATTAGCCATATTCTCTTCTCTGACACCTCATTTCTTACTACTGATCGCTCCGCGTACTTAGTTTGTTACTAGTCTAACTACGTGTGTCTTGGGATTCCACCTCGTTGGGTCCTTTGGATCCAGCCAATGTGGACACGGTTTGGATCAGACTTCTGCACCGTCGGCAAAAACCACACCGTAGGCACAGTTTCACGCTGATTGACAAAATTTGTCCGCATTTAATGCGGAGATCGTTTCGGTTAGCCCAAATCTATGGATTGCGCTCGATTCCAAGAGATGCGGTTGTCGATTCTGAATCCCAGGAAGTTCATGGAGTTGTCCGCCCAATCATTCAAACATAAGTGAAGATCGTGAGTCTTGTCGAAGTTCAGTCGGAGAGAATTTGATGTGCACCTAGCTTGCAAAATTTCGTTTGAAGATTGGCGAGTGAGGGATAGGGCGTCAGAGTGGGACCCATTCGCTCGCTCAGTCGTATACGATATATCATCATACAGCAAAAACAGGGTTGGTCCCAGAACGGAACCTTGCTTCACCCCACATGGCTGGACTTGCTGCTCTACGGCTCGATTTGTTGGTCTATTGCTTTGCCTGTCGGTTGGTTTGGCTCTGTTCGGCTCATGTCCTTCTGTTGGACCTGGAGCGGAATTCCAAAGTATCGGTTAATGGATGGCGTGGAATCCCAAGATATTTCTAAGCCGGTACGGCTCATAAAGAGGATGAGGGTGGTGGAATTCGTAGCCGCCCTAACTACCCTCTTAGCCACCCCATTGAATTTGACTACCACGGCAGTTTCTTTCATTTTAGGAAGCTTTTAGGCTTTGCCCATCGAGAACGCGTCTTGGCTCATCTTTGTCCTCAGTTTCGTACTCCATCCCCTTGAAAAAAAAAAAAAAAAAAAAATTAATTTACTTGATCATTTTTACTTGCATTTTTAAATGTTTTTTTTTTTAAATGCATTTTTAAATGCTAAAAAACGATTTTAGTCAAGGTTCCTCGCATTTTTCCGAATTCCCTTTTGTTTTCTCTAACCTTCAGCAAAAAAGAGGACAAATGGCAGTCTCTTTTACGTTTTGATGGGAGTGTGTGGGCGTGCAGTCACTGCCCACGCAGGGATGGGTATCGATGAACCAAACATCGATGTTTAGACATCGATGATTTTTAAAAAAGAAACATCGATGTCTCAAAAACATCGGAGAAAAAACATCGATGTTTCGATACATCGATGGTTTTATATGTAAGACAAGGGGGGGGGGGATGTTATGAGAAAACAATTCTTTCGACTCGAATTTTTTCGAGTAGAAAATTCGAAAAAAAAAGTCATTTAAACTTGAAACGTTGAAAAGAAGTAGGTAGTAAAAAAGTCGGTAAAGAATAATATTATTTACTAAAAAAAAAATTGACGCCAGTTCCTCTGAGAGACGATTTCTCAAAGAGCTTAAAATTAAGCCTGCTTAAGAGAATAGCCTCTCAGAAGGAACTGATGTTGCTACGTTTGGTTCATTCTTGAAAACAACTTCGGAAATGATAGAGTTGCCCGCAGTTGACCATCCAAAACCCCAAAGTGTTCTGTTCGATTTTTTCGTTGGGAGCGTTCAAGTACAGCGAGAGCTCAGCAGGGATTGTTTCGTTTTTGTGTCAGAAGTGATGCCGCATGAACACAGATAACGACAAGTGATAACGAATCGACATTAAAATTTAATCAACATTTAATGTTGATTGAAATTTTCGATTCCCGATAACTACCTACCTACTGTTCGATCGACACATCGATGTTTCTTGAATCTGTACCTATTATTTTTATTTAAAAAAAAAAATAAACAACCGAGTAAGCATTTATAAAACATGAATAATGACTGTTCAGGTATAAAAGTATCTACTATTTTTACGTAAACGACCATCAAAACAAAATTTTTTTTCGCGAAAAAACATCGATCTTTGGGGGGAAAAACATCGATGTCTAAAAAACATCGAAGAGTAAACATCGATGTATAAAACATCGATGTTTGAGAAAAAACCGATGTTTTTGAAACATCGATACATCGATACCCATCCCTAGCGTGCACAGGGTGTAATCCTTGCAAATAGCTCTCCTCCTCTAAAATGCGTAGAACTTTTAATTAATTAGGTACCGAATGATCCTAACAGCGGATATCAGCCTAATGTGGTCACTGTGACAAATCACTGCTACCCCCTCGACATTCCCAGTTCCTTCTGTTGCCTTTCAAAGCCTCCCGTCGGCTCGCCAGTCTCGTGCCAACCCGCGCTATAAGCATACGGACTGGTGTTTTAACCAGTTTTTTGTTGTTGTCGTGTGCGTTCGCTCTGGTCCTTTTTTTGTACTGGGACTGTAAACAATTCTAGTTGACGTTCGAACCGCTCTGTGAAGTTCACGATGTTCACTGATCTGTCGTCCAGCGATTTCGTAGATCAACAGTGGTAAAACATCAATTAAAATTTGCGATTAATCTCATTTTGAGATTATGAAAATGTCAGGTTTATGTGGGGAGTGGTTGGCGCTCACCCCTGGCTGACTGCTTCAAAACTACCTCCAAAGTATAATTTCATAATATTATTCTCGGGATCAGTGTTTCATATTACAATAATTATTAGTTTTAGGGGTAACTCCAAAATTATTAATTACCCAAAACAACATGACTAATTAATCCTGGTGCAGCAGCACAACACCAAACTGATGAAATAGATTTGTAGACTTGGTAGACTATTTTGAAATCCGCAACCAGTAAGTAAATTGACTCGTTGAAACTTACGTTTAAAATTCATAATACATTAAATTATTAGTGAAAAGCTTCATTTGAATGACAAATGGCGGAGTCTGTCGGTGGTTTTTGGTTTTATAATCAAAGACTGATCCCGAAAATAGCGTTCTAGAGCTGGCATCTCAAGCAATGGTCATTACTCCTTAAGCGTTCTTTCATATCGCACATTATGTCACGCTCGGGCAGGTTTGAGGTGCTATCAAATGCTTAGCGCTTTAAATAGCGTGATGTCATTTCAAGTGCCTTTGGGTATTCCGAAGTGCGCCCTTGACCGCCTCTGGACCGGTTAGTTCGAGTTTACTATTTGGCAGTGACCCAGTTTTCTAATTTTTCCTCAGATAACTGATTTGTGGGCACCGACCCTTTCACTTTTATTAGGTGCGCTGGTAGCAATGTTGAAACAAAAACGTTCGGTTTCTGCCTGGTTCGGCCTCGTGCAAATCGTATATTATTCCTAAACGTTGAAGGTGATGGGGAAATGACATGAAATTTACCTATTGGCTCGCCCATTCCGTGTTTTTTTTTTTTTTTTTTTTTAATGATATGCTCCTCAGATACGCGTCGAAAGGATCAATCAAACAGTTCTGAGGTCAGAGGTGCAGTTTTTAAGCAGCGCTCTCATAAATAGGATCAGGCAAATGTTATCTACCTTTACAAGCTAATTGGTGGTTGTGACGTTGTTTCACTTGTGTCAAGTATCACCGCCGTAAACAAGGTGAGAGACACCTGATAGGACTCCACCCAAACGGTCCATGCTAAGTCACCCGGATATTCCCCCTGAGTCAGACGACCTTGCTCCATTACAAATATTAAGACTCGATACTTGGTCCTTCAGACGTGCAGAAAGACTCGTTTTTTGCTGTAACGGCCTTTATTCACGTCCGGTTCATCGATTTTCAAGGCGTTGCCGTTCAAACACTCGTGATAATCAGCCGATCCTTCGAAAATCGCTGATTAGCACACTTCAGGTACCCGAGATGAGTGCAGAGGGCGGCGGTTTTTTATTTGTTTAATATTCTCCATTTTGTCAACCTACGTTCCCAGGAAGGGGTTCAACAATTTATATCAACCTTTTAAAGGTGTGCAAATTCCAAAAATAAAATGTCCGTCCGCCGTACGCCGCACAATGGGCCAATACGGCTGTTTTTCGGAGGGGGGGGGGGGTGTAAAAACTCTTCTTACTCCTTTAAAAATCTGAAGAAAAAAATCTCCGTTAATTAATGTAATGCACCAATTTAATTTATTTAATACCGCATGCTCCCAAATGGGACCCGAGTTTTAAAGAAGGAATTTCGAGAGCAACGGAATTGAGCCCCCACTTTTACAAGTGAGGTTGGCGGTGGCCGAAATGAGCCTCGACTGTTCATTTTCCTAGAGCCGATCAAAGAGCTTTTTGTTAGTCTTTTAGTTAGCTGTTGGAGCGTCAGACGGAGACTTACGCCAAATTGTGAGCACGACTACACCACGCGTAAAAAAACGCTGCAAATTTTACAATACAATAATTGTATGGAACGTATGGAATTATTCTATACGTGAGGTAATTCCGTCAATAACAATTATTTTCAAAAAATTAAAAATTAAAGAAAAGACTGTTGTACAATTTATGGGCAGATGTGAGACGCCAAAAATGAATTATTCGTCCAAAATTACTCGGAAAACTACCCACGTAACGGTGAAATCGGATCGTTCTGGGACCACCTATTCCTATCCCCCAACGTTTTAACTGTGCTCACACCATTTGCCCCCCCCCCCCCCCCCCCCCCCCTCCCACCCAATCAGCGGCGCTAATCGCTCTTAATTGTTTCAGGGATGACGAAAACTTGTGAATCACTCTTGGGCCGACCACTATTTTTCTAAAAAATTTTATAAAATTAATACGACTTTTTGTAAATTTAAAATTTTTTTTTGTATGTTTAATTTATATACAGATAAAAAAGCTATTACCGCTACTAGGTACATTGAATTGAGTAGAAAACGATATACCTTCTACTTTCTGATCTTATTGCTGAACGAAGCCCTGGCAGGATTTTTTTTTTAAACTAAATTTTCGACTGTTTACTCGGTTTTCCAACTGGTCGTGTCCGCACGTTTTTTTTTTTTTTTTTTTTTTTTTTTAGCCCGATTGCTCTAACGGTTTAGGCTGAGGAGTCGATTGGGGGTCTTTTTCGAACGTACTTTTACTAAGTACTTTTGAACGTAGATCCCTTCCTTGGAGGGGCTCATGCTAATCCAACTTCGCCATGGGGGCTATGAGCTAGGAATGGGGCTATTCGCGATTTACATTAACACTGGAGCGCTGTAGTCGTTTCCAAAATGGCCGTTCATTCCCGGCAAGCTGCCTCAATCTCAAGAGGCGATATGGAGGATTTCTTCACAAAATCGCTCATAATTATTTTTTGGTACACCTAAACTCGATGTTGGCATGAAAAATCGATTACTAGATAATCGGACCAGAAGAAGAAGAATAAGGAATCTCTTATCTCAGCTCTGACAAAATAATAATAATAAATCCTTTCCGTATTTCTTTTCGGTTCCCAGATTCCCCTAACGGAATCCCGTTCCTATTTACCTAACGTTATGCTTAGGCTTAGTTATATATTCAAATACGCCAATTGTAATGTAGAGTTCCGGAATTTTTGCGAGGTGGGGGGCTGTGATCAATGCTGGCCACATAATTGTGTGTGGTGTTCGACTGCCAGAGGATGTCTGCACCAATAGTTATGCATTGGTTCGCACGTCGTGGAAGGAAGAATCAGCATAAAAAGAGAGGAAATTTTATCATTCCACTGTACATGTAAGGCCGGAGCGTCAGCGGAATGTAAGTAAGTCGTCGCCGTCTTACGTTATTGCAACAGGTGAGGTCCTACCAGCCTAATAATCAATTCTAATTTCAATCGTTTTCCCCCAAGATCCAATGTTGTTCTGATTTTACAGTCCAAGAGCTTGTTTGGTTTATAGTTATGTTAAAAAGAGGCTTCCCTGTCCAGCTGGCCTTTCTGACCTCTGACTTTGTTCTCATTTTGACGAGGCACATTGTAAAACCTACTTCCTTCGATCCTGACTTAATAATATGTATTGTTCTCAAGACTGCAAAATCAAGAGGTCTCTGAGTTACTTTCCCGTTATCCCCCTCCCCCCCACTCGATTTTGGTTGCTTTTCGGACACTAAAGGTTTTTAATCATCACGAAACTATTCTCAACTCTCGGATAACAGGTTTATATGGCAATTACGAAAAACAAATACTCCATATATACTGTACAACCTGGGATACTTAAAAAATCCCGTTTGTAGCGCCATAGATTCCCACGGTGAAATCAGATCGTTCCGGGAACCCCAAAAATGGATTCTACGTCCAAAAATACCGAAAACGACACCTAAATCGATCCCATAGCCAAAACCCTTTTAAAAAACCCTCACGTAGCCCCATTTTAGCCCCATAGCGCCCCACGGGTTTGGGCGATCGAGCTGAAATCCTTGCGGGCACAACTAGATGGTAAACCAAGTATGTTGTCAAAATTTGAGTATGTAGGAAAAAAAAATGCCTACTGCTAAAAACTGCTCAGACGGCGTAAGGTAGGACATTTCGGTTTTGGAATCTAGACTGACCAACTGGCCACCCAGATTATAATTTCCAGCCAGTGAGAGCTTTTCAAAGAAAATTCGCTGGTTGGGTTAACGTTGCCTGACTAGGTTTATTTTTAAACTGGAAGAAAACTGAATAAGAAAAATCCTTGTTTTGCCCTTGTTTTGCTTCCCCTTTTTAAACTGGAAGAAAACTGAATAAGAAAAATCCTTGTTTTGCCCTTGTTTTGCTCCCGTACACACAGTAAAACGCCCCCCTGCATATTCATCGTCAAGGTCCACACAAATGATTATTTTTCTTTTAGCGAAATTGCGAAATCAACCTCGAACTGCGTCTTTATTTCTTAACAAATTAATAATTAGTGAATTATTCTTCTTCAATTTCCAATTTTCGTACCCCGACATGGCTATAATTGGAAGAAAACTGAATAATTAGGTGCCGGGCGCTTCAAATTACATAGGGCAGGCGGGTGACTTGCCGTTTTTGAGTGAGTCTTCCGAGCGCCACCAGAGTTCGCATGCTTAATGTAAATCGCGAATTGAAGGAAGAAGAGTCTCAATGCAGCGCCCGGGTTGTCGCAGACCAAGCTCTACTGGTGGTACCTTGCGTAACCAAGCGCTATTATTACTCTAAAATCCATTAGGGTATGGATTTTTTTGTAAAATTAGACATCGAATCCGAATCTGGTATGAAGGAAGGAGGTTCTACTCATTTGTGAAACTGAAGTTAGTGTAAATTCATCTATCTAGACTAGACCCTAGTTCACTACCGACAGGACTAATATCAACGGCAAAAACACTATTTATATAATAATGGAACTGGGAAGAGATTTAGGATTAGATTATGAACTAGGAAGAAGTTTTGTTTGAAGAGGACTGGGGAATGAATGATAACGTTCGATAAGATAACGTTACACGAGTTGTTGAGACTTTTTGAAGGACTTAGTCAAAAAAGGTCGAATGAGGTGTCGGCTTCAAAGTAATTTTGGAAGTAGAATCCATTTTTGTAGAACCATTATCTTCCAAACACTTCACAGCATTCTTAAGAAACGGCGTTTTTGAGGATTGCACTGAAAAGAACAAACAATTATCTGACCGTTGAAATAATAAGACGTTCATCCTGTAAAAAAAAGGCCCTGTAAATAATTCAATAGT
Source organism: Pilophorus perplexus (assembly GCA_955831195.1). Classification (NCBI taxonomy): domain Eukaryota; kingdom Metazoa; phylum Arthropoda; class Insecta; order Hemiptera; family Miridae; genus Pilophorus; species Pilophorus perplexus. Next base: position 6,709,134 of record OY037013.1, on the reverse strand, counting down.
AGCTACTCAATCTACGTCAGTCAGAATAGATTTAATTACCTATCTTGCAGTAGCAATCGAGCATAGCGTCCATCCCCACCGGTCCAATTGGCATCAATGAAATCAGAAGGGTGGTTTTGTGCACGAAAAGTATTCTACGTATGTATTAGCCTCTAAATCGATTTATTGGGGAAATTCGCGCTACTTCCCCTCCCCACCTCCACCCGGCACCTGTTTGAAACCAATAGTTCCTCGTTGACAGGTTAACTGGCAATTAAGCTCCGAGTGGAAAATGAATTGGCACGATTGACAAACAGTGAAAGCCAACCAGTAGTTCAAAACCATGGCATTCATTAGACCACATCAAGTGTACTTTATTAAGAAGTGGTTGTTTGCCGAAGGTGCAGAGACCCAATTCAATGCAGCGAAACGAAATAACAAATTGGCTATAATGAGGGTAGGTATAATATCTATAACAAAAAGGCAATAGTGAAGGCAATAAACGCTTGGTAACTGAATAAACCGGTGCAGAATGATGTTGAGGAAATTTACAGGAGTAATTTTGGAAGATAGACCCATTTTTAAAATTGGGCCCATTACTGACGGTGAGTCAAACATCGGCTATACTGAATAACCAATCGGCTATACTGAACGTTTGATTCTTGAGTAAACCGGTGCATGCATATAGAAAAAAAAAGAGTGTGCTAGGTACGCTATTACAATATGATGGAATATTACTGATTAAAGAGCGGCCAAAGTCGAACCAAATTCGGGCCGCGGTCTTGATAATGACCATATTGGGAAGTAAATAACCTTAAAGGTTATAAAGTTTATAAAGCGACAACAAATTGGACAAAAATCTAGCTAATGTCCTAATAATGACTAGATTCGCGACTGAACCACTAAAAAGCGACAAAATTACTACTAAATCTACTATCCAAATAATGACCATATCAGCGACTACAACACAAAACCAGACCAAATTTGGACAAAACACTGGCTACTGTACTTAATCGTGTTCAGTTCAGCGACTGATCGACTAAATGGAGACCAAAATAAAATCTGCATTCTGCATTTATATCGGCCATATTAGCAACTAAACGATTAAAAAGCAACCAATACCCAACTAAAACCCCTAGATGATTAAAAATGCTACAAAAATCTGACTAAACTCTTGGTTGTGTCTTAATAACGACCATACATATTACGCATAAAACGAGTGAAAAGCAACCAAAATCCAATAGAAATCTAGCTATTGTCTTAATATTGACCATATTTAGGACAGTTCTTTTGAGAGTTAGTAGGATGTGATCCAAAAACCCCTACGTTTGAATGTTTCGTCAGAACAGCATTCATAACATAGCGTACAATTCAATAGCATTTGGCATACATGGGTACAATACAATGCAATAATAGTGCATGCTATATTATAGCATCGATTCAGATAGTGTCATACATAACAAAGCATAGAATACAACAGCATTTAGCACACTTACGTGGATACACTACAATAGAATTCAGTATAGCATACATACGAGTACAATGCAATACTATTATGGCAATACAAGTTGAATGTATAGCAGCTCAAAACCGGTTCCCACGTAAGATTTCTAATTTCTTATAAGCAATTCACACCATCAGCAGAGGAGTCATATTTCTTCCTAATCTCCATATTGTACTTTATTATTATTATTATTATTCATATTTAACGTTTGATAGTATCGTGTGTGCACGTTCAATCATTGACTTCTGTGTGCATTTTCCAATCTTGAATAAACTCACGACCGTATCCAATTAAAGTTGAGTGCCTATCCCTGACGGCCTTTGCCTTTGAGCGATATTTTATTGCCTTATCGATTAAACGTCTGTGACATCGTTCTTAACAACAGCTCATCCTGTCAAAAGTGAGTTGGATACTTCCGAAGAAAAAAGTTCATTTACTATTCAGTCTTTCCATTGTGCACTACTCACACCCCCTTTATTGATCCCCCTTCTCCCCTTGGGTAAATCCACCGGTTAAAACGGGGTCATGTTCCGGCGGTGGAATAGGCCTGTTCGGCATAGTAGAGAGGAATTATTCAACGGGGATTGGCAAGTTCTGAACTCGATTCCTTCGAGGGATGGACGACCAATTAGATGTGAAATATGCAAAGGGAAGGAAGGAAGGAAGGACGGTGAAATGGTAGGTACCTTCCTTGAGGTGGTAGGAAAATTCATACGCTAAAAGCTCCATTGGCGGAGTAACTGATTTTTGAACCAAAAAAAAAAAAAAAGATAGAAAATAGGAAGAAATCGGCGCTCCGCGCCTCGTCTGTGGGCCCCTTTGCCGTCACCTGGCGCCAGACGATCCGATTTCACCTTGGGGATCCACGGTGCTTGGGGCTACAAAAGGGATTTTTGAAGGATCCTAGGAGGTCAAATAGGGTGTCGTTTTCCGAGTAATTTTGGACCCATAATCCATTTTATTTCGAGGTCCCACACCTGTGTCCCAAACATTGTACAGCATTTTTTTCAGTTTTTGCAAAAATATTTCCTTAAAATGATACAGAATTAATTTTTGCACCTTTGTCAAAGAATAATAAACGAATCGATTCTTCACGACGCCTACAAAACGAAGAATCTGGTGCATTTCCGAACTTGGAACATATATCTGAGCGTAGGTACATCGGGCATCCTCTTGACCCCAGTGAAGTTGGCAACACGGAATTATTCTATTCCGTGTTGGCAACTTCAAGTTGCCAACTGTCGGCTAGTAAGAACCGCCCAATACCGATCGGCGAGGAAAGGCCCAGAGCCCCTCATGTTGGTCAGTTCACGCCAATTAATTGTGTGCACGTTGTTTCTATTGGCTCCGGAGTCCGTTGAACCTCTGGAATCGATGGGCTCGACGACTTTAGCCCTCGGCCGCGTTTGATCTCTCAGCCAGATACACAGATAAGTTTTCCTCAAGCTACATGCCCAGTTCTTTAGAGTTACCCTCAGTGGGACGGAGTCAGTGGAGTGATGAACGCTTCAAGTTCAATGGAACGTGGGGGAAACATCGAATTATCGGATTCCAACCAGTGTATATGGTTGTATCTATAGATAAAAGCTTCAAATTGGGTTATTTGTAATCTTAAGTAGTTGTACTACATACGAACTTTGAAGAAACGAGCACAGTTATGTTAGATTAAATCTAACATAACTGTGCTCGTTGCAAATTTTGCAATAGATTATAGAGGGCAACAAAAAGACTAGCGTCTGGGGATCCCTCTCGTGAGGACAGTAATTATTATTGTTCGGCCTTCACGAGCGCTCCGGCGTTTAATCGAACTACCGTTTCCCAGAATTCCATGGAATTATTTTCTGCATTCAATCGGACGGGCGAACTCATTCGAACCCAGGGGGATGAGGCAATGGGAAGCCATGTGTGCAATCGTTAGAATGAGTTCCGATCCTCCTTGAGAGGGCGGCTGCCGACGCACAGCGTTTCGACTATACTATGGATTTAGATTGAAAATAGTCAAAATCAACCAAAAGAAACTTATTATCAACGAAAAACAGTTCTGATTTCCTTCTGTTAGCCTGAGGGTACGAATGGGTTTTCCATCTTCAATTCATGCTGTATTTTATCATTTATTCACGCTTTCATTAAAATATTTGCATTATTACAAGTACCCACTTATTTTAATAATATAAGTAATAAATAAATTAATAATAATCTTCACATGAACAACTAAAATATGAATAGATAAATAAACAATATGAATAAGTAAATAAATAATATAATATAGTTAAGTTATCAATGAAAAAAGATGAGAGTACCGGTCAGTCAAGACTTGAAATTAGAAGGATCATTTAGAGAAATTTATGTTGTTTGCGAGGATTTAAACCAATTTTTTCGCATGACTGCAAATATTTCGTTTTTATTTTATTTTTTAAGGCCCAAAATCGCAATTTTGTAGAAAAAAGTTGTCCAGAAGGAATTTTGGGACCACAGGGAAAGAAGGAGGAATGTCAGAATTTTCCCATTTTGAGAAAACTGAAATTCTAAGTTTGACGCATTCTATTTATTTCAATCCTCATGAACGGCTGGGTTGTTTTATTTTTCCTCATTCGTTAATCTTTCATCTAACGATATTACGGAAGGAGAAGTCAATTAATGAACATCCACGATTCGTAAATAATTTTGTTGAAAAAAGAAAATTCATTCTTAGTCAAAACAGTGGTAGAAGGGGGAGGGTCAGAGACAGATCAGTGTAAAATCTGTGGGAGTAAATCTGTAACCTGTGTAAAAAGGGGGAGTGTCTCAAGTGGAGGAAATTTGTGTACTTTTCCGAAGAAATCGGTCGCCGACCTGAAATACAATCACGTCAATAATAATTAATTCTGTGGTTAATTATTAATAGTGACGATGAATATTAGTCGTCATCAGTATAACAGTCATCGAAATATAATAGGAAAATAGGAAATAACAGGAAATAACAGTCATCGAAATCTAATTATAGGCAAATAGGAGTCGAAGAGCCCTTTCCTCCGGCGTATAACGATGTTTATCACTATATTAACAGGAAATAGCGGGAGAATGCCCCCGACAGACTACCATTTCTCAAGAAAATGGTTATTTGATTTCACTTTTGCGCGAATCTTGTCTCCGATCTAATAATTACGTTAGGTACAATTATTGTTCCGTGGTTGTGTCGAGTTTAGTCGTTCGCGTTCAGTCAGTTCAACATGAACACAGTGGTGAGCTGTGGCGATTATATTTTGCTGTTGCAGGTGCTTTCAGGTAACGTAGGTGAAGGAAATGTGCGGTACCCCCCCCCCCCCTCTTTAAATTAGCCTCAGTCAAAATCCATAGGTAAATGAAACATTCATTATGAAAGGTTATTCAAAACTTCTTGCCACTTCCTTCTCCACCCTCCCTGATTTCACTAGCGGGAATGGATTTCGCCTTACGAATGTCAAACCGTTCATGAAAGTAACGCTTGCTCATAAATAACGATTTATCCGGAGATAGGGATTCGAAATCATTTTGACCGCGTCAGACTGAATCACAGAAACGTCGACGGTTTTTCAATGACACTTCAATGCCAATTTACTGGAACCACAAGTGGTTTTATCGTCGACCGGCGTCTCGATGGGTCGATCGCTACGGAATCTTGATAGTACTTTTCATGAATATAGTGACAATATTAGCCAATTGACAGAAGACCCTGTGAGTCAGATTTTTAAAAGTGAAGTAGGTTAATCGGAGCATTTATTTCATTTTTTGCTTCATATCTTGTGGGAATTACCTCTAGAAACAATGGGGTTTTTTTATAGCTTTAGGCAGGAAATATTCCAGGGTGGTGTTTGCCGACGGTGCAGAGGTCTAATCCAATGAGGTGGTTAGGGTGAGAAATGACTCCTCTGCGATTTAGTACTCAGCAGAGGAGTCATTTCTCACCCTAACCACCTCGTAGGAAATATTCCATTCAACAGAGCCTTCTCCACTTTTTGTGGTGAATAGTTACGTGATGTGTCCTTTTCAACTGTTTTTTATTTATTTATTTTTTTTTTACATCATAATTTATCAATGGAATGAATAATTTGAGTCACTTCTATTTTACAAATGGCCCCTTTCAGAGATTTTCGAATCGCCTTTATTTTCGCAACATCTCCCCCCGTTTAATTGGTCCCTTGCCAGCACTTTCTTTCAACTATTTTGGTGTCGTCCGTCGTTGTTCACCACCCTGATCCGATTCGTTAATTTTCAACAGGTTGTTTTGACCCGCTCACAGAAGAGTGCAACGGGGGAAGAATAAAGGGGATAATAAATTATAAATGAACAGTAAAGTGTTGGAACCGTTCCCCAGGCGAGAGAATGCTTGGAATCGTGTCGATTGGGAAACCGGTGTTTTTTCAAGAAACAATAAACAATTGAGATTAATTTGAAGATTTTTGCTGATTTAAGATTGCTGTGCGCGCGTGACGTTATGGATTTATTCTGGAGAGATGACATTTATTCTTAACGAGGAGCTCGACGATTTCGTGTGATTTTCTGATGGATGCCTGCCAATTTGACAAACAACACTTCAGTGGTGTACGGACTGTGGATTAAGATAACATTTTGTTCTTCAATTTCGCACAACAATCCGGCTTAGGTTGATATGGGTTCGAACAGGTAGGTTAACCTCAATCCTTGTTAAACTTTTAGGGGTTGAATATCAGACACAGGGTTCAAACCTGGATGCCATTGTGAAAGATGTGATGATTGCCTCTTCCGAGTAATAATCGCTCCACAAATATGACTGAGCTTGCAATGCACTTTTTTTCTGTCTGTTACCTATCTAGTGGAACTTATAGATCAATTCCATCGGATACCGATCACGGAGAGCGGAAAGCTATCCAGCATTCCCTGTTTACGCTATCACTAAATGTTTGCTATACATGGGGCTGCTAGCCTACTGTTCGCTGATTACTGTGGCTAATGCACCTATATCCTACAAGCGTGCAGTGTACCTACATCATTCAAGCCTGGCAGCCTCATTAACGAATCGGTGCGGAGCTGAGAGACAAGTCTGAGGGATGTGCACCCACCGGCTGGTACCGACTTGGTTGAGCTTCGATGTTGTTGCGATGTTGAGGGTGTCTGCTGGAGGCGACGAGAGAAGTGACACTGGCTTATGCTCGAGCCAGGGACACTTCAACTCGTCTGTCAAGTCCACAGCAGCCATATATGCACCCGCTCACTTTGCAGCCCCTCCTGAAATTGGCCAAGCGAGGCTATGCCAACTGCATCTGCCCCAGGGTAGGCCTTCCTTGCCAGCTGTTTCGCTGCCCTCGCAAAGTAAGGCTGCAATGTCTTATTCCCTGCATTTGCCCCTGGAGCTGCATTTCAATAACCTGTGATAGATTGCCATCCTCGAACTCCAATCTGACGACACACTGACGACTATGAATCATCAAAATAAAGAACAGTTACCATCTAGCAGTCTTTTACCAGGAACGTTGATAGCTCGTCCGGTGTAATTGCAAGACCCTCTAAATTTCGGATGCGGGTTTTAAGACCCCTTTATGGCCCCTTTCACCTACTAACCGCTTCACAAGTTTGATGCAGCTCAGCTCAGGTTCGTTCGCAGAGCCAGTTCTGGCCGTTCGGAATCGAATCAGAACTCGAATGCTTCCAGGAATCAAATTCTCTCTCCCCCCCCCCCCCCCCCGAAAACTTTTAGAACAGCCAGAACTTCGGCTGCTCTGCTAACGACAAAGTAGTCCCGACGATGCATAGCGATGTGACCACCTCGAGATCAGAGAAGGAAATGAAATGCGCTTGCGCGATATTTCATGATCCAGGAGGCAGTCGGAATCAGTTCTGGAAGTTCTTAAGAAACAGCAGAACCGCCAGAATCGATTCCGAACGATTCTGAAGAAGTTCAGCGTTCGCAGATCAACTGGGTTTCAGGGTTAAATTCCTGGAAGCCGAGATACCCCCACTCGTGGTCTTTGCAAAAGGCCTCACTGTGCGTGCGCCGTACGGTTCAGAACTACCAGAATTGCTCTGCGAATGCGAGCGATTAGCCAGAGCCTTAACCCTAAACTCTCAGAAACTCAGTTGGTGAATGTGGCTCTTGAATTAGTTGGTTTTATATACATTGGCCTGTAGAATAGACCAGAGTCGGCTCTTTGATTCAACTTTCACTCTACAATTAGGATTCGTAACGTCGGTCTTAATATCCGTTTTATGCGGCTCTAAACGATTCAAACTTCATAACGTTTTCACAATAAAAACTGTTGGACGTCAAACTAAATCGAGTTATTACCGCGAAAGAGTGATCTTTGGTAATACTGTTATAGTTATATCTGGGGGGTTGTTACTTCGTTGTTTTAATTGAAGCACTGGGATGAAAAAGCGTTTTATGGTTTTACAGAAATAGCGTCAGTCGTTCCTAACTGGATTTAATCTAGTCAAAGTTCGAGTAGCTTGCGTATTATTTATAATGGACCCGCTGACCAGGTCACCGTTCTAATTTAAACTAGGGACTTGTTTTTCTTTAAAAAAAGTCACATTATCCTGAGTATTTGTGACGCTTGTAAATGACAAACTGAAGGGAATTGGATAAATGATACGTTTCTCTTAAGGAAGGACTCTTTGTAAGTAGGATTCCTACTTAGAGCTCTTGCATATGATAATAATTATCGTTTTATTATTGTATGCAATTATTGTTAGAGTGCAAAATATTTTCATAAACATCATGGTCGTGCTTCTGAATTTTGGGTTGTATCATCCTAGGCCGAGTTCTTAGAAGTCAAAACGCTTCATATATTACACAAGGGTTTATTATTCTTGATTTAAATTATCCTCAAATTAATTCGATGCCGATCAATTTTTAAAAAAAGTAACTACCTATTTAAGTTGATTTGGTACCAGGTAGGTCCTACCTATTTAAGTTGATTTGGTACCAGGTAGGTCCTACCTATTTAAAAGTTTTCTTTTTCTTGCCAAGTTAGTGGACGGATGTGGGACTCGGAAAAATGTGTTATGCATCCAAAATAACTCGGAAAACGTCGCCTCATTCGACCATCTGACATCCTTCTAAAGCCCCATTAGTACCCACATGAAAGCCACATAGATCCAGGTGAAAACCGATGGTTCTGGGACCCAAAAAAAAAAGGATTCTACATCCAAAAATACTTCGGAAACGACACCCCACTCGATATCGTACCCGAAAACCATCAAAAACCCCTCTCGTAGCCCCTTTTTAGCCCCACAGAGCCCCACGGGTTTAGGCGATCGGGCTGAAAACCTTGCGGGCACAACACTGCCGTGCTAAGTTAAAACGTCCTACAGTACAAAGAATTTGAACCTAGATAGGATGTTTTAATTTTGGACGGCAGAACTAGACGGTAAAGCGAGTATTTTTTTTCTTCAAAATTTCAGATTTAAAAAAAATTCCTACTGCCGAAAACGGCTCAGACGGCGGACGGACATTTCGTTTTTGGAATCAACACATCTTGAAACGTAGAATGACAAATATTGAGGCCGATCAACATTTTCGACCTCCGACTCGAACACATCGGTGTATTATTCCCGAAATAATTAACGAAAAGTGGAGGAAAACTCATTTTTGTGACAAAAAGTCTGTTATAATGTGGATATTTATCAAAAGATGTTGTAAACGATTTGAGTTGCTGGCGTTGACGTCATGACCATTCTGGGCTGTGTTGACCAATGGGGAAGCCAAGTCGGGTGAGACTTAACCCAAACAGCTGATCCCTCGTCTTTTCGCCTTTTCCGACCACTGTGCGCCGCAAGATAGCGAGCGAAAGCTTTCATACGGAAAATGAGGAACTGCTCCTTCCGCCAACATCTCACCCATTTGGTCGGTTTCACTGCGTTCAATTTTCACGACTCCATGATCTGCATCTCTGTTATGTCTGATCTTTTTCGGCTGGAAAGGGGGAAACCCTGATCTGGAGCGAAGGTCCTGGTGACTCGCTTCTCTTGGACGAATGTCTGGGCAAGGGCTTCGTGAACCCAGGAAGTTCTAGGACTCGTCCTCAGACCCCATGGTCCTAGAGTCAGGTCTATGGAGGACTACATCGAGACAATGGCTGAAGGTGTGGAGTACCTGAACATCTTCAATCAAACCGCACTCCTCGCCATCTCAGTCTCAACCACTCGTGAGTGCAGAACCTTCGCCATTCCAGCATGGACTCAGAGAAATTTATCGTGGTCCATTCAATCCACCACCCTCCTACCACAAGCGGTGGCGTGATTTTGGACATGACGCCTTCGGAACTCCACCCAACTCACAATACCTACTTACATACGTAGGGTCAGTTCCTACAATCATAACTTTGGGTAGGAAGCATAGTCACAATAACACTGTGGGGACGCAACATTTCTCGTTCGTCCTTTCAGTTCCCTGGTTGCATCACAAGCCTTATTTTCGACTTGGAGGTTCTATTTTAAGCTTCGGAGTTTACCTACTTTATGACAGAACGTTACTCAACGTCCGCAATGTTACCATATCAGGCGGCCGTTGAATAGCCCAATTTGTCCCAAACCGAAAGTGTCGCTAAACACGGAGTTTTGCTTGAGATGCCAAACTTTTAAGATTTTTTTCTGTGGTATAAATTGACTTTGAAAACTTAACGGTGCCAACGTGTCATTATTTTTAGGAAAGAAATATGCTCAAAACGGTTCTAAACATGTTTGACGGCGGAGGGTCGGGATGGGGATCGAAAGAAATGACGATAGCGTGGAAATAGAGATGCTCGGGCGACAGACGGAATTCCCCAACGAAAATGCGGCTTCGAACGACGGGCTGGTGAGGCCGGCAAAACGGACGCGGTCCGACAGCAAAAACCGGAGGCCGAAAAGCTTCAAAGACACTTTGTGGGGGAAACTGCTGTTCTGGAAGTCCCGACGAAGAGACAAGTACTACAACCGCAATAAAAGTGGAAATACGTCCGTTAATAACCTTAGCCCGTCCAAGGGCATCAGAAGGACCAAGGCAACAGGTAGGAATTGTCGATATTCGTAGAACGTGGTTACAATGGTCCGCTTTTCATGTTTTGTTTATTTTTTATGAAGGAACGAACATTTCCCGCTGAAATTCATACAGGTGAAACTAAAGAACATGTTCGAAGTTCTGTCAAAGTTACAGGTCCCTATCGTTACCCCTAAGGCCGTATTGAACCGTCAAAGTTGTGCGTACTATTGAACCCCATTGAACTGTTTTTAAAAATTTTATTTAATTAAAAATTTATTTAAATAAAGTTATCACTAGTTTTTCAAAGTTTTATTTAATTAAACATGTATTTATTATTCCTAATGTAAACACGAGTTTTCACTTCCAATAATAATAAGGCACTTTTCAAAGATGACAAAATAATATTTAACTGAATGTAAAAACCTTGAAACGCCTTTTAAGACGCAAACTAAAAAACTAATATGTGACATAATATGTAGGTAGATAAGCAAGAAACATCCTGCATGGCCAAAAATGGACGAAAACGTGTTTTTTAGGTGTACCACTGTTGCGATCTGGGCGATTACCTTCTCACTTTTACAAAACCCTACCCCCTGGAACCTGATAACAGGGTGTTATCAGGTATTATTAACACCTGATCAAATTAATTTATACAGCATATCGCAATTATTATGCCGTGCTAACTTAGTTCTCCATTACTAAGAAAGTGGAGAAAAACTATTTTTTTCGCCAACGTCATACGTTGGTGTTGGGATGATTTCCTAGCAAAATGACAAAAAAGAAGAAAAAGAGAGAAACGTTTAACGATTTATCAGGTCATGACAAGCAGGGCGGATACTGCATTTTGGCAATTGAACGTCGAAGCTCCACCCTTGCCACCCTTTCGTTACCAATCCTAAATCCAGTAGGTAATGCGAAAATTTGGAATTGTGAAAAATGACGTCAAGTTCCACTTCAACCCAGCGAAAGTTTCAAACGTACGAGGTTCACTAACACAAGCTACGGGAGGGCCGATGCGAGAGGAATAATTCCAATTATTGATCCAGTGGCGTAAATATAGGGTGTGCAGTGCAAACAAGCCCCAGAATCATAAATTTGCCACTGAAGTGTTCCATACACCAACCATATTGTGATGTAGTCAAACTTTCATAAAGGCAAGACACTATCACATGACCCAAGTACTTACCTACCTATTCCCCATCTGCTCCGTTTGGTTCCTTTGGAGTTGGAACAGGCTCAGATCGCGTTGAGGAAATCCACCAACAGAACTTGGCAGGGCAGACGATGTTCCTTCTAACTTTCTCCCGGGGAAGAATTACATCGACTACCTATTGGAAGATAATTACCGAAAATATCATTTGCGAATTTTACTCCTGTTCTTAGGTACACAGCTTGCTGACGAAGACCGCTATTCTGGTTGTTGGCACTAAATCCGAATGTTCCCACGTACTATTTTGTTGTTAACTGGTGCATCTGGGTTTCTCGGAATGTTTAATGAAAATTGTACTCAAAATACTGTTTTGTTTAATTCATTTTATTCAATTAATTTTCAGAGACTGAAAGGAGAATCAAGGCCAACGATCGGCAGTTCAACTCCCAGTTCAAATATGCGGTGAGTACTTGATACCTACCTACGTAACTTTCAACTTTCGCAGTGAAAGTTTACTGACAGAAGGTTTCCTATACATTTTTTCACGCTGAATCCAAATTTGAAATTCGATTTCCAAAATACCGGCTTCCTGCATTTCTTTTAAGAGAGAGAAAAACGCTGCAAATTTTACACAAGGGTTTATTATTCTTTGATATACGTTACTTGTGCAGAAATTTAATTCTGTCAATGAAAAAATTTTAAAAAATTTTTTTTGGATTTTTATCTCAAAAAAATTTTTTTTGGATTTTTTTGTTCAAAAATGTGTTTTTTTCAAAAATTCCGTATTTTTTACTCGAAAAATATTTAACATCCTGGGGTCCTTCAAAAATCCCATTTTTAACCTCATGAAAGCCCTAAAGATCGCCCCAGTGAAATCGGATCGTTCCGGGACCCCAAAAAATGGATTCTACGTCCAAAAATACTTCGAAAACGACACCTAACTCGATCTCATAGCTAAAAGCCTTCAAAAAACCCCTCCCGTAGCCCCATTATAGCCCCATAGCGCCCCACGGGTTTGGGCGATCGGACTGAAAACCTTGCGGGCACAACTAGATGGTAAACCAAGTATTTTGTCGAAATTTCAGATTTTTTTAAAAATTCCTACTGCCCAAAACGGCCTGGACGGCGGACGGCGTACGGCGGACGGACATTTCGGATTTAGAATGTAGACCACTTGAAACGGATAATGTCAAATTTTGAGCCCGATCGGAGTCGTCGACCTCCGTCGCGAAAACAGGTATATTATTCCAAGAATAATAAACCAAAAAAGATTCATTATCGAAAAGCGAGTAGATCGGGTCTGAGGCCAGGGGGGACAGGTCGGGGGTTGGCTGGCTTTAGCCAGCAGGGGATGGCCCCCTAGTCTATTATATTGGAGCTCCAGCCCGAGCAGGAGGAGAACGAGGAGGACCGCCTTAAAGGTCGATCCACACATTTCAGTGTTTCAGTGAATCCTCGGCCATCAGTGCTCCGTGCGGCATGTAACATGATATAATATTATTATATTCTTATTACTACATATTATGTACCTACTAATACTACATATTATGTAGTATCAAATTTTTTTCTATCATAAGGTGCGCAGGATTTTCGAGGTTTTTGGCGTTTCCTGAAGTGAGGTCACCTCTGGCGAGGGGAAAACCTCAAATTCGGATTTATCGACCCCAAAAGAACATGGATAACCATTGAGCAAAAAACGTCTATACACTTTTCTTCGCATAACCCTTGATTTACTAAGGTCAATTAAGAGCTAATATGTTCATGCTTTTTAACGTCCTTGAAAATGTCTCGTCGAGCAGACTAATTCAAACTAATTTAGACAAGATAAATGTTAAACAATAATTATTTGTTAATGATGTTTGCTGGGTGACGAACTCATTTAGAATAACACTTCGTTCAGCTCTCGGATGTGCTACACAAGTCAACGGAATGTTCATTTGTCCCCTTCTACTTCGGTGATATTTGCTGAATCTGTGAATAAGAGCCTGTTTTTGAAGTCACCAACTTGAAAACTATTCTCGTCACTGATGGTCATTTTTCAAGGGCGGCTTTGATTAGACCGGCTTGTTATGTTAAACAATGCTGAGCCCGGAAAGAGTTGCGTTTCTGTTTAAACAAAGCCGACGGGCTTGAAACTTCGTCGTTGCTACGAAGATTGATTTCTGCTATTTCTGTCAAGTTTGCTTTTGGGCAGGGCGGCACCTAAAGTAATCAACACTGCCAACAACTTGATTTTACTGTCAGAGTCTTTTGTCACAAATTCCAAGTCGAATAGTTGACTCTTCAAATGGCTTTTTAAGCTTCACCTGTGGGTTGTCTAAGACCTGGATTTAAGTCTCACTTCCCTGGTTTAAGTAGGAGTGTAAGAAAAGTTTACAAATGATGTACAAAATTTGTACATCTACTCCTCATTTAATGAGGAGTGTATTTCCAAAACCTACTATATCCGTTTTAGTAATTTTTTCAGGAGAGACGATTTTTGAATCACAACTTTACTTCCCAACTTGAGATATTCAATTTTTGACCAAACTTTCATTGAAGCACATTTTTCAATATTATAATGCGGAATCGGATCTACAGCAACTATTTTAGATGATAAATTTAGGATTCAGTAAGTTTTGGCGCTAAACATTGATAAATTGATGTAAAATTATGGGGAAAATTACAAACAAAAATTTATTTTCACTGAATATGTTCATTAAATGAACAATAAAGAATTTTCAATTAAATAATCTCTTTCATAACTAATAATTTAATTTAATTAATAATAAGTAAACGTTAAAAGAGTTAATACCAAGCGCTCTGCTACTTATCAAAGGCCAAGTAAAAAGAAAGATACCTACTGGAATTTTTATTGTTGATTTCTTGTAGTGTAGGTACTTTATTTCCGCTATCTTCCTTTTTACTTTCCCTTTGGTAAGTATCACAGGCACTTTATGCTTGGTATTTCCCTTTTTTTATTATTTAAACGTTACGGATGTAACCTTCAATCAGGAAATTCTGAATATTGATTGAGTTTAGATTAGTAAACTAACCCAGAGAACTAGAACTATGAAAGTCTCTAGAAGTCAAGTAAAACATAAAAAAGTCGAAATAGTAGGTACATAACAATGTAGGTGTGTTTTATACCAGTCTTCAAAACAAGATAAGTGTAAGAATCACATTAAAATATTTTCTCATCATCTTAGGATATTTTTCATATCAGCGAGTAAATAAAAATTCGGGATGGCTTTTGTGGATTTCTCCTCTCCTATTGTAAAGGCGTGAGCGCTCTTCTTGTATCGCTGTACCTAGTCGAAAGGTAGGATTTGAAACTAATCACTGTACGGATTATCCGTCACGGATATAGTCGGTTTTGGAGAAACCCGATACACGTTATTGTGGGAAACCATCTGAAGAACAAGAATCACTCCAATCCGCGTTTTTTTTTGTTTTTTTTTTCGAAAAATGGATAGAGTAGGTTTCGGAAATACTCTCCTCAAATGTTAAAGGGTCCTTCTATTAAAAAGAAAGCAATTTTGTAGAGATAAGTAATTGTATTAAATACAATTACTGTAATGAGGTGGTTAGGGTGAGAAATGACTCCTCTGCTGAGTACTAAATTGTTTATTGGAATAAACAAGGTTCAGAACTAATTGTACGTTCAACCACCTCAAGTCACTCTGGGCTGTAGAAGAGCTTAGTTGCTCGAAACCGGTCCCCACGCTGCAATTGTTTATTCCAATAAACAATTTAGTACTCAGCAGAGGAGTCATTTCTCACCCTAACCACCTCATTGGATTAGACCTCTGCACCGTCGGCAAACACCACACTGCAATTACTGTAAATTTTACAAAAATGGCAAATGCAAATGCCTCTTGCTTGTCGGCAAGTGGCAATTAAAATAACTGTTTCTGTTCCAGAACAATTACATTAAAACGTCCAAGTATTCTTTCATCACTTTCATCCCACTCAACCTGCTGGAGCAGTTCCAGCGCCTCGCCAACTTCTACTTCGCCTGTCTTATGGCGCTGCAGATGATCAACATCATTTCGTCGCTTACTCCAGTCACCACTGCAGTGCCGCTCATTGGCGTTCTCTGTCTTACAGCCATCAAAGATGCTTACGATGATTATGTAAGTTGCTGTTGCAAGTGCTCGAATTCATGACTGAGGAACCCGGCAGGTTCTAATTCGCGTTCCATTACAGCAACGACACACGAGCGACTCGCAGGTCAACAACAGGAAGGCGTACGCGATCCGCGAAGGGAAACTGGCCGAAGGGAAATGGTCTCATGTTCGGGTGGGCGACATCATCAGGATGCAGAACGACGAATTCATCGCTGCTGATGTTCTCCTCTTGTCGACCAGCGAGCCCAGCGGCCTCTGCTTCATCGAGACTGCTGAACTTGACGGGTGAGCCGTCGTCCGACTTCGATCGCATGATTCACTTTAGATTCTCTTAGTGAATCCCTTCCTTTTTTTATTTACAGAGAGACCAACCTGAAGTCCAAGCAGTGCCTTCAGGAAACATCCATGCTCGGTCAAGACGAGGCGTTGCTTGGAAGTTTCGACGGGGAAATCGTGTGCGAGGCCCCAAACAATTTGCTCAATAAATTCGAAGGAACTTTACTGTGGAACGGTAATAGGTGCGTATATTTATGTGAGAAAAACGCCTTATACACTTAATGACTTGGTTTTAATGTAAGGCACAGTGGGGTTAGTGCAACCTATTGTTTTAGTAAATTTGACTTGAGCATCCTTCAGATCCACCTTCCATTGTGATGGATTTTCTGGCCAAAAGCTGAGTTGCAAACCAAAATCACAATCACAGTTAAAAAGGGAAGAGAGTTTGAAGCCTCCTCCATCTACCTAACCTTCCATTGCAGAAATACCAACTCACTTGTATGGTAGTTTACGGCGCTATGAAAGTTTTCAAGTATTTGTATTTCACGACTTCCCCAATAGAGAGTAGGAATCAAAGGTGATCGCACTTTGCCCCCTGGTTGCACTTACCCCTGCTGTCGCTTAACGCCTAATTTCATTTCCCACTCTCGAATTTCCAGGTATTCGTTAGACAACGAAAAAATCATTTTGCGAGGATGCGTCTTGAGGAACACAGGTTGGTGCTACGGCGTCGTTATATTCGCCGGGAAAGACACCAAATTGATGCAAAACTCGGGGAAAACAAAATTCAAAAGAACCACCATTGATAAATTATTGAATTTTCTAATCATAGGAGTAAGTTAATTGTCAATAGTTCTCATCTGTTCAACGTTTTTCAAAACCATCCGAAAATGAACACATTTGTTTCCTGCTCTGCAGATAGTTTTCTTTTTGATCTCGATCTGCCTGTTCTGCATGGTCGCTTGCGGTATTTGGGAAACCATCACAGGGAGATACTTTACGGTATATCTGCCTTGGGATTCGCTCGTTTCTGCGCTCCCTCCAGTCGAAGGAGCCACCGTCATATCGATTCTCGTCTTCTTTTCGTATGCTATTGTGCTCAATACTGTCGTGCCAATATCGCTGTATGTAAGGTAAGTCAAACATCCACCAATTTGCGGTTGAACAAAGCTAATTCAGCCTTTCACGCATTCTTCCCAACGTTCTTTTTTCAGTGTGGAGTGTATTAGGTTAATGCAAAGTTTTTTAATAAATTGGGACGAGAAAATGTACTGTGAAAAACGACAAATGTACGCCAAAGCGAGAACTACAACACTAAACGAAGAGTTGGGGCAGATACAGTATATTTTTACCGACAAAACTGGAACCCTAACTCAGGTAAGCCTCTGCTAGTAATTGAGATTTTCACAAATTTTGTGAGTTTGCATTTTGAACCAAGTTACTGGAAACTACAAATAAACATGCGTTGCAGAACATAATGACTTTTCACAAGTGCTCAATTGGAGGCAAGTGTTATGGAGACATCATTGATAAACGAACTGGAGAAATCATTGAACCTAATGAGGTTAGTTTACACTTCCTCCATCTTTCCCAAATTATTCAAAACGTTTGGTTTGCTGGAATTTTGAGGTGTTAATTTCTGAATTGCAGTTCAGTTCCAGAGTCGACTTTTCCTTTAATCCCGAGTATGAACCGGAGTTTTCATTCTACGACCAAAATCTAGTCGATTTAGCTAAGTCTCGACGAGATGAGGACGTGGATTTGTTTTTCAAAACTTTGGCTCTGTGTCACACAGTAATGCCAGCCGAACGAGATGGTAAGTTTTTTTTTTTTTTTAATAAAGAATGGTACGTGCTTTTTGCGAGGGTGTAATGTAACGAACCCACTCCATAGACATGGAAGAGCTGCAAGCTCCTTGGCCCTCACCATCATGTAATGATGGTCTGTCATCCCATCCCCTGCGACATCCCATCATCCCATGCCCTGGCAGGACAGTTATAAGCAGACCCTGGAGGTTGGGAGAGGGAGAATATTTCCTTCCAATCTCTGCACGTTTGGCCGAGATAGGCTCAAAGAGTGGGACGCCCTGCTATGTATTGTAACGACCCCACTCCACAGGCATATAAGAGTTGCACGCTTCTTGAGCCAGACCATCCACGCTGATGGCCGCTGAGGGCGCTGCGTCATCCCATGAGAGCACGGACCTTTCTAGGCTGACCCTTGTGGTTGGGAGTGGGAGAACGTTTCCCTTTAAGCTCTGCAGATTTACCCCAGACAGGACTGAAGAGTGGGACACCCTGCCGCATAATGTAACGACCCAACTCCATGGACACCGAAACGTTGCACGCTCCTTGCCCCGCATCATCTCCCCTGCCGACGAGCTGTCATCCCGCACCTTCCCTTCATCCTGTCTCTTCCCATTCTTGGTGGGGCCTGGAGGTTGAATTGGAGCGCATTCCCCTCCCAGCTTAGTCGAGGTAGGATCAGTAACTGATCAACTGTTGAACCTCACTTGGCCAAACAACTTACTAATAAGTAATTTAGCCCTGATTCGAAAATGTGGTTTAAATTTGGGAAAAATATTTGCCAAATTCTGCGTTGACCCTCAATTCTGATCTGGGGACTGGGGGCAACGGCGACTAAAGGGCGAACGCAGGTCTTCCTTTATTGATGATCTCCCTACATGCCTCCAAAATTTATCTATAAGTAGTTCCCATCCTTTTTGCTGATGACACATCTTTAGTCATGCAAAGAGAAACGTTTTCCACTCCCTGCGCAACAGAAGGTGAATCTCTCGAGACTGTCACAAATTGGTTCACGGTAAACAGACTCCCAGTTAATTGTGACGAGACCGGCGTTATGAGGTTTGGGTTGAGAGAGGGCAGGTCTCGATTTCAACCTGCCTGACGTCAAATTTCCGGGTATCTCCCTTGACCCAAGGCTTGTGGAAGTTCCATTTTACTCGCCTCATTTCAAATCTAAATTGCTCCTCCTTTTTATTGAGGCGTCTTTCTCAAAGACTGACAAAAGCATTCCAGCAGTTTTTTATGCTTGATTTCAGGGCTCGGATCAAGGGACCTCACAACATTGGCTCCGTACAATTATAATTATCATTAGTTGATGTAAATGGGGATGTTAAGCACTCCTTTTTACTGTGACTTAAACCTAGGTTCAGTTCATTCCTTTCTTTCTTTTTATTCAATTTTTTCTGTTTCCATGTTTGTCTGTACACTATGACATAGTCAGTGACATAGTGTTTCCCGGTAAAAAAAGATCTTTGACTTTGGCTGATTTACAATATCTGTTTTGTTTACAGGCAGGATCGTTTATCAAGCTCAGTCTCCTGACGAAGCCGCACTTGTGTCAGCAGCAAGAAATTTTGGCTACGTTTTTAGGGAAAGAACTGCATACAGCGTGACAATTGAAGTAAGATCCGAAGACTTATTCAAATCACGCGGAATTATGAATCTGCTGCCTGCTTGTTTTTTGAAACTTGATTGCACGCTATTTCTTCGTTCAGGTTTTTGGTGAAAAACAAGTTTACGAGCTTCTATGCATTTTGGACTTTAACAACGTAAGAAAGAGGATGTCCGTGGTTCTGAAACGCAACGGAAAAATAAGACTGTATTGTAAAGGGGCGGACAATGTTGTGTACGATCGGCTCAGAAACGGCGACAATGACATGAAAAGGTTGACTCAAGATCATCTGAATGTGAGTGTTCCTATCACTTATACGATGAACTATGGGGGTGCTCGATCCTCTTGGGGAGACGCTGAAGAACTGAACGGGATGTTTCAGAGATTCGCTGGAGATGGTCTGCGGACGTTGTGTGTGGCCGTTAAGGATCTCGATGAGCAATACTTCAGCGAATGGAAGGCACGACATCACGAAGCTGCTCTTTCGATGGATAACCGCGAAGACAAGTTGGAAACAATCTACGAGGAGATTGAAAGCAATCTTCGTCTAATCGGTAAGGAATGGCATAATTCAAATTTTTTTAGGGCGACTTTCACTAAATGGTGGAAAACTGCTGATTTTCAGGTGCAACTGCGATTGAAGATAAGCTGCAAGATGGAGTCCCCCAAACCATAGCGAACCTCATTGCCGCCGGGATAAAAATTTGGGTTCTCACGGGAGACAAACAGGGTAATGCTCAAATCAACGAAACCACCATGTTGCAACAGGTATTCTAGAAACCTACTGACGTCACGTTCTATTACAGAGACCGCCATCAACATCGGATATTCCTGTCAAATCCTGAGTGATGAAATGGAAGTGATGATCGTGGACGGGCACACGGTTGAAGAAGTGAACAAGCAGCTGCAGAAATGTCGGGACACGCTCATGTTAGGCGGCCACCCGATGGCCCAACACAATAACAACGGCCACCCTCCTAACATATCTATAATTACCTTCAAGTAAGTACAATACTTTTAGTCTCTTAAAGGCTGTTGTAATAGACCCACTTAAGTAGTATTGCTATTCAAAAGTGTACCATCGTGGTTCTCCTTCAGTCACCTTACTGGGTTGTGCACAAAGTAAGTTTCCCTCTGTTGCCAAATGCTTGGACACTTTCGTTGGACCTTTTGGATGCATCGACATTTTCGTTCGACAAAACATGTTGGGAGATGGTTAGCAAATGATACGACACATTGTGCAACATGTAAGGACTGAACTCTGCTCGGTCTTTTGTGTAGGTCCCTACCTACGAGAAGTATTGTTCCTCGATTTGATTTTGAAATTGTGTTTTGTGGACATCTGTAGGACCAAACTCCATGTTTGGTTTGTGTTGAAAGATGTGACGGGGAGTTCCAAGCTTTTTTTTAAGGAGTGGGAAAAAGCTTTATGCCTTTTTAGCCTACCGACTAAAACCCCACTCGATTAGCTTCCCTGGAAACGCTTGTTCAGCATTACGTCAGGGGCAGCTGCCATGTATGATCCGCGAGGCCTTCTTCTTTCTGTCTTTTCTGTAGGCATGAGTAGAGTTGGAACCGCCCCAACCTCCGTGAGAATAGAATAGAATATTTTTTTATTTGTAAAAGCCAAAAGGCAGTACAAACGTCGAGCACAAAGGTGCTTCACAATACAATAATACTTTTAGATGCATACCTAATACAATAGCAGCAATGAAAAACAGATAAAAATAAAAATAAATAAAAAGCTCCATAACCATGGAAACTACAACCAATACGTTGCCATTTGCGTTCTGTTATAGGTTTTATCATATCCACATAGGGTCACCCATCTATGTTAGGTAACTTCCTACATAGTTAGCCTATCTCACGTTTGACCCGATGTGTTGAAAACCATCCAACGTTTTTAGCGCAACCTTTTTCCAAAAAATGGAAAGGTGCGCTCACCTCTTCGACATGTATGTTTTTTTTTAGCGCAACCTTTTTCCAAAAAATGGAAAGGTGCGCTCACCTCCTCGACATGTGTTTTTTTTTTTTTTTTTTTTTTTTTGTGTACAGAGCATCACGCCCGAGCGGCTCAACAGATTTTCATGAGGGTGGTCTCATTGTGATCAGCGAGTTCGTGGGGTGGTTATAGGCTACCTTGATTTTTCCTCCCTCATCCCTTTCATCGGTTTTCGGGAGGTACTTCACGACGAAAGTTGTTTATCTCTGATGTGTAACTAAGGAGGCCTCAATAGGGGGACGAAAGTTTTTGTCCGATTTCGTTGGTACAAGGGTCTATGGAATGAGCTTTTTAGGCTGATTCCAACGACTCCAAAACGATTTTTGCAGCCTGAGCCGTTCGTTACCTCTGATCGGCATAAGGTTTTATTACGCATCGGTCGTTAGGGTGCAGTTGTTTACGTAATGAGCATCACGTGGATGATGTGTTGTGTGGCATAGTTTGGTCGCTAGATACCTACTGTTTCTTAGTTTCTCTCGCTCATTAAATATATCGTAATAACAAAAAGGTTGCGCTCATCTATTCAATTCAATTGATGGCTTGTTTTGGTTTATTATTCTCCCCGTCCGAGCCGTTTTGGGCAGTAGGAATTTTTTTAAATCTGAAATTTTGACAATATACTCGAATTACCGTCTAGTTGTGCCCGCAGGGTTTTCAGCTCGATCGCCCAGACCCGTGGGGCGCTATGGGGCTTCGGGAGGGTTTTTTTAAGGCTTGTGGCTATGGGATCGAGTTAGCTGTCGTTTTCGAAGTATTTTTGGACGTAGAATCCATTTCTGGGGGTCCTGGAACGATCCGAGTTCACTGAGGCGATCTATAGGGCTTTCATGAGGCTAAAAATGGGATTTTTGAAGGATCCCAAGAGGTCAAATATTTTTCGAATATTAAATTTTGTATCGCCGGAAGGCCTTTACAAATAAACCTTCTCATTCATTCATTCTCTCATTCATATTTTTCAAATAAAAACCAAAAAGTTTTGAAAACAAAAAAAAAAAATTGAAAACCTGTTTTCTACAATTTTTGTTCATTGACACAGAATTAAATTTATGCACAGGTCCCTTTATCCCTTTTTATCAAAGAATAATGAACCCTTTTGTAAAATTTGCAGCGTTTTTTGTATGCACTGCAGATTCTTAGGGCGTCCCTCCTCTGGACGGCCTCTATTCGAGCCCTGTATGAGCGTATAAATACGCTAAATTTAGTGAGAGGTCTCTATGGTGTGCTCATTCACATTCATCGGAATACATCGATTCGCCGATTCGTCAGCAACACAATCTCTGGCTATAGAAAAGCAAGAGACCGAGTATGGGCCTCCATCTACTTCATTGTCCGGTGCATTGCCTAGTTTAGCTTGTCCTGAAGATGGTCAGTTGTGTGGGCTGTGATGATCACAATCTGCATACCCTACGAGAAAAACTCCTGACATTTGACATCGTGGATTCATCGTATCTGCAACCATCCTTGATTGTGACAAAAGAACTTTCCGATAAGGGAAACTTACTGCACAACCCTCCTACTAGTCGTTAGTACTGCAGGTAGCTTCTTCATAAAACAAACTTCCAACTTCTTTGACGCTATTTCAGCCAACGTTGGAAGATGTTCTGGACTCTCCTTAGGAAGAAGCCGGGTAGTGATGGAACAGAGTACCCGTAAAGTAAACCACAATGTTCAACTCAGATATTTACATCGCTATTCCTTGCGTTAATTAGGTACTCGAGTAGTATTTTGGAAAAGCCGATCTTTCCCATCACAGCTAGTTATGACTCATAAGTTATGAGCGTGACCAAACACTCCAAATTCCCAATTGCAGCTTGCCAAAATTTTCCATGGAGTTTGCGAGTTATGAATGCATAGCTTTACAAACGAATCAATACACCCAATGAAGAATGATGTTGATTGAACTGCTACATTGAACGTTTTTTGTTGTTTCAGCGAGACTGATTACCGAAACAGAGATACTGAAGAAGACACTAGTCAATTGTTTGCTCTAGTCATAAATGGCCATTCGTTGGTTCATATGTTTCACCCAATGGTGGAAAAACTGTTATTAGAAGTCAGCACAATGTGTAAGTTTTCCGGAGACGAATAAAAAATGTAATTTTTGTCAATATAAATTTATTGGCTCGGACTTGGTTTTTCTTCTTCTTTTTTTAAAATAATTATTACTCATTATTTTCAGGTCGGTCAGTAATTTGTTGCCGAGTGACGCCCTTGCAGAAAGCTCAAGTGGTCGAGCTCATAAAGAAAAATAAGAAAGCCGTCACTCTCGCCATTGGAGACGGAGCCAATGATGTTTCTATGATCAAAGGTAGGGAAATTTTCAAATGAATTTCAAGGTCCATTTAATGGTAGGTACTTGAAGAGCCTCAAGGTCACTTGGCCCTCTACAACACAATCTACGCTACCTATTTATTTACATGTCCGGCTCATGCAGCTTTTTTTGCGGAATTTTCAGCTGCTCACATCGGGATAGGCATAAGCGGGGAAGAGGGTAACCAAGCCATGCTGGCCTCTGACTACTCCATCGGACAGTTTTCGTTCCTACAGCGACTCCTACTTGTTCATGGACGGTGGTCGTACTATAGAATGTGCAAGTTCCTTCGGTATTTCTTCTATAAGAATTTCGCTTTCACGATATGCCACTTCTGGTACGCCTTCTTCTGTGGGTTTTCAGCGCAGGTAAGATTATGAAGCGTGGGACCTTATTTTTTTTTGCGAAAGCGGTAACCGTTATAGAGCACCAGGGGCTTATAGCAAACTTCCTTGAGGGAACATGAGGGCGCCACTGAGCGGGCTAAACTGGCTTGGCTTCTACCTGGCTCCACCTACCGCCACGCGTGAAAAGAGCAATGGAGGGGAGGCTTTCATTCCAGGCGGGTGCAAACTACTCAACCACCCCTTATTGTGGGGAACTTCAGGGCCTATGGGGACAACTATTGGGCAGTGTTGCTCGAGCAGCTGTCGTCCCAAACTGGGCCCATTGCTGCCTGCTGGGGCCTTCAAGGTGGCCACTGCAAATGCAGCAAAGACCCTGTATCCAGAAGGGCCATACCTGCTCTGGTCCTCCCTCACACAGACAGTGAAAACCGCAGCCTTCAGGATGGGCCATTCCCTTGCTAATGCTGGGCAGCTCTGAAGCTGATGCTTTGGTCAGCTCTCTTGGTCACCGCTCCATGATCATCCGCCCAGTCCAGTCAATGTAGGTGACGTGGGCCGATGTCTCTGGCCGCTCTGTAACTCTTATGATCGGGGACCACCTCCATCTGCGAATGCCAAGCCACAGAGGAAGAAGTGAGTCTCCCAGTGGACTTGGCAGCCCACTCCTCCTGCCACAGGCCAACAAGCAGGTGTCCCCCCCCAGCTCAAGAAGGCCATGGTTCAAAGCTTCACACCAGCACCTGAATCTACTGGCTACAAAGCAACGGGCCGCCGCAACAGGTAGAACACCTGAGACTGTCCTGTAGGATCGTGCCACCTTGATGAGCCGATCTCAACCTCCTGCGGTCTCTTCAAAAGGCCAAAATACCCCCAACGGTATATAGGAGGATCTGTACGAAGAAGTACTTGTACATATTGAATTGTGTTACCTAATTTCTTGGGCTCGGATTTGAGCATATCAGCTTATTTTTTTCCTGTCTAGGAAACATTGAACATTGCCTTTTGGTAGTATCGGGGGGTTCCATCGTGTCCATTTATGCTACTCACCCACTTGGGGGGGGGGGGGGGGGGGGTCCAGGGGCGCAGCAGCTAGGTGAGCATAAAACGGATGTTTTTCGAGCGAGCACAATCACTTGGGGTAAACGAGAAGGGGGGGAGGGGATGAAATCGCGATGCGTTTCAAATGCGGGGCAAAACTTGTGTTCCTGCACCAAGACGTTTTTACAATAAAATTTAATGTAAACACCAATTTTTGTTTACATTTAATGTAAACACCAATTTTGTGTTTCTTCTCCACGGAAACATTCAACGTTATTCGAGCTTTTTTCACAAAAGTCTTTAAATTAGTATCCCTTCTCGATGAAAACATTTACATTACTCGAGCTGATGTCTACTCTATGCCAAATTCCGGATTCCTGGTGTCCCTGCTCAATGAAAAATAATTATTTCATGCTTGAACGTATCACTACTGTATGCTAAATTTTCCAAGAGACGTTTAATTTGTATACCTACTGTTAGAAAAACCCGGAACCTTTCGATCTATTATCACTACTTCATGCTAGATTCACAGGAGCATTCGAATTGGTGTCTGTGCTGGATGGATATTACATCCCCACACTCATGTGTGCTTATATCATTTCTCAATGCCTGATTTAATAATTAAATTAGTCTAATTAATTAAGTCTAACTAATTATTAGTCTTTGAGTTAGTGTCCCTTCTCGATGAAAACGTTAACGTTGGTCGAGCTGATGTCTACTCTGTGCCAAATACCGGAATCCGTATGTTCCTGCACAATGAAAAATTTCATATGTTTGAACGAAACACTTTTCACTTCTGTATGCAACATTTTCCAAGAGTCGTTTAATTTGTAAACCTACTATATGGATAACCTTGCTTGGATGCTTAAAAAAAGTCGTTTGTTTGATTGTATCACTACAGTATGCTAAATTTCCCAAGGGACGTTTAAGTCGTACTCCTGCTGTATGCAAAACTTGCCACTTTTTGAGCTATTATCACGTACTTAATGTCACAGAAGCATTCGAATATTTGTCTATACCCATACTCAGGTGCGTGTATCACTTCTGAATGCTTAACTTCAGACAATTCTTCAAATCCGTGTCCCTTCTTGATGACAACATTTAAATTAATCAAGCTGATATCTACTCTATGCCAAATTCCCGAATCCCTTTGTTCCTGTTCAATGTAAAATTTCAAAATATGAAGTATCAAAAATAATATTATTATGTTTGAACGTATCACTACTGTATGCTGAATTTGAAATGATATCATTTCATATTATAAAAAGGATAATACCTTTTCATAAAAGGTTTACTTGCAAAAGCGATCGCCAGAAAGCTTTTGCAAATAACAAGGCTTAATAAACAAGGTGAATGCTGAATTTTCCAAGAGACGTTTAATATGTAGACCTATTGTATGAACAACTTTTTCAACGCCATCATATTTGGTGATTTTATCTAGCATATCAATTGTGCGTTGTTTCAGACGGTGTTGGACCCCATGTACATTGCAGTTTTCAATCTCTTCTACACGTCCATGCCGGTACTGGCCATCGGCGTGTTCGACCAGGACGTCAGCGACACGAACAGCATATTATACCCCCAGCTGTACACTCCGGGTCACATGAACCTCTTCTTCAACAAGCAGGAATTCTTGAAGAGCGCCCTCTATGGATTCTATACGTCCTGCATCATTTTCCTCATTCCGTATGGTGAGCGGGACTTTCTCATCTGAAAATTGTGTTGGTTCAAAAAAGTGTACTTTCTTATGATTTGGTTACCATTTTATTCCAGGAACGTACCACGATGAAATCACGAGGGATGGGCTCGTACTTTCAGACCACATGTTTTTGGGAAGTGTTGTCGCCGCCATCCTTGTTTTCGTTGTAACTGCCCAGGTGAGCTGCCAAGGGCGTTTCAGGTTTCTCCTGAATTTCAGCTGTGCATGAAATTGGTCCCGAATGAATAATGTTACTGTCGTTTTCTGCAGGTGTGCTTGGACACGTCCTACTGGACCGTTTTCAACCACATAACCATCTGGGGCTCGCTAGCTTCTTACTTCATAGTGGATTTGTCCATCAACTACATGTTCAGCGGAGCTTACGTTGGGTCTCTTACAGTGGTAAGACAGCACGATATCTTACCACGTACTTCTTCTTCGTTTATATTTCGATATTAATGTTAATTTCTCGACCATTTTCCCTCTTGACAGGCGTTATCGCAATGGTCGTTCTGGTTGACGGCGGCTCTCACACTCGGCATCCTTCTCGTGCCAGTTTTAGCGTACAGATTCTTCTTCATTGACGTTTTCCCGACACTTTCCGACCGAGTCCGACTGAAACAACGGATGACTCACATAAGGTTGGACGTTTTATCGCGTTCGTTTTTATGTTTGTTTGTGATTTTTTAGGTTATTTGTGATCTCGAATGAAATAGTTTGGACCCTTGTTGAACGGGTTGAATCAGGTATCCCTATTGAAACCAGGAATAAAAAAGTTGGGAAAATCGATCCACCCTAATATCTACAGACGATTAGATTTCTTGCGCCGCCTTGTCTTACTTGCAATCCCATTTCCAGGTCGCGGCACAGCGCCGACGTGCTGCGGACGCCGTCGGCCCGGAAAGCCAGGCGATCCATCAGGTCCGGTTACGCCTTCTCCCACCAGGAAGGCTTCGGTCGGCTCATCACGTCGGGAAAAATCATGCGGAAGCCGAAGGATTTCTTTCGGGACCACCTGACCGTTTCGGCGTCTCCTGGCCGCCGCCACTCGCCAGACGGTGGGAAAAAAAAGCAACCGGTATTTTTGCACTTGCACTTTTTTTTACTAACCCCCCTTCACTAACACAAGCACGTCAAAATGATGAAAGTGATTTACAACTGTAACGAAATACTAGGGGGGCACCCCCTGCCAGCTACGCCAGCCGGATAAACCTGAGTTGCGTCCAGGAAAATTTAATGACGCAGGGTAGAGCATGGGTTGGGTCCCATGTTTTTTCCCTTTAAGCTCGACTTGGGTCCGCCGGTAAACAGAGAGTTGCAAGGTACCTAAGTGCAATGATTGGGTCCAGATATTGAAATTGTGACTTGATTGATATCCAATATCTCTTCGCTCTTTGCAGCGCAGCCCCACAGCTCTATGAAAACGTACAGTAGTGGGCGAATGAACAGATTCGATTTTCTGAAGGAGGTATCATTAAATGGCCGATTAAAATTTCTGCCAACAACTTATTAACTTACTACAACTGTTTGACACAGTAGAACAGCCTCCTCGTGGTGTCTCCAGAGTAACGCTAATAGGCTGGATCCAATTCATGCTTCTGACCAAAAAGGGTTGGGACCCAACTCGAGCACCGAGGGAAAGATGTCGGGACTCCACATTTCCCCGCCAGCCAACCCCCGCTCTTGCCGACCTTAGGCGGGGGTTGCAGCCTGGCAACTCTCCCCGAGTGTTTAGTCTATGGAGAGCCCCATACTTTTCTACAACTCCTTTTCCCATGTTTATTACACTTTTCTGCCGTAACAAAATACATGGCAGTGTTTTGGAAGTGGGGTTTCAAAGTTGGATTGAACATTAATTTTCCCCAAAATCTCCCGATAATCGTTTTCCAACACATTTTTTTTCACGTTGAATCCAAATTTGAAATTGTATTTCCAAAACAACGCCATCCTGTATTTAAATCCTGAATTTGCATTGGGGGTTTTAACGGGTAGGGGGGGGGGGGGCATTTTCCTATGTAATCTGCGTTATATGGTGAACGCCAACTGAACAGTACCTATTAAATAATTTTGGAGAGCACGTTATATGTTTTTACTTTTATTGGCCCTCCACCATAGCCCCCCCCCCCCCCTTTCCATCCTGGCGGATATCGCCCCTCCCCTTCGGAATCACACTTCTCCCTCCCTCTTTCAAAACATCTTTTCAACTGGTCTTGCTTCTTTATGCCACCTCCCCCACCCTCCGGCGGAGTATTTTGACATCCGTAGAGTCGGGGAATCGTTTTTTTTTCTTTTTTTTCAGCCACCATCCCAACATCCCAACTGGTCTTTCCCCTATTTTTCGCACGCATAATTGGTTCCAATCTGAACTATTTTTTTTTTTGGACTTTTCTCGTACTATGTTCTCCAAGCTGAATTTTGTTTTTCCAAATTTTACCGACTTCTAGAATTTAAGATGACCAAATTTGGGCCACTCTCCTTCTCGTCCTCTCCCTCGTGTTGCTGCTTTAGCATAGTAGATTGAACAATTTGAACACTGCATGAGTTTTTCTTACTTGTTTTGCTCCTAATAATTCATTTTGTTTATTCCGCAGACGAGCGCGAGCGAACCCTACCCCCCGTAATACCCATGTACCTGCCTTGAAGCGACAACGTTTTATGAAAATACGTCTAGTCCAGCGCATCCTATTGGACCACTACCATACGCTAAATGAACTTTGCCTTCTGTACTATAATATTATTCAGTCAACTTGATTTTAAAAAAGTTTTATGAAATAAATTTTAGAAACATATCATTGCGTGTACAAAAAGAATAATTCTTATTTTTAGACAAATTTGTACATATAGATATTGTATATTTTATGGTGGGTCCGGCATCTATTAATGTGATAGCTAGTTTTAATATGTTACCACCTTTCTGGTATTCTTAATAGGATGATAGGTTTATCAAAGTGTCATAATATGAAAGACAGGTGAGTTCGCAGACTAATTCCGAACCGTTTGGTGCATGCGCAGTATGGCCTTTGACAAGGGCCGAGAGTGGGGGTACCTCGGCTTCCAGGCGTTAAACACTCAAGTTCTGCAGAACTCGTTTTAGAACATCCAGAACTGATTTCGGATTGCCTCCTCGATTGTGGAAAGTCACGCATGCGCGATTCATTTCCTTCTGTTATCTCGTGGAGGTAACTTCCTAGGGACGACTTTTTCATTTGCGGAGGACCGCCGTACAAAAAGTGGAAGAGGGGGATGGGTTTAATTCCTTGAAGCGTTCGAGTTCTGATTCGATTCCGAACGGCCAGAACTTACTCTGCGAGCTCAACTGATATCATCTTTTATATCGACAGTGATATTCAGAGTTGCGATTGGTGAAGAGTTGCAAGGGGAGTATGTCTTGATGTCAACAAGGCCAAGAAAATTGCAGGAAAAATCAATCAACAATTCAATGTTCATGTAAAAATACAAAACTGTAGTCAACGGGCTGAGGAACTTGAGAAATTCGGCTGAACTTAGTTGAACCAGTAAACAAAGTACTCACAAGGGAACCTGATGGGGTCGAGTTTTGCGCACCAACTTTTGGTTTATTATTCTTGGAATAATACACATAATAAACATAGTAGGTAAGTTTTCGCGACGGAGGTCGACGACTCCGATCAGCCTCAAAATTTGACATTATCCGTTTGAAGAGGTCTAGATTCCAAAACCGAAATGTCCGTCCGCCGTCCAGGCCGTTTTAGGCAGTAGGAATTTTTTTTAAATCTGAAATTTTGACAAAATACTTGGTTTACCATCTAGTTTTGCCCGCAAGGTTTTCAGCCCGATCGCCGAAACCCGTAGCTATGGGGCTAAAGTGAGGCTACGGGAGGGTTTTTTTGAAGGCTTTTGGCTATGGGATAGAGTTAGGTGTCGTTTTCGAAGTATTTATGGACGTAGAATCCATTTTTCGGGGTCCCTGAACGATCCGATTTCACTGTTGCGATCTATAGGGCTTTCATGGGGCTACAAATGGGATTTTTCAGGGATCTCAGGAGGTCAAATATTTTTCAAGTAAAAAACGATTTTATTTTTTCTAAAATTTTTTCATTGGCAGAATTAACTTTCTGAACAAGTAATCTATACCAAACAATAATAAACCCTAGTGTAAAATTTGCAGCGTTTTTAGTGGGTTTTACTAACCAAAATATTGAATAGTGTCCGAGCTTTCTTCAGTACACACCTTAAGGACCCTTAAAGATTTTGCCTAAATTTGTGCTTTATTGACAAATTTCCATTTTTTCTACCTTTTGGTTTATTATTCTTGGAATAATACACCTATGTTTTCGCGAGGGGGGTCGACGACTCCGATCGGCCTCAAAATTTGACATTATCCGTTTCAAGAGGTCTACATTCAAAATACGAAATGTCCGTACGCCGTCCAGGCCGTTTTGGGCAGTAGGAATTTTTTTAAAAATCTGAAATTTTGACAAAATACTTGGTTTACCATCTATTTGTGCCCGCAAGGTTTTCAGTCCGATCGCCAGAACCCGTGAGGCCCTATGGGGCTAAAATGGGGCCATGTGAAGGGGTTTTTGAAGGCTTTTAGCTATGGGATCGAATTAGGGGTCGTTTGCGAAGTATTTTTGGACGTACAATCCATTTTTGGGGCTCCCGAAACGATCCGATTTCACTGTGGCGATCTATAGGGCTTTCATGGGGCTAAAAATGGGATTTTTGAAGGATCCCAGGAAGTTAAATATTTTTCGAGTAAAAAATAATTTTTGAAAAAAAAAATTTTTTTGTGAAACAAAAATCCAGAAAACAAATTTTAACATGGATATGTTTTTGGGCTGGGGGTCATTCTAAAATTTGCGACACCAAAATTTGTTACACAACATAATCGCGAAAACTATAATCACATGATTGCTCTGTAAGGAAGTTTGGCGGTTGGTTACTAGAAACGACGATTTTACAGTAAACATAATATGGATATAATCCATGATTCAATGTTTTTCCGTGAAGTGGAGAATTTCCGATTTTGAAAATAAATTTTCATTGACAGAATTAAATTTCTGCACAAGTAACCTACCTATATCAAAGAATAATAAACCCTTGTGTAAAATTTGCAGCGTTTTTTCTATAATGAACCATTTTGCGTAGGTTACGAGTATAAGACTCCCCCCCCCCCTCCCCTCATAAACACCACCTTACATCAATAAAAAATAACTTTTTGAGGTAATTTTCGTGAATCCTGAATATTCCTACGTAGCTAAGATGGGGAAAGTGCTTGGTATGGTTTTTTTCTTCAACAAAACCTGTAAAAAATTCAGCAGTTGACGTTAAGTTCATTTCTATTTTTGACCTTGATATCTCTTAGTCCCTTGTTTTCGATGTATGATTTTGCTGTCCAACTTACTCATTAAATGAGTAATTTAATTAATTAATTAACTATTACTCATTAAATGAGTAATTTAATTAATTAATTAACAAATTTTGTCCCATCGAAGTGGTGCGTAACTGATATGCTCAATCTATGGAATGATTAATCTGGTTTCACAAGGGCAAGACTTGCCCTTTACACTTACTGTAAAAACGGAAATCTTTCAATGATCCAGTGATTTGAATATGAGCAGCTGAGGTGGCACAATGTGACTTCATAACCTTCCAGCCGGGTGGATAATAGGGTGGAATTTGTTCTAAGTAGCATTTTTAAACCCCATTTACGCACTTCCCCCACGTTACCTTACGTCGTAGGAACCCAAAACTCATTGCTGTTTTCAATTACGAAGTTCTTTCAGAAAAAATATTTGTTGTGGAACTGCAGCGATGCCATTTCGAGGTTATTCACAATTCACTCCGTCCCCTTGTGACTTACCATCGTGCAACCCCATTCGCACAAATAGAGTTTTTATTTAATTTCGATTTTACTGTTCTACTACCTACTCTAGTTGAATAAATTCGCCAACTGTGTCAATTTGAAATATCGTAAGATAGAATTCTTTCATTCCTTTAAAACTGTGCACAGTATTATTTTTGAGGACAATGAAATTAAGTCCTAAATGTTTCATGTAACATCACTGTACATTCACGCATTATTATCTAAACAGTCACTAAGTTTTAGTAAAAATAGAATTCAACTTATTAAAAAGAACAGAGAACTCCTTATTTTGTACAAAGTACTATTTTTAATATGTCGCAAATTAGGTGATTGACACTGACGAAATCGCATTTATTAATGAAGGTGGTTATTGTGATGATGTCACGCTAATCGAATCTTTTGACGACTTGGTGCTTTTTTTTCGGCTATTGATTGCGGCGAATTTTGGGCGTGGAAAAATTGAAGAAAATGTCCGGTGAAATAGCTGAAAAGGGGGACCAGGGATCTGTAAGGAGGCCAACAGTTTTATATAAATTTTTATAGAATCTACCAATTATAGTTAGTATCAGTATTTTTGTAATGAAATATTACCTTTGTTGCCTGTTCAGAGATATTTGTTGTTGTAAATAATAATATTTGATATGTTTAAGATGAGTTGAAAAGGGTTGTTTTCTTTGTAGAAAAACTCCTTCCTATGTCACAGTTTCGTTCGCTTTTGTCACAGTCAGGTGGTGTGTTCTGGCTAACGAAGGTTTATTAAATAAGTAAATTTTACTCTGTACAACTACCATTTGAAAGACGCCACGCGTTATGGGCAGTCACTATGTGCACGTACCAGTATCAAACCACCTGTATTACAACGAATGAGCTGAGTGCCCCAACACAATACGAAACTTCCCAATTTTACGCCCATGCGACTCAGTAAGGAGCAGAGACACGAGATAAGATCAAACATGTATTTAAGTACACTGACATGTGCTGGAAGGAACATATTATGACTCAATATGACATTGTGTTAGAATCAACGTGGAAATTTAGGCCTTCTTTTCTCAATCAAAAATTTGAAAAATTCATCATGAAGTCCCTCATGTTCCCCCATCTGGTGCCAGTCTGGAGATTCGACGACTGCCTCGAACTTGTTGGCTATCTGCTTGAAGGCCATCCTCTTCTGTATCGGGTCTTGCTGCGCGTGAGATTCAACGAGGAAATCCATCAAGTGTTTGTCCGCCATGTTCCGGAAAACCAAAGCTCTGCACCGGTTCAGCCATTCGTCGTCGAGCTTGAACCGTTTGGCGGCGGTCAGAAGGTCGAAATTAAGGTCTTCGGGGAGTTGGCTGCGGTGAATGAGGAGGAGCAAATTTTTGAAAGTTTCAGGTTTAATTTCGTTCAATTGGAGTTCGGTTTTGTTTTTGAAGGCGTCGTAAAAGACCGGACTGGCGGTGGCGAGGGCGACTCTGTGACAGGGAAAAGTTTCACCGCCAACGTTGACGACGGCGTCTGTGAAGCGCTTTTGGTCGAGATGGTCGATGAAACCCATGGGTGAGGGCTTAGGAATGGTTGGTTTCAGTTCGACAGTCATTGAACAGTCAAAACGGCTAACTGAGAAGTGAGAAAGGATTGTTGAGCATCTGAAATTCTGAGAAAAGCAGCAAGATGTGTCGACGGTTGCTTCGGGCAGGTTATGCATGTCTATATGTATGGAATAATAACACTGTAACGGAGTAGTCAGTGGTGGGCCGATGTGAGTCAGGTACAAGAAGCAATGGAATGAATCTGTGTCCATGAAAGACCCAAATTTGACCCACAATCTCCAAGACGACTGATCGTCCTCCAATAGAGAAAAAGTGGGCGAATGTTTGATACAGCTTTCTTGGATACCTACACGCCATTCCAGTGTACCTTCACTTGGAAAAATCTCATACAACAATCCAGGTGGTCCGTTTTGTATAGTGCATTCAGTCCGTTCTATTTCCGTCATCAACGAGTGATTTGTTACAACCTCGTTCCATCCATCGGTAGAAAACGTTTTTTCCCAGTCTTCTGCCATCGAGAAGAACGCCTCTTCTTTCAGCTTCTCCTTTCCCAACATATTTCCTATGAGAAAACACCTTGGAGCAATATCACGTTTCATATTTTGTAGCAAATGTTTATCACAAAGGTGCACCAGATCCTCCATCCCGTATTTATCACCGGGGACTATCAATTTCACGGCATAGTCAACGTCCAACTCGGAGGTGTAGACGTACTTGAGGAGTTTCTGGAAAACGTCGACTTCGATGTCGTTCAGGGTGAGTCGATTGTTTTCACATTCGGACATGTTTGAGGCGAACAGAGCGCGGAAGTAAGATGAACGGGAGTCCAGGATGGATTTGTGGACGGGAAACTCGGAGCTGTCGACAACAATCGTGAAATCGCTGAAATCACTGCTCCCCTTACCATCGTGAAACATCGTCAGCATCTCTCGTCGACCGTTGTCTTTTGTCATTTTTCCACAGAGAAATCACGTGTAGAGCACAATAACCACGGAATAGAAAAAAGTTTAATGGAAACTTTTTATTCTTTGACAAAACCCGCACAACAATAACAACAGTTGTTAAACAACTAGGGATGGGTATCGATGTATCGATGTTTCAAAAACATCGATGTTTTTCTCAAACATCGATGTTTACTCTTCGATGTTTTTTAGACATCGATGTTTTTCCTCCCAAACATCGATGTTTTTTCGCGAAAAAAAAATTTTGTTTTGATGGTCGTTTACGTAAAAATAGTAGATACTTTTATACCTGAACAGTAATTATTCATGTTTTATAAATGCTTACTCGGTTGTTTATTTTTTTTTTTTTTTAATAAAAATAATAGGTACAGATTCAAGAAACATCGATGTGTCGATCGAACAGTAGGTAGGTAGTTATCGGAAATCGAAAATTTCAATCAACATTAAATGTTGATTAAATTTTAATGTCGATTCGTTATCACTTGTCGTTATCTGTGTTCATGCGGAATCACTCCTGACACAAAAACGAAACAATCTCTGCTGAGCTCTCGCTGTAGTTGAACGCTCCCAACGAAAAAATCGAACAGAACACTTTGGGGTTTTGGAAGGTCAACTGCGGGCAACTCTATCATTTCCGAAGTTGTTTTCAAGAATGAACCAAACGTAGCAACATCAGTTCCTTCTGAGAGGCTATTCTCTTAAGCAGGCTTAATTTTAAGCTCCTTGAGAAATCGTCTCTCAGAGGAACTGGCGTCAATTTTTTTTTAGTACCTAAATAATATTATTCTTTACCTACTTTTTTACTGCCTACTTCTTTTCATCGTTTCAAGTTTTAATGACTTTTTTTCGAATTTTCTACTAAAACTACAGTGGAAAGAATTTTTTTCTCATAACATCCCCCCCCCCCCCCCTGTCATACATATAAAACCATCGATGTATCGAAACATCGATGTTTTTGAGACATCGATGTTTCTTTTTAAAAAATCATCGATGTTTTGTTCATCGATACCCATCCCTAATAACAACGGGTTGAGAGGAAGGGATAATAATATTATCCACAAGTCAAAATCAGTGTTGCCACGATGCGGCCGCGAAAACCCCTGAGTTGGCCATACAAAAAAATCCAAATCCCCTCCAAATGAAAGAAAAGTCCCCCGAATGAAATTAAAAAACCCCCGAGAGTTAAGGATGAAAAAAAAGCAAATAAAAAGCTCATATTCTGTTTTATTATGTCCTAAATTATTTATGAGCTTAATTATTTTGTGCTAAAAATTAATTAGCACATAAAATCGCTGCAGTCTATCCCCCCATCTCAAAAACCTCAATTTCTTTCTTGGATTCAGCATAGATGTGGTCGGTCATACATAATAATATTATAATAATAATACATAATAATATTACATATTATGTAATATTATTGTACCTAGGTAATTGAAAAGGCATTTTGTCACTAGGGTCAAAATTCAACGCACGAAATTCGTTGGTTGTGCAAATAAGACTAATCATTAAAACTGATTTCACTACTATTACAGGCACACTACATGGACCAATTTACCACCTGTGCCGAGAACTCATTAAAGCTGTATGGAGCTCAGCTTGATGAGGTAACCCTTAATACGGGCCCTAACCGGACCAGCTGGAGCATCCCGGATATCTGCTGGGAGAGCGTTAAAAAATATGAGCCCCCACCAAGTGTTTCTATTCCGGGAAATAGGCGATGAAAGGGGAGTATGAGTTTGCTTGTGCCGCGTGTGGGGTATTAACGGTCGGGTCTGAGGAATTTATCAATGTTCTTCCTTACATAAATTACGCATTCAAGGATATAAATAGCAGGGATAGT
The DNA here is from genome assembly GCA_955831195.1 of Pilophorus perplexus. Lineage (NCBI taxonomy): Eukaryota > Metazoa > Arthropoda > Insecta > Hemiptera > Miridae > Pilophorus > Pilophorus perplexus. Next base: position 6,672,164 of record OY037013.1, on the reverse strand, counting down.
GAGAATGGGGGGTTCGCATTGATTTTTTTTTCTGAAAGTCCTCCCTGAGAATGTAGGGAAAACAGTAGTCAGCCGCCTGAAATCGTTTCCAGAAAATTTAAATAATTTAACGAAAATTACGGCGAGAACGAAATTACATTTAATGCTGGACTACAGTCCTCTCGATAGCGAAAACTAGCCACGACCCGTACAGCCTTTCTCTGAGATGCAACAACAATGGAAGCTGCATGGGAGTGTCCCCCAACAGAGAATTGCATAGACAGCTCTGCTCTGAAAACAAGCGTAATAAGCTGCGAGGACAGCAGGCTTGGTCAGTCTTTCAGAGATACGCCTCAATAAAAAGGCGTAGCTAGGTATTGAGGTTTGAAACGAGGCGAGTACAATGGGACTTCCAGTCAAGGGAGACACCAAGGAATCTTACGTCAGCCAGATTATTGTCCAGACTCGAAAGATCTCTCAACCCAAACCTCATAATGCTGGTCTTGTCACAAATTATTTGCAGATCAGTAGAGTGGGTCGATTTATCTAATTTTTCACTCGAAACATCCCCGACGTACCAACATTAAATTGACTATGAAACGCACACTAAGATGGAGTCAGAAGGAATATGACTCACGAAATGAACACTGATGCGTTATAAAATTAAAATTTTTATTCCAACATTTTTGAGTGAAAAAATATTTTCAGTAGGGTTGGTTTTCATCGTCTTATTTGGCATTGAAAAAGGCAATATGTGCCTTACACAAATTAACTTACACAAACTACTTCCGTAGATCGTCAGGATTTCAACTAGTTTTCAGCAGTTACTCCTCTACTAAACAAAATCGAGGAACTTATCACAGCTCAAATAGAAAGAAAATACAGAAAAAAATCATCTTGCCTCGTAGCAATAATAATTATAAATATTATTGAAAGTTATAATTATTACATTGGAAGTTGCAACAACCTTACGACTATCCTTCGTGCGAGACGGTACATGGCGAAGAAGAACCCACAGCGACGATTTTGGCGTTGGGCGGCAAATTTTCAAAATTAACTGTCTCCGTCAGAGACGAGATGACTTCACCTTTTTCGTCGAGAACGTCAATAATAGTTCTCGGAGCGTCTGCAACCTAGAAAAGGAACGGAGAGAGAGAGGTCACGCTGAAATTTAAGTACAAGTTTGAAATAAAGGAAGTAACTACATTGCCGGTGGGCGCATTTCCACTTGAGATGGTGGTTTTAGCAAGGTGTCTATGTACTATTATATTTTATCACTGAGGAACATACCCGGCCCCTGATTTAGCGGGTTGCAACTGCTCATCTACGGGGGGTTTGTGTCATTACGTGCAGGCGTCATGCTCTTCATGCCATTTTTTTTTTGCTGGGTGTAATTAATTTTTAAAAATCGCACGATCGCGGTCCAGCACGAACTTACCCTGCGAAATGATTTGTGTACACAGTATAACTCACCGCTAATGGATCATCCACATTCTCTTCGTCAGTAAGCGACAGTCCAGCATCAACGCTGGAACGCCTCACCTTCCCCGGGTCAGTCAACTGCTAAAACCCCATACAATACAATGACAATAACCACAGCATATCGCCGTTTTATATGCTACACGTATTGTACATACCACATCTGATTCGGACGATTCCATAACTTGCAAGCTCTCTAACCTCACAGTGCGAAGCCGAAAGCAACCGTCTCCTTCGTGACGATATCTGTTATAAAAGTTCAAAAATTCCAGAGACCATTATTTGAAGGATAACTCATGCTTCACGAATCTGAATATAACGCAAGCACTTACATAAACCTGGAGTGGCCAGCAGGCTTTAGTACTTTGTGGGCATCTCGCAAATGTTTGGTCAGACCAGTTCCTCGAGCGTACTTCTTTTCGCAGATGTGACAAACGAAGAATCCACCGTTTTTATTCGAGCCATCGCCATGAACCTGAATAGATTAGATAAACATACATGTAAATAACATGGAATGTTAGGGAGGGAGGGCTATGAGTTGGTTCCAGTTGGTGATGGCAACCAGCAATGGACGTTGAATGGTTGAGTGCAAAAATAGTTGGACCACTAGTTGGGTTTTGGTAGAGGTGCTGGTAGACAGTCCAATAAAAGAGTTCTACCGGATTATCTGACGTCTATCATGAAAATATACTTTCTGTGGGTAAAATTATCTGGTGCCCTCACAAATGAGAGACCCCTCTTGTTGCACCTTTTCCGAAACCTCGGTATATCATTGAGTAGCAACCAGCTCCCTATAGTCCTGCTCTGGACAATTATGCGGCACACTTAGGACAGCCCTCCATAGAGATGAAGCAAGTGCCAAACCTGCAGCTCTATAATCCCACCTAAGAGTCAGAGCCACGCCGTCGAAAGGGGCCTTGTAATCCGACCAGGAAGTTGTGCCATCAAACCGGTTGGGTTTGAAGCCCCCTCTGACTCGATTCTGGATTACCTGAGGCAGCAGAGACAGCTGGAGTAGCCATCCTCAACTGTAGCCGCATCCTAACAACACTGCAGAGGAATGGTCGTCAACCAGACGTTCAAATCTACGGCATTTAGAGAAGAAGAGATTGAACCATTTCAAGGGTACAGACCTCCTACATCAGAAATTTCCGACAGTCCAGCAGGGGGGCTTTTCCGTGAGGTTGTTTGCCAGTGGCAGAGAACACAGCACAACTGGAGATAGGAAAGAACCCTGCATCAGCAGCATGGACATACCATGTTGGCTGGGCTAGACGGTAAAATGGCGAATATGTCTCCATTTACGGCGGGCAGAACTGGGATTTGTAGTGGGTCTGTAAACAGGACACGGGAGCTTCAGGAAGCATTTAAACAGAATAGGGGTGACTATGAACCCACGTGTAGGTTCTGCGTTGGTGAGGAGGAGACCGCAGATCACCTCATCTTCGAGTGTGAGGCCCTGGAGCGCAGAAGGTATCTTGCTCTGGGATCACTGGACTGGGGAGAGATACTAGCGCAACAGGACCTGGTAGGAGAACACCCACCATAGTAACTCCGAGAGTACAATGGGTGCAGGAAATGGGGCGCCCTTCAGGAACCCACTTCCATATCCTCTCTGGTATCAATCAAATCTAATCTAAGGCCCAGGTGAGGATCGTAGAGGGCCAAAAATATTTATTTAATTATGGGAAAATCCACAATTAAATAAATAAATATTAATAAAATATGGAAAAATCAATCAAAGCAATAAAGATAGTATTATGTATAATCCAGGAACCCAGCCATCATTACCTCTCTGGTAGCAACCTAATCTAACGTCACACATTTCTTCTATAGCTCTTCCCTGTCAACCTTTCTGCATTTCGGCTTTGAAATAACTGTAAGAAGGTGAGTTATCAGAGAATCAAACCTGATACAGATGCCTCATAAACGCTGCCTGACGAGCACAACGGAAGTTGCAGTTTTCTTCGTTGCAAGTAAAATAAGAAACGTCTTTTGTGTGCGTCTTCAAGTGCATTTTCAGGTCATACGCGGACTTGGAACTGGAAAATAAACGTCAAAGATGTGGATAACAGCCTGCTCCCTAAATGATTGAAAATTCCAACTTACGCGTAGTCGCAGGATGAACATTTGAATGGTTTGTACGGTAGATGTTTGTAGCGAATGTGCTGCGTGAGGACGGAAGGGCAGTTACAAGTCAAATCACAAAAATTACACTTGTAGTGGTTAACGTGTTGCCGCATGTGGTCCTTGAAAATCCTCTCGCTGGGTAGATACGTGAAGCAGTAACCACACTTGAAACTTCCCTCTGAGAAACACGATAGAAATAGTTATAATTGAACAGAAACCAGGAAGAATAAATACAGTTTCGTCCATAATAAACCACACTACCGTCGATGGAGGTTTTTTGTCTGATGCAGTGGTCAACAAATTTGGTCACGTTGGCAAACGTGTTTCCACAAACACAGGCAATCGCACGGGCTCCAGTGTGCACTTTGACGTGATCCGTAAGTCTATATTTGTCGCTGGGAGTAGAAAATGAACAATCTGGAAAGAAAATTGTTGAGCTTAGTTCAAATTTAACATAAAAATTGCTGGCCAAGTGATTCATTAGTTGAGTTTTGACTATCATGATAGTAACTATCTCGCGCGAACCTCAAATTCAGATTCAGCGACTCAAACACATAGAGAAACGTTGAGAAAACAAATTGTAAACAATTTTAATGGGAAAACCTGAGATTTTCCAGACTAAAACTGAGGTAAAGTTGGAATACTGACCGGACCAGCCACACCGCAGTGGCGTTGGGCCGCCGCTGGTTTCTAAAACGTGAGTTTGCACGTGGATAATGAACTCACGGAGGCCACTAAACTCGAATTTGACAGAGCAGTCGTCCCACAGGCATACAAGAGATTTGCTCCAGGGCTGCAAAGCGCTGCTCTCATTATCGGGATAGTTGCAAGGCTGAGAACAGAAAATTGACTAAACATCTGGAAGGCGGAAATGTCGTAGGGCTGTCGGGTTGGGAGAACTGGTCATTTACGCGTCAAGTGACGCTTAATTTATTCCTCCAAAGAACTTACAGGGAGTTTTCGCTTGGTAGCAACGGCTATGCCTTTGGCTTTGAGTATAGCGAGGTACCCATGGTACTTGACGTGCGGCACTATCTCTTTCGAGTTGTCCGAGCTGTGAGAGCAGTTTCTCCACGAGCACTCGTACATTTCTACAAAAAGAGACCTTTCGTGATGACTCATAAGACTGAAAATGCCACTTCCTCAAACTTGGACTAACCTGAATCATCATCTTCAGCAGGGACGACCTTGAGTTGTTCAATGTGACTGGTCACATGGCGGTAAAAAACGTCTTCATCCGTATTTTGAAATCCACATTCATTCCAGTCGCACAAAAACGTGAGCTTTTCGGGGTTTCCCGAGGATGTCGCATCGAGCTTGGTCTGGAACAGGGAACATTGTGTCAGAATGTCAATATCCGGAAGTACCGAGAAGAAAAATTAAGGTTACAATAATTTTTTTCTTCAATTATTGAAGGTACTAGTGGAAGAAGGTGTTGTGTGACATCACCCAAGTTGGGGTTTTTGCAAAATGAAGGTTTTGAAGCGGTAGGTATGTCTCTATGGCCTGGTTAGGGACTAACGACTCCTTGGATTGATTCCAAATGGTAGAAGGTGTCATGACATGATGATACATTGTATCAATCATGTCATGATTTTTTTCAATGGAAGAAAGTGGAACGTGTCCTTGTTCTTCCAAAAATAAAAAAATCCGCCTGTAATGCGTTTCATGGAAAAAGGTGCAATGTGAGGTACATGAAAACCTTCAAAAAACCATCCCGTAGCCCCATTTTAGCCCCACGGGTTTGGGCGATCGAGCTGAAAACCTTTCGAGCACAGCTAGATGGTAAACCGAGTATTTTGTCAAAATTTCAGATTTGCAGAAAAATTCCTACTGCGCAAAACGGCTCGGACGGCGTACGGCGGGCGGATATTTCGTACCACTTAACACGTATGGCCCAAAGTCCAGCCTACCAAGTAGACGCCATCTGCAATCAGCATGAAGCTGTCTAATTTCTTCCATGAAGATCTTCGTAAAGGCCCCGAAGGGAGTAAAAATCCTCAAGCGGACACTGCGTGGCGCTCACCTTTCTCCTGAGCCACTATCGACGCTATGGAGAACATGGCTAGAAGCAGTCTTGCACCATGCTGACCACATCGACGGCATAACTGCTACGATGCAGAAAGATACGAAACGTTGGGTTGCCCTATTTGAGAGTGATACATCTTGAAAATCACACTTACTTTTCCCATCTTGAAGTTTCCAGGAGGGCAACTCTGCAACTTCAACCTGCTAACAAACATTTTTCTACCGTGAACAGTCTTCGAATAAACACGAGCACCAACGATGAATCCAGCAGGTAGGAAGTCCTTACCTAATTTGAAGCAGCTATTCCCCTCTTCACGGTCACCCACATCTGTGACAGGACAGCCCAAAGTCTGATGATCAACACATGGCACGAATATGACTCGAAATCGCGAACGACATGAGCTTGAAACACAGAGTAACAGAGGACTTGAAACTTTCAGAACTGTCAAACTCTCAGAGCACTGCTCTGCCAAAAAAAATCAAATTTACAGTGAGCAGTGGGGAGGAATGATAAGACATATCATATCTCAGAGACGATAAAATTTACGCAACTACAGCAAATAACAGGAGACTCTAGAGAGGTGGGCGTTTTCATATATAATAGATTGGTTAATTAACAAATTAACAATAATTGGTTTATTAAATAAACAATAATTTTAATATTTAGGTAATAATAAACAAAAATTTACGGACAATAAATTGTATTGCTATAAAGCAGTCGGCGTATCAAGAATTTAAAAGTTCTCAGCCTCGCAGGTTTTCCCAAGTTACCTACATTTTGGCCGAAAATTATTGTTGTGTGGGTCAACTTGATCCAAACAGTTGGAATTTTCCTCAAAATCATTCAGTTTGGACAGTGGGTTTTATTAAATAAAATTTTTTAATGTGAATATTTTACAACATCGTACAGGTTATAAACCATAAAATTTTTTTTAATGTGAATATTTTACATCATCGTACAGGTTATAAATCATTTATAACCCTATTGGGGTTATTTACAACCCTTTGTAAAGTTTTTTTTTTTTTTGGCTGAGTGGAGTTATGAAGGGTTTTTTATTCGAAGCGGTTGTTGGACGTAGAGTCAATAAATAATTATTATTAGATGGTCTCAGACCCATCCGACCACTTTCTGATCTTTGGAGCTTCCATCAGGCTTTAAATGTCGTTTAATGGAGCTTCTGGTAGTCTTTGGCTAGGAGGTAAACCAATTTCCTAAAGTAATTTTGGATTTGAATCCAATTTGAGGGCTCCGTATGTCCTAGGACACACATGTGCTAGGTAGCACATCACAATTTTTAAAGTTTCTAATTTTAAAGAAATTAGCTTTATTAACAAAATCAAATTAATGTTAAATTTAGACGAATGAATATTTAACCGGTAGGTGTGTAGACTTTACACATGCTTTTACACTTTTACGCTTTTACGCTTTGGCACACAAACGAAAAAAGCGTTGAATGTTAAAAAAAAAGCACAAAGACTTAGTACTGTTTACTTTTTTTTAACAAACTTTAATTTTGTTATTTACATGGTCGTTGCTACAAGGTAACAGGTACATAGTTGAAACGCTCACCTCTAGCTGATTTCGCCTGAAGGGCTACCAGGACATATGAAAAGATGAATTTCCACAATAGGGGAAGACGAAGTAAAAATGGTGCCGGCGATTATGGTGTTGTGAAATGTCGCAGTGTTAATTTTACGTAGTGTTAATTTTCAACGGTAGGTTTGTACGAATTAATTTTTAGCACACGACAAATCATTACGAAGAACTGACTTCATAGTTTTTTTCACTGTATGAAAATGTTGATATTTTGAGTGCGAAAAACATTTGGGAAAAGGGGTTATTAGCGACGTGGAAGTGCCCTACATATTTGGTGAGCATGACAGACGTGGGGAATTCGCTAGTTAGATCGAATTAACGCCACTGCCGAATAATTGGATCGTTGCCGTCAGGATGCTGGAAGATTACCCTGCCGCCGAGAAGATCCTCTCGGATATAATGCAGATTCTTCAAAAAGATCCCAAGTTGTGAGTACTTACTGTGGCGTATAATTCCGCCCACCTTCGTTCTGTTCATCGTGGATTTACTGGGCTCTGATTTCTACTTTTCAGGGTCACGGTGGAAATCATTCCTCAGCCGACGTGCACTAACAAGAACCCGGTGTACCACGAACGGCACAGTTTGGGAATAGAATCGTGGTGTATTCAGCCGGTCTACTGCCATGCGTACCAGTCTATTATGAACATGCGCCAAAACAAACCTAAATCCCGAGGTAGGTAGTTTGAGTCTCAAACTTTGAGACTAATTTCACGTTAACGATTGAGGCGAGAGGGCTTGGCACTTTGAGGTAGGTATAAGGACAACCTTTTCCTGCGGGGTTTTGATAGTGTAGCTTCTTGATAGCCTACAGCTTTCCGAAAATTTTAAGCCTAATTCAGACCGAGGAGCGCTCCTGTATTCAGCTTCCTTTTTTCCCCATTAACTCTTTTATTTTATTTTTTTTCTTCACAAAACTCCTTTTTATTCATTTTCTTAATTTAAATACAGCTAACTAATAAAAATACGCTGCAAATTTTGCCACAGGGTTTATTATTCATTGATGTTTGGACGGATTTGGCCCTCACAACACTGAATCACTCTGATTCATTTATAAATTGAATGTATGAAATGCCAAGAATTTTTTATGAAGTTCGACAATTTGACCGTATTTTCTGTTCCGCTTCTAGTTGGAGCCCTAAGATTTTCAGCCCAATATTCTTACCGTGAGGGGGCTCTGAGGGGTATTTTAAGAACTCACCTTTGGCTCTGAGGGGCTACAGGTGGGGGTTAAGACAGGCCTTGGGGTCGAGTGAGGTGTCGTTTTCAAAGTAATTTTGTGCTGAGTATCGATTAATTGGAGTCTGAGACCCATCTGAACGCATCTTGGCTCTGAAAGGCTTCTGAGGTTACTTCAGGTGGGGTTTTGACAGGATTATCGCCTGTGGGTCGAGCAAGGTGTCGTTTCGGAGTAATTTTGGGCGGAGAATCGATTTATTGGAGTCTCAGACCTCTCCGAACGCATCTTGTGGCTTTGTGGGGCTTCTGAGGGGCTACAGATGGGGGTTCGAAAGGATTTTTGCTTCGGGTTCGAGTGAAGTGTTGTTTTCGAAGTATTTTTGGGGTAGGATTCCAGTCTCAGACCTGTCCATGTACACCTATAAGGGGGGTCCAGACGTGCGAACCAAACGGTATGCGAACCGTACGCAAGCCGTTTGGTTCGCACGTCTGGACCCCCCTTTATGACTCCGTGGGGGCAATTAATAAATCAAAAACGCTGCAAATTTTACACAAGGGTTTATTATTCTATGTACAAAAAATGATTATACCTAGGTCATTTAGAAAATATTTTTGAAAAAAAAAAAAAAACCTTTCGACACATTTATGACTTCGAAAAATGGATTAAGTATGCATCCAAAATTACTCGGAAAATATATTTGATCTCCTGGGATCCATCAAAATTTGAAGGATATTTAATATCCCATTTGTAGTCTCATGAGAGCCCAATAGATCCCCACGGTGAAATCGAGTCGTTCTGGGACCCCCAAAAATAGATTTTACGTTCAAAAATTCTTAGGAAACAACACCTTAATCGACCCCATAGCCGAAACCCTTATAAAAAGCCTTAAAGTGTGGAGCCCTCCCGCGCACCCGAGATATTAGAGTAAGATCCTACAGATATCAGACTCTTAAAACTTGTTGATTTCAGATGTGGTGCGGATGGACTCGTTACTTGTCGGCGTCTTGATGATCAACCCGAACGTCACCTCTTTCTGGAATATGAGAAAGGACCTGATCAATCGTGGTAAATTGGACCCATACTTTGAGCTGCACTTCACAGCACTTGTGCTTTCTCTGAAACCAAAATCATCCGACGTCTACACCCATCGAAAGTGGGTTTTGAACAAAATTTTTAAAGGTGAGTGTAACGTACCACACTGAATGGATCTTTTTGAATTTTCTTATTCAAAAGAATAGCCAGCTCTTGGAGATCGTAGACGGTGGGGGTTTCCCTTTGCGAAGGTGATTCTTTTCAACTCGATGTGTTCATAACGCAAGTCATCCAAGATGAAGAGTTGGAAATCAAAAAAATCTAATCCTGTGATTGGCAGAAATTATTTTTGATCCTATTAATAATATTATAAGTGCCGGTCAATGACAAGTGGGACTCCGACGTCGAGATTCGATCCCGGATGGGAGAAACCAGATCAGCTTTTGTTCTGAATGAAAGCTCTGTTATGCGACAAGCAATTGAAATTTGACATATCGAGGGAGTCAGAGCAACACCCCACATCGTCATTTTTGGAGTTTTTCAGGAGAGCCCAAGAATCACTAAAGCAATACCCCACTAAGTTACTTAATACCTTACTAACAGTTACTCCAAGACTCGCTGAGCGAGTAGTAAACAAAGGACTTGAGATAACAATGAGGGGTATTGCTGATAACTAGACGGTATGCATAACTTACTTTCGCCTAAAGTGATGATGTTGGCCCCTGACGCCCTCGATATGATACCGCGCGGTCAAGTGCGGTTTGGTCGGTATTGCTCTATGGGGCTGAGACCTGGACGCTGAAGGCAGCTTCAATTAACCGCCGTGAGGCGTTTGAGATGTGGTTCCTGTGTAGAGTGTTTCGCATCGCGTGGGTACAGCGCGTACTGAACACTTTGCGGAGAGATTGTCTTCAGGATCAGGAACTCTTCACGAGCATGAAAAAGAGAAAAATAGGTTACCAGGTCCACATCTTGAGAGGAGATGATACAATTTTGGTCATCTTTATTCTAGCGGTCAGAAAATTTTGGAATTGTTCTTAAAAAAATTAGGTCGGCGAGCATAGTACGAGAAGAGTCTGAAACCACCAAAACGTAGCTCCAGTAGCCAAGTAGCTCAAGTACTCCGAAAGTTGCCAAAAACAGAATTTCAAACTTTTTTTAATTATTAAAATATAAGGAAGCGTTCGGGTGATTTCAGCTCTACCAAATTATATAAAACCATCTTACCTACGCTGGTCGTGGAGGAGCCGGTGACGGCAGCATCACATTTTATTTTTGTTGTTTTGAAACTACTGGGAATTTCTTCTTCTCCCCTTTGGGCAGTAGGATTTCGCCCTTTGGGTAGTAGGATTTTTTTTTAAATCTAAAATTTAGACGAAATACTCGACTTACCATCTAGTTGTGCCTGCAAGGTTTTCAGCCCGATCGCCAAACCTGTGGGGCTAAAATGGGGCTACGGGAGTGGTTTTTGTCCATAGAGTCGAGTTAGGTGTCGTTTTCGAAATATTTTTGGACGCAGAATCTATTTTTGAGGGTCACAGAACGATCCGATTTCACTGTGGGGATCTATGGGGCTTTCATGGGGCTATAGATGGGATTTTTGAAGGATCCCAGGAGGGTGTCCCAAACACCCAAACACACCCAAACACCCAAACACCCAAATAGGGTGTCGTTTTCCGAGTAATTTCGGACGCAAAAATCTTCCCACATCAGTCCAAACATTATGGAAAAAAGAATTATTTTTTATAATTTAAAAAAAAAATTTCTTAATGACACAGAATTTATTTTAGCACAATAAACCCCTGTGTAAAATTTGCAGCGCTTTTCGTCGACTTGAGCGTTGAACGTCATTCTATCCAAATAAAAGTTGAGTACATGGAACGCTCCCATAATCGTTGTTCAGTGTACCACCAAATATATTGAATCTTATTAGAAATAGTGGAGGGGTCAATTTCCATATTTTTTACTCAAACGATCCTTTTATTCCAGATTACAACGACAAAATTAAGCTGCTGGCTGATGAAATGCTCGTCTGCGAAGCCGCCTCCGATCGATATTCCAATAACTACCACGCCTGGACTCACCGTCTCTGGTGTCTGAACCAAGGGATACCGCTGCAGTCGAACCCTGTCCAGTTTTTCCTCCTAGAATTGAACTGGTCTCAGACTTGGATCTTGACCCACGTTTCGGACCACAGCGGCCTCCACTACAGGCAACAAGTTCTGTCGGCGATGTGCGACACTCTGCGACAAACGGAAGACGTTTCCGCCTCGTTATTCACTCCTATTGAAAACGCGTTCGATCGATTCTGTAGCGCCCAGCGAATCAGCATTGCGGCTCCGAGCCCGTTGAAAATCGTCATATTTGAGCTAGGATTCAACACCGGGATGATAAATGACTTTGTTGCTCACGAGGCTCTCTGGTACCACCGCCGATTTATATTCAGCCTTTTTAAAATGCTATGCCCTCCAGTTAACGATTCCGAGGCAAATGAAAGTTGGCCCAACTTCGACTTGGACACAAAACGTTCAAACGGCGATGGCGTTCCTTTGGTTAAAAACCAGAAAATAGAAGCGTGTGGATTTAAATTCTTTATGGAGCTAATTTCGTACGAATCCACATTTCTAAAACAATTCAATTCAGAAAATTCTGACGAGGCGTCGAAGAAATACGCTTCGCGGCACCAACAATGGCTGACATACCACCTCAAGCTGAATGATTTTTCCGGTGTGTAGAATTTATCACAATGCTCACTTTTCTGTATTACAACGTTGCCAAAATTGTTCAGGCACCCATTCCGCTTGTTTTGGCCAAATGCTGCATAGTGATTAGTTCACAGTTAGTGCATAGCATCTTAGGCACACCTTTCACTCTTTAAAAGAGAATATTGTTTTTTTGTCTAAAAGATGGGTTTTATACATTATTCATGAGCCTACTTCATTCATACCACTACTGGGTTATTCGTATTGTTGGAAAGGTGTGAAGTAGATTCTGTGCTCATAGAAACAGAAGATGGAAACTAGTTAAAGAAATGGAATTGACTTTGGGCCAAAGTCAAATAACTTCAAAACGCAATGAATTAGGGTCAACATTTCAATGGCTTTGGGAACTGGAAGCACACTGGGACACATCCAGTGAAGCGAAATCAGGGGGTTTCCCCTCAGATTTTTTTTGGTCGCTGGGAGATTTTGGAGGGATGTCAGTTGTTTTTTTTTTTTTTTTTTTTTTTTTTTTTTTGTTTTTTTTTTTTTTTTTGTGGAGGGAATTGAACTTATATTTCGAATGCTAGTCGTTTTTCGTGGAAACACACCAGTAGCAAAATCAAAGTAGACAAAATTGTCTTATATTACAGATGGAGATCGTAAGACCACTAGAGCTAGGGTGACCAGAGGTACTCCTTTTGGGAGGACAGGTACTACTTTTCGAGTTAGGGTCCTCTCATGTTTTTGGATACACGAAAATGGAGTAATGGTACTCCTTTTTTGCAGTGGTACTCCCGAAGTCCTACTATTGGAAGTTACAGTTCTGGAGAAATCCAGATTAGGCATTGAGACATTGAAAGAGGTAATCCTAATGCAGATTAACCAAAATTTTGAGAAAAATTGTTTAGAGATGTTTGAGTTTCTGAAAAATCACGAACAGCTGCTCAAAGCCATTCACGGCTCTGCAAAATATGATGGATTTAAAAAATGAAAAAATTGAATTCCTGAAAAATTGAGTTGAAAAACGATTTTTTTAGTTTGCTATGTCCGTTTGATTAATATCACTTGCTTATTTTAGTTCCTTATCCCATGTCAATTTATTGTTGTTACCAACCATGCTGTGGAACTTCCTATAAGAAAAAAAAGTTTATTTTGAAGATTAGGTATCTACCTAACATGAAACACAATCTATTCTTATAATGGTACCTATAATAATGTTAAATATATTATGATATATCATAATATATTTAACATTAATATATATATAAAGTAATATAGTTGTTTTCCAAATGGTACTCTTTTTTTGTCTTGAAATTATGGTCACCCTAACTAGAGCGCACTTGCTACGTTTTTGCTATTTGCCATAAACTGGTAAAACCCCAGTTTTTATCGCTGTGTCGAATTTCAAATTTCTTATTACTTGACCAAACTTTCCTAGCATGCCCAAGATATATACTGTACCTATTAGGTCCTGCCGGTCGTCAGTGAAGCTCATATGTGACGCATTCTCTGAAAATTCTCTGAAAGTCCTTATGGCCTATTTCACCAACCGGCTCCGCACGGATCTCCATGCTAGTTGGTGACCCCTCGGGGGTTCGTAACTGCCTTGGGTCTTTTTAAGGTGTTTATTTTTCTCTCGGGGGGGGGGGGGGGGGGGGGTTTCTCGTGTGGGGCTTAACGTCACTGGATTCATCTATAATCGAACGGGAATAACACAGATAGGGTTGCAAGATTCATTTTGAGAAAAGCAGGACAACCGCACCCAGAAATCAGGTGAAAACTCAGGACAAGCACAAATTTTCCTTTGTACCTTGCTATAACTTTTTATTGAAAATTTAAGCACAAGTTTACGAAAACTAGATTCAGCCGAATAAAAATCTGGCTCTTTAGCTCTGCAACTGGTTCTGTAAGTCATCATACAAGTTTTACATTCCTTCAGGCGGGTTCAGAATCTTTTCAGTAGTTTAATCTGTATCTCTACTGCCACTCGTATAGTCCTCTGAACTGGTTCTACAGCTCTGCAACTGATTCTACGGAACTTTAAACAGAACGTTAAAAGATCAGAACGCTTAAATTTTTAATAAGGGCTCTTACAAAATTGGGACAGGCAGGTCAGGACATGTCCACACACAGATAACTCGCCAGTATCATTACCAAACGCACTGGCCGAATTAGTCGAGTGGTTCTGGGCGGTAGACACTTCGCGGTGCACTCTGGCCCGATATCGTTGCTGAACCTTGGCCCTAAGTCATCAGTTTGCAACGACCTTTCAATTTTCTTTGGCCCAAAGTCGTAACGTCCGGATTTTTAACTGACCGAAAAGTACAAAATGAACCTAACGTGACTACGATTGTGACATATTTTTAACCACTGCTTAAGCTTGATTAACCAATTTGTGATCCAACTACTTGAGCAATAAATTATATTACATTACTTTTCTTTCGTTTGCCTGCCTGTACATCATCTTTACCGACAGTTATGTAGTTGGGTTTCTTCAAGAATAACCCGTCTTGATGAACTTCCTACTTTGGGGTATGTGAGGAAGAAGAAAAAAAGTACCAACAGGTGCTGGAAATGAGCTGCAGCCCGAGAGGCACCTGCTCGGTCGCCTCGGTCACCTAATGTTAACTTCAAGAGCTTACTAATCTCGCGTAGGTTAGTCCGATTATGTGGAGCCGAGGGGCACGTGCGCCAGGGGCCCCCCACCTGTTGACAAAACGCCTTTTTTCACGGGCCAGTCGGGCCTATGAATAATTCATGCACTGGATTTCATATTCAGAGAGATATTAGACGGTCTAGTTTATTGGGAGGTTGAGAAAGAGGTTACCAAATGAGGAATTACCATTCTTTTGATTTATTTGGCTAATGAATGTTATGATGTTTCAAGTGGTCATCCCCCTCCATGAAGCAAGAAACAATTCTACTGCCTTGTGGTGAGATGTCGACTGATTTGCTTCCGTAAGTGACAAGTACCTGCATCGAGCATTATTTCTAATGAGCATTCGAAGTAGGCCACTGATCGCCCATACCTCCAGACAACAGAAGGTGGCAGGTGGCCTCTGGTATACTTAGGTGGAGTGAATAAAAGGTCCACCTGCTGAAGAAGCCACCTGTCTGGATTAGATCCTTGAGAAGCTGCGTGTAGCACGCAAAGAAGTGAACATGTTTTCTTTGAAGAAATACTAGTTGTAGTATGAAATACGGACTAAGGTACTATGCGATGGAGGATCATTGTCGCGGAGGGAATCAGAAATGTCACTACATAGGAGGCGAAGAGCATAGTAAAATTCACACATAAACAAGCTTCCTTGCTGAGAGAAGTCCATTTAAATGTGGCTGTTCCTGGGCTTCTTGAAGGCAGAGCTGAGAAATTCGTTTGAAAGAAGTGAAACGTAATTTAATTAAATCCTTAATAATTAAGAAAACAGGTTTATCTCTAAACCAAAATTTCCGTCCGCCGTCCGAGCCGTTTTGGGCAGTAGGATTTTTTTTTTAAATCTGAAATTTTGCCAAAATACTTGGTTTACTATCTATAGATACAACTATAGTTGTGCCCGCAAGGTTTTCAGATTGCTCAAACCCGTGGGGCGCTATGGACTAAAATGGGGCTGCGGGAGGGGTTTTGTGAAGGCTTTTGGCTGTAGGATCGAGTTAGGTGTCGTTTTCGAAGTATTTTTGGATGTAGAATCCATTTTTGGGGGTCCCGGAACGATCCGATTTCACTGTGGAGATCTATAAGGCTTTCATGGAGCTACAAATGGGATTTTTGATGGATCCCAGGAGGCAAAATATTTTCCGAGTTAAAAAAAAACAAAAACATTTTCCACAATTTTTTTTTATTGACAGAATTAATTATCTATCGGACAAGTAACCTATATCAAAGAATAATAAACCCTTGTGTAAAATGTGCAGCGTTTTTCACTTGGAGACAAAAAAATGGTCCAACTTCTGATTGCTCTAGCAGCCGTCCTATCAAAGATAGATTGGAACTATCAGGATAATACATTTTTGTAGGAAATGTCTGCTGTTCGTAAATGATTCTCTTTTCGGTAAAACGTTCCGTTTTCGAGATAAATGCAGAAAACGGAAAAGTCCGACGTTGATTTCAGGCGTTTCTTGACGTTGGCTCACCTCTGGCGAGGTGACAAACCTCAAATTTAGAACCGCTGAGAAAACACTTCGATGCATTTTTCCTGGAAACGGCTTTTTGAAGCTGGATTTTCTTGACTGGCCTCCAAGCGCCTCTTTACTAAGCTGGCAATACACTGAAGATCTGCAGGGATGTATAACCGGTTACCTCAAAGTAGCATTCGTGATAAAACTGTTATTTAACATTTTAATGGTTAACCACTGTTCTTAGGTACATATTCAAGGAATAGCTCGATACACGAGAGGGTTTCGCTTTTTTGTCGAAAGAAGACCTTCGCCCGGAATTTGCCATACTCCATGACCGGGATGATCCGAGGGACAAAGCTCAAAGTCAAGTCAACCGAGACCGAATAATTCGCCTGAGGGGAAAAATGATGTCACATCTACTGGTTGGTACTTTTCTTTATATTGAAGTCTTAAATTTAAACCGCATTGGGCTTTTTTTTTTTATTTATTCAATTTTTTATACGGACTATTTTGAACTTACCGCCGGGATCGGGCAATTCGCAACTTTATATCGTTTGGAAAACTCTGATTTCACAGAAGGCAATGTTAAAAGGAACGTGCATGCTGATGAGAACTCCGTGATGAAGTAGTTGTCCTTCCACCCTTGACTCGTCATTTTGGCCAGGTTCAGTAATATCTGCAAAACAAGAGACTCGCGTTTCAAATTGCCTCGCGTTGTACGAAGTAGAAATACGTCGTTTTGAATCAGTATTTGGTGAAAACAGTGCCGGTAAAATAATAAAAATGTGTATACCTTTTGGTCATCGGAGAGACCCATTACCAAAGAAGCATTGACGTGTACTATCAACTTTTTTCTTGATATTCTTTGCATTTTGGTTGTTAAGGTCATCGTATTTTTGCTGTGCAATGCTTTCCCCGGACATACACCGACTGACTGTATCTTGATGTCGTAAGGACCCTAAAATTGCCGATAGCAGGTGCTACTTTTATATATGAATGTCATTATATTAATTATTTAATAATTAAATTAAATTTTGTTCCCCGCAATAAGGGTGTATCTACCATAAAGGGTGTAACTGTTTTGGTGAAAGAAGGTCGTTGAAGACCTTTCCCATCTGGTTACTTTGATTTTGGTAACCTTGTTGATATTTATAAATTGAGGAGGAGGGTTTAAAAGTAATTTTAAATATCAATAGAGTTCAAACCAAAAACGCAGATCTGACCGCTTTAATTTGTAACAGGCTATAAGGGTGTAACTACTGCAGATACCTATACCCTTATTCCACGGAAAATTCAGCATTGTTTTGCCTGGGAAACTCAAAAGCACATCAGATATTTGTTTTGCACTCCATGAGAGGCACCATAATAGGCACCATAAAGAGGCACCTCTTTCAACTGTTCAATATTATTGAACAGTTGAAAGAAACAATAGATTCATAAATTTTTTAACAAAATAAAATTGATAAAAAGTTTTTTGCTCACCTGAAAAATTGCGATGACATTACAACCTTATTACAGGGAAACATTCCATTAATTAATTATCAATTAACTAATAATAACTATTAGTATCTAGGAATCCACTTACAGATTTTGCCATGCCAAAAACGTAGTCGTTTGACAACCAGAGGCACGTCATACCTACAACGAAAACTACGAGCACCCTCATGCTGAAGCTCAGTGAGGTAATGTGGTAGAAGAATTGAATTCTAATGGCCGGACTCGTTTCATTTTTCACCAAGTTCACGATAATGTGACAATCGTTGAGAACGATCTGTTAGATTGAGGAAGTGCTTCGCCAGTGATTTGTTTCGTCTTTGTGCCCTATTTGGGGGTGAATCGAGCCCAGTTCGCTCGTGAAATGTTCCAATTTAATGTTCCTCGTCGTACTTGGGTTGGCGGTACATCCTGAAAATTTTGGAGGGTCCGAATGCACGATGCAAGAGCGCCCGGTCGGCATTGAACAGGTTGTGACTAAGCTGATGACTCAGAATCAGAATCGGTTCGACACGGCCCAGGCACGAACAACAGACTTGCCTAAATCTAATCATCCACGAAATAGTAACCACCCTCCTCCCATCGAGGCTGTACAGATCAACCTAAGAATCGCCGTTCTTCTATACTTGGATCCCTCTCAAGCGCCTTGACTACTACTACTACTACTACTACTACTACTATTATTATTATAATTAATATTATGCTATAACAAACCTTATGTATACTATGCTACAAAACTGATGACAATGAATTATTGCAAATAAACAGTTTTTAATCAAGGTTTCTAAGTGTTGAATTTTCACAATGTTTGTGAGCTCTCTGTACACACGTGTTTAACTAAGTCTTTCCAGAACTTTGTAAATGATCAATTTTTGTCTGATTTAAAATTTTGAAATAGTAAAATAATGCCTGAAGCAATCTCTTTCACACTTTCCCCGCCTCATTTTGGTTTATTATTCTTGGAATAATACACCTATGTTTTCGCGACGGGGGTCGACGACTCAGATCGGCCTCAAAATTTGACATTATCCATTTCAAGAGGTCTACATTCAAAATCCGAAATGTCCGTCCGCCGTCCAGGCCGTTTTGGGCAGTAGGAATTTTTTTAAAAATCTGAAATTTTGACAAAATACTTGGTTTACCATCTAGTTGTGCCCGCAAGGTTTTCAGTCCGATCGCCCAAACCCGTGGGGCGCTATGGGGCTATAATGGGGCTACGGGTGGGGTTTTTTGAAGGGTTTGGGGTATGGGATCGAGTTAGGTGTCGTTTATTTTTGGACGTAGAATCCATTTTTGGGGGTCCCGGAACGATCCGATTTCACTGTCGCGATCTATAGGGCTTTCATGGGGCTAAAAATGGGATTTTTGAAGAATCCCAGGAGGTTAAATGTTTTTCGAGTAAAAAATACATAATTTTTGAAAAAAACATTTTTGAAAAAAATCCCCCCCCAAAAATTTTTTTTTTGAAATACAAAAAACCCCCAAAAAAATTTTTTTTCATTGACAGAATTAAATTTCTGTACAAGTAACCTATATCAAAGAATAATTAACCCTTGTGTAAAATTTGCAGCGTTTTTAACTCATGGACCAATTTTTGGAGGGTAAGTGTGGTGTAGAGAAAAATTATATAATTGATCAGGTAAACCTCTAATAAGGATTGTCCAAGTCTTCTAAAAAGGATTGTCCAAGGGGTGTAATGAAATAATGAACACAAATCTAGATGTAAAAATGAATTGCCCTGAGTCTACAAAAGTTGAACTATGCAAATTGTACTCTGCTCTTTCCCGATGCACATTATATTTATCATTTTAATGATTTCACTATTATATTAACCACTATGCTGGGGTACATATTCAAGAAATAGCTCGATACACGAGAGGGTTTCGCTTTTTTGTCGGAGGTAGATCCTCGTCCTGGCTTTGCCGTACTCCATGACTGGGGTGATCCGAGGGAAAGAATTCAAACTCAAGTCGATCGATATCGAATAATTGGCCTGAGGGGGAAAAAAATGTCTCGTCAGATTCTATTGGTTGGCATGTATTTGATTTTTTGTACGTACAATTTTAGACATTTTGAACTTACCGGAGGGATGGGGCAATGCTCAACTTTATAGAGTTTGGAAAACTCTGATTTCACGGAAGGAAATGATAAAACGAATGTGCATGCTGCAGGCACCTCAGTGATGAAGTAGTTGTCCTTCCACCCTTGACTGGTCATTTTCGCTTGGTTCACTAAAATCTGCAAAACCAGAGACTATTTCAAATTGCGTCGTGGTGTAGAATGACATTTGAATCGGCATATTTGGTGAAAAAAAAAAAGTGTCGGACATATTCAGTACAAATTTGTATACCTTTTGGTCATCGGAGAGACCCATTACCAAAGAAGCATTGACGTGTACTATCAACTTTTTTCTTGATATTCTTTGCAGTTTGGTTGTTAACGGTATTGTATTTTTGCCATGCAATGCTTCCCCCGGACATGCACCAGCTGACTGTATCTTTATGTCGTAAGGACCCTAAAATGGCCGTTAGCAGGTGCTACTTTTATTAAATAAAATTAAATAAATTTTATGAATGTCAAAATGTTTAAGTCTTTAACGTTCAACGTCAGTTGACACTAATAATTAGTACGAATCCACTTACAGATTTGGCCATACCACAAACGTAGTCGTTTGACAAACAGAGGCACGTCAAACCTACAACGAAAACGACGAAAACCCTCATGTTGGAGCTCAGAGAGGTAATGTGGTAGAAGAATTGAATTCTAATGACAGGACTCGTTTCATTTTTCACCATGTTCATGATAATGTGACGGCAGTTAGATGCAATCGTTGTGAACGAGCTGTTACATTGAGGAAGTGCTTCGCCAATAATATATGTCGTCGTTGTGCCCTAGTTGGAGGTGAAAATCGGATAGTACCCCCCCCCCCCCCCCCCTATCATTCTTCATTTTTACAATAGTTTTTCTTTTTGTTTTCCTTTTCTTATCTTACCTGCATAATTTATTGTATTGATTAATTTTATGTCTTTTTTTTAAATGTAATTTATGTGAGCTATTATGGACTTTTTGCTTGTCTGCGCTCAATAAAGTTTTTATTATTATTATTATTATTATTAGTAGGTATCGAACCCAGTTCACTCATGAAACAAAACAAAACAAAAACAAAAAAATACACACACACAAAAAACGCTGCAAATTTAAAGGTGCACTTCAGACAAAACAGTCTCGAGAGTAGTCATGGGAATCGAATCGCCTATGGACATAGAACTGAGAGCAGTATCGGAGACCGATATAAGGTGGTAAATTTTGGAGGGTTTCGACACGGCCCAGGCACGAACAACAGACTTGCCTAAATCTATTCATCCACGAAATAGTAACCACCGTCCTCCCATCAGGGCTTTACTGATCAACCCAAGAATCGCCGTTCTTCTGCACTTGGATCCCACAACCATAAACTCATCCCACTCAAATGTCTTAAAGACTACTATATCTAACTTTCGCAATTGGCGGTGAATTTGTAAGGAATGCGAGTCAAAAAGACTTCCCGAGGTCGGCAGACTTTCGAAAAAAACCTCCCCCTCAACACCACCGCTATTGTCATATTGTTACGGGGATATCAGAACTTCTTGTCTCAAAACCGATCGGATCCTCCTTTTTGTCAACGGCCCCTTAACTTCGGCAAGATATATGCGGTCCGGCATAAATTAAGCCGCATTCTCCGGTCCACCGCAACGGGCCCAAATGGAAGAAATTACAGAAATTTATTACTCCTGAGGGGGAGTCAACGACACGCTGGAATGGGTAATAAGACAAGAGGGAGGTTCTTGGAAGTCAGTACAAGATGTTGGATTTGTGGTGGGGTTGAGGATTGTGGATGGGGTGGCGTAAGATACTTTTTTATGAAGTGGAAAGAAGTTGGTAACCAGCTGGAACGGAGCAAGCAATGATTTCTTTCCAGAGCATGGCAATTTGGTGTACATGGGACCCTTTGTACAAATTGAAGTTGCACTGACTCAGGGCATCAGTCTTTGTAATTCGTTTGTTAGAGAAAAGTCCTTCCTCATTGGGTTCTCCGTTGCGAATGGGTATGCTGCTGTCCAATCCTGTTAGTATATAGAAGGGTGCGACACTTTCCCCCTGCTTTTCAATTTCGGAGCAGGTGTTTAAGGAAGCTCTGGATGACTGTGGGCTCGGCATTTCCATCAATGGTGTCCCTATCTCGAATCTGTGGTATGCGGATAACCTGCAGAGGAGCTACAGGTCATACTCGACCGAGTTGTCCAGGCTAGCGACAGGTTTGGCCTGAAGCAAATCCAAGGCCATGTCAGTCTCGAAAATAGGGCGCAAGCCTCGTTGAATGTTAGGGCTCATTAAATTTTATGCTCGTTTATGTGGAATAGAGCAGATCGTTGAGATCCGCCTTGCGCTGGCGAATGGTAAGATGTTACAATACTTGGAAAAGATGTCATAATTTCCACTGTAGGTACTGTATGGCGTTGAAAGCGGTAGCTATCAATCGGTTTGAGACATTCGGGATGTGTCTGGTCTGCAGACCATGCAGGATGCTCAGGATACTATACTGTGGACAGCCAGGTTACAGCCTACAGAACAATAATTTGACTCGCTAGCTGTTGCATACAGAGAAGACCCGGAAGGAAGCATACCCTAGGTATTTAATGCGAAATCCTAATTAGGCATATTTTCTACTTCAGCAGAGGATCATGAGGGGAAAATGTCTGAACCTGGAGTGCTTTGGGGCGGGGGCAGGCATTTCGGATTCTCAACATTCACCAGTGAACTGGGATTCCACTCAGTGAGGTGATTGCCAACCTTCGGTAAGAGAGGGCTCCTCCAAAAAAAGAAGAATGCTGCTGACGCTTGCCACTTTGTTATTTCACGTTACCTATCGGTCTTCGGTCTAAAAAGCCAACATCTCCTGACTCTGGATCTACAGGTCCTACAGGTCACCAATTTCTGTCCACTATCCCCCAGCTACATGAAAAGTCTCCTACTCTTTCTAATGGATTTTCTTTCCAGAGCCTGCCTGTGTGTAAACGGATAGGTCATCTGGGCATCGTCTTGGGAGAGATGCTTTCATCTTTCGGTTCATACAATCTGGAGGCTCCACGAGCATTAACGTCAGGGCTTCAACCCTTGTGATTCCACTGTCAACGAAAATACCTATATTCTCTGTAGGTACACTTCCCCCTTTTTTTCGCCTGGTGTAGATTAATGATTTATGCACACCGAGGAGATACCAATGCTTCTCAGTGTCAGACTCGCACCAACTAAAAAAGCCACTTCAAAACCGTATTCCAGAGAGCCACCCCGGGACCACCTGTCGGTAGTACTTCAGGGTTGCTCTCCTGTTCTGCTTTGAAGAACCCCTCTATTAAATAAAATTGTCTGCTGTCCTTATTCCTGCTCCCACGTCCACGTCCATTTCCTTGGACTTGAGTATGGCAGTCACAAAGGTTGCTCCCAGCAGGTACTCACTCTTGTCCAACATCTTGCCCACGATGGTTACTGGTGACACTTTCCCCAGCTCACGCTGTAGTCTCCGTGGTGGCTGCCACATCTTGAGCACACGAAGAACGTGTGTTAACCTTCGTCCTCGTCTCAGCCAGCCTGGACTCTTTCCCTTTCCGGAATATCTCGTCCCTCTCCTTCCTATAATGGCCTCGGTCTGTCTTTGATTTTTCTGTAGATTTCAGCAGCCATCATAAATATCAGTATTGCCTACTCCAGATGCCACTTCAGTAGCAGGGCCTACCACAGGTATGAAATGTATTGTGCTGCGGATTCGTGGGGCGCCCTCTTCTCTCGGCAACCTCCGCAGGAGCCCAGCGAATCAGCCCATATCTCTGCATCATTGGTGCTAATGAGAAGCCATCTTTTCATTGACGAAGGGCCACCAACATTAAATGTTGGTGGCCAACTAATGACAAATTTTGACTTTAGTCAAGTTGTCAACTACCCTTGCTGCGTTGTCCGCTGCCTTGCAAATAAGGCTTCAGAATGAAAACTTGCCATCCAACAACATTCCCAGGTAGCGTACTTAGTGAGAGTTCTATGGTCTGCTCTTTCACGTTCTTCGGACTACATTGGTCAAGAAAAATCCTTTTCTGGTGCTGATGGGTATGGTGCAGACGTTCGTCCCTTGACATCCATTCTTTCGCAGTTCCTCGGTCTCAAAGCCAACGCCCTTCTGTACGGGGTTGACCTTCTGCAAGATGTCCTCCGCCGACCAGCCATCCATCCCTCCCTGCTCCACCCCAATGCCTAAGGACACCCCGCGAATCCTTCCCGACAGGCCCCCGCGTTTAAAAGAGGGTGATCTACTGTTGAACATTAACGAGGTGAACCTCTTTTGTCCTGAAAAAACCGACGCGACGAAATATATCTATCTCGGTGGCTGTTGGAAAGGGGCGGAAGGAGGGGGTTCATTACACAGGACGTTCCAAAGGCCTTCGGTGCTGGCGAGGGTCCTTTCGGCTTCGCAGGTCCCGACTTGCGGGGGCCTTGAATGAGCCTACTTTTCTGACCTTTTTTGCGCCAACCCCTCCCACCCCCCTCAAGAAGAATTCCACTTCCACTGAGTCTGGCCATCTCTCAAACCGGCCCAACAAACAACAAAGGACCACCACAGTGCCCCCCACCCCCTCGACCCTCAATGCGATACCGACTGATCGTCCTTTGGGAAACCGCCGAAGGTTTTTTTTTGTCAACTTTATTTGTGAACCAGAGCCTACATTAGCACTCGACATCCCTCAGTTGCTGTTTTTCTCCTCATTTTTAATTCTCCTTTTTGCTCGGCAAAAATCCTCGGAAATATTCCGCATTTTTTTCAATCCCCCGCCACCCAATTATCGCCTAATGCCCGCTCTCAGGTCAGATATACGACTCTTGGCTGAGACTTACTGACCAAGTAACGCCATAATTCTGCTCTGCTAGCTCTCGCCTTCTCTTTATCTCTAAGTATAAACTGCAGTAAGTGCACGTCACACGACTGCACAAATTATTCCAACCCTAACAAGTAAGAATTCATCTGCCAAGTCCTGACTTGATGGCATTTTACTACTTACCCGACCTGGCTGAGTCACGTCTGTACGTCTTGCTAATCTGCTTGACTTTTCAGTTTTGTATACCGGCGACGATTCTGAGAGCCAAAAAGCGAATGCAGCGAAACAACTCCGCGGCGAGGTAGACAGGAAGCTGTAAAATACCTCCCATCCAATCCGTGGCCAGACCCCCCCCACCGCATCTCCATCCTTCCTCATATTCACCCTCACCCTCAACCGCGAAGACCACGAAGGCGATGGTTCATTTTCAGACAGTGATTTATTTTAAGAAACAATTCTTATATGCAAAAGAAATCACCAAACCTTTCAAAACTGAGTGTGATTAATCATCTTTTTGCATAATTGCCACAACTACCAAATTCAAACCACAATTCAATTCTCTTCACCATTTTGATGGGATTTCGCCACGCAGTTAACTGGACAGATTGAAATTAATCGGCGACCACCTGCCCCTTTGCGTGATACCCAACCGAAAATGAAAATTGAATCGACCCACTTCCACGTAATGAAGGAGCTCTAACTGAAAAGGGTGACCCATCGCGTGAATTTCTCTTTTCTCACGACAAAACTTGTACAGCAATTTATACAATTCATCTCATAACTATAAAGGTCATGGAAGGTTGTGTTCATTGGCCGTAGATGTACCCCACACCATTTTTCCATCCATAATTTTAATTAATTTACTGTTCCAATATGCGATCTCTAGTCAGCCTGCGATGGACGTGTACACTCCAAGGATCCAAAATGTTTGCATCGCTACGGTGAAATTAGGAAGAAAGAATGGATTCTACGTCCAAAAAACTTCGAAAACGACATCTAACTCGACCCCGTAGCCCAAATCCTTGAAAAAACCCTTCCCGTTGCCCAATTCTAGCCCCACGGGTTTGGGCGATCAGGCTGAAAACCTTGCGAGCACAACTAGATGGTAAACCGAGTATTTTGTGAAAATTTCAGAGTTAAAGAAATAATATTCTACATATTATGTAGATATGGTTAGTAAAAGTTACTAACCATAGTTACTATGGAACACAGAATGTTTTTCGGTACCATTCCGCGTAGGGGATCGATTCGGGTCGAGGAGTGGAGTTAGAATTAGCGCTCTCTTGGGGTGGGTGGGGAGGGGGGGGGGGATTGGTTGAGGGGTTGAGGGTAAGTGAAGGTTGGTGGAGAGGGTGGCAGGCAAGGGTGGGAGAAAAACTTGTGTCCCGGCTGCGATCTAAGGGTCCCGCCGCGCTCTGACTGCAAGTAGGTATTTTGAATGCAGTATTTTCATATGAAATCTTACCTGCTTTCCCAGTTTCCCTAGTGTTCTTTAGTTGGCCAGTGCCGTCGAATGGCCTGGGCAGGTGCGAGTTTTTGCACAGTGTGCACTGCACACGACAGTAAACCAACAGGAAGCTGATGTGGGCCCACCAGGAACTGGGACTTGCACCCAAAGCATAGAGGTCGTGGTTAGACGCCAAAGTTAAAAAAGGTATTAAAGAAAATGAGAGCGGTTCCTCAGTAACATTTGCGGTCACACATTGAATTCATACCAGCTCAATAATATTGCACAGTCTCAACTCTCTTCAGCACCGCCCATTCCGGTCCTAATTTGTGAAAAAAATTGTTTCTAAATAAAATTTGGTAGGTTGAAAATCGAATGCACGTGTCATCATTATAAAAAACACACAGTTCTTTTGACATGGATATGTCTTTTGCCTGGGGGTCATGGAAAAATTTGCGTGACATAAGTAATTTTCACCCGCGACGAAATTTTCGTTGCAGGTGAAAATTACTTATGTCAATATTTAATATTCACCCCAGTATCTAGGTTAAACAAAATCATTGCTAGTGTACCCATGGGTACACTTAAATAAATTTAAGATTTCTTTAATAAACCATGTTGTAAATTTTTCCCCTTCAAAAAAACAAAAAAACATCAGATCAGGCATGATCATCCATGGATACGTCTTTAGTGGCTTCTTTTCGTAGGAAAACGTATTGTACATCACAGCAATTATGATTGCAATCATAATTGCTGTGATGTACAATACGTTTTCCTACGAAAAGAAGCCACTAAAGACGTATCCATGGATGATCATGCCTGATCTGATGTTTTTTTGTTTTTTTGAAGGGGAAAAATTTACAACATGGTTTATTAAAGAAATCTTAAATTTATTTAAGAAAACTGAGCGAAACCAAACCAGGTCCTATAGGGCTCATTCTCTGAAAACGAGGCTTTTTCGGCCTTAGACATTTCGTGAAAATTTTCGCTGATTTTTCAAATTTTTAAAAGCAATTTCTCTTCTTTATTATTTTAGAGAACACTTCCCAAAGTTTCCCATCATAGAAGTTCTCCATTTTCATTTTCCAGAATTTTGAAGAAAAATTGGAAAATTGACTAGCCAGGGTTAGGAAATAATACTGACAACCGGTCCATAAAATGCATCTTTATTGCATATTTAACGATCCAAAAACATAAGAAGAGAGATTTCAATACGAAAGTTATTGTAGGTGACATAGCAGTGTGACTTAGAAGGAAAATGTAGGGTTACAATCACAAGCTTTCAGCACAACAACACTTCGTACTAGTACGACAGATTACGAAAATACTTTTTCTTACTTCAAGTGACTTAGAGCGAGAATGGACGGTTACAGTCACAAGATTGCAGTAGGTACAAACAAAATCTTAAAATATTCGCTCAAATTTGCTAGTTGCTAGTTGCTCCTGTTCTGCCTTCTTCTTCATGTTATACGCGTTCTTTGCTTGCCTCCATTTTTAGCGCAACCTTTTTTCCAAAAAAATGGACGTTTTTTTTTTTTTTTTTTTTTTTGTGTGTGTGTGTACAGAGCATCACGCCAGAGCGGCTCAACAGATTTTCATGAGGGTGGTCTCATTGTCATCAGCGAGTTCGGGGGGTGGTTATAGGCTACCTTGATTTTTCCTCCCTCATCCTCTTCATCGGTTTTCGGGAGGTCCTTCACGACGAAAGTTGTTTATCTCTGATGTGTAACTAAGGAGGCCTCAAAAGCGGGTCGAAAGTTTTTGTCCGATTTCGTTGGTACAAGGGTCTATGGAATGAGCTTTTCAGGCTGATTCCAACGACTCCAAAACGATTTTTGCAGCCTGAGCCGTTCGTTACCTCTGATCGGCATAAGGTTTTATTACGCATCGGTCGTTAGGGTGCAGTTGTTTACGTAATGAGCATCACGTGGATATTTTTGATGTGTTTGGTCGCTAGATACCTACTGTTTCTTAGTTTCTCTCGCTCATTAAATATATCGTAATAACTGAAAGGTTGCGCTCATCTATTCAATTCAATTGATGGCTTGTTTTTTTTTTTTTTTTTTTTTTTTTTTTTGTGAGCCCTGCGTTCACGATCAGTCATGTCCGCCACTTTCTTCAGTTTCCCCTTCTCATATTTCTTTTGGTGCTTGATGCGCTGTTTCTCTTGTTGGAGTTTCCATAGAACAGGATCGTTCCTGATGCGTACCATGCGTCTTTTTTCTGCATCTCGCTTCTCCTGCAACCTGTCTTCTCTTCTTTTCTAGACTGGTGCCATGATCTGTAACGAAAAAACATAGGTGTATTATTCCAAGAATAATAAACCAAAAGGAGAAATAAAAAATCCATCTATGTTAGGAAAATAAAAAATCCATCTGTGGGAGAAATAAAAAATCCTATCTACTTGCGCATTCCTAACCCTGGCTTCAGAAAAACTGTGGTGGACAGGGTTAGGAATGGCAGGGTTAGGAAATTTTCAAACAAAAAAATGCCTCCTGGCCACGTGTTTACATGAAAAAATCCGATTTCTTTTTCCCCCATTTCAACCTCGTGTTTTTTATACAATAAGCTTTGAATAATAAATTAAACACTTACCGAGACAATTTGCTGGTATGCCAAGGTTAGGAACGTTATGATGACTCCTTCCTCATTTTCCACAACATTCCCATGGGAAGATCAACAACAATAACTTTTGTGGAAACGGGAAGGTTACCATCAGGTTCTTCAGGGTTGCTGCGGCGCTGCCAACTGTTGAGAATAATTTTCCTACACGTAATGAGGGAATGTGGGCTTTTCAAACTTTGCCAGGGTTAGGAACCCGAAAAGTTGGTGACACACTTTCTTTAGGACAAAGATTCACTGAACTCAGCAGGCATTGCGTTTAGGTTGATGATAATCAGAATATGGGTAGGCCTATACCTAACAGTTCCTGGACATTTTTTTCCAAACCTACTTTTTATTCCGTATGGTCAGTAGGAATTATCAAACTTGAGGGGGTTCTCAGGGTGACATTGCAGGGTTAGGAAAAATCAGCCATGTTTGATTTTTTAAATACATGATTGCATGATTTTTCGAAATTACTTTTTGAACTCATTTACAGATCTCAGCTTCCTTTACACTATGGAATTTTTTCCAACTCCAAAAACATCATAATAAGGCCACAACTCGCCTGTGACTCAACTCTGACAATTCCCAGAGAATGACCCATAGGTTATAACGTCTCCATTTAATCTGTATTTTTTTATGAACTGTTCATTTTTAAAAATCGCCGAGGGACCTTAACGGCTGACGGAGATGGCAGATTTGACCTACCGTTCATAATTAGGTACTTGATTGACCAATTTCAACGTTACATGTAACCAAATTACGTAACGTTACGTGTAACTAAATTGTGAAATTTGAGCTGACTGGACCCTCACAATATTCAACCAACTTTCAAAGGCCCTCGTGAATGGGCGAAATCCACACGATCGATGAAATCGACACCCATCCTTAGTGAATCGCCTGAGTGGATGTTAAAAAATGTGTGCAAAATCAGTAGGATCGGATTTCATACGGGCCATTAGGGTCTTTCAAAGAGCAGGCTCCCCGTTAATTTCTCAAAAGACGGTTTGCCGGTTCTTTCTCATTACGGTAACCCCATAAGTCCCTTTTGGCAAACCCAATAACCACCTACTCAGAACTCGTTACCCTTCGACGAGCTGTATGTTATTGGATGAAAACCCAAGCATGCGTCTGAAACCGTTGAGGTTCTTCCCGTTAAGGGCCGTTTTTAAACACCCAGGTACTGCCAAAGTAACGGAACTCATTATAGGAGAACGTGGGTGATCTGCTCTTCTTTGATGGCGAAGACAGAAAATCACCCACATTGAGTGTACGGATATTCATTAAACGAAAAACAAAATTTTTGAGCAGCGATCCATCACCCAACTAAAAAAACGCTGCAAATTATACAGAAGGGTC
The DNA here is from genome assembly GCA_955831195.1 of Pilophorus perplexus. Lineage (NCBI taxonomy): Eukaryota > Metazoa > Arthropoda > Insecta > Hemiptera > Miridae > Pilophorus > Pilophorus perplexus. The sequence continues at coordinate 6,642,118 of OY037013.1, read as the reverse complement.
TATTATTCATTGATATAAATTATATTTTAAAAAATCAATTCACATCAATAAAAAGAAATTTATTCAATTATTTAAAAAAGGGGTTTCTCTGTAAAGTTTGTGGACGGATGTGGGACCCCATAAAATAGATTATGCGGCCAAAATTACTGGGAAACCGACACCTTATTCGACTACCTGGCATCCTACAAAAATCCTATTTCTAGGCTGCCCATGAAAGTCTCGGTGAAATCCGACGGTTCTGGGACCCCCAAAAAATGGATTCCACGAATAATAAACCAAAAATATGAGTTCAAACTTGATAAAAAATTCTTCAGTTTCTCAAACGATGTTGATTCGAACCACTTCCATTAAGCTCTCCCTAAATTGGAAAGACCTGAAGATCATGGATAATATGTCTTTATGTCTAGATAATATATTATGTCTTTCCCATCAAGGGAGAGCTTAATGGAAGTGTCAAATGGTTTAAGCGAATGAAAGCTTCTCAAAATCAAGCACTAGTTAGAAAGTAATAGCTCCAATTGACACTTCTGCTGACGTAACGTAGTATCTACATAGTGGAAACCAAAGAGTGCGGAAGCGTTGTTTTCACTTTCGGGATCGGCCAAATTTTTTTCCTCCAAAATTACAATTTCCACTTGCATTTTGCGTTTCAGAAGCTCCTGAGCAAATTTGGTTCCGCGCCTGTTTGTCCGTCTGTACAGGTGCCAACATTGAGATACAAAACTCTGAAATTTTTATAAAACTTAATGACACCAAGCTTAGTCACTTGTTTCTATTGAAATTTAGGGTATTCTTTAGGGGATTCTTCCTTGAGCTATTCGTAGACGATGTGAAATTGAGATTGATCTTTGATTTTAAAAAGTCTAAATTGATTGATCTACTTCACTAATCTGCGGGACAAGGCGGTACTTTTCCGTTATACCCCCCCCACGCGGCTTTGGGTGCTCTAAAGCCATCGGGAGGGGTGTGTATGAAACTCGAATTCGAGTGAGAGGGGGTGGGGGGTGTTATAACGGAAAAGTACTCGAATTTGGGTGCCTTAAAGCCATCGGGAGGGGTGTGTATGAAACACGAAATCGCGTGGGGGGGTATAACGGAAAAGTACCGACAAGGCTCGATTGACTGTTACAGATGTCATTGGCTTCAGTATTAGCCAAATTAGTTATTCTGGAGCTAGTCACCTTCAATAATTATGTTCTTATCTGCAGAATGACGCCAATTTTGAGTACCAATTGGTACAGCTAATAGTTATTTATTTGTACGTTTTGAAATTCAAGTCTCAAAATTTGGATTGGTGTCAACAATTTATATTTCAATTGACCGAAATATCACTGCTATCACTGCTCAAGAAGCCCGCAAGGTTCATTTTTCATTCTTGTCATTTTACGTAATGTGATGATGATCAGTTTGATTTAAAAATACGTTAAATTAAGGAAGGCAGATTTTAAGAACGAATTCATAGATTATTTACGTAGCAGTACTTACTATGTATCATCACATACATCTATAGTAGGGCAACCCAACCAACAAAAATAGAGCGAAAATTACCGTTTTGCAACACGTCCATCACACAATCAACTTGCCTACCTTTGTGCGTCGACACAATTTATAGCCCTGCATTGAAATGTACACCCTTGGAGAGCAAAAATCATTCAACGTGACCCATGATACTAATTCATTTTTTACGACATTGCTGTCTGATTGTTGTGCCATTTTCCCCTCCATAACTTACGCGTTAAGTATTGTTATGAGTGAAAGGTTTTTACTTTGCGGGAGGGTGGAAAAGAAGATACAAACGAGATCGTATAGAAAGTTAAGGACATTTTATAACCTTAACATTACCTACCTTATTTCTTACCCGACGTACATTATGGATCACTTCTGATTTATTCATAGTTTCCTTTCGCTGGTTCGTGATGTGATTATAGACGTAAGGGAAATAAAGAACTTTCTGGGTCAACGGCTCTCCTTTAAAAAAGTATCCTTCGTAAACTATTCTCAAAAGAATCCATTGAGAGTAGTTTATGAAGGATTTTTTTTTAAAATCTGGTATACATACTATACAAAACAGAAGTTTAGTTAGGAAGAGGCTCTTTGTTTTTGGAAAGAAGTGGGTAACAATTTCACAATGTATGTCATACTGGTAACAGTTAAATACTGTAATTACTTTAAAACTTACGATTTTTTTTAAATCTTGTAAATCTTCATGTAGTGTGAACCTACCCCCGTTCCTTTCCCTATTAGGAGAAATTTACATATTCTATAAAATTACGTAGTTGGGAACCAGTTTTTCTAATTTATGGATTTGCGCCAGTAGTACTTTCTTTTTTAATCTCTTAGAACTGAGAGCAATTTGCTTATTAATAAGACTTCCTATTTCTAGATTGCCAAACTGTTAATGTATGCCTCAAACCTCAACTAGTCCTCGGGCAAAACGTAAACGTGAAGATACGAAACCCGTACAACCAGAACCACTGTTGTCTGACAATTCGCCTACAAGGGAACGTCACAATTCCTCCGAAACGATTGACCCTTCTGACCTTAAGTTAACATGGATATGTTTTTGGGCTGGGGATCATTCAGGTCTGAAAGATATTAATATTCTTGACGAGGATTTTAATATTTTTCAGACCTGGATGATCCCCAGCCCAAAAGCATATCCATGTTAAAACTAGGTGCTTGAAATACATTTTTTAATTTACCTGTCAAGTTTTTATTAACATAGAATTGGATATTATCAAATAAACCCAATCTAATAAACCCTTGAGTAAAATTCGACTTGAAGTGGTTGATTCAACTTCTCTACTTAGTATTGCCCAACGGGTGAGCGAAGTCAGACACTACTCAAAGATTCGGAAAAATATTTAACTTGTCACAGTTCGCCTGAGGGGAGCTAAGTAACCCTGTGACTCGTAGCTTTTAGTTGTCACTTACACGGGATATAGCCCCCTCCTAATGGAGTTTGCCTCCCTCACTGAAAGAAATCCTGGATCAGCCCCTGATGACGCCCGGCTAAAGGCTTTTTGGATTCGGTATTCGGCTCATCCTGGGAGGCTCACGGAGTGGGTTGTGTGATTGCGACACGTCTGCTCCTTTATTTTTTGTCGCCCCACGTGAAGACCCACTTTGTCCAGACAGAGGAACACTGAAATCGACTTTGACCCCCTCTTTCCTTTGAGGTCGATGATTCACAAGGGTGCAAATTTGAGTGGATTGCGTAACACCCAGATGCGCGGGTTCAGCCTCTGTTGCACATGTTAATCTTACTCGGTTATTAGAAGTTTTATCACTGAAGTTGATCTGCTTCTAACTACTATAAATACCATTATTACTATACTTATTACAACCAACCTCGAGGTGTACTGTTGAAGTTCTCCGAAAAAAACTCCGACCGTTGAGAATGGAAACTATTCACAAATTCAAGGTAATTACACACTGCCTAAGTAAGGGCTCTGTTCCCGCCACTACCCCCTCCTTCTTTAGTTCATTTGAACTCCTCGAAATACCAACTCGTAAAACACCTCTGGGAAACCGAGATTCGTTTCACTCTCAACCCTAAACTCCTCGCTAAAAACCTCTTTAGCCAATAAGAGTCATTTTCATCAGGATGGTGACGTTCGAACAATTAAGGCGTAATTATCAACTCGATAGAGGGGTTGGCCACCTAAGGCGTGAGACCCCTGTAATCAGTCTTGGCAGCCTTTTCTCCAATACATTCGAACAAAAGTCCAGCACCAGTTGCAACATGTCCGCATTTGAAACCGAATTTGCATACGTTTGAGACGGTTTATAAGGAATCGGACCTTTTTTGTTCGTCCTTCGATCCTTTTGATGTGCTGCCAATCGGGCAATTAGTTAATTATACGGTGACAGCTGACGTTTAATTTCTACCGAAGTTCAACAAAAGGGTGAACTGGCTTTGAATTGATGCGGCCCTCAAATGGAGGAGTTCCAATAAAATTCGAAGGATAGCATGTGCGAAACCGCCAATTGGCTGAAAATACTGGTGGTTTCGCTACACCCAAGTTGTAGGTCTGTGGGAAAATAAGTCTACAGTGGATTGTGAAACGATCGAATGTGTATTATAATTACCTGCCAATCACGCTATCTGCAGGCAAAATTTACGACGTGTTACAAGGAAAAATGACCCGAATGCCACTAAATGGAAAATTGATTCGTTGGCTCATCCTCTAATTCCGTGGTTTGAAATTAGGTCCCGTTTAATCAACTAATTTCCATTCTGTTGACCTCGTGCGTATGCCATTGTGTTATTCGCTTGTATTGCCGCCCTCCCTGGACCCGCCACAAAGGGGTGATGTAAGTTGGCGTTGATGATTAGTAGTCCAAAGCCGTTACTAACGTCCGGTCCTCACCTGGTGCCGGACAGAACAGAACCCCGGAACTGATGTCAACAGGTGGTAAGTCGGTTCGACTCTGAAAACCCCAAAGTGATGTGTACGTTCATCTGGAAATGGGTGATCATTTTAGACCGCTGTGCAGGGTACTCCAAGTTTTGCCACACGTTTGATTTTCGATGGTCTGCGATCTGTTCAAAAATTGAACCTGCAAATTTTACTCGAGGGTTTGATATTCTTGCAGAAATTTGAAGGGCTGCGGAGGGGAACGATCTTTGTCAATTTTTCGAGAAATAAAAGTTTTTGGATTTTGTCTAAATAGTTTTTTTTTTTTTTTTTTTTTTTTTTCATGAAATTTCCCCAGAAATTGGGCCTCGACTAAGGTTTTTTTTGTAATTTGTTGGAAATTTGTCTGTGAAAATTCAGTGTTATCTATTAAATCCTTCTGAATTTAAAAAAAAAAGAAGTTTTTTTTTTGTTACTCATGTGCCTAACAAACCCTCCGGTACCTACCAATAATTTTGCGTTTAGATAGATTTTACTTTTACACCGCATAAAGACCAAATAGCTGCCCCTTCTCCTGGACTTGGGTAGGTACAAGGCAGTGCCGATTGGAGACTCGAGTAATTTTCGAGCACATTTTTCAGGATCAAAATAGTTAAGGCAGAATAACACCCCCAGTGGTAAGTCAAAAATGGAAATAATTGAGTTTCAAAAATCCGAGACTTCGGAAAAATCGCCGTCTTTTTGTGGTTTTGGGAGTCGTATCGTAGACCCCGCAAAAGGATTCTATGCTCAAAATTACTCTGAAAACGGCGCTTCATTAGACCCACTTACATCCTTCAAAAGCGACGTAGCCCAATAGACGCTACACACACGGTGAGGGCCGATGGGTGTAAACCGCGACGTGCGGACTCTACGTTCAAACATACCTCGAAAACGACACCCCACTCGACCGCTGAGACCTTAAAAACCCCTCATGTTGCCCATTTTGGTTTATTATTCTTGGAATAATACACCTATGTTTTCGCGACGCGGGTCGACGACTCCGATCGGCCTCAAAATTTGACATTATCCGTTTCAAGAGGTCTACATTCAAAATCCGAAATGTCCGTCCGCCGTCCGCCGTACGCCGTCCGCCGTCCGCCGTCCGGGCCGTTTTGGGCAGTAGGAATTTTTTTAAAAATCTGAAATTTTGACAAAATACTTGGTTTACCATCTAGTTGTGCCCGCAAGGTTTTCAGTCCGATCGCCCAAACCCGTGGGGCGCTCTGGGGCTATAATGGGGCTACGGGAGGGGCTTTTTGAAGGCTTTTAGCTATGGGATCGAGTTAGGTGTCGTTTTCGAAGTATTTTTGGACGTAGAATCCATTTTTTGGGGTCCCGGAACGATCCGATTTCGCTGTGCCGATCTATAGGGCTCTCATGGGGCTAAAAATGGGATTTTTGAAGGATCCCAGGATGTTAAATATTTTTCGAGTAAAAAATACGGAAATTTTGAAAAAAACACATTTTTGAACAAAAAAATCCAAAAAAAATCTTTTTGAGATAAAAATCGAAAAAAAATTTTTTTAAATTTTTTTTATTGGCAGAATTAAATTTCTGCACAAGTAATGTATATCAAAGAATAATAAACCCTTGTGTAAAATTTGCAGCGTTTTTAGCTCAGCTTGATGGGTTTGAGGCCCCTAATAAATTGAGTCCACAGCCGAAATTACTGTGAAAACGTCCTTCAAAAACCCCATTTATAAGTTGTAGACTTTTTCGTTTCACCTTCCGTTCTGTAAATTTTAACGGTCTTTTTCGAGCATATTTGAGAATATAATGGGTTGTTCGAGCACATCTATTGAGCATAAATCAGATGTTTTTCGAGCATATTTGGTGGTTTTATCGAGCATATCAATTCGAGCCCTCAAATCATCAGCAATCAAAATTAAAAATTGAAAGCCCCAAAAAAATGACTTCGATTGTTCACAGCCCGCAGCCCTTCATTCGGTTGAATTTATTTAAACAATGTACGTACTAAGTATACCTAAACAATTATAAATAATTTATAATTGCAATTTTTGAAAAACGGTAAAACTTGTATTAATTAAATACAAGTTTTGTAAAAAAAAAAAAAAAAAAAAAAAACTCCGAAAAGGATACCAACCTTAATCTGACCTCCTGGACAATGTACTTACGTCGAAATCCCCAATGAGCACCTTGATTGATTTTTCTCCCCTGGAAAGGTCAGAAGTTACGCAAACGGGTCAACATTGAAGAAAACCCGTCTTCAATATAGCCTTAGGAAACATCAACCATTTGAATTCTGAATCCTGTGAGTGGGATTTGGCGTGGAGTGCTTCATCCTTTTGGTCTGAGAGATGAGAGTTAGCCGACCGTGCTAAGCGTTTTTAGTGAAACCAAAATTTGATTTAAATTTAATGTACGATGAATTGTTAGCAATCTTCAAATTCTTAGGGGACGTTCTCAAACTTTCTTCAGTCAGCACAAGGAATTCACGTTAGCGGTACGCAGACGATGAGGTGAAAACAGGTATGCAGTGTCGTGCGTGTTCACGAAAAAACGCTACAAATTATAATTTTGTCATTAATAATGAAAGAATTTGTGGGAAAATTAATTCTGTAATACAAAATGAGAAAAAAAAAATCAGTATTTCAGCAGTGTTTGAACAGATGCGGGACCCCCAAAAAATGAATTCTACATCTAAAATTACTCGAAAAACTTCTTGAGAGCCTATTACATCACCACGGTGGAATCGAATGGTTCTGGGATCCCCCAAAAATGGATTCTACGCCCAAATGTCTTCGAAAACGACACCTAACTTGACCCAATAGCCAAAACCCCGAAAAACCTCCCGTAGCCCCTTTTTAGGCCCACAGAGCTCCACAGGGTTGAGCGTTCGGTTTGAAAACCTTGCGAGCACAATAATTATTAGATGGTAAACCGAGTATTTTCTCAAAATTTCTTAATAAAAAATATCTATTGCCCAAAGCGGCCAGGACGGCGGGTGGACATTTCGTTTTTGAAATCTACACATCTTGAAATGTATAATGACAAATTTTGAGGCCGATCAAGATTTTACTCCCGTCACGAAACCAAACCGTTTCCTTCTACATTCTCCGAATAATACCCCAAAAATTACGTTACTTTCAAGGCTGTTGTAGAGCCTTTTATAACTTCAATGCATCGATTCAATTGATTCGGACAAGGTTCATCATTGTTCCTACCGCGATCAGGATACTGTTCGGTGAGCGTCCACTTGTATAACTAAATGGGGTCAACGTGATACCTTCATCAGATTCATCACTTTCGTATCTCCCGCCCGCGTTTTTATGCTGATGATCTCAACTGGAGCCTTCGAACGATAAGATACTTGGAAGCTCGGAAGATTATTTCTCGTGTGAACCCACACGAAACCCACCTGCGTTTGCCAGATAAGAAAAATGAACTCTTGGCCTCTAAGAAATATATATAAGTGCGAGAAGTTCAAACATGCGGAATTTGAAAATCCTCCATTTGACGATTCAGCAGAGGAGAACTTTAAGCAATATTTTGAAGCAATTTTGTTATTATTACAATTCATTATAAATTGTACGCACTTCCAAAATCAATGCAAATGAGGTAGCAGCTCCGTTCAGTGAACATGAACGAAGAAAAAAAGTGAAATTTACAGCACCATTACTAAACCTTTTTATTGCAACATCTGGGCCTCGTTGTGGTGTCAAGTTTATTTCTTCTGCGACAACGTCGATAAGGTGTTAAACCAGCATATTTGTAATTCCTCCCAATATCAGGCAGATTACAACTTTTTTTTTACTGCAAACGAAAATAATATTCCTATCTCAAAATCGCGATTCGCCCTTAACGACGTCGTAAAACCGTTTCCCTTAAATCATGTTCAGGATAGAGAGAGTTCTCACTTATTTTTTTGCACGTTCGAGCTTTCAGGGTCTATTGGATTATTCCCCTCTCCGTCCTTCCCTCAGCTGAAATTCGTTTAGCGCAGCCTGAGGACAAGTTATTGTTGACAAGGTGGCAATGGTTGGGGGCTTACGAGTATTGTTGGGGTGTCTCTCCCCTTAAAAATCCGTACATTAATTTACAACCCCCTTAAAAACTCGGTCGGGCTTTATGAGTCTTTTTTTAGAAGTAAAAACGCGATAATAAAAACCGAGGAAAGCCTCTTTTTTGCGAAGGTTGTGGTCCTGCCCGGTAACTCTCATATTCAATAATTCAGGGCTGCCTTCCAGGCTCTCATTGGACGTCAATTATTTAGCGGCTTAGGTGCAGCCCCTCGCAACCACGTTCAAATTACAGCCTGAGCTTCAATGGATTTGTATTTTGCTACCTTTTCACGGTATGGAAGAGACGTAACCAATATACGAGTATCTCTGCTTTGTACGGATACGAATTGGCATTTATCAAGCATTCTTAGGAGCACGTTTTCAAGATACTAATGGGAAAGTCGAAATTGAATATATTATATCAGGATGTCTGACCACTTCTTTTCGACCAATCCAATAATAAGAAAGTCTACAACCCCCTCTCTTAAATATTCCACCCTGCAGTGTCCGTTGGTTCATACCCCGAAATGAACATCCTTCTGACTCGGGGTTTGTCATTTGGCGGGAAATCGCAATTCCGTTGGAAGTTTTCATATTCGCTCATGCTATGTGAATTTTCCGTCTCTTAGTTGAGGAAGGAGGGCTTCATGAATTCGAAAAAAGGTGTGTCTACGGTTTCGAATCTTACGCGGTTGGACTTTTTTTAAGCCAGGGAAATATTATATATATAAACAGGAGTTCGAAAGACTTCCTTTGGTTGGCTTTTTCCCGCCTTTTCCCCTCCAAAACCATTAAATGGTTGCAAATTTTGCAACCTCCGCCATCGTCTCACAACGAGCTCTGTTGTAGAGAAAAAAGTGGCGCTCCCAGGATTTTACTTTGGTTGGGTACAAAGTCCAGGTTTCAGTGCCTCGCCCATGGAACTGACACCTCCAGCTCTTCTATTTTCAGGGGTGTGAGGTTTGTGACAAGATTATGAAATTTGATTATGAAATCCTTGGACTAATTTCATCGTCTCGACCCTAACTCCTGGCAATATCTGTATGACTTCCAAATTCATTGAACTTGGATCGTACCATTCCTGCTACGGGCGAGTGCAGACTGGGCCCTATTCTTGGCCCCCTAAAGTTGACTGGGCCCACCCATCTCACCTCCTAATCCCTTCCTCAGTATGGAGAATCTCCATTGGAGATGGAGATGCTGGGCCCAACCCTGGGGAGTTGCCAAACTCTGTGCGGTCGAAGACAAATTCCGTCCTGTGAACCCGTTACGGCCCGTCCTCAAATGGGGGATGAGCCAACTCCGTGCCGCTCCTAGCACCTCCCATGAGTGCAGCTTGTGCAGTTCGTTAAGATACGAACATAAACTCAGGAGCTCACACAGCCGTCTGACAGACAACTGGGAAACTCTTCTCGGCGCTCTATGTCAAGTCCTCCAAAACGCACAGCAGCAAAGACCTGGACTTAGCGGTGCTAAGTCAGCGCCTACGATTTTCCGCCACACCGCACACGCAACTCTCTCGGTACTCTTCCCCAAAACCTGATCCTTGTTGTGAACTGATTGCAGGGGCCATGTCCACATTGCGAGAAGGTTCGCGGATTACGGCAGGGGGAGGGGTGGGCCCAGTCTACACACCGGATTATCTCCTAAATTACTAAAATTTAGATATTCAATATCTCACACCCCTGGAACATCAAATCTACTTCATTTCTCCTTGTTTCCCAATTGCCTTTCGTCCCTAGATCCTGGCTATATCTAGCTGCTTTCCAATTTCATTGAAACAATTCCTAAGACAGTGTGCCTAAATTACTAAATATCTCACACCCCTGAACATCAAGTTGAAAAATGACCGTTTTTCAAAAACCAGTCGTTTCTACGATGAGTTTTTTTCAAATATCAATTTCTGTTAAGGTACCAAAGTCGTTGGAAAGAAAAAGCACTTCTTTTAATCCCTTACGACCTACTCAAATTTGCCACTTCTTTAGAGTTTCAGTCTAAATTATATTTCTCTCCGGACGCAGTAGGAATTATTAGAGGAAATTCTCGGGCCCTCCAGCTCGAGTGTAAATCGCCTTATTCATGATCAGGTTCAGGTTCAACGCTTTCGTCAAGGACAACGACGTTTTTCCAAGTCAAGATACCTCGTGAGCGAACTGTATTACCAATTAACTGCCGACCGGTCTCCAAACCTGGCTCGCACATTCAACTGTTTTTTTTTTCGCATTTTAATGACGTCCGTAATGAGTTTTACAACTATAAAGTTGAAACCGCAGCGAAGAACTGGCCTCGGCATATTCGCTATGAATAACTTCAATTTTCTCAATTTTAAATTCTTCAAATGTTTTTCTTTTCAAGGTTTGCAGAAGATTTGTCAGGAACCCGGTCAGGATACGCAATCATAAAATCATAACCTTAACTAAAAATTTAAAAACGTTCAAAGTTTGTTTTAAAAATTAGTGCAGCATAAATTGTTTACCTACTAATTCTTCTAAGCTTACGACCTTGGAAAAAAGCGTTGTTCAAGGAATCCCTCGAAATTTTCATAGGGAAGCGCAACACAGCGTGACCCGAAAACCCATAGGAAAGCGCCAGAACTGTGCAGTGCACCGCCCACTTTTCGGATAATTGAGAAATTTTGGACAACTTGATAGATACAACTACAACGGTCACTAACTCGGTGTTTGTTAAAAAGAAAAAAAGAACTCTCATGGCAGTGTGGTGTTTGCCGACGGTGCAGAGGTCTAATCCAATGAGGTGGTTAGGGTGAGAAATGACTCCTCTGCTGAGTACTAAATTGTTTATTGGAATAAACAATTGTAGCGTGGGGACCGGTTTCGAGCAACTAAGCTCATCTACAGCCCTGACAAGAAAACCATTTGTCATTAGCACCAGAGAAAAACCATAAAATTAACAAAGTTATATTATACTGAAGGTATATGACAATGGTATAAATAGTGGAAATTATAATAATTATTGATGAAAACGGTCCAGAATGGTGGTAACTTGACAATAGTAGTTTTGGAATATGGACCCACTGTTAAAATTGGCTCCATGACTGATGGCCAGTGAACCATTTGAAAACCCAGTTAGGCTATACTACAGGTACTGAAATGAGAATTGTTGATTATTCTAGAGGCAAAACAAATACTCGATATGTGAGTAGTGACAAGGAGAAAATTATAGGTAAGAAAGTCAGAGGTACCTGATTACCTATAATTTTCTCCTTGTCACTACTCACATATCGAGTATTTGTTTTGCCTCTAGAATAATCAACAATTCTCATTTCAGTACCTGTAGTATAGCCTAACTGGGTTTTCAAATGGTTCACTGGCCATCAGTCATGGAGCCAATTTTAACAGTGGGTCCATATTCCAAAACTACTATTGTCAAGTTACCACCATTCTGGACCGTTTTCATCAATAATTATTATAATTTCCACTATTTATACCATTGTCATATACCTTCAGTATAATATAACTTTGTTAATTTTATGGTTTTTCTCTGGTGCTAATGACAAATGGTTTTCTTGTCAGGGCTGTAGATGAGCTTAGTTGCTCGAAACCGGTCCCCACGCTACAATTGTTTATTCCAATAAACAATTTAGTACTCAGCAGAGGAGTCATTTCTCACTCTAACCACCTCAACTCTCATGGCGTTTAAAAAAAAACCCTCCGACAAAGCAGGCTATCCGTCTTCACTTCGTCATAAGCGCGGAGGTTCAAACAGAGGTCCCACAGCATACAGGAATTCGAGGAACGGTTATAAACATTATAAACATTACAAACATTGGCGCTTTCCTATGACATGAACCGACGCATTCCTTACAACGTTCCCCCCCTCGGATTATAACGGATTGGCGCTTACCTATGGCAGCCGAAAAAAGTCGATCTTTACTTAACCAAATTTGTAAACTTGTCAACGGTTAAAAAAATAATAAAAAATAAACATTTAGCCTTGGACATTCATGTCTTCGGACATAGTGAGATTTTTTCTATAAATCGCACCACCCAAGAGCTCAAATTTACTTTACTCCTCAGCAGCTACATTTATTTTTTGTTTAATCTTTCATTTTCTTTTTGACTTTGTCGCAGGATCATCTTATGTTTGGCTGTAATAATAATAATGATTATAATAATTATTATGGGCGGGTAGGGTGCTATTAAGAATTCTAACCTACCTGCCCCAAACAGAATGAGGGTTAAATCATCCGGGGCCGTGTTCTTAGATTAGAAGTTAAAAAAAAAAACGCTGCAAATTTGAAACAAGTATTTATTATTTTCTAATTTAATTGTGCAAAAAATAATTATATGCCAATAAAAGTTTGGAATTTAATTATTGAATTTTTTTTAACTTTCTCGTTAAGTGTTTGACGGATGTGGTACTCCAAAAAATGGACTATGCGATTACTCGGAAAACGACACCTCATTCCCCTTCCTGGCATCCTTCAAAAGCCCCGCTACTGTAACGATTCCGCGCTAAGTCGAGTCTCATGTTACAGTTCCGCGCTTGTCAATATTTCCCGATGGTGCAATTCCGCGTAGAGTCGTCCGCGTGTCGACATGGAATTTCAGTGTGTGGTCATTCTATGATGTATGACTACTCATCGATCCTAGTTCGACTTTGCTTGTGCGACAGTGTTGCTCGCTCTACCGAAATTCACAAACAACGTACATCGTGTTGTCAAGGAACTTCAAATAAAAAGTCGCATTGGTGAGGACATGACATTTATCAATGACAGTTTATGATAATAATAATATTATTTGCTCTGCCACTTGCCAAAACCTTACCTATTTGTGCTTCACGAACTCGATCTTAGTTGATCGTACATTTATCTGCTATAAGAAATTCTGTTGTCAGCTTTTCACTTTACAAACGTGAAACGTTCCACTCATTTGAACGGCCACTGGATTTGGTTCATGATTTCCTCGCATGATTCTGTCAGCTTTGCTTTGCGCGGAACTGTTCTTCGGTTTGGCGTGGAACTGGCACCTACAGTATTTTTGTATGGCGCGGAATTCTAACATTGCAAAACTTAGGTGGTGGTAGGCAGAAAGAGTGCTTAGACCAAAACTAGTACCCCCCTATTATAATATTATCCCCACGGTGTGACCCCCCCCCCCCCCCCAAATTATCATTTTAAAATGTAATATGAATAATTTCATATTCAATATCAACAATTGACAAATTTGTATCAACAGTTAGTAGTTCTGAACGACTTGAATTCTTTACCGTGACGTCATGGAGGCGACGTCATGGAGGAGTTTGACGGCTTGGAGCACTAATCACCACCAACCAATGAGGTGCCGAGTTGACCATGAATGTGTGAGTTGCCCAAATGAGTGAGGGGGGGGGGGGTCACCCAAACAGCTGAACACTTGTTCCTGCCGCAAATTCAAACTTTGAATTTTTCATAAATTGTATAATTTGATTTGAACAGAGTTTCATCTCATTTTCGATGTTATTTGTAAGCAAATCGTCGATTGAAAACTTCAAGTGAAAGTGTTAAATGTTTTTCCCTGAATGGGAAAAACATAGGATCATAGATATGTTCATCTCGGTATAGTTCAGATGGTTGTAAAAGTCGACTAAGTACCGTACCTATTATGCGCATGTAAGGATATTATCCTCAAAACTCTCCTCAACTTTAAATGACAATCCGTACGAATGACTTTGGTATATAGGGGTTTGTTTATAGTTGTTTTGAGTTCATTATTGATACCAAACTATTCGTCTATTTTTGTTCGTAGCGAAAACCAAAAGCATCTAGCCCAAATTGTAAAGATATACTACATTACTAGGGGGCCACCTCCCTGCTGGCTAAGCCAGTCAATCCCCGACCTTTCCTATCTGGCCTCAGACTGAACAACTCGCTTTCCCGTATTACGTAGTGTTTTTATTCTTAAAGAACTACAGGATGAAAGTGAAAGAATTTATCTCGAAGGCACAATCTAATTTTGGCTCTTTTTGACCTATTTCTGCCTTTCGGGGCTCAGATACCTACGCCACATAGAGCAACTTTGTTGTTGACTTTGTTGAGACTTTTCTCGTCATCTACTCGCCGAAATCAATTTTGTGAAAGAGATAGTATTCATTTGGAAGGTAAAATCTCAGGTAGAACTCAGGTAGGTACGCCACAATGCAGCAACTTTTCGGTGGTAACAGATTTTTCTATAGAAAATGACTATAGTCAAAATGACTGTAGTCGTCTCTCCGAAAAAAAAAAAAATCATTTACAATATTTTTCAAAGTTTTCCGACTTTTCGAAGAGGTAGGTATCCTAAAATAAAGATGATTCTCCTCCTCGTGTTGCAGCTCGAATATATTAGATAATATTCAATGTAACATATTATGTCATATTTATCATCAAGATCTAAATTCATATTTCACAAGCCAATATTTTGTTTTCACAAGAGCAATAATTATTAAATAATAAGTTTTAATAATAGATAATAATAATAATAGGTATTAAGATATATAAATTTTATTATTCTGAGTAAAACAAACAAAATAGACAATGGATGCTTCTAAAATTTAGAATCTAAATCACTCCTCTCGTTTTGATCAACTCGTTAAAATCAGTTATTACCTATTTGATATTCTCATTGACGATCGATACAACATGACATGTTGTATCGATCGTCAATACATTGTACCTACCCCTCCTTTAGCTATAACTTATTACTTAGTCATGCAAGTAAAATCGCTTTATTATGGTCCTCACCTGAATTAACGAAATTCCCCCACCAACCAGCGGAAGGAAAACATGGTTGAAAGGCTGCATACCTGTTACATCATATTTGTTGAACTTGAAGCTAAATTGTTTTCTTCAAACTTTAAGAGTTCGTTTTCGGTCAGATCATAAAAAATATTTTTCGTGGCCATAAAATCGAGAAAGCGGGAATAAAAAGAAGTCCGCCGGGGCGTAGAAGGGAATAAAACCTAATGTCCTCAGCTTCACCCGGACCACCGCGAAGACAGCTGCTCCCGCACAATGGGAACACGAAGAGAAAACACAACCCAATTACATCGATTTATATTTTTCGTCGACGTGTATTGGGGATGGACCGGGATGGAGGACGACTACGTCTTGGAGGAGCAGATGTGTGAAGCAGGTGCCAAGCTGGACAGGTGAGGCGCCCCAGACAGCTGCCCCTCCCGTTAACCTCCACTGGGCCTTTTAAAAGTTCGATTCCGATTTGAGGAACTTTTCCGTTCGACCGGAAATGAATGAATTCCAATTTTAATTCCGGGGGGAGGATTCTTATCTGAAATATCACGTATGCTCATCCGGGTGGAAAATTGTATCCTGGCGAGCGGCGTTCAAGAGGCAGGAACATGTTTATTCTGTGAAATAGTTGGAAATATCAAAAGGTGCGAAATGAGGAGTCTCTGATGAGTGAAAGCGGATGACATTGAAATCGGGGAATGAATCTAAGAAAGATTATAATATAGGTAACTTTTATTCTTTTTCGCTCCTTTCGTTTAAAATTTCCAAGTTTTGAGTTTAACCCGCATAATATGCGTCCATATTATATGGACTTGAAAGTGTCGGGAAAATTATGGGCCAGACCTTTCCCATTCGTAAGAAGTCAAAAAGAGAAAAATACATCATTTTTGTGACAAAAATCACGTAGTTTATATTATATCTTCAGGCTAGAGCGCTGGAGGACGTCGATCAATTCTGCAGCAAGTCAAAAGAAAGCCCGACAGTTGAAACGTTGGTGGCTGCACAATCGGTGGTCTCCTGTCCCAAATGAAGGAGGCAAGGATAAACTAGCTACAATCCTGTAAACCCCATTAACACAGTCTTTTTAAACTACTGGAGCAAGAAAAGCGAAAAACGCTGAATGAATTGCGAAAAGACCATTTCTCAAAACACTTGATGGATACAAACTCTAACAGCCATCACTCAGGCAGCCTATGGACGCTGCACAACACTAAATTATCTCGTCTCAAGGTCACCGTAGGCCGCAGGATGACAGAAGACAGATCAAAATCCGAGCTCACTGCAAGCCGCATTCAACCAAATCAGGACGTGGGAGGTCAACGTTTCTCGGCTGAGGTAAAAGAAGAGCTTACTAATCCGCTGCAAGTGCCTGAAAAGAATATAACAATAAAGCTCCTGGATACGACATTACGACTGCGGACGTAATCAAGAATCTTCCCATGAAGGGTAATGCAATCTTCTTGATTCTGCATACCCCTGCGCCTTGGATACATGCCAGCCGCTGTTGTCATTGCAGTTCCCAAGCCAGTCAATCCCAGCAAGCTACGAACCAATTGGCTTCTGCTGGGGAAGCCGTAAAAGAAGATAAGAAGATTCCTCACAAGGTTACAAAGTGTTTTTCACGGTCATCAGTCATCCTAAACCATCAATTTCGTTTTTGCAAGTACATGAAGGATAACTACTTATTGCCGACATTTAAATACAACAGGAGGACGATATTACCATCATTCTACTAAGGCCCACCTGCTGCCTACTGATGCATGTGAACATTTTCACTCGCATTTCGCAAAAACTTTAGCATTCCCCATCCTAATATATTTAATTTGTTTTTACTCGATACCTAATTAAATATGAAAAGGAAGTTTTGGTTTCAATAAATAATGAATAGCATCAAGAAAATCCCTCCACTAGAAATCAAAACAGTTACTACCTACTGTAGGTTTTGAAAAATAAAAGAGCGTTAGAAATGGAGTCCATTTGCAATGGTGAACCGATTAAGCCATTACTATGCCTACAACAGCACGCCAATACCCACTATTATAGTATGACATACATACAGTGTATTTATACAGTAAATATATTATACTGGAGATATTATCTCAAAATTTGAAATAATAAATAGGACTAATAAATCACATTTAATGTGATTTTTTCCAAATTTTGTGATTTCAGATTCTATAATTAGCTGTGATTTTAAAAAAATTTCCCCAAATTCTTGATTTTGTTATTAAATGGATAGAAAAATTTTCTACAGTCATTGGCGGACTTCGTTGTCTTTTTTAATTCCTCTATCTGGGGGTTGGCGGTGTTGGATATCGCGACCATTAAAGAACACTGCAGCTCCTCGGAGTGCACCTTAACTACACCCTGAACGGATGGCGAGATAAGACCACGAGCCAAGCCATTGAAGGAAGAGCAGAATGCGAATCCGGCGCTGAATGACCAGAACAGATTGTAATGGGCCATAACTGGCCCCTGACACAATCTAGTAGTTCAGTACAGTAGGCTATGATTTTCAGAAGTACACAACAGCAGTGTTATGGATGAGCAATCGGCGTCTGATAGAATTTGGCATCATGGTCTTCTCCTGAAATCAGACCATTCCTCCCGAATGCTCAATTCCCAAGTCATTCCCTATTGCCACGACTTCCCTGGTAAATGCAACACGCTTCTGGCCCAATTTGTGGACGACACCAAATTACCCCCTGGGGAACCCGTCATGTGCTAGATGGACATTGGCTGGCCAAGACTGAAGACTGGCTTAATACATTTTGAAAGTGAACCCAACCAGGCCTCGTTCATCACCTTCTCGCTGAAGATCGGAACAGTAAAAGTCGCTTCTATGGTGGTTTACTTCCACGGAAAAGTCAAATTGGGTATCGAGTTTTGATCTTGGCCCGTTGACTAACCTGGACGTGCCACCACAGTGACATGAAAAAGCGGACCTTTTGTGCTGGTTAATGTTGAATTGGATTCAAAGCTGAGCCTGGAGAACGATTAGCTCCAGTACATTGTGCTGATGAGGTATGTGCAGGCGAACGGCTGAGTGATCTGGGAGGCAACTACAGAACAAGATGAGCAAGACATGCTTCGACGCGATATGAAGGGTATTGAATATCCCATATTTCCAATACAATGTAATTTTTATTATGATTATGTCATAATCATCAGGCAATAGACAAGGGCTTGGTTCCCGTTTTCGTAACACTTCAAGTAAACTTGTATGGCTTTCAATGGAAAAGCTTGCCAAAAACGTTACTTTAAAATCGGTAGAGCGGTCGATAGACGATTTTAAACTGTTCGGAGTCAATTTTTACCTTTTTTTTTTTTTTTTTTTGTCGGGGGAGGAAACCAGAAACCCCGTCAGGTGGCCGGCGAACCGTTTGAAGGTCTGAAGGGGCCAACTGACCGGGCACGCGGCCACCCAAATGTCTCGTCTTGCCTCATGGGGCGTCTTGCTTCATGGCCTTTATAATCCCTTGTTTGAGGCTCATCAAAGGCACAACTGTCGTTGAGAGGAAATTACAGTACGAATGAGGTTGAAGAGAGGGTTTGAGCTAGTGGGAATGATCTAATGGGAGGTGAGAAAATTTAAAAATTCCGAACCCTCACACTTGATGCAGTTAAATCGATAAGTAGGTAGGTACATTGTCTGTCAACAATAATTGCTACTTAATACTATTAATAATTAATAATTTAAGCCACAGACAGCTCATAGGTGTACTATTCCAAGAATAATTAACCAAAACTGAGGGACAGGCAGTGAAGAAATTTTTTCCAGGAGAGTCGAGGGAAAACGTCTAGTGGAACTGTTGACACTGAAGTATTAATACACGCAATTAAGATCAAATCTGTTCAGCGTCGACCTTTTTGGCTCACAATCGTACTGAAGGAAACGATACGACCACTGACATCAATTTTGGCCATTTTCGTTGCCAAAAAGTAAGGAAATTACATGGAAATTAAGGATGATGGAGAGGAACAGGAGAGTTTAGGATAAACATTTGATTACATGGCCCGACACTTGATAAGACTCGATGGTGTCGCTCCAATTCCAGACATGCGCAGTGACTCCAAGAAAAACAGATGATTTTCGAGCATAATTTCGTCACGTTAGTGGCAACACCTGCTATCTCATTTTTTGACGAAAATGAGATAGCACCGGATTCTAAAGGAAAATGGGACGGGGAATCGATTAGTGAAGCTAGTTTTTTGGTCCACTCAACAGGGAGCGCGTAAATCGTGATTTAGTTAACAGTGGCTATCTAAATCTGTTCGTCAACACCAGCTATCTCAGTGAAATCACTATGGGGACGCTTGGAATCGACGACACTCTCTCAGTTACGTGCAGTTTTTATTGAGTTTTCTCGTGAAATCAGTGGTTTTGATGGTTTATACGTTTAGCCTCAAGTTGTCAGGATAGATGGAGCGTGTTGAAAGCAAAAATTGATCAATTTTTCATTTATAATTGGCCTCACAAAATAGGGCTGTGAGAGAGCATGTGTTGCACTGAACTACTCCATGTGAGATAGCACCTGTTGTTGAGGGTTCTGCAAGAGAAACTTGATCCTATATTCGTATTATGTTGAATTTATTATTGATTCCACACTAATTCTACTCTAATCTTTCTTCTACTAGACCCAGAGAGTGATTTGTAAGAAAGAGAAAATATATGTAGGATTAAATACCTGCAGTGGATTAAATAATATTTCATAATATTATTATGCTTCTTTCAATTTTAATACTAAATTTTTAAAGAACATTCCGACGATTTGAAGGATTTTAGTATGAGCTAGTAATAATTACTATTGTAAAATAATATTTTATTATTTTTTTTATAACTAGCTCGTCTTACATATTATGTCGAGATGGATAAAGCGACGAGCTGGCTTTCTGAGATGAGACCTTCCCAACTAAAAACTCTTTAATTGCATATTTTCCCACTTATGGTAAGGTATATCACAATATAACCTCAGTCGAGTGAGGTTTTTGTGGAGCGAAAGCGTTTTATATAGGTAAACTTCAAGTCAAAGGGACTTCCTCACCCAACATGGGATTCGAACCCATGATCTCTACATCGGCAACACAATGATAGTCCCCCACGCTATCACTGTGCTACCGACCTTCCCAACTAATATTAAATGAAGAGCTTAACACGTTGAGCTTATCAAGTGAGGAGTCAAATCAGCAGAACAGAGAATTCTCTTCCTTGTTATTGAATTGTTAACAAGGAGCCTAGTAAGCTTTGGTACACCAAAGCTAACTATAGTTAGGTCCCGGTAAAAGTATGCTCCATACTAAAATCATTTTTGAGACAAAAGTCTTTCATGATGTGGATTTTTATCTAAAGATGTTCTGAACGATTTGAATCGCTGGCCTTGACGTCACTCATGAGGCACTCAGTTGTCAGGAGAGGGGCTATCCTGGCTAACTAGGAAGCTGAGTAAGGTGTGACTAACAGCCCAAACAACAGATTCCTTGTCTCAGGAGGCGCAAATGCTAACTTTAATTTTTCAAAAATACCGCATTTAAATTAATAAAAAGTAGTAGGTATATATTTGGAGTCAAAACTTTGATCCCATTTCAGTGTTATTTGGAAGCCTTCTACGAGTATCAATAAAAAAATTTTAAAAACGCTGCAAATGGCCTGGACCCCTTCAAGTCGCAATTCTCAAAAATTCGCATTCAATCATTTTGAGAAAATAAGAATAATCCGTGTTCCTCTCCCACTTCTTTTTGAGATTTCACACGAATAATTCGTGAAATTCGTTTTCTTAATAATTAAGAAAACGCATTCCTACTTGGATTTTTCGAAAAATAATATCGATTATTCCTGCACCGAATCATACATTTACCTATGTACCTACCTACCTACCTACGATAATAGTTTAATAATTTTAATTATTTAATTAGGTAATTCTGGATTTTCATTGAAAACTTAGATTAATTTCATTTAAATTTAAAATTAAGTAATGAATAATCATCACTATTTAAAAATAAATAATATTATGCCGTTATTCATTACGCAACACCGGCTATCTCTAATGTAGTAAACTACAACACACGCTATCTCAGCATAAACTTTGCGTGCTACACCCGCTAACTCAACCTTGCAAACACCAACACCGGCTATCTCAGCTGAATTTTCATTATAATTTATTTTTCGTTTTTTTTACTTTGAAATCAATCATTGGGGACCTCCTTATTGTCCTAAGCTACAGACTTGCGGTAAAAGTCGGTCCAGGGATTCAGAAATCAGTTTTTAGGCTCTCCTGAAAACCTGAGAAAAATGAGATAGCAGGTGTTGCCACTAACATGACGATTTGTGATTCGAAAACGTGGTGAAATTTGTGATACGACATGAGGTTTTGAGACACTCGATATGTCAACTACGTGATGCACGTAGTCAGCGAGCCAGTTGTTGCGGACGTGGTGAGAAAGGTTGATGGAGGCGTTGGCGGAGCGGAGTACAACCGGACAGGAGTAATTCGACAGGCGTAAAGTTTAGTCACTACGCCTCTAGTGCGGCGCCTCTTCCTGATTCGGCCGTTCCGTACGGAGTGGAACGAGGAACGTTCCGAGGGCAGCGGAGGCGGTGGGAAGGACGATCATCGGAAGGGTGCGGATCGTTCGGGGTTGGATTCCCTGTCAAGGACCTTACGCGGACTGTTCCCGATTTAGGTGGGTGAATGGGAGAGAGAAGACAAAAAAAAATGACAAAATTTGGGCGGACTAAGGAAAATGATAGAATCGGTCACGAAAAATCCTGCTAGCGCGAGAACGTTCTGATGTATAGTTGTTATTTTTGTCAAATTTTGAAGAAGGCGGTAGAGTCCATCTTTACAACGTTCCTCTCCCGCGTTCCAGCCCCCAAACTCTCGAGCTCGCCAGGTGCTTCTATCTACCGCGAGCCGGCCGCAACACCCGCCGATCCCGCCGCTCCGTCAGCCAATGAGACGCCGCCTTTTCGTATTTTGGCGCCCATTCCTGCTGCTTCCCCTCCGCGGGCCATCCACAAACTCCCACCCTCCGCTCATCGAACAACAGACGCCCCGACGAGACCGTATAGCACATTGCCCGCAGTCGCACACGCCGGCTTAGTCTGACAACATCTAAGTAGAGTCCACGCTTAACGTATACACAAAAATTATAACACACCAAAAGAATAATTCGAGTATATTTTTATACAGTGAACGTTTAAAACAATTTTTTTTACAAGCCGTGCATTCGTGTTTTTGTACGTGATTCTCATACAGACGTGAAAACTCGTGTGATTGTTTCGCCGATTTCTGCTCCGCGGGAAAACTTTTCCAAGTGACGTTCCGACCGATTTTGCGACCTCTGCAATGCCGGCGACCATGTTTTGCGACATCGACCAAAACGGTTTCGAAGAGCAGAGGGCTTTGCAGCTCGCTTTCGAGCTCTCCATGCTCGGCCTTTCAGAGAGCGGCCTCTCCGGTCCGGCGCCGGCTTTGGCGCCCCCAGCCGCCGAGGACTCCCCGGCGATCAGCTCCCTTCCGTCGTCGTTCATCGTCCCCGACGAGGCCCGAAGCAAGAAAAGCCAGAACATGACCGAGTGCGTTCCCGTGCCGAGCTCTGAGCACGTCGCTGAGATCGTTGGACGACAAGGTAAGGCGACGGCGGACGAATTTGTTCGCAATTCTTTTTTCCCGAATATTTGCCCGCGCTGATTCATCGCTCCAACGATAGCGTTGTTTACCTTCTCGCCGGCCGCTCCTTTTCGCCACTCACAACAGTCGTTACTGTCAAACTCGGAAATTCTCCATCGCCCATCCCCAATCTTTGACCTTTAATTCAAAACAAACAACTTTTTTGCTTAAATTCCCGGGAAACCCCCATTCAGAAATTACACCTGAAAATTAAAAAAAAACAATTCACCTTGGCAATTTGTACCTACTCATGATTCAAGCTACCACCTTTTTAAACCATTTTATTCCTGTTTTTATTATAATATAATACCTATAATAATGGTACATATTATGTACCTAGTTTGACTCTGCTGAAAATCTTGATACTTCCTGTAATTTGGACACCGTCAACAGTTTAATCACGAGCAATAATTTGGAGTTTGGTACCTCCATGTTTTTCGGCAGTTTTTGCCTCGTGTCCGGAACACTGTTTACGCTTTCAAAATAATATTATGTTCGCAGTTCATTTTGTTGTTGGTGAGCACGTGGTTTTGATTATTATTTGGGGTGTTTCGTCGATTAACTACACGACAGAGGGAGCAGGTACACTTTTTCACTTTTTTTTTTTTTTTTTTTTTTTTTAATCTCTAAAAGCAGCTTATAATTCGGCATTTTCTGCCTTGAATGGTGCAACTACCGATTTTCGACAATTTAGCCCAGCTGAGTCCTAACATAGGTTAGTTATGTCATTTTGTCTAAATATTCTGTCTTTTGGATGGTCTGAAAAAATAATATTATCATCATCGACTCGTTTCCGATAACGCTGTTGTTTTTATTTCTCTAAAATAACATCAACAATAACAAAAGTACCTATCTGATCAGCGGTCCGGAACGTCTAAAAAAATCAAAGTCAAAAGTTTTTTATTTTCTCCACTAGCTTCGATGAGCTTTTTGGATCTAAAAAAATGAATAGGTACACATCTACGTAACACATCTGCATTTTCGGACTATTTCTTTGTCTAGTGCCTTGCCTCATCTCCGTTACTGTAGGTCGTACAAAAAAAAAGAAAAAAAAGTAAGGTACCAAATTTGTGGGAAATTTGGTCCTCTACAATTTGAGTAATAGAATACGCAGAACTGCCCTGGGAACGAGTTACAGGCTACAAACTGAAAAAGCGCAAAATTTTGACGGTTTTTTTTTTTAGGTTGCGAAGAAAGCAACCGGACGAAAATGACGAAAACTTGGATTCAACTACCTAATGGTCCTAAACAACATTAAAAAAAAAAGCTACAAAAGTTACACCTTTGAAGTAGGTAAATTTTGCACAAAAGAAATTTGACATGGATTCGTCTATTGGCTGGAATGCGTGAATACGGAAATTTATTCGATAAAAAAGCAACGTCTACAATGTTTATAAGAATCCAAGAGACTTCCATGCCATGGTTTTTTCCGTGTAAACGGTAAACATTTCTTTATTTATTTTTTTCTCTATTTAGTACAATTTATTGGTTTGTTTTTTCTTTTTTTCCCCCTGTTGATAGCGGATGTCCTTTACTGTAATGTTTTTTTCTGCTCTTTTGGATTTTTAAAAATTTTTCCATACAATGTTTGGACAGATTTAGGGGAAATAGGACCCTCGGACGACTGGAATAAGAGCACGTTAGGTGGACTAATAAACAACGCGGGACAAGAGTGCCATCTCTGTAGGGCCTGGAGTCCATGAGCCTCCTCCAAATCACTGAATATCGTTTCCCATCATTAGAAGAAAGCCGTAAACTGTAACAATGGAAGAAAAAGCAGTTAATAACTGGATAATATGCTCCAGACTTGAGGATTTGTAGGAAAATTTCCTACAACAGCATTTAATGCTGTTTCAACCTACTCAAATTTTAAATAGATACCCACTCTCACACCTCACAACTACCAAAACATCCCAAATTAACAAAACACCCCCTCCGAAGAGCTCATCGAAGCTGGAGGTGATAATATGGAACTTTTGACTTTTGACTGCACCCACTGATAAGTTTCATAATATACCTATTATTCGCACCCAGTTCGACTATTAGTCGAACCAGTTGACTATAGGAAAATATGAAAGAAAAACGTTTTAACGTAGAATACGTTTTTACGGAGACCTAATTGCCAAAAAGCGACCCACGAAACCGTCTCGTAACCGTTGCTAGGGAAAAGAAACTTCTTCAACACTTTAGAATTTTACCTAGCACATTACTCATTAATTATACATTTCTACTTTCAATTTTTAATATCCCTTCCATTGTTACATTACAACGTAAACACGTATTCTTCGTTTCTCATTGTTTAGCCTTCAGGCTCAAGACGGTCGGTTTTTTTATCTTGAGTAAACCGGAAATTTTAACATTTTAAACAGAAAATCAGAGGCAAGTGAGTGGTAAAGTGCCAGGAGTTGACATTCATTTATTTCATTGTTCATTCGTTGTTCATTTCATTGTTCAATAGTAACATCCAAAGAGCTCATCGAAGCTAGAGGAGAAAATAAAAAACTTTTGACCTTTTGATTTTACTCATTTATTAGCTGGGAGTCCCAGCTAATAAATGAGTAAAATGAGCCTGGGACACTCGTGCTTCGCACGAAATATCACGTTTCCGTTCAATAATGCATCCATCGGAACGCAAGGGACGAGAGGGAAAAATTACCCGTCCATGTAGTTTCACTTCCATTGATCCTCAACAAGCTGTACCCGTACCAAATTTAAGCACTCTGGGATGAGCAGGAGTGAAATTCCGCAAAACTCCCCTATCAATAATGCAACCCATGCTTCACTTGGAACACCCGCAGCAACCCATCTTCGACACCCGTGCTTCGCTCGAAATATCCAATCGTCTATCAATAATGCTTCACTAAACATAGCAACCCGTCAACATAGTGATTTTTCTTCGCTTTTTGATCACTATAGCCTAATAAGTTGGAAGTCGCTCGTAAATTCGCGCCCAACCGCACGGAAATTGGTTCTGCCATTCGGGCGTGATGTTGGAACAAACAAACAAACGAACAAATATACATACAGACATCCATTTTTATTAATAGATTTGTACATACTTGCATGGAATCGCTCCAAATTCCTCTAACAACAGCAGTTTACAATTTATTGAGTTTTCCTCGAAGGTAGATCTGTAACGGTAGACCTGAAACAGGTAGATTTCGGTGTGTTTTGAAGTTGTTCTCATTTTATGACTCCCATTTTTCTTGCAAAGTCGCCTGAGTGTCGCCGAAATCGTTCAAAAGGGTTAACGGCGAGTGAGGCGCTTTTCCCAGAATGTTGGTAGACAGCAGACTGGTAAGATCGTCAGATAAGTCGGAAAGAAGGTCCCAAGGGAAAAGGGTCGTGTAATTATGAGGTACAAAACGGCGGACGGATGAAAGGAGGCGTACCTATTTGATGTTCGAAAAATGGTGTTCTTCATGGACTTCGTAAACGTGGACCGATTGGGCATGAAGTTCATTGAACCCTACTATGCGACGTATTCTTTGGCGGCGTGTAGCGCGGAATACACGGCGTGTTACAGTGGAGGCGAGTCCATCACTCTTAGATCGATGACTACCTTGTGTAGACCATGTAGACTTGGGCTCTACCATATGTCGGGTACCTCCAGATGACGTAGAGTTTTTTCCCTCATGGGCTCCCGGGACCAGAATGCACCTCCCCCGCCCCCTCACCGCCATGTCCCCCCTTCCGGCCAGCTGCCTCAGTCCCTTTTGTCTTCTTCCAGAGCTGGGAGACAGGACCCATTCAAGCCTGGAATCTTCAGGAACATTTCTACATTTTACCGAGACACGTCTTACAGCAACGAGCGTCACCTTCCGCAAATGCTCCCAGTTCATTCACCAATCACCTTTTCGAATCCGACCGTGGGATCTCCGATGAGGGAGCGATACGGCTTGAAATTATAACTTTCAAATGAGTTGCGATGGGAGGCAAACGAAGGAATTCTCCGTCAAACAAAGCGGAGCAAATTAAAAGAAAAACTTCGCGGAGCGTCCGGCCCCCCCTCGTTGGGAGAAGAAAAATAAAGGAAGGAAAAGCTTCGCTCCGTGGAGTTCAAGGCCGTGCGGAGACGGAGGTAAGTGAACTGCGTCCAAAGGCGGCCCCCTCTCACCGCGGAGTCAAGTCGACCGCATTATCAACTCCACCAACACAAAGCTTGGAGCGACAAGTTTGGAAACAAAGGAAACTCCGCGTCTGCCGTGTCAAATCCGGTTGGTGAAAATTGGACGATAAAGTTCGCCATCCAGAAGGAATTCCTGCATGTCTTCTGATTGACGCAAAAAAATCAAGGCCAGAACAAATCATTCCGTAACATATTCATCGTTTAGGGCTTCTCGTTGCTCGGCTACGTTTCCGGGTTAGTCCCGCAATCTGCCCATCTTCGGTAGGGGAAGTTATTACGTCTGGGGTACGCTGGGGACCAGGGTCTTGAAGGAGGCGAGTCGACCTCAGTTGCCATCATAATCCCATCCCACGGCTCCCCGACCGCGACGTCCTTCCCCCCCCCCCCCCCCCCCCCCGGTTTTTCGAAGGGTGATGTGGACCAGAAATTTCGCGCATCTTCTCGTCAAACCAGAACGGCCTCAGTGCGTTAATTTGAGAGGAAATATGGGCTGATTGCCGTGTAAATACGAATTAATGGTACGCTAGGAAATGAAGATTGAAGTTCTCATCAGGTACTCAACTGTCTATATAGGCTCCTCATCTAGTACTTAGCTTACTATGCTCCTCATGAAGTACTTACTCAGCTGTCTGGGATCCTCATCTAGTACTTAGCTGATTATGCTGTTCACCAGGAACTCAGCTGACAGAGTTGGTCATCAGGTACTCAGCTGACAAGGTTCCTCCTTAAGTCTGCTGTCGGGGCTCCTTATCAAGTACTCAGCTGACTAGGCTCCTCATCTAGTACTTAGCTAACTATGCTCCTCATCAAGTAGCTGGGATCCTCATCTAGTACTCTGCTGATTTGGCTCATTATTAAAAGTCAAAAGTGTGTCCCCTCTAGCTTCTTCGATGAGCTCTTCGAAAGAGCTGTTTTGTTAGTTTGGGATGTCTTGGTTGTTATAAGGAGTGTGAGTACATAGTGATACTTATGTCTGAGATGTCTTCTTTTGAGTCTTGTCGCAAAACCTGGTGGATCTGTGATTGCCGCGACGCATGGATTCATGTTCCCTTCGGCCTTCTCCACCAGCTTTGTGTACTGTGTAGTGTAGAACGAATAATCGGGAAAAACGTCCTGGGCACAATATACCTAGTATGCAAGCATTTTGACCTCCAAAAGGTCAAAGTCAAAAGTTTTTTATTTTCTCCACTAGCTTCGATGAGCTTTTTGGATGGGTTGTTCTGTTAGTTTGATTGGAATGGGATGTCTTGGTTGTTATGAGGAGTGAGAGTAGTGATACGATTATGTCTGAGATGTCTTCTTTTGAGTCTTGTCGCAAAACCTGGTGGAGATCTGTGATTGCCGCGACGCATGGATTCATGTTTCCTTCGGCCTTCTCCACCAGCTTTGTGTACTGTGTAGTGTAGAACGAATAATCGGGAAAAACGTCCTGGGCACAATATACCTAGTATGCAAGCATTTTGACCTCCAAAAGGTCAAAGTCAAAAGTTTTTTATTTTCTCCACTAGCTTCGATGAGCTTTTTGGATGGGTTGTTCTGTTAGTTTGATTGGAATGGGATGTCTTGGTTGTTATGAGGAGTGAGAGTAGTGATACGATTATGTCTGAGATGTCTTCTTTTGAGTCTTGTCGCAAAACCTGGTGGAGATCTGTGATTGCCGCGACGCATGGATTCATGTTTCCTTCGGCCTTCTCCACCAGTTTTGTCCAAAAGATTTTATTGGTTTAAACGGCCCATTTGGGTCCTAATAACATGCATTTGAAGAGTTGAACAGCTTGCAGTCCAGGGCATCCCCTTGCCACAGACCTTCGTGCATTTGGAATCGGTCCAAGAGCTCTCCGTCCACGCTGACTGAGCATAGCACTGATTTCGTAGTCAGTTGAACGAGCTTAACAAGCTTTGAGGTACCATGGTTGCATAAAGACCCTGTCTTCTCTCACGGTCGTACGCTGCCCGAAAATCAACGACCATGGTGGGTTTGGATGCTGTATTCTCGGGCCAGTTCCAGCGCCACTCGCAACGAGAAGTTCTGGTCAATTCCAAAAAACTTTTTCGTAAAGCATTGTGGCTCTGAAGGAATGATAAAATCCACTACATCAGAGAGTTCAAAAACCACCAAAAATATATTGGCCAATATATTTATGCCAGCATAGTATTGGGGACTTTCCCCCTTGATTTCCACCATGTAAATTCCCTCCAAAACCCCATCGAAACTCTCAAATGGGTCGATTTTTGTCAAAGTCAAAAGTCAAAAGTTTTTTATTTTCTCCACTAGCTTCGATGAGCTCTTTGGATGTGTTGTTCAACGCGTGATTTTTGTCTCCTCCTATTCACTTGAAAGCATTCCTTCAAGGCTTTTCAGTGCCATATCAGGGACAAGCGTTTTCTCACATTTTGCTCCTTCCGAAAGTAGAGAACAGACGAAAAAAAAAAAAAAAAAATCGCTAACAAAACCTTTCAGGTCATTTTCTAACTGTACACCAGGTACATTTGGGTTATCTGTTGGACAAAAGGGACGAGTCCTCAGATTTATGGCCCTCTTTGAAGGGTCGATGTATGACTAAAACCTGTACCTGCTTGGGGAAAACTGGAACGGCCTGGAGGGTATCGCCCTTTCCGAATAGCCCAGAAGCGGAGAAAACGTGGAAAAAGTCTGATATTGGTGTATTTTGGGATAACGATCAAATTTTCTGTAATGGAGACGGTTGTTATTGACGGTCACGTTTTTCGAACTCTAGATCGGTATTTCGAGCTGTGGAGGGATAATGAGTACGATTTATTGCTGTTGTCCGTTGATGAATCGTCCTGTTTTGTGATAGCGATAACCGCAGAGGTTGAAAGAAAAAAAAGTTGTTTTTTGAGCGGAGTTTGTTACCTGAGTCTACCTGTCCAGGATCCGCCAGCACCTGCCCCCTCGAGCAGGGAATGTCTACGTGGACTGGAGAATGTAAATTGACCTGCCCGGATGAACTCAGTGAAGAGCCACTTCCACGCCGTGAAGCATCTGTTCGGAGGATTCAGCCGTCCCCAAGACTTCCACCCTTCGGTCGGTTTCGCGAACTGGCCTTCAGACCCATTGGAGGTCGCGACGAGGGGCTGGACCACCTTTTGGCGGGAGACCCCCAACTCGACTTTGTTCGCAGGTTCGCCACTTCCCTGTTCTGACATCGACCTAAGCGAGATGGACTGAGAGCGATTGGTACAAATCCCAATGAAAACCAAGATGGTGGAATGTGGCGCTTTTGAGGTTAGGAAAACTGACGCTTTCCAGGTGCAGATCCAGGGATTTTCTTAATTTGTAATCACCTCCTGTACTGTTCCTTCTTTTGCTCTGCACTGGTCAGATCCCATCCAAGAAAGCATTTCAATACTTGGGACGTGACATCCCAGGATTTCCTAGCGAATAAGCCTTAGGACTGCTGCACCATAATAAGTCTTATATTATATTAAGCTGGGTTCAAATAGTGTAAAAACTATCTGTAACGCGCGCCGATCTTATTGGAGGGAATCTGAGCAGGAAAACTGATCAGCCAATCAGATCGCTGAACGCGCGCTACGGACGAGTTTTTTACGCCATGTGAACCCAGCTTTAGTATTATGAGTTTTGCTTAGTGGCGTTGTGTTGCATCTCTGCGCTTGTGCCATCATCATGCACTAATCCCAAAGTTTTCGATCCTTCTGTGTAGATTTGAGGTTGTTCATAAGTCTACATTAAATTTTGTACTATTCATGTGGATAATACATTTTAGGCCCATTCACACGTGTTCACTTGCAAATGATGAAAATGAGCGTATTCTTTTGGTTCACCTCTATGTAGTCGGTTCTGATCGGCCCCGGCGCGCACATTGGGGGCAAAGACCGCCGCTGATCTTGAACACTCGGCGAAGGGGAAGCCACACAAGGTCGCCTCCAATCCGACTTTATCGAGCTCGTGGAAGTTTCTTTTAAATATTTAATAAGTTTTTTTTTCTTCAACGCTCGCATTATCGTCATTAACTAGTCCTACTCATCCCGAAGCGTTTTCCTCCATTTCGATCGACCAAATCATGATCACCTTCTCCAACCTCAGGATCAAGGCGTTTAAACGACCTCTCGTTTAATTTTACCTTGGGTGAGTTTCGAACCCTTCCACGCCTTCCTTTTTGCAGTCTACTTGAAGTCTCAGACACCTGTTAGTTGATTATATGTGATTTCTTGGACGTTTTGGGTTGTAAAAATCGCTCGAGTCTGAAACTGGTCTGGAACTAGTATCGTTTTGCAATAAGTCGTCACACAACTTCAGAGGATTTTGGTTTATTGTAATTGGTATAATACAGTTGAGCAACTGTATTATACCAAGCAAATAATAAACTCTTGTGTACAATTTGCAACCTTTTTTATTATGCAATTGAACTGTTTAATAAAATTTCGCTCAATCCACACTGCCTCAAAAAATAGTACGATTTCTTTCAATTTTATACATGCTTTGTCTTAAGTTGGGCGATGACTCTTGGAAAAAGAAAAAAAGGTGCTCATACCGGTATTTTCGTCACCGCGGGAGGTAACTTATGAATAGTCGTGTAATTTGAGTTCCGGTGAGCGTGTGAATCTGTCGGTGAATACAAATTTCTCTTCTGGGGCCGTTAGGACTGTTGGGGTCCATTTGGGTCCTTTTTAGATGCAAACCAGTTGCTCCCTGCACTTGGGGAATTTCTCAAACGAGGGGTGGACACAATTTAAATGCGGAGGTTCGAGCGTGAAATCCCTTTCAAGATTTGCCAATTTGCTCGCGAATGAAAAAAAAAGTTGCAGTTTTGAACGTTAGGGCAACGTACGGGGCGTCGAGGGATATTTATAAGAGTGATTGCCGTGAACGGTTGATGCATAGCTTCCCATCATCGTCCCCCCTCGTCACTTTCAACGAGACCTTTTTAAACTACAACTAGGTGTCTGTCTGACGGCCGGATTATGTCAGACGAGGTCGAATTCGTAAAACCACCGACAATAGTGGAGGAAGCGTTGGTTATCAATGGGGCCGGCGATCAAGTGCCGTCAAATTTGATATGTAGCATCGAACTTGCAAGACCTCGCATGTCGACAGATCATTCGGAATATTGTCTGGCATTACTATGCGAGCCGGTCGGTCTCGTGCGTCATAGCGATCCGACGCTTTGTGACTTCGGCCTCGAGTTTGTTTATTTTAGGAGTCATCTGATGTGTTTATTGGGGAAATTCATAAACAACAACTTGGTGCTAGGGTGTTCATTGCTCTTTGAACATCGTCAGTATCACAAATACTTTTTTTTCATCAAGAATCTGCTATTTGGAGCAACACGAGGAGAACGAGGAGAGTGGCCCAAATTCGGTCATCTTTATTCTAAGGCCCTTCTAGTCAACGGAATAATTTGAAAAAAAAAAAAAAATCTTCAAGCTTGGAGAGCATAGTACGAGAAAAGTTCGAAACCATCAACAAATGAACCAATTAGGTGTGCGAAAAATTGGAGTAAGACCAGTTGAAGAAGAAATTTTGGGATGGGAAAAAACCGATTCCATGGAGGTCAAAATACGTCGTCGAGGGGTGGGGTGTGGTTGGCGAAAAGGGGCAAGACCCCTTGAAAGGATAATGGAGGTAGAGATGGTGTTTCCGAGGTAGTAGGTGCGATCTCTGCCGATTAGTTCGAAAAGGGTGACTAGCGGAAGGGAAAACTCCCCCCGCCCCACTCAACACGCTAATCCTAAGCTAAACCTAAGCCCCGGCTACTCCCAAGAATTGGCGTATTAGCAAGGCGCGTTGTTGCATTAAGCTCAACATCTGAAATTCTCCCATTGTTTTGTCTCTCCTTTTCCAAACACGAAATTCCCCGGGCGATTTTTCAACAGCGAGGACCGGCGTGGCTGTCAAATGAATGACAGATCAGCTTTCACTACGGATAATCCATCATTTCCAGACACCCATTCTGTCCTCTAGTGATTTCCGGTAATTGAATCTGTTGACTACTAGACATGTTCCCTCCGTCTGTACAGTTAATTAGTCGAAAAAACTAGATCATTAATTAGTGGCTTGTGCATAATTCATGCGGCTGACCTTGGTCGATGAATTACTTTTCATTTTGTACTGAAGTATCGACTTTTTTTCTGTCTGTCAAAAGATGGTTTTTCGTAAGAGGCCAAAGCCCTTCTGATGATTTGGGAAATTCTATTTCTATCGAGATCTTTAAACAGAGCCTGCTCAACGTCTTGGCTTAATGGAGACGGGTTAGTTTGTTTATGTTACATGCTTTTACGAGATGGTGTACGGGGAAACACGTGAGATGGACAGAAATTTCTTCGACGCGAGAAATTCCTCATTTTATAATCGGGTCAGCAACCTTCTCAATTTCTTGATGTGAACGCGGGCAGCCAACTTGGGACGAGTCAAAAGTAGGGTAACATTATTATGCTGGGTTGATCTTGGAACGTGTAACCGTCCAGAGTGAAAGTATTGCGCAAGAAACGGGAGGGTCTTCTTCTACTTTTGTCCGTCGGTTCCTCGACTTCACCATTTGAGCGCCGTCAAGTTCACAGCCAAACTCCCTCCTTACTCGTCATTCATTCCTTTCGCTCATCCTCTATCACAGCCTCTTTTGGTTTTGTCCCCCCTCCCACCACGCGTCGTCCTTTTAAACCGTCTTTATCTCTCACCGTATTTATCATACGTTCCCTTTTATCTCATCCTCAGCGTCCGCTATTGTTGGAGAGGTCCTTTTTTTTGTAGGCGCCTCACAGTTGACCCTCATCCCTTCCCTCGGGCCCTCTGCCCTATGAATGATTTACCTTTGGGATTTTCATTGTTTTCAAAGGGGCCAAGAATTTTATCACGTACGTACGGAGCTATCTAGGTAGCATCGGTGGGTAGGCCTTTCTATATCGTGAGACACCTACGCAGTCTTGGAAATGTTTGTTCTTTTTATTGACTGCTTAGTGTTGAAGACAGGTTTCAAACAAGTTACCTAAATCATCTTCAGGAGCGTTGATTTCAATAGGTTTCTGAACAGTTTCGAAGGCGCTGTAGTGCTCCTTATGACGTCAGGGCCACATTCACCGAGCGAGTTAACGCGAATTTAGCGTTAACGTACAGGTTAAAGCAGGGAAACACGTTTGGCTACGAAGACCTCTGAAGGGAGCCTGGAGAGGCAACACGTTTGGCCACACGAAGAACGACCCGTCTGGCCACTGGTGCATTTCGACCAGGCGATCGACTACTGTTTCGGACAAAGTTAAAACGGCTGTCAACTCCGATCGACTCCTTTTTTTTGGAAACAGGCCTGGAAAGCGTGTAGGCCATCCTGGCAAGCCTTGGAACCCCCTAACCAGCTTGTGGCCAGCTCTGGAAAACTTGACCATCATGGCAAGCCTTGGAGAGGTCTGTAAAGGTTGGGACCGTCAAAAGCAAGCCTTTAAACCCCTAAGCCAGTGGAGGACCAGCTTTGCCTTGGAAGCCCTTAGCCAGCTAGGCACCATAATATTATACACGTATTATGTGCAAGATTTGGACAGGTCTGGAAATCTTGGGACCATCTTGGCAAGCCTTGGAAACTCTTAGTCAGCTTGGGACGTGCTTAGCAAGCCTCGAACAGCTCTGGAAAGCTTGGGACCATAATATGACCATAAGAGGTCCAATATTATTGGACTATCGGGACCTGTTGGTGAAAGAGGCCTAAGAGGGTCTAAATTATCCAAAAATTAATGCTGCCAATGAAAAATTATGATTAATATTTAAAAAATTGGTCGGTATTCCTTAACAGATGTAGAACCTCGAAAATAGATTCCACGTCCAAACATACTTTGAAAACGACATCCCACTCGATGTCATACTCGAAAACCTGCAAAAACCCCTCCCGTAGCCCCTTTGGGCGGTTTGACTTTGGGCCAAAATTCAATGATTTGGAAGAGAGTTCTCACCCTAACCATGATAACTAGGATGCCAACCCCCGACCGTATCCTCCTGCCCTCAGACCCAACACTCGTTTTCCGATCGTGTATTTATTTATTTTTTTGATCAGGTTTTTATTGAGGGCGAGCTGAGTGGGAAGAGGGGGGGGGGGGGGGGCTGCCGCGTCTCCATCGGACACTCCTCGGCCCACCGCCATGCCAACCCGGCAACTGGTCCAGCCCCTATTTTTATTAGGCCCTAAATTAATTCTGTCAATAAACATAAAAAATAAAAAAAATAAAATAAAATGACAGATTTTCCTGTAGATAGAACGTTTGGACGTTGTGATAAAAATTAACTGATAAATGTCCTTCCAATTTTCCATTTTGGCAAACTACCATTCAGATCATTCATGTCCCTGGAACAGATTTGGACTCGGAGTTGGATTTACGGCCAACGAAAACATACAAATCGACTCAGGATGTTCTAATCTACGTCATGTTTCCGTTTTTTACGACGTTTCCAGGAAGCAAGACTGTATAAGGCTCGCGGACGTGTTCGGAGTGAGAATGAGTCTTTTCTCCAAGTCCGAGTGCATCACGGGGAGTTGAAAAAGGTGAAATATCAGATGGAACCGGGGCGGTATTCAGATCCGAGGGGGGCTCATCGGAGCGGAAATTCGTCCCAGGGCGACGAGGAGAGAGGAAATCGTAACAAAAAAATCCTGATTAGGTTCGAGCCGAGACTAAATAATAATAATTACGGGAGTATTGTGTTTTTTCGAGGATCAGAGGGGACGGAAGAACGAAAAAGAAGGATCCTTCGTCCTTAGGTGTGAAAAGAAGAGAATAGGAAAAGTGGACAATTGGATGTGACAGGTATAAGGACATTTTCGGCGGTGAAGGGGGGAGGGAGGCCTACCTGGCACTGCCATGTTGGCAGCACTGTGCCATCTACTGCCGGCACATCTATTCTGTCAGGTTCATAGATACATGGCATCACGGCCCTTTTGTTGGCACTCCCCGAAGGCTTCACGCTGTTCTGGACGTCGTAAATGGACCCAGCAGAAGGTTCGTGCTGAATGGACTTCCAAATGAGTCCAGGCCTAATTTATTTTTGTAATATACAAAACTTAGCTAGGTGGGTATCGCCGAAGGTGGTCCAATCCAAAACGGGAATTAGGGAAACAGACGACTTCTCTTCTGGTAGTTGTAGTAAAAATTGAAAAAAAAAAAAAAAAAAAAAAAAGAATTAGAATTAGAAAACGGTAGTCCAAAATCGAAATGTGGACTATCGGAAAAATCAATGTTCACCGTTGTATCCGGGCCGAGGTTCATTCCCATCACATTGGAGCTCATTTATCCACCATTTATTAAATATCGTCTCCCAACGTATTTTTTTGTTGTCTGAGAAATATTTGTTTCAAGGAAATGAATGGTGTTTCGTCTGACCGTCAATTTCATATTCCATAAAAAACCTCTTTTCAAATTTGATAGATAGAACAACACACAGCTTACAGCTTTAATTTATCAAGGCGAAAAGTAGGGTTTTCCAAATACATACTCTTATTTCTCCTAGAACCAAAACTACCGTTCAAATGGTTTGATTTCACGAGAGACCCTCCCAGATTAAGTTACCACATTCAGGCGAACAACTTTTGTTCACGTTTTTTCGAGTTTGGACCACTGTGGGCCGATTTCAAGCTGCTAAGCTCATTTACAGCTTAACAAGAGAAAATGCATTAGCCTTAACATTTCCCAAATAATTGACAAATTGACTGGTCAATCCTGGTATCCTGGGCTTGAGATTGAACTTTTTTTTTGACATTATAATCTTGAGACTTTTTTCCTGGTATTGAAAATAACCCCTTTCTAAGATAGACCAACCTCAAGATGTTTACTTAATTGAATTCCTCGAAAATGACCAAAAATTCAGATTTTTATCTAATTCCGTACTACTTAGTAACACCACTGTGGATGGTTTAGAAGTCAAGAGGTTGGGTCGACAATATTTTTGAGACCCCCTTAAAATCTTGAGTGAGAAAAAATTTCATCATAAATTTAACCCTAATAAAGAAGTACCTCCTTAGAAAATACATTAATTTTCTTCCAGACGATTGAACTTTGGCCTCTTTCGTCACGTGTATCTTCCTCTTTCATATCCATCAGCTCACCTACCAGGTCTTCTTCTGGGACATCTTCCTCGAGGATGTTTGCCTCAGGAGCGTTTTAGCCCACAGCAGTGCTTGTAAATGACAGAACACCAGAGTCCTTTCTTGCAGCTGCAGACTCCGTTCGTTCATTGGTCGCATTCGATATTCGTTTTTATTCTTATGAATAACCAACAGGATGAACCCAGTAAAATTCTCGCCAGCGCTGCGATGAAGTGGTCCAAATGTATACGGAAATATAAACAACCTCCGCTTCGTAACACATTCGACGTTTGACTTCTGGTACGCACAAAGGCGGGAGGTTGGACAGGAAACCGTTTCGAGATAATGCTAGAAAATGATTAGGTTTTGGCGACGTTTCAGAAACCGACCGGGGGTTGAAGACTTTTGACTGAGAAGCTCGACCTTCGCTCTCACTTGGCAGAGCGAGCCGGACCTTTTTAGCACGTCAGAAAAGACGATAATCCTGGATCATTAATCAGCGGAACGGCCCAGACAGTCACACCGCTGATCAAAAAACACCGAATCGTTATTTCTGAGTAAAAAAATACTTATTTAACAAATTTTTCCGGAGTTGTTCTCGCAACACTGCCAAGTCACCGGAGAGCTCGGAGCCTTTTCACGATTGGCCCAGACTTGGAACTTACGGTTTCCAGCGGCTCGGTCTGGTTTTGAAGCCGGTTAGGAAACAGGGGGTGAGCGTTCCGAACCGTCTTGTTGACAATCGCTGAGCAAACAGGCGTTTGAACAACTAAGCCAGCTTGTATCCAGGTGGAAAAAAAAGCCTTATCTCCCAAGCCTTACCGAGTTTTATCTTTCCTTATCCAAACTTGGTGGGAGAGAAAAAAAAAATCTTATCGGGAACCCACTCACCTAGAAAATCCACCCAGAAAGTCACGCTCGCTGCCCTTCAACTGTACATTGTTGACTTACTAAATCACGAATTTTTCGGGTCCTAACACAAGGTTGATCCATAGATGATTGATTTTGGTTTATTATTCTTGGAATAATACACCTATGTTTTCGCGACGGGGCCGGACTCCGATCGGCCTCAAAATTTGACATTATCCGTTTCAAGTGGTCTAGATTCCAAAACCGAAATGTCCGTCCGCCGTCCAGACCGTTTTGGGCAGTAGGAATTTTTTTAAAAATCTGAAATTTTGACAAAATACTTGGTTTACCATCTAGTTGTGCCCGCAAGGTTTTCAGCCCGATCGCCCAAACCCGTGGGGCGCTATGGGGCTAAAATGGGGCTACAGAAGGTTTTTTTAAGGCTTTCGGCTATGGGATCGAGTCAGGTATCGTTTTCGAAGTATTTTTGGACGTAGAATCCATTTTTTGGGGCCCCGCAGCGATACGATTTCACTGTTGCGATCTATAGGGCTTTCATGGGGCTACAAATGGGATTTTTGAAAGATCCCAGGAGGTCAAATATTTTTCAAGTAAAAAACAAAACAAAATTTGAAAAAAACATTTTTTGAAAAAACAAAATCAAAAAAATGTTTTTTGAAAAAAAAAAATTAAAATTTTTTTTCATTAACAGAATTTAATTTCTGCACAAATAACCTATATCAAAGAATATAGGTGTAAAATTTGCAGCGTTTTTCAGTTCAGTTTTTAGAATTCCTACTGGGCCGTAATGGTCTAATAAAAATAATGACTCTAGTGCGCATGCATTCTTCTCTGTAATCCGTTCTGGACAAGTGGTTGGAAAATAATAAATCGGGCTAAAAATTGATTTGGTTAGCCCAATTAAAAATTATTGCAATTTATTATGAGCTCTCGATCGTTGGCTACCGTTTTTGCATCCCTAGTAGAAGTGACACAAAAATGAGTCAGAGCCCATTTTGTTTCTTTATGAATCCCTCCTGTTCAACGAGCCAGTTTTCGATCCGCTGTTCAGCCCTTGGTCCACACCAGGGGCAATTGCAACCCTCTCGTGTGTAGGGAAATGAAGGAAAGGCCTTCAACTCGAGAGGGGGCGTTTTGAAGACAAAGGGTTGAAGTTGGGTGGCGTCCTATCAGTTCGAAACCACATCGCGACCCCCCACGAGCGGGAGGATGTCGAAATCGATACTGCGACCCCAACAGAGCAGGAACCTCACATAACACGGAGTGGATAGCCTGAACAAAAACAAATATTAAAATTTTACGTGGTATTAAAATAATTCAGAACGACGATTTTGATGTTATATCGTGTATTGCATTTATTTAAGAGTTAAGTGTTTCAGTAAGCGTCTATTTTGTCTCTCGTCGTTTTATCGATTAGAATTGTTGACCTTTTCGGTGTGTTTTTTTGTTGTGACTCATTTGTCGCCTATTAGTCTGAGTTGGGTCGGCACTTAATCAGTTTGACGAGCCACGAACGGGCGTTGAAACGTTATCACCTGCGTTATCAGGTCGCCCGGCAACTCTGTTATGAATTGTGTGTAGAGGAGGGGGGAGGAGTGTCTCCTGCGGGTTTTGTGGGTCACGTGGGTAAGCAATGACCTTTAATTACCGGTGATAGTCTCCCGCCCTGGGCTGGTAACTGCTACATCCGGCCTCCGCTCGGAGGTGCCATCAGAGGAGTCATTGGACTGTGCGAAGGACCCCCCTTCCCCTCGCCCAGCCGCCTCACGCCCATTTTTCCCGCCTCATTTCCCGCCTCTTTGGCTTCCCATCGAGAGACCTCAATTCAGTATTTCCCGATGATGATGAATTTGGCATAATTTGTACTCACTTTCCACAATGAGAGAAATATATAAGGGCTCCACGTCGTAATTTTGCAACTTTTCTGGAAATCCAAAAACCAATGCGTTGCCAAAAAATTGCGCATATTCAATTCAGCACGCACATTGTATCACGAACAAGAAGCAACGGGAATAAGGAACTGTGGAACAATTGGTAGGTACCTAGTTTACAAATTGAAAAATATAATTACATTTTTCAGTATACAGTGTGTATACACTGTCCCCAAAATATTTTTGACTTTTCTCTACTTCTAGGAAGAGTGTTGGCTATCCTTTGACGTACTCGAAAAACTCGTGCCAACTCACTAAAATAATGCACCAGAAAAATGTTAGAAGAACAGTTTGAGGCGAGGCAGCAAGAGCAGGTGGACTGGTGGAGGTAGTACAAGAAACTTTAGAACTCTCGGCTTGATGCCATGCTGAACACACCATACAGCCATCGAATCGACAACGATTTACGATTTGTAATCTAATGCTCCAGCTGAATTGATAAATCAGGACGCTTAATTGTTTAGTCAGGACAGTAAAGAAATCAGGACAGGACGGTCAAGACACCCCCGGAACCGGGACATGTCCTGATAAATCAGGACCTCTGGCAACCCTATCGATAAATGATACCTCATTCGACCTCCTTGCATCCTTCAAAAGACCCATTTGTTGCCCCATAGATCCCCATTGTGTGGTGCTCGTAATGGGCCCCGGAACCGACTGTCGAATAATACTTTTTTCTGAAAGAACTTCATAATTTGAAGGCATAGCAGTGAGTTTTGGGCTCCTAT
Source organism: Pilophorus perplexus (assembly GCA_955831195.1). NCBI lineage: Eukaryota > Metazoa > Arthropoda > Insecta > Hemiptera > Miridae > Pilophorus > Pilophorus perplexus. The sequence continues at coordinate 6,601,595 of OY037013.1, read as the reverse complement.
GCTGTAATACAAATTTCCAGGGCACTGTCGAGAATTTCAACTTTGAATCTGGAGGGAAAAGTGGCACCACTCTCTCATTGGCTGCTCACGGCCGCCATTTCCGCCGTCACCTCCGGCAGATTCCCGTCGGTCCCTTCTTATGCTAGCGCACTCTGGCGGATTAGTTATCGTGGCTACCGCGGGAAAATTCAAAACGCCAAATATTCACTAGTGATTTCCTCTGCTCAGACACCTAATTTCTCACTGCTAACTGTACTGAGTACTTCGTTCATTACTAGTTCAACTATGTTCGGCCGAATTTTCCCATTTCTCTGACCTAGTTCCGGGGCCCATTGAAAAAACAGTTTTTTGTCTCCTGCAAAATTTCGACAAGTCAAATACGTGGTGTTAGAACGTAAGTGACGAATAATTATTATTAGTGTCATCCCTCATTGAAATAAGCTCTGGTGTAAAAAAAAGGAAATTTCTACAAAATTGGCGACGGATTTTTCTTGAAATTTGTTTCCCATTGCCCATCGTTTCTCTTGGATCAGCACCTCTGCACCATCTTGCAGTCTCAATCTCGTTTGAGATAGTGACGTTAAAATTGGTTGTATAATGAAATTGCTCAGTTCATGTTGAAAGGTGGCGAAATTAATCTAAATAGAGCGAATCGAATCAATTTATTATAAGTTAATTAGTCCCGACGGGTTAGTGACTAATGTTTTGGACACCGTCCAGCTTTTGGGGCTCCGTCACAGTCTTTTTTCGCGTAAAATTGATGTTGATCCGACAGGATGTTAAAAAGGCTCTCGGGAATATAGAAGACTTCCGAAGGTCGACAGGATGTTCGGCGGAGGCCTCCGGAGTGCCAAAAACCTTGTCGGGGCACGAAGAGATTTGTTGCGTCCCGCGATGGAGTTTCAAGTCGCGAGTGTGAGCGGAATGAGTGAGTCCGGATTGCTTAATTTGAGAAGGCACCGAAAGGAGGCTCATAACAGGAGACGTGCTTGGGGAAGGAAATCGTCTTTTGAATCGGATTGATACTGTTTTGAACTCATCAAACTAGTTGGGGCAGTCTGGAGCTTGGAAATGACTCAACGGGAAATTATAGTGTGACCATTTCCCATTTCCCTCCGTGTTGTTAGTCACGGCATCGCCTCACCTGCGACCTTTTTTTTTTTGGCAGAAACTAAACTGTAACTGTTCTTCAGGATAGTCCACATAACAATGAACGCTGGAACGGTTGAAATCGGTCAAAGTGGATTCACCCACGCCGTCAGATTTGAGCCAATTGAGTTCGAGACGTATGCGGGGCAGAAGGTGGGTCTTAGTCGAAAGGCCCATTCAAATCTCGTTATGTTGCAGTTAGTGTTTTCAAGTGGTTTTTTGTCGTTTGATTGACCTGCGGAGGCGTTTTCACCGTTTGACGACATTGTCAGCTAATAGCGTGATAGCTCTCTCCGGTTTTTAATCACGAGTGTTTTAATAGCTCGGAATTCCCTTATGGAAATGCGAGAATCTCCATAAAGGACCACTTTGGGCCCGAATTGCCCCGATGCTTACGTTCGACCTGCCCTGTAAGCACTTCTAGCTGTCACTTCCTATTCCCTTCCTCACTCGCCGGGGGTCTCAGGGCTACGCTATTGTTAGGCCTCCGTCTTTCCATTATTTTTAGAACTTAGTAGCCTACGCGGTTTAGTCACCCGGATTTCACTTAGCACCCGTTTCCTGCTTCATCAATCTCTCGCATGTTTGAGTTGGGATTTAGCTGAGTGGCTGGTGACTAACAATGAATGATCGTCTGGCCGGAACTATTATGCCCGACCACTTGATGTTCAATCGGAGGTGCATTAATTGAATGGGCCACCTCCTGAGTGAGTCTCTCCTGAAGAATTTTAAATTTGTGGGTTACGCCCGACTCGACGCAAGAAGAAGGGACATGCAAATAAGGAATGGACGTGTTTCTGGATTTATTTTATTTTATTTTTTTATCTATTTTTTTAAAAATTTTTTATTGCCGGCTTCCAAATAACACTGAAAATAGGATCAAAACTCAAGCTCCCAAATTCTTATTAAAGATTACCTCCAATTAATGGGAAAGTCCAAGCGGGTTCAAGTGGTCAGCAGTTTGGGTGTTTGGGTTTAGGTGTCGTTTTCGAAGTATATTTGAACGTAGAATCCATTTTTTGGGGTCCCAGAACGATCCTATTTCACCGGCTTTTATCGGGGCAAATGGGCTCCTAATTTGAAGGATATCGAGTTCGAATAAGGTGTCGTTTTAGGAGTAATTTTGGACGTAGAATCCATGTTTTGGGGTCCCAAATCCGTCAAAACACTGTTCAGGAATACATATTTTGTGTAAATTTTAATTTTTTAAAAATAACTTCTTAATTGTCGAATTAATTTTTGGGTAGGTAATTCATCCAAAGAATACTGAAATACCTTCAATTCGCTTCTCTGTCAATCGTTTGAAGGAAGATCGAAATCAAATCAATTTTGTGGTTCTTTCAGATCATTCTACAGATCCAGTGCCCAAAATTACAGAGATTTTACAGAAAAATTGCTACGTTGTAAAATGATTCCAATAACCGTACTTGTTGAAAATTCACTTGAAAAAATTCTCAGAAAATTGGTATCTGCGGCGAAGATGTTTTAAAGGACTTCCGAAGATAGTTTGTTGTGATGTCCCTTGTTCAGTTCCCGGCGTTCTCACGGTCTCGCTCTCGATAAATCCTGAGAATTATTCAGTTTGCTAGCCTTTAACGTCTCGGCACTGACTAAGCTGAAACCCGATTCGCATAATTGGCTTTTCGCTTTGAAAGGGGAGACAAGAAACTACGGCGCATTGTTTGATACTGAAGTGTTTGTTGTCAAACTTCGGAATGTCGAAGATTCATTGTGAGGACGAAGCGTAAATGTATAAACCGTTTTGAGTGTTTGCGCAAGGGGTAAATTGACGAATCGGTTTGGATCCAGGTTGTATTTTATCTGGAGGAGGTCGTCAGGACGAGGCAAAGACGAGCTGCCTTCATGTGGGGACATTTTATTTATAGGAAGGTGCCTGTGCGACTGAGCGCTGGAAGAGGCAGGGAGAGCAGCCGGAACGCAGTGCATCTCAAACGAGACGAAAATCACGTAGGGATCGTTACACCGTCGGAGCGGGATTTGGTTGTGTAGGAATTTCGTTGCAGCGACGAACTTGAGGCTGATGGCATTAAACTGTTTGTAGGTAGATGAAGTCGACCTGTTTTTGCAAGCACTGAAGGGCAGAGGGTGACGACCAAGTGTGGCAGGGGATTAACAAGATTCCTAAATTTACCTTCAGCCACCCCTCCCACCTTTCCAGTCCTCCTCTTCAGCTTGAAGTTAAGACCATCCCGCCCCTTCAAGCCGGGAGAAGTAGGCTAGTGTGAGGTGACGTAATTGTGACGAAGCGAGTAAAGGTTGTGCATTTGGTAAGGAGTGGGGATGAGGGTTTATCGAGCGGTCTGCTCTTCAGCGGGGGATGTTCGAGGACGAGGGTGAACTACCCCCTTTGATACTGCCAGACCACCATAGACCTTCGACGGATGGAATAGGAGAAATGGCGTGCTTTGGTGGATCAAGGCCAAAGCAATCAATGTCTCCGGGAGGGTAACGAGGCTTTGGTTTTGATGCTGTATAAATGAGATCTTGCAGGACATTTTGACAAATTTAGTTGTCACTGACTTAGTCTGATGAACGCTAATGTCCTTGATTGGCCGAAGTTTGGCGGTTTCACCATCAAGTGTCGCGAAGGTGATCCTAAAGGCGCATCCCAATGCCTATGCCAATTGGCATGATTCGGCTTAGGGCAAGTGACTAAGCCGAAGTAGTGGACTGTTCATTTAGCCTTGCTGAAAGCCGAACCAAATTGTGCTGAAAACAAGGTGCCGAACGTTTCGGCAAGGCAGCAAGTCCAAACGAACCATCAACACTAGTATACCTATAGGCTTTGCTGCATGGCCTCAGCCGATTCATACCAACCGGCATACTGTGGACGCGCCTGCTTATTGCTCCGCTTAACTTTCTCGCCACAATCTTCAGATCTCCTCCATCCCTACAACCTCCATGCTCAGAACATCTCCCTCCATTCCTTGAAATCGTAGCTTTCCACCTCTTCCACGGCTTTTCCTAGCTTCGCCGCCCTCCCCTCTTGAATCAATACAGGGGCGGTGGCAGTCGGATGTCCACAGTCTGGCTTTCCGTCTATATTGTTTTGGCCGCCGCCAGTCAGACTGTTCGATATGGCCGATCCCCAAATTACCGGAGGGAAAAAAAGGGTCGGCTTTTATCGCCGTTTTTCTTCGACTGGTGATTTACGCCGTTTACTGAATTGAGGAACTTGGTCTCATCAAGGTCAATAGTAGTTCTGTCAAAGCGTGGTTGGACGTGGGAAAAGAGTCTTTTTCTATGTTTTTTGGGGTGCTGAATCCGAATCTGAAGAGATCCAACAAATTCGGCTTATGCGTTTGAAATATTCGCCAAAAAACTCAACAATTTGGGCCTTTTTTTTCATTTGTTTACATATAACTTCGAAAATGAGCGTTGTACGGCAAATGTTCCACATTATCAAAATGAAAGAGCATTACATTTCCTTTAAAATGTACTTGTCGCCTTTGATTCTTGACCCACTGGTACAGGAGCTAGAGGGGACCTGGGGAACAGCGCGAAGACAGCAGAGAAGCCAGAATCGCACGAATGCAGATGCTAGGAAACTGTTGACATGGCTACTGGATCATTACCCCTTTCCAGATACGGATCACTTGATTTCAGTCAGTACAGGTGATGCATGAAGCCCGAGAACTCGGAGAACAGGGAACCGGTATTGTTGGACCAGATTTCACGTCCATATGAAGCGCGTTTTGAGTCGGATTGAGCACCGAAAAATACAAAGAATAAGACTTGAAACTCCAACCACCAATTTTTTCCACGTCGCCTAATTTTCGCTACGCTTTGACTGAACTATAGACGGCCTGAAATTTTGAGAATGGAGCAACTCCAGGGGTCCTCAATTTCAAATTCGGCCGAACAATCGCCAAACATCCTCCCAGAATCGCGTTTCAAAGGTCTCCGGCATTCCGTCTTTCACGGTCCCACGTCGAAGAAAAACCAGGTTAAACGCAGGGTCTCGTCTTTCTAATAAATAGGGTCTGCGGTGCCTCCGAGGGTATAATTGGTCCCTACCCCTCAAACCGGAGGCCTTTTGCTGTCTCGAGACTGTTGTGTGGGAGCTGGAATTCCTTCGGCAACCCTGGAAACCTCTCCACTCTTTGATTTGCTCTTATTTTGTCCTCAGAATTCTCAACGTCTTGGATAGTTTACTTCAATCTTAACTACCAACGACAAATTATTGAAATTTCTTTTTTAAGGAAATACGTGTGCAGGCAAAATATTTTTCTTGTCAAATTCTGAAAACAATTATTACGGCATTTATCTTTTATGTTGCTCCATATTATACAATTCAAGTGTGAAATTAGTTACGGAAATTGCCGAGATTGATCTCTCATCCCCAGATTTTGTAAAACATTTCGTCTTACGTGTGTTATTCCCAGGGTGGCTCTTCTTCTTTATTCTTTGTGGATGCATCGCCTTCACCTGCTGACCGTACAGTTTTTTTACCCTCTTTTTATAAACTCAACCTCTCCCGAGTCTGCAGAGGAAAAATAGTCGGGTTACACTTCTCGGGATCTCGCATGTCTCCTTCGTCGCTATCTACTGTTTGAATAATCACTTTTGTACGAGCTGGGGGATATTTCTGCTAGAGGGCATTCTCGGATGAAGCTCGTGGGCTCCACAAGGTTAAGGCGTTTTCCTCATTCGAAGTAGCGGACTTGCGGTGCTCCTAACCGATAAACCCCAAATTCAATTCCGATCGCATACATCTCGTCAGTGACTCCGGGCTCGTTCATTTAAAATTGAAATCACGCGGCCCGAAAAAAAAAAAAGATTATGCGTCGCTGCCGGGCCGAAATTTGCGTGTTCGGGATTTCGGAATGCTGTGTTGACACCGACCCGGTCGAATTTGACTCTAAAATAAAGGCCGATTTCTGGCCTCGTTTGTCGCTAAGGACGTCGTTCGAACACACCATTTGCCGAAGGGTTTTGTCGAGCTACTTGAAACCCCCATTTAAAATCCTTAGGAATATTTCAATGTTGGGTTACATTTGACTCAAGACTCCCTCGAACAGTGCTAATTTCTTCCTCATCCCGTCCGTCTGATACACGAAAAAAGTGACGTTCTGTGTTTTCTTCTTAACGATGCTCCTCGTTGATCCTCGTTCGGATTCATTTTGTCACGCGCTGAATATTTATTTCTGAGGCTGTGAAAGAGCTGATGTTCAACGCCGTATGTTTTCATGGGCCTGCTTACTAAGAGCATTAGGTTGCCTACTTACCAGCATTAAACGATTGTTCAACGGATCCCGCGAATTACAACAGACAACAGTTGTCTGTTTTTAGTTACTAATCCGCATACTTGGAGATGCCAGAAAAGCTCTGTTTCTCTCGCGCTCTAGCTCCTGTACTAGTGGGTCGAAAATCAATGGTGACTAGTGCGTTTTGAAGGAAATTGAATGCTCTTTCATTTTGATGCTTACGTCATTTGTCGCAGAACGCCTAGTTTCGGAGTTATAAGTATGCAAATGAACAAAGTGTCATAAATGTTGGAGTTCTTGGCGAATATATCAAAACGTATTATACGTTACGGTTACAAGCCGAATTTGTTGGATCTCTTCAGATTCATATTCAGCACCCGAAAGAGCCGTAGTAACAAGAGACGTAACAAGTCTTTAAACTTCAACCACCTATTTTTTCCACGTTGGTCTCATTTTCACTACTTACGCATTGGCTGGACTAATGTTGGACCGTCAAAGACGATATCATGTGTGATCTAACTCACTTTTTGGCAATTTTGAGATGAAAGTGGTTCTTCGCTGGCCATTCGATGCCGAATCGATTGGCAACCTCAGGTTCAGCGTTTGAGAGTGAAGAAAAGTTGAGATAAATGAACGTTGGCAACACTGTCTATCTTTATTGTTGCAGCTACGTGGCAGTATTTTGTGAAGCAGGAAAAAATGAGATCATTTTGCCACTTCACCGTCGATATAATCGATATAATATATCGACGGTGAAGTGGCAACATGATCTCATGTTATTCTCAATATTATTCTCTTACGTCAGTGCCTAATGCAATGAACAAAAATTGTTGTGGTTACAAAATTTAAGAATGTTGGGGATTTAAGTATGTAACAGATTCTCTGATGAAAGGAAAATAAAATTCTCTAATAATTTATTGAGGACCTGTATAATATATTACATCTTGTAAAAAGAAGGCTAAATGTCGGCATGTTTAGCATTTTGTGACCGCACCTCAACGAATTCACCACCCCTTTTTCTACACTTCACTTCTGGCCTTTTGCTCTTTCATTTCCTCCTGAAGTTGCATATTGCTTTTTTTCAACTGTTTCTCTGCTCCTGCAGAACTTAAAATTTTAAATGTTGACTAGAAACTACAAGAACATTTGTTAAGTAGGCCAATCCCCCCCCACCAACGCGATTTGGTAATTTACCATCATTTGCTCTCCCTATCTTGTGTGCTCGTCCACAAACGCCGTTGTGCATCAAGACGATTCTTGAGCTTTTCACTTCTCATACTCCCACATAAAACGTATCTCTATCGATTAGCAAACAATGCCCGGAGTGCATCTTACTGACGTACACTCTCGCCACTACAATCAACGAAAACTCAGTCAACGACCTCTGACGGTTGAAGTCATTCATTTCTGTGTTCTGTTTACGTTGGCGTTGATTCTCTGTAGTAATGTTTTTTTTTTTCTCTTGTTTCAGGTACGGCTGTGGCCCATTGGTTTACTTTTGTCGTAAGTTTTATCGATGCCTGTGGACTGATATGGTTCGTTTCTTGAGGAATGTTTGGCGTCTTCGGTAATCCTAGTCTTCCCTGATTGTATCAATTTCAAACTACGGGAGAGCTGAGATCAGAGTCGAGCGATACTCAAGGTCTGGCTAGGAAATCAATATTGCACCCACCCCCGCAATGCACCAGGTTTCCCTCAAATCAGATTCCCCGTAGGCTTTGTTTCACGTTAGAAACAATGAGCTCCGTGGATGATTTTTAATTTTGTCGCGGAGGTCATCCTTCAAACGCAGAAAACCCCGTGTTTGAATTCCAGGCCCTGAGAGCGGGACGTGACGTTCTATATCGCTCTTATGTGATTGGTCCGCGAGAAGCAAGTTAGCCAACCTTGCTTCGCATCAGGCCGTTTTTTTGGCGTCATCAAATGTAAAATTATTAAATAGTGGTTGCTTGTTTAGTAAACTGGGCGCTCTGGTGGCTCAATGCCCAACGTCCGATGCATGACGTAATATTTTCTCCTTTCAGTTCAAATTCTCAAAGAAGTCTCTTCACGTTACTATATAGATTTTCTGAAAATTGGTGTTGGCGGTTTTAAAGGGTGCTGAATCTGAATGTGTTGTTAGAAATGCAAAATTCCAACCTTTTCAAGAAAAATCTTTCCCCTACTAGATTTGGGCGTTATTGCTATTTTTCAGGTAGGTAGTTCAATTAAATCCACAGTTTTGTTGTCGAGTCAAACAGCTGAACTTGGGCAGTGTTGACAGAGCGTTGTTGCTTTAGTAGTTTTTTCTCGCATTTCCCTCCCTTGAAATTCAAATCTGGCCACACCATTGGATCAAAATTGCCAAAAATCGACTTGGGCATTGGGCTTGTTGGTCCTTTACTGACGTCCTATTTGGCCAAATTCACTGTTTTTGTATTGAGACAACAATCTGCTAACAGGCAACTAATCCTGGCGTCTTAGTGGGAATACCAGAATCTTTCTTGCATATTTTTATTGAGTCGTAAAAATCCTCGTCGGATGAAGAAAATTCTGCAAGTTGTTAACTTGCCGAGCTGATATCAATGCTTGCACTGCGGAAGGTATCCAGAACGTGGGAGCGAACGTAGGAGTTGGAGGCGATAAGGCGATCAGACCAAGGACCTTGTAGCGATGCCATAATTTGACCGCCGTATTCCGGTTTCACAATGTGTCACCAGTAGTCGTTATCTGGGCTGCGGACAATAATCTTTTCGGATGAAATCAACTCGGCGGGCGAGGGAGGTTCACAACATTGTGGGGAGGGGGCCCGGCAGGAAACATGCGATAGTGGCGCCCCACATGTCAACGAGTCATTTTCCAAATTAGTAATCTGTAACCAGATTAACCTAATAGTGGAAAATTTTTCAAACGTATCTCATATTCGTATAGTACGTAACCAAGAATGAGGCTACATTGATGCAACATTGCATCATTTGATCGGTGGTGATCCTTGATAGTTAACCACTGCATTTGCTGTTATCATTCGTTAACAGGACCACCACCTGGTGTTGTAATCGGCCTGACTGAAGAGCTGGAATAGTTTCAATCAGTTATTGAAGTTTTGAAGGACATGATACCAACAGACGAGACAGATCGACGAGAATTGAACCGATATGACCATGTTGACTCTTAAGAGCACACTTAACAATCTTATAGTATAAGTCAAATATTATTTGACCGTAGAATATCTGATAGCTCTGCGCTTAGAAATTAGAAAGTATCTGATAAATTCAAATTCATTAATCTGTCTGATTAAGTCTTCCAATGGGCTGTTTCCGTTTTTGAATGACAATGGTAGAACGTATTCACTGTGTGTTACATTTTTCGTATTGCCTCAACTTCTTTATCGGTTTGGCGACGGTTATGGAATGGAACAAAACTTTTTTACAACAGCTGGCTGACATAGTATATTAAAAAAATCCCCAAGAAAAATAATAATAATATTATAACGAGCCCTCCTAATTGGAGGAAAATGTTTCTTTTAAATTGAGTTGGATGTAAATCTTGATGTAAAATTTCACGTCAATCAGTTTCATCGTTGGTTGGCGAAAACGGTACGAATCTTACCTTGAAAGGAAAGTTGGAGCGGTTTTGCAAAATAGTACAAAAATCTTTGAAGGACAGTTCAAAATAGGTCTCTCAACAACGTTTCTATTGATTCCTATTCTTTCATTTGTGGTTCAGTCAATTCTGCTCTGCTGATGATTCTCAAAAGTTAAAATAAATTTGAATTGAAAAATTAAAATTACTGAAAATTGTACGCTAGTGTTTATCGTTTTTTGTTGTTGAAATTGGCTAACTGCGCAAAAATTATTTAAGAAAGATGAATTAGAAAAAACTAGAAATTTCCCTTTACATTGTCCGGACAGATGCGGAACCCCGAAAAATGGAGTATGCGTCCAAAATTACTCGGAAAACGACTCCTTATTTGTCCTCCCGACATCCTCCAGTTTGTAGCCCCGCGAAAGCCCCATAGATCCTCACGATGGGATCGGACCGTTCTTGGACCACCAAAATTGGAATCTACGTCCAAAAATACTACGAAAACGACCCATAACTCGACCCCTTAGCCCCTAATGAAAACCTTCAAAACCTCCTTGGTAGCCTTCTTTTTTCCATATTTCATGAATAATAAACTAACAATTAAATTCACACTAAAGTCATGTCTTAATAAAGGTCAAATTAATGATTTATTATTCCATATTGATTGGAAAAAAGAGCCGTGAGAACTAAAACCATCTCTTGATGTCGAGTGAAAATGAACAGAAACTGCATTTTTTATTACCGGGGGGGGGGGGGGGGGGGTGTTCACATAACCTTATTATTATGCATTTCTGATTCCTAAAAATTCGCTTTTTCCTTCCGAGTCTGGCGAAGGTAGTGGAAGCGTTGTTGCCGTACCTAATCCAGTTTGGCTCTATATCGGGATAGTCTTTGGACGCGAGGATGCCATGTGCCTTGTCCCCGTTAGCGGTATTTTTTTTTTTTATTAATTTTTGCTCTTTTGATAGAATTGTGCTCCTGAAATTATTGTGAATCTTTATAATCTCTTTCGAGAAGTTATGAATTTTTGTCCGTTTTCGTGCCCGGCATCCTTGTCCGTCGTATCAACGTCCCTGCTGGGGTGCTGAAGGATGGAGGGGCGTCCTTATCAGCACCCGCCTGGTCCACATAAACTAGAAACGACGCAAAACGCCGACCGACGGTGCTGGCGTCCTCACAATTCCTCGGGAGGGAAATTATTACCCAGTGAGGCGCTTAGGCTTCACACCAACACTCGTGGAAAACCTGTAAAGCCTATGCGGTGTCCCATTTCGCCCGACGAAGCGGGACGTTTACATTATCGCAGTTGGGGCTCTTGAGCTTGTCCAGTTTTTTTCTTTTAAAATTATATCCTCTTTTAGTTTCCTTTCAATGATTACTCTGCCTACGCGTTTTGGAAGCCCGTCAAAACGGAGAAAGATTTAGCAGGTCGGGAGCGGCAGATAATTATCTGGTAATTAACTTCTGGCGTACAACAGTCTTCATAGGTTGCTTATCACTTACAACACCTGACGGCACAATCGAATTAGCCCACAGCGGGATGCGTGTTGGAACTTTAATTATTGGATCAGGCACGGAACTAACCAAACCGTCGCCTAATGACTGCTACAATCCCAACATCGCTATAAATTTAGATAAAGTTCAACGACGACCTGATGGGGCCCTACTTGTACTAAAATGCTGGGAAAAACTGCAGCTCATGACCGGAAGGAAGACGCCGAAGCGGTAACTGACCAAAATCGGCCGTGAATCACGTAAAGGAAATCTCCACCCCCATCTCCTCCGACATATTTCAAAACATCAAGTGCCCTCGAACCGATTTGAGTGTTTTAAAACTCGAGTGTCGACAGGGGAAAAAAGTAAAGGAATTTCAAGTGTTTCGTCGAAATCTATTTTAAGGGCTCGACGACAAAAGCCACCGGCTTTTTTTTTTTTTTTTAATAAATCCGTTTAACTGGGTTGTCGGCGAGGGATGGGGGATTCAGTGATTAGATAAGGCTTGTGTTGTGATGACACCTGTTATGCGATTCTTCCTGTTATGAGTTCGCGTCGTAAATCAATAATGGTAATCAGCTTATAGTGTCAGACGGGCTTCGCCGCTGTGTAAATGAATGAAATTCGTCCTCTTCACCGTGAGAACAGGTCGGGAAATCATCTGCGTCATCGTTTCTGGGGGGGCTGCAAATTTGACACACGGGCTTATTGTTCTTTGCTATAAATTAAAATCTGGAGCTATTAAAGCTGGAGCAGTTGACAGGATGTTGGGATGGCAGAGGGGTGTCCGACAGCGACGCGGCTACGTCCTCCCCCCCCCCCCCCCCCAATTACACCTTTACTTGTTTAAGATAAACTGCAAAACGTGGGAAAACGAGTTGTTGGGTCTGAGGCCAGGTGTGTGGGACACGGTCGGGGGTTGGCTCGCGTATCCAGCAGGGAGTGGCCCTCTAGTTAACGATTAGGTAAGATTTTAAAAAATTCTTAATTCAATTAGGCATTGAAAGATTTTTTTTGAAGAGACCGCTTACGGATGTGGGACCCCGGATAAATGGCTCATGCGTCCAGAATTAGTCGGAAAATGACAACTGATTCGGCATCCTTCATAATACGGGGCACATTATGCCCCATTTATAGCCCCGTGAAAGCCCGGTAGATCCTCACGGTGAAATCGGATGCTTCTGGGACCCCCAAAAATGGGTTCTACCTACTTTCTAAAATACTTCGAAAACGACATCTCAATCGACCTCCAGTCCAAACTCTTGGATCTCCATAGATTGCCTGCCCGCAAGAAAAGTGACGCAACTCGAAAAATTTCAATTTTCGTTTTATGTATTTCACAAATAGGATTGGTTTAATCGTATCTTGCAACAGGAAAAGTGTCATAAACGTAGTTGCACCAGAAAACCTGTAGAATGAGCGGTGTGTCACTTTACCGCCATCGAAAACAGAATGTGATTGCTCTTGAACAACGTTCTCGAGAGAGATGTGACGATGTTTTTGTGCGTAATAGGAGAGTTTGAGATTCACGCGTCTCATTTTTTACCCTACTAACTCGAAAACAGTTAGTCGTATCTTAACTTTCTTTGTTACTGGTGGAAGCTGATGAAATTTTATATAAGCTAGCAGGATTTTACTAAGGAGCAGTACATTACGAATTAACGTCGGACTAACCGTTCCCGAGTTATGGGCAAAAATGTGCGAAAGAACACGTTTTTGCCAAAATTTGACATTTGTTTGCCATGCCTGCCCCTCCCTTATCAAAGCTCAAATCAAAATTTCACACGGAATAGTTACGATGGGGAATTTAATCGCCTTTCACGAGAAAAAAATAACTTTCGAATCGGGCCTATAGTTTTCGAGCTACAGCCGAAAACGTTCTGAAAAACGCTGCAAATTTTACACAAGGGTTTATTATTCTTTGATATAGGTTACTTGTGCAGAAATTAAATTCTGTCAATGGAAAAATTTAAAAAAAAAAAAATTTTTTTTTGATTTTTATTTCAAAAAAATTTTTTTTTTGGATTTTTTTGTTCAAAAATGTGTTTTTTCAAAAATTCTGTATTTTTTACTCAAAAAATATTTAACATCCTGGGATCCTTCAAAAATCCCATTTTTAGCCCCATGAAAGCCCTAAAGATCGCCCCAGTGAAATCGGATCGTTCCGGGACCCCAAAAAATGGATTCTACGTCCAAAAATACTTCGAAAACGACACCTAACTCGATCCCATAGCTAAAAGCCTTCAAAAAAACCCTCCCGTAGCCCCATTATAGCCCCAGAGCGCCCCACGGGTTTGGGCGATCGGACTGAAAACCTTGCGGGCACAACTAGATGGTAAACCAAGTATTTTGTCAAAATTTCAGATTTTTTTAAAAATTCCTACTGCCCAAAACGGCCCGGACGGCGGACGGCGGACGGCGTACGGCGGACGCCGGACGGACATTTCGGATTTTGAATGTAGACCTCTTGAAACGGATAATGTCAAATTTTGAGGCCGATCGGAGTCGTCGACCCGCGTCGCGAAAACATAGGTCTATTATTCCAAGAATAATAAACCAAAATGTGGCTTTCCGCTTGCCGAGCGGTGTCAGATTGGGCGTTTCTTGTTTTGGTTTAAATTCGGTTCCTATTTGACCTACAGAGTTCTACTAGTGTTCAAATGAAAGCTAAATAGATTTCCTACAACTTCACTGGAAACCAATATCCTCGTAGAATAAGTATTTTGGCCGTAATTTGGGTCTGAAATAGACCAAAACTTGAAATGAAACTTTTTGTGTGGAAAAATTGCTTATTGTCAAAAGGCTGTATCTTGACAACCGTAAGTCGAACTAAGCTCTCGCTGTGCTCAAATTCTTGAAAATTGTATCTACTTTAAAATAGGTACGTATAAAAAATTCGTTAAAGCGCTTAGTTTTGAAGATAAAACCAAAACATCTGCGACAATTTCGGGGTTTTTCGAGCTGCTCACAAAGTTCCCGACGATTTTTTTAAATTGAAAAATCTCCTGAAACAACCCAAACAACATATCAAAAATTCGAAACTTCCCGTTAGTTGGCGATTTTAGCCTTTTCAAGAGTACTACATGACTGGCCTAATAGTATTACAGGAAGCTGAAAAATGGATATATTTCTTTTGGCTCTCCTGAACAATTGGGTGTTTTCGAGTTGTGTTACTTTTCTTCTGATGTAATGGGATGGGTTTGAGACCCTCATGGCACCCGATTCGGCTCCCAGCGCTAAATCCTCAAAACATTCCATCTGTCAGCCGTACAGAGGATACTAATGGTTGGAGAACCGAGTGTATCGTCCGAATTTCACATGAAGAAAATTGCCTTCAGCCCAAAGCATTGGTGATCATTTTTCTGCACACCATGAGGACACATTTTGAGGCCGATCTCGAAAACAGGTTGATTTTCTGAGAATAAACCAAAATCACCGTATGAATCACTTGGTAAATGGTTTCAATCAATTTGGCCAGAAGATGAAAATCGGATTATACAAATCTTGGAACAGGGGGATGAATCACCGGATTAGAATGCGCTCCTGAGGGCGATTGGATGTGGGGGGTCACTCTGCTGAGGCGATTCTATTTCCGTCCTGGACAATCCACAAGGTCGCAGACGCCCTTAAAACACAACTTCCCGTACAACGCTCGTCCCGACCAGAGTCACTTCCGGAATAAGTGTACAACTTGGGACCTGGGCAGTAGACCCAATTCATGACGTTATTGACTGGGTTGGAATCATGAATGAAGTTCCTTCGCCTCACTCTCGAAGATTGATTGATAGGAGCCGACGTGTTTTATCCGCTGGGCTCCCCAAGATGAGTGATAGATGAGACGAAAAGGCGCTTGTAATGCTGGGGGATGACCAAATACAACACGACTGAGTGAATCAGCTGAAAGGAATTCGATAGTTTTGAGAGCGACGCACAGCGGTCTGAAAATTCCTAAAAACGGCAAAAAACCCTAATTGGCTAAAACATATCCCTGTTTTTTTGGGGTGCTCAATAGGTGCCTGTTAGGTACGAGGGTATGCCAGGTGCCTAAAATTGATATGAAGGTATGGCAGGTACCTGAAATAAGTATGAGAGGTAAGATACTTGAAGAAGGTATGATAGATTCCTGAAATAGGTATCCCGAAATCAGGATAGATAGCTGAAACGACCCTGGTCAGCGACAGGGTCGAACAGAAGTTGGAAAAAGTTGCCTATTTTTGTCGCTTGATTGTGGCTAAACTACTGAACCGATTCTAATATTGAAGGCGGTCATTCGACGCAGCATTTTATAATCTTAAACTTTGTAATTTAAACGTTTTCTCTATTTAGCTTAGCCTTCGAGTTATCGGTGAAAAACTGGGAAAAGTCCGAAAAAACGCGGGGGGGGGGGGGGGGAATATCGCATTAGGGAAACGAGGTGGTTGTGTTTGTTTGTAATGAAATGTTCGTTGTTGAGCTGGGTTCACATGGCGTAAAAAATCGTTTATGTGCCATAGCAAAGACATAAAATGTCAAAAACTCGTCCGTAACGAGTGCGTTCGGCGGTCTGATTGGCTGGAGGAAAAAAATTGCGTAAAATTAATCGTTATTAAATGATCCGACTGTAGAACCGTAGGTCTACCGTCCGTTTTTTTAAAGATAATGAGCAGAGCCGCAAGTTCCCGCTACCGATCTCTGCATTTCTTTTTTCAACAGGTCCTACTGAGTGTTTCTAGACCAACTGGCTCACGGTGTTTCCTTGTCTTCTTAAATGTCAAAAGATGGTATTTTTCGATATTTTATTCAAAAATTCACGCTGAAACCGACTGGAAAAATTGGTTTAAAAAAACGGACAGTTAATAGAGAACGATTAATTTTACGACATTTTTTCCTCCGAATCCGAAGCGTAACAAAGAACATTTCATGTTAACACAAACAAACACATCCACCTGGTTGCCTTAATCGAAGGTGCGATACATTCGCCGTGACGTGATGTTCGGGAAAAAAATGGAAACGTCCTGTTAATCGTTAATAAATGATAATAATTTTTCACTAAGTGAAAAAGAGAAATCTTCTTATGATGTATGTGGACTTGAAATATGTGGATTTTTCACTAAGTGAAAAAAGAAGTCTTCTTATGATGAAGGACGTCTTCCTATCTGGACTTGAAATAATATTTCAAGTCCATATACATCATTTCGAAAAATCCACATATTATCTATGTGAATGTTTCGTTTTTAACATGAAGCGCTCCATTTTTATACGTTTTCTTTGACATTAATTTTCAGAAAATTGATGGGCGTTTTCCCGTCTTTTCAAGCTTGTGCAACGCTGTAAAATCGTTGGTTTCACCAATAAAACCATGGAATGTAGTGATAACTAGTACATTCCATGGTTAAGTAACTGTTACTCCTCCAAACATTAGTTGTAATTGACCTCTGTGAGACTTGATCGTGAGAATAATTTAAAATCCATTTTTATCGGTCGTCCAAATTGGTGTTGGGGCCTTGGTTGGCTTAATTCAAGTACCGCGGGCCGGTGCAGGTTCGAACCCGTCCGCACTCACGCGAGGCGGTCCAGACGGCCAAGGGCAAGACCCAGACCCCCGGCAGGGATGGGGGCCCTCGTCTTTCCCGCCCTCGACGGAGGCTCCGCATGGAGGGGGTGGCGGCATAGTGCACGCCCGGAGGGGGAGTCCACAGGATATGACGCATCTCCCGCGGTCGCGCTCCGCCCCCGCCCCCCCTCGCAGCGGCCCCCTTCCGTTCCCGCTTCCGAGCCCTTCGGTCACATCACATCCAACCGTGAACATCCTCGGGCCGCCTTGATGACCGCCCTTCCGCCGCCTTTAGGAATTCGGGCTCATCTACCAACCGTGTTTCACTTCACTTATCATCCCACCTCCACTGACAAAACCCTTCAACAAGCTCAACATTTATCTGTATTTACACAGATTTTAAGAAGTCTTTGTGTATTTACCATCAAACCAACAACATCCAGGATGTGCTTGGTTTTCAATCCCATACAAAAGACTGCACGAATTTCCCTGTTTTTGTCCCCTTTTTGTTTAGGATTTCGCCTCACTGAGTAAACATAAACATAGAAGGAACGCACAATATGTTCCCAAGCCCCATCCTTTTTTATATAACAATCCCCGCTGGTCCTTTTTTTTTCTTGTGAAAATAAGAAACCTCTTCGCGAAAAAGACCTTCGGGAAGGGGCCAGAAGGGACCACAAAGGAAATTAAAGTAGGCCAAGTCGGCAAAATAAGTTCACAAAGCCCGCTCGAAGGCTTCAGGTAGGCTGGGACGGTTTTACGAGCCCTCCGAACACCGGAGGATGTTGTAAAAACCCGAACACACAAGACTCGAACGAGAAAAAAACTTTCGGATCTTGCCGATCAAATTTAAGCGCAAAAAGGTTCTTTACTCCCGCACAAAAAACCTAAATTCGTTAATTATTTTAGGTTTCTGTAATTGCTTCTTGCTAATAAAATTCTTACGCATAAAAAAGCACAGTGCGTCGTTTGAGCAATTTATGGGAAGGTATGGCACCTAAGCGATTCGACATATTATTATGTCGGATATACCCGGCTGAAAATCGGTAGACTCATGTTTTTGGATGTGCAGAACCCAAAAATTAGGCTAAAAAAGAAGTCAGAGGATGATTTTTGTACATGCTTTAAGCTGATTAGACTGGTATATCACCGTTAGGGTTGCCAGATCTACTTTAATTTAAAGTATCCTACTTTATTTTAGTTCAGAATACTGTATACTTTATTAAAAAAATTTGAAACGAAGAAGAAACGTTCAGCCCCCGCACCTACTTAGTAGTCAAGGACAAGGACCTAACCCTATACCTACTAAACCAGAACTGCCTGGAGGTCCACAGCCCTTTTCAGAATTTTTAATATTTTGTAGGTATAGTGTTTCAGAGAAAGAAAGAGGGACTGACCACAAGCCAGTAGTAAGCCCTTCTCCAAGAATAGGCCCTCCACCAATGAGCAGCCATCGACTTTTTTTTTTTAACATTTTTACCCGAAAAATATTTAACCTCCTGGGATCCTTCAAAAATCCCATTTTTAGCCCCATGAAAGCCCTATAGATCGCCACAGTGAAATCGGATCGTTCCGGGACCCCCGAAAATGGATTCTACGTCCAAAAAAACTTCGAAAACGACACCTAACTCTATCCCATAGCTAAAAGACTTCAAAAAACCCTCCCATAGCCCCATTTTAGCCCCATAGCGCCCCACGGGTTTGGGCGATCGGACTGAAAACCTTGCGGGCACAACTAACATGGCAAACCGAGTATTTTGTCAAATTTCAGATTTTTTAAAAACTTCCTACTGCCCAAAACGGCCTGGACGGCGGACGGACATTTCGGATTTAGAATGTAGATACACAAAACTGGTGGAGAAGGCCGAAGGAAACATGAATCCATGCGTCGCGGCAATCACAGCTCCACCAGGTTTTGCGACAAGACTCAAAAGAAGACATCTCAGACATAATCGTATCACTACTCTCACTGCTCATAACAACGCAGACATCCCATCCCAATCAAACTAACAGAACAACCCATCCAAAAAGCTCATCGAAGCTAGTGGAGAAAATCAAAAACTTTTGACTTTGACTTAGAATAGACCTCTTGAAACGGATAATTTCAAATTTTGAGGCCGATCGGAGTCGTCGACCCCCGTCGCGAAAACATAGGTGTATTATTCCAAGAATAATAAACCAAAACTTGGAACATCCTTTACCCGCTTGTTTATCGTGCGCTTCTGGTAACTATAACCAAGATTACCGCGCCAGCCAGGTGATAACAAAACTATTTAATAATAATCATAATAATAAAATTGTGTTCCACGCTCTATATACCAACGCCAACGTCTATAAACATTTATAGGAAACGTGCTACGAAGAGGAGCAATAAAATAGTTTTATTTTTATTTATGTGTTTATTTAACGGCGTTTAAACAACAGGTTATTAACGCCTGCAATAACTTAAAAATTCGATTTCTCCGCAGCATATTTAAGCGTTGTTGCTCTTGTTGCGCTATATCAACACGAAGCTCCATTGTTTGAGTGAGTTTGGGTGCAAGTCGCATGCGGCAATTCATCTGCTTATTAAGTGGGCGAGAGCCAGTTGTTTGATGAGGGGGGGGGGGGGGGGGGGCGTCGTTTGTGATTTCACTTTCTGGGAGATGCTCCGTGAGTTTCCCCCCTCCCGTCGACATCCTGCCCCGGGCGGGGCGTAGACATGTGAATGTCCTTGGAGGCGTAGGGGGCAAGTGCAAGCGAGTGCAGGATAACGACCTCACCTCCTTCCATGGGCCGCCTTTTATGTCCTTCCACCCCCGTCTCGCCGTTCCTCATCCCCGTCTTACCGCCCGATCTTACCTTTAATCCTCGGGTCGCGGAGGTACTTCCATGTCTTCACGCGGAGTCCGCAGCTGACCTCCCCCCGCCGTTGAGGAATTTGCAGTTTCCAACGAGTTCAAAACAGCTTCGATACGTTTTCATCCCTTCGGTTTTGCTACAAGACTCAAAAGAAGACATCTCAGACATAATCACATAATCTCTACTCACACTCCTCATAACAACCAAGACATCCCATCCCAACCAAACTAACAGAACAGCCCTTCCGAAGAGCTCATCGAAGCTAGAGGAGACAATAAAAAACTGTTGTCCTTTGACGTTTTCATCGTCGTTCACAGAAAATTGCTATCCATCAGAGACGCCTCACGTGGCACCGTTTTCAACAGATCTCTCCCGGAATCACGAGGCCAGAAATGATCGATGTATGTCCGACCTTCCAAGTTTTTTACAAGCGATGAGACAACCAGGAAACGGCAGTGCTAATTTTACCGCACCGTTTACGCAGATCCTTCACTCGGTGGTGAACTTGACAACCCCCGAAGGAGGCTGCGAGAGGTGCCAAGGGCGCCTCACCCGTGGTACCCACCCCCGCGCCATGGTTTACCCGACCCGCAACTTCGCCAAAGGAATCGGATCAAGGTGGTGCCCTCCCACTTGTCGTTAAAGACTCCGCGACCCCGCGATATCAAACCGTGTCCGCGGCATGGACCTTGTTGGAACGACGTGTTTCGTCTGAAAGGACCAAGTACTCGCGGAGGGTCTGACAATGCTCCGTGAAATAAGGTGACCATCGTGTGACATTGTTGTCAGTTGGACGAACTAAGGCTAGGAAACTGGGTAAAGGTCATAGGTGCTCATATCCAAATTTCGCATAGGTGCTTACTGTGCTTGTTCACCGAATCTTCTCGCGGACGGGGGGGCCTCGCTTCGCTCGCCCATTCGTGCGAACTTGCAAACGATCCCGCTAGTGATGAACTTCCCCAAAATCACTTAACGTACCTAAATTACCGAAATCAGTGAGAAATTAAATCATTGTATCCCTGAAGCCTGTCGCTGGCCCACCCGGCATCTGTACAGTCGTCACCTAAAGGAAAAGTCGGGTTCGGCAATCAATCAAAGATCAGGTGACTCATCAAAGGCCAATAACTGAAAACATGGTGTATTTTTGACGGTTTTTTGAAGATTGCGAACGATGCAAACGGACGATAATGTCGAAAAATTGGATTTACCACAAAATGGTTCTAAAAAACATAACACAATCAGGACTAACAAGATTTGTGTAAGGTGGATCCTTTTTGGTTTATTATTCTTCCTATTTGGTTTATTATACACCTATGCAATCGCGACGGAGGTCGACGACCCCGATCGGCCTCAAAATTTGACATTATCCGTTTCAAGAGGTCTCGATTCCAAAACCGAAATGTCCTTCCGCCGTACGCCGTCCGAGCCGTTTTCGGCAGTAGGCTTTTTTTTTAAATCTGAAATTTTGACAAAATACTCGGTTTACCATCTAGTTGTGCCCGCAAGTTTTTCAGCCTGATCGCCCAAACCCGTGGGGCGCTATGGGGATAAAATGAGGCTACGGGAGGGTTTTCTTGAAGGCTTTTGGCTATGGGATCGAGTTAGGTGTCGTTTTAGAAGTTTTTTGGACGTAGAATCCATTTTGTGGGGGCCCGGAACGATCCGATTTTTTTTTTTTTTTTTTTTTTTTTGGCCTCTGTTCAGTGGACAGTAAGGGCTACGTGTGAGGTCGCCTCATAGAGCAGTTACAGCAGTGAAAGACCCAGATGTACGTCATCAGTTTACCTACTTGGTACCCACTTCTTCCAGAAATTCAAAAAGTCAAAGTCAAAAGTTTTTTATTTTCTCCACTAGCTTCGATGAGCTTTTTGGATGGGTTGTTCTGTTAGTTTGATTGGGATGGGATGTCTGCGTTGTTATGAGCAGTGAGAGTAGTGATACGATCCAGAAATTAATCGAGCAGGCTTCCGAGCCAAATTTCCCTCGTTTAGTGAAGAGGAATTTTTTCAAGATCTGTTAACCAAGCATGGTTGTCTATGGATCTGTCCAAACTTGTCTATTGCGCGTCAATTTATCAGCGCTCTTCGCAGACTACCCATCAAAATGCTTTACCGCAAAACTCCTACGGTTTGCCAGGATACAGTCAGAGGTGATGACTCCTCTTTGTTCTGAACTCCCGAGAATCCCACAGGATGCTGTCCTCCACCTCCAGTCTTGAGGAGTCCGCCGCGGGAATCACAGGGAGGGGGGTGGCATTGAGTCCGGCCAGGTTCAAGGACCAAACCTTCCGACCAGACTGGGCATTTCGTCACGGTAACTCTGTTTATATCCTCCTACCATCGATCTTGCTCTCCTATCTGCTGTCGCTCGCCGGTTCTCTAGCCCGAACCCTCACATTGTATTAGAATATGCAAGTGTACGCAATAGATGGGCAATAGTAAAAGTGCCACAAACTGACGAATGAAAGTTAATTCTGAATACGTTAATTTATTCATACAGCGTTGAGATGTAAATTTAATAGATTATTTGGCAAGAATTTCCAACAAGGGATTTTTTCTTGGGTTTGTGGTGACCATTGACAAAAACAAGAAAATCGTCAAATAAGGAGTTTTTAGGGTCTCCCTAAAAGTTACAAAAATCGACTTGGGCATTGTTCTTAATACACCATACTAGTCTTCCATACAACAGGTTCAACGACAACAGAACAGGTGTTGTGTGGTATGTGAGTGACGGGAAGACCTCGGACTCCCTTCATTTTAGGAGACCACTACGAGATAGTACATGAAACTGTCCAAATCCCTACTTTGCTTATTCAAAGCACATAGTACTTATGCCGACTGTGCAACGTCAACTGCTCATGTCGACGTGGGCACTTTTTGAGTTAAGAACACAAATAATCCTGTGGAAAATTTCGCGCTCGATCCAACGGTGTCGTTGAAGCAACTCTGCTGCTGTGTCAGCTGTCACTTGAAGGGCAGATCAACACTGCTCAAGTCCAATGCACGCCATCTTTTTGGTGGAGGGTTGTGTCTCCTGAAAACTTGCGTAAAGAACTTGAGCAGTGTTGCAGTTGAAGTTTATTGTATCTTGCAGTGTTCCACGGTCGATACTTTGCCTAGTGGTAATGGCCCGTGGCTTTCTCGCGTCCAAGAATAGGAAGATGGGTAGGCACGAAAAATGGACAGTTCGAACGAAACCGTACCAGTAGGTAAAATGGAGAAAATCATGTGAGACCTTGCCTGCTTATTCTCTGAAAATATCAGCGAATTTGAATCAAAACTGTATTTCACGCTAGCGCATACTTAAAGCTTATCCCCGATTCAATCATGATGAAACTCATTCATCCCTTACGTAGTAACCTGCATGATTCCTGAAAATTTCAAATGGACACTCTGGAAGTTATGGCTCAGACAGACCGACTGACGAAGACGAAACAGGAAAATTGCCAGTGAACGTTTTGGACAACTTGTCGATCCCGAAAGTGAAAACAAGGCTCGGAAGCAACAACATCTCAGACATGGTTGGATTTCCAATCTATCATGAGAGCTAATTAATAATAGAATGAGAACAAAAGAACTGAAGGAATTAAATCACAATAATCAACCTAAGAACCAAACCACTAGCAATAAGCACCTTGAAAGTGAGCATACTTAGAGTGATTTCTAGAGTGACTGATACGTAGAATGACATAAAGCACTACAATAATCTCCCAAAACTCTAATTTACCGACATACATTATTTCCCTACATCTCACATAAGCCAGAGGTGTTGGAACAGACTTGAAATTTCATGAAAAAGGAAGCGAATCGCTTAAATAATTAAACGCAAGTAGGTAAACGGGAACATTTATTCACCAATTTTTTATAACCTCAATCAAACAAAAGACGTGATGGTGAGTACAGGGGGTAGTGGAGCGTTTATCTATGGTTGATAAATGAGGGTAGTCAAATTCCACACTTTTGAAACTTAATAAAACGATTAAAAGTGTCTCGGACCAGTTTCAAGGGACGCCATCCGCTCATATTATGTTGTTGCTGTGGCTGAGGATGAATAAGGAACCACCTGAAACCGGTTAATTTGGCTTCCCTCATCTATCAACCATTAAACAAAAGACGAACACACTTGCACTACAATGTACATGTCAATGACATGTAATTTCCGTATTTTTCCTCCTAGGGTTCTCCAACTTTTTACCCTGATCCAGTCATCTCACCTGTAAAGTTATTGATTTGCTCGAGGAATACCATTCACGAGCGTTAACTTTCTTGTCATCGCTGGGGTTGGCGTTCCCTTTCATTTCGACTTCCAAGCCGGTGTTCCTCCTCCAGACATCCTCATCGTCGATGTTACTGTAGTGGGGACTCCTGGGGGTTCTGGTTCTGTTCTGGAGGACCCACGTGGTCTGTCGAAGGTAAGGTAGGTCGGTGGCCGTCCCAAGGACGTTCCCACAGGCTCCCTCCCCACCCGCCTTCGCCGACGGGGGATATCACATTTACTTTCAAATTGACCACTTTCCGTCGGTTCGGTTTCGGACTAATTACCGCCTCCCTCAGGGCGCGCCGGTCCGATTGTGTCAGATGTGATGAGTGGTTCGGTATTGTTGGGCGAGAGGCTTCTCCCTTCGCTATTGAGAAGATTGTTACATCTTCGTCAAAATTGCGCTTTGTCTAGAGTTGCTTCCGCTTTCTTCTTTGCGTTCCTGGAAATTTTGAACTTGTTCAACAGCAATTTGGTTTAGTAATTATTATTATTATTATTATTATTATTGAACGTGAGAGTTGGAGGGAGACTCTGCTCTGCGTACTCTCCCTCTCAACGACAGCCGATTCTTTTCCTCTTTCCGGAGTCCAAAGCTCCCGCAGCTCCCAAGGATGTCAGGATGAGCCTCCCAACTGCTGAAGGACACCCGTTGCGCAATGGCTCACCAGCTTTTGTTTCCAGTCGGCGTCCAGAATCTTTTTTTCCCGAAGCCTCTTTTCGAGCCCGTTTGAAGTCTTCGTACCCAGAAAGGGACGATTTTTTGTTCCGTCCACGAACTCTCCGGCCTCCCCCTTCGACGCTTTTGAGTCGTATTCTTCTTTTTCTACGCGTTTAGTAAAAGGCCCCTTAACGTCGTTTATCACTACACCGACACGGTGTGAAATTACGCCGCAAAGCAAAGCGTTTAATTGCGATTCGTCCACTTCCGCTGGAAAGTCCTTGCAGTGATGATAGCTTTTGAATTATTCCATCCCGGAAAAATGAACATTGTAAGTCATTTGGAAAGTTTTATTTCATTTATTTTAAAAAAAGGATAAAAAAATTAAACTAATTGTATAATATTGGTAGGTAGGTACTTCAGAACTTAATTAATAAAATAGGTAGAATTTTTTTACGTTATATGTATTGTTATGTAACTTTTTTTTTAAAATAAAAAGTGTTTAGTTTAGTTTTACATAACAATATTATTATGTAAAAATGTTTATTTTATTAATAAAGTTCTGAATAATTCAGAACTTTATTCATAAATAACACAATAATTATTGTGTAAAAAATAATTATATATAATTTAAAAAAAATTATTGTTCGCGTTGTGGTTATTGCTGTTGTTGATTTCCACTTATTCGTTTATAAATGGTTAATAGTTATTTTTTTAAAAATGAAGTTCTGAATTCCTTTTAAATTTTATTATATATAATAATATATAATAAGTAATATATTACGTAACTTTTATTTTACGGGTTAAATTAATTAATACAATTATTATATTTAATAAATTTTATTCTATTAAAAAACTTGGGAATTTCTTTTGAGTTTTTAAAGTTACTAGCACCCTGACAGGGGGGTCTCGTTTGTTAAATTATTGTTGTTATTTTTTAAACATTTATCAATTTTAATAAATTTTGAAATTGCTTTTGCATTGTTCTATCCCATAAAAAATGAACATAATTTTATATTAGGTAAATATAAAATAATGTTCATTTTTTCCGGGATAAAATAATAATAATAATAATAAATTTTATTATTATTTAATTTAGTTTATTTATTTTATTTATTTATTTTTTTTTTTTTGGTCAATTAATTTGGGAAATTTTAACGGGCCTGCAGATCCTGCCGGCTTGGGCGACTTGACCGTTTCGTCGCCATTGGCAACGGGGGTCGTAAAGAATTCCGCGGCGGGGACTCTGAAGTTCAGGCAGGCAGTTGCTTTTAATAGTTCACCTGTTTACGACAACCCCCCTCTCCGTTCCCTATGCCTTGTCCTCAAGGCTATAGATAAAACTGTTAAGGGCAATAAACTGCCTCCTACGACGCAACTTTAATGCGCTCTTGTGACTTGCGGACCGATTTCGATATTTAATCGAGCGCCTCGAAAAACCACGGGTTGAAAGCACGGGGTCAATGACCTGTTACAGTAGGTCAAATGGTTTCAGTACCTTGAATTCTTTATCGTTTTTCGGACTAGGCGTGCATGATTAAGTACCAACTATTCTGAAAATAGTGAATGAATGAGTAATTTTATTACTATTCAAAGTCCCTGACACCCCTTCCCCTTTTCTTTCTTTTAAGACGGGATTAGTACGGTCAGGTTTTTTGGAGCCCCTACAGACAAAAAACTGCCTTTTCATTGAGCAAACAAGTTTTTTTTCTCTCTTTTTCTTTCGGTAATCCGCGTTGAAGAGCACATGGTAGTCAAGGGTGTCGTAAATTTCATCCCTTGTTGCTACATTAGGCCCCAACCGTAAACTTCGTGAGTCTTAATCAACAATCGCTTCGTTTAATCGAATTTTTTTTCCGTCTCGTTCCCGAAACTCTGTCAACTGGATGTAAATATAAATTTTCTATCTCGTTCATTTTTAATTTGTGGTTCGAAGGGGTGGGAGTCGTAATTTGTACGACGATGTGCATTCGCCCCGCGTTCGGGAAGGGCCTTCGTGTCTTCTTCGTCTTGAAGGAATGCTCTCATTATGTAACTGTTATGTAATCTGTCTTGTCAGATTGTAAGGGCACGTACTTACGGCTATCTCAGGGATCATTACTCCACCTTTAAACCACTGGGTAGACGATTATTAAATGAGAAACCTTCGTCAAACCTGGGAAAATTCAGCCGTCAAATCGGAAATCCTGTCCTATTTTATTGGAGGAGGAGGAACAACTTTATTCTTAAGTACTTCTAGCTGACGAAAAAATTTGAAATTTGTCATGAAAAATTCAACTGGGCGAGTAGATAACTAGAAAAGTCTGGAAACGCCAACAAGTTAGCTCAATGTGGTCCATTTGAACCAAAAAGTGTCGGGGGTTGGCTGGCTTTAGCAGGCTGGAGGTGGCCTCCGTATCCTATTATAATGGTGCAGCAGCCCTAGAAGGGAAACGAGGATAGCCATTTTTATTCTAGGCTTCTTCCAGCGGTCGAAAAAATTTGAAATTTGACATGAAACATTCATTAGAAAACTAGAAAAGTCTGAAAACATAGAAAATTTGGCTCAGTGTGGTCCATATTTGTACCAATAATGGGCTGTTCCGAGGGGGGGTCAAGGAGGAAGGCGAGGGGAAACAATCCGAAGTCCCGTGACTCAACCTCCAGGACACCTTTCCCTGGAATCACTTACTGAGAAATTAGTCTGAATACATTGGGCGTGCTGGGATACTGTCGGGGGTTGGCTGGCTTTTGGCCCTCTAGTTGAAGTTAGAAAGGAGAGAACTTTTTCAACATCAATTTCGATCATTAACCAAATAAACAAATGTATTACCTTAACGCTGTTGGCTAATCATATTCAGTTTGCTCAGAAGATTACTAGAACTACTGTCGCCAATCTTGGTTACTTCCTCCAAAAGGCATCGTACATTAAGTATGAATCTCCAGACTACTCATCTGGAACATTAATGAGTTAAATTTGAGCTGCTAACTGATAGTTTTGTTTTGTTTCTCTGTGCAGGTTGCAAGATCAAGTCCTTGAGAGCCAAGACCAACACTTATATCAAGACCCCGGTGCGAGGAGAGGAGCCTGTCTTTGTAGTGACTGGACGTAAAGAGGACGTGGCTAAGGCCAAGAAAGAGATCCTTTCGGCGGCAGATCATTTCTCCCAGATCAGAGCGTCAAGAAAGAACAACCTGGGTGGTTGCGGAGGTCTGTCACCGCCTGGACCCCCGACCAACGTCCCGGGGAACGTTACCATCCAGGTAAGGGTGCCTTACCGTGTCGTCGGTCTGGTCGTTGGTCCCAAAGGTGCGACTATCAAGAGGATCCAACACCAGACGCACACCTACATCGTGACGCCGTCTAGGGACAAGGAGCCAGTGTTTGACGTCACAGGCCTTCCCGAACATGTTGAAGCCGCCAAGAGGGACATTGAAGCTCACATTGCACTCAGGACTGGGACGGCTTCAATCCCAGGACTCATGAACACTCCGTCAGGGAACGGGATCATCGAAGATGCTTCAGAAATAGTTGCATCCTTGTGTAAGACTGGACTTGGAAGCTTGTTCGGCTCCAACAACTGGCTGGAGTCGCTCCCTTCGCAGACTGATGCCGCCTTAAACGGTGGATTCTCTTCCGCCTTCTCTGCCGGAAGCTCTGGATGCAGCTCGGCCTCCTCCAGCTCGTCCAACTCAGGTGCTACCGGCCTTGGAGACCTTGGCTCCATCTGGTCAATGTCCCTGGACCGAGATGAAGGCCTCGGCGACTCGCCGTCTTTCGAAACCGCCACTGCATCTTCAAGCATCTGGTCGTTCCCTACAGTCGCCCGCCCCTCCCCCCCAAACTCCACCTCTCCCGCTGAGTCCCTCTCCGGCGGCAAGCGGGAATGCGTCATCTGCGGCGAGCGAGAAGTGACTGCGGCCTTGGTCCCCTGTGGACACAATCTCTTCTGCATGGAGTGCGGCGAAGGTCTCTGCGAAGGTGCCAACCCGACCTGCCCCGCCTGCAAAATCCAAGTTTGCCAAGCCATTCGCATCAGATCCTAAATCCACGTGCTCCCCCACCTTTCTTTCTTACACTCCCCTCCTCAGAGACCTCATCTCATACCTCATTCACAATAGTTTTATAGTTTTTCGGATTTAGCTGTGGAAAATATATAAATATACAGCCAAAGAGAAAGAAAGGTTCCCTCTTATGTGGCCAGTTCACCATGTAAACGTGGAAGTTTATTGTATACAACGAAAAGTAAATTATTCTATATTTTTATGTTATATCTTTTACGTTGTTTATGTTTATATTGATAGATGATTTTTTCCTATTTTTGTACTTTTGGTGATCTCTGATACCCTTTGAGGATCAGCGAAAGAATTCCTATGTTTACTGTGCGCTAGGTCACAGTTTTTTTCAACGGGCATACCCACCTAGTTCCCTAATTCAACTTGACTACTTATTGCGTTTACTTTGGAAATTTTAATTAATTTTTTTATCAATGAAAAAATATAACTTTCGTTTACTAAATTTTGGAGCATCGCATTTAATTTTATATTTACTGATTTTTCTCACGAGGAAAATTGATTTTTTGACAGTGTGATTTATCGTAGTTTAAGAAGCACATCTTTATGGTAGTTGTGTGACGGCAGTTTTTTTTTCATTTAAGCTAGAATTTCCCCCTCCGGTGATTTCGAATGAATTCTGAGGGTAGTTTTATTTTCCACGAGATCGGCGAGTCATTGCGAGGCAGCGCGCACACATTTTCAAAAATAAACCCCCCCGGTGCATTACAAAAAAAAAAAAAACACAATCTTTTTTGTGTAAGCTTTAGCTTATACACGAATTTTTGCTCCAATTGCAGCAGCGTGCAATTTTGTTGGAAAATGTTCCAATTTTTCGATAGTTTTCTAAAAAAAAAAGAAAGTTTTAACTTTTGACGATTGAATTTATTTCAGGCACTTGCAACTGATCTCGAATGAATGTTTGGCAAGACTGCTTTATAACTGCTGTAATGCCATATACGAAGCACTTCTCATTTTCAAACATTCAAGACTTGACCCAATTCCCTAAAACTTTTTTTTCAAACGATCAAAAATTGTTAACGCATTTTCCTGACAATTTGCATCTAGCTGCGTCAAATCAACCATTCCTCGTTGACTTCTAGACTGCGTTAGCGTAGAAACAAAAAAAGTGAAAATTTTAAAAAAACAAACATATCCCAAAAATGTTGTTAACAAGAGTAAACTGTTGATTGTTTCTGTTTTTTTATGAAGTTCTTTTTTCATTGTGATATAGCCGATAAGTTTATCGATTAAAAAAAAAAAAAAAAAATGGACAAGTAGTAGTTTTAAAAACACAAGTTAGTGATACTTATTAAAATTTCAACCGTAAACTCGGCGGTTTTCTTAGGAATTAAAAATAATTTTTAAACTATGCTTTTTTAGCATGCTGCCCTGTCCCGTGATTCCCCTCTTTCCCCTATCGTATACGCAAATTGAGTATCGTATGATTTTTTTAGTATTTTAGTACCTGTGTATATTTTGTTATTTATAGTAGTATTTTATAATAAAAAAATAAAAAAAACCTAAAAAAAAAATTTGACGCTCAATCACTAAGTTAATGGAACTTGGTGTGCGCCGACTCGCATTTGAAAAAACTCCCTTTCCGCAACTAAGGTTTTTCAAAACTACCCTCATTAAAATTATGGCAAAAAACAGAAGCAGAAGAAAAAAATATTTTTTTCAGTATTTGTTTACTTTTATAATGAAGAATTAAAAGAAGAATTATTAACAATATAAATGTTCTAAAGATATCTTTGTGTTTGACTATTTTAGTGTTGTGTAATTTCTATGTAAAATTATATTAAAAAAATAAAAACTATAAGCCTGCCATTTTGCCCATGGGCTCAGAAGTTACGTTAGTTAATTTTGTTTTAAGTGATGAAGTATTGGAGAATATATATGTATATTTTTTGTTGCTGATTTATTTTAGTTAGCATTAAAATTTTGGTGTTCACTTATTTTCGATATTACAAGTGATTTTTTTTCGTTTCTTTATATTTTGAGTCTCAAAATAGAGGATTTCTTAGTTTTATTTCCTAGTTATATTTTTGTAAACGCTTCTAGAGAAAGGTCACCTGGGATTGGCTGCAGCGTGGGTTTTTTTTTCGACCAATCGCGTACAAAATCGTCTTCGGAATCATTCTTAGTAAAACCTGTGTGGTTGCTGTAAATGGCCCCTGAACCCGTTTCGAATCCTGTGACAAACCGAACGGTTGCACCCATTGAAACTTCCAAACCCGTACTCTCCCTCCAAGCTGCACGCTCGAATCTCTTGGTTGAACCGAATAGTTGACCGTAACCACGTTCTGAAGATATTTCCCTGGGGATGCGTAAACGGAGTCATTTATTTATTCGAATAGACAAAAAACACGTTTAGCATAAATATAATTCAAATTTTATCCCTCAAAACGGTTAGAGGGGGCTCCAAAATCACCCCAAGAACTAACTTCACGGCTGGCTACATTTAAAAAAAAAAAAAATTCATTTCTAAGTTGAACTGTTGATATTACAAATTTTTTTCATTATCCTATATTATTCTAGTGTTTTTTTAATAGTTGCCACAATTATTATATTTACGAAAATATATATTATATATCAAAGGTGGGAATACAACGGGCCTTTTTTTCCCAATGAGGCTCTCATACCACCACTGCACAATGTAAACAATGGTATTAGTATTAATAAATGGTATAGCTTTCTTTTCTATTTTATTACAACTCTATTTATATATATTATATATTATGAATATACTATAAAATTATATATATAATGTAGCTATAATAAAAAAAAGAGATATTTAGACATGAGAGTTATTTTTTATGTTAGTACGCTCAAACGATTGATGGAAGTGGCACAGCTACAGAACGTGTTTCCAATTTTATCAGTGAGTTGTCTTCCCATGAAGAAAAAAAAAATAACTAGGAAATTTTTATCGCATTTCTTTAAGTTTGCATAGTTTTTAAAAAAGTGGAATTTTTACTCGGTGAAAATTTTTTTTTTTATGTCAAAATATTGGCATCCGGAAAATTTTGAATTGTAGCAACTGTGTTTTGGTTCTACCAAAAATTTTCATGTGAAATTTTTGGATTACGGGGACTTTTTGAGGACGGGTGTAACCTGCTTGGAATATGACAAATTTAAAAGACTTGAATTTGCGTTAGTCAGAAAAAAGTGCGTTGCATCCAGTTTTTCAACTTTGAAGAAAATGGTGCGATATTGTCTTTTTGATTGCGTTACCCTGATTTGTGTGAAAAAACTTTCTGTTTAGTCAGAAACATGATCTCTCGTCACCATTTTCGTCCCGTCCTCCATTCCGGTGAAAAACGATGGTAGAATCTGTTCGTAAAAAATTCAAAGGACTGAACCGATTTTTTCAATAGCGAGCGTCGTTCCCGGGTTTAGTTTTCGGTTCGGAAACTGAGCTTGAAAATTTGCCCCGAAGTTCCCGGTGTGCGAAAAGGGAACGCGTACGAAAAATTCACTCGGAGTTTTCCTCTTTCGTTTTCCAATGACCGTTAAATTGGAATTTAAAAAAAGTTACCTATTTTATTATACAAAATTTCAAGCTCAGTTCTGGCGACCAGCTCGTTGACCAAAATTTAGCCATTCCTTCAATTTTTTTTACAAGTGCTGTGTTGCTGAGATCTATGATTTTTTTCACGCTTTATCTCCTCCCTCGCCACTGAATTCGTTACCCCCGAAAGAAAAAAAAAGTTGTGAGAACTTTTGTGTTCAAATCGTAGTCCTAATCGTGGCTTCATTTTGAAAAAATTTACTAATTTTTTTTCGTATTTGGGAAATGACTCTTCCACCCTGAAATTCGCAAAACAAAGCCGGATGTGTGTGCATTTTGTCTCTCTTGATTCGTAGTACAATTTCATAGCTGATTTTTTCGACTTGTTTGCTCATTATTGCTTTCTTAAAATGCGCACGTCCAGCTTTCGAATAAGGAACTTAAACGATTTTTGAACAGGGATAGTTTGAAATGTAGACCTGTCTAAGACTCCATGTGTGTTGTAACCTACAAGCAATCTTTTTACCCAATACAATTTAAAATATTCCATAAAATAATCCAAATGTTGTACCTTTTTTATATTTTTGATGTTCTTCTTAAATAGATTTATTATATGTTATTACATGTGAAGATCTGATTGTCTCAAAAAAAGTACATAGTAGAGATTATATTTCATGCCAAGACGTTGATGTGATTCAATTTTTTATTTTGAAAGAATTTTTTTTTTTGTTAATTTTTTTATAATAAAAAAATGCTAGATTAAATTGTTGGCGTGTTTTTTTTAATTTGAGCATTTTTTTCGCTTTTTCCGGATTCATCTTCGAAAAAAAAAACAGGATTTGTAAAATGTGTAACAGAAACTGCCGAAAGAAATGGAACCTCGGTGGAGCTGATTTTAGCTAGCTTTCGACTGATAGTTTAATAAAAAAAATAAAGTGTCAACATTTTTAGGATTGTTAAATTTAATCTTATATTGAATATATAAAAAATATTATTACAATATGTAAGAAGAAATAGGTCCAGGCCTAATTATATATATAAAGAAGGATTATATTTAAATTTTAAATGAATCTTGAGGAAACCTCAGTTTCTTAGTGCGGTTTTACAATATTCATAAAACAAAGGAATTCACCGTTTTACCATAGAATGAATTAAAAAAAACTTTCATAGTTTTTTAGTCGTGTTCTTAGAGTTTGGGGGGAAGTGTCGTTGATGGGTTTTCAATAAATTTTTAAAAACCTAAATCTTGTGGAAACACAGGTGCCTAAAGCAATAAGTAGTTCACACAACTGTCCTTCCCCTCCCCAAACGAGTTTTAAAGCTGTTCAAAATAGCAACTGCTCATCCCGTTTGATTTTTAAAAAATCCCATTAAAAAAATGTAATCATCAAAAACTTTTAAATTGAAATATCTATCGCTCGTCTCTTTATCGTGTGACTGTGTGCGTGTTGTAAAATTTTTCCTGCCTGTGTAATTTTTTGCAAAGCGAACTATCACGGCTGTACTCAACTTTTTATCATATTTTCTAATAATAAAGGACAAGCAAGTAATAATTCGACAATCAGTTGTAATCTTTGTGTGTGTTTTTCGGCTATTTAGTGGACAAATTGGTCATAAAACTCGTAACCGACAAATTCGCAATACGTTCGGCCTTCGCCGCGATTTTGAATGATTTTTGCCCTTTTTAATTTGGCGACTTGGTTGGTTTTCGCACACCCGTATAATGAAATCGAGAATCAAATTGAACAAAAAAAAATCCTTTCCAGAGTGATTAAAAACAATATAACATTAGAAAAAGTAGTGTTTTATTACATTTAATCATTAGTTGAATAGAGTTTGCTTCTATCTTTATAGTACTCTTTATGAAAATGGCAAAATTCACAAAATAGGTAGGAAAGTGTGAAAAAAACTAGCGAATTGCTGTATTTAATCAACCTTTTTATATTCCGAAAATTTTCTAGGTTTTAAACAATTCAACTGAGTGATTAAAAAAAATGTATCTCAAATTTTCGTTAGGTCGTCCCCCAAAGAGTACTGGAATAAAAATGTGTGGAAAGGTAATTTTGCAATGATAGCTTTATTGTAAAGAAATAAGTTTGAGTGTCACAAAAAAAAATTTTTTGCCGATTTTTTTCCCACGAAATCAAAAAACCGAGTCGAGAGAACTGAGCAAAAACCACGATCGAAAATTCCGTAGCACCTCTTTCAAAAATTTCAATTCAAACGGTGGGGTTTCTTCTACTGATAGTTACAATTCGTTTATTTTATGGTGGGTTGGAATATATTTTGTTATAACAAAATTTTTTATATATCATAAAAAATATAAAAAAAATTTTTCAAGACTAAATTATTTGTATCGCTAGATAATATCGAATATGTTCCTTTGGATACTGCATTGGAAACTGTCATTGCCTATTAATAATTCCATTTTAAATAGACTGCTAGAGGTCTTGGTTGCCATATAAAGTATATATATTTATACTTACTGACTTAAAAGAGCCTTCCAAACTCGATTCAGAAAAAATTTTAAAAAACAAAAAGAGGAAAAAAATCCAATCTAATATATTTGTATAACGGAAATTTGGCACAGTAGAATAAATCAAACATACATACAATTAAATTTTTTAAAGAAAAAGTTTCATTTCTATTAAAGAAATATTTTATTACTTATTTATTACTCTCCACTTCATAGCTATGTATAATCCCTGTGTATGCATCGATTGGTTTTGTCAGTAGCGAACCTGGTAACCTTCGACTAGATCCACGAAAAAGGTGAGGAATTATCGTAGTTTTTTGCATATTTGCAAAACTTTTGCGTAATTTTGCATTCTCTTGACAGTGCCAAAAAAAATGAAGTCTTTAAATCAAGCCGGAATAACCCAAAAAAAAAAAAAAAAAGATATTTTAAAATCACTAAAATTGCTCAATTCCATACAATAATCCTCCAAGACTTCTGAACCCCCTGTTGTAGCTTATAAAAGACGCGCTTTGTTTTGGAGTTTATTTGAGGAACCAGCAAAAATTGAAAATAAAAAAAACAATTTTTTTCCTTCAGGAATAGTAAAATTCATCTCGTAGAAGGGATTACTTTCATTTGACAAAAAACACATCTAAGACATTTTTCGCTTCTCTCGAATTTAGTCATTAGAATTTATGGCACTTGCGTCAAAACTTTTTCGATGAAGCTATAATTCATTGAATAGAATCCAGTTCCTTAGAAATCTATAATGTTTTTCCCCTTTCTAACAAAAAGATAGATTGTACGTTTCTACACTTTTCTACGAATGGGAGTTTAAAAGTAAAAATTTCGGTATCAGTAGATGTAAAATTAGGTG
Source organism: Pilophorus perplexus (assembly GCA_955831195.1). Taxonomy (NCBI): domain Eukaryota; kingdom Metazoa; phylum Arthropoda; class Insecta; order Hemiptera; family Miridae; genus Pilophorus; species Pilophorus perplexus. The sequence goes on along the minus strand of OY037013.1, from coordinate 6,565,987 downwards.
TCGATTTTTTTTCTTTGGAAAATTTGAATGACAAAAGGTTTGAGAGTGTGGTGAAAAGGTAACCTGTAGAGCTGTGCTGTTTAGACTATTAATTTTTCTTTTGTTTCCATCCCTCGCGGAAAAATTTTTCGACCGACAATATTTCCAATTTCAAGGGATCTGACCCCCATCTCAAAAATTTCGAATGAAAAGAGTGCTCTAGTCGTAAAATTTAATTGTCGTTCGTAGTAGTAAGACTTCGTGAACCCACATGAGTGCATGGCTCTGCAGTGTGACCCTCGAATTTCATGAATTTTGGGAAAATTTCCCTATCAAAAGTCATAAAAGTAACAATCAAACACCAATACGTATAAAAACAAAAAAACTTAGTAATTTCTTCCGTATAGGCCTCTTTTTGCACGAAAAAACGAAAATGCCTAAAATTTGAGCGGAAGGTTTTTTCACAAGCCGAAACGTTCTTGTTTTAGAACATTTTTGCGTTCTCAAAAATTTTATTAAGAAAAAAACAAAAAGCCAACTGAACATAATCAAAGTGATTGTAATGGACTTAGACATGTGTTATTCTCCCACTAGCTTCCCATTGTGTTCTGCATATTACGTATATTACGAGAAAAAAAAAGTATAAAAGTAACCATGTGTATGTACATTTTGCAATATTCACCAATAGCTATTTTAGAATAAAGGGTATTTTATACGTAACATATTGTATTTTGGTACTATTAAACAATGTGGATTATTTATTTTACAAATATTATAATGAAAAACAGTATTTTATCCATTTAAAAAAAAAGTTAAAATGTTTGATATTCTAATCAGAGGAGATATAATTTTAATTTTGTACAACACTGACCCTCACTGATTGTCATTCACTTAATGTTAACCAGTATTGGAGTTTATATTAAAATAAAACGAAAAAGAGAAAAAACAAGTCGTTTTATAAGAATAATGATTTGTACTTAAATATAGATCATAGTTTATATGTTTTATTACTATATGAATGTTTTGTTTGTAACATCTTGCAGATTATATATATCAATATATGTTTTTTCACTACAATATGTCGAATAAATATAATAATGGTTTTTATCTAGAAAATATAAAACTTGTATTTGTAAAAAAAAAAGTGTTTTTGTCTTGATTCGCCACAGTGGGTAATTTAGATCGGGAAAAATTTAAAAAAAAAGGTATACCTAAATAAATAAAAATTAAATTATAAATGAAAAAATGAAAAATAATAATTAAAGTAATTAAAAAATGAAAAAAATTGTGTAAAAATATACTGTTTAGAAAAGAAATTTTTCCGTACAATGTTTGGACAGATTTCGAACCCCGAAAAATTAATTACGCGTCCAAAGTGACACAAAAAACGATACCTCATTTGATCTCATCACATCCTTCAAAAGCTCCATTTGTAGCCCCATGGAAGCCCCCTTAGATCCCCACGGTGAAATCGGATGGCCCTGGGACCTCCGAAAATGGATTCACGTCCAAAAAACGTTTACTTGAAAACTTCAGAAACGACACATAACTCAACCCCATTGCCGAAATCCTTCAAAAACCCTTCTCGTAGCCCCTTTTTCGCCCAATAGGTTTGGAACCTTCCGGGCATAAACTTGGCGGTAGACAGAGTGTTTTGTCAAAATTTCAGATAGAAAAAAAAAAAAATCCTTCTGCACAAAACGGCTCGGACACGGTCGCAAATTTCGTTTTTGGAATCTACACAACTTGAAACGTATGACAAATTTTGAGGCCAAGAATATACAAAAATGACCGAAATGGTGAGTTATTTCTGATTGTGCGGTTTTCTCCGCATGGAAGTTGCACACCGTTTGGTGGAAGCTGTGCGGGTTTCCAAACCCCTTTCGATCAATAAAGTTCACCCTTCCGTTCCTGGGCCATAAATAGCAGCCTATCCAGATCATGGTGAAGTTACTTGGGCAGCTCCGGTCGACTCAACCTGCAACAAGATTTAAGCGTTCAAGCGCCAGCGAGTGCAGAGCCATCGATTTTGACATCAGGACGATGTGGGGAGGTAAGTTAATAGCAAGCAATCTGCGGTTGGAAAGGAAAGGAAGGATTAAGAGAGTCAGACGGCGGATTAACGGGTAAAGACCGAGGATTAAGGGGTGTCTGGTGAGGTTGGGGGTAGAGGCAAAGGGTGGTTTCGCGTGTCTGAATCCACAAGTCTTCTAAGTTGCCAATTTTCAAATGCAGATGCAACATGGGGTGAGTATAATTAAAAATGAGAATTATATTGGCCGGAGTTTCAAGACTGGGTCCGCCTGTACAAAAAGAGAGGAATTTACAAGTCAATTAAGTTCAAACGGGATTGGCAAATACTCGCACCGGCTTCCTGTCGACCTCGCTTCGGGGGTTATTACGGTTTAAGCGTCCGTCTGAGTGTGCCTTCTCAAATTTGTAGGCCAATGTTGGGAGGGCAGTTTCAAACTGTCACGGCCAAAAGAGTTGCGACAGAGGACGTAACCCGGCAACCGACGAAAAGGAAAAAAGCACCAGAAACACCACCTGCCTCTTCTGAACACCATGTGCTCCTCCACGGACATTACAGAAACGCTGACTACGAGACGTAAGGTGTTCTGGAAGGTCTATATCTCCCTATTCCCGTCGAAGCAGCTGTTTTCAAAGTCGTACGACGAAAGCGCCTACCGTTAAAAGTACGGAATAGTTTTTATTTTCTTCTTTTTAGGTGATGCACCTTCAGAGGCGACTTCAGGGCAACTGGGTGAGGCATTGATACGGTTCGAGTGTCACCTATTCATACATGCATACTAACAAGAATACTTACTGATGATTGAGAGATTTTCACTTGTAAGGGCGGATCCATGGGGGCCATGCCTCCCCCAGACCGTGACCTGCTTTACCGAGCCATTAGATTGTGTCTGGGACCAGTTATGGCCCAATACAGTCCAGTGTTCTGGTCTTTCAGCATTCTGCTCTTCTTTCTTGGCTTGGCTCATAGCCTCACCCAGACCCTGACCAGTTTACACTATTATTGGTTTAAGATTCGGGAATCCAATCCGGCAGAAATCCCGCAAGTCCCGCGCTTTTCTTTTCACCTGCTTTTTAATTTCACCAAGTTTGACACTTGAAGGGTGTCATAATATGCATATTATGCATAAGGGCCCAAGCGCCATTGGAAAGACAACAGAAAAACAGCTGTGAACCAGCAGAAAACCAGAATTCGAAAAAATGGCGTTTGGGCCCTTACGCTTTATCCCATCAATTAGGCATCCCTATCCAATGAAAATATCGTTTTCATTGCAAAACTAAAAGATGTGGGACCTCAAAACGTGGATTATGCGTCCAAATATACCTACTCGGAAAACGACACCTTATTTGGCTTTCTGGGATCCTTTTTGTAGCCCCATGAAATCCCCACAGATCGTCAAGGTGAAATCGGATCGTTCTGGGACCCCTGAAAATGAATTCTACGTTCAAAAACTCATCGAAAACGACACCTAACTCGACCCCATAGCCGAAAACCTTCAAAAACCCTTCCCGTAGCCCTTTTTCGCCCCACAGAGCCCCGCGGGTTTGGGAGATCGGGCTGAAAACCTTGCGGGCACAACTAGATGGTAAATCGAGTATTTTGTCAAAATTAAAGATTTTTAAACAAATTCCTAGTGGCCAAAACGGCTCGGACGGTGGACGGACATGACGGAATTTGCTTGTCATGAAATGGATAATGTCAAATTTTGAGACCGATCAGAATTTTCGACCACCGACACAGATACCTAGGTGTATTATTCCAAAATAATAAACAAAAGGGTCAGCTGGATGGGTAGCAAGAGAGTACGGTATGGAATATTGGATAGGTGACGTAATTCGATACGGGTAGTGGTTATGACTAAGGTACTCTTAATAATAATTATTAATTATTAATCTATCCGCAAGAACCTCCGTTGGAGAATTTTTCCCCAAATTAGAAATGATACAGATTAATTCTGTATCATTTCTAATTTAGGAAAAGATGCTCAAACGGATTTTATTGCAGTTAAATAGCTTCCAACTTGAATTTGTAGTGAGAAACTCTCCAATTCCTCTGCTTCTAAAAAAAGCATACTTTCAGAAGAATACTGAACATCATGAAAATGATTGCTGAGTTAATTACTATTATTTCAAATTAATTCATTTCTTTACCTTCTTTCCTGGTTTTACCAACCTACGTTTACCTGGTTTTCTTAACCTAAGGCGACCAACCCTCCTGTTTTCGGCAGGATAGTCCTGTTTTTTAGACTTCCGTCCTGTCAAGCGTTATGTCCTACTTTTGTCCTGCTTTTTGTGAGAAAGTTCTGTTTTGTACCGCTTTTTGCCGGTTGGAAGGTAAGCAGGCAAGTACATAGCTACCAGCTAGGGGAAAATGCAACTTGGGGAAATAGAAACCAATCAGGGTGAATAGGCGGGAGTGAGTTTACCTACTTGGTTATGTTATGAAACCAGTGATGGGAGACGTTGATATTTTACCCTTCTCGTAGGAATTCCGTGCGAAGGGATTCGCTACGCAAAACGTAGGGATTGATTTTTCAGACAAATAGGATAAACACTGATATTTCCTAAAATGGTTTCATTTTATTTATTCATTTTGAAGCGAAGCTTTTATACGGACGCCCCCCTCCCCCGCTAGGAACGCTCGCCGCTCGGGGAGTCTCCCAGTGAAAATCGTGAGTCAGTTCGTGAGTGAGTCTCAGACGTACTCAGAACGGGTGGAATCCGAGGGGCTTCAGGGACTTTACAAAGATGGAGGAGGCGGGGAAATTTTTGAAGCGAAGCTTTTTTGAAGTGAAAATCGTGAGTCAGTCCTTAACGCGATATATATAGGACACTATACTGGCAGCTGATGCGGGCTCGGAGCGCCCGCACTCACTCCCGGTGTAGGTATGCAATAAAACTGATTTTGCAAAATGATATAAAGCTTCGCTTCCTTTTTCATTCCCCCGAGGAATGCAAATTATTTTGACAAGAGGCCTTTTTGGTTGTCTAGTTTGACGATATTTTTTAAATAGGTTTAATCATTTTTTGTTTGAAACAATGACGACATTTTACAGCTATCATGGTGGGTTTAGGGTCGCCTAAAGATCCTGCTACTGGAGAAAAGTAGCGTGCACAAAGACTGTAGAAAGTAGAGTGTTCAAAAATAACTATTATTTTTGGCTGTGAATGCATAAATATGTGAAATTCCTTCCTTAAAAGTTTTCAACAAACGTTTTGCTGCTTCCACTTAGCGTTTAAAGAAATATTTTATTTAAAAAGCCATAAACTGGCGGTACCCCGTCGTCAATAGTCGTCCTGTAGAGCTGTAAAGGAATGCTGGTTAGTATGCAATACTCAACGGCGTAATAGTATCAAGTGTAGTGTTCAGGCGCATAACATAGTCTAGCTATTCAGAACTAAATCACGCTTTATCGGGACTACAATTGTCTGCAAATATTTGAAGAAGATCTCTTCACGATATAATTGTAGGAAACTAATGAACCTGCTCTCCCTCACGTCAGTACACATTTTGAACGGTCCGTAACCTGATAATTTTTTTTTTTTTTTTCAAAATGAAAACTGTGAATGTTTTTCAATGCAGGGTGCACATTACAAAATAAGGGGGGATCGTTAAGAGGGTGTGTTTCCCCACCCCTAGCCTAGGTGGCCGGGGCTTTATGAAATTCACCCTCTTCCATTCCGAAGGGTTTTTTTTTGTCATCCGCACTCTCGTTAGAGCATTGCTTTTGTTATACGCTGAGATAATGATCCCTCTCATCTCCACAAGTTTCATTCAATGTTGGGTAAATGGATGTGAAGTGTTCGCCTCCGTTGAAAACCTCTGCACTTTGTCGATAGCGCCGACTTAGTGAAATACCTTTTAATGCGAACCATTTCTCGAGGACCGAATCGTCTCGAGGAGCCATTAATTGGCAACGTTCCATTCAAAACGTAGTAGGAAAATTATCCTCCTTATTATTAGTGGAAAATTATCACTCATGAAAACTTTATACGACGATGCATTCGCGTTCATAATTTTTTCATTAAGTGAAGTGACGCTTGTGCGCCACATGTCGAGCCCTGTAGTATGTCTGACGTTAACGGTTAACGTTAAAATACATAATAGCACCATTCGGGAAGACTGTTACCCTCAGAGCTACGGGAAAATCAATGGAGCTCCTCCCTTTTACCCTTCCATGAGCTGCTCCCCTTCCATATATTGGCTCCTGAATTTTCCAGAATCACACGACGAGGACTCCCCTGCTCTTCCCTTATCGACCTGCTTCCACAAATACACTACCCGACGGTCCCGACTAAACGCGACACACGATTTCCTCACCCACTTCTGAACGAACATTTTCTTTCTCCTTTTAACAGGTTGATTTCCCACGCCTTGAGCACACTTTGTTTATCCGAGTGGTTATGAAAGGCTCGTGATGATGCATTCTGATGAGACCCCTGGTCCGAATCCTGACTGAAACAACAACGACCTATTTGCATGAATTTTTTAAAATTTTCCAGGAATCAATCCTTCAAAAGTTATGAAAACGGGTCTGCATCGCATAAAAGACGTCTTCATTATTTATACGGCCTTAAGTAAGAACAATAAAATATTTGAATTCCGGGCCTGCGAGCGGGATGTGTTGTTCTAATTTTCACTGTTTATGATTGGTCTAGAAGACGCAAGTTAGCCAACCTCGCTTCGCGTCACTCTGTACATCACTTCGCGCTCTAGTAGCTCAACGTCGAAGTGTGACGTTGTTTTCTCCATTCAGTTCAAATTTCAAAAAATTCTATAACTCAGCCCCTCTCTGAAGAATTTAGATAACGAGGGAAGTCAGAAAGGAAAACGCTGCAAATTTTACACAAGGGTTTATTATTCTTTGATATACGTTACTTGTGCAGAAATTTAATTCTGTCAATGAAAAAATTTAAAAAAAAAAATTTTTTTGGATTTTTATCTCAAAAAAATTTTTTTGTGTTTTTTCAAAAACTGTATTTTTTACTCGAAAAATATTTAACATCCTGGGATCCTTAAAAAATCCCATTTTTAGCCCCACGAATGCCCTAAAGATCGCCCCAGTGAAATCGGATCGTTCCGGGACCCCAAAAATGGATTCTACGTCCAAAAATACTTCGAAAACGACACCTAACTCGATCCCATAGCTCAAAGCCTTCAAAAAAACCCTCCCGTAGCCCCATTATAGCCCCATAGCGCCCCACGGGTTTGGGCGATCGAACTGAAAACCTTGCGGGCACAACTAGATGGTAAACCAAGTATTTCGCCGAAATTTCAGATTTAAAAAAAAATTCCTACTGCTCAAAACGGCCTGGACGGCGTACGGCGGACGGACATTTCGGATTTAGAATGTAGACCTCTTGAAACGGATAATGTCAAATTTTGAGCCCGATCGGAGTCGTCGACCCCCGTCGCGAAAACATAGGTGTATTATTCGACGAATAATAAACCAAAAGTCGGACCAGCTCGAAATTCGTCAGATATTCGAATCTCACGATTTACGTGAAGCATGCAAACTCTGGTGGCGCTAGGACGACTCACTGAATAACGGCATGTCACCCACCCGCCATATTATGTCATTTGAAGCGCCCGGCTCCTGTTTATTCAGTTTTCTTCCAATTATGGCCATGTCGGGGTGCAAAAATTGGAAATTGAAGAAGAATTAGTTTGTTAAGAGATGAAGATGCAGTTTCACTATCTCCCAAGAAGGAAAATAATCACCTCGATGACGATCATGCCGGGGGAATTTTGTTGTGTTTATGGGTGTAATTCTCGGGAACCATCAAGGATTTTCTTTCTACCGGTTCCCTAACGATAAGTCCAAGGTAGATGTCGAGGAAAAAAAAAAGGTTAAAAGAAGTAGTGATTCAACACAAAACCTGGCAACTTCGGCTGAAGATGTATGGACAGTGCGCAGCTGGCACTTCTCCAAGAATCGCTTCATCTTACTTAGTAAGTTACTTATCTTTTGTATCGGTACATACACAGTGTAAACATCGTGCGCGGACCAAAGGCCAGTAGTCGATTGTACAGCTCATCTTTGAGAAAAAATGCATCGGTGATTGTTTGTTGTAAAGGTTATGGAAGAGCACCTGGAGTAGTGAAAATGTACTGACCAGACTCTCTTCAACTTCCTCCGGCAATGCAAGCTCGGTATGTTACCACGAAAATACTACCCATAGGGAATACATCCAGAACGATCTGCCCAATAGGCAGTGCCCATTCCTGGTGAGAACACAAACTATGCGCTTTCAGACTCTCCCAAATTATACCGCACAGCAGTTAATATTGGTGAAGGAGAACAGAGACTCGTACTTACACTAAATTCGCCCTTTCAGCAAAATGAAAGTAAATAACTGACATCGAAATGTTATCTTATGTGCTGTGTATTTGGCCTTCACTAATCCAACGCCATCCCGGGCCACCCACAACCAATTCTCTCTCAGAGCTCTTTTATTTTCCGTCTCCGGCTACCCCCATATTTTTTTCCACCCAATACCATATTTCGAAATAGTCTGCATCAGTAAAGTCTTCTCCGAAGTTAAAAAAAAAAAAAAAAAAAAAAATTAAAAAAAGCTCAAAAAAGTGGGTAATAAAATTGTGCCTCCTCCTCCGCGGGCAACTATTTCGTCACGGGTAGGCCGCATTCAGGTTATCGTTTTAGCGAAGCGATTCCGAAGGTCAGTTTAATGAACAGAGCCCCACTTTATGACCTTTTTACGATGTCCCTTTAAGTGACTGACTGGCTGAGCCCGATGGGGATTCGCTCGCAGAAAATTTCAACTTCAACGCGAGACGGAATATTAACGAACTACTCGAAATTAAATATTCGCCGAAGTCCTGTCGATGGGCGGTTTTTTAAACGGTTGTTAACAACTTCCTCCCTTTTCCGCGGCTTTGACGTTAACTGCGCCTTTTGCCTTGGAAATTGCGGGTTGGTCCTTGAAAAATGGGGTACGGTTTTAACGGGTAACGAGGAGGTTTCCAACTGGAAACAAAATACATTTGAAACGTTGTCCTTGAGTAGATTCATTTCTCAATTTACCAACCCTAAAGAATCCATCTTGCATTAAATTTTAATGCAAGATGTATTTACAAGTCTTCATCAGGGCTGACAGCGTTGTTTATAATATACCTAACCATATTGAACAAACGGTCGATACAAGTAGGTATGTAGGTCTACCTTACGTTACCTTCTTACCGAGTTAGAGGTAGTTAATAATTCAGTTAATACTAAAAATGAACAAAAATAGTTTGTTATTTTTTTATTTAAAATTGTATTGTAAAAGCAGTGTCAAGAGCAGGTTCCACAACTTGTACCGACATTTTTTTTCGACTGCCAATTCATAAGGTCGTCCACCATATTTGACCATTTAATAGTCTTTTGGAGGCACCCACCTCGACAATGAGGACATCTTCTTCAACCTCCGGTACCGTCTTCAATCCAGAATCTTTGCGGCGACACGCCGCGTCACATCCCATGACCAGGGACGTGAGTCACCCATCTGGGGGTTTCCTTGCTGCTCTGGCAGCAAGCTGGTGACCCAGGCAGACTGTCGCCCATCGATCTGGGCGATTAGACCTGCTTTGACGTCACTTGGTCCCTTTGCGCCGTCCGTTTTGAAACCACTTCGTAGAATTCTTTCTCTAGTTTTGAAACGTCTCTTTCAACCACCTCTTCATTGTCCTCAGAAACTGTGACATCTTTTGCCTTCTCCGCCACAGCAGCAAACTGATGAATCGTGCACCTCTGAGGTTTCGAGTCCTGAGCCTTGAGAACAGCTACGAATTGGTTTCCAGTATTTTAGTTTGGGACTGCGCTGCTCCATCTCTTTCTCACTGCTGGAGACCAAGGATCTGGGGATGTTGGTAGCGGTTGGCACAACTGCATTCCGTATTCCACACCTTTCTGAACGGTCTTTGGTTGCCTGCCCCAGAACTGTCACCCCAACACATCGTCCTGCATTCCGTCGTAGAGATGGTCAAAGACCAGGCACTCTACCTCTTCAGGTCGCGTGGGTCCAGCAAACTGCGCTAGCTGCAATACTTTGGCTGCCACAAGTGACAAGACCAGCAGGTTCCTCAACTTGGTAATGGTAATGATTTTCAGTCCAACCAATTCCATCGTTGGACTACAATATTTGACCAAGTAATAGGTGTTTGGGGGCAACGGTCTATAAGTAGGGTAAAGTGCCCTAATATGGCATAGTGCCTAATATGGCATAGTGAGGTTTTGGGGGCACTAGCACTCTGCACTCAACCGGGAAACCCATCAACGAGTAGAGTTTCACCTGGTAGCCGACAGGGGTGGGTCATTCAGCAGGTAGCAGGTTATGTGTAGTCTACAGAAAGAGAAACACGTGTTTGAGTGGTCGCGAAACATTTTGCTCCAGTATTGTGATTGATTTCCGAACCTCAAGGTAAGTATAATCAAAACTTTTCAATATTCCATCAGATTCAGCAATTCGTAAGGAACAATTCCTGACCATCGATTTTTTCATGTCGCCCTTTTATCATTGTAAAGATTTCGTGTTGGTGGAAGTGAGTCGATTTCCCCAATATGGCATATGCCATATTGAGGTTATGTATTAGGTTTTCGTTGTTTATTCTTTCACCAAGCAGGTCTAACGAATTTTCAACCATTTCTTTTGCAATAAACAGATGGAAAAAGAGCCAAAAACCATACCATATTAACAACCCCCTTGTATGCCATATTAGGCAACCTTTTTTTCAGTGCTTAAAAACCATGCCATATTAAGAACCCCTTGTATGCCATATTAGGCAACTTTTTTTTCAGAGCATGAAAACGACTTTTTTTTTGAAAATCGGTGTTCCGCCAGCGATTTGACACTTCCAAGGAAATTCAGCGATGGGAAGTGGTAGAGGGATAGTGTACCTAGCATTGTAAACATTTTTCAACAATACATCACGTTTTTTATAGGTTTTATGACGGAACATCTTTTTGTATGCCATATTAGGGCACTTTACCCTATCGTTAGAATGGCCGTGGCACTACATCCAAGTATTCCCCACTGCTCGTGTTGGAGGAAGTGGGAGTTCCATGGAACTCCCCTACATGGTAGCTTTTCTGGGCTGAGTTCGACCACCGATGGGTATGTATCGAAGTTGCATCCTGGGACTTCTCTGCTGGGGGCAGAGGATTTATTCAGAGAATGTTCACGAGAGACATGAAACTCCTACTGGACCCTCAGCATTCTGGTGTTCGTTGGAAAAGGGTCCTCAAACCCCCAGCTCAAATAAAACACTTTTTGGGGTACATTTGCAAAAAATTGCAGAAACGGCAAAAATAGCAAATTTTGAAGACATTGTTAATTTTTTTTTTACATTTTTGCAAAAACGTAAAAAAACACGTTTTTTTAAACTTTGCTATTTTTTTGCCGTGCCTGCCCCTCCCTTATCGAAGCTCGAATCAAAATTTCACATGGAATAGCTGCGATGGGGAATTTAATCAGCTTTCACGGGAAATAAATAAATTTGGAATCAGACGAATAGTTTCCAAGCTACAGTCGAAAACGTTATGAAAAACGTGGTTGTCCGCTTACCGAGCGATGTCAGGGTTTTTTTGATTGGATGGGTTGTTTTGATTGGAACGATGTATCTCAAAGCGTATTTAAATCTAAAGAGCTGAGGTTAGTCTCAAAATGCAGCAAATTGTATGCAGTTTACAAAGTTCATGTCATAGTCGAAAAGCCATTCCTTCATGGTCAAAATGTGCAAATGCGAAAAAATAGCCCAACTTTGAAACGCTGTATCTTAGACCTACACAGCTGCGGTTGTTCTCGAAATGAAGTAAATTCTATCTAGCCATGATCAAAATGGCAAAAAACGGGAAAAAAGTAGACAAATTTGGGGTAAACTAGATTTCAAGTTCCAAGTGAATGCTTTCATTCAAAATGACATTTTTCGGGTGTTGGGCTGGCGGAGCCAGTAGGGGTCGCTATTCTACTTCTTACTTCTTGTAAAAGGCATTGCGTAGGTACGTTAGGTACAGCCAAAGAAGAAAGTTGGTTTTCGGGTCTTCCGAGTTGAGTGCAATTTTGAGGGTACGCGGTGTGCTAAGAATGTTCTAATTGCCTCACCGTGCAGAGTCAATAAACGCCGATTCCTTCATGGTCAAAATGATGAAAACCCCCAAAAAAAGTGCCGAAAAATTGCGGATTTTGGCCATGGAAACAGCAATTGGGGGGGGGGGGGGGGGGGACGAGGTCGAAAATTTGAGACAAGTACCTCCACCCCTACCCAAACATTGGGTTAAAAAATTTTTACTGTGGGAATGTCTAATTACCTGGCTGCCTCAAGTTGAGGCCCTCAACTACGTTTGAGCGAAGAGTTGAGCGTTTCTTCAATGATTAGCAAGTCAGGCTAAAGTCCAAAGGTCCTAACGAGGCGCATCGCGAGCTTTGTTCACCAATGTTTTCTTAATTCCAGTTGAAATGTGCGGCAGCTGACGAGTGAAAGTTGTCTTTGTTCGCCTCGAAACGCAATAAAAGAGAAGCCTCACTTTGTTTTGAGGGATATTCTAATTGTATGGAAAACACCTGCTGACGATTAGGGGAGGTCAATGTGTCAATTGAGTCCTTCCGAACTCTCACAAGTGTTTGTGTCGACCGGAGGAAGTTGGTTTTTTTTTTGTTTTCGCCGAAGATGTACAGGAAGCATAAATTAACCGCCGAGACGGCCAATTCTCTCTCTCGACTCTCTCAAAAAAAGGCGGCGAAACGTCTAAGGTCTTTAGGACAAAAATGATTATGTCTGGTATAAAATCTCGCTTAGAGAAATATAAATTAATGAAGCAAATTAATCGTCTTCATCAGACGAGTCTCTCAGCCAAACAGTAATATTGCATCCACTGAAAATTCACTGCCAGACGTTCTAATGAGAATGGCAGCAGGTGCCGACCCGAACATCAAGTGTCACATTCAAATCCGGATTTTGCTCAATGAGGGCCATCTTTTTCAATCTCGGGGTACCATTTGCGCAGTCTGTTTCTAATTAGGAACGATCCCGACCCCGCCGTAAAAGAGGGGAGCGGAATTTTAATAAAAGATTCAGCCCTCCGTGAAAGAGTGGGGACGGCCCAATAGAAATGGGAAGGAATAGAGAGGTTCTTTTGCCATTGGCGTGAGGAGGGAGGGGAGCACTTGAGAGGGGCGTTGATTTTTCAAAAGGTGAGTGGGAGGGGTGGAAAGGACAAGAATTGAATGGATGAACTGTATTCATAATTTTTGCCAAATTTTGATATTCAAAAATCATCCAAAATTCAGTAGAGTCTACTACCTACTCATGAAATTCTACACTTGCTTAAATATACCCAAAGCTATAGCTACGTCATCCACCCACGTTTATTTATCGTTATTTTCGGGATGAGGTTTTTCTCTGTAGTGTCTAACCGTCCGTCCATTCTCTCAACTGTCCTTGATAAATGAGTGTACACGGGTATAGGGGTTGAAGGGCACTGGGATGCTCCCTCTTGTAGTTCTCGTAATGAATTCTACGGCCGCGTCCTAATAGGCCCCCCACTTACCACTTACCATTACCACTTATCATCTCCCGTATTTACATCGTCCTCTTTTAAGGGGTAAACAGACTCCACGAAGTCACCAGTGGCCAATTTACTTCGTACCTGAAAGGGGGAAATATTCCCACAAAAGCGTCCAATCTTTTTTAACTTTTTTTTTTTTTTTTTTTTTTTTTTTTTTTTTATTCTTTGATATAAATTATCCAAAAATTAATTCGATATCAATAAAAAAGGTTTTAATGTAGGTAACTACCTACATATGCATCTACGTCCTACTACAATCCTACTTTAAAAAAATATTATTTCCGTGTAAAGTTTATGGACGGATGTGGGTCCGAGAAAAATAAATTATGCGTCCAAAATTACTTGGAAAACGACACGTCATTCGACTTTCCGGCATCCTTCAAAAGCTGCATTAAATGCAAATTTTGCCCATGAAATCCCCGCAGATCTTCTCGGTGAAATCCGATGGTTAAGGGACCCCCCAAAAATGGATTCTACGTCCAAAAGTACTTCGAAAACGACACGCCACTTGATATCATACCCGAAACCCATTTAAAAAAAACTCTCGTAGCACCATTTTAGCCCCATGGAGTTGGGCGATTGGACTGCAAACCTTGCGGACACAACTAGATGGTGAACCTAGCATTTTGTCAAAATTTCAGTTAAAAAAAAAAAAAAAAAAAAAAAAATCCTACGAGCAGATGGACATTTATTGCTTCCGAGTCTGCGAAGCAGCGGAAGCCTTGTGTTCACTTTCGGGAGAAAAAAAATTTTTGTTTTCCGAATTTAAAATTTCCACTCGCATTTTGCGTTTCATAGCCTACTGAACAAATTTGGTTCCGTGTCTGTCGGTCTGTGGGTCTGTGGGTCTGTCGGTCTGTCGGTCTGTCGGTTTGTCGGTCTGTCGGTCTGTCGGTCTGTCGGTCTGTCCGCATTTCCTTGTTACAGCCATAATTTCCACAATTTTGAATGAATTTAGCTCAAATTTTGAGGGATTATGCGGACCAGGCTCCTTGAGGTCCCATACGAATTTCATCACAATTGAATCAGCGGTACGCTCTGCGCATGCGCTAACGTGAAATTCTTGAAAAAGGCATAACTTTCACAATTTTGATCGGATTTCAATCAAATTTTCAGGAATTGTGTGCGTATAGCTCTAGATGGTCCCCTATCAGTTGTACGCTCAGCGCATTTTATAATGGTGTCACTTTGATTGTAACGAGGAAGCTGCTGTGCCATCTCCTTGGCAGTGTATTTTTGTTTGGAATCTGGACATCTTGAAACATACAACGACAACATTTTTGACCTCAGACACGAATACATACGTGTATTATTCCAAGAATTAAAAACCAAAAGTCAAGTAGGTGATTTGATAAGCAACTTACGCCCCCATTTCACACCCCTTTCCGACACCGCGCAACCACATCGCCCTATCGACAATGACTTGCTATAAGCTTTGTTGGCTCCATCGTGATCTCAAATATCACAACTGGATCTGCTTACCTCTGACAGACACGTAGTTCATCGAGGGGGAGATGATATTGATCGACACGTTTTGTACGCACTTCAAAAAGAAATTTAAAGAAAACTCTATTAATATCACGCTAATAAAACACAGTTGGGCTTCCACAGGTGACATTTTACTCACATCTAGAAAACTAGTGATTTTGACAATCAACTTTATTGTCCTGAACTATTTCGTGGTGACCGGATAGAACAGCTTTGAGAAGATTTGTTGACAAGACTCGAGCTGACTTTGGATGAGCGATTTCGGGCGATGTTTCGGATTTTATCGAACAGGTTTTCTTTGGAGGCCGCCAGTAATCAGAGACGAAATGAAGCAAAAGAAGAAAACATGACATAAAGATTGTTTATTTCGTACTTTTGGTGTTGCAGACTGTGCAATAATGACCGAAAAAAAAAAAAAAAAAAAAAAAATTCTATGTAGTACTGATAACAAAGATGCATTCGATTAAACTTTAAAAAGACGAAAATATGGAATCGGCACTGGAATTGACGTCCGTCTGTCTAAGTGACAAGAGTCTTACCTACTGGTACATCTATGCACATTTTTAAAACAGGGGTTCAAAATGTATTGGTAGGACATGTCAAAGGGCTTGTATGTAACGTTCGAACCCCAGGCTCCAAGCACACAAAATAATTTGGGGTCGTAGTAGTAGTAGTAGTAGTAGTAGTAGTGAAAGCCTTTTATTTACAATTCGAACAACGTATATCTAAATGAACAGATGACAAACGTTTTTCTTAAGGATAGGTAGTTTGAGTGTTGCACCAACCAAAGGAAAATTGAGGCTTGGCATAGCCGCCGTCAGCCTGAGAGTCCTGCCCTATGAAGTCGAGTGTGAACGAGTATTAGGCGGGAGCCTCCAAAGGACTATTGGAGGTCAACCATGGCTTGTTTCAACTTGTCATTTTGGACCGAAAGATATCTGTTTAACCTTTTAACTACAGAATGGTTGTCTTGTCTTGCCACTCGCTTTACAGTATGTAAAATTCGCAAAAGTAAGCACTAAGCTGAGCCTCGTATACGAATAGAAAATGTGTATACACCAGGGGTTCCCAACCTTTTTTTACCTCGCCCCCCCTAGGTCGGTGTGAACACCATTGCGCCCCCCCCCCCCTTTGTTCTATGTAATTATACTCTCCCCCTCCTCAAAAATGCTAATTATAAGTATAATAATGGTATAATTTTAATGAGTAAATTCAAATTCAAACGGAACTTTTTATTTGTTGTTGTACCTATTCATGTTGACAAACACTCACGCTCCAGCCTACCTAAATAATTAGGAATGGAAGCGTTTCTGGATTTTTTTTTTTTATCGATAGAAGACGTCCAAATAATACTACAAATGGGGTTAAAACAAACTGCAAGCTCGTATGAATTTATAAAATTTATGGAAAAATTTCTATTTGAATTTTGGCGGAAACCCGAGGTCAGCTCCTATTGGTCGAAGAGTTGGCCACCATTACAAAACTAAAAACTAGATTAAGATTAAGTTAATTTATATCACAAATAAGTTGAGTCAATAAGCATGATCACATTCACACCAAAGCGAACACAGCCATTTTCGCGTAACTCCAGTGTCATCAGAGCCAAATGCCAGAAAAAATCGAAAATGGAAGAAAAAATCGACCTGCACTCTGGTGTTTTTTGATTGGAAACCGGAACCACTATAGGTGACGTAACGTTTAATGATTATAAACTACGTGAAAGACTTTTTGTCAGTTTTTGGGCCTTGATCGCGCCTCCCCTGGAGACCCTTCACGCCCCCCCAAGGGGGGCGTGCCCCCCAGGTTGGGAATTGTGTATACTATACACGAATAGAAAACTTCGGCACATCCACGTCTGTCAGCTTCTTCGGTTCTAACTTGACTCGCCCTAGTACTTCTGAAGTGAGGACGTAGTCGACGGTGGGAATTCTGAGTTTAATCCCAGCGGGCTGACGAGATGGCCGCCAGACAGTAGAAAAAATCACCAGATGCGCAATACTCCGGCGATGCCGCCAATACGAGATGTCTTTCCGTTTTTACGGCCAATTCAATTACTTCGGAACCCCATCAACTTGTTGATTCGAAATCCCGTCGAAAAAAAAAAAAAAAACTGGGAAAAAATAATACTCTGCCAAGTGACCATGGCACACAGCTTTGTTGCAAACACGGTCACAAAATTGCTCGGCATAATCCGGGCGATATTTACAATTAATACAATATGGGGAGAAATATAGATGTGTAGACACATTTCCATTCCACTATCTTCCTTGAACCATTTCCTCAATTTTTGAGGACAAGATACCTAATAACCACCTGTACATCGCACAACAAATTTTAATTGATTTCTCAAACTATTATACTTACTATAATAATATGCATAAAATTTCACCTTAATACGATCAAAATATGTACAATATACAATAATAATAATATTCCAAGCTCTACACATAACAATAGTTACTATTGCTACCTACAGTAGGTGCACATTTTGGTTTATTATTCTTGGAATAATACACCTACGGTTTCGCGTCAGAGGTTGACGACTCCGATCGGCCTCAAAATTTGACTTTATCCGTTTCAAAAGGCCTACATTCTAAATCCGAAATGTCCGTCCGCCGTCCGGGCCATTTGGGCAGTAGGAATTTTTTTTTTTTTTTTTTTAATCTGAAATTTGTACAAAATATTCGGTTTACCATCTAGTTGTGTCCGCAAGGTTTTCAGCCCGATCGCCCAGACCCGTGGGGCGCTATGAGGCTAAAATGGGGCCATGGGAGGTTTTTTTTTTAAAAGGCTTTTAGCTGTGGGATCGAGTTAGGTGACGTTTTCGAAGTATTTTTGGACGTAGAATCCATTTTCGGGGGTCCCGGAAGGGTCCGAAGTCACTGTGACGATCTATAGGGTTTTCATGGGGCTACAAATGGGATTTTTGAAGGATCCCAGGAGATTAAATATTTTTCGAGTAAAACACAAGAAATTAAACAAAAAACAAATTTTTTTGAAAAAAAAAAAAAAAAAAAAAAAATTGCCAAAATTGATTTTAGTGACACAGAATATTGCACAAGTAACCAACATCAAAGAATAATAAACCCTTGTATTAAATTTGCAGGGTTTTTTTACAACTAGTTTGGAGCCAGTGTTCTACACAGATGTGATCCATTGGTTCACAGATCACATTTAGAGTACCTAGCGTCCATGTTGGAGTAGGCAGGAGGGTAGTAGGTGCCCAAGATGATTCTTCTGCTGGTTTTGAGACTTCTTTGTCACTTTTACTGTGCAATTTTCAGTTAAAATCAGAACTACGGGTGGTAGCAATCTTTATCTCATGCGCGATGCGTTCTGTTGCTTTCTATTTCAGCTGATTTAAACCATAGAATCCCGAAACTGTTTCGAAAGCCTTTCCTAGGGTTGGTTTTGAAACCAGTTGATACCAAGGGCTGTTGAAACTGAGAATATTCAAACATTCAACAGTTGCTGCGTGAGATGGCAAGCAAGAAACCCCCCTTTTCTCACCCTCCTTATTCTGGACCGCGCAAAGACCAGTTACCTCTATTGATTCCAACCCTCCTGATGTCTACGCCTTCCTTCAGCACAAAAGGGATCTCAACGTATTCTCGGGCGGTTTTTTTTGTTCCGAAGTTCTCCCCTTCTTACTTCCCAGACAGTTCCGGTAAGTCTCGGCCACCTGCCCCCCCCCCCCCCCTTCATTCCCTCCAGGGTCCCAAGTCCTTATGGGAAACTGTAGCACACCTTGGGCACCTCCCCATAGGATTTTTCTCACAGAATCAGAGCAGATCTCGTTCTCAAGGGAACGGAAATCCATATGGGACTTTTGTACGCAAGTTTCATCCCAAAAACGTCACAAATAAAACTGAGCCATCCCCAGGTAGGTAAAAAAACCTTTATTTGAAGCTAACGATACCTCGAACAAGCTCGAGACTACAAAGAGTTGGAATAAAAACCTCATCCGGTTTCAGACAAGCGAATCATTTCGTCGCCAACATGATGAACCTGAGATGAAATTCGCCGAACAAAGACCAATTAGTTATCTTCTTTACGACGAGTACATAACTTATTGCGTATAATTCCTTCATAAGTTGAATGCAAGAAATTCCTCGGCCGTTACGAATTGATTCGACCCTGTCGATGTCCAGCTGCCGATAAATTCGTCTTTTCTCCCCGTAAAGCGGGATTGACGGAGACTTTTACGCCTGCCTCTTCGTTTTGAACTGCACCGACCCAAGATACGGGTGGTATAAATCATTCGTACATGGAGTATCCACCATACAACGAAGCAGGTGTAAAACTGTTTCAAGTAACTGTGGTGTCATGTCGAGATTTTGCTAAGTGGTGAAAAGAAAGAGGCGATAACCGACCAATAAACGGTGCTTTTTTTTCTTTCATATTCACAGATTGCTCGCTAGGTGTGGAGACGCACCTAATTTAATCACCGGATCCCGTATGAAAATTCGAATGGGCTCAGTAGGTAGGGCGCTATTAATGAATTGAATTAGTCAGAGTTGGCTCATACACTCCCACTCGAAATAACAAACCTGGAACGTTAAGGGGGGAAAAGCCCTGAAACTGAAATGGGATTGCATGAAGAGGGAGAGGTTTCCATGGCGACGGGTTCCATCCCAGACGGGGCGGTTTTCCACCCCCAACGACATAAATTGGCTTAAAAACCCGGCGAGCGCCTCGTGGAAATTAGATTTCAGCCCTGTAATGTTGACTCCCCTTTCCTCTTTCTATTGACTAGCCATTAGAAATTCCTTGCATAAGAAGAGGCTGCTTGTCGAGAAAGGTAGTTAATTTTGAGGAAGTTGCTTCAATGGGAAAGTTCTGAAGGAGATTCAAGTCTGATTGAATGGCAGATGGATCAAGCACCTGCTTAAGACAGAAAATAACGCTCTCTACTTCGAATAATACTAATTGAAATCAACTTCACGGAACTTTTCAAAAAACCAATGGCAATTTTAAATATTTATAGATATTAGTGGTATAGATTATAGATACAGTTGGTAATGCGTTATTGAAACACTCTCATTAAATTAGAAATTTTGTAAATGAGTGTTTCAATAACAGGATTCCCGACTAACCTGAAGAATTGAAATTTAACACAATTTATTGACTCAATTGTCAACACACCATACCACAAATCAGTTCTGATACAAGACAACTTAATCACTTCACAGAGGGAGCCCCTATTATGCCTTTTATTCCTCATTATAAGTGGGGCCAAACGCTCTTTCAGAGCCCTTCTCAATATTAGTGGTGACTAGCTCTCTGAAATAGGGGTTGTCTCGCTTCGCTCGCTATTTGAATAATAGATCAAGTGATGATTTATATAAATTTTAAATGTGTGAAAACCTCCGGATCTTTCGAATTCTAATCCCACCACGTGGAAGGTTGAAAAAAGCAAAATCCAATCGCCGTTCGTTGGAAAATGTCTCGCCAGAGTTGGGAGACTTTCACAGGCCTCACCCACGCGAAGCGTTGCCAGCTCCTATATGTCTATGATTCAAGAGCAGACGCACGTGCGATCCCGCGCGCCAACTTAACTGACGATCCCTAAAATTCGTTTTCACTCCACTCGCTGCCAAAAACTCCGAATCGTTAGAATTCGTTCGTTCAAAATTTAGTATTATAATTTGGATCAATAAGTAGGTAGGATACTGAGGAAACCTCAAAAGTTCGCAAGAAGGTGCAAGGGGAGGATCGGCAGGGATCAAATTCAAATTGAACTACTTTAGTATTAAAGTTCACTTCACTCAGCAAGAAACTTTCTCCTTGTGAACAGACCTCACAGACCTGAAGAGTGGTCCCTACAAGGTTGCAGACACACCAGACGACTCTCCGAGTTCCAAGTTGGAACTTCCAACTGCTCAGACCCCACAGACCGCGCAGGGGCCGGCCCCTATAAGGTCTAAGAATCGTTCAAATTAAACTCATCGTTTAAATTTTCCGATCGTCGGAATTCGTTCTTTCTGGATTTAGTATCAAAATTTCCAGGTAGGATACACAGGAAACACCAGTAGGTCCTACTCATTCAGTACACAACGAAGATAGGAAGAGTTGCTCGGAAATTGCGCTCAACGGCATTATCAGACTTAAAATAGGCCGGTGAATCCGACTTCGCAAAAAAATTATTTCTTATAAAATAAGAAAGTTGGGCGCAAATGCGCCGGTTTGCGCTCATTTCGGTGGGGGGCTCACATTGTGCTCCGGGGGGGGGGGGGGGGGGATATTGCGTTCCGATAGGTCTATCGTTATTGGTCTTTTGATAATATTGGATATCGAAAGGAAAAACGGATTACCCCTTATTTAAATTAGTTTATTCCTAAATTCAAATGGGAACGGAAGACGAACAACGCAAAAATAATATTGAGGTTAAATAAATTTCCATATCGGATGATTCAATGAGGTGGATAGGGAGAGAAAACGATCCTCCTCATTGGATTAGACCTCTGCACCGTCGGCAAAAACCACACGGTGATTAAATTCAATTTATTCATCGTCAGGGGAAAAAATACAGATTGTGAATAACATAACTTAGGTTCGATTTTTCGTGTAGGGTATTTTTCATCTACTTGCATTATTTTTTCTCGTTTTAATTATGCAGTTTTATAGTTATTAATGAAAATCTAGTTATGTATACCATCATGCATATTCTAAAAATGATTTAATCCTTTTCTCAATTTTTCGGAACGCTTGCTATAATTTTTTTTTTTAGCTTAGTAGCCAAAAAATTATAACAAGCATTCCGAAAAATCAAGCTTTTATAAAATGATTGTTCAGCATGACATCAGGTTTTTTTTTTTTTTAAACCTATATAAGGTATTATTTCCCCTCCACTGTGGAACTTCTGATAAGGGGCCAGGGCTCCTCCATTCCTTCTAACCTCCTTGGCAAGTTGACCAAAGGAACAAACCTCGAAATTTGACGAAATCAGGTCTCTTTTCTCTTTTCAGTGCTAGTGCGCTCTGGCGGATTAGTTGCGCGTATCTGGAAAAGTTCCTGGTTCGGTAATTACGTACGGCGTAATTTAAAAAAAAAAATCTATTTTCAATATTTTTTACGCAGGGATCCCCCTTTGGTAGACCATCTAAATTTTACGACAAGCGTAATATTGCGGGAAGGAGTGTCTGAGTTCCTAGATAAAGGTACAGGTGCTATCTTTGAATCTGCCAGAGAAGCCAAACATGAAGTCGCGGGGTGTGCTCTGTCAGGAAGACTTCATTCCCTTCAACACCATCATAGTCACACCCTTCGCCATCATCGCCGCTCTTCACTTGAAGAGGGACTTAATTACCTCTCAGTTAAGTCCCTCTGCGCACCTGCAGTCACGATTCAATGGAAGATCTTTGCTCTGCAGGGCCCCTCGACTTGTTGACCTTCTCAAGCTCCATTTCGGTTTGAAATTTCCTACTTCCCGCTTTGAGAAGTTTGCTGACATTCTTAAACATTTTGAGTTGGGCTGACTAACGAACGAAAAAATAATAAATGTACAATCCCTACTCATAATTTTGGGATTACGTTTTATTGACCTCGTTTTTACTCCATACTGTGCCTATCCCAACACAACCAGTTCTAATATTTGCTAGCCAGTTTGTTGACTCTTTCAACATTCGTGAATAGAATTAACATGAAAATTGCCTGAAAGGGGTGTCGTAGCTACTACAACTAGGCTAAAGCACCGGTTTCTCAATGTCGATTCCTCATCTAGTTTCGGCTTTGTGCGGCTCCGAGGGGAAGGATTTAGGGTGAGAATAATATCCAAATTGTTGAGGAGAGTCGCCCGACAGGATTTGCTCGTCTAGACATTCACGAGACTTAATGTTGGTGTTATGCGCGTGTTATGAGGAGATTTTGAATGTGTGCTCGTATGGGTGAGGACCCTTCTTTTGCGTAAGACTTGCCCCACCGCTTGTATTATTAATGGTTCGCCCCACCGAACCAAAGTGTTCGAAGAAAGGCCATTTGGCTTGGAAGGCCTGGCAATGTAGATGAATCGGACGCCCATTGTAGGCTGGAAGGTGAAAAATGCTCGGGTAAATCAGGCAACAAGTAGAATGGCTCTATGAAATTAAGCTCTTTTAATGGAGGCACGGTAGCTACACTTGATTGATGAAATGTGCAAACGTAAGTACTGTCAAACGTTGACAAAGAAATTAATCATGACAATATAATCATAGTATGGCAATGATCGCAGCATCTGATCGACAGATTCACAACCGCCATCGAATACCCTTTGTCATGCCTGGAAAAGGACTTTGATAAAATTTTCAACTTCCTCGTTAAATTATTGTAACCATTAAAACTATTACAGCAGTAGTAAAATTAATTATTTTTAGCATTGTATGAATTGTAGGACGTAGGCTTAACACATTTTTTACAGTAAATTAGTTGCGCTTACTCCTAACGATTTTTCACGCTATTTAACTCGGTTGCGTTTCCTGATAAATTTCTACAAGTAAAGACCTACATCCTACTGCATTGTACGACAGACCCAATCAAAGTTTGACTCCGTCCAGTTTTGCAGCGCCACAACTCAGGACCCTCAGAGGGGTTCGGGGCCCGCCAAAAGGAACAGGTTTCCATTGAGAGACCCCACTAGAAACCCCGTCGATGTCGAGGGGTTCTTTATTTTTCAATTTCGTTCTCACATTATGAATATAATTCATTTTTCACTATCCATTCTTCCCAGGGCGTATAGTCGATTTAATTCATGGCTCGTTCGGCCGAAGACGACATAATCAAGGTCCTCTTGGGTCTTCTCCGCTGTTGGTTTCTTTTTAGTTTGTTGGCAGCCGCCTCGCCACTTGCTGTGGTCAGGGTGTCAGGATGAATCACTGAAATCGTTTGCATCGTCCAATCAACAAGGCTCTCGAGATCCTCTCGTACCCTTTTGGCTGCAGGCAAGACGCTGGTCCATGAGCCATTTCGGACCCTCCCACCATGTCGACATGGAAATATTGTCGTGTGGCATTTATACGAGAAAGGTCGATCGATCCACTCCCAACCTCGTACGAATCGAGTTTTCATGCCTTCCACTTTGTGGAGAAAATTCCCCCTGTGGGAAAGGTCCCCACATAAGGGCGTATTTCCAGCCCGCCGGATTTGGTACTGACGGGGGGAGGGGGGGGGGGGGGGGGGGGGGTCGCGCGACGGACGCGACGCGAGCGTACGAAACCCCTCTTCTCCCAACCTTTATTTTCGGAGACGATTGGAGGATTACCGCAGAAGGTCGCCGGACACTTCGGCAAATTTAATGAGGGGAAATTTAACATAAAATTTGATACCTTGTTGTTCATTTAAATTACGACAACATATCTAAATGCAGGGAGAGAATTGAGTTCAAGTCTGCTGGACAGGCCTTCATTGCTGACAATTCGGTTGTGGAAGCTGCAACAGTGGATCTCGTCTCGACGCCCCGGTCCGCTGGCCAGGCCATCAATGCCGACACTTCGGTTGCGTCAGCTGCAGCATTGGATTCGGGTAAGACTGTATCGATTGGTCAGGACGTCTTTGGCGACAGTTTGCTTGAGGCAGCTGCAACAATCGATCTCAGTTTCACTGTGAAGCCAGAACAAACTGATACCGGCCACGACATAACGTGTTGGGTATCAGCATCTCCTCTGTTTCCTTCCGTGGACCTCGCACCGTCACAGTACCGTGACGCAAGCCTGACGAGTTTGTGTCGTCGATTGTGGCTGCATCCTCTGCCAGGCCTGTAGGTAAACTACGAAAAATCGTATAATGCCCTAGATAGAAATGTTCCCATACTCCCTTCACCTTCCTCCACAACAATAAGCGGGGAAATCGTGGATTTACACCACCGGCCTTCCGCTACACAACATAATTTAATGACGTTAAATTCAAATTTTAAAATTTGAATTTAACGTCATTGAAGCTTCTTCAACCGTAGTGACGCAGTTGTCGACAAATAACGACTTAAGGCCTTGAGTGACGACATCAGAGCTATTGTGGGTGCCACCACAGGAAGATTTGGCCCCGCACTGGCGTCTTCCATTCATGAATGATATCTGCAGACGCACTAAGGTTCTCTGGAAAGGTTACGTGCAGCAGAGCGGGTTTCCTCTTCAGTCTTAACATTGGTTGAAACCGTGTATCATGTGGCGAATGATCCAAGTGACGTTCACCATGCTGTCACACGCCTGGCCGCGAATCCAGCCCTTCAGCGTCCATCCTAACTCCGTCTCCAAGGCGACTAACCCTCAGCTGAGCATTGCTTTAAAGCATCTTATCCCACCAATAGGTCCACAGGGCCATAGCAGGTGTCTGCGTAGCGAGCCTGTATCAATGAGCTACTTACTAGCAAAGTATTCAGACGTGAAGGTTCTGAGAGGGATGTTCCAAATAATCAGCTAGTCTAAACCGCAGGGGAATTCCTGTTGGTAAATTAGGGAGGTTTCCATTTAATGGAGTGTTTAGCGATAGGGGAATGCCTAATGTGGCGGTAATACAACCCGGGGATTCCTCTGGGGCGTTTCCGGGAACGCAAACCATTTCAAGTGAAACTTTTGTCGCGTTTTGCCCGGAAGCTCAGCCCTGGTGGACTGTGTTTCGCAGCTGACACGTTGGAAGGTTGTGTGTTTGGGAGTAATTCGGAATTTGCGGCGTATTCCGTGCGTGCATTCGTCGTATTGCGTGGTAGTGCAAGGAAGGTGGACGTGAAAGTGGAAAGTGGAAACAAGGGTGAGTCCAGGAGACCCACTCAATAATTTAGACGTAATCCACTCGTCAAAAGCCTAATAGGCAGATCCAGGATTAAGAGGGAAAATTAATTATTTAATAATCTCTATTTGAAACCCTATTTATAGATCCTCAAAGTCTTAAGGCGGGTTTATCAAAATTTGGTACATTTTTGGTACAACATTTTAGCACATTAAATGTACTAAATTTTAAAGTAAATTAAATGTGCAACATTTGAATGTGCAAAATGTATCTACTCGAAATTTTGACAGTGAATTTGCGAAACCATGAAGACGTTTTTCCGGAAATTTGATGGATCAAGGGATTCACATTAAATGTAATATATTAAATTCATTAAATGTAATATAATAAATTAAATTAATATATTAAATTTTAATATAAAGACATTATCAGAAAAGCTTATGACTTTATTTTCGGAAAAATTGGGCTTAAATGGTTTTTTGCAAATTTACTGTCGATTTGTTAGCTCGATGAAAGTCCGATTAATGCTGATCACTTAGTAGCTTTTTTGAAATTTTATTTAATTGATTTATATATATGCTCTCCTAGCATATCATATAGCATCATAATATAATAATTTAAAAAAATAATATATAAATAAAGATTTCATGAATACTGGATTCGAGGGTCATTGTTCTTCTGATTTGTGCTTCTCTCGGTCTCTGCACGGCCCTGATCAAGTTAGGCCACCATCCAGTCAACCTCAGGGTTACAGCTGAATCAGCTAGTCCATAGACCTGCCCAGTATGAAACTGTGGGAGAACGCCACTAGCGTAGGAAGAGGTTTTCAGTCATGTGACGTCACTGGAGTCAGGTAACAGTAATACCCACGTCTCCGACCCACCGAATTTCCGAAGTGGATTCAGGGGCTTGATCCAAAGCAAGAAAATCCATGAGCGTCGTACCATGGGGTGCTGCTGGTTTTTTGAGCGAATCATCGTGAGTACTCCCGTCTCACGCCTCGTTTTGATGATATTTCTGTATCGAAACACAACGAAACAACCAAAATTCAAGTCAAACCAATTTCCTGCGTCGAGCATTAAAAACCGACTGGACCAACCCTCTTGCGTTCCGTGCAACCACATTGGATCCACCATCCAGCGAGAGGAGTACGGGGAGACCCCAGATGTGATTGTAGGATGGTGGCGGAGGGCGGAGGTGGATGGAGGGGACCCCGCGGCTTTGTGTTTTATTCAATGCGCGGCGTCCGGGACTGCGGGAACGGTTTCATCCCCCTCAGCGGCACCTCTCCCCATTCCAACCCCCCTGGGAGTGCTGCAGGGGATGTGCTACGGAGTCCCTCCATTCCAGCCCTAAGCAAGGACCTCTCAGAGATGGACCTTTGCACATTGGCTCGAAAATGCTAAAAAAGAGGAAATTAATGGCTCCTCCAACAAATATCGATTTAAAAATGAAGGTAAAATAAAAAACGCTGCAAATTTTACACAAGGGTTTATAATAAACAAATAATAATTATTCTTGGATATAGATTACTTTTATTATTCTTTGATATAATTTCTGTTAATAAAAAAAATTTTGGACAAAATGTTTTTTGAAAATTTTTTTTTTTTTTAAATTTTTTTACTCGGAAAATATTTGTCAACCTGGGAGCCAGAGTTAAAATGGAAAACCGAGTATTTTGTCAAAATTTCAGATATCGTAAAAAATTCCTACTTCCCAAAACGGCCCGGGCGATGGACGGACATTTCGGTTTTAGAATCTAGAACCCCCGTAGCGAATACATTAGTGAATAACAGAACAATAACAATAAACAAAAATCAGCGGCGAGTGATGAGCTCGCTGTCACAAATAATTCATAAATTATTGATTATAAATTTAATTTGTATCGTGGAATTAAATATAATCCAAAATTTTGTTCAGTTTCACGAGATAGGTCATTTTTTATTTGTCATTATAAACCACGTACATACTATGTACATATGTTATACTATATGCCATTAATATTGTGCCAAAAGTAATTTGATGAAAAAAGAAAAAAAAAATCAAAACGCGGTGTCAATAATTAAATTATTATTGACACCGCAATTTTTTCGATTCATCAATATTTAATGAATTATTATTATTCATTAAATATTGGTGAATCGGAAAAATTAGCCACGAATCAATATCGAAATTTTTACTTTATTAGGTGTGTACCTTCAAGTACTTCAAGTCTTTAAGAAGTTCAAGACGTAGTACAGGTACTAGGTCTAGCCGCTAGACTCTAGCGTATGCAATCGATTCCAACGAGACAACTTAAGCTTGAGCTTCTCAGGGGTATCAACAAGAATCATGCACTACCGTTCGCATTTTCTAATTTCCGGCCCACTCAGCCCCGTTTTGATGAGACCTCAACTTTACGCGAACTGTCCACAGTGGACTATTAGTTCCCTGCCACTAACCATCCACCACATCTAGGAGATCAATATCACATACTGGATAGGCGATATTGTTGTTAAAATGGAGATCAATGAAGTAAATCACGGATAACAGGCGTGCCAAGGTTTCTCACTCCAAACCGATTTGTTTGTATTAGTCGGAATCGATTAATACAGTTTGTAGGCATGTGAAATGATTTTGAAATGTTTATACGTTAAAAGGTTGTAAGGTTTACGAAGAGGTTAAAATGTTTTTGTTGAGAGGCGTTTTTTGAAATGATTTCAAGTTAATTAAACTTCTTCTATTTTTCAGTTTTATAA
This sequence comes from Pilophorus perplexus, assembly GCA_955831195.1. Lineage (NCBI taxonomy): Eukaryota > Metazoa > Arthropoda > Insecta > Hemiptera > Miridae > Pilophorus > Pilophorus perplexus. Next base: position 6,537,492 of record OY037013.1, on the reverse strand, counting down.
ATAACTTTGTGCTAATAGTAAAGCGACTTGTTTTTCCTAGTTGATTAAACTGGGCGTTTTAATTTTGTGTAGTGTTTTCCCCCTCTCATAGTCCCTCAGTCCAACACACGTTAACAGAGGTCGGTCGCTGCAGCTTATTAGATTCCCCAAGTTCAAATGTCGTTTCCCCCTTTTCTAATTCAATGAAAACGAGCGAAGACGTAGAAAACGGTTCTGCAGTGCCGGCTAAAAGGATTGAGAATTTCGTGGGGGGTTGTATATTTAGTGGGGAGGAAGGCGACAGAAGGCTGTATGTGTCTCTGAGGAGCCATCTACAGAAAACCGCCTGTAATCCCCAGGAAGCGACCTTATAGGGCTTACAGGGATCGATAGAGAAGAATAATTACGGTATAAATTCGGATATGATTCATTAAATTATATGCGGAACGTTATTCTCTTACGTGTTGCCTGCTGAGAGCTCTGATTCTGACGGGCTTAGTTGGCGAAAATAAATAAATTTTTAATGATGCCAATTAGAACGGTGCAATGTGGGCAGAATGAATGTAACAACTCCGCAGTTCTTGGGAGGTCAAATAAAATCCACCCTCACTCGTAGACCTTGAAGAAGCATCAACATCTCCCGCAATGTCTATTCGCCCGCACTGACCTTGAAATCCTGCATGAGAATGAGATCCTCCCCTTGGGGAGTCTTATCGCGACTCTGGCGTTGGAAAGAATTAAACCTCAGCCGGAGAAAAGGTTGAAGGTGAAACGAGCTGAAAGGGTTTTATGTCAACAGTTCACGCTATATTACTTTCACAGACTTCATAGAGGAACTATACGGCGGATCCTGCTAAGCATGTGATGGCCACGCGAACCGTGGTGGCTTCATGGCACGCTAATGGAATTCCCCTTTAACAGCAAATTAAGAAGAAAAAACATTAGCTAACCGAGGCGAGGGGAGACACGTTATTGCCATTCCCAGTAGCTCGTAACAGTTCAAATTTAAATACAAGGGGGTTTATCAAATGCACTACATGTAGATAGCGGTACTCTGTCATTAGCGTACTAGGGCTTTAATCGAGGGAAAAAATACAATCGATAAAACTGCCCTGAGAAAAAAGGAGTAAAGGTAAAGGAGTATTTCGTCGCTGAGGAGCAACACCGCCTAACCCACATCGGTCGGAAAATGAAACAGCTTTTACAAGAAACGTTTTGTTAATGAACCAATTAAACAAAACAGATGAAGGCGTTACATGAAACAACTTTTTAAAAGAAACAGTTTTTTGTGTCACCAGTGAAGTTGGGAAGATGTGGGTTAGGCGGTGTTGCTTATACAGCGACGATTTGTTGTAATCAGAATGTTTCTCACAGTAGGGCCACCGAGAGAAAACCCTGCAAATGGTCTAGGGAACAAGGTCAGAGAAATAAGAAAATTCGGCCGAACATAGTTGAACTAATAATGAACAAAGTACTCAGTACGGTTAGCACTGAGAAATTAGGTGTCTGAGCAGAGGAAATCACTAGTGAATATTTGGCGTTTTGAATTTTCCTGCCATGGCACTTTAACTAATCCGCCAGAGTGCACTCGCACAAAAAGTAGGAAGTGTACAAAAAAAATTTTTTTAAATTTATTTTGTGTTATGTGATGTTGGAGAACATGAATATGGTCTGTCCCGTCACTCTAGCGTCAGAACAAAACCGAACGACTATTTTCCTTGCGATTTCACCCCGTGAATCTCTCTGAAATTGTGCTTTTAGTTCATTGGCTGACCACCAGAGAGCACTTCTTGGAAGCGCCACTCTTACCTCCAGATTCAAAGTTGAAATTTTCGTAAGTGCCCTGTAAATTTGTATTAGGTACACTGTCGGAGCCCAAAACTCACTGCTATGGCTTCAAATTATGAAGTTCTTTCAGAAAAAAGTATTAGTCGACAATCGGTTCCCGGGCCCATTTTACACAAGGATTTATTTTTCTTTGATATAAACACAACTGCAAAACTTATTAACTTATTTGTGCAAAACTTTAATTCTGTGTCAATAAAAAATTTGGAAAACATTACGTTTTTCAAAAATTTTTGTTGAACAATTTTTTTCAAAAATGTTTTTACTCGAAAAATATTTGACCTCCTTTTATCCTTCAAAAATCCCATTTGTAGCCCCATGAAAGCCCTACAGATCCCCACAGTGAAATCGGATCGTTCCGGGAACCCCAAAAATGGATTACACGTCCAAAAATACTTCGAAAACGACACCTAACTCGATCCCATAACCAAAAGCCTTAAAAACCCCTCCCGAAGCCCCATTTTAGCCCCATAGCGCTCCAAGGGTTTGGGCGATCGGGCTGAAAACCTTGCGGGCACAACTAGATGGAAACCATGTATTTGGTCAAATTTTGAGATTTAAAAAAAAAAATCCTGCTTCCCAAAACGACCTGGACGGCGGACGGACATTTCGGATTTTGAATGTAGACCTCTTGAAACGGATAATGTCAAATTTTGAGGCCGATCGGAGTCGTCGACCTCAGTCGCGATCACATAGGTGTATTATTCCAAGAATAATAAACCAAAAGCGGGCCCGGGGCAAAATAGAGCATAGGGCCCCCATCGTGGGCTTTCATGGTGCTACAAATAGTGAAAGGTGTGAGGAAGTGTGTGTCTTGTGATTGAGGTGTCGTTTTCCGAGTGGTTCTGAACGCATAATCCATTTTTCGGGGTCCCACATCCGTCCAGTAGGTAATTCCCGTTAAACTAAATTTATGGGGCATTCCGCGTCAATGATCGAACTCGAAAAATAAAAGTTATCCGAAATTGACAATAATTGTCAGAAATTATTAAATAATTCAGAAATTTTCTGAATAATATTATGTACCCCTACTAGTTGAGAAAATATTCCCCACAAATTTGCAGACCGATTCGTCGCGTTCTCGCCGCTGCTCAGGCAAATATATTTAATAATAAAATTATACAGGTTCAACAGGTTCTGACGATACTTAAATATATATAATAATATATTTGTTGTTGATCCACAAAAAATAAGACATTTTCTTGGAGTTGGATAACTAAATGCAGAAAATACACTGAAATTGAAATAACTAGTGTCAGGTATTTTTATCCTCCCAGATTGGCCAAATACTGTGCAGAATCCAAAACTTGGACGTAGCAATTTTTCCTCCACCTTATACTACACAATTAAAAAAATTCTCTCATACTACACAATTTAAATAAAAGTTTCATTTAATTCAAATAAAAGTTAGGGATACATCGACGTGTAGGCTCACGAATTACACCCGCCCCGTGTTCAATTCCCTCACCTTTTTCCAGTGTCACTGTAATATAATTTTGAGTAACACGGAGCACAGTGGGCCATTTCCCGAAAAACCCGATCAAAATTATTTAGGGCTTGGAAAGTATTGGTTAGGCATTGTATATGAGTATTATATGATTAAAAAGTCTCAGGTCTCGCTAAGAGTAGTTCTATTCGATTCGGCGTGCCGGAAAACATGTAAAACGTTACAAAACACTGGTTTCTTCATAAAACCGCTGATCCTTCTTCGTTTGCTCACCACACTCAATCCACTGAAAGATACAGGAGGTCGCCCGGCATTCGGATTGACCATTTTTGGAACAGAAAAATGTAAGCTGCTCTCCAACCAGTCACGGTTTTTCGATAGGAAGAGGCTTTTCCAGCGCGAACATTTGTGCCATCTTGAATGGAATTCATGTTTGAATTTTTTCAGTCTTATTTCGATATCTCCATTCGAGCGCCCAACTCTTGATTCAACCTTCTTGCTCAGGTAAATAAACTTCTGCTTAATATCCACTTCAGGAGCCTCCCATAACCACTCGCATAGCTGTTGTCGTGTTATTATTATAGACGAGTCAGACGACCCTGTAAGAATCAGTTCACTTTCAGTTCGATTGGTTATTTACTTTATATCTAGGTTTTTATTTTTATTTTTCTCAGTTTACAAGCTATTCAAGGATTATCACTCATTCTCTAGGCAAGTGTGGGTATTTTTGCTTTTTAGTGAATTTCCGAATTGAAAATAATTTAATTTATTGAAAATTATTACATTATTATTGCGCTCGTTCTGTTTAAAAAAAAACTACCGGTAGCATGAAAAACTGTCCTGCACAAAATGTGCGAATCCGCGCTATTACAGGTAGCATATTTTACTCTAGAAAGCTTAAATTTTTACAGCAGACTCCTATGGGGCTAATTCAGACTGAACATGAAGAAGAGCACTCTTGGTGCAATAGCGGCCGGTCTGGAGCACGCTATAGGTCGAAAAACGTGTTTTCGGCACGAAAAAACGGTAATTTTTTGTACGTTTCTGGTTCTAGCTCGGCTCAGGAGCAAGCTACGAAGACGGGGATGGTACCAATCGATTCAGCGTGGAAAAATACATTGAAAATGATACCCTGCATAATCATTAAGGAGTCCTGTGCGTTATTATGGAATCATTTCTGTGATTTTATCTATTTTTGCCTTTTTTTTTGGACAAAAGTGAGCACCATTCAGAGATTGGCAGGTATTGGCAGGATTTTTTTGCATTTTCTCAACCCTCAGACCTTCCTGAACAACGCCTTGCCAGAGATTTAGCTGAACTCGTTGGAACTCATGCGTGTTTTTTCTATTGTATTGAGATTTCGAGTGCTGAAATTGGGTCTGATAGCCACCCTTGTATGGCATTTAAGAAATCGTTTTAAAAACTTGAAAAAATAATTTTTAAGTTAACATTCCTCCAGGCAATGAGCTCATCACAGAAGGAGATCGATAACTTCACTCCTCGAGCACTGAGACGCGATTGAATGCCCCTTTGTTCGATGAGAAAATATCGGCGATAAGAGAGCGTCATGATTTTGCATGCAGTGCATCTAAACGGCTGACTCCTGGACCCGTTCCTATGCACACATGAACTCTTTAGGATGTTAGGAAACGAACCACACCAGAAAAGGCGACGATTTTGAACTTTTTTTTTTCAATTTTGATCGGGTTTTTCGGGAAATGGCCCACTGTGCGGAGGTGTAGCGAATGACTATGTTATGTGGGAGTTATCAATTGGAGCTTCAGTTCGATGGCATGGGGTCTTCATGCAAAGGGAAGGCATTGTAGTGAGGGAGCTTCAGTTGCCACCGCCAGTGCAGCTTAATGAATTTATTGAACATTATTGACAAAGCCTGCGGGGTGAACGTTGGTTTGTACTTCGCCCCCTCCCTTCAATATTCCAATATGAGCCTCCGCCCCTCCACGTCGAATACAGCGTTTCCCACCCCTTTGCGGGGGTTCAGTAATGTTTGATGGGAACCTGCAAGGAGAGCGGGGGCGGCTGGCTCGATGAGAGAGGAATATTGTTTACCTCGTTGAGGATATTGACCTGTTTGTTATGGGCACCTGCGTCTCCCAGGCTTCTCTACCCCCTCTTACATCCTTCCCTGGCCAGGTGCTTGCTGCCTATTGACTATTGTGCTCAGCTTCCCTTCGTTCCCCCAGGATCCCCTGCATTCTTCGTTTACCAGAGCTATAAGTGATTTTTGGCGTTACATCGCCTTTATTCGACCAAAGCTGATGCAAGGTGTTCATCACCTTTTCACGTGCACAACCGTACAAAGAAAAAAAAAAGAATAAATTTCTAGGTCAACCGGTGATATTTGAGAAGGTTTATGAATAACGTATAGATTTTAATGAAAATTACACCCACCCTGTTCCACCCTGTCGACTTCCTCCAAGACAAACAAATTTGATACCTCACGGGCGTAACACCAGCAGAGACCTGGCCAAGCCGAAGACAACGCGGGCGCTTAAAAAAAAAAAGTTCTGAGGGTAAAAAAAAGTCTGTCGCCCGCTTTATTGGTTCTTCCTGAAGGCTTTGGAAGTGGGTGTGTATTATCATGTGTAGGTACGAGTGTGAAGGGCTTAGCGACATCTAATACCTCCGTCCGGTGGTCCAGAAACCCACCATCGTCGGATAATATCCTCTTCCGTTCAATCTGTCTGCTAGAATAGTGTCACCTTTCCAAATGGAGGTGATTTTTTTGGAGATTAAAGACTCAATCAGTTCAACGGAGCAGAGCGTATTTGGGAAGTAGTACCTATTTTATTTATGACATTTTATTACTATGTAACTGGTGTTTGCCGAAGGTGCAGAGGTCCAATCCAAAACGGGAGATTATGGGAAAAGATGGCTCTTCTGCTGATGGTTTCAAGAGGAAGGGGAGCAGCCGCGTCGCCGTCGGACACCCCTCGGCCCACCGACTTCCCAACATCCTGTCAACAGGATTTTTGGCCACTTTTGGAGCAACTGATGCGCCACATGGAGCAACTTTTTGGTGGTTTCAGATTTTTCTCGTACTATGCTCGTATTGACATCGTATCATCATTTATGTTGATAAATGTAATATAATTGGAGACGAGGGCAGAACCAATGTTTGCCTACTCGCTTTTGCTGGCTTGCAAGTATGTAATCAAGGCTTTTAAAACGCCGGAATATCGATTCCCAGCTTTCGTACCTCGACGAATTGCCACCAAGAAATTTTACTGGTTCGGGACCCTAGCTGATCTTGCACAACGGCATGGCTGTCATACGTGGAACCCCTGAAGTTCTAGCCTGACCAATTGACTGGACTAGTAGTGGCGGTCCAACGCCCCTGGATGGAGAATATGAGGAGAGAAGCGTCGGGGTCGAATCCGCTGTACCCGATGCTCGACTGGGATGGGTTGACGGCCGTATGTAGACCTACCAATTATGGTCATCCGATGACTTTTGAGGTTTAGGGGAGCTCTCCTTGCACTAAATTAAGGAACTTATGTACGTCAGATCCAGCAATTTGCTCATTGTGAAATATGGGGGCTGGAGAAGTCATACTCCACTTCTTTGGGACCTGCCTGGTGCTCAGAGAATTCAGGTATTCGATACCTTGTCCAGAGGGAAGAGATGGTAGAGATTCTGAATGATAAAAGCAGATGGTTGGACGGCTTCTGGAAGACACGTCGAAGCCTATGTATCTAATTTCTAATATAATATATCTGAAGAGATAATCATTTGTTGGTAAAATCATACAATTTTATTCTTCATTGTATTGCTTTATTATCAGTTTATAACAATAAACATGTTTTCTATGTATCTACCTACCTCGTGAAAATTATTGCAAATGATATTGACGTAAATAAATAGGAACGCAAAGGTAGAATTTTATTTCTTTTGTGGGGTTACCCAGTAGTAAACCCAGGGTTACTCGTAGCTTCTTTCTCCGGCAATTTGTTCCCCTCAAACGACCGGATTATGGGCAGTAGGAATTTCGTTTATTAAATCTGCAATTTAGACAAAATACTCGGTTCACCATCTAATTGTTCCCGCAAGCTTTCTGACCGATCGCTCAAACCCGTCGGGCTCTATTATTGCAGGGATAGGGATTATTGCAGGTTTTCGGGTACGATGACGAGTGGGGTATCGTTTTCAAAGTACTTTGGTCGTAGAATTCATTTTCGGAGGTCCCAGGACCATCGAATTTCACCGTAGGGATTTAAGGGGCATTCAAGGGGCTTTTGAAGGATGCCAGGAGGCCAAATGAGGTGACGTATTACGAGTAATTTTGGAGGTGTAATCCATTTTTTGGAGTCCCATATCAGCCGAAACACTGATCTACAGTACAGATAACTTGTATTATTTTTTCTAAATAATTCAATTATTTAGAAATTTTGTTATTACTTACCAGAAGCCTGTAACCTAATAAGCCTGTAAAATGTAAAATTTTAAAATTTTCATTGTTTTTAGACTAAGCATGCGGAGATGTCCATGACGGCGTTGTCGAGCGATTGCTTAAGACATCTGGTAACTATATGACTGTGTAATCCAACAGGAATCTGTCGACTTCTAGAGGTGAGGACACATTCTAAGCCTATGGACGCAAAAACTCATCGCATTGTGATCTTTCCCTTTAGGACTTCAAAGCTGCTGTCGGGTTTTTCCAGTCCCTCAAGGTGAACTCCCGTCCCCTTGGGGGAGTATCGCACAAAAGTGTAACCTTGAATCGCTACAGAAGACCGTGAAAAAGAAAACCGGCACGCGACGGGTCACAGAATGGCTCGTGCTGACCTGACACATAAAACCGTAAGACGCTTGGGGTCCTCCCGAAAAAAATGCACAATGGTCTACTCCTTAAGGCTGCTTCGGATCTAAGGCTGGATTCTTAGGATGCATCTGCGACGGTTGTCGAGCATTGTTCTGGTGACGTGGGTTCCCCTCTCCTCGCCATTGAAAGACATGCGTCTTCCTGTTGCCGCTTGATTTATTCACGGTGATTGTGCAACCTCACCTGGGCCCCATAACGGCTGGGCATTATAAAATCCCGAACGAGGATTATAGGGATAGGGATTCCCCTTTGAGAAGAAGCAGCTGTGCTATTTAGATGAAAGCCTGCTTTTGTTTACAATTATCGTAACTCAACATTCCCCAGGATTTATATTGAAAATCAACTGTTCTGTTAAAAAGATGTTTTCAAATCCATGGTAGCCAAAAACCCAAAAATCTAGCTCTAGTCTTACAAGAATTCAAGACACAAACACACTACAAGAATACAAAATGATGAAAAAGTTAAAATGGAAACAACTGTTTTCTAGAAAAAGAAGTAAAAGCCGGGACAAAAATAAGGTGAACGCTAACGTCTGCAACCTGTGCGCGGGGCTGCCACTGACTGATTTCAACACGCTGTGTGATCGTCATCGTGAACAAGCTGCAGGCAAGTCGAATGCTCCATCGTCCGGAATCTTGAAGGTACAGACATAAGTACAGAAATTGTACCTGTACGGAGAGAAAATTTAGGAAAGACAAGCTATTTACGATGCAGACAATTACAAACTTGAACCCCTTAGGGACAAAGTCGTGTTTACACCCCACTTAGTGCTGAATTCTGTGCTTCAGGTTACCAAAACCAGTACAATTTCAAAAGGTACGAAGGACGAAGAAAGCCCCACAACAGCAAAGGCTACTGTCGGCACATCAGAACATGTAAAGTCTCCTTGTTTTGCATGTGATATTTGGAAAACCTTGCGTATGAGATGTATAAACTGTGCATATTTTTGTTTCCTAGACAATTCCTCAGACAGAAGAGGGAGAAGCAGAACATGTGGAAGATCCTGCTGTGAAACATGATGACAAATCTGGGGCTGCAGAAATATCGGAGAGTGTCCAAGAAACCCCCGCAGTCAGCCAACAGGAACCAATAGTTCAAGGAAAATCGGTTAATACACTGTTTTATATTGGCATGAATACTTCATGTAGTCATGCACTGACAAGATGTGCGATTTATACGTATTTTGATATTTGGCAGGAGAAAGCTGAGACAAATGAAGATTTCATGGCAGAAGAAGTTGACAGCAATCAATTGTCTGAGCATAGTGGAACCGAAAACACCGTCCCTATTGTCATCGAGCCAATCGAGCAGAAAAATGAAAATGCAAACAAAGAAGCGGGCCCTGAAGACTCGTCAATTAAACCGCGGATTTCATTTACATCGCTACTACCCACGAAAACATTTGAAATCCCTTCAAAGGGAGAAATGAGTGCCTCTATGGCTGCCGCGGAGGACCAAGAAAATCAGTTGAAAAAATCGGAGGTGCTTTATGTGTTGAAGAAACAAAAGAAACGAGCAATGAACAGAGAAGAATTTATGAGGTGGAAGGAGAGAAACGAAGCTGTAAAGTTAGCTAATGAAACTTGGTTTGGAAGAGATGCTCAAGAGGTGTGGATAGAAGATGAAGAAGATGATGAAACTGTAAATATAGTTACGGATGAAACAGAGGATGATCAAATTGAGGATGAGGAGAAGGAAGACACACCAAAGCAGGAAGAACATGTTAGTAGTCTCCAAGAAGAAAATGTTAGTAATCTCCAAGAAGGCAAGAACACTCAAGAGGACACCCAAAAAACGGTACATAACGGAGAAGAACAAATGATAATACCAAAAATATAATGATTAATCTAAATTTTCTCTTTCCAGATGAATTCAAACGTTGAAGACTCAATGCAGGGTTTGGATAACAGCGCTAGTTCTAAAGAACAAAGGGAAACTACAATACTAGACAACGCATACAATGGATTCGAAGGAAAAGATAATGCCGGTCGTGAAGATGGCGTGATCAAAATGTCCGATGATAACAGATCCACTTCTCACGAGCAACATTCAAATTCTGGCTTAGCGCCTTCGCTCCCACAAGAACAAAATGTTTCGCCTTCTCCCGAAATTATGTTACCTTTCTCGCCTGAAGAAGAGTCAGAAACGGGACGCATCGGTGGAATGGTTTTCGGCACCATTTCTGTGGATGTTTCCAATCAGCCATTAGTGTTCTCTCCTAATTTTGGCGCCCAAGGGATGAACCCCCTTGAACAGGGTGGAGTGGGAAACACTGAGTAAGTCTTCTTGCAATTGCGTTAAATTATATTTCAGTTTGCTGTCCTGAGGATTACAAACTATTTTTCCATTTCCCAGGGAAGATGCTCAGTATCCATACATCAGAATTTATCAGGAAATGAGGAATTTCCTGGCTCCGAAAGACAACTCCGAAGGGACGGTTACTGAAGTAATGGAGTCCGCAGTTGGGAAGATCATAGAAATATCGAGTACCGACGATGGCCCAAACTCTGAAGAGCAGCCGATCGGTCAGCCAGAAGACACCGATCAGGCACCTCCTTCCCTGGAAGGAGAAGAAGAAATTTTTGAGACGAACAGCAGGAACCAACGAGAAGAGGACAAAGATTTGAAACGGGAATAAACCGGATTCGTGTTCGATTACAATTAGTGAAGCGTATCATCAATATCCATAGCTTAAATCCGTGCTTTTTCATTTTACAAAAGTGGCGAGGAAGGTCCTCACTTTGCCTGCAGACAGCTACTTCTTTCTCAAGGAAGGGTGGACGGTAGTTTTCAAGCAGTTTAGTCTGAAACCACGTTTAAAGCTGGGATTGATTCGACGTTCTTCAACACACCACCCCAAAAAGCAATAAACCGCAGCTGTGACGGCGAATATTATTGGAAAAAAAAAGATCCTCTTCAAAGCGTGCAATCCATCGGACAAACCGAGCAATAAATCGAAAACGCGAAACGACTTTTACTGTGGAATTTTTCGCGCGTCGTCCACTGGCGCAGCGGACTCGTCAAAATAAATCGTTAAAAAAAGTCGTTTGTAGACGGGGCAACAAACCGGCGAAGGTTAAACCCGTGAGAAGAGATGTTTTAACGGCGGACTTGAGAGTATAATGATCACGTTTGAGCACATACTTGGGATAGCTCGACAAAAAACGGACCTACAGAAGGGAGCCGCCCGGTAATCCCTGCCCTATCCCATTGTGAGTACCTACTCATATTATTCTGGGGGCATTACCATTTCCTCTCCTGTCTCCTTTTAACCTGAGGTTTCTTTCACCGCCCTTAACTATCATTATGATGAATACACTACAACCGGATGAATGTTCCACTTTCCATTTTGATAAATTTCTTTTTAAGGAAGAGATCTTCGTGTAAAATCTTCCGAATCTCCCAAAGAACAATTTGTCATCCCCAGGAAGAAGCGGTGCGTCCACTTTCGACCAGATGTCTTGGCCACTTTGAATCAACCGTAAGCTTCCCATGGCAACTAATTAGGACCATCTACTGGAATTACCTTAATGGGTTTCCCAGGCAACACGATCAACACCTTCGAAGGTGTTGCATGGGGCTTCTCCATTTGAGGAGGATTGGTTGTGGTGCACTATGCCAATGAATAGAACTCGGGATGATATTCTCGATAAAATCGCCAAATAATATATGAAGAAAAACTCCAAACCGCCAACTCCAACTCGCTTTTTTTTATTTGGCCAAATAATATTATGCTCGTAAAACTTGTGTTTTCTGCACGATAGATACGCTCGAAAAACAATATAATTTTATTTTTATATATAGAAAGTGAAACGAAAAAATTAGCAATTTATGAGGAAGTAAATGGAGGTTGTGAAGGACTTGGATGTCGAGTTGGGGACGGTTTTGAGGTATTTTTGAACGTCCGTATATGGGGGATCTCAGAAGGATCTGCGGTGCTTCCATGGGGCTACTTTGCTTTTGAAGGACGTCAGAAGATGCAAGGTGGCCGTCGTTTTCAGAGTAGTTTTGTGCTTAGAACCCATTTTTTGGGTCTCTTATCTCACCTACATTTGAAATGGATCACCCACATGTTTCTGTAACGAAGGGGGAAATTGGCAACGTGAGATGTAGTGGCGTATCAGATAAATCAACAGCTTTCCAAAAGATGGTGGACGATTTTTGTTGGATGAAAAATGTTCACAAAGTTGAACGAAGTGTTTGTAAGCAATAATAGTCGGGAATCAGAAGTGTATAAAATATCTACCAATGAATATTTCTAGAAATTAGGAAGGTTAGGTTGGTGATGAACTGATGTGGACTTGAATTTCGTTTTCAGGGGACTTGAAACGAAAATTTAGTATAGAGTTCCTAAAGAAACATCCGAGATACGTCGACCGTTAATTTTTATCGCCGTAAGGGATTTGTCTAGGGAGAATCAAAGAAAAGCTAACTTCACATACCGCCGTAACAGAGATACGGTCTTATCAAAAGTCGCGCTAAATTTAAAGTGCCGCTATTTACGTTCTATTGCTCGAAATTAACGGCGATATCCTTAAGACCGTAAGCTTATTGCCGTAACTTTACGGCAATAACGGCCGACGTTAGGCATAAGGACGTAAGTTATCACCGTTATTTCTACGCATGCGCGAAATCTCGAGTTACGTCGACCGTAACTCATCACCGTTAGGCAAAAAGTGGCTTTAGGAACTTTCTAATACCTAGAGTCTAGACTTTGATTCTTTTCGAAAATACCCCTCTATATGCACTTTTTAGACGCGCGTCAGAGCCAGAATTCACGGGAACTTTGATGAAAACCCAATCCTTTCGTGCATTATAAAAAAGACGATTTCAGACGAAGACTACTTAGTAGTCTATTTCCACGTTAATTTATCGTGGAAATAAGACTACTTCGTCTGAAATCGTCTTTATAACAAGATGGATTCCCACTATCTCGCCGCATCCACCTTACATTATGTTTCATGCATTTATGTGCTCGATACATTTTGTCTACGATGCTTAGTTTTCCAGTTATAGGTGAAAAGCTAGGAAAAGTCCGAAAAACTTCGACGTTATTTGGCCACCAAAAGTTTTCCCCGCCAACATTTTGTTGTTCAGACCCAAAACAACAATCGATTAGGTTGCATCACAAAAGGAATTAAACGCCAAATTTTTCAATTTCGGACTATTGGTTTGTTAGTGGTTTCGGGAGCTGTTTCTTCACGAAAATGAAGTAGTTTCAGCTCTGAACGAACTCTATCGATTGAAAGTAAACGTTTTAAAATCAAGTTTTCAACCAAAGAGTACTAAATCCATCAGGTATGTTCCTAGCAAAACGTCTATCAATCAAAACATTTATCAATCAAAATGTAATCAAGTCTTTTACTTCCTTCACACTACTTTCAATCAAAAGGTACTTTATTCGCATCTGCTGGTTCACACTTCGTTTTTACCGTTTTTTGTTAATATTAATACCTCTTGGGGTCATTTTTACCCCAAATTTGTGTTGGTCACGTTGTGAAGAGATGTCATACAAAAATTATATGCGACAACAACCCAATCCAACCGAAATTTTATGAGCTAACTCACCTCGGTCAGTACTGTTTCGGTTTCTTTTCGAACATCAAAGAAGAAGAGTTATGGAACCCGTAAAAAGCGGACACTTTTGAGTAGGCGGGAGGTTTTGATAAGAATATGGAGTACAACATCGGCCGGCGCATGAGTGGAGGAAATGAGGAAAAGGTAATACCTGGTAGGTAACACAAAACAACAACACAACAGAACACAATATCACAAACACTCAACACAACAAACAACAACACACAACAACAACATAAACACACACACAAACAAGGCCAAGGGGGCTTTTTGTTAGTAACATTAAAAAATTTAAAAAAAATTTGCAATAAACAAAAAATTAAAAAATTTAGACTTGGCTGAGGATGAGATTATCGAGCAGCACCCTCACATCAACAAATCTTCCAAGGGCTGTAAAATTTCCCGAAATTTGTGATTAAATTTTCATCTCGGATAGGGATCTTGCCGAATTTCGACTGAAGTACAAGAAAATCGAGAGTTCCATCCCGTTCAAACTATTTCTGGGAAGCAATTTTTGTACCGGTGTTATTCAGTGAAAAGGTACTCTATTCATCTGTATCAGTCAAAACTTTGTCCAGGGCTTTAAATTTTGACGTAACTAATCACCTTTTTAACCAATACCAAACAGTTTTTCCGCACGATAGGAAGGAAAATTACGATCAATCTGAATAAAGTAAGTTAGAAAAAAATAAGTTCTATGAGCTATAATAAATAGTGCCACAGTTTTTCGCGGTTCCTGTAAAATTCACTCTAGTGGATATAGTACTTTTTCCAACGCAACCTCCTCAATTTAAAAAAACGTTTCTACGCCATATCGTGCACGAGTCGAATCCTTTTGGCCTTAGGAGCCAATGGGAGATACAATAAAAATATTTCAATACTTTAATAGAAGTTCCTCCCTTGACGCAACGAAATTTGACAATTTTGCACTGCATCGTAGTTGGTTCTTGTTTCTTATTGCCTGTTACTTTTGACATAGTTATCCACGTAAAGTGCTTTTTCAACAATTTTGGAAAAGGCGAGGGGTTTTGATTTACCACTCTCAAGTTGACTGATACTCTCTCATTGCCAACATGAAATTCTAACCCTTGACGGTTTTCCGCGAAAGTATTGATCACTCAAAATGGTAATAGGTATTTTTGAAGCAGGGCCAATTTTTTGAGTTAGCGTTTGGCGGTAATCCAAAGTGAGGTTACGGCGGGTATTATTCCCCTTCGACGCTCTCGCATTCTCTTCGTTGCCGGCCGGTTCTTGAAAAGGGAGAGAGGATTTGAGTTCTGCAGGAGGGAACGGGCCTTTGCCGCCAAGAATTATGCCTGCGCCGAAGCTGCGGGCAAAAGAGGCAGCCGGGGAGCAGGCGCAGGGTTGGCCTGAAGAATCTACACATTGCTGTTGGTGTCACGCTTACGGGCAACATTTAATGTCGTCGTTTGTCATCTAGACGGAGAAAAGGGGTACATTAAAAAGTGCTAAAAACCGAAAAACAGCCAAAATTAAGAAGCATGTTGTTTCTTTCTTTTAAACTTTATTATGACGCAATGTATCTTATCTAATACTGCAAGTTTGACATTTTTGGTGGAAAACATAAAGAATGTTTACTGTCCCTGAATATTTGTCACGTAAGTGAGCCGGCCCCCTGAGAAGTTAAGCTTCAACGTGTTCAACAGATTTGTTTTCTCGGTTGTTCAACATAACTATATCCAAGGTTGTATTTTATTGCTTAGATTAAAAACACGGGAAAATTTGTTAGATTGAAGAGGTTAGCAGAGTTCAATTTCAAATCTTGCAATAGTTTTTTTTTTTTTTTTTTTGCCCCAAAATTATTGTTGAATGATGACATTCTGTTGGGAGTGACATGGCAAGCAGGTTATGGATGCGCATGACATGCCGCCCCTCGAATGTTGGTGTGCGTTGAGTATTGATCGGTCCTGGGGGCGGCAGAGTAGGAGGTTGTTGGGGGTGGGACTCTATGAAAGGTGAGGACGAGGGGGGTGAGGGTGTGGGTGGGGACAGACATCACTCAGTCTGCCCGGCCGGGGACGGCGTTGCCACGTCTCCCGGAGGGCCCTCCTGCAAGTTCAGACGGGATAACCAACACCCTTATCTTCCCAGCATCTCGCATTGTACCAACATAACTCTCTCGACCCACCCCCTCGATATTCCCTCTCATCGGCTCAGCCCCTCCCTCACCCCTTTACATTCCCTCTCCACTGTAATAGTCGGCCGCAATTCTACCTTGCGGATATGCAATTCATGCGCCACTCCAGCCTCCTATTCAGCCATGAAATGCCCTTTCTTAAACTCTTCCAAATCATTCTACATCGCCATGATAATCTGACAATAATTGACAATTGAATAGGTCGCCTCAACAACGGCGAAACCCACTTATGTGAAATTTTTCAGCAGAGCTAAAAATGAGCAGAACATTGGGAGCAGTTTTATTTTTATATTGAAATTACTGTAGTTGTTTGGTTATGATAGCATACGTCTCAAGGTTGGTAATTTTCTTGATGATTATCATCAAGCGGGAAGCTATAAGTACCAATCAAGAAGAAGAGCTTGTCTTCAGAACTCTTCCGAGATGAACCCGCCGATCGAAAAAAAAGCTGCATATTTACACAAGGGTTTATTATTCTCTGATAAAGGTAACTTGTGCAGAAATTGATTCAGTGTCACTGAAAAAATGTTGGGAAAAACAATTTTTTCCCAATTTTTTTTTTTTTCAAACAAACTTTTTTGTTGCCCGGAAAATACGACCAAAAAAACAAATTTGCGTATTAAAAAAATCATATTTGACATCCCAGGATCCTTCAAAAATCCCATTTGTAGCCCCATGAAAGCCCTACAGATCCCCACAGTGAAATCGTATCGTTCCGGGACCGCAAAAAAAAGATTCTACGTCCCAAAATACTTCGAAAGCGACACCTAACTCGATCCAATAGCCAAAAGCCTTTAAATATCCTCATCCGTAGCCCCATTTTAGCCCCATAGCGCCCCACGGGTTTGGGCGATCGGGCTGAAAACCTTGCGAGCACAACTAGATGGTAAACCATGTATTTTATCAAAATTTCAGATTTAAACAAAAATTCCTACTGCCCAAAACGGCCCGGACGGCGGACGGTTATTTCGTATTGGTTTATTATTCTTGCAATAATAGGTACCTACACCTTTGTTTTCGCGACGGGGGTCGACGACTCCGATCGGCCTCAAAATTTGACATTATCCGTTTCAAGGGACTACATTCTAAATCCGAAATGTCCGTCCGCCGTACGCCGTCCGCCGTCCGGGCCGTTTTGGGCAGTAGGAATTTTTTTTTTTTTTAATCAGAAATTTTTACAAAATACTTGGTTTACCATCTAGATGTGCCCGCAAGGTTTTCGGTCCGATCGCCCAAACCCGAGGGGGGCTAAAATGGGGCTACGGGAGGGTTTTTTGAAGGCTTTTGGCTATTGAATCGAGTTAGGTGTCGTTTTCGAGGTATGTTTGGACGTAGAATCCATTTTTGGGGGTTCCGGAACGATCAGATTTCACTGTTGCGATCTAAAGGGCTTTCTTGGGGCTAAAAATGGGATTTTTGAAACATCCCAGGAGGTTAAATATTTTTCGAGTAAAAAATAGAGAAATTTAAAAAAACAATTTTTTTGAAAAAAAAAAACAAAAAAATCCAAAAGAAATTTTTCTTTAGAAACGGATAATGTCCAATTTTGAGGCCGATCGGAGTCGTCGACCTCCGTCGCGATTACATAGGTGTATTATTCCAAGAATAATAAACCAAAATCGTCTCCTCATATTTGGTGTGGGAAAGGTGAACCTGAGAAGCTTCTTTTTTTTTTTTTTTTTTTTTTCAAAGCTTTATTCAGAATAGAAAAACATAAATTCGTAAATGCACCAGAAGTCCTGATTGGCTAATGAAGGTCGGAGGGCGTATACTCTGTCAAGTCTGTCGACTCAACAAACTTAGAATTGTTGTAAAGGCTGATTGATGGGACTGCCTTTAAGACCGATTTCAATGAAATGCCTTCCGAAAGTGTTAGATTTCATATTGTTTAGGTGTACTTTGGGGTTAAAACTTCCTTGCAGCTAAACAGTCGGGCTGCAAAATACATTTAATCAGGCCTTCCCGAACAATATCTCTGACATCCCCCAAAAACCCCCAATCGGTACACAACTTAGATATTATCAGGGCTTTTGATGGTGCGCGTCATTTTAATAACTGGGGTTTTTGAGGTGTCAACATTACTCAAATTGTGTTTCCATCGATTGTCCTTCCACACTTTGCATTTTTGACGTCTTCATAGCAACTGTGTCAACCAAAAATGAATTTTATTAGTCTTGGACACAGCATTTTCATTAGTTTTGAATATTTCTTTAACACCTAAAGGTGATGGATGCCATCAACTCCGTCCTTTCAGACTTCGCCTTCCTCGTCAAGTCCTATGAAAAGCCTCAGTTCAAGCCTGCGGACTTTTCAAAACAAAGAGACAAACGGCTCACCAGAAGATACGTTCCTCGTCCCGTCCCTTCGGCCAGTACAAAATGTCAGTTTGACGTTAAATTCCAGGATTTCAAGGATGTTTACAACACTAAAGTTTTCCAAGACAATTTTCAGAGGCCGGCAGTGTCGGACACAAAGCTGATGACTTACGTCACGTTGGAGGACGTCAAAGACGTTGTGCTGTACACGTCAATATACGACATCCCCAAGGATTTCATTAAATTATTCCTATCGGAACAGGTCGACCGGTTCCTTCGATCACTGATCATCTACATGCAATATTTCCTCGAAATATTTCGCACTGTTGTCAAACGCCGAGAGGCCGTGAATACCAACAAGTTGCGGCATCCAATAAGCGCTTGTGTGGAAACCCTGTGGAAAGAAACGCTATCAAACTTGAGATTTCTTATTGCTCGAGATTATTGTCATCTTCTGATGGGTATGAAGGGAACCGCCAAGTTTCATCACTACGACAACTACAGGAAGCTGTCGCGACAATCGCGAGATATGATGCTGTATCAACTCTTGGAAAAATACAGCAGGCGAGCCGTCGAAGTCGTCCTACTAGAGAAAGACAATGATTTGATAGGAGAAGAAATGGAGAGGTTATTTGGAGTCGGCGGACGGAAAGTTGACCGGAAGAAAAAGTACGGCTTGACTCAATTAGATCTGGACATTTTGGAGCATAATTTCCTGGTCCCAACGCTGCAATCAAAATCGGTGATTTCTAAAGAGTTTGCAAGACCTAATAGAAACATTCTACTGAAAGAGATTGGATCCCCTCCATGGCTGCCAAGAGACACGGCTTCGTACTATCTAGCAATCGAGATGGCACAAGCAGGTGGAGAAAGCCGTTTCAACGATGCCAACATTAGGATTGGTACGTTTTTGAAATTGAGCTTGATTTGCTGATGATATTGTCATCCCTCCGTATTTGCCCCAAGTTGCAGCTTTGTTTGCACTTTTGTGGAATGATGTTTTTACATAATTCGTAGGTATCCTCGGATACGAGAGGCAGGATTTTGACTGTTTTCTGAACCTGGAACCACCCACTACCAAAGATACAAAACCTCTCATGGGCCTGGCTGATGACGGCAAGCAAGAGGAAACGATTCGCCAGGCCCATCGTCTGAAAGACAAGTCGGTTAAACTTACCGGACCGGAAGGTTAGAATTGAGATCAGCTGTGGTTAGGCGCAATTCACATGGTAAGATGCTGCAGCTATAGCTTCTTTACTAATGGTTTTCTTTAAGGTTTATTCCCAATGAGGGATCCCACTCTCGGGAACTACAACTTCGATGAAAAATTCCTCGGTCCTTGCGAGAACTATAACGAACAGCACATGAAAATCCGAAAATCCCGTTGGATTGCCTTCCGCAAATCCAATTCCAGGCTCAACTACGAGCCCGATGCGGAAACTAAGGGCAAAGCTAAAACCGAAGGCAAAGTCTTCGAAGATCTAACTGCCACCTTCAGCGTTGGCGAAAGCCGAACTGACAAGACGGAACCGAAGAAGAAGCAAGGACTGCCCTCTTTCTACTTCACGACGACAGTGAAATCCGACTCCGAAGATGATGTCTACACTGCGTTTCACGAGGGGTTTTACAACGAACAAGAGAAGAAAATGTCCGGGACGGTCACGTTCAATAAAAAGACTTGAAACCAAAAGTGGCATCTGGTATACTTTAACGCAAAAATTCCGCGTGTGGTTCAAATTCAAAGACCTTCGGTTCAAGGACGATAGCGTCAATTTTGCTAAATATGGGAATTGGCTGTAAGGCTAGAAGGTGCATACTCCGTGTCCAGGCTGCTGCTGGTGTGTGAAGGATTCGTTTGGGCCAGGTTAGCCTTCTCAGGGTGCTTGATCCGTCAAGGATTCCTTTTTGATGTGTATCTTATTCATTATATTGGAGCTCCAGCCTGACGAGGAGGAGGAGGAGAACGAGGATGTTCATCAAAATTCTAAGGCACTTCTAGACGTTGAAAAAATTTTAATCAAAATCCAAAAAATTCTTCATGGTGAGTAGATGACAAGAAAAGTCTGAAAACACCAAAATGTGGGCTCAAAAATGTGTTTAAAGAGTCCAAAAATACTGGCTGGCTCAAGAATGTTGGGAGCGGGGGTGGACGGCGATCGCCTGGTTCCCGAACGCGTGCCGGCGATTGGCCCTAATCAATCAATCAAAAGTTGTTTATTGCTGAAGCCAATACTGATAGCAATCGTTACATATTAAAATCAACTTAAAACTAAACAAAGAGCAATAAGTGACAATCAGTCACAAACGAAAACTTTTTTTTAACACGGAATAAACGAACCATCAAAAAACGCGAGAAGACATTCAGTACCGATCCAGATTTTTATCAGGTAAATTGATTTCAAAAAACTCAGAAACCGAATACCTACCGGCGTTAATTAAAATGCCCTTCAATGTCTTCTCAAAAGCAACAAAGGGGAAGGCCTTTAATGAGTCCGGCATGTGATTGAAGAGGCGAGCACCTATTTGAAAAGGGTTACTAATATCGTGATTGTGCATAGTAAAGAGCCGAACACTAATGGATCGAGAAGACTGAAACACACGAGAAAAGTAGGGAGCAGTGTTGTCAGGTCTGCAAGGTTGAGTTACCATACGAGCCTCTCAAAATTACCTTTTTCCCCCCAAAATTACCGTACGCATTATGTCATTGTAGAAACTATAAAACCCATAAAAACACTGAATTGGAAAACAACAACCAACATTAAACATTCGCTGCTATTTTGGAAATGTGTCTAACAAGGGAAAAAGCCGGAAAATAAATTGGACCTTGAAAAAAAAAGAATTTGTTGGCTGTGGTTTTTGGTAGGTAATTTGTTAGTTTGTACCTAAATTGTATTTGGTTTGTAATGTGAAGCCTGTAATAATAATTACAGGCTTCAAATTACAAGCGAAATACAATTTACACATACAACTTACACAGAAAAACACTTCACTTCATATCACTAACAGTCATTTTGGTTCAGCGCTTCACATTAAGATCAACAATTCTTCTTGGTTTTAATGTGAAGCGCTGAAACAAAAAAACTGTTAGGTACTGATATGAAGTAAAGTGTTTTTGTGTAAGTTTGGTAGGTAGTGCGGTGAAAAAATTGAGGAAGATAGGCGACCAGGTACTCCTGAGTTCAAAAAGAGAAGGCGTGGGGACGCAGAATTTAAAGAAAAACACCGAAAATAAAAGGTTTATTACTATACGTTTTGGAACTCTTTGAAGAAGATTCCAAATGCCCCCATTAATCAATTTTTTTATTATTAAATTGTACGGATGGAGTGTTTTTTCCTTAAAATCTTTGAAAACGTCAGGAAGAAAGGCTCAATCCTAAATTACCGTACAAAAGGGCGATACCTTACAGGTGATACCGTACATCCTACAGAGCCCGAAATTACCGTACAAAACGGTAATTACCGTACACCTGACAACACTGGTAGGGAGGCCACTCAACGACGGCCGAAGCGGTAAAGGGCGTCGTCCCCCTCTCTAGGGTGGGTCCACGCGATCTAACGGTTGAGCGAGGAACCGCTTCGTTTTCCATGCGCTGATTCTGGGTACAGAGCTCGTGCTGGTGATTTCCCTTTCATAATAAAAACGGGTTTCCCAAAGATTGTTGTACGTAATTATTTTGTACAGCAGGCGCGACTCGTGAGGGAGGCAGCGTCGCAACTGCACCCCCTCGATGCAGAAGGGCGAGAGGGGGGGCTACGTATTACCTACCTAATTAGTTACCTACCTAAAAATTAATGAAAACGGCTCGAAAATCTACGTAAGTTCTTGTAGACCTTACATAGTTCGCGGAACGTCTGAAAAGCCTGTGTTGATAGTGCAATGATAACGGGAGCATTGCCCTTCTTGAGACGATTTTTTTGCATGGACCTTATGGAACAACGAACTAAGTGTGAAGCCAGAAATGTCGAAATGTGGGGCAGTTCTGGGAACTGCGCACACCCTTCCTTCTCACCGTTCACCAGATGTTAAATCACCTCCACAATCAGTGTTGGCAGTCTTCGTTCATGGGCAGGGAATTTTCGTTTGTAATGAGGGACTTTTTCAGGATCTAATCTGTCTCAAATCATGGAAAAAATAGGGGCTTACTTTTGAAATATTTTGAAAACTTTTTGGTGTTGCTATATTACTTTGTACGGTATGAAATCATAAAATTTCGATCGACCAAGGTTTCTGATTTTTTCAGTTTTCCCACAAAGGTATTTTTTACCAGAAGCAGCTTCTGAGGGGATGGCATCAGGGGTTTAGTGTGCTTCCATGTTTTCTGGGAAGTGTTTTCTGAACTCGGTGATCTGCGTTTGTCTCATTTATAAGTTTTTTATTCGTTCGTTTCATTCGATCGTTTCATTGTTCATTTCAAAAAGCGTTTGTTGGATAACTCTATTGATTTCATCTTGAGGGAGTTTTCCCGTTTAGGCGTGAGTGATAAGTGTGACATTCGCGACATGGGATGGCCAACCTCACCTTTACCAGGTTTGCAGCGTGTACCCAGGAAATGAAAGGAAACTGGTAATAGTTAATTGGAATTTTTAAACAAATAAATAAATAATGAACTATAGCAAATCTTGATAGTAGATACTTTTTATCTGTGTTGGGTGCAATAAAATTTTTCATAAAATATTATCACGAATCCGTGACTGCACCCCCTTGTTCTGCCATCACCAGTCGCGCCTGACGTACAGCCGAAGGTGGTAAAGTTGAAACTCGATCTGAAACTGTTTCCATGGTCCGGGATGGTGGCGGAATCGTGAGAGCAAATTGATGATCCTGTGCCACCTTCTGTTACCTTTTCTTTTGTAGACTCGGTGCCCTTTTGCCATTAGTCGGTTGGCATTGCCCTTATTCCCTTGGAAAGGGTATTCAAGGCCTTGTGGGAGCCTTCACGGATCTTATAGACCACGCGTGTTGCGAAGGTCTATGGTGAGCCATTGAGGCGAAGGGCGGTCTATTCTCGTAAAGCCCGCCTCATCGGGCTCTGGATCACCTAAATTACGAGGTTCCTTCTCCTAATCCTGCCAAAACTTTTTCTTAAACTGCATTCGTACTCCAAACCTCGTTTTTATTTACGGACCCGGAGTCACTGTCAACGTCTATATCGAAATCGTCCAAAACGGCTGAACCAATTTACTTACCTCTTGAAATGCCATTGTCAGAAATAGCTGTTACCGAAATGAGCCTCCAAAAATACGTGCCGTCCGTTGTCAACCTTTCGCAAAAATACCAATACAATAACCACCTACGGAAAACGTCTGCAACTTGTTCGAAGCGAAGTTCTTCGGGAGAGCCGTGAAAAGGTAAAATATGGTAAATGGAAAAGGGCTCGTAAATGGAATAGGGATCACTCAAGACGGCGAGAAAGGGCGTTGCCATGGCAAGTTTACTTGAGTCGCTAAGTACGCGTATGTATATATAGCTGAGGAGAGAGGTCGAGAAATTTCCCCGGGGATTACGAGGCGTCTCATCTTTTGACTGTCTTCACCACCGTGGACCAAATACGAAATTGTCACCAATGCACTACATTGTGCTATTCATATGCACACAGTGACGAAATAACGGTTATTTCTCTTAAAGTTGGGCAAAGCACCAAATTTAAAAATAAAATTATTAAACATAAATAAAATATGATTTTAAAAATATTAAAATTTAAAAAATGTAATAAAATAAAATTAAATTAAATTTAAATTATTGCATTGAAATTGTTCAGTGTTGTAAATTGACTTGATAACTGCAAGACATATCTGTTTTGCGGGTCATGGCCTAGCTCTGCCCCCTGACTGGCAACGATAAACCACCAAAATAATATTCGATGGTGTACTTCTAACCTGGTAAGTGCCAGAAAAATAAGGATATTTTTTAGTAGGTATTTAATACTAAAATTAAAAAAAAAAAATAATAATAATAAGCATATCCTGATTTTTTCATGTTATAAAACCTTCTCCATGCTACGGAGCTTGTTATATTTGACCCAATTTTGGATCAAATAGAATGAGTTCCGTAGCATGGAGAGGGTTTTATAACATGAAAAAAATAAAAAAGAATGCTCATGAATTTTAAGGAATGATTATTCTCATAACTCGTGAGTCTTCCACTTCCCCTCCGCGAGCTGTTCCCCTGAAAAATCTTGAATTGGGATTTACGAGGGTTTAGAAGTAGACCGTATTATTTTGGTGTCATATTATGGTGTCTCATCCGCTCAACCCTTTCCATTAAAAAATGATTTAATTGTAAAAACACAGCAAATTTTACACAAGGGTTTATTATTCTTAGTTATAGGTTACCTACTTGTGCAAAAATTAATTCTGTCAATGAAAAAAAAAAAAATTTTTTTTTGGTTGAGGATATATGCCAGTACTGTACTCTTTGGAGAGAAAAGCCAGCACGCACAGGTCACTTCTATTAGTTGCTGGATTGAGGCAGCAGAAACCCCACAGCTTGTACCTAGAAAAATCAAGCGATGTGTCCACTCGTACAATAGTTGACCGAGCGGATAAGAAAGCGGTCTTCATCGCGTGTGAAGCTACGAAAAGAACGAATACATCTCCAGCTGAAACGTTTTCACTGAACGCGTCCCCTCCCACTATCGGTCAATATCTTGCAAATTACTGACCATTATATTGACAGGCACCCGATGAATCCGTTCGACATAATATCTCCTTCTATATTATAGAAGGATAAAACAGCAGGTAGTAACCTTGCGAAACGTAAACAGCAGCAGACTAAACCCATTACTTTCCTCATCATTGTAATCACTACTTCATTAGCTTCCTATTTGACTTAAAGAAATGAGATGAGCAGAAAGATGAGAAAAATTAAACTTTCAGGAGAACCGGCATGCAGCTTTTTAGTCGTCGGTACTATACTGGCAAATAGACTTGTTTGCAGAAGCCTTCCAGCGAGACAAGATATGCGAAAACATTCCGAGGTCGATTATTCCGAGAATAGTAAATCAAATGGTGGAGGTTGATGGTGTTTACCGAGAATACAGATCATACAAGAGTGGTTACTCTTCAATTTCGGTTTATTATTCTTGGAATAATGCACTTGTGCATTCGAGTCGGAGGTCGACAATTTTGATCGCTCTCAAAACTTTTCATTACGCGTTTCAAGATGTGTAGATTTAAAAAACGAAATGTCCGTCCGCCGTCCGAGCAGTTTTGGGCAGTAAGCATTTTTTCAAAATCTGAAATTTTGAAAAAATACTCGGTCCACCATCTAGTTGTGACCATACGGTTGTCAGCCCGATCACTCAAAACCTGTGGGGCTAAAAAGGGGTTGTGGGACGGGTTTTTGAAGGGTTTAGGATATGCTATCGAGTTTGGTATCGTTTTCGAAGTCTTTTTGGACGTAAAATCCTTTTTTTGGGGGGATTCCAAAACCATCAGATTTCACCGTGGGAATCGAAGGGGCTGCGAAGGAGCTTTTGAAGGTGGTCAAAATTTGACATCACATTTAATTCCCACATTTAATGTGGGAGGAGTCGTTTTCTGGGATTTTTTGGCCGCCTACCTAATTGATTTTTCGGGGTTCCAATTCTAGGTAAATTTGAGCAATTAGTCGTGATGGATGTTTGCCTCTAGAAAGATTTGACAATAAGCTAGTTTAGAAAACGTTCCTCATTTGAGATTCCGCCAGCGGACAAAATGCTCAAATAAAAAAACAAAAAAAACCAACGAAAAAGCGACAAATTGAGTGTACAGTCCTTTCTCCATAGGTTTTTAATCTCTGGCAAGCCTCCAGTAATGTCCCCTGCAAAGCCCCTAAAGCATCTCCGGGCTGACACAATGAAATATTGTGTTTCTCCTTTTTCTTCTCTGGGAGGGAGCCGGTTCATTCAAGCTATGAATTCTTTAGAGGGCCAGTGACGGGGACGTTGGGTGGAAGATTCCCCTCGACGGGAAAAAGAACTTCTACCCGTTCGGCTAAGATAAATTACGGATTTTAAGGAGTCGCGAAACGAAATATTTTCAATTTTTCAAACGTGTTTTCAATGATAGCGCTGTAGTTATGCGTGCAAGATGATGCCTGTGAGAACTAACTGGTCTTAAATTTTCGAATTGATAACGTCGATGAGGGTCCGAAAGAGGCGTGGTTGTTACTATTGATAACATTTTCACTCTTCAAAGTCTGATTTCAATCAACACCCGCGGCTTCCGAAGTTTTTGCTGCATTCATCGATTTTTCTCGTGCATTTGAAAGCGTGGTGCATGAAAGACTATGTGCCAAATTATATGATCTTAACATCCGCGCAAGATTCATCCATCTTCTGAAATCTATGTATGAAAACGCATCCTTCAATCTGAGGGTTGGAGGCGAGGATTCAAAATCCTACCAGGTGCTGGAAGGTGTCTTGCAGGGCGACGTTCTATCTCCGCTCTGCTTTGCCCTGTTCATTGCAGATCTAGAAAACTTCCTGCTGGGATGAGGTCTTCGTGAACTTAATGTTGTTGGAACTCACGACATCATCTCCATTATGTACGCGGATGATCTATGCCTTTTGACTTTTGTTGAAATGCAGAGGATGTTGGAGGCTCTCCACTCTTATAGCGAGGATAACTTTCTTAACGTAAATCATACGAAGTCAAACATAGCGGTTTTTAGGAGACATGGGTACCACTACCATGGGCCATGGGTATGGTGATGTGGAAATCCCAATAGCCAACTCCTATTCATATTTGGGTGTTGAATTCTTTACTTCAGGCCTGCATTACAAACATGTTTGTACTGCACGCCTCAGATGTAACCAGGAAAGGTAAATCGACAACTAGGGCGCTTTTGCCTAAGGCAAGTGGAGACCCTTTCTCATCATAGAGTAGTAACTCTCAACTGTTGAGTCTTTGGTTCTTACCGCTTCTCTGTATGCTGCTGAGTCGTGGGGTGTCACACTGTGTAATGTTTTGGACAAAATACAAGTCTTTACTTGTTCTACCCAATTACACCCCGGGTTATCTTGTGCGTGTAGAGCTTGCTATAGCCCACCTGGAAGTAAAGCTTATGAAGCTGTGTCTTTGTCGTCTTATCACTCTGAATGAAGCGAGGGCGGAGCCTAAGTACAACTGGGCTTCCCAAATGACGGTTACCTTCACTAAGTATGGTGAAGGTCAAGCTTGAGTATCTCAGAACTTCACCGACTCCAACCTGACTCGCTTCGTAAAAAATATTGATTCGTTCTGGAAAAATAATGACAGGGAGCGTGTAGCATCGTCTTCGTTCAGTCAGATCTACAGGATGCGTTCGCCTGCAGACGATGAGTTACCTTTTTTATGAACTCTGACCTGGGCATTCAGACAAAGAGACTCCTGGCTCAAGCAAGGCTGAAAGGGAACTATTTCGCCAGACTGCGCACTCCAGGCTTTGTTGAAAAATTCAATAATACCAAAGAGTATCCCATGTGCAATTGGGAGACCCAATATTCAATCTTCCATTTCATGACTGTCCTGTTGTTCGTGGCGAACGTTTTTCTTTTTTCTCCTCAGTGAATTTTTTTTTTTTTTATCTCTTTATTTTCAGAAAAAGTACATAAACAAAATGAAAACACAATACTTGAAAATTAGTTCCCCTAATGAGCCAAGCCCGCGCTAGGGGTAACGAGCCGCAATGAGCCATAATTGCCCCTCAATGGCTCGGCCTCTCTGTTCTCTTTCAGTGATTTATTAGCTTGTAATAAAATTTACTGCTTCTTAGTGAACTGTATTAGAACTTGCGATTTTTTTCCTTAATGAAGGGCTTTTGTACTAATTATACTGAATGACTAAGTTGTGCGAATTTGTTTTAATAGTTAAATATTGTAGTATTTATCCTGTATTATTGTAGTGAGTTTTCTTGTACTATTGTGGTGATTAACCTGATTTATTTTAGTGATTTTTTTGCCCTGTAGTTCTGTTTTGTTTCATCCTTGTATCGCCAGAAGGCTTTCACAAATAAACCATTTCACCTCATTCAGTGGTATATATACATATATCTGCCCATTTGCTGTGAAGAAAAAATTGATTAGGCATGAATTTGACCTATAAAGTCAGTCCCTCCCTCGATCATCAGTCCCTCACTTTTAGATTTTTTTATTCGAATAATTAAGTTATTTAGGCGCTGCTGACGGTCTAATTTCATCACAAATACATTAAAGGGTTTTGGTACATTTTTTCAGCAAATTATGAGAACGTTTAAATTTTTGAGAATGGCTACTTCAAATTTCACGTTTTTAAGAGAATGACCCATATGATAATATCGTACGTACGCTAAATGTTGTTCAACAAAACCCACCCTCAAGCGACTCCCCAGTCTTGCAAACCAGCGAAAGTGTACCTTCGCAGGACCTTTTGGCGGCCATTAGATAAGAAGCAGGAAGATATTGAAGTGGGAAACTGTTTTGGGAGGAAATGAAAGTTAGGAATAAGTTGGCTGAGGACCAACTTGGAAATGGAAAGGGTCTGCGGACTTCTATTGAGCGGGTGCGACGGAGTTGGGGAGAATCTTAAGGGCAGATCGACCCTAAGAAACGGCCAGATTTACCTCGAGATTCAGCTCTTCTTCACTGCTTCTCAACTGAAATATAGCAAAAACTGGTGTTGACGTGATTGTTCCCTGATCGCATCGGTGATGACGAATTTGAAAATTTAAAAACAAGGTGAGAGGTGTAGATTATAGTTAGGTCTACAACGTTACAATTTTGTAATTAAATGTATTTTTTTCTTTTTGTCAAACAATAACCGAATAATTTACTTGCCACTCAAGGCCTGGTCTACAGGTTAAATCCCTAGCAATCAATTTATCTACGATGGCTCTTGTCTGGTGTTTCGCTCAAGCCGAAGAAATAAGGGGAAAAAGTCGAAAACGCGGGGAAACGCCCTGTTTATAACCGGCACGCTACCTTTATTGCTGGCCCGTCTGCATCCTTCGATTCTGGTGCACGTCTCCATAGCAACCGTCTCCCCTTTCCAGGGTTTTCCTCGAGCTTGACAAACCCCCTGTTTAGCGGAACTCGGGGATCCCGCCGGAAACCCAGCCGGGGATTTTCATAACGGGACGAATTCCAATTCAGGGTCGTGCCGGGCCCACGAGAAACCCCTGGAAATAATTAGCTTTCTGCCGTCTAGCCGCGTTGAATCGAGCTGATGATGAATTAATAATTTTCGTTATTGCCAAAACAAAAATCCGCTCGATTCATGCGTTTCGTGTAGATTTTAAAAATGAAATGTCCGTCCGTCGCACAATGGGTGGCAGAATGCCCCGTTTTTTAACTTGATTGTTTTCCAATTTTGCATTTTACAACCTATGTACGTTTGAAGAAGTACCTAAACTAGTACATGGGTTTATTTGTGAAAATAACGATTTTACAGCGTTACATTAGCTTGAAAAGATGGGAAAACGCCTATTTTCCGAAAATTTATGTCAAAGGAAACGTAGAAAAATGGAGCGCTTTGTGTTAGAAACGAAAATTCCTTCTATTCATTTCAAGTCCATATACGTACACATCATAGTGAAAAATCTTTTTTACGAATTTTTCCAACTTGTGTTTTTGAATAAAATGTCGAAAAATACTATCTATTGATACTTCTGAAGACAAGGAAACAAGGTGCGCCAGTCTGCGGTCAAGAAACACTCAGTAAGACCTGATGAAGAAATAAATGCATGCATTCGAATGAGAATACATATATAGGTAGGTATATTCTCTGCATAGAACGCCATCTGCGACATAGCTACCGAGTCGACTTTAATAATGTATCTCGTCATCCTGTAGAACTATATTAATTCATCGTTATGTTAATATGTTAATGAGGTGTGATAATTATACATCAAATGTGGTTGGTAAACAATTCAAAGAAGAAAACAAGGCGGATAATATCGACTGGAAACTATGCTAACTGATATTTATCGATAGAAAATTATGTGGCAAAAATATCGATAATAGATTTTCATCCCGAGTTTTAACCAATGGGGCTCTGTGGGGCTAGAAAGGGGCTACAAGAGGTGACTCTGAAGGTTCTAGGCCATAGGGTCGAGTGGGGTACCGTTTTCGAAAGATTCTTGGAATCTTGAGGGGTCTCAAATCCATCTAACCTCACTATGAAGACACATAAACCACTGAGGGGCTACATAAGTTGCTTTTGAAAGTCGTCAGGATGTTGGACTAGGTGTCGTTTACGGAATAATTTTGGGCCCAGAATGCTTACCTATTTGGGGGTGTCATAGGTATAACTCTAAAGACTCTGTCCAAATAATATGTAGGTAAAATGTTTTAATTTCGTATTTCTTAATAATAAAGTAAAGTAAATTCGAATTTATTGTGTTAATCATTGCGGTTGTGACAAGTGGCGGAGGTAATCCCATATGGCGGTCCGTCCTCAGGTCCCAGAACGGAGTAGGTATAAAGTCTTTATATCGACTCAATCGAGCCCGCTGCGGGACTCGAACGCTCTTCGACAACCGCTGCAACCAGCCACAGTCTCGATTGAGCTACCACGCGCTTCCTATTTCTTAATAATGATAATTTTTTAATGACCGAATTCAACTTATACAGAATTTATACCAAAATATATTAAACCATAGTGTAAAATTTGCGGCGTTATCCCATATTTTTGTGGCTCTGAGATCGTCCTAACTTCATTTCTGATTAGTAATCGTAGTATTTTTAGGATTGAGGTAGGCGCGCAATACATCCGTGGGATAAACTGTTACGAGGCGTAAGTGGAGACAAAACAAATTCGAGTGTCTCACTGCCAAGTTCAAGCATTAAATCAACCCGAACACTTATCGATAGTAATTATAGTCGACGACGTTAACTGCACTCGACGTTCTTCTAATGGATTCAAGTTTTGCATCATCGAGATAAGTGAAGTGGCTACCGTCCGAATAAATTCCTGAGCCGATTTGGACGATGGGCAGTCCTTTCAACGCATTGGTTCGAAATCAAGAGAGATGCTGACGTCAATTCTACTTGTGGCTGTCATCGCTGCAGCAGGAGCAGTTCCAGCGGTTTTGGATCCGAACAGCCTGGATTGGGAATCCTACAAGGTACACTTTACGAAAAATTGTAATTCACAAAACGCTGCAAATAAATTATACATAAATAATGTTTTTATAGGTATGTAAAACGCCTCGACAGGCATAACCAACGTCAAAATCGGGGTCATCAATTAACCAATTGACATAAAAACATGAACTAAACAATAACAAATCAAAATGAGATAATAACGAACGGTCTAGTTGGAGAAATTTATTAGCTCGAAGTCTACAAACAACAAAAAAGCAAAGCTGGAAAGTAAAAAGTAAAGCAAGCAAAGCAAAGCAAAGCTGGCCAGTAAAGCTTGGCTGTCAACAGATACTGCTTTATCAAATTCTTGAACCCGTAGAAGCAGAATTGCAAATTTCACACAAGGGTTTATTATAAAAATATATACCTATTGCAATAATTGAATTCTATTATTAGTGCAATAATTTGACTAGGTCAACTAAAAATCAAAAAATTGGAAAAGTTTAATTTAAAAGTCTACCTGAATGCAGAAACCACCAAAAATGGATTCTTCCGGAATGGAATGGAATTACTTCGTAGACGACATAACGACGTCGTCAAAATATGTCGATATTATCCTTTTGACCTCCCGAACAAACTAAACTAAACTAAACTAAGCGCCATTGCAGCCCCTTAGGAGCCCCACAGACGAGCTGAGACCCATCTTAATTGAATCTACTCCACAAAAAAGAAGTGTTCAAAATTTGTCACGTGACTTCAAAAATGGAATGTGCTTCCGCCGTCTAAAACGTTTTGAGCAATAAACAGAGTTTTGGGTACTTTTCCGTTATACTCCCCCCCCCCCCCCCCCCCCCTCGATTTCGTGTTTCATACACACCCCTCCCGATGGATTTAAGGCACCCAAATTCTAGTACTTTTTTTTATAGCACCCCCTCCCCCCACGATTTCGACTTTCATTCACACCCCTCCCGATGGCTTTAACGCACCCAAAGCCAACCAAAATCCCGGGGGGGGGGGGGGGGGGGGGGCTTAACGGAAAAGTACCGAGTTTTGAGTAGTTCTTGAACTTTTGTTAAAATTCTGAAATCATTTCATAATTTTAATTATTATAACTATTATAATTATTATAACAGAATACTTGGTTCTCTATTTAGTAACTCGTGTCCGCAAGGTTTCCATCCCGAACCAGAGGGGCTATAATATAGCCGTATTAAATATAGTACATAATATATTATATTATATGAGCTACGGGAAGGGTATTGAAGTTTTTATTACTCTGGGGTCGGGTTATGTGTCGATTTTGAAGTGGTTACGAACTTAGAATCAATTTTTGGGGGTCCCACACCTGTCCAAACACTGAATAAAAAATTTATTTATATATATTTTTTATTTTATATTAAATAAAAAAATACTATTTTTTATTGACAACATATTTGCACTATTTTTTTATCCATGAAATTTATAATTACTAAGCACAGTTTTTGGAATTTAAACATCTTGAAATATATAAGGCCAAATTTTGAGGTCGATCTAAATTTTCGAGCCTCATCCCGGAAAAACATTATTATGAGAACAGTAATCCAAAAATATACCTATATAGAAATTAAATTTTTAAGATAAACACTATCAGGAATACAATTTTCAATTATTTTCAGATCCAATTCAATAAGAAATATCCTTCAATTGCGGAAGAAACGTTGAGGAAGCAGATATTTTTGACAAACAAGGAAGAGATCTCACGGCACAACGAAAATTTCAAAAAAGGTTTGACAACCTTCTCGATGGCGATAAATCATTTTTCCGATATGGTAAGTCAATAAAATTCTCAAAAAGATCAATAGCCTAACCAATTTTTCAGTTTCATTAATCGATTGACTCACACCCTACAGTTGCCGAGAGAGTTAGAGGAACTTGCTCCAACCATAATGGAAGTCGCCGAGAACGATCCGCTCGCAGAGTTGGCCACCAATTTATTCGATCTGTCGCGTCATACGGATTTGCCCAAAGCTGTTGACTGGAGGTTGAAAGGTGCAGTCACTCCAGTCAAAGACCAGCACGTATGCGGTTCCTGTTGGGCCTTCTCTGCGGTTAGTACGATCGAATAATTTTGTTTAAAAAATAGCTCCAAATTGTGCCGATGGGTTTTAACTTTCGATGTTCATTAGAGTAACCTTGATCATTCTCCCCCCACTCTAACCAACACTTCAATCGGTAATCTTCAACTATTCTATTTTCTTCCTTTTTTAAATACCAGTCTTACTTACTTCAGAAAAGACACATCATACAACTCCTTGAGATAATCTTTCAAAAACCCACACTATCTCACTACAGTCGTCCTTCGCTATCCGCATAATAGTATATTATACCCTTATATGTCTTTATAGAGCTTATTAAATTTTGAGTAAAATTCTTGTTACAGACAGGTGGTTTGGAAGGGCAATTCTTCCTCAAAACAGGCAAATTGACATCTTTTAGCGAACAAAATCTGGTAGACTGTGACTCTCTTGCTAACGGATGTCACGGAGGAAGTTTGCCCCACGCTTATCAATGGGTTGCCGAGAATGGTATTGAGACCGAGTCATCTTACCCGTATGAAAATAGAGTGAGTATGTCGTGCATACCATGCGAATACAGTACCAGCGGTGAAACATTTTGTATTTATAATATTTAATGATATTGGTCATCAAATCAGGTAGCGATGAGTATAATCAAAGGTTTCTAACGTAATAATATTGTAATCTTGTAGCAAGCAACATGCAGGCGCCACGGGACCAACTCTGCTGTCAACATTACGGGGTATCATCATGTGCGAAGTGGAGACGAATCCGAACTGAAGGCTGCTGTGGCAACTGCTGGTCCGGTTCCTGTCTGCTTTTCCACCGTTCCTTCATTCAACAGATATTCAGGAGGTAACAATCATTGTGACAACTTCTTTAAATTTAATAGCCACTAAATTCATTACTAACCCTCAATTGAATTCATCAGGGATCTACTACGAATACACCTGCTCCAAAGTCAAAAGTAATCACTGCATATTGGTGGTGGGCTACGGAACGACCAACGACGGACAGGACTATTGGATCATCAAGAACTCCTGGGGAAGTCGCTCCTGGGGCGAAGAAGGTTACATGCGGATGGCCAGAAATAAGGGCAATATGTGTGGCATAGCCACTTACGCCTACCTTCCGATTCTTTCCGACGATAACCGATAATTTGTCTTGACAAATATAATATATTGCATATTAAACAATTGTTTATTCTACTACAACGAAAAAGACCCTCGCTCCACTAAGGGTTTTTGTCACAGCCAGAAATTGATCTGTGAGGAAGCATAAAAGAACATTTTTTTGTGGCTGTTGGGAAGAATAAAATCCAAGATCACGTTTGCAGGCAACCTTCATTAACATACAATGAAAACTGGCCCTCTAATTCACTTTCTTTTTGTCTTGTGTTGGACATCGACTGTAGATATTACTGGTTTTGTTTGGCGTTAGGGACAAAGACGCCCTGAAGGTTATCCAGAATGCTTTTTTCAGAGTTACATAATACATGAAAAAATGGTACAAAAGCCTATTAATTCAGTTCCATTATGTAGAAAGCTGTGTAGTTGGAGTAAATCAAGATGTGTGAATTTACACAAGCAAAATGCAGTATGGCTGACTTCTAAATTTTTTCCAACATTCGATCAGAGCGCCAATAAAATTTATTTAATAAGTTGTGAAAATGACCAAGACATTACGAGCTTTTCACGAAAGCAGGCTTTGGGGGTTCGATCCCCATGTTTTTCTCACTCTCCCCAACCTGTCAGAGATAGTAACGGCGGGAGGAGCGGGTCCTTGCAACCGTCGCTGTGCGGACGCGAATTCTCTCTTCTCCCGCAAGCGAGGCGGCCTTCCTCATCATCGAGGGAAGTATTTTCCGTGGTGAAAACAAGGATTCACGCCTCCGGATCTCCGCCAAACACACAAATCCTACATTAAATGGGCGGCTAAGAACCAAGCTCTTAAAATCCTAAATTTTAGAGAATTTAACTTCCAAATTAGGAACACTCCCAGCATCCGAAACTTGCCGCTCCGCGACCAAAGGGGGTTGAATTTGATTTACTCATTCATTCCCCGAAATTCGCACACCTCTTTCACTTAATAATCAAAATAAACCCGAAGGATTTCAGACACGACAGTTTTTAATATTAAAAAATAGTGAGGCGGTCTTTGCGGCCTGGCGGGCTTTATGGGTTCAGTATGAGACGTTGTGAATGTGAAAGCGTTGTGTTCATACTAAACTTAAAATCTATTTTGCCCCTTTTGGAGCTCAGATACGCCATATGGAGCAACTTTTTGATGGTTATAGACTTTCTCGTCGTATACTCGCCAAAACATGAAAATTTTAAATTTAAAACGTTAAAATTTAATGTTTTAAATAAATTAAAAAAAAAAAAGTGAAGTAAAGTGGATGTATTTGCGTTAGCCAACTGGTTTTTTGGGACAGGAGCCGACCCCGTACTGTACTTAAAAGGCTTTAGAAATACTTGCTCCATAGGAGGTCCCCGGATTCGAACCAGGCTGATCAAAGCCCCGACTGATTTGTAAACAGACGTTTCACTGACGCCTATTAGCCCACGGGGCCGTTTTAAATATTAAGTTTTAATATTTAACATTAAATATTAAAAAAACTATTTAATATGTTAGGTTTTTCAATATTGAATATCAAATTTTAATAATAAATAGATATTGAAAAAAAAAACACAACTTTTTTCCCGTTTTTTTCCAAATTTTTCCGAACGCTAGAAATACCATAGAATAAAGATGACCAAAATCGTGTCACTCTCCTCGTCCTCCTCCTCCTCGGGATGGAGTTCTAGTATAGTAGATGGGTGCGATTTTTCCAAATTCAATCAAAATCGATTAAATATTAAACGACTAAATTCAGGAAAACGAAAAATGTTGCCGTTTTCCTGAATTTACTCGTATAATATTTAACCGATTTTGACGAATTTAAGCTTAAATAGTTTGAAGACGAGTCCCCAAGAAGCTAAACCTCAAATAGTAACCCTTTTCCACTTATTACGAATCCCACTCTCAAAAACTGCGTCCTGCCTCTTCAATGGCTCCTGTCCCCTTAGACGGTCACATAACACCGTGCTACGATTTTTTTCAAAGGTAAATTAGTCGAAGAACATCGGCTTATAGTTTCGTGCAACGTTTCGTCGATTCAACACGAACTGCACTACACGAGGGAAAGAAAAAAATCCATACGATGGAGAGGAGGAGGAGTAGGAGGAAATGCGGCAGAGGGAACTGGGTCGAAAGGTGAAGTGTGTTAATGCGGAGGGGGCGGAGGCGGTGCGGAGCCGGTGCGGAGCGGGGTCGGAGGCGGTGCGGAGCGTCTAGCTGTATCGATGATATAGTTGGAATCCAGGGGCGAGGGCTGCTGAGTGCGTTCACCCCTGGCCCCCAGCAAGTATCCACCCCCAACACAGGCTCGTGCTTGCTCCCCTATTCGCCCCACCCCCTCCAATTCACCCTCTACACATTCCAAACCCCACAACATGGCCGGCTTCTGCGCCAAAATGCCGGTTATCCACATTCCCTAACCTGCTGGGATTCGGGAAGGATTTTTCTAAGCAATAAATATCCATTATCTTATATTTTCAACATTTTAATGTTTAATTTTACGCTTTAAAGCCGGATATATTATTTATTTAAATATTAAATGGATAATACAAATAAATAAGTATATTTGAATGCACGGGTAATTCCACTTTCGCTAGAAAAAAAAGTGGCAACGGCCAACTTTGGCCCTCCTTCTTCTATTCTGATGAGTTATAATGGCCCAGGCGTTTGGCCGACTGTTTCATTACTTTCGCTTACGAAGCTGTGGCATGACGGGTGGGTGGCAGATGCGTACGTGACACTTGCGTACACCTCATTAAAAGTGTGCACTTGCGTACACATTTTCAATAACTGGGGGCGCTTGCGTACACGTTTTTGCTTCCTCTGCGTGTTTAAAAGTTGGGTGGTGTTCTGACAAAACATTTGATTACGTATTTGACTGATTTGTCACTGTCGTACATTCCACTTCTTCCATCTTGAGTAGTCAGCGAAATAATCGTAAAGTTCCACCAGTTTTCTTGAGGTAGGTGTCGTCGCTTGAATGGAACACCAACCTTCATCGACGTCGTCAACGGGAAGATAGGCTAGTGCACCGCACATCCTCATGACCTTTGACATTAGGCGTTTCAAGATGTCTAGATTCCAAAAACGAAATGTCCGTCCGTCGTCCGTGCCATTTTGGGCAGTAGGATTTTTTTTTAAACCTGAAATTTTGACAAAATACTCGGTTTTCCATCAAGTTGTGGCAGGTTTTCAGCCCGATCGCCCAAGAATGGGCTAAATAAAGGAGCTTTTTGAAGGGTTTCCGCTATGGGGTCGAGTTAGGTGTCGTTTCGTAAGTATTTTTGGATGTGGAATCCATTTTCGGGGGTCCCAGAACGATCCGATTTCACTGTGGGGATCTAAGGGGCTTTCGTCGGGATATAGATGGAGGTTTTGAAGGACGCCTGCAGGCACCTTCATGAAGGTCAAGAGAGGTGAAGATTTCCGAGTAATTTTTGACGCATAATCCATATTTAGGGGTCCAAACATCTGTCCAAACATTGTACCGGAATGTTTTTAATTTTTTTTTTTATAGGTTTTTTATTGACTGCATTAATTTTTTCACAATTGCTCTGGATCAAAGAATAATAAACCTTTGTGTAAAATTTGCAGCGTTTTATTCTTGGAATAATACACTTATGAATTCGCAACTGGAGTCGACAATAATTGTCGACTCCAGTTTGATTGGTCTCAAAATTTGGCTTGACATCTTTCGACGGACAATTCTTTTTTGGACGGAGAACCGTTTTGGGGGGTCCCAGAACGATCCGTTTCCCCGAGGGGATCTATGGGGCTTTCATGAGGCTACATTTGTAGCTCCATTTGGAGCTTTTAAAGGATGGGATGAGGTCAAATGAGGTGTCGTTTTCCGAGTAATTTTAGACGCATAATCCATTTACACTCTGTCCATACTAGTACAATAGGTAATTTATTTTTATTCATAAATTTTTTTTGACTGCATTAGTTTTTGCACAATTTTTCCATTTCAAAGAAAAACAACCTTTCCAAATGTTCAATTTTTTAATTAACCCTTCCGCTCTCCACACGGATCAATGTACCTACATACTCATGAGTCCTGGCTTTTTGACAATTTCTTCTCGCTTACGAAAGGCTTAGAACGTAACCCTTTACATGACGAACTTCAACTTTTTTTTTCTCAAATCTGCTTTTTAGGCTCCTAAAATGGGGAAACCATAAAAACCATAAACCAAACCCCAAAACGTTAGCATGATTTTAAGGTGCTTGGTGCCATTATAGCGTTTATTTAGTCATCAATGCAGCAATAGTATATTATTAGGTGGTATTAGACTGGAAGTTGTCCAGTGCACATCCTTTATTAACCATCGGTGCCATAAGGCCAACCTTGATATGTCAGAGACCTCAGATGGTTTCCAGAGGAAGTGAATTAGTGTAGCCGCAAGCCACCTTCCAAGGGCAAGCAGGTGACATGGCAGATGGCGCCCACATCGATGGCTAAGTATAGAAAAGTTACCTGTAATGACATCCTCTGACCTTCTAAGCGCACCTTTGAGACTTTCCAGAAAGTCAGTGCACTCACGAAGTTGGAACGAGGCAAGGGTGATTTTAATTGACGATACATTGTATACATCATACTTGCCGTTAGAGGTACTTTTCCGTTAGGTCTATAGAACTACCATATTCTACCCTCCCCCCCCCCCCACCACGACTTTCGCGACTGTTTCTGCCCGCCCGATGTTTCTAGGCATTCCATCTTACTTAGAGTTGATATTTACGTACAATTCGTAACAATTTCAAACTGAGAAGAAATTGAATTATTTTTAAAAAAGAAGGCGAAAAAACAATTACCGTGTTTTCAGAAGTTGCCGATGTCGGTGAGGATTTGTTGAAACAAATTGTAATTATTATTTCCGTTCCTTATCTCCTGACCTTTGTGAAGAGATTAGTAAACCAAACGGTTCATCGGGAAGACATTCGACCCAAGCAAGCGCGCAGACCCCGTGGAGTTACCCTCTTGTTTTTCCAAGAATTCACCGATGCCTCTTCACTCTTTCTATCTGTGTGTACATTAATGAAAATGTGAAAAGTGATCATTACCGGTGCCTAGAAACATCGGGCGGGCGTGAAACAGTCGTGAAAGTCGTGGGGGGGTACCTATAACGGAAAAGTCCCCCGTTAACATAGTTAGTTGCCGCTGTTTTCAAACTGCCAGTTTGAATGAGAAATATCCGAGCTCAAGAGGGTTAATTTAGTCCCTACAATTAAAGTACTTGTCGGGCAATGGTGGGAGGCTAACCACTACCAAACTACTCGTAACAATAAGCGCCTCAACAAGTTTAGGGGTATGTTAAGAGCTTAAGTTCGTTCAAAGCTTTCCACTAAGAAACTTCTACTCAATGTTCTGGTGACGGTTTATTCCAAACTTTGCCTTGCTTACAAGCTCTGGTGTATATAGTGATACCTCGGTACCTGAGCATCTTATCTTAATAATAATAATATAATAAGAAACCTTTATTGAGCAAAGACAGTACAATTAAGTAAAAAAGTCCCTAAAATCTTCGATAAGTGAGCATAGAAACCTGCTCTCTTCACCTTGGGGCCATTTTACATGGGGGTTTAACATAAGTTGGAACAAAACCTCGTTAAGCGCAACGTGGATTTCGGATTCGAACCTCGACAAGTGAGCAAGAAGAGTAACTACCTCAGTAAGTGGGTATTTCCCTCGCTAAGTGATCTAGGCGGAAAGTGGGTACGGGTGCTTAGTTTGTTTGTCCGAATGTTTGTTTTCGTAAGTAGGCTTATCTAATCAAGCTCGAGATCAGGCACGTCAGTATTTTGCGAATCAACTATCCACTATGCCCCAACCGAACCAAAACTTAGACCGAAGTGGTTGTTAGCCGACGGTGCAGAGGTCAAATCCAATGAGGTGGTTAGGAAAAACAAACGACTCTTCTGCTGATAGTAGACAATTTATACTTATCAATAATTGATAAGTATAAATGGCCATCCCTAGTGGAAACAATTATTGTTTCCACTAGGGATGGCCATCGATAGTCGAATTATCGGTGCTTGCCTCGGATATATCGATATTTTTCTATCGATGATGAATATTACGATAGTATCAGGTATCAATACTTAGTGACCGATAATTTCGGTCGATATTTTTTTAATTTGATACCTGTAATATAATAAAACTTGATATTGAATGAATAAATGAAGTGGAGCGCTAAGTTTTATTTTCATCCACCATTACCTAATACTATAATAATAATTCACAACAAGGGCTTCCTGTTGTATTTTCTCGTTTAAAATTAGAAAAAAATATGGTCAAATATTAAAAATTGTATGTGGACATAAGAAGTAAGCTACTGTAAGGAATGGTTTATTTATTTTTATTTTACTTTTTAATGAACTCAATATTTTCCTAAAACTATTGATCTTTTTATTCGATACTGTCGGTGTCACAGAGTATCAATGCTTCAAGTAGGATAATATCGATATATTATATCGACCGTATACCTGCAAAACCACGTAAGTATTTGGCCAAATAAAGGTTTTAAGTTTTCTGCGTAAATTTGAGGATCTAGATCCATCATGAAAAGTTTCGTGAATGTACGGTGAGAAATGTCTTCTCAGTGTTGTAAAATGTCTCTACGAGGGTTGTAAAAACATGCAAGTACCAGCTTTCAGCGAATAAATCCTCGTAAGAGTCCTATGTAAACCCTGTGTAAATCTTCGTAATTCTGGAAGAGTTCTTGAAAAAATCCTCGTATGTCAAAAAGCAACTGTTTATTTTTGATTTTTTTTTATAACAAAATTGGTTTAAAAAAATTCAAAAATAAACTAAAATAAAATATTTAATATTGAATTCGAAATTAATCATTTCCACTGAAGGTTTTTCATAAACATTGGTCGATTTGAAGTGCTTTGGGCATCGCAAACCGTCTCTATGCAGTTTTTCGTGTCCCCTGTAAAATTTTGATTTTGGAACTTACATAGTTTTGCAGGTATGCGGTCGATATATTAGTATCGATATTTCTATCGATATGGTATCGATTATCAAACCTTCCGTATAAATCGATATATTGGCTACCGATCCCTAGTTTCCACATTATCTTATTTTTGTAGCAATTTTAAATTTTAGGGTGTTCAATCGACGCAAAATTTATTGCTCATACAGCAATATTTTTATATATAAATAACTTTTCTTCGTGTTCAAACTTTGAGAGAATCCTTGTTTGGCTTCCACGCTGTAAAATATACTGAAAAGAGTGTTTTTTGTTGTTAAATACGTTTCAAGAGTAATTTTAGG
The DNA here is from genome assembly GCA_955831195.1 of Pilophorus perplexus. Classification (NCBI taxonomy): domain Eukaryota; kingdom Metazoa; phylum Arthropoda; class Insecta; order Hemiptera; family Miridae; genus Pilophorus; species Pilophorus perplexus. Next base: position 6,495,860 of record OY037013.1, on the reverse strand, counting down.
CACGGGAACATGGGGAATATTCGTAATCAGCGTCAAATTTCCTATAAGTATGGAGGTTTTCAGAGGTTTTTTTTTTTCTCCAAAATATGACCTGTGCGTCATCTCCTCGAACGCCAGAACACGACAATTCGTGTTATGGTCCAGGGGAAGACGTTCCTACGGTCCTTCATCCTTCGAAACACCTAACGGCGTAATTGGAAATACGCCCCCGGCATTCTACTATTCACAACACAATTCTCATTATGAGCAATTCAGGAGACCAATTACACATAGGTACACACCAATCACCCGTGATTAACCCGGCATCTATATATAGAGGATGAAGTTTTGCGGAGGTCCTTTCAACAGCAATTTTCACGCTACGCTGCATCCTGGAAAGCAAGACCGAAGTTCCCGTTGAGATGTTTGACCATGTCATCAAAATACAAAAGGATGATTCTCCGAAAGTAGGGATATTCTTGTCCAGAGCTTAGAACAGCGACTGTTGGATCAGATTTTTTTTTTTTTTTTTTTTTCTTCGGTAACAAATCTTATCTTCCTTCGTATTTTAAAATTGTACTCAATTAAGCCTATTTCGCAGACCCACACATGTCCAATAGTTCGAGTTTTTAAGTTCAACCATCCATAACTAGCGCCCTACGTTTTATTCTGCTAAAACAAAAGGTAGGTTGTGTTCCTCGTCAGTTGTATCGGGATTAGGTTTATACGAAAGTTTTCACTCTTTCGGCGAGATTATGATTAAAAAATCAACAATAATCTCACTTCAAGGACTCCGGAAAATCAGAGTCAAATATTCATACTTTCGGAGAATCTCCCGCATACTGCACAAACTGTTGGGAAAAAAAATTCGCCCGAAAGAAGATTTATGCTTCTATAAATAAATTTATTTATGATGAGACCAGACGAGTCGTTTGAATAATGAAAATAAAAATTTTACGTATAAATTTCATCAAGACCTCGTTAACTGAAATGTTTCCCAACTGCTCTTGCAAAACCTACTAGCTAAAAAACCGTTAAGTGCAATCGCGAGGGAACAAGATTTTCTTTGAACTCATCGAGTTTTCATTTGGTATTTTGGTTTTCAGGCAATCAAGTAAGCAAATTCTGGTTATTAGACTCGTCAAAACTATTATTTGAATACCACTATCTGAAGGAATCTTAAAGGAAATGGAAGGCGATGTTCTCACGAAAAAGAAAAAAGAAAAAAGGTCTACTCGGCTAATTGCGCGAGTAAAAGAAATTGATGGTGAAGGGAAGAGGGTTGCAGCAGGTGATCTGGGAGACGGACAAAGCCTCGAAGACGACCTGTCTGAGAGGCAGGTGTTGGGCCGCCAGCCAGACAGCCATCAGCCATATCGTAGACATATTCAAGGCCGGAAACTGGGTTATCAACCCCGTTCATCATAATCAGTTGGGCCCAAGGTCTTCATACTGGAAGATTTCAACAAGACGACCTCAAGTAAATACGACAGTGTATTTCTTAGTTTTGTCACGATGGAGCTTAAATTCCCAGAAATACTAGACTCTAATAGGGTCTTTGTTGGAGAGCGAGCTTATTATCAATCTCTGAACTATGTTATTGGCTGCCCCTGGGGACTCTTTCAGGAGAGATTTTTGTTTTCTTTCAATTAGGCTTTTCCACGAATGTGAATGGCAGGAGGGGAGTGGAGGTCGGGAGGTTGGGAGCGTGGAGGGTGAAAGAACAGAGACCATTAATAGCAGGAGCAAAGCCCGAATCAATAGGGCGGTTGAATTTGGCCGGAGCTCAAGGTGGGGAGTCAACGGCCTCCAAAAGGGGGGAGCAGGTTTGGAAGGAGGAAAGATGGACTAGTCACGCCTTCTAGCGTCACAAGAAGAAACCCAATGGGGGATTGGTCATTCTTCGACCGGATGCAGACCAAGCTAGGAACATGGTATTGAATAAGTATTTCGAGATTATGTATAAATAGCTCACATCACCTAATTTTCACCCGAAAAAAACAATTTCTAGTTCATCCCAATAAAGTTTCTGGGGTCGCATGCGGGGTTGGAGGCGGCAGGCTGGTAGAATGGCTGGATGGAGGTGGCCATGAAAGAAGGAGGTCCACTTGGGGGTGGAAATTGCGGCCCAAGGGCTAGCAGGGGGTTCAAAATAACCGTGATTTCCCAGAACCGATCGTTGAGAGAAAATTACGTCAGTTACGTGATTTTGGGGATCATTGAAAGCGTTACATTTAGCAGAGCGGGCGGGTGTGAAGCAAAGCTTTCCCCTAATTGGTTTAAGCGAAGGACTTTCACTGCTTTGATAACAAGGTGTGTAAAAATAACATTGTGTGTTAATAGTAACATTTTATAATCGAGAAATCAAAATCAATAATACCGAAGTCAAACGTCGAGAAGGTTAAAAATTGATAGTAAAACCTGGGGCAGTAAGCGAACGTTCTGTTTAGGATTGTACAAATCACTTGCGCTAAACAAAACTTTCAAGCTCGTCAAGCAATGGTACCTCTGTCCATATCTTTATCACAATTAACTCTTCTCCTCGCTCAGACCTCAAATCTATTCCTTGTAAAGCCTTCCGTGTTTTGGGAAGCGTCAGAAGAAGATTTCGTCCTTCGGTGTACAAGTTTTTTCACAAGGTCGAAATAGTTTGATAGTTTGAATTTTTAAAGGTATTCGAAGAAAATTTTGTCAAGGAGATATTTTCTGTTTCAAATTCAACGTAGAGTCGAAAAATACAAAACACAAGGGTTTATTATTCTTTGATAAAGGTTACTTGTGCAAAAATTATTTCTGTCAATGGGAAAATGTTTGACAAAAAAAATTTTAATTTTTTTGGATTTTTTTTTTTTCAAGTTTTTTTTAAATTAATTAAAAAATTAAGAATTCTCCATTTTTTGCTCGAAAAATATTTAACCTCCTGGGATCCTTCAAAAATCCCACATTTAGCCCCATGAAAGCCCTAAAGATCGCCACAGTGAAATCGGATCGTTCCGGGACCCCCGAAAATGGATTCTACGTCGAAAAATACTTCGAAAACGACACCTAATCCCATTGCTAAAAGCCTTTTAAAAAAACCTCCCATAGCCCCATTTTAGCCCCATAGCGCCCCACGGGTTTGTGTGATCGGACTGCAAACCTTGCGGGCACAACTAGATGGTAAATCAAGTATTTTGTCAAAATTTCAGAATTAAAAAAAAAAAAAAAAAAAAAAATTCTACTGCCCAAAACGGCCCGGACGGCGGACGGACATTTCGGATGCACAATGCACTCTAGGTTGGATCAGCCAATTTGCTTCTTAGCTTAGTCGAAAATAGTCCTGCAGCGGAAAAGGCCCTCTCAGCTTTTACTGAGGTCCCAGACTTATTTGATTTCACCGTGGGACTTTTGAAGGATGTCAGCTAACGACTATGGTGTCGTTTTCGAAGTGATATCAGACGAAGAAACCATTTCGGGGGACTCTCATTTGTCCAAAGACTAGATTCAGGTATAGGTATTTCTTTTTTTTTTTTTCAAATTTCCATTCCATTTAAAAAATGTTATTTATATTGACTGAATCGAAATTTCGCAGAATTCAAAAGCAAAAGGATAAACCTCTTGTAGAATTTACAGCGTTTTCTCTCAACTGACTGAAGGTAACACGATTAGTTAACTCCAGGTTTCATATTTTGGGCATGAACTATTTCAATATTAAATACCAAGTTTTTAGCGTTTCAATATTAAATACCAAGTTTTTAGCGAGATCTAGTCCAATTGGATATTGTCGTTAATAACTGAATCGAGCATTATTAGCACGAATATTATTAAATAATGATTTGTCTCGTCTAAGGAAGATTAATCGAGCGAAGAATAAAGTTATGTTATTATCCCGTTACACGATGATAACTGTTATTAATCAACACACAGGGTGCTATCTGATGTGGCAGCGGGGGTGGAAAGTGCGGCCTGGTGCGGCTGAGGGTGGAAAGTTCGAACCGGGATGCGGCGCGAACGGGGGAAAGAGATGGGGGTGGGTCGCTCGATAACCACCCTCCAATGTTGCCAAACCTTTCCTTTCCCTCCCGACATAGCAAATCTTACACCATTTATACTTCCCTATTAAAAACCCTCCCCCTCCTTCGCGACCGCACCGTCGAGCGTCTGCAGCGGTAAACCCCACCCACATTATCACGAAGGCCACCTTATCTCCGCTTATAGGTCACCAAGCTCCCGGACCTCCCAAAGCCCCGTAATCTGCATTACCCCGACAAACCCATTGTCATTGCGAGCTTTCTGAAGGGAAATCTCAGATGGTTATCGATTTAGAGTTATGGCCAGATTTACTGAGCTACCAGAATCCGACCCCACCCCTTCCCAGAGTCACTCTGTTCCATCGCATTCATCCCATGCCATCTCTCATCGGTAATTTAGGGACATGATTTATCAACATGGATCTACGAACGTCACTGAATTCAAACGAAAGGCCACGATCATAACGCGCAATAAATAAACCCACTTGTTGGATGGTAACACTAGGTGGAATTTCCGTAAATAAATTACTTTCACCTGCCCGGTAGTATTCGTTCCTGGCCAGTGATTCCGGCTTTGCGGCCCCACACAGTTTTTCAATTATTCATTTTTCCAGAGCTCACCCTCCAATATTTTCATGGTTTATATCCCATTCCATCCGGGTGGATATTGATTTAAAGTGCCCCTCGCACTCCAAGAAAGTAAAAGTCAAATAAGTAAAAAAGCTGCACATTTCGCAGAAGGGTTTATTTTCTTTGATATAAATTGGGCAAAACTTAACTCTTGGAATACTAGGCCTATTTATTCTTGTCGGATGAATTCTAATCGGCCTTCAAAATTTGTCATTAGACGTTTAAAGATGTGTAGATTCCAAAAACGAAATGACCATCCGCCGTTTTGGGCAGAAGGAATTGTTTTTTAAATCTGAAATTTTGACAAAGTATTCGGTTTACCATTTAGCTGGTTTTCAGCCCGATCGTTGGGGGCTCTGTGGGGTTAAAAAGGGGCTACCGGAAGGTTTTTTTATTGTTTTCGGCTTTGATATCAAGTGGGGTGTTGTTTTCGATATATTTTTTGACGTAGAATCCATTTTGAGGATCCCAGAACGATCCTAATTCCCCTTGGAGATCTATGGGGTTATCATGGGGCTAAAAATGGGACTTTTTATGGATGCCAGGAAGTCAAATAAGGTGGCGTTTTCCGAGTAATTTTTTATGCATAGGTAATCCATTTTCTGAGGCCCCACATCATAAAATGGTTTATGCGTCCCAAATTACTCGGAAAATGCACTTATTTCATCCTTCAAAAACCCCATTTTTAAACCCCATGAAAGCCTTATAGATCGCCAAAGGTGAAATCGGATCGTTCTGGGCCCCCCAAAAGTGGATTCTACGTCCTACCTCGGAAACGACACTTAACGCGACCCCATAGCCAAAAACCCCGCAAAAACGTCTCCCGTAGCACCTTTTTAGCGCCACACAGCCTCACGGGTTTAGGCAATCGGGCTGAAACCTTGAGGGCACACACACACACACACACCCTCACACACCAAAAAAAAAAAAAAAAAAAAAAAAAAAAAAAAAAAAAAAAAAAAAAAAAAAAACTGGCCAAAATGGGCTTTTGCACTATAATTATTATATGTAGTTCTTTGAAATCTATGAGTCTTGAAACGAATAATGTCAAATTTTGAGGATGATCAGATCTTCGCGAAGCTTCGTTGCGAATGCATAGGTGTATTATTCAAATTATTCAAAATTACAAGACGTCGTCATATTGGCGGAGCACTGAAGTAAGATCCTACTATGAACTGATTTTTCACGTTTCCCCTGATTAAAACGCCGTCATGATATTTTATGCTGGCTCGATAACTTACTACGGAGGCCTCGATTAGATATTCCGCCCCCGTCTTACGCCACCACCCCTACAGCAATCAACGCCGAGGTTTTCCCTTATTTTTCTACCGAATAAAAATGGCGTGACTCGCATTTCTGATGAGGGGCGCGTGAGTTAAGCTATTGTGTTTTTCTGGCCTCCCAGGAAATGATACCATCTAAATCAGAATGTTCCGTGTCCGAGTTTCACCTCTCAAGTGCCCCCTCAAGCCCCGAATGAAAGGCCTGTAGCAGATTGGTGTTTTACGATTGCTTTGGCGACCCGTAAAAATAAACACTGCGATTGATAGTGGAGAAGAACTCATCAGAAACTCATTTCACGTATTTACCCGTGTTCATATTGTCGTTTTATTTATCGGCTTTCAACCTGTATACGCTTTTAGTATCCATTCAAATTAAGCCAAATCAACAGAGCAACACGCACAATTGATTTTATTTGACGATCATCATTGCATATCAGCTATGGATCAGATTTTGGAGTGATGGAAATAGAACGAATGAAATTCACTAGGTAATGTACCCACCAATAGAACAATTTTAATAATTATTATTAATCTATGAATGATATAGGTACAACAATACTATTCTTTAGCCTTTTTACTATTTTTTAGCCAGTTCGAAACTTGGACCCCCGCACAGTGGTTGAAAACTCGTCCAAAACTCGTACTTTCGTACTCGTTCTTTCATGATTTGTTGAGCTGGATATGTTCTACCGTTGGGGGTACTTAATCAATTTTTTCCGTGGCGCTGTCACAGAAGTAAAAGGCTGCGTGAGATGTGGTAATGTGCCAGATAAATCAAGAGCTTTCCAAAAAGTGTGATCGATTTTTGCACCATAAAAAAATGGCGATGATTCAGTTCCGAATTCTTCATCCTAAATTTGCTCGCCTTTAGTCCGACATTGACAAATTGGTACTGTAACCTTGCAACTTAATCTCGTCATGTTAACAAGGTACATGTTTTTACGGGGTAATCTAGGATATGAAGAGCGTGACCATATAATAGAGATACCCCCCAGCCACCGCCTACTGACCTGAGTGGGGTGGATCCCCCCTAACGGCGGGCCCTCAACGCTCCACCTCTTCTACATCGTTCTCGAGACGGCTCCTAATCATTGAATATGGTTCTGTTTTCAGTTATGTTCTATATCTAATTGATAAATTATGGGCCTGTATCCGTGTACATCATCAAGCGGCCAATTGTCTCCTTGTACTTATACACGTACCATGACATTGTTTACTTGCTATAATCCCTGATCAAAACTAAGATAATCCAGGGGTCTGGGGGTGTAGCCCAGGTTAGTCATAAGACAACACCAACAAGCATGATCTTCCCCAAACACAAGCGGCAGGCAATACGCCCACAGGCGGCAACTTTAAATAGAACCTCCACTTGAAGATTTAATACAATGGGCTTGACATTTTAGTCATTACACGCCTTACAATTGAAGCCAGAAGACGTATCCATGTCACATTCTATTAGTGTAAAGCGCTGATTCTTTTTTGTCTGAATTAGAACCTTAGAGAGAATTTGATTATGTTCACTTCAAAGTTTTACCGTAACAAATCAGTTTAAATATAACTCAAACACTATTAATTTATCGACAGTTAAATTAAAATCACCAAGTTGATAGAAACAAGAAAAATTTGATCATGTTGAGGTTTCAACACATTCATCTGTACTCAAATTAATTAATTATCGCTATTAATAATTTTTTCCAGTTCATGAAAATCAAATGTAAAAAGTAATTTCGTAGCTCGTAGGTTCATTACATGTTTTCCATTTTGCCCGTTCAATTGGATCATTGGTTTGGGAGGAATAGATGAGTTTTAGCGAATTATCGAAGAATAATTTGATCAATTTGTAGCCATTTTTCAAAAACACCATATTTTAACGAATAAGCTTAAATATCGTCTTAATATATAGTTTTGTCATAACTTTAGACGGTTTTATTTGATGTATTTTAACTTAATTTTATCTCAACGATTTTCCACCATTTTGAAAATATCACCTTAAAACCATTTCCAATATCTTTCTAAAATAACTTTTCATCGCGCATAAGAAAAAGCAATTTTAACAACTTGTCCCTACAAACCTTGAGGGAGGTTTTGATTCACTGTTCCCCATCGTAGAAACATGGATTGATTGTTCAGAGAGGTAATAAAATTTATTATTTAGTACTATAATAAATAGTACTAATATTATTTACTAATAATAAACGTTTACGCACGTGGACTCTCGAAGGGGCTGGTTATACACAGCCCGAAATGTCTGGCGGTAGTGAGGTGACTGTATAACCTTCCGAAACTATGCTGGCAGCAACTATCAGGTCGCAACCGAAACCAAATCGAAATTGAAACTTGCCGAATGAAACCGTACAAGTGTGAAAATAGCCTAACGAGTAAACAGACGAACGCTATGAACCTTCAGATTGCTTTTGATTGAGTAAAACCAACAGCCTTACAATGCTACGACTTGAAGAATGGAATGAGCCGTTACTTCTGAATGCTGGTATTCTAGACTTGCCAAAAACGAAATGTGAAGTCTGCCTGGAAAATACCAGTGGTACTAATCAGAAGAGAAAACCTCGACCGAGTCCGTGTAATGGTGTATCACAATGTTGGAAACACCCACCGACCCGTCGAAGCCGTCATTATGACGTCACAATCACGACCGGGGAGGGGGGGGGGGGCTCATCAGTGAACGCCCGACGACCGACAAACCATCGTGTGGTGAGAACAGTTCTGACAACACGACGGTGTGTCGGTCGTCGGGCGTTCTCTGATGAGGGGGAGGAGAGGGTACCGGTGATTGTGACGTCATAATGGCGGCTCCGACATAATAGCCGCTCCGACAGCTAGACGGGTCAGTGGGTGTTTCCGACAGTGATAACTCCATAAGAGGATAATGTATGGCGTTTTTCTCAACGGTTGTCGTATTTTTTGGATCGATGAATCCGAATTTGAAGTTTGCCCCCTTGCCAGAGGTGAGCTGACTTCAGAAAACGCCAAAAACGTCGACATTTCGGACTTTTTCAGTTGCCTGCATTTTTCTCGAAAACGGTACGTCTCAGCGAAAGGACACTACGCACAAAATTAAAGTAGACAAGTAAAAATGTCTATACATTATTAATAGGTATTTCTACACAAAAAAAGTCTATACATTTATCATGGAAACGGGCTTTTTGATCCTAGATTTACTGAACTGAACCATGTAGAGGACAAACACCGGATAATACTGCAGGCCGGATAGGCTGCGGTAAACATAAACTACCTTGATTTTTTCCTTTAGGATAATAACCCCCCCAATCTACCCAGATGATCTGAAAATGCCATCACACATTCAACACTGTGTGCAAAGTAATTTCATCGGTTGGTTACTTTCGTTTCACATAAAATATACCACGTTTTCCGGGAGGGGAATCTGTAGAGTTTTCCGACTTCAAAAATTGCTACAACTCGTGAAAACAGGTGCATATGTCATCATCGGGTGGAATCTGAATGAATGTTGAGTAAAAATTTCAGCCATTTACGACGGACGGTTTTGGGAGATAGAAAACCCCAAAGCTCTGACAGTTACAGGAGAGCGATTTTTCAAAGAGGGAACTTTTGAAAACGTTTCTGAAGGGCCCCTTCATGGAAAGTAGCAAAGTTCTCATGTAAAACTATACTTGTCACCCGTGTTGCTTCGTGTGCGAATGACAAAAGATGGATTATGCGTTCAAAATAATTCGTAGTAATTCATTCAAAAATCCTTTAAAAATCCAATTTATAGCCCCACGAAAGCCCCTTAGATCCCTACAGTGAAATCGGATCATTCTGGGACCCCCACCAATGGATTCCACGTCAAAAAATAATTACAAAACGACACCTAACTCGACCACATAACCGAAACCCTTCAAAAAAGCCCTCCCGTAGTCCCCTTTTTCGCCATACAGAGCCCCACGCGTTAGGGCGATCGGGCTGAAAACCTTGCGGGCACAGCTAGATGGTAAACCAAGTATTTTGTCAAAATTTCAGATTTTTGAAAAAATGCCTACTGCCCAAAACGGCTCGGACGGCGTCCGGCAGACGGACATTTCCGTTTTAGAATCTAGACATCTGGAAACGAATGATGTCAAATTTTGAGGCCGATCAGAATTTTCGACCTCGCTCACGGTCAGAAATGCCGTCCGGGCCGTTTTGGGCAGTAGGAAGTTTTATTAAAATCTGAAATTTTGACAAAATACCAGGTTAACCATCTAGTTGTGCCCGCGAGGTTTTCAGCCCGATCGTCCAAACCCGTGGGGCGCTATGGGGCTAAAATGGGGCCACGGGAGGCGTTTTTTGAAGGCTTTTGGCTATGGAATCGAGTTAGGTGTCGTTTTCGAAGTATTTTTGGACGTAGAATCCATTTTTGGGGTCCCGGAACGATCCGATTTCACTGTGGTCATCTATAGGGCTTTCATGGGGCTACAAATGGGATTTTTGAAGGATCCCAGGAGGTCAAATATTTTTCAAGTAAAAAAAGAAAAGATTTTGAAAAAAAAAAAAAATTTTATGAATGAAAAAAAAATTTTTGATTAATGAAAAAAAATTTTTTGAATTATTCAAAAAATTTTTTTTTCATTGACAGAATTAAATTTCTGTATAAGTAACCTATATCAAAGAATAATAAACCCTACTGTAAAATTTGCTGCGTTTTTAAAAATATACATTGGAAAGAATATCGATACTAGTATGGGAAAGTATCGACACAATTTATGGTACTGATACCAAAACAGTATCAATACCTAGTCCGATTTATCACGCCCTCCCTACGCGTGATTGCTGTTGGCGGTGTAAAATTACTTGCGGGTCTAGCGGTTGTTCGACATGGTAAATCCGCGTTCGTTTATAGGTGCTGGCGGGCAATCAAGTTAAAGCGCTCGAGATCGATTTGTCAGGAATGGTAAGGTAGTCGTTAAAGGAGGGGGAATGACAACCATCACAGACACCACCCACGGAACGGCTATAATGGAAACCCCTCTTGCACTTAGTTTAATGACAAAACGATCAAATATTTACAGGTGGACTTGAGCCATTGCCTTCCTTCCGCTCGTATTGTATTTTCACCTACGCCTTCCTAGTTCCATTTTCGACGGCATTCAATAATGAAATAGCCACGAAATGATCCCAAACGTCAACAATTCGATTATTCTCTGACTATTTCACTGAACGCCTACGTGCAGTTCTTATTTAATCAAGACAACTCGTTAGAGGATCATTTCCTTCGTCATGACTACCGAAATAGCCGTTCGAGCAAATAACGAGTTGTTTACAATGTGAAAATTCTGTTGTTTTGGTCTCTTGGTAACTGGAAGATTGCGTGAGCTAAGAAAAGGTAACATTGTTAAGAGAACAGCACCTGGTTCACAGTCCAGTGCGTTCCACACACTCACCATATGAACGGAAGCAGTGGAAATATCAGGGGAAGCTAATTAAGATCCGCTATTGATCGCCCACATCGATCGCTTCATTAGTAGAGTCAACAACGACCTTGACGTTTAATTTCCGGTGACCATGCAGAAGCCCGCACACAACTGTGGGGCATTATGGCCGATAGCAGTATTTTGGCTGGAAAGGGGGAAACCACAGATTGGAGCGGATGTCTTGCAAACCACTTTTTTGCTTTTTTGCGAATGCCTGGCATGGACTTGGGGATCCCAGGAACTTCTCTAACGAATTTATGAGGGAAAAATAAAATAAGCATGTTCTGTCCTATCCAGGCAAGCCCCCTGGACCCCGGATGATTTTTGCTTAGAGCCAACGGCTGAAATTCAAGAAGCATGGTGAGAACGCCGAACTAGCGGAGACGTTGCCGACAGCCCATGAGTACAAGCAGCGCTTCATCTGCGGAGCGTAGAGGAACTTATGTTATCACATTATGTTGTCAGCTGCTGACTGTGTCTCACTCACAGTTGTCAACAGCTGCTGTGTCTCACTCTTGTGACAAGACAAGAGTCTTGTCTTCAATTTCGGTTCCTATTTCGTCAATAATGTGATCATCTAGTTGATATATATATATAATCTTAATTATAATTTCGCGACAGAGGTCGACGACTCCGATCGGCCTCGAAATTTGACATTATCCGTTTCAAGTGGTCTAGATTCTAAATCCTAAATCCGAAACGTCCATCCGCCGTCCGGGCCGTTTTGAGTAGTAGGAATTTTTTTTAAAATCTGAAATTTTGACAAAATACTTGGTACTTTTCCGTTATACCCCCCCCCCCCCAAAGATTTTGGTTGGCTTTGGGTGCCTTAAAGCCATCGGGAGGGGCTCGAAATCGAGTTCGGGGGGGTGGGGGTGTTATAACTGAAAAGGGCTCGAATTTGGGTGCCTTAAAGCCATCGGGAGAGGTGTTTATGAACAAGAAATCGAGTGGGGGGGGGGGGGGTATAACGGAAAAGTACCAAATACTTGGTTTACCATCTAGTTGTGCCCGCGAGGTTTTCAGCCCGATCGCCCAAACCCGTGGGGCGCTATGGGGCTACGAGATTGGTTTTTTGAAGGCTTTTAGCTATGCGATCGAGTTAGGTGTCGTTTTCGAAGTATTTTTGGACGTAGAATCCATTTTTTGGGGTCCCGAAACGATCCGATGTCACTGTGGCGATCTACAGGGCTTTTTTGGAGCTAAAAATGGGATTTTTTGAAGGATCCCAGGAGGTTAAATATTTTTCGAGTAAAAAATAAAGAATTTTCGAAACAAAAAAATCCAAAAAAATTTTCTTTTGAGATATAGGTAGGTAACAATCCCAAAAAATTTTTTTTTTTCAATTTTTTCATTGACAGAGTTAAATTTCTGCACAAGTAATGTACCTATATCAAAGAATAATAAACCCTTGTGTAACATTTGCAGCGTGTTTTCTATTAATAATAGAAAACACGCTGCAAATGTATCTATCTATCTATCTATACCACTAATTCTCAGTCTGTGGGTCTGTCTGTATGTCAATCGCCTACTCTGACTAAACGGTAAGTCCTAAAAATACCCCGATTTTTCCTATCGTCTCGGGCGACCGTTTAAGTCTTTGTAGGGGGGTTGAGCACCCCCAAAAATGCGCGCAAATCCGCGCAATTGACATCAACTTTCTTATTTCAAATGGGAACCCCTATTTTTTTCTTCGGATTCGGATTCCTCGACTAATTTTACGTCCGATAAGCGAGTTGCGCGAATTTTATGACGCGCGCGAATTCGCTGAATTAATTTTTTCGATTTATTCCGTCGTTAATAGACGGATTTTTTCCGCGTTTCGTCCGTAGCCTACCTAGAGATCCGAATTTTAATAGGAGATATCGACCAAATTCATTTCGAAATCGAGTGAATTTTGAGCGCGAGTTGAGTTTTGAAAAAACTGGGCCGTCGCCACCGACCCATCGCGTCGGGTGAATTCTGGCTCGGCTTCACTCCCATCCTCTCAACACCCTCTATCCCCCCGCCTTCACTCTTCACTCTGAGCGGGTGGGACATCAGCCTTTAAGGGGCGCGAGCAAGGTCTACGTGATCTCTCCCGGACGGACGTAAATTAAATGAATCGATTTAAATTGAATCGATTATCGAGAAAAGTAGAATCGATTTAAACTGAATCGATTATCGAAAAATTTAATTTAATTTGAAAAAAAAAATAAAATAAAATAAAAATAAAATAAAAAAAATGATCTTAATTCTGAGATACGTTGAGCGCCCTCAAGGATTTTTTCCGTTTTCCCCTCCTTCAACTAAAGAAAAGGAGTGGGGATTTAAGCCACTATTGATTCGATTTTGATGAAATTTTCAGGGAATCATTTTATCCGCCAGGGGATTCTACGTCCAAAAAATACTTGGAAAACGACACTAACTCTACCCCCTCGCCATTTTAGCCCCATATTTTTTCTTTGTTTTCATTATACCGGCCAGGGGATTCAATTGTCCTACCTACCTACATATTTATATGTAATAAATTACATATTTTAGCCCCATATTTTTCCTGTGAGTTTTCAACTATGATTTGATTTCACTAGCACTATGACAGGGTGGGAGGTGGGGCATACTTCACTCGGCCGATCATTTTAACGGCCAGGGGACTCGCAATGCTCGGCCACCGACATAGGTAGTTCTATTATTATCAAGGGAAGGCTTTGCAAATTTGATTTCACTAGCACTATGACAGGGGGCCTTACTTTCCCCAAAAATACTTGGAAAACGACACTTAACTCTACCCCCTCGCCATTTTAGCCCCATATTTTTCCTGTGAGTTTTCAACTATGATTTGATTTCACTAGCACTATGACAGGGTGGGAGGGGGGGCATACTTCGCTCGGGCGATTATTTTATTAGCCAGAGGGGTCTTGCTTTGCTCGGCCACCGACATAGGTAGTTCTCCTATTATTGATGGTGGAGTTTTCAAATTTGATTTCACTAGCACTTTGACAGGGGGTCCTTACTTATGTGCAAAGCGATCACGCAAGACCCTTATAAATAATCTATATCACTAATATATATAATATTCTTGAAAATCTCGAGAAATTCAAAAATGCTCTACGTTCTGAGATAGGTTGAGCGCCCTCAAGGATTTTTTCCGTTTTCCCCTCCTTCAACCCCCTCCCTTCCAACGACACTTAACTCTACCCCCTCGCCATTTTAGCCCCATATTTTTCCTGTGAGTTTTCAACTTTGATTTGATTTCACTAGCACTATGATAGGTTGGGAGGGGGGGGGGGGGGGGCATACTTCACTCAGCCGATCATTTTAACGGCCAGGGGACTCGCTTTGCTCGGCCACCCACATAGGTAGTTCTATTATTATTGATGGTGGAAATTTGATTTCACTAGCACGTTGACAGGGGGTCTAATTTCGTATAGCCCCATGAAAGCTCCATAGGTCTTCCCCAAAAATACTTGGAAAACGACACTTAACTCTACCCCCTAGGCATTTTAGTCCCATAGCGCCCCACCAGGTTTTTTACTGTGAGTTTTGATTTGATTTCACTAGCACTTTGACAGGGGAGGGAGGGGGGCTTACTTCGCTCTGCCGATCATGTTATCGGCCAGAGGGAGCTCGCTTTGCTCAGCCACCCACATAGGTAGTTCTATTCTATTATTATGATGGTGGAGTTTTCAAAATTGACACTTAACTCTACCCCCTCGGCATTTTAGTCCCATAGCGCCCCACCAGGTTTTTTACTGTGAGTTTTGATTTGATTTCACTAGCACTTTGACAGGGGAGGGAGGGGGGCTTACTTCGCTCTGCCGATCATGTTATCAGCCAGAGGGAGCTCGCTTTGCTCAGCCACCCACATAGGTAGTTCTATTCTATTATTATGATGGTGGAGTTTTCAAAATTGAGTTCACTAGCACTTTGACAGGAGGGGCGTCTTATTTCGCTCAGCTGATCATCTTCTCGGCCTTTTTAGCCCCATATCGCCCCATGGGTTTTTTCCCTATGAGTTTTCAAATTTGATTTGATTTCACTAGCACTATGGCAAGGAGGGGGGGGGGGCGGTTCCTCGCTCGGGCGGTAGAGAGTAGACTTTTGAAAATTGATTTCACTAGCACTTTGACTTACTTCGCTCAGCTAATAGACTAGCACTTTGACAAGGGGGCCTTACTTCGCTCGGCTAATCATTTTCATACCATGATTCACCCAAATCACAGGCGGCAATATACAACCACAGTGGGCAATACATCCACAAGCGGCAATACACCCACTAGGGAGGGTCTGGGGGGCGGCAATTCACCCACAGGCGGCAATATACACTCACAGGCGGCAATACTCCCACAAGCGGCAATTCACCCACAATTCTGCGTAAGCGATCGGCCTCGCGAAGCGAGGCACCGGCCTCGCGTAGCGAGGCCCACGGGGGGTCTGGGGGGCGGAGCCCCCCAGCTGGGTGCGTAGGCGAGCAAAGCGAGCCGGAGCATCTAGTCTAAATCACTAATTCTCAACGTGTCTGTATGTGGCTGACTATCTGGCTGAGTATGTCAATCGCCTACTCTGACTAAACGGTAAGTCGTAAAAATACGCCGATTTTTCCTATCGTCTCGGGCGACCGTTTAAGAGTCACTAGGGGGGTCGAGATTTTTCTAAAATGCGCTCAAATCCGCGCAATTGACATCAACTTTCTTATTTCAAATGGGAACCCCTATTTTTTTCACCGGATTCGGATTCCTCGACCAATTTTACGTCCGATAAGGGGGTAGCGCGAATTTTTTGGCGCGCGCGAATTCGCTCAATTAATTTTTGCGTCTTATTCCGCCGTTAATAGACGGATTTTTTTCGCGTTTCGTCCGTAGCCTACCTTGAGATCCAAATTTTAATAGGAGATATCGACCAAATTCATTCCGACAATGAGCGGATCAGGACGGCGATTTCAGTTTTGCAGTTTTCGTTAAATCGCGGGTCGGGCGAGCCGTCGGGTGAATTCTTGCTCGGCTTCACTCCCATCCTCTCAACACCCTCTATCCCCCCGCCCTCACTCTTCACTCTGAGCGGGTGGGACATCAGCCTTTAAGGGGCGCTGGCAAGGTCTATGCGCAACGTCTCCCAGACGGAAATGGATGTAAATTAAATGAATCGATTTAAATTGAATCGATTATCGAGAAAAGTAGAATCGATTTAAACTGAATCGATTATCGAAAAATTGAATTTAATTGAATTTAAAAAATAAAAATAAAAAAATTAAAATTAAAATAAAATAAAAATTAAAATAAAATAAAAATTTTTCCTGTGAGTTTTCAACTATGATTTGATTTCACTAGCACTATGACAGGGTGGGAGGGGGGGCATACTTCACTCGGCCGATCATTTTAACGGCCAGGGGACTAGCAATGCTCGGCCACCGACATAGGTAGTTCTATTATTATCAAGGGAAGGCTTTGCAAATTTGATTTCACTAGCACTATGACAGGGGGCCCTACTTTCCCCAAAAATACTTGGAAAACGACACCCCATATACTTGGAAAATGACAGCCCCATATTTTTTCTTTGTTTTCATTATACCGGCCAGGGGATTCAAATGTCCTACCTACCTACATATTTATATGTAATAAATATGTAGGTAGGTCAATAATAATTAGTGGACTTTACAAAGGGTGGAATATACTTGGAAAACGACACTTAACTTTACGCCCTCGCCATTTTAGCCCCATATTTTTCCTGTGAGTTTTCAACTATGATTTGATTTCACTAGCACTATGACAGGGTGTGAGGGGGGGCATACTTCACTCGGCCGATCATTTTAACGGCCAGGGGACTCGCAATGCTCGGCCACCGACATAGGTAGTTCTATTATTATCAAGGGAAGGCTTTGCAAATTTGATTTCACTAGCACTATGACAGGGGGCCTTACTTTCCCCAAAAATACTTGGAAAACGACACTTAACTCTACCCACTCGGCCGATCATTTTATCAGCCAGGGGGGTTGATGTTGAAGGAGCAGTTGACCTTGATGCAGGGTTATGAACGTGTCCATCGATGCTATGCACCCCACTAGGGTTACTCAGCTGGGTGCGTAGGCGAGCAACTAACTATTGATGGCACCCCAGGGTTTTTTTCCTGTGAGTTGTCAAATTTGACACGTTGCCACTGGTGGGGGGGGGGGGGGGGGGGGGGGTTTCTCGCTCGGCCGATCAATTTACCAGCCAGGGGAGGCTTTTTTCGAACTTTTCAAATGACAGGGGGGGTCTGGCTTCGCTCGGGCACCGACATAGGTAGTTCTCCTATTATTGATGGTGGAGTTTTCAAATTTGATTTCACTAGCACTTTGACAGGGGGTCCTTACTCCCCCCCCCCCCCCCCCCAAACAAGGATCTATATGTACGAGCGATCACGCAAGACCCTTATAAATAATCTATATCACTAATATATATAATATTCTTGAAAATCTCGAGAAATTCAAAAATGCTCTACGTTCTGAGATAGGTTGAGCGCCCTCAAGGATTTTTTCCGTTTTCCCCTCCTTCGACCCCCTCCCTTCCAACGACATTTAACTCTACCCCCTCACCATTTTAGCCCCATATTTTTCCTGTGAATTTTCAACTTTGATTTGATTTCACTAGCACTATGACATGGTGGGAGGGGGGGCATACTTTACTCGGCCGATCATTTCAACGGCCAGGGGACTCGCTTTGCTCGGCCACCGACATATGTAGTTCTATTATTATCAAGGGAAGGCTTTTCAAATTTGATTTCACTAGCACTTGACAGGGGGGCCTTAATTTCTCTAGCACTTGACAGGGGGGCCTTAATTTCCCCAAAAATACTTCCCCTTTCCCCAAAAATACTTGGAAAACGACACTTAACTCTACCCCCTCGGCATTTTAGTCCCATAGCGCCCCACTGGGTTTTTTACTGTGAGTTTTGATTTGATTTCACTAGCACTTTGACTTACTTCGCTCAGCTAATAGAGTAGCACTTTGACAAGGGGGCCTTACTTCGCTCTGCTAATCACACTTAACTCTACCCCCTCGCCATTTTAGCCCCATATTTTTCCTGAGTTTTCAACTTTGATTTGATTTCACTAGCACTATGACAGGTTGGGAGGGGGGGGGGGGGGGGCATATTTCACTCAGCCGATCATTTTAACGGCCAGGGGACTCGCTTTGCTCGGCCACCCACATAGGTAGTTCTATTATTATTGATGGTGGAAATTTGATTTCACTAGCACGTTGACAGGGGGTATAATTTCGTATAGCCCCATGAAAGCTCCATAGGTCGTCCCCAAAATTACTTGGAAAACGACACTTAACTCTACCCCCTCGGCATTTTAGTCCCATAGCGCCCCACCGGGTTTTTTACTGTGAGTTTTGATTTGATTTCACTAGCACTTTGACTTACTTCGCTCAACTAATAGACTAGCACTTTGACAAGGGGACCTTACTTCGCTCGGCTAATAATTTTCGTACCATGATTCACCCAAATCACAGGCGGCAATATACAACCACAGTGGGCAATACATCCACAAGCGGCAATACACCCACTAGGGGGGGGTCTGGGGGGCGGCAATTCACCCACAGGCGGCAATATACACTCACAGGCGGCAATACACCCACAAGCGGCAATTCACCCACATGTCTGCTTAAGCGATCGGGCCTCGCGAAGCGAGGCGCCGGCCTCCGCGAAGCGAGGCCCACGGGGGGTCTGGGGGGCGGAGCCCCCCAGCTGGGTGCGTAGGCGAGCAAAGCGAGCCGGAGCATCTAGTCTAAATCACTAATTCTCACCGTGTCTGTGGCTGGCTGGCTGGCTATGTATGTCAAACGCCTACTCTGACTAAACGTCGTAAAAATACGCCGATTTTTCCTATCGTCTCGGGCGACCGTTTAAGAGTCAATAGGGGGGTCGAGATTTTTCTAAAATGCGCTCAAATCCGCGCAATTGACATCAACTTTCTTATTTCAAATGGGAACCATTATTTTTTTCACCGGATTCGGATTCCTCGACCAATTTTACGTCCGATAAGCGAATAGCGCGAATTTTTTTTTTGGCGCGCGCGAATTCGCTCAATTAATTTTTGCGTCTTATTCCGCCGTTAATAGACGGATTTTTTTCGCGTTTCGTCCGTAGCCTACCTTGAGATCCAAATTTTAATAGGAGATATCGACCAAATTCATTCCGACAATGAGCGGATCAGGACGGCGATTTCAGTTTTGCAGTTTTCGTTAAATCGCGGGTCGGGCGAGCCGTCGGGTGAATTCTGGGTCGGCTTACAAACTGCCTCTATCCCCCCGCCCACACTCTTCACTCTGAGCGGGTTGGACATCAGCCTTTAAGGGGCGCTCGGAAGGTCTATGCGCAACGTCTACCAGACGGAAATGGATGTAAATTAAATGAATCGATTTAAATTGAATCGATTATCGAGAAAAGTATCGAAAAGTTGAATTGAATCGGAAAAAAAAATTATTAACAAATTTTAGCCCCATTTTTTTCCTGTGTTTTCAAATTTGATTTTATTTCACTAGCACTATGACAGCGAGGGGAGGGGGGGGGGGGGGTTACTTCACTCGGCCGATCATTTTACTGGCCTTTTTTACGCCGATTTTTCCTATCGTCTCGGGCGACCGTTTAAGAGTCAATAGGGGGGTCGAGATTTTTCTAAAATGCGCTCAAATCCGCGCAATTGACATCAACTTTCTTATTTCAAATGGGAACCATTATTTTTTTCACCGGATTCGGATTCCTCGACCAATTTTACGTCCGATAAGCGAATAGCGCGAATTTTTTGGCGCGCGCGAATTCGCTCAATTAATTTTTGCGTCTTATTCCGCCGTTAATAGACGGATTTTTTTCGCGTTTCGTCCGTAGCCTACCTTGAGATCCAAATTTTAATAGGAGATATCGACCAAATTCATTCCGACAATGAGCGGATCAGGACGGCGATTTCAGTTTTGCAGTTTTCGTTAAATCGCGGGTCGGGCGAGCCGTCGGGTGAATTCTGGGTCGGCTTACAAACTGCCTCTATCCCCCCGCCCACACTCTTCACTCTGAGCGGGTTGGACATCAGCCTTTAAGGGGCGCTCGGAAGGTCTATGCGCAACGTCTACCAGACGGAAATGGATGTAAATTAAATGAATCGATTTAAATTGAATCGATTATCGAGAAAAGTATCGAAAAGTTGAATTGAATCGGAAAAAAAAATTATTAACAAATTTTAGCCCCATTTTTTTCCTGTGTTTTCAAATTTGATTTTATTTCACTAGCACTATGACAGCGAGGGGAGGGGGGGGGGGGGGGGGGTTACTTCACTCGGCCGATCATTTTACTGGCCAGGGGAGGCTCGCTTGCCTGGGCTGCCCACATTGGTAGGTAGTTCTATTGTCTCTTTGCTCGGCCATTTGACATTGGTACATTTCACGATAAAAAAATTTATATATATTCTTGAAAATCTCGAGAAATACAAAAATGATCTACATTCTGAGATAGGTTGAGCGCCCTCAAGGATTTTTTCCGTTTTGATTTGATTTCACTAGCACTTTGACAGGGGAGGGGGGGGGGGCTTACTTCGCTCTGCCGATCAGAGGGGGCTCGCTTTGCTCAGCCACCCACATAGGTAGTTCTATTCTATTATTATGATGGTGGAGTATTCAAAATTGAGTTCACTCGGCCGATCATTATAACGGCCAGGGGACTCGCTTTGCTCGGCCACCCACATAGGTAGTTCTATTATTATTGATTTCACTAGCACGTTGACAGGGGGTCTAATTTCGTATAGCCCCATGAAAGCTCCATAGGTCGTCCCCAAAAATACTTGGAAAACGACACTTAACTCTACCCCCTCGGCATTTTAGTCCCATAGCGCCCCACCGGGTTTTTTACTGTGAGTTTTGATTTGATTTCACTAGCACTTTGACAGGGGAGGGGGGGGGGGGGGGGCTTACTTCGCTCTGCCGATCAGAGGGGGCTCGCTTTGCTCAGCCACCCACATAGGTAGTTCTATTATAGGGGGGCCTTAATTTCCCCAAAAATACTTCCCCTTTCCCCAAAAATACTTGGAAAACGACACTTAACTCTACCCCCTCGCCATTTTAGCCCCATATTTTTCCTGTGAGTTTTCAACTTTGATTTGATTTCACTAGCACTATGACAGGTTGGGAGGGGGGGGGGCATACTTCACTCGGCCGATCATTATAACGGCCAGGGGACTCGCTTTGCTCGGCCACCCACATAGGTAGTTCTATTATTATTGATTTCACTAGCACGTTGACAGGGGGTCTAATTTCGTATAGCCCCATGAAAGCTCCATAGGTCGTCCCCAAAAATACTTGGAAAACGACACTTAACTCTACCCCCTCGGCATTTTAGTCCCATAGCGCCCCACCGGGTTTTTTACTGTGAGTTTTGATTTGATTTCACTAGCACTTTGACAGGGGAGGGGGGGGGGGGCTTACTTCGCTCTGCCGATCAGAGGGGGCTCGCTTTGCTCAGCCACCCACATAGGTAGTTCTATTCTATTATTATGATGGTGGAGTATTCAAAATTGAGTTCACTAGCACTTTGACAGGAGGGGCGTCTTATTTCGCTCAGCTGATCATCTTCTCGGCCTTTTTAGCCCCATATCGCCCCATGGGTTTTTTCCCTATGAGTTTTCAAATTTGATTTGATTTCACTAGCACTATGGCAGGAAGGGGGGGGGGGGGGTTCCTCGCTCGGGCGGTAGAGGGTAGACTTTTGAAAATTGATTTCACTAGCACTTTGACTTACTTCGCTCAGCTAATAGACTAGCACTTTGACAAGGGGGCCTTACATCGCTCGGCTAATCATTTTCGTACCATGATTCACCCAAATCACAGGCGGCAATATACAACCACAGTGGGCAATACATCCACAAGCGGCAATACATCCACTAGGGGGGGTCTGGGGGGCGGCAATTCACCCACAGGCGGCAATATACACTCACAGGCGGCAATACACCCACAGGTGGCAATACACCCACAAGTGGCAATTCACCCACATGTCTGCTTAAGCGATCGGCCTCGCGAAGCGAGGCGCCGGCCTCGCGAAGCGAGGCCCACGGGGGGTCTGGGGGGCGGAGCCCCCCAGCTGGGTGCGTAGGCGAGCAAAGCGAGCCGGAGCATCTAGTCTATATCACTAATCCTCACCGTCTCTGTCTCTGGCTGGCTGGCTGGCTGGGTATGTCAATCGCCTCCTCTGACTAAACGGTAAGCCCTAAAAATACGCCGATTTTTCCTATCGTCTGTGTGGACCGTTTAAGAGTATCTAGGGGGGTCGAGATTTTTCTAAAATGCGCTCAAATCCGCGCAATTGACATCAACTTTCTTATTTCAAATGGGAACCCCTATTTTTTTCACCGGATTCGGATTCCTCGACCAATTTTACGTCCGATAAGCGAGTCGCGCAATTTTTTTGGCGCGCGCGAATTCGCTCAATTAATTTTTGCGTCTTATTCCGCCGTTAATAGACGGATTTTTTTCGCGTTTCGTCCTACGCCTACCTAGAGATCCGAATTTTAATACTTGATATCGACCAAATTCGTTCCGACGATGAGCGACTTTTAAGGGCGAGTTGAGTTTTGCAGTTTTCTTTAATTCGCGGGGCGGGCGACCCGTCGGGTGAATTCTGGCTCGGCTTACCAACTTGCCGATACCCCCCCGTCTACACTCTTCACTCCGAGCGGGTGGGACATCAGCCTTTAAGGGGTGCTCCCTAGGTCTATGCGCAAGGTCTCCCAGAAGGAAATGGATGTAAATTAAATGAATCGATTTAAATTGAATCGATTATCGAGAAAAGTAGAATCGATTTAAACTGAATCGATTATCGAAAAATGTAATTTAATTGAATTTAAAAAATAAAAATTAAAATAAAAATAAAATAAAAATTAAAATAAAATAAAAATTCAAAAATTCAGCCACTATTGATTCGATTTTGATGAAATGATCTAAATTCTGAGATACGTTGAGCGCCCTCAAGGATTTTTTCCGTTTTCCCCTCCTTCAACTAAAGAAAAGGAGTGGGGATTTCAGCCACTATTGATTCGATTTTGATGAAATTTTCAGGGAATCATTTTATCCGCCAGGGGCTTCTACGTCCAAAAATACTTGGAAAACGACACTAACTCTACCCCCTCGCCATTTTAGCCCCATATTTTTTCTTTGTTTTCATTATACCGGCCAGGGGATTCAAATGTCCTACCTACCTACATATTTATATGTAATAAATATGTAGGTAGGTCAATAATAATTATTGACCTACCCTCAATAATTATTATTGAGGGTGGACTTTACAAAGGGTGGAAAATACTTGGAAAACGACACTTAACTTTACCCCCTCGCCATTGTAGCCCCATATTTTTCCTGTGAGTTTTCAACTATGATTTGATTTCACCTAGCACTATGACAGGGTGGGAGGGGGGGGGGGGGGCATACTTCACTCGGCCGATCATTTTAACGGCCAGGGGACTCGCAATGCTCGGCCACCGACATAGGTAGTTCTATTATTATCAAGGGAAGGCTTTGCAAATTTGATTTCACTAGCACTATGACAGGGGGCCTTACTTTCTCCAAAAATACTTGGAAAACGACACTTAACTCTACCCCCTCGCCATTTTAGCCCCATATTTTTCCGGTGAGTTATCAACTATGATTTGATTTCACTAGCACTATGACAGGGTGGGAGGGGGGGCATACTTCACTCGGCCGATCATTTTATCAGCCAGGGGGGTTGATGTTGAAGGAGCAGTTGACCTTGATGCAGGGTTATGAACGTGTCCATCGATGCTATGCACCCCACTAGGGTTACTCAGCTGGGTGCGTAGGCGAGCAACTAACTATTGATGGCACCCCAGGGTTTCTTTCCTGTGAGTTGTCAAATTTGACACGTTGCCAAGGGGGGGGGGGGGGGGGGGGGTTCTCGCTCGGCCGATCAATTTACCAGCCAGGGGAGGCTTTTTTCAAACTTTTCAAATGACAGGGGGGGGTCTTGCTTCGCTCGGGCGATTATTTTATTAGCCAGAGGGGTCTTGCTTTGCTCGGCCACCAACATAGGTAGTTCTCCTATTATTGATGGTGGAGTTTTCAAATTTGATTTCACTAGCACTTTGACAGGGGGTCCTTACTCCCCCCCCCCCCCCCCCCCCCAAACAAGGATCTATATGTACGAGCGATCAAGCAAGACCCTTATAAATAATCTATATCACTAATATATATAATATTCTTGAAAATCTCGAGAAATTCAAAAATGCTCTACGTTCTGAGATAGGTTGAGCGCCCTCAAGGATTTTTTCCGTTTTCCCCTCCTTC
Source organism: Pilophorus perplexus (assembly GCA_955831195.1). Taxonomy (NCBI): domain Eukaryota; kingdom Metazoa; phylum Arthropoda; class Insecta; order Hemiptera; family Miridae; genus Pilophorus; species Pilophorus perplexus. The sequence goes on along the minus strand of OY037013.1, from coordinate 6,471,234 downwards.
AACCCCCTCCCTTCCAACGACACTTAACTCTACCCCCTCGCCATTTTAGCCCCATATTTTTCCTGTGAATTTTCAACTTTGATTTGATTTCACTAGCACTATGACATGGTGGGAGGGGGGGCATACTTTACTCGGCCGATCATTTTAACGGCCAGGGGACTCGCTTTGCTCGGCCACCGACATATGTAGTTCTATTATTATCAAGAGAAGGCTTTTCAAATTTGATTTCACTAGCACTTGACAGGGGGGCCTTAATTTCACTAGCACTTGACAGGGGGGCCTTAATTTCCCCAAAAATACTTCCCCTTTCCCCAAAAATACTTGGAAAACGACACTTAACTCTACCCCCTCGCCATTTTAGCCCCATATTTTTCCTGTGAGTTTTCAACTTTGATTTGATTTCACTAGCACTATGACAGGTTGGGAGGGGGGGGGGGCATACTTCACTCAGCCGATCATTTTAACGGCCAGGGGACTCGCTTTGCTCGGCCACCCACATAGGTAGTTCTATTATTATTGATGGTGGAAATTTGATTTCACTAGCACGTTGACAGGGGGTCTAATTTCGTATAGCCCCATGAAAGCTCCATAGGTCGTCTCCAAAAATACTTGGAAAACGACACTTAACTCTACCCCCTCGGCATTTTAGTCCCATAGCGCCCCACCGGGTTTTTTACTGTGAGTTTTGATTTGATTTCACTAGCACTTTGACTTACTTCGCTCAGCTAATAGACTAGCACTTTGACAAGGGGGCCTTACTTCGCTCGGCTAATCATTTTCGTACCATGATTCACCCAAATCACAGGCGGCAATATACAACCACAGTGGGCAATACATCCACAAGCGGCAATACACCCACTAGGGGGGGTCTGGGGGGCGGCAATTCACCCACAGGCGGCAATATACACTCACAGGCGGCAATACACCCACAGGTGGCAATACACCCACAAGCGGCAATTCACCCACATGTCTGCTTAAGCGATCGGCCTCGCGAAGCGAGGCGCCGGCCTCGCGTAGCGAGGCCCACGGGGGGTCTGGGGGGCGGAGCCCCCCAGCTGGGTGCGTAGGCGAGCAAAGCGAGCCGGAGCATCTAGTATTATAATATAATATAATGCGTATATTATACATAATGTGATAATTAGATTTGAGTCTTAAAATTGAAACCACGACATGAAATGTGACGACCACAACATCACATTGTGATCTCCAAGACTGCATACTCTTAAGAGTCAATTGACTGCATGATATTTTTGTACCTTTCTAAGGATAGCTTTTTTTGAGCAATAAATATACTCATAATTAAATAATGATAAAATAGGTACAGCAATAAAATATCACACGTTTTTTCTCCCTTACCTGTTGAGTCAGTAGGTATCCCCTGAAAAGTAATCACCGGGATACACGTAATTCAGAGGTTAATTATTAACCTCTGAATTAAATGGATCCCGGTGATTATACGCCCTAGGAATATATTGACAGCCCGTTCAGCTAAAGGTAAAGGAGACAAAAATATTTTTCCGAAAAAACTGTAGACTATAGCTATCTATACGGAAAAAACTGTAGGCGATGCGAATCTGGCGTCTGTAACTAGTTCCTCTACGCTCCGCAGATGAAGCGCTGCTTGTACTCATGGGCTGTCGGCAACGTCTCGTCCGAACTAGTGGTCTAACGGTAAGACAAGTAACGATGCCGAACAAATGGCCTAACGTAAGACAGGTGAGGACGTCGCAATAGTGACCTAACGCCGAGACATGATTCACTGTTAAGGTGAGGATGCTGAACTAGTGAACGCTGAACTAGTGGCCTAACGGTATGTTGGAATCCACCCAAACTTAATAATATTTACCTAGAACAAAATACTTTTTTTAAATTAATATGTTAATAATCCATCTATTTCTTGAAACATTGAATGTAATGGTTGAATAAATTAATGCCACTGTAAGTGATCACATTTTATTACTTAAGGTGGAATTAAAAATCAAGCGATAAGGTTGCATGGATGTCACGCTCAAGGGTGGTAATGGCACGTACACATAGTTCATTGTAAAGTGGTTGGCTAGATGGAGACTCTTTGTATATAGACCTTGGAAGATTGGCAGTAACTTTGATAATGCCAAGAGCACTCGTCATCACGCCAGCCGTAGCTCTAAGGCCGTCACTAAAAAGGGACATTTCGTGCTCCCCTCTCTTGGACCCTGTGAATGATACTTGGTTTCTGACCTTCCCGGAAATGGAATGTTCCATCTACATATGTAAACAAGGACGAAGGACTTTTACAGCTGCATTTCCTTTATCGCCGGAATCTTCTCCGAAGGGGGTCTTTTCTTTAGCGGGAACCTCCTCCGTCTTGTCGACCCCCGGAAGACCTTGTGGGTTTACTTTGTAGATTCAACACGACTTTTATTCCAGCGCGGAAGGCGGCGGAGGGGATCAGTGCACATCAGGGGCGGAGGGTCTTAAAACTAGAAGGAAACTGGGTTATTACAGGAGCGAAGGTCTCATCACGCTAAGCCCCCAGTGGAAGAAGGGGATTATAGAGGAGATAGACGAGGAGGGACGTCGCAGAGGGTGAAGGGACGATGTCAAGGACAACCCTTTTCCTGGCTTGCTACACTAGTGAGTCACTTTGTATCTTTAATGCTTCTTTTTCTTGTGCAAACACCATTTTTCTCCTTATCTCTTTTAGATGCATTAGTGTGGATCATGTTAGTCTGGACCCGTTTAGGGAAGATTTAGTTTGAACAATTCGCTTTGGTGTTACACAGTCATCATTCTAGGATAGGGATGACTTCACTGCCAGCGATTACAGGACACTCCAACATGAAATACAGGGCTTTACGGGACAAACCCCCTTGAAAACCGGGACAAGGTGATCTACAGAACATCCAAAAATAAAAACTCTGAATTCGGAATGAGCGCGCGTAAGCTTACGAGTACATGGTTCAAAATTCGCCCAGTGGATCCTCCACCTTCTCAGCTCGTCATAATTGACGGCTATTTGTTCGGTCCCACCCTCGCCCTCCCTTGTGCTAGAATTTCTCGTATCTAACTTTCAGCATCTTTACTACGGTCCCTTGTCTGATCTCTTGGACGAGAGTCAGGACACGAACTTGGGGTAGCAAATAACTTCCAGCGTCCCGTCACCATGACCACTATAGTGAACCCTCACTCGTGGAGAGGTCGGTGGGAACTGGGGGTGGCATACAGGAAATGGCAGAAGATATGTCATCTGGAAGATATGGCCATTGCCTATGGCGGACCTGATTTTGGGGAGGAGATGTCTGGGAGGCGGAGAGTGTAGAAAAAATCGGCCTATTTTTATCGCTTACCGTTTAGGAGGAGTAGGCTCGTGACACACATACATACACACGCGTTGAGAATTAGTGGTATAGATGCCCACGGCACATGACGCAATTTATACGGGATACCACCAAATACGGTTAAAACGATGGATGGCGGCCTCTAGAAGCTAAAGCACTCGTTTGACGAAGCGATATTGCGGATTGATTCGGTCGTCCATACCCACTATTTATTTGGAGGGCTGAGTGGAGAACATCTGGCCAGTCGGAAACAGATCATCGGAGCTCATAAATCCTGAATCGCCTTGCGGCTCCCCCGTGACAGATGAGGGTTTGTTTCAGGCGTTTAAAAATGTGGGGGGTTTGTAAAAGAATATAGCGGGGTCTGCGAGGGTTGGGGATACAAGACGGCGACAGAGAATTGAATAGAGATACGAGGATCACTGAAACCTGGAGTTATATGCTAACTAATGTTGCATTTTATGCATCGGCATGTAGAAATGTGTGCCAAATGACCCCAAAACCGACTAAAACATGCAAACTACCTATAGCATTCATGAAAAACTAAATTTTGAAGTGTTTCATCGGTGTAGTAGTTTAAAAATAACTTATTTTGTAGCTATATATTTAAATTTTTAGATATTTTAAATCTTTACGTTTAATAATAATTTCAATTAGGTTATGAAAATTACATTTTGTGACACTATTATAAATGTGATTTGGTTTATTATTCGAGGAGTATGAAATCGCGACGGGGGTCGAAAATACTGGTCGGCCTCAAAATTTGACATTATTCGTTTCAAGAGTAGAGAAGAGGTTCAGATTCCAAAAACAAAATGTCCGTCCGCCGTCCGAGCCGTTTCGGGCAGTAGGATATTTTTTTTTTTTTTTTTTTTTTTAATCTGAAATTTCGACAAAATACTCGGTTAACATCTAGTTGCGCCCGCAAGGTTTTCAGCCCGATCGCCCAAACCCGTGGGACGCTTTGGGGATTTTTTGAAGGTTTACGGCTATGGAGTCAAGTTAGGGGTCGTTTTCGAAGTATTTTTGGACGTAGAATCCATTCTTGGAGGTCCCAGAACGATCCGATTTCACTTTGGGGATCAATAGGGCTATCAATGGGCTGCAAATGGAATCTTGAAAGGACCCCAGGAGGCCAAATATTTTTCGATATTCCCAGATATTCGAGATTTTTAAAGGATTTCGGAAAAATATGCTCAGATATACGCATTTTCGTCACGTATGAAAATTTTCCCCAAAACGGAAATATACCTACCCATGCAAAAATATACAACATTTTGAAGTAAAATTGGTCAGAAACGCTTAATAGCGACAAATTAATGCGGTGTGCCCACTACAATAGCGATATGCAAATGTGCAAAATTTCAGGCTCTAATCATCACCGAGGTGGATGATCAAAGAGCCCCTCAGCTTTAAGTGCTGTAGCAGTCGTCATGAAGACTTGCGTTATGAATGAGTGGGATCAGCCGGGGGTTATTGATCAAACATTCCCTCATGTTGACTCATCTCAACTGATTGCTCGTTAAGTCCCATCGGGCGTATTCCAAGATTGCCTGGGAGATATGCTTAGTACTTCCGGTATTTTTATGTGAATACAAAGAAGGAGATATCGACTGACGCGGAGAGGGTGGCCATCAGGGCAGCGGTAGTCGCCGCAAAGGAAACGGTTAGGTGCGGGAGGTGGCACGGGGTGGGAACAAGGCTTTCCCGTTTTCCCAGGGCTTTAGGGAGACGACTGCGAGGGAGGGTGTCCGGCGGAGGGTTCCAAGCCGAGTCGGAAAAATATCCGGCTATGGGCTCGAAGCCGGCCGGGTCGATCCAGCTCGGGGGGATCGGGACGAGGTGAATGCCCTGCTGGGTTACCCGGCCGGTTCCCACCTCCGCCGAAAAGCCTCTTCATCCCCCGGGAACATCCTCGTGTACATCGTAGTGGTGTAGGGGATTTGGGATTCTTCAAGGGTCTCCGTCGTAAACAAGGATTTCCTCGAGGGTGATTCGTGGACGGATGAGCCCGAAGATGAGATTTTTGCGATTGGGCATATACCTATCCGCTCCAGAAATGGCAAGTGTCATCATTCAGAAGATAAGTTTTATATAGTGACCAAGACCGGGCCCAATGTCTTTGGCCCATAAGACAATGCAAGTGGCCACTTGGTGGTACAGTTATAACTATAGGAGAATCCATAAAGAAGAAAACAACTCCGAGTCTCGCCGAGGGCGGTCCCCTCAAACCCCTCTTTGCCTTCGCCTTGTGTCTGTTGGCTAAACATGAGGAAACGTGGAACGCACTTCGTTTGACATTAGTAGGAAACTAAACCCGAACCGAAATCCGGTGTGTTGTGAGGAAAATTAGCAGCTTGAGATGTTTACATTTTTCAGATAAATCAAGAGCTTCCGTAGCAACGGTTTAGTTATAATAATTACCCGGCACGATTTTGCAAAATGGTTCAACCAACAAAATGGGAAAAATTATGTTACAGATTTCTACGTAACATTTCACGAGGAATCGATTGGTGTCCCAGCGGTTTGTCAAAAAGGGGCGAATCCCAAAACGAGAAGGAAGTTATGAGCAGTTTTGCAAAACGGTACTATTGTATTTTGTTTTTTTAAACACAGAAGGTCTTGTGGTTTGAGAATGCGTCCGTCCTTCCGTCCATCCCAGGCCCAAGCATACCTGCCTCTCCGCTCTCTGTGCCCTCCTTCACGTTCCCTCGCCCCCTCAACCACACCCTGCTCTACTGTTTCCTAGTGCACTAGGAATGCCATCCCCCTGAGCCCTAACTTGTTCTTCTGGGTGCGCTTCAACTCCGCCGAAAAAGTAGTCAGCTCCGCCGGTAATCAACTCCACCGGTTCTCGAGATTGTGTCAGCTCCGCCAGTAATCAACTCCGCCATTCAGACTAAAATATCAGGATGCGCAGTTGAGAAATTGTTATTAAATTTGCGGTAAAAAGCCTCACAGCGGTTTCTTATTTGTTCCGAGGAAATTTTGGCTGCAGCCCACAAATTGAGTAGTTCTCCATCCAAGGAATCCATGGGTTGCCTTTGCAGATGGCAGCGAGAGTGACAAGAGCTGCTTTGAGTTCAATGACCTCTGAGTTGACCCTATAGGATGATGGACATGCTTCCAGATCCATTGGGGCCAAGCTAGACCCTTCCACCAGAGCTCATCTCAGAGAAGTTGGGATGGTTCTATACCTTGTAGAGCAACATTGCTAGCATTTTCTTCGGAGTTGACATGCTTGCAGGACTCTATTGACGTCATTTCCTGCACCTTCGATACCCGATTCGTAACGAATGTCTGGAGTTTATGAGTTGGAGTGCTGAGCTGCTTGCATGCAAGCTTTTTAGTCTCTGCAGAGACTAAAAAACTATTGAACTATCAGCTTCGCCCATGTGTCTTCCATGTTCGACAGAGGATAGATTTCACATCACTGCTATCCACTGAGTTCAGGATAATATCATAATAATATTATGCTTGCAACTACTATGCTTGGATGACGATGCCCTTTCGCCCAATCTACTAATCGGTCGGCGGAGTTGACTAGTCCGAAAAACCACTCGGCGGAGGTAATAGTCACCTGTTCTTCTACCACCATTGCCTGCTACCCACCCCGCCCTCCTTCATGTACCTACCCTCAACCACTCCCCTGCACTGCTGAAGGATTAAATCCTTCAGGCATACATTTTATACCTGAGGGGTTGACAGTCTACACGTCCCGAGTCGATTACCGATAAACACATTCTGTGTTTCATTGGTTTGATCCTCGATCACAACATTAACAATCCGGGGGTCTGGGGTCCCCTAGTACTTAAGTAAAAATATCGTTTTTTCAAAACGGTGCACAAATTCATGGAGGACTGTTCGAAACAAGTCTCTAAACCGTGTTTTTATCGATTTCCTTTCGTTTGTGTCTCATTTGATTCAGCTCAGCACATCATTAAAAGTTGAAAAAAAATAAATAAAAAAATAAAAATAAAAAAAATAAAATAAACAAAAATTAAAAATACAGTTTTTAAAAATTAAAATCTGAATAAATGTTAAATAAATTATTCCGGCTTGAATGCACTGAGGCCATGGCATATCTCTTGGTTTCGAATGGATACGAATAAATTCTGTAATTTGCACCATTTTGCAAAACCGCTACACTTCACATTGTAGATTTTTGATTGGTTGAAAGTGATATCGATATAATTTTGATGCGAGGAATCAGCTTGAAAAAATGCAGACAATTTGAAAAAAAAAAAAAAAAAATTCACATACATAACTTTAGATTATGCCTAATATGCCACGGGTTTAAACGTTTTTGTCGATTCCTGAAAATTTACTTTTTATCCTTTCGAAAAATCGTGCATCAATTAGTAACGATTTCACGGGTCGTAGTTCCCCGTTTGCCTGGTAGGGCCCGGTAATGGCGATTTCAGGCTAAAATAAATCCTCGTTTTAATTAAAATCGTTCGAATAAAACGGAAATGAATTAATTAATTGTACTTTGTTGAATGAATAGCCTATTCAATTTGTTCACTTAAAGTTTCCTGAAAAGAGCTCTTGCAGGTATTCCCTTTGAAATCCCCTCAAACTCACTAAAAACCCTCCTTCCTGCAACCTCAGAATCCTCCCAAGACGGTCCTTTTTGGTAACTTGGAGGATCCCTTTTCGTCGTTGTTCCTTGTTTCGTAAAAGGAGCTCAAGTCGGTTCTCCGACAATCCCCTTTTTCTATTTTCTTCCCTTCCCTCCCTTATTTCCTCTTTCTATTCTTTTTTTTTTTTTCCCTTCCAAACCTCAGAGGAAAAAAGATCCGCCAACTTTGTGATGGGATCTGGAAAAGCTGTCACACAAAGGCAATCGCCTTATCAACAACATCGGTCTTCGGGAGGTTCACTTTCATTCTGTGGACCTTAAGCCCAAAATAGAGAGATTCTACTAGATGCGAGGGTAACTACGGTGACGGGAGTAACTTACGGAAAACGCAAATACTAGGGCGAGCCAAGGTGAATGCTAACCGCACAGCCACTTCTTACGAGACGCTATTTACGGGATTTCATTGGTAGGGGCACCAACGTGGAATGAGAAGTCACGTCAAGCGTCACTCAACGGTTGATGGTGTCTCTCATGGTGTTGAAAGAAGTAGTGTGATTGTTTTTTTGATACAGGGATTTTAGACTAGGTGTTACTTTTTTTGAGAGAAAGTGAAAAATATAATTGAGATGAGTTGTAGGATACACATTGTTTTTAATATTGTGTTCTAATTCTGAAATATTTACTTATACGAGTATGTTTAATTAGCACAAAAGGAAACAAAACACTGTTTGAGAATCTGGGACAAGTAGAGGGGGCTGATTCATCTTTTCCAGAATAGGTTACCTGTCGAAGAGGATGTACAAGTGCTCATTACTTTCAATTTTTACTTTTACCTTGCTTACGATAACTTACAATTGGATAAAGCTTGAAACCCCACATTTTTAATTAGGTATGTATTATTTTGAAACATTGAGCAAACTTAAGGGAAGATGAAGAGACCAGGAAATTTCGACGGCAATACCTATGTGTAAAAAGTTTGCTACTTCAACATGTTATGCTACATGAGTGACTGTTTATTCCCTTTTTGTCTGGCTATTTTACTCACAAATGCAGTAGGTATGTATTTTAATACAATGCAATCCAAGCACAAAATAAGTAGAAGCGTGACTGTAAATTAGATTGTGCAAAAAGCCAAAGTTGAATAATAAAATGTTTAGACATTTCAGTGTCATGCGATTTTCAAATTGAGTGGTCCACTTCGAAACCTACCTGAGTAGGTACCTATCCTAAAGTTTTCTTGAATTACTGGCGGGCCTCATTAGATTTAGTACCAAAAAAATTACAAGTAACACTATTCTTGAACAAAATATCATTTCATGTACCTAGGTACCACAGTACCAACAGATACAGAGCGATTTCTGTTTTTCGCATTATACCTAATACAGCACGCTACTGATGTACACACGCGTGTATTTTATGTACACGCTCTTCTCTACTTTACTACAAACTGCTACTTACCTACCTACTGCTCATGAATCTACCTAATTTTCTAATCTAATCTAATGAATCTATCTAATTGACCGTCAGGAGACTCTCAAGTAGAGTGGGTTTCGCCCATCAAACATTTCATACCATTTTAGAAGTAGGAAAACTGATTAGATAGATGCATATCACTTACCTATTCTGTGCAGTAGTTTAGTTAGTCACCACAAAAATACTAATGAAGAACGAGGACGGAATTCCCTTCAGACCTGAGCAACTGATAACCAGCCAGACGGTGAAGGGTTATCTATCCAAAAGGTACTGGTTCAACAGCCTTACCACCTTACGGGGTTCTATTTGCGGTTCTATATGCGGTCCCTTCCCGGATTAAGAGCCCTTTATGCGGTTGTGGTCCCGCACGTACGACTACCTGCGTTCCCGCGCCGCCCGTATACCGTATTTACGAACGCAAATGGGGCCGCATCAAGCCCCGCGCAGGTAGTAGAAACTCTCTCAAGACCACATAGAGAACCTGGAGCCTACTAGCTACGTTAGGCAATAGAAACCTTCTAATTAAATTCCCAATCTCTACTTTTGTTACTGATTTACAACAGATCTTTATGTGTTATCTGTACCATTCACTGCAAATAAGAATTTTTTTTTCTTATTTAATAAAGACTTTATTTAAGAAAGTCTTATTAAAGAAATAAAGACTATACTTCTCAAAAATACTTGGTATTTTTGCAACGGAAAAAACGGATTCTGAAAAAATAAATAAAAGCATTAGGACGATGTTATGACAAGGAATTTGAGGGTTTACAAACATCAGGGCCGCTCTGAACCACTTCAAGGGTCGCCCTGGGAAATCAGCAGTAGGCTGAGCGAGCATCTCTTGGGAAGAGGGTTCTAAGGGTCTCTTCGTTAGACGTATTAGTGTAAGGCCTACTATTACGACCTTACTGCAGTAAGGGGAGGAGAAGATTTTAGGGTAGTACGGGGGATCCTTAGGTTAATTTGAAGAAATGAGTGTCCTTTTTTTTCCAAAAAAAGACGTCTGTCAACGGATGATTAGGGCCGACGAAAATCTAGATACCGCCAGAACATCTTAATGCAGAAGAGCTTGTTAGAATGTTTAATTACGCGAGAGAACCCGCGATGGTTGATAATTTTATTAGTACCTAATTATGTCTTTCCAAAGGTAAATTTTGCCATGAATCAGGTCTGACGCCAACGATTTCACATTCCTTTACAACAGAGATTCCCCTACTATTTTGGGCAAGATCCCACAATCTGACACTCAGACCCCCATAGTTAACCCCATAATTAATTTAAAGTCCTATCTCTAGTTTTTTTGTCTATTGATAGAAAATGCTTGTGAAATTATAAAACGTTGTGGTTCGTTAAGTGAGTCATCTTAAATAAGTTTTAAATAAATATACTTGAAATTTCATTACAAGTTTTTCTTTTTGGAACTTGTGTACGTGTATTGACTGCTTGATTTTTTTCAAGTACAACATTCATACTTTCCACTAAATTATTATTCATTCTTATAACGATTTGGTACATGTACAGACCACTTTTGGAATCTCTGTTTATAAGGATATCGAAGTATAAGTTGTGTCAATGTTGTACTTTTGTATCAATGTTGTAATTGATATATCAATTACATTATCATTGAATTATTCAATTTGGGGATTTCCACGTTTGTTGCATAACCAACCAATACCCTAATATTATCCAGGAAAGGTGAATCGGCTGCCAGGGAATATCTGTACGTATAGAGTTAGCTACCCCACCTGGAATTGAAGATTGCAAAGCTTGCTGTGGTGGCTGAGTGGAATGGATGTGTGCAGATACCTCAAGCTGTGTCTTCAGCGCCATACTGCACCAAATGAAATTCAGGAGGAACTTTGGTAAAACTGAGCTTCTCAAATGTCGGCTACGTTTGCTAAATACGCCGTGGTTGCTCACAACTTCACCGACTTCAAACCTACTCTCTTAGCATGGAGGAAAGAAATTTTCTTTCTTTCCTCCATGCTCTCTTAGTAAAGAGATATTGATTCAATTTGGAGAAATAATGACCGAATGAGTGTGGAAAGCTCGTCTTTTAATCATATCTATAAGATGGACTTACCCTTAGTTGCCTTTTCATTTCAATTGTGACCTGGGAATTCAAATAGAGAGGCTCATTGCTCAAGCAAGGCTGACGGTGAAGTTTTTTCGCCAAACTGTGTATTTCGGGTCCAATGTGTAACTAGGAGGCCCAGAACTTAATCTTTAATTTCCTCTGAGATCGCCTTGTGTTCGTGATGAACGTTTTTTTTTTCTTTTTTTGTTCCTTAGTAAATTGTCTTATAAATAGCGATCTGGCCTTCCTCTTCACTTTCAGTTGCCATCTAATAAAATGTATTCCATGTAATAAAATAGTGAATAATTCACTAAATATTGTTGTCACAATAATTCTATTGATCTATCTAACTAAAGCTTTTGTCCATTATGAAAATTTTATTTATTGATTAGTGTTTATTGAACGAATCTTTTCATTTCAATTCATACCCTGATAATATCGACAAGAATAATTTGGATAGAATAGACCTCCCTAAAACAGTAAAAATAAGCAGATTTAAATTGCCGAGCAACTTCTTCATTATACAGAAAATGGAGTTCACCGTGAATTGAAGCATTTATATCAGCCGTTGAAAAGAAAACACGATTAGTTATCGTAAGACCACCGGTGTGACAATGTCACAGGTACATTGTGTCACTTCCAAAGAGCCGATGTTCTGAGGCCAGTTGACTGATGATGATTGAGGACACTTGTCACAGACACGTCCTCCACTCGCTACTTATTTTCAGACGGTTCAGTCAGAAAGACTTTAGCGACTAAAGGCTTAGTGACTAAGCTAATAAAGAGAAGTTTCTCTTATCCGGTTTACCTTATCCGAATAATATTATGCGTGTGTGTAGTAACATAATATGTTACTAGACATACGCATAACTGACATTTTTGACATGAAACGACCGCAGCTTTGGTTTAAAATTACCTATCTGAATTTCATGTTTTCGACATGGAGACAAACATATCGACAACAAACAAAAAGAACGCCGCAAATGTTTTACAAGAGTTTGTTATTTTTTGGTTTATTATTAAATTTTTTGGAATAATACACCTTTGTATTCGCGACGGAGGCCGAAAATTCTGATCGGCCTAAAAATTTGTCATTATTCGTTTCAAGAGGTCTAGAACCAAAAAACGAAACGCCGTACGCCGTCCGAGCCGTTTTGAGCAGTAGAAATTTAAAAAATCTTGATGAATTGCTTGGTTTACCATCTAGTTGTGCCCGCTACGTTTTCAGCCCGATCGCGCAAACCCATGGGTGCTACGGGGCTACTGGAGGGTTTTTTCAAGGTTTTAGGCTATGGGGTCGAGTTAGGTGTTGTTTCCGAAGTATTTTTGGACGTAGAATCCATTCTCGCGGTAAATTTTCTGTGCTATGTTTGGGCAGATATGGAAGCTCGAAAAATGCAAACCAAAATGCGTCCAAAATTACTCGGAAAAATGGATTCCACATCCAAAAATATTGGGAAAAGGACCCAATATTAGGTGCTCCTAACTCGACCCCATAGCCGAACCCCTTTAGAGAACCCTCCCGGAACCGATTTTTAGCCCCACAAAGCCCCACGGGTTTGAGCGATCGGACTGAAAACCTTGCGGGCACCACTAGATGGTTCTAGCAAACAAGTTCCAACTCTAGTTTGCTCTAACAAGTTCTAACAAAACTTCAGATTTAAAAAAAATCCTTTTGAAATCCTCTTCTTGGGCTTCTCATTTTATTCGAGCTGACAATCGTGCGGACACAACCACATAGCCAAAGGGACAGCAGTTGTTGTAACAACAATAGTTACTATTGAACAGCTTTTCAAGACTCTCAAGACGCATGCTCTGCAACTCAAGATGAGTTTACAGTTACCCTTCTTTTCCAAACGTACTCCTTGAATTGACGTGTACTTTTTGCACTCAACCTACATACATTGGTCCAATGTTTGCAGCTATCTAGAATTATTGGGAAACGTGCTGGATTTTTTGATGCTTCCCAAAAATCCTAAACAGATTCAAATTTATAACAATATAAATAGGTTCAAAAAATACGCTAACTAACCAAATTAGAATAAATATATTAGAACATAAAACCAGTTTCTTCTCCTCAAACCGTGCTCGCTCTCAATAAATAGGTTCAAAAATACGCTAACTAACCAAATTAGAATAAATAAATTAGAACATAAAACCAGTTTCTTCTCCTCAAACTCTGCTTGCTCTCAATATTATGCAAGTAAAAAAGCAAAATTTTTAACCACCCAGGTTTATCTATTGGTAGATGCTTTGCAAAAGAGAATTCCAGACAAAACCGGTGTCAACTAACTATACTAACTGTTTTTCTGTGCTAGTAAGATAATAACCCACAGTGTTTAACCTTTTAATTTTTTACGAATAAGTGAACTGTTTAATTGAGAAGTCTTCCTGGATTAAACAGTTAACGGAAGACTTCTGAATTAAACAGTCAAGATTTAAATTGGATAAAACCTTTACTCGTCAACGGTAGCTTACTTTGCCTTTTTTTCAGGTCGAATCGACGTATGGGTCGAATCACAACAGGTGCTGTCTCACTTACAAGTATATCACAATATACATAAGGCCAGTCTTGAACTGAACGTTTCAATGGTACCTACTTTGTTTTCCTTTTTTGTTAAACTCTAACAACCATCAATAGGTGTATATAATATATTATAATATAGTCTGCCGATGAAGCGCCTAGCAAAACGTTCAGACGGTGAAAACACCTAGTGTTGTCGTCCTTTTATGTGAAGCCCCCCTTCAATTCAAAATATAAATATATATCAATATACAGCAAGTGCGCTCTCAACTCCCAACTTAGTGCCCCTGATTATTAATTAATAGCTGTCCAGTGGCTTGCAAAGTTGGGGATGATTTGAGAACAACAGCGACTTCGTCCGGGGATGGATTTGCCAAATAACCTACTTTATCTCATTTGTAGGATTAACTTTTTTCGTTAACACTTAAATAAACACGTTAGGTATATAAACAAAAAATGAAGTTCGGTTCTCAATCATTTTTTTCTAGAGATTCAAACGTCATATTGAAAACGATGAGATAGCAAGACTTGCTGTTGGCAAACAACTTAATCATATAATATATGACACTGAGTGATTGTCTGTTGACAAACTCACGGTTTTTGCGCTTCCAGTCGCGTGAATGGAAACACTAACTTCACCAATCGATTCGGGGTAAGAAATTTGATCGACACATCGTGACAGATTTTCTTCTTCTCTTTTCTCCGGGCCACTTTCCGTCTGAACGACATCCTTAGGAAAGTTTTGAATTCTGTACTACCCGAGTAAAATTCACCGCGTTGCACATCTTAATCGCACACCAAAGGATGTGATACTCTAAAACAATTTCGTATTATTTCAAGTATAACAAATCAAAAGGACTGGTTGCTTGGATGGGTTGCGGCAAATGAACAAAACTGCAATAAAAGATAAAGATCTTTACTGTAAAAGGTTTGAAGAAAACTCTATTAACAAATAACAGTAATGCATTAAGACTTAAACACCGAATAAATTATGCTGTGAAATGATAATGCCATAGTAAAATAGATGGAGTAATTGCGTTTGATGTCCTTTTTAAATTTTTTTTTTCTTTTCATTATAAAATACAGTTGTCATTTACGATATATCTGGCTGTAAAAAATTCCCTGATCCTTCAACAATGAGTCAGCTAGTCCACAAAAATATAACTATAATTGCGAAAAGGGTTTGCAACACGGTACCTGCTAACATCAAAGACATCAGTTCAAATTCCAAAAAAGGTGGCTGATTGTGATTTCTCGTGGTGCAATGATTGGAGAGAGCGAATTTGTATTTACGAATGGACGTTGGCTGTATGACGTTTGTTTTAGAGATGAAATCACGGCCCAAGGGCAAATGAAATGAGAGGGAAAATAAGAGGCAAAACAATGATAGAATGAATCAAATTTGCTGGAAGATGTAGATTTGGAATGAAATAACTAGAGGTGCTAAGATTAAAATAATTTTCACGGGCGATGACGGGGAGGCACAGCGGGGAGCCAAACAGCTAAAGCCCTTTAGCCTACTCCTGTCACTTTGCTGTGAAATCAAGCTAAATTGCCGAAAACTGGAGGTAATGAGAAGTGGATGTGGAATATGAGAGTACATGTTTGGAAGTTATAGTTGATGATTATAACCCATTTAACCAAGACGGATAGGACCTTACTCCCACACCTTCCACTGGATTTATTTATTGGAAGTAGTCAAGCTGAACCAGGTGCTGGAAATCCAGAAGTCAGAGCTTGGTGACCATTAGCCAGTCTACGCCTACATCCCTGCCATGTAGCAGGAGGCAGTCAAGCTGAATTAGCTCCTGAAAATCCCAAAACAAAGTTTGGTGGCCATTAGCCAGTCTCTATCATTTACGGCACAACTAACGCTGCGAACCAGCTCTCGGAAAGCGAGGAATCGGAGGTTGGAGGCAGAGACCCAGCACAACATTGCCCAGGGACTCTTCGTGCATAAACACGATACGCAATTAGCAAGATCGAGACTCCTCGAAAAGACAATTCCAAGGGGCTGGTGAAAAAGCCCTTTTGCCAACGTTACCACTTACTCTTACAGCGTAATAAGTATAATAATATTATACTTATTATAGTAGATAATATCTACTATAATAATTATAGTAGATAATTATACTAGATAATATATTGGAACAGTTCCAAGTTACTGCAACAGGAGGAAGGGGCCTGAGACATGGTGGGTTACAGTAGGGGGTTGGCGGGCTTTAGCCCCCAGCGAAGAAAGTCGGATTTGAGGCGCCAAATTTCCAAATCGTCCAAATCGAATGGTACCTTTCGACAGCTAGAACGTCAGTTGTACATGCAATTATTTTAAAGTAGCGCCAACTCCAAATAATTATAATATTTCAGTGTTTTTTTTTTTTTTTTTTTTTTTTTTCGAGGATTTTGACTGAGACAAATCATGTAGAGAATCAAATTTACTAATGTCCTTATAATCTACTAAGTCTTCATAATGTTTTCTGTAGGACCAATACTTTACGAGATACATTCGATTCAAGTTCCGAAATTGAGGAAATTATTTGCAAGACGTTAGTTTCTGGCCCGTTACTTTTGAATATCAGCTATTGTGTGAGGCCAGTTGCAAGCGTGCCCTACGTTGAAGAGATCGGCATTAGCCGTCAATTTATAAATAGGAGGCCACACTCTGCTGGCTAAAGCCAGCCAACCCCCGACCGTATCCCACCTGGCCTCAGATCCCTTCCTCGTGTTGGAGTTTCCTTAGAGCAAGATTTGGCAACGTTGCACTCGGAATCCTCCCCTTTTTTTCCCATTTAGCACCGGTCCTCTGATTTCCCTCCTAACACGGAATCATGTTGCTTCCGTTATTTATGTTCATTCAGTTGTGCTGATTTTAATGACGGTACAGCACACAAGTGTCCAACAGTGTGAAGTTCATTGCAAAAGTTGGCTGGTTCATTGAGGAGGCAAAATATAGTAAATGTGAATTGATCATAACTCTTAGCACATCATATTGAGCTCTTGGAAAGATGGCACAACCACAGCACTTCATCTTTTTTCTGTAGGAAAATGAGTGCCATATCAACAAGAACAACAATCATGATTATTGCTACATGCATCTACTGAATGAATTGCTAAATCCACATTGTAGATTACGTTTGAACATCCCGCAGCTGAATAGGTGTTCCACAACAAAATTTAATTGGCCAGGCATTCCTACCGAACTTCAAGCACCACCAATCATAACCAAACCACCTTTTGTGGGCCATCGAATGAAACCCGTACAATCGTAACCTTTGAAGCAGAGGAATGATTTTGTCAACAGATGCAAAGCCTTGAATAGATCACTACGAAGATAAATTTCCCTCAAACAAGATTAACCAATCGGAGGCGTACGAGGTATATTTCGTGGACAAAGAACAGTTTGTTTTCCAGTGTCGAGCTTTTCAACATGCCGGAATCATGAGTGAAATTATACAATTCAAACTAAAACATGTGAAGTTACAAGATTTAAAGAAAAATCGGCGCAATAAGAGAAAAAAAGAAGAGATTTAAAGGAACCCACAGGCACTAAGACATTAGCCAATACAGAAACCGTACAATCGAGTATTACCCGATTTTCTCAAAACTTCAGTACTCGCAGGTACTAACACGTCTTATCACATTGTAAGATCAATACGGTCCAACATAATGCTTTTCTTCCAAATAAAAATGAAAATTTCCACGTTGCATTTCCTTCGGTAAAAAGAAATAACAATAACAAATCATTTCTATACAGACACAGGAAATATAGATAAGTTTTCTGTTAACACAAGGTTTATTTGTACATGCTCAATTTTCAACAAGTAAAATGTAGAAATAGTTTCTTTTTTAAAGTATGTACAAATAAACGTAACGTTAAACTTTGAAGAAAAAATTAGAAAAAGAACTAAAAATTAAGCACCTCAGATCGAATAAAATACGAATATTTACAAGCTATGAAACAAATAAACTTAGTGCTTTTTTCAACAAGTCTAACACGTTCCAGAGATATTGCCAAAAGAAAATTATAACTCAGAATTTTTTACATAATAAGATTGCGTTAAGTAGACACTTAAAAGATTTTTCTTCTAGATGAGAACAACTCAGAAATATAACAATCGCTAATCATTTTAGCGATAGTCAAACTTATCAATAAGAAACAGCAGAATTTGTATGAACTAGTGTGAAATATAAACATAATATTCCCTTGTCATTTTTTTACCACAAAAAACGACGCGGAAATACATTCTTTTACCCACATTTAATTATAAGTCAATTATTCTGTACAAACGATGAACACATCACTTGACTTTTTTTCACTTAAAGAACATCACAATAACAACAGGGAAGGAGAGTAAGAGGGGGTAACACTGGAGGGAGGGGTGTAGTTTGGGTGGGAGTCGAGCGACGAGAGAAGGATGAGGTTGGGATGGGTTGGGATAGGGTTATCCTAGATGGCGGTGTATGCACGGCCATAAAGTCCAAGAGATTCTTGCTAGCTGCTCCCTTCGCTTGAGGCTGGCGTGGATCATTTTTTTGATTTAGAGCGAGGTCAGTAAATTACTTCGTAGACGGTGGCTTTTTTATCTCCGGAACCCGTCACTATATATTTGTCATCCGCTGAGATATCACAGCTAAGTACAGATGAGGACTCTTTGCTCTGGAAAAGTCGAAAAGGGTTAATATGAGGATGGGGGTAATTGGGAAGTGCATGGAGTTCACACACAGCATGCCAGAGCATTGATTTTCAAAAATAATGATCACCTGGAATATAGATGCACCATACGGCGTCCTCCAAGCGTTCAGAAGGTTGTCCTTCCCCGTTGATACGAACCACTTCCCGCAGGCGGCGAACCTGAGGGAGAGGACACAGGATTCGTGAAGGTGGAGCTGGTATTTGTCCGGCTTCATGGCGTGAAGAACTTCCACGTTGGAGTTTTCCATGCCAACGGCCAGCCACTCTCCAGTGGGGCAGTATCCCAGCGAAAAGATCTGTAATGATGAGAAATGTTAGCAAGACATCAGGCTGACAGAGAGAAGGATGCGCATTGCCTTCTATAATTACCATGTAAAGTAGTTTAACAAGTTAAGAAATCACAGCATCTGCGACCATGGTAAAATTGGGGATGGGACATATGAAAACCAGACCCCTCCTCCAAACAAACTAAAAACAAGCCCAGGCATGAAGAGTCCTGCACACCTCCTCCTCTCACTTATCGAGTCCCCACCTGCCATGCTGCGGGTCAGGAGGTCAAGCTGAACCAGGCGCTGGAAATCTACAAATCAAAGCTTGGTGGCTCTTAGTCAGTTCCTGCCAGCATCCTTACCATGTGGCAGGAGGTAGTAAAGCTGAATTAGCTCCTGGGAATCCCAAAACAAAGCTTGGTGGCCATTAGCCAGTCTCTGTCATCTGCTGTCAGTCAGGAGGTAGTCCAACTGAACCAGCTCAAGGAAATCCAGGAATCCGAGCTTGGTGGCTATTAGCCAGTCTCTGACAACATCTTTGTCTAATCGCTAGATACAGATACAGGGCAAAATAACATCGCCCATGGACTCTTCATGCATAAACACGATACGAAATTAGTAAGAGCGGGACCACTTGAATACACTCCCCTCCCTCTAACCGGACTCTTAGTGCATAGTGAGACTCAGTTTGACCGCGGATAGTACTCCCCATGCAGTCACCTCAAGAAACCTTACCTGGGAAGAGAAGTCGTGCTGCTGCAGCTGCCGCCCTTCTCTGAGGTCCCACGACCGGACTGTGTTGTCCAGCCCTCCTGTCCATAGTTTGGTACCGTCTGCCGAAATGTCGATGCAGGAGGCACCATCTGTGTGACCTTGGAACTGACGAACCAATGTCTGGTTGTGCAAATCCCATACTGCTATGTTACCGTCCGAACAGCAGCTGAAGCATACCTGCAAAACCCGCGAATTAGTAAAATTTTGGTTTTCGAAGTTTTGCTCGAAAATGCATCAAGTCTTGCTAAGGAATCCCAGCCAAAGGGATCTCTGAATCCTATGAGATCTGTAAGGCCAGCCATTCCAGAGATGCTCGAGCAAAAAAAAAAAAAACAAAAAAAAAAAAAAAAACGCATGATTATGCGCATATTATCTACCTTAAGGTAGAAAGGCTGTTCAAACCTTCAACTGACGGGCACGATATTCAACTGCTACCAAACTGACTAAAAAGTCTTTGTTCCTTTCAAATTGTCCTCACCTTGCTGTCGGGACTGATAGCCAATGCGTAACAGGCTGGCGCACTAGACGTCAGCTCGGCTTTGATCCTAGGAGTTGGCGATGCAAGATCCCATATACTCAGATTACTAGCTTCTCCACCAACTATCAGTGTCCTCCCATCAGGAAGCAGTTTTACGGACCTGATGTAGTTGTCCCTTTGCTGTAAAATAGTATGAAACGTTAGCGTCACAAAGTAAGATACAGAATGGCATGCAGGAATGTAATCAGCATCAGGCATCAATATATCAAAAGGCTCTTCTTGTTCTGCTAGGAACACCAAGAGTTACTCTGAATCAGCAGCTTGGGAACGTCACCAGCGAGCAGCTTTTCCACTTTATGGAGATTTGGACTTCAAGAAAAATACCCTTACCAGGTAAATAAAGAGCTGCCTATTCCTGACAGACAGAACGCATCTTACCAGACAGTCCAACTGGGAGACGGGGCTCTTGGAGCCAGGCTGGCTGATGTCCCACACTTTGACACAGCCCTTGCCGCCCGTGTAGACGTACTTGGTGGGGTTGCTGATCGTCACGGCGCAGACGACTTCGCCATGGTTGAGCGTGTTGATCTGTCGGGCGTGACGAGGAATCCCTGGGCCTATCAGGGCGTCGGGAGGAAATGGCACAGGTTGCATTTGACCTTCGGCACTCACGTGAAAGGAATACGCTCTGAAAATGAATGAAAGAGGTGTTAGCTCACTAAACAATGTTGTCAACTTGACAAGAAAAAATATCTCAGCCGCAGGATTGTGTACAGAATACAGTAAGCATTTCTTCAACTTACGGCTTTCCACCAGGAATCCCTCCAAGAGCAGGGCCGAGGGGAGGAGCTCGCATCTGAGCGTGGGGGTCATACCCAACCTGGAAAATTTGAGAAAACTGTTGGAGGTCTCAACAGGTTCAGTGGGTACATAGTTCATTGCCTAAGTATTCCATTTCTACCGCTATCGTTATCAATGGTTACGTACACGATAGATTAAACCATAAAATGGAGAGATTTATAATACTAAACTAATAAACTTAATAATATCCTTTTGTTCAAAGGCAAAGGAGAGACTCCGTCTATAGGACACTTCCACCAGGGACAACCAATCCCTGCTGGGGCGCATTTCTAAATGAAATTCATTTCGCATTTAAAGGTTTAGGTGGCAATGAAGAAAAACGGGGCATTCTAGATAATAAAGAACGCCAGAGGTCATCATCAATCCTTCATTAGGTCTCAAAACTGCAGGAAATCCAACCACTCAATCTAAATTGAGCCTGCAAAGGCAGCAACCTTTTATGATCACTGTGGCTGACGCACCTGTATCCACTAAAAGCAGTGCAGTGTATTGTACATCATTGATCAAGCCTGGTAGCCTCAATCGGTGAGGAGCTAAGAGACTAGCCGAGGGTTGTTGCCTGAGGATTGCTGGACATTGTTCCTGAGTGTGAGGGGCTGTCTCGGGCATGACCCAGTGCGTCAGACCGTAAGCACAGCCTGACCCATTTTGGGCAGTTACGGGAGCTGTGTGAGGGGTTGTCACACCCGTAACACACCCGGGTTCCAACCAGGATGGGCCTCGACGCCGTTGACTGAGGCATTGTACGATGTTGGGGTGGCTACTGGAGGCGACGAGAGGCAGCTTGTGCTCGAGCCAGGTTCACAGCAGCCCTACTGGCCAAGCGAGGCTATGCTAGCTGCTTATTCGCCAGCACCAGGGTAGGCCTTCCGTGGTAGCTGTTTCGTTGCCCTGGTAAACACTGCAACAAGGTCCCTACACTCACCCCTAGAGCTGCATTTCAAAAACCTGTGATAGATTGCCATCCCCAAACTCCATCTCGAGTAGGACAACCAACTCCCCATAGTCCCCGTGCAGCACACATAAAGCAGCCTCCCGTAGAGATGAAGCAATCCAAATTGTCAAAGGTTCAGGAGATGATTAATCCTTTTCGGGAAAGCAGGGAGACACCATACGGCAGATACCTTATCCCCCCCCCCCCCCATTCGGTCCCACATTTACGGAGAGTAAATAAACTTCGAACGACCCATCTCTGGGAGAGTGGGGGGTAGCAGCGCCTGGCGCCCGGCCAACGCCATCTGGAGGGAGCAGGAAAATATTCGCGTACCACAAATGCCGAGAACTTCTGAACCACCAAAGCCGGACTCTACCTAGCGGGCACCTGTGTACTAGTGACAAAGGACACGCGCCCAGATTGCGTTACTCTCGGCAGTCTTCGGCTGGTAGCCCACCACCCACTATGAAGGGAAACTTCCTTTCCTTCTTCCATATGGGTGGCCGGAAGAGAATAACAATCAAATTTCCATCCTACGGGCATATCCGGAAGCTACTGACGAAGACAGCCCCACAACAAATCCCAGAGCCTGTTCGATCTTGCCATCTGGACACATTGACGTGCCCCAGGGACGGGGGTCTCCGGCGAGAAGGATACTCCAGGATATGCTAGATTCTTGTTCAAATTTCCGGTAAGATTAATATTTACCATAGGCGGCCTAGTGTAGCTATTCAGCGAAGGTGGAAGGTTGTTGTGAAGGGCACCATAGCCGGCAGCCGCTTGGAGATCATGGGGACCCGCACCGGCAAGATAGTGGGGGTATTGAGCTGAAAAATAAGGGCAAAAATCAGTAATCAATGATTATAAGATTCAAAGCACCAATTACAATCCTCATTCTGAGACCACCCTCAGGGCCTCCCCAATCTACCTTTCCAACTTCCTACTTCATTTACTACATTTTTGTAATAAATATTTCTTATTGTTCTTTTTGGCTTCTTTTCTCAAAATAGAACCTGGGAGGGGGGGGGGGGGGGGGGGGGGAATCTTAGTCCACTAAAACTCATTATCAGAAAAACAACAGTCTATGAAAATTAGTAGAATCGCCCACCTCTATTTGATAGCCTTCGGATGATCTCTTTGGAGACACCAGCAGTTATCTACCCACAGAAAAGTGGGCGTGTCTCAAAAGAGGATGGGACCTTGACAAACGTTGGTCATTTTTGCATTCAGCACACCTAAATACCCCTTAAAAACGATGCAAATTTTACACGAGGGTGTATTATTCTTTGATATAGGTTACTTATGCATAAATTTAATTCTGTGTCAATAAAAAAAATTTGTTTTTTACTCGAAAAATATTTGACCTCCTGGGATCCTTAAAAAATCCCATTTGTAGCCCCATGAAAGCCCTATAGATCACCACAGTCCAAAAATGGATTCTACTTCCAAAAATACTTCGAAAACGACACCTAACTCGATCCCACAGCCAAAAGCCTTTAAAAAAAGCTCCCGTAGCCCAATTTTAGCCTCATAGCGCCCCACGGGGTTGGGCGATCGGGCTGAAAACCTTGCGGGCAAAACTAGATGGTAAACCGAGTATTTTGTCAAAATTTCAGATTAAAAAAAAATTCCTACTGTCCAAAGCGGCCCGAACGGCGGACGGACATTTCGGTTTTGGAATCTACACATCTTGAAACGGATAATGTCAAATTGTCAGGCCGATCGGAGTCGTCGACCTCTGTCGCGATTACATAGGTGTATTATTCCAAGAATAATAAACCAAAAGTGATTTTTAGCAACTCACCTCAACACTCCTTATAAAAAAAATTAAAAAATGTATTCACCAATCCAAATTTTTGCGCAATTTTTGCACAATAAAGATTATGTAAAATTAACAAAGTTTTTTGAGCTCGAGTGAGAGAGATACCATGGTCTACAAAATAGTAATGAATATTGATGCGGAGTGAGTTGATTTCAGGGGATTTAATGATTTAGTGAAGAAAAATTGAAGGTAAAACATTTAACTTTTCAGGATTAGGACTTAAGGAGTGTCAGTCATGCGTCGACTCACTCCGTATCAAGCAATATCTTTTCTTGATAACACATATTCCTGCAGGGACACCATCCCCTTAACAAAAGGTTTGTAAATGAGACAGCCACTCCGGTTGGACATCGGACAAGCTCCGTTCCTTTATGTAAATGTAAATCTACTCAAAATAAATCTTACAAAGGGAAGGCGGCTTGACTAGAGGTTTCATAGCGCCACTTGGAGCGACGCTCCCGCTGCTCCCGCCGCTCGTAGGCGTCACAGACTTGGAAATGGGCGTCGTAGGTTTTTCTTCCATCTTTTTCGTTGACGGGGTACTAGCGTTTGATGACGTCCCGCTCCTCGGACTGAAAATACAAATCAAATTAGTCCCTGGTTAACTGCTATCTTATATAAAAATCATATGACTGCTTTCGAATAACTTTTTGAATATCAATAATTTGTCTAATAATAATAATACATTATTAAATATCATTAATTACGAGTTCATTTGTTCGAATGTGCCAAATGTATATATGTACTAGTAATATCATCACGATTCAGCAACGTATATTCACATGAAGTTATTCAGAGGGGGAACACATTATTCTCGTTCCTACAGCAAAATTTATCGAGTTATCACTTTGATGCGTGGGTACATTTGAATACAAAATGCACGCTCAAAAATCCATCACTTCACATAAGAGACGTCAAAATCAATAAGGCCGAGTGAACGGACCAGAATGAATATTACATATTGAGATACGGTTTGGAAAGGCAAAAACTAACCTGTGTGGGCCGACATGATCTTTCTTGGGAGCGAGTTTG
This sequence comes from Pilophorus perplexus, assembly GCA_955831195.1. Taxonomy (NCBI): domain Eukaryota; kingdom Metazoa; phylum Arthropoda; class Insecta; order Hemiptera; family Miridae; genus Pilophorus; species Pilophorus perplexus. Next base: position 6,446,395 of record OY037013.1, on the reverse strand, counting down.
TCCAGTCCATTCTCTCTTGGTGAAGTTGTGCCATTAGGAGGTGACACGGGGTCCTGAAAGCGATTCTGAATTTATGAATCATTCATGAAGGTCTCCGGTGTTTACAGGACAAAAAAAAAATCGAGTAGGCAACGGAGTTTTGGTATTCAATATTCTGAATAGCGATCAAAAAGAAGGAGCTAAAATAGCGCAAAAAAAGGCACCTAAGGGGGTTTTGGGAGGTTCCCTTCCCCCATATAAATTCAATTTACTTCGTATAAATAGCCTTCGATGAATTTAATCGAACATTCAGAAACGATGAAATAATCATTGCACAGTATTCAAATTCATGCAGATCCGGGCTTCCAACACTGGGCACATGCATATTCACACTTGATGCATGTCAACTAACGGAAAAATTCGCTTGGGTGTACATGTACACGTACAGGGAACAAGCGCTAGGTGTGTCCCGTCCAGAAAAATGCTTCTCACACGATGAAAGGCGAAAAAAGTGACCAATTCGCACCATAAATCGATTGTTTTTCAGCCATTCTTGTGAACACCCAGAGCATTTTGGGTTATTATAAAACGTAATCCTCCGTACCAATGTGTTAGTTTCCATGCAGTTGTTTGAATTACGATTAAGATTTGCTCAATATGAACAACTCCCCCCCAAGCTTTGAGAAGTTAGTTGATTCGTGTTCAAAATTAATATTATCTTTCGTGTATAAATTGTTGTGGCTTACCTCACTGGCATCGTCTACAACTAAGTCTTGGTCACTTTTTTCTCCGTCACTAGCCTGCAAACGTATACACAAGCCGATTAGAAGAGAACCCATGAACACAAAAAAAAAAGGGGGGGGTTGAATGGAGTTAAGAACAGTTTCGGTAAAGTAGGAGGGAAATTGAAAACTTTCTTTCTTTTTTTAATGTAAGGAAAAACGTTTGGCTCTCTTACTTTGAAAGTGACTTCTCAGGGTGCAGAAAATTGATATTTGCCAGGATGGTAATTTTTTGCTCATGCTCCGGAATTTCTTACCGTATGCGGTGATAATATCACCTACCTTTTATTTATATATTATATAAATAAAAGGTAGAAAACGTCAAAATAAAATTAACCAAACACTAAAGCATACGAAAAATACGGTAATTTCGGACATGGCGTGATAAAAGTTGTAGATGAAAATGTCAACCAAACGTCGTGCAACAGATAATTGCAGAATTAAAAGGATGTTAGAGCAATTTTGTTGAATAATAATCGTGATTCAATAACGCATACCTATCAAAGGAAAAAAAAAACCCAATTCGCTCTTCAGATAAGCTAATTCTTACTTAGATTTTCGTCACTATTCAGCTTTTAGTGCGAAATATTAAAAACAATACTTTGCATTTCTGAAGCATTAAGCTGCACGGTGTGAGCGGGAAAAGCGGTCATCAAAACGTCTAAAAACTAACAAGACCAGCTAACACAAATGGCAGATTAGAGATGCACAGAATATTTAGATGCAACACTTGAAGGACTGGGTATGAAAGGGGTTACGATAAAGAATTGTCAAAAATGAGCATCTTGATGGCTGGTTCCTTAACCTGTGCACTTTTAGGTACAGCTCTTGGGACACAACGAACGCCTTAGACCATTTTCGTTGAATCGTGTGACACGTGTCCTTAATTCACAGGAGGGACGCGATATCTTGAATCTTCGTTACGCCCTGAACTGTTTTTACCCCCACCTGCTCCTTTCGAGGGAATATTGAAAAAGGTTAAGTGGCGTGGAGGGGGGAGACTCACCCCGCACGGGACCGTAAAAGTGAAGCCGTAAAACCCAGGGCGTAAGCCGTCGAGTTTATTGCGGGTATAAAACAACCCCAGACTTCAATAGCTCAGTCCCCCTCTCACGACCCTATCGGTTGCCTTTTCTCCCGTTTTATGGCGAAAAAAAAGAGAAGAGAAAAAAAAAAAAGTTTTCCAGAAAAAAAAAATCAGGAAAGTGAGCTCTAGGGCTTAACCACCTGTGTACAGGTAATGGGAGGACATTAAACCAAAGCCCTTACTACACTCCCCCTTCCCCTTTTTGCCACCCTTCCTTAGGCTATAACCCTTTTTTCCCTCCCTCACTATCCTCCCGTAATGGGTTTTTAGTTTGTTCATTGTTCCACCGTCAGGTTATTAAAGGACTTATAACCTTCCAACCCTCGGCCCCTCTATAACAGCTTCACTCCCTCTCGTTTTAACCATCTCTTCCTCACTCTCTTCATTTCAGATTTATGTTAAGTGGATCGTTTTACGTTTAATCCTCCCGCGTCGCGTTGAATTTAACGATTCTTGGCAATAACAACAGTTTTAACGTCCAACCAGAACAACTCTTTTTTTATTATGATAACACAAGTATAGCGTTGTTTTGCTGTTTGTTAGTAGAGAATTTTTTTTCAAATACTACGATTTTAATAATATTATATTATAATATTAGTAATATAGATATTAAAATCGTAGTAGAATTTAGAGCATTATTTATTGTGCTCAAATATTATGAGCCCCTTTATAGCCCCACAGAGCCTAAGGACGATCGGAGTCAAAACCTTGCGGGCACTACTAGACCTTATTTTCTCCAAGTAGTTTTTTTTTCTGAGAATTTTATTGCTCCAAGTAAATTACTTATTAACAATATTGATTTGAGACTAGTTCTCCAAGTAGTATCGAGTATTTTCTCAAAATTTCAGACATATTTTCCAAGCTCAATTGAGAATTTTCCAAAATGAAATGAAAATTCTCAATTGAGCTTGGAAAATCTATTAAAAAAAAAATCCTACTGCCCAAAATGGCTGAGACGGTGGACGGACATTTGATTTTTGAAATTTACGTGTTATGAAACGGATCATGTCAAAATTTAAGGTCCAAAATTCCAAGAATAATAAATCAAAAGGGAGGATTCGTGAAAAGACTCAAATTGACTACAATTTTGGTCTTCATAATGTTTACTGTAGGACCAATACTTTTTACGAGATACATTTGGTTCAAGTTCTAAAATTGGGGAAATTATTTGCAAGACGTCAGTTTCCGGCCTGTTACTTTTGATTATCAGTTATTGCGTGAGGCCAGTTGAAAGCGTGCCCTACGTTGATTGGGCCTCCAAAAGCTGGTAAAAGCCCGCCCACCCCCGACCATTTCCCACCTGACCTCAGACCCCTTCCTCCTGTCGCAGTTCCAACATAATAGATAATATCCTTATCGATATTATAATTATTACGGCTCTAAGGGTTAGCGTCAATGAGAGTAAGTGGCAACGTTGGCAAAAGGGCCCTTTCACCAGCATCGTATTTTCGAACCCATCAATCGGTATCGTGAAACTCTCATTTTTCTTAAATGCAGGGGCCCCTTAAATAATAAATTGAGCGATTTCGGGCAAAACCCACCCCCGTTTTCATGCCTTGGGAAATCCCCTTTTGTGCCGTGGAAGTCGTTTAGTACTAAGGGGTTCGGGCCCTAAGTGTGCGATCAAGTGAACCCCTAAACGCGGCTGTTCTTTTTTGATGGTGAGATTACAAACTTCCAGCCGGTAAGTGCAAGTTGTCAGGCGATATTTCGAACGGAGAAGTGCTCAAAGTGCGGTTATTTCTCTTCTTGGGGGTGAAAAACCTCAGAACTCAATTACACTGAATGCGTTGACTAATCAGAATACGAAAAACCTGACGAAAGCTCTTCCAAAACGTTTTAGCTAATTAAATCCAAGCACGGCACCTGATTAATGGATAAAGAATGAATCTGAAAAATGGGATGAATTGAGCAAGTGAACTTCCAAGTGTACTTAGGAACTTCCCCTGGTTTCGTTTTGTACTCAGGGTATTTCAATCTGTTCCCGATGATCATAAGCGTCATACAATTGACTCATTTTCGAGGTTAAAAAACCTGTAAATTAACAGCCAAACGTTTTTCCGAGAAAAATCGCCAATAAAAGGATCAAAGGGATACAAACAAAGAAAAAATAAATAACATAAATGATAAGCTTGAGCCATGCAAATCATAACATAAACACGTATTATTCGAGTGCAAACTAACATGAAGTGCCCACCAACACACAAAACCCACCAGAGAAATCTGACTTAGGTGGTTTCAAGTGGCGTGGGTTTTAAATTTGTTAAAAGTAAAACCAGTTTTGAAACTTTAAACTCTCCATGATAAGTGCTGGAAAAACCAAACGTGTTAATGTGAATCGTTCTAAACATTTTAACGCAGGGAGGTTTCTTCCAGCAATCCACTTCTCTTCTTGATAAATCGCGAACATAAATTTGCATCCACAGCCATGCTCACACGGTTTTTCTATGAAACGAACGCCATTGAAAAGTACCATAGAAATTACAAGGGAGAAAGACACTTACATGACAGTCTTTTTCTTCTTTTTTAACTTTCTTATTGTGCTCGGGCTCCGGAGGGCTCCTTGCACGGTATTTTTCCCTTTCCGCCGGAGAAATGGAGTTCCTCTGAAAAAAACGATAAAAAAAATCATTCAACTTCGTGTCTCATCTTGAAACAAAAGCGGGAGCATTTCCACCCTTTGAAGGTTTTTCTTCAAGTTCATGTTTATTATGCGCATGAAAGCATTTAGGTTAAACTGAAATCAAACCGCGGAGTTTTTTTTTTTTTTTTTTATATATCTCAAATACTAACGTAATTACGAAGCGGCATCGGTAGTATAAATTATGTTCTTGGTCGCCTCATTATCTCTTCTCCGTTTACGACAATAAATATTTATATGTCCATTAAAATATTGCCACAGCTTAAAAAAACCTGCTTCTTTCGAATAGCAACACGCATACAACCAGCATTACAGAGTGGAAATTGAATGAAACTTGCATTGTAAATAACCCATTAACCCGATTCGGTCGGTCTTTTATGTTCCGCGAGCTAGCTAATTAACCTCGCCGCAACTCCCTGACCAAACGGTCTCCTTGAAAAAGGGAAAAGTCGAACGAGACCGAATAAAACCGGATTCTTACGCTGTCCCCGTCGTAAATTATGCAGATAAACTAAATAGGTAGTTACAGTGAGGTACTCGAGCTTTAATGCCAGCACGCTATAGGCAACTCCCCAGGCGCGAAAGTCGATGGGGCTCCTGGACTTGGGATATTAATAATGTTGGCTATTTGCATTCGCCGAAGAGTATAAATTGGTTCTTTTATGTGGGGTGCCGCAGCTGGATTTTTTTCTTCTGTTTTTCATTCCGTAACGAAAATCAATTGATGGGCGTGTAAATAACGTTGATTGAACAGGACGAGGCCAGTACATATTTACACGTGGAGCGGAACGCCATTTAATCACGCCATCCGATGGGATATGCCAAAACAAATTATTGAACTCACACGATGGACTGGATATCGATAAATCTGTCTCGGGGTTTAACGCCGAAATTAAGCGAACGCACAAGGAAAATTTAAATATTTCGTATTCGAATGAACCTGACCCTTGCAGTATAGGCAGTGTTGGCCTTGCTACCCGTTCGTCTGCGTCGGAGCGTTTCATAAATAGCATACTGCATATGCATTGGGTTGTACAGGTCACAATGGGTCATGCTAGTCACAAAGCCATTAAAAAGTCCGATGTTCCTCTACAATGTCGTCGTTAAAAACCGTCGACGACTAACTGATTGTTAGAATGTAGACAAATCAATCGCTATTTATGAGAGCGTGGGTGGTCCTCAACCTTTCTTTAATTTTATGCGCAAGCCCTCCTCGGTCCTAATAAGGCGGGAAGACTTGAAAAGGTTCGACTTTGAAAAACGCCGTTTGTCAACTTTAATATGTAAATAAATGGCTTTGTTGTGTTTAAATGAGGCGGAACACGAGGATAGGTGTGGGATAAGCGTTGGATGGGGTTAAGCGCGGGGTCTTGAATACATTAGCGCTAACAAGTCTGTAGCCGAAGCGCTAATGAGCTCTGGGAACCGCTAATTGCTTTATCAACACCCGACATATCCCATTTATACAAGGTCAATATTTCTGCCTGTCTAGAGATTTGTAGCCATGTTTGTTCATCCAGTCGAAGGTCATTGTTTGAATTGTTCAGTTCATCGAGCACCAACCACACTAAGCAGTTAACTCCAACAGAATTAGAAATGTTGGTAATGGGCAATAACACGTAGTACGATCAGTGCTGTACCTATGTAAAAAATTAATAAGTATTGACAAACGCTGCAAATATTACAGATGGTTTTATTATTTTTGTGCAATAACGAAAGACTAATTCTTTCATTGTTATAATTTTCCTAATTCATAAAAAGAAAATTTAAAAAAGATTTTCCCGTAAAGTTTTAAGACGGATGAGGGACTCCGAAAAACGGATTATGCGTCCAAGATTAGGTACTCGGAAATCGACACCTCATTCAACTTCTAGGCATCCTTCAAAAGCCCATTGAGCCTCAGGGTGAAATCGGATCGTTGTGGGACCCCTAAAAATGGATTTTACGGTCAAAAATACTTCGAAAACGACACCTAACTCGACCACATAGCTGAGAACCTTCAAAAACCCCTTCCATAGCCCCTTTTGAGCCCCACGGGATTGGGCGATCGGACTGAAAACCTTGCGGGCATAACTAGATGGTAAACCAAGTATTTTCAAAATTTCAGATTTTTAAACAAATTCCTACTGCCCAAAATGGACGGACATTTCGGATTTAGAATGTAGACCAAGGTGTTGTACAAGGATATGGCCCGTCCTTCACTCAAAACAGAACGATATACAACGATAAACTGATTGGGAGCCGTCTCGAGAACGCTGTGGAAGGGGCCCACCAATCGGGTAGTTAGCGCTGGTGGTGGGGGGAATCCAAACTCCAACATCGGGTTCGGGTCAATATCCGGGGCTAAGGAGATCTCTATGGTCACGCAGTCACGCTCTTTAACCGGCTTACCCCGGTAAAAACATGTAACATGTTAAAAACTAACAAGCCACCGTAATCAAGACAATTCAAGATTTAGCATAGTTTAAATGTGTACAAGTACTAACCCAAGTACACAAGATTATAAGGCGTGATAATGACATTTTCAATGTCAAGGTGTAAGCCATGTTTGGCCCACTTCATTTAATTAAAGTACCGAACAAGAGGCAATTAAGTAATTTTTTTCTCCCACCCAAACCCCCCTTGAAACAGGTCCCGGGCGGGCCCGAAAACGCCGGGTCGGCCCTTTAAGCCCCCTTGTTATAATATAAAGTGGACTATAATTCCCAGACTCTCTGTTCCCCGGCACAACCCTCCGACCGCTTACCACTTCGCCTGCCACTTAAGCTTGACTTCGAGTTGGAAAAGGGCAACGGTTAGATTACACAAGCACCTCTCAACAATGAACTTACAGAAGATGGACGCGAAATATTTTTCTAATTGAACTGAGTTCACAAATTTAAATAAAGAAGGCTGCCAACTTTACACAGGAATAAAAAATCGTGCAAAAATTAATTCTACCAATGTCAATAAGAGTTTCGTTTAAAAAAAGTTTAAAAAATCTATACAAAGTGTTCACATAAGGGACTCCCGAAAATTTATTTGACTTACATAAATGTACGTCTCGTAAATGAACCCCTTCTTCCTGCTGACAACTATCAAAATCAACATTAAATGTTGTAGCAGTGTGGACGAATGGGCCGGTGACCTCCCTCAATTGATCCTACGTCCAAAAATACTTCGAAAACGCCACTCCACTCGACCCTTCCACCCTTCAAAAACCCTAAGCCCCTTTTTTAGCCCCATGGGTTGGAGCGATCCGGCTGGTGGAGTATTTTGTTAAGATTTGAGATTTCTAAAAATAATTCTTAAAGCCCGAAACGGCCTAGTCGGCAAACGGACTGACACATTTTTGACGGTTATAGCAACTGTAGGTATATTATATACCTACTTTAATAGTATGATATACTATTATTATTTCGAGTTCATCTCACGAGTATATTCCCATCTCAATACCATCCTCCACCCTCCTCCAAAGGGTCTCAGTCTCCACTAACGTCTTAAATTGCTATCCATCCCACCCTTATCGCGCTAATCCTGGAAATCCTTATAATCTGGAGTAATAGGCATTTAATTACACCCCTCCCCCTGGAGGTCCTTAATTGCTCAAAGAAAGAATACACAGACGCTCTCCCTATAATTGTCGTCATAAATAATTACTGCGATTTCCCGTCTTTAACCTTTTGAACCGAAAGCCCATTAAAGCCTTGAATGAATTAATAATGCGTTAATTTTACAGCGATGTTTGGGTGAAACCGTGTTAATTCGTCAACCATCGGATCAATTAGCGATAATCAACGTCAACTCAGTGAAATACTCATTTGCATTCCCAGTTGAAACATGATACGTTATATTAAATTACATCATGCATAATGTAGGATGTACATAACGAATGGTGACAGAGTGAGTGTATACGGCATTAGTGACGCCATTAACGCGATGAAGAGGCAAGAAAGTTTGCTGGGCCGTGTAATTGATTGGAAACAGTGATGGGGGGGTTCACGGCGTGCCATGCGTGACGGATGCGTCCCGCGAGACAACAGCCGGTGATGAACCGTGACCGGTCCGGAACGCAAAGGCCGGGGGGGATTTTAGCGGTCTGCGCGGTCTGAGAAGGTTACAAAGACTTGTACCGAGGGGGGGAGGGGGGGACGTTTCATGAGTTTTATGGTCCTCATGGGGCCTCCCTCCCAGCCTCTTTGAAAGCCCCTTTTATGGCCCCCCTGGTGCAGATCTTTTTTACGTCGCTCTCGCTCAGTAATTCTGACCATCCCCCACCATCTCAAGTCACGCCCACATGCTCCGACTGAATAAAGCGCTAAAAAGCCATGGATGATTCGATTCAGTGTGTCGAAAGCCAGGGTACCAAACAACTTGTTATGATTGTGTATACTATGACGATACCCTCACATCATGTTTCAAACTGTTCGTGGTAAATATAAGGGTTTCCTTGCGACGCACAGTGCGTTATTTTAGCAATTTAGGGGAAGGAAAATCGAAAAATGAAAGTCGCAATAAAAAATTTCGGACTTAATGTACGTGTACATGGATACCTAAAGTAAAAGAAAATGGATTACAAAACTTTCCAGAACGAAAGAAAAGAACAGTGCTCTTGCCCAAATTTGAAGATTGATGATAGTCCGATTTTGGAACTTCTTCAACTGATGAACGAGTACGTCTCAGATGCAACCAAACAAGATAATTTCGAGGTTCTCTTTATTACACACGTTCTAAGTTAGGTAAGTGAAACAAATTTTTTGAAAATTTTAAACGCTTTCTGTATGCGCATTCTCAGATGAGACTTATAAGCGTCATTTCGTTTTACAAAAATAGGCTTGAAAAAAAAAAAAACCTCCCTGATCTTTTGGGAAACATCTCTCCAATATGTACTTACTTTTGAAAAGGAAACCATCATCTCGCGCCCGATTTTCGAAAAAGTCAATTTAAAGTCAAATTAAGGGTTAAAAAAATTTTTTTTTTGAGGATTGTTGTGAATGAACATTAAATAAATTTTATTTGTAAAGTTCAATTTAATTTACCTCCACATACCTACCTACCTTACAATAAAGTTGTGTAACGGAAAGTTGGGTTCTCTCTTGAACTTAATTCGTGAGTTCCTACAGTATGTATGGGTCATTCAAAAATTATGGATAAATTTCGGTCAAAAGTTGTTTACCGCCATAATGATTGGGCTAGAAATGAGTAGGATAATTTATATTCACGGTTACAAGTTTTCATTTGTGAGTCGCCAATTTTTTATTCCTCCGGTGTTGATGTAATTGTACAACAACAACAACAACAACAACAACAACAAAAATTAGTTTTAAAGTCAGATGAAGGAAATTATTCCGTACCCTTATAATAATAGTAGTAAATAGTAAATCTCAAAACCATGTATGCATATTTTTGGAAATTTTACAGGGGACTGTTAAAACTTCTGACTAAAAATATAATCTGAAAAAACTTTTGAAAACATTGCTTTCGTCAAAAATGGGTCATACATGGTTTTGCAAATTTACTGTCGATATTGTAATTATGATGTGAAATATATGAAGATGTGGATAAGTCATTTTATTTCCTTCTTAACACTAGAAATCACCTACCTAATATTGGGCTCATTTCTATTGAAATCCTTGCTAACAGCCGCGATAAAGTGCATTTTGATAGTAAGATGACAAATCAGAGTCTACCCTAACAATGTGGAAATTTCTGAATCGGAAATGCAGATTTAAAAACGAATGACGTGTCAAAACAGGTGTTAAATCATCCCCCTGGCTTCTTTTTTTACCTCATGGGTTCTACAAACCCAAAAACGTAAATGTAGGTACCGATTTTTTAGCCCGATATGTCGAATCGCTTAGAAGCTATGATTTTCCTTCCCTTAAATTGCCTAAATTACGCACTGTGCGTAAACTATATTATTATAGCGTAAACCAAGAACAGCGTTTTCGGTCGACGTAGGTTGTGTCAATTTTGGAAGCAACCCCCAGCTGGATAAAGCCAGCCAACCCCCGACCTTTACCACCTGGCCTCAGACGCCTTCTACTCTGTTTCCCATGTTGTGTAGTTTTATTTCTTAGAGAAATACAGGTTGACGGATGGTGGTGGTGGTGGCGTCATAATCTAGCATGTCGTGCTGAGACCTTTGGTCAGTGTCCGCATGCGAAACTCGGTCCGAGAATAACATTTTCAAAACTCGACCTTCGCAGATTTACGTTGACGGTGCACATGGAAGGGCAGGGACAGAAAGGTTTTGCTAAGAGTGACAGAAACCTTCCAAAGTGAGGCGAGCGGTGCGGTAAAATAAACAAGGGTGAGGGATCAAGGGTTGTATGTGGTTTGAACCCCTCCCCCCCCCCCCCCCCACCACCACTGTTTTCCTACAACTCGCCCGAGTTCACCCCAAGAGGCAGGAGCACCCATTTCAAACCCACCGTCCTCATTTGCGTAATCCTCTTTCTACAGACGAAAGAGTACATTTGAATCCTCTAATACGTCCCAGGCGACCTCATCGGTCGTTTTTTCCACTCACGATAATTACTTCCTCATTTCAATTTCCTCCATATCAGCTCACGGTTGTACTCTGATTTATCGGATGGTCTGATGTACTCCAGTGCAAGCCACTGGCATACACGGAAATGAGAAAACTGATTCGCCAGGAACGGAAGCATGTTTTTTGCCACCTCCCTTGGAGCCTGTCACCTTCAACCAAGCTGTCACAATGGCAAAGCGAAAAATCCTGACTGCTACAGCTGAACAGGGCGTTTGCCAGAGCCATAGAAAGAAATGGAAATCTCTGACGACGGAACCGATACGAAATCTCTTCGACGGAGGGACTTCGTGGCCAACTTTAAACTCACCGCAGGCCACAATTTCCATAGAATTTGTATAAAGCCAGCAGCAACTTGGCCACTTTGCTACCAAAATGACCTGCGACGTTTCCACACTATGGATGAAAAGGAGCCAACTTTACGTGGCTACCAGGAGAGAAATGGCTGTGTTGCCACCTACAGGAGTAGGATTAAAGAAAAAACTTTTAAACCCAACTTATCACATTTTCATGTTTCCCTTCACTCTGGGCTTATTTGATGGCGACTGAAAAGGTGGTTTTCTCTTTTTACAGGTTAAACTTTTTCTAATTTTACCCACATCAACAATTGATCCCAGCCCAGGCTAGTTACTTCCAATTATTAACAATGAGCGTAGCAACGACTTTGAGCTCGGCTGTCCGGAAGCATTAAATAAGCTATTATCAAAAATCAACGCGTCATGCTCCTGTTTGGTCCTTTGCGATTATTACCAACAAAGCGGGTTGCACGAATATAAAAGGACAAAAAAAGAACCACAATCTCCCAACTCCCATTCCACGTTACATAATCGCGTTAGCGTGAGACTTGAAAAAAAAACTCGGCCGGGGGGCGGTTTCATTCATCTCATTTGGAAAAGCGCTTGTCTAAATTCAATGCCCCGTCGCAACTGAATTGTAAATAGCTACTTGAATAAATAACAAACACAGCAGATGGAAGAGGGATATTAACATATTTTTGAATTGCAAATGGAAAGACTGTTTATCGACGTATAGATTAGTTACTGAACAGCCGCGATTAAAATTGAGCAAGCAAAGTTAACGAGTTACATTGTGCCGTCAAACGAGATGTGTTCGCTTCAATTAGCTTGAAAAGTCGGGTGGCGGGTAACGAAGTGACAGTTTTTGCCATGTAAAAAACCCTCGGCTAACGAGACCTCAGCGGAATCGATTCGATAACAACCGGAATAGGCCGGCATGTTATGTATTTAGACGATTATTAAGGAGCTGTGTGGTACAAAAACAACTTGCGTAAACAAATAAAAATTTGTGATACCGAGTGTTTTTGATAGGTTTCCTCGTTTACCACCGGGCAATCGGGTAATCCCTGGAAAAAGGTTGCATACCTCTGCCTTAGAGGATAAACTGGAAAATAGAACGCTTCAGCAACGAGGCTCTTCAAGTACCACGCCCAGATTGGAACGGACGAAGAACTCATCTCATCGAGAAATATCATCAGAGACATCTTCACCCAGCTACGGAATCATCTTCATCATCACAAAACTGAGACCCGTCCACCTTGACGGTCCCAACTTTTGGCGACTTCGAAAAAACATTCTCTTTGGTGTTGGGGTATTATTGAGAGCGCAAATCCATCTCAATGAGGGATTACCTGAGTTAGCGCTTTTGATGCCACCAGAAGAATAGTCTTGCTAGTAACTTAGGCAACTCAGCAGCTACAGGCAATGTCAATAGGCGATTGATTTGGCGGGTGATGTTGAGCTCTTGTTCTTCTTGATTTCTAGAACGCCGAATGGCCGAAGAGCCGATATTGCCGTTTACATCCTGGCCAATTATGAATATGAAGGAAGTCGTCTCCTGTCCCACTAATGGCCGTTTATTCCAACAGCGATTCCCAGATCTCAATCTCGATTTTCAAAGACATGCAACATGGTGCATTTACCGCCGATTTGCGCTTTTGACGTGTTTGATCCCAGACTGATAAGGTGCTTATTGGTAAATTGTTACGCTTATGACAGGCTACATTGGAGACATTCAATAAGAGGTCTCGCTGAGTACTGTAGGCTACTAGGTCACTGGCTACCGCTGAATACCGTTCAGCCAGACTACTAGCCCGAATTAACATATCGTCCGCGTATTGCAGCCTTCCTAAAAAACCGCCTCATAATAAAAGTTGAGAAAACAGTGGCGAGAGAACCATCTCCAAATTAAAAATCATCGTTCAGCCACTTTCTAAACAGCCATATTTTCGGTTGAGCTAAAAATTATGAACCTTCCCCTCCGCTACCACGACGGTAACAATTTATTCAGCTGTCACAATACGAGCTTTTGTCGTATTGTGGGCGTCTCCCTCTTTCCCCGTACCCCATAATTTTCCCAGAAACTCTCTTGTCTGCAGGTGTAAACACAGGTAGGTCCCTCGACGAAAAGGCTCTCCCTTCCGAAAAGCCGCCTCGGGTTTTGAAAAGGGAAGAAGTCGTTGAGCTAGCGGTAAGGGTCGTCTCACAAAAAGGGCAGATGGTCGGGCCGGTTAAAATTACCAACTCTTCAAGGCCCTTTTTCCACGGAAATCTCTCTTGACAGGAGGCATTCATGATAAACTTGCAGAGTCTTTACACGAATTACGGAGGAACTGGCTCAATATGCGATCTCATGTCAGACAACGATCGACGCGCACGCTTCATGGACCCAGTATGCGATCTCACAATTAGTTTTAAGTAGAATGCCGACCTCTTTACAATATTTGTGTTTTCCTCCATACCTATAACTCCCATTTTATCTCGATTTTCGTAAATATCACATCGCACATCCAGACACAAAGTTTGTGTTGATATAATTTAATTTTACCAATCAACCAGTGTTTTTGAGCCCAGCCACTCCAATCCAGCCACACCTACTCGAAATCAAAATAGATGCGATTTTAGAAAAGTGTATTTATTCCAAAATTTATAACAGGAAGGACAACAATGTCCAGATGAAATGTAAGAACTTTGTGTAAGTATTGCTTATTGTGACAAATTTGGCTGACCAGTCTTATTAATAAAGAACGTTATGTTTCAGTTATGTTCACAGTTAGACCATTAAAGTGAAACCATTTCAGGATTTGCATCATAGCTAGTTCAGCATCTGAATGGACCTCTTGAAGAGGTCCTCTTCCCATGGACAGGTGTTTCCTTTAAATAAAATGGCTATGTCATCTGCAAAGGCAACATATATGTCCGAGACATCCAACACAAATTATCTAGTTGCTACCCTCATGTCAGCATAAAATTGCCTCTGAGGAACGAAGCTGTAACTAAGCTATGGCCATAACTGTAGCCTATAACACAAACCAAACCTTAGCTTATTTGTTATGGATCATGGCAATGCAGTTCGAGCAAGGATCGATATCAATATCGATATCAAAGTGGCACCGAACTATAAGAAACTATTGTTACTCATTACCAATGAATTAGGTTCTCTGTTTCCCGGAGGCGTTTGGAGGATGTTGCTTTCAAACGTGATTTTTATCCATCAAGGTTATTGGAAGGAATCCACCTCCATTCAGTCTATGTTGGGCTCTACCCCAACACACAGCAGGCCCCCCCTTTAATCCACCTCATAATACGAAGTAGCCCAGGGGTTCGCATTACGTCCCAATCTCACGCCCGGCCAAAATGACCTCATCAAGAGTGCGTGCGGCCTCTCTCTCCCGACGAAAATGAAATTACATCACGAGATAAAATCGTTAATAAAACGCCTTTGAAACGTCTCCCACCCTCCCTCAAATTCTCCCTAATTTTCCTATTCAGCCAATTACATAAGCTAACTGAATATCCTGCGCCCTCGTCATAAATCCGACTGAACCAATTACGTTTCATTTTCGTTATTACAACTAACAAGTCCATCTGAGAGTTGAAAAATAAAGAGTCATGATCCATTTTGACTACCACGTCACATGCAAACTTGATTAGTTGACTCGGCTGGGAGATTTATGCATTGAGGTGGTTAGGGTGAGAAATGACTCCTCTGCTGAGTACTAAATTGTTTATTGGAATAAACAATTGTAGCGTGGGGACCGGTTTCGAGCAACTAAGCTCATCTACAGCCCTGACAAGAAAACCATTTGTCATTAGCATCAGAGGAAAAACCATAAAATTATATTAACAATGTAAGCTCGAAATTATATTATACTGAAGGTATATGAACAAACACAAATGGTGAAAAATTATAACTGACGAAAACGGTCCAGAATGGTGGTACATAACTTGACAATAGTAAATTCGGAATATGGACCCACTGTTAAAATTGGCTCCATGACTGATGGCCAGTGAACCATTTGAAAACCAGTTATGGTATACTACAGGTACTGAAAGGAGAATTGTTTATTATTCTAGGGGCAAAACATCTACTTGATATATGATTAGTGACAAAGAGAAATTAGAGGTAAGAAAGTCAGAGATAATTTTAAAAATGGACCCATTTGACAAGGTTATTAATTGGTGCTAGGAAAGATGAATTTGGAATTATTCGTTTTTAAAAAAAAAAAAAAAAAAAAAAACTTATCAATTGTTTTTTTAAAAAACGAATAATTCCAAATTCATCTTTCCTAGTACCAATTAATAACCTTGTCAAATGGGTCCATTTTTAAAATTATCTCTGACTTTCTTACCTCTATATTCTCTTTGTCACTAATCATATATCAAGTAGATGTTTTGCCCCTAGAATAATAAACAATTCTCCTTTCAGTACCTGTAGTATACCATAACTGGTTTTCAAATGGTTCACTGGCCATCAGTCATGGAGCCAATTTTAACAGTGGGTCCATATTCCGAATTTACTATTGTCAAGTTATGTACCACCATTCTGGACCGTTTTCGTCAGTTATAATTTTTCAACATTTGTGTTTGTTCATATACCTTCAGTATAATATAATTTCGAGCTTACATTGTTAATATAATTTTATGGTTTTTCCTCTGATGCTAATGACAAATGGTTTTCTTGTCAGGGCTGTAGATGAGCTTAGTTGCTCGAAACCGGTCCCCACGCTACAATTGTTTATTCCAATAAACAATTTAGTACTCAGCAGAGGAGTCATTTCTCACCCTAACCACCTCATTGGATTAGACCTCTGCACCGTCGGCAAACACCACACTGAGATTTATGCATGTTGGACTCAGTTATTATTAGCATTCGTTGTCTACTTTAATAGTATTTCATCAAGCAATGTACGGCAATGACCGACATGAACTCCCTTTACGCATAGATTTTCACAACATTGAAGTAGTGCAGTTGAAGTAGCCGAGTTTTAGGAGAAAAAATGTTCAAATTCGGAGCCGGTAGCAACGTCATCTAATTAGAACCCCACCAACGTATCCAAGATTAGCTGCATTCATGTTCAACTCCCTCACAGAATTAGATCTGAATCCGCCTTTCACGATTTATGTCGTTATATAACGTTAACGTTTTCCCACAGCTGGTGCCCGTTTTGTATGTACCTTCGACAAGCGTTCAACTCGGCCTAGAGTAACCTTTGTGCCAAAAGGGCGTTCTAGTGAGAGGTTCCTCTCAGAAGGTAACAAACCCTATCCGCCCCTTTGACCCTATATCTCACCCTAATACCCTCCAAGTTCCACTCAATTCCAAACCTCGCTCTACAATTCAACCGCTGTTTGGACATGGGAGTCAGGGCGAGGCAGGGCTTTTAGACCCTACCCTTACCAAGACCCTGTTCTTTCACGCCCCATTTCCTACCCTGCAGGATTACAAGTCCCTGAAAAGGGTAGCAGAAGGGCAAAAGGACGAATGGCGAAGAGAGGAAAAAAAAAAAAAGAAAAAAGAGAAATCTCCGAGTTGACTCGTGC
Organism: Pilophorus perplexus; assembly: GCA_955831195.1. Classification (NCBI taxonomy): domain Eukaryota; kingdom Metazoa; phylum Arthropoda; class Insecta; order Hemiptera; family Miridae; genus Pilophorus; species Pilophorus perplexus. The sequence goes on along the minus strand of OY037013.1, from coordinate 6,429,537 downwards.
TGTCAGCAGTTAAGCTACTTTTCTGAGAGCTTCTCCTTTCCCCTCTTTTTGCCTTTCTTCTCCTTCCCTCCCATTTTCCCTCTCTCGCTCTCCTTGGGTATAATAATTGATCGGGTAAGCTATCTCTTGGCTTGAAAACAAAGTCAGTGTTAATCCCAAGCCCTTTCCTTCATCTCCTAAGTGGGTTCTCTTGTCCTCTACCTCCCTTTTCCCCCAGCCACTTCTCCGTTCTTAACTTCTCTTTCCTCGTTATCTACCTCTTCCCTTCTTCTCTGCTTTAAGACCCTTCTTCTTCAGTTTAAGACCCCCCCCTTTCCTTCATGTTCTCTTCCAATCGTCCGTCTTGACTTCCCACGAAAGAGTTTTCCTATCTTCAGTGCCCTTGATACGGCCACCGCTCCCTCACTCTAATCCCCCTTTCTTTTTCTTTCTATTGTCCCCAAAACTGAACCTAATTTCAAGTCATAAATAGGTAATTTTATCTCTTTTCTTCGAAGAAAAAAGAAAAAAAAACAAAGGACTCAGCAGACTTCTTGTTGCTAATCAAAGTTTGGAGAATCAGTTGTGATACTTGCACTACGACACGCAGTTCTGGGCAACAATCACAACACCGCGGAACATTGGCATGCGTAATCCTCAACATGCTCACTGGCCAGGCATCAAACTGTTAGCGAGATATTACATAGAGGAATGACGTGATTAGTAGCCATCAATATTGACACGGCAATTACGTCTCACACTCCTCTCAGGCCATAGGTACATAACAGGATCCCCATATTAGTGTCAATGGATAATTACATCCAGTACATATAAATCATGATCACGTCACAGACCTCGCATCCTAGAACAGTGCGTTTAGTTAGTCTCTGAGTAGTGCATTGTGCATGGTGTGTGTGAGAATGATGGTTGGTCCAAAATCACACGAAGAACACGACATCCTATTCGAACTCCTGGGATCCTTTAAGTCCTACTTGCAGCCCCATGAAGGCTCACAGTGAAATCAGATCGTTGCGGGACCCCCAAAAATGGATTCTATGTCCAAAAATACTTCGAAAACGACACCTCAATCGACCCCATAGCCGAAACCGTTCATAAATCCTTCCCGTAGCGCCTTTTTAGCCCCACAGAGCCCCACGGGTTAAGGCGATCGGCGTGAAAATCATGTAATAGCAGATACCTCTGAAACAAAGGGTAGAGGTGGGTCGTTGATAGGTCAACAGTTGATAATAACAGGTTGACGGGAAAAAACGAATCAACGTGTTAACGGTTCCAAGATCAACTGTTGAAAAAAAATGATTCACTTCGGAACGCCATCCGTTGATCAACTGTTGAAAAAACGCGTTATTGGCCAATGGCGACGCTTCCCAGCTGTTGTGATGGCAAGGTTATCACAACAGTTGATAATAACAGGTTGACGGGAAAAACGAATCAACGTTCCAAGATCAACTGTTGAAAAAAACTGATTCAGTTCGGAGGAACGCCACTGCCACCGTTGATCAACTGTTAAAAAAACGCGTTGAGAAAACCGTTGACGTTGACCATCGACTATTCCGTTATTTGCACATGGCGACGCGTTTTCCGTTTTTTTCCAGCTGCTGTGGGGTATCACAAGTTTCTTATCACGAGATTCATCCTTCGCTTGCTCTCTGTTACTCTGTGATCCTTCCGTTGTTTTTGTCCATCGGTTTCAGACATTTCTGGCTTGGGAAGTACCTTTATTAATTATTATTAGTCAATTAATTATCTAAAGAGCGCCGCGACCTACGTACATTGGAGGAGTTGTTATCAAGAAAAATGAGCCTTCTGATTGGAAAAATGGTAGTGACGGAAACACTACCCAAGAGTAACAGAAGCAGTAGGTATCAAATCATGCGTTATTATGAGGCTCATAATATGAGCTGCAACAGTTGTAGGCCAGGGGCCTCCCCAACGAAAGTAGGCGAACTGTTATTTTTCAACAGTTGACGCGCCTCAACTGGCGTAGGTATCAAATCAAGCGTTAAATAATATTATATGCCGCAACAGTTGTAGGCCAACACAAGTAGGCGAACTGATATTTTTCAACAGTTATCGTCAACAGTTGACGCGCCTCAACGAACGTTGATCAACGTTTTCCTAAAGTAGCAGAAACGCCCATCTCTCTTGTCAACAATCGCAAAATAATGGGAGTTTTCATTGATCTCTCCAAAGAATTGACTTCATTAAAATGAATGGCTTTGATGTGGTTCGGATCGTAGGATTGATGTCGTTCGGATCTCGAACAGAAGAAAGTTTATACAGTTTCAGGCGACTAAAAGCAATGAGTTATGGAGTTCCGCAAGGATCAGCACTAGGCCCTATCTTAATTCTTATATTCATCAATCTCGTTGCCTCAACTTAAGCCCCGCTTGGTGCGCTCAAGTACCATGATATGAGTCAATTGGTGCGAAATTTCGACAGTTCTTAAAGGATACCTTCTCCGTTCTCGCTCAAACCACTGAAGAGGAGACAATACGTCGACTCTTACAGCAGCAAACGACTAAAAGCCGAAAACGATACGAAATCGGACGTGGAGCATAAATTCGAGGAACGTATGAAAGTATAGTGAGCGTCGACGAACTTCGAACGCATTGGTATGGATACTGACGAAAACGATGCCGAGGAAGTCGACCAAACGTACCTCCTGCCGCCGCGTTGACGTCGAACTCGAGAAACGTTTCGCTTCGGCGTTTGACTTGCTGATGAGTGAGTTTGTGAAACGCCACTGCAGTTACCACATGCAATAACTGCTACTGTGTAAGCAAGAGATTCATCGTTTGTCAGGAATGGTTTTCGCTCCGCACCGACGCCTACGTACTTCGATTGCGTCGCCACGTCTTCCATTTATGCAGATTCGTCAACTGCGATCTATCAAAGGTTCAAAGGCTATCGTGAAACGAGTTCTTGCACAAGCGAACAATACGGCGTGCCACTTCCCTTGACAGCTCCACGACGATAGTGTAACGTGCACACGAAGAAACATTGTCTTCACAAATCTGAGAGGTAAAGCGGTTGCGGCAAGAACCGTCAAGAACACGTTAAAGCTAGATTGCACTTCTTTATCGACACTACCGCTTTATCACCAGGAGTAACGATTCGTCAGTTCTCGAGGAAACTACGTCCACTGGGGGACACGGCGATAATCCGCCGCGGTGCTCGCAAACTATCGCGTCGACGATGAACAGCTCATCTATCCTATCGGTCTATGTCTATCGACACCTGCACAGGTGAAATTCTCTTATCGAAGCAACACAAACTTCCCACGTCGTCGATCGCACCTGTCGTGGCGCTTAGCTATTTACCTCAGTCAAGCAAGCCAACTCACACGCAATATGAAACGACACGCAACGTGTTGGTGTATTACTCTTGGAATAATACACATAATATGTATTATACATTCGGATCGGCCTCAGAATTTGACATTATACGTTTCATGATGCGTAGATTTCAAAAATGGAGCCGTTTTTGGCAGTAGAATTTTTTTGTAATCCTAAATTTTGGCAAAATACTCGGTCCACCGGTTGTATCCGAAAAGATTTCAGCCCGAGCACCCAACCTCGTGGGGCTCTGTGGCACTAAAAAGGGGCTACGGGAGGGGTTTTCATTTTTCGGCTAGAATATCGAGTGGAGTGTCGTTTTCGAAGTATTTTTGAACGTAGAATCCATTTTTTTTTGGGTCCCAGAACCATCGGATTTCACCGAGAGGATCTACGAGACTACAAATGGAGCTTTTGAAGGATACCAGGAAGTCGAATGATGAGTCATTTTCCGAGTAATTTTTGGACCCCATAATCCAATTTTTTTTTAAATTTTCAATTACAGTTACAATTTTTTAAACAGTTTTAAATAGGCGATTGATTTTTTTAAAATGATATAGAATTAATTTTTGGATAATTTATATCAAAGAATATTAAACCCTTGCGTAAAGTTTGCAGCGTTTTTTTTTTCCAAAAAATTTATTTTGGTCCAGGAGGGCTATAGTAATATTAAAAGTGAATTTGGAATACCGCGTATTATGTAGTTGAATAAACAAAGAATCTGTATTTCGCTAAATTGTCACGTATGTAATGAATGACAGATTGAAATTAGCTTTTTTCATTAGCAACTGACATAAAATAAAATACAGAGAAAACAGAATACGAAAGAAATACAAAAACCGATAAGATGTAATAATTTTACATTATTATTTAGAATTTCATTTTTATAACAGCAATTTATTTTTAAAATTAATCATTTTTTATTTCATTTTATAAAATTTAGGTGAACTTGGGACACTAGTTATTTTCATCTAATGTAACTCTATGTATCGCATCCCCTTCCATTCCACATCCCCATCCCCACTAAAGTCGCCCCCACGATCAACCCCAAAGCGTTTTCCCATGAGTATTAGAGGGAAGGGGTTTTGGTAGCCTCTAATCAGTTTACCGAACGCCCCTCACTTCCGTGCACAGCCCCGGTTCATAGCCCCAGGGCATTTTTCACCAAAGCCCCTCTCGACGGCGTTCTATCGAGGGGAGAGCTTAATGCCCCCTTGAACATAACAGGCGCGCACGCACCCCCCCCCCCCCCCCCCCACAACATAGCAGTCGTTGTTTATTAACTTATCTCAGAATAATACACCATCTCTTCCCCTCCCTATTTTCACCTCCTGCGCTCCGGTATTACAGGCAACAATAGGGGCGCCAGGTGGGGCCCTCACATGTGTATTTATGTCTGCAACACTCACAACTGATACACCGTCAACTCCCTGCTCGACACGCCATCACCTGCTGCCGTCATTTAAATGAGCCTTTTCATCTTCCGTTTTTACATCGCTGACTTGTCTTGTAATTGTTCAAAGTGATCCAATGAAACCCCACATTTCCTCCCTTTCATGTCCCTACCTGCCACTTACTACCATTCGCAACCTTGACAATAATAAGAGAGGATTCTATTCAGCTGTAACAATTGGTGCAACAAAGCCGTGAAAAAAAAAAACTTTGAAAATTTCATTTAATGGAAAAATTGCTCTTTTTTGCTCATAATAATATTATATGTACGCACCCGTCGTGGAATACGGGAACAACTCAAAAAACGCCATTTTTGAGTTAGCACTGGAATTGTATCACGGGAGGGGTATATTTTGACCGGCGATGGTGGACACGAGGCTAGTTAATTCCTGCTCCACGAGAGAGCAGGCGTGTCTTTGTTCCACGGATGGGAGCGGATAGCGTCCACAGTAAACAGTCACTTCTCAGCAGTATCCGTAAGATTTTGAGTTGTACTTTCTTCAATGGACGGTTTTGATCAGATTCTTAATTGTTTCTTTCTTCTCTGGATGACTTCAATAAGATTGAGGATTGGGAGTACAACTCACTACTTTCTTTTGCAGAAAACTTGACTCATTTTATGGAAGACCATTAACAGAGACGAGTAAATGACATACTAAAATGACATAAAATGGAAATTTTTCGAATAAATGACATAAATTGCAATAATTCTGAATAAATTACATAAATGACATAAATCGGGGGGCCCTTCGACTGGTCACTTTAAGTTAGAAAACTACCTAACTAAGATATAATTTGCCCCCGAACGGTGCGATACAATAGAACGGGGATGGACCTGCATTTGCTCGACCTCTTGTCGACGACGAGAATCGGGTCAGTTGTTACAAAGAAAAAATACACTGCCAAGGCAATGGCACATGAGCTTCCTCGTGCCAAGTTCAAAATGAACGTAACAACTGTAACAAGAAAATTACGTTCGCGCATGCGCAGGGAGTACCACTGATTCAATCATGATGAAACTGATAGGGAACCATCTAGGGCTATACCCACACAATTCCTGAAAATTTGATTGAAATCCGATCAAAATTGTAGGAGTTATGGCTGTGGCAAGGAAATTACGTTCGCGCATGCGCTGAGCGTACCGCCGATTCAATCGTGATGAAACTGACAGGGGACCATCTAGAACTATACGCACACAATTCCTGAAAATTTGATTGAAATCCGATCAAAATTGAGAAAGTTATGCCTGTTTCAATAATTTCACGTTAGCGCATGCGCAGAGCGTACCGCTGATTCAATTGTGCTGAAATTCGTATGGGACCTCAAGGAGCCTGATCCGCATAATCCCTCAAAATTTGAGCTAAATTCATTCAAAATTGTGGAAATTATGGCTGTAACAAGGAAATGCGGACAGACCGACAGACCGACAGACACGAAACCAAATTTGTTCAGTAGGCTATGAAACGCAAAATGCGAGTGGAAATTTTGAATTCGGACAAAAAAAATTTTTTTTCTCCCGAAAGTGAACACAAGGCTTCCGCTGCTTTGCAGACTCGGAAGCAATACGAGTTGTCGAGTTGCCGCGGATGTTCCGAGTGAACATTATTGATAGGTGATGGATGGAAATCTGATATTTCGCGCGGAGCACGTGTGTCCCAGCTAGAATCGTATATTTTTTCACTAGCGTTTTCGCGCTGAATCCAAATGAGTCCATAAACAACGTCATCCTGTATTTCTATAAGGAAAAAAAAACTATTCATTAATGGGCCCGGGAACCGATTGTCAGAAAGAGCTTCATAATTTGAAGCCATAGCAGTGAGTTTTGGGCTCCTACGGTGTAATACAAATTTCCAGGGCACTTTCGAAAATTTCAACTTTGAATCTGGAGGGAAAAGTGGCGCTTCCAAAGAAGTGCTCTCTGGTGGTCAGCCAATGAACTAAAAGCACGAATTCAGAGAGATTCACGAGGTGAAATCGCAAGGAAAATAGTCGTTCGGATTTGTTCTGATGCTAGAGTGACGGGACAGACCATAGTCATGTTCACCAACATCACATAACCAAAAATAAAAAAATATTTTTGTACACTTTCTACTTTTTGTGCGAGTGCACTCTGGCGGATTAGTTAAAGGGTCACAGCGGGAAAATTCAAAACCCCAAATATTTACTAGTGATTTCCTCTGCTCAGACACTTAATTTCTCAGTGCTAACTGTGCTGAGTACTTTGTTCATTATTAGTTCAACTTATGTTCGGCCGAATTTTCCCATCTGACCTTGTTCCCTAGCCCATTCATCGAAAAGCGAGTTGAAGGGGTCTGAGGCCAGGTGGTTGGGGTCGGGGGTTGGCTGTGGGGAGTGGCACCCTAGTTTGAAGTTGCAGCCGTCGTATGGGGGGGGGGGGGGGGATTAGTAGTTGAACCCAACTGGTTGATGCCATACAAATTGCCGAAATAAGCAAATCAAAATTAAATTGTCTCTGTTAAAGTGATGATACGACGAGGGCGAGTTGGAATAAGAGGTTTGTTTGCGGGCGAGGAAGAGAAGGGATTGACGTATCTGATTACACGGTTGGGGGGGGGGGGGGGGGTGAATAGGTGGTGTGGGTTTAGGGCGTGAGTGTTGAATGGGACCTGGGGGTGGATTGAGGAAGGAAATGGGGGTGGGGTGGATTAGAGGGATGCCATGAGGGAGGGCTTTGGGGGAGGATATGGGTAGGCGGGATTGCGAAGGGGATAGCGGTTACCGCATGGGTTGCGGTCCCCATCCCCAGTCCGGATAAAGTGGTTTCACGAGACCCTGCGGATCAATACTCCTTACATCCAAACCACCCCACACAACAACCCTCCCCGCAACCCCGCTGCTCTGATTCTATATAAAATATTCCTTGGCGGAGAGAGAGATAGAGAGACCGATAAACCGATGGTGGGAGGGGGACAGGAAGCTCGAGTTCAGATACACCGCACCACAGACCTTATAACAATCCCATGTGTATTCTATAAAGTCCAAGGGCCTCTCAGACCTTTGCATTATGCAGTGAGTGCCTCCTCTTTACAGCTTATTTCCCTCTCTCCCTCTCCCTCTATCTCTCTCTCTCTGCACCCCTCGTCCCTCCCCCCCCCCCCCCCCCCCCAAACACGCACTCGCCAGGAACGCACAAAAGCAGTTTCTCCTCCTCCCCAGAGAAAAACGGGACTAGCGCCAATTTATTACCGGGAAAGGACTTTTGTCACTTTAACGACCTTTCTCGCCCCACCACAAGGAATCTGTTCTGGCAGAGGGGAAATGGAAATGGAAAATAGGGGGAAAGGGAGAACAGAGAAACCCCCCCTAGGAAACAATTTGCTCCAATCAATTTGTACGGTATGATTTAGAGGCTTGTTACAGCAATAAAGCTTTTGTTGGAGCTCAGCACAAACCTCAGGACCAAAAGTCCCCACTCAGAAAATGAACAAGTTGAACAAATAATAGGGTTAACTGCTAAATGACAAAGGGAAGGCTTTCGAGATAAGTAACGTTGTTATACCACGATAATTAGGTGGAACATATTACAATGAGAAATATTGTTAAATTTAAAAAAAAAAAACTAAATCGAACATAGGGCTGGTTTTAACGTGTAAGGGGTTCATAACTGGTTGTACCTACAGATAATAGTGCTAATGCGGTGTAACGTACGAGTTCAGATTCCCCTCGCGTTTAAAAGAGTAATCTGAACTCGTAGGTAAGTTTTTCGCTGAAAAGTGGTTGAAAATGGTACATTGTAAAAAATGTTCACCAACTATTCAGGAGGGCCAAAAAACGTTTATAAAAATATGCTGGTGATAAAATAGATATTAGGTATTTTTTTTTTTTTTTTTTTTTTTAAGCAAATCTCATAATATTTTATATTAATCATGAAATAATAATAAAATAATATGTTACGAAACTTGTTCAAACAAAATAAAAATCCATTAATCCAATTTGGTGATCCGACTTGTGGCTTTGAGAACCACAAAATATCAATTCATGGACTTGTAGATGCGGAGCGTTTTATTTATTATTATTATTATTTTTTTTAAAGGAATTTTCGTTCTTGGACGCTGTAAGATGAAAACCCCATCAAACAAATACCTAGTAGGTACTTTCATCGAAAAGCCCCACTTTGTTAACTGTGGGTTATACCTGTACTATAGGTAATGATATATAATCATATTATGATATCACAGGAAATATTTTTGAACGAAAAGTACCCCCAATCCAGTTAATAGGTGGAATAGATTCGAGAGGCGTTGTAAAACTGTATTGTACTGAAGAGTACTCTCCGGTAGTTTCAATAGCTCTTAACTCGCCTCCAAGTTCACCAAGATAAAAAGTGGCGCAGGCGCCATTGTTTTTTCGGTCTCTCACAATCTCCTTGTAAAGGAGAGGGTGGAAAAAAATCAATTCTGTTGGCCGCAAAACGTCGGATAACGGCGTATAGTTGGCACCCCATCCTCCAATTTCACCCCTCCGTCCACAACTAGATCACCTAAACCATCCCTATTTTTTCCTCCCCAAAGGAATTCCCCCTCCGCTTTCCAAGTTCCTTTTTTCCCAACCCACTTCCATACTCGACCCTTCTGTTACAAATACCTCCGGGGAATTTTTTTTCTCTCCTCTCTCCCGTTTACAGTTGATTGGACGGCGGATCCTATCAGCTGAAACCCTACTCATTCAACCACCTCTTATTTCCCCCTCTCCCTTTCCTTTTGATCCCCTGCTCACTTCCGCCGGGAAACCTCTCTCTTATTTTCCCCTCAACCCACCAATATCTCTAATAGGTCGACCCCCACCTTCCCGACAAAATACGGTTTACTTTTCTACTTATTTCCGACCTCATTTCCGCACATCGTCCCCTCTAAGAGAATCAAAACGCTGCAAACGTTATAAAAGAAGATAATTTTGTGTCGATAAACTGTGGAAAAAATCGATTTTGAACAAAAACCATGTTACAACCGTAGTGTTTGGAAAGATAAGAGACCTCTCTTACATCCCTAAAACTACTCAGAAAACAACACCGATCTTCAGGTCGATGTCCGACACAAGCCCCATTTATAGCCCCAGAAATGTCCGGTGCAGCCCCATAAATTGATTCTTCGTACAAAAACACTTATAAAACAACAACCCATCCGACCTCCTGCTCCAAATCTAATATTGAGGCAGATCGAAATTGTTGACTCCCGTCGTGAAAGCACTCGATTGATTATTATGAAAATTAAATGTTTAAATTCTCACTTTAAAATTGTTTCAACTTTTTTTCTTTTTCGTAACAGCTATCGCTTTTCTATTGCAACGTTTTGAAAATTTCTTAAGTGACAATATATTAGAATAATATGTTAATATATTATATATTAATAATATATTAATATATTATATTAAATAGGGGAAAAAATCTCCTTATAAAAAAAATTCTTTAATACGACGTAATGTTTCATTCAGGGGCGAATCCTGAGCTGGCAGGCTGGGCAAGCACACGATTGGGTTCCCCCTCCCCCTTCATCACCTTCGCTCATCTCTGAAATCCCCACGATAATCCTAAAAATCTCCTACACTTTCATAAGCAACTTTCACAATTACCAACAGCGAACTTACAGAAAAACTAAGGGGCCTGCAGCAGTGCATGAAGCCATTCTGATTGCTGATTTCACACACACGATACACAAAACGCAGAAAAAACGAAGAGCACTAGTAATAATGGCAATAAATCTAAAACAAGGTAAAATTCAAGTAAATTCATCGCAGAAAGAACTCTTTCAGAAAGTAAACAACTAATGGAGAAGTTGGCAACTGAGAATCAATGTTCGCGATCCTATGAGTGAAAATTCAGATGAACCGCCCCAAGCGGAGGAAGCATAAACGATACTGCTTGCCTGTCAGTAGTAGACCTGCGGCTCTGCCCCCACAAGGTCTATGAAACCAGCTGTTTTCCTGGTTCAACCAAATCGAGCCAAGGCATTCAGCTCCGCTGGTGCTTGACTAGAGGGAACTACTCTCTTCTCGCGGTAAATTATAGAAGATTAGCTGCGCTGGAGCTCGATGCCATTGCTCACAAGAATGAGCACCTACTTTGGGTACAAGTTAATTGTAAAATTCCATTAATAATGTAAAAATCATTTGAAAAATTGTCCAAAAATTGAAACAATAAAATGAAAAATTATTTAAAAAAAAAAAAAAAAATTGCAAGCAGTGCTTACCTTGCTTTGCCAGAGAATTCGCCTCTGGTTTCATTAAAACAAAGTGTCTTACAATCAAAGTTTTTATTAAAAGCTCCGCAATCTTCCGTGGGCTCTTTGGGAGTATTTGAAGGGTATGAGTCCCCCCCCCCCCCCCCAAACAGATTTCCGTTTGTCCCACGTTCGAACATATTACTTATTAGGGATACTTGACATGCACGAGCAAACTGAGTTGAAAGGCGTGAAATTTCACCTTAGCGAGGGTACAAAGGGAGCGGGCTGGCGAAACAAAGGGACAAGGCAGACGAGGAAAGTGAGTTTGAAATGAGGCGGGAGGTGGAAATGGGGCTGAAATGAGAGTGGAAAGAGATGGGGGGGGAGGGGAGGCAGTTTACAAGTCATGTAATGAGAACAATTACCGAGGGTTAGGAGCCGAGATCACGCCCTCAAGGGTAGGCAAACACCAGCTTGTTTACACTTCAACCCTCCTCCCCCCCTATACGCTGTCGGGGCGTTTTATCCCCCTCCCCCCACCACCCTACAAACGGGCATTCGTAAAGTTAAAACAGCTCCCTCCCACCAACGGGGTTTATATTAATTAAACATGTTTTCGTTTCACTTCCAACTCCTATCACCCTTTTCCACTAAACCGAATTCTGCTTGGGAACCGCGTGCGCTAATTACCGTGCTTGTTTTCCCACTCAAGCTTTGTTAAGCCAAGAAAAAAGAAAGATAATTCAGACAACTAAAAAAAATATTAATAATGAAATATTAATAAAATAAAAAAGTCAGGAAGATAACAATTTAAAGCAGCAAAATCTTTTACATTTAATGCTCTTTTTTTTGCTTTTCAACAATAAAAACACAATGCTCACTTGAAAATGAAGTGTTTAATCACGAGGAAAAAGCGCTGCAAATTTTACCCAAGGGTTTATTGATCTGTGATATAAATTATCCAAAAATTAATTCATCATAAAAATAAACAAAAATCAAATTTAATTTAATTATTACTTTTTTATATCCTCCTATATAACATTAAGTAATAAAATTTTCATATTCATTATTATATTTATTCGTTTAAATATAACACGATTAATTTAATAGGTAAGTACCTTTCGGATATGCTGTTTGTTATGTTAAGAGGGTGTTTTATCTCGAAGTTAATTAGGAAAACAACCTTTTAGAGGGAGAGAGGTTCTCAACTTTTCTGAGAAGGGGAGAGCCGGCCGTCAGAAAACGTTCCGGGGGTGAAATCACTCAGATCCCATCAGACAACCCCTAAAGGCCGAACCCCTCCCCAACAATGTGCCCTTAGGGGTTGAAATGTCCCAGTACAAAAAGGACTCTCCCTTGTTTATGGGGCCGTCATCGCACAAGAGGGCAGATGTTCGCAACGCCCTTCCAAAACCGCCCTTCGGGGGAGGGGGGATGCGCGCAATCTCATAAAAATAGGCAATAAGAAAAGGGTGTTTTTACCCTCTGGAAAGTCTCGTTTTCGGAGGGGTCGTTTACACACACATCGCACTCCCTCGTACAACACCCTCTCAATGACGACCTTACGAACATAAAGACTGAACGCTATTTTATTCGAAGCATTAGCTTTTACACTCCCCCAACTTTTTCCCCAAGTGTCGCACGCCCTTAAATCCACATCGGCCAAATCGATCGAGTGGATGACTCAGACGGTAAGCTGCACTTAATGGAGTGGACCGCAAACCCTTAAATTTCCCATAACAACATAACAGTCTCATTTTCCAACACGAAGGAGGCTATCGAAAACTCTACGGGATTTGAACCCATTTCGGGAGAATTTATTGTGCATAAAAATGTTTCTCCATTAGTTGGATGAACTTTTCAAAAAATTGTCAGGAAATTTATTTTCAAAAATTGAAAAATATTCAGAAAATTAAAATTTAATTTTGCGTTTTGCGGAGACCATTATAATCAGCAAAAACACGCAAAAAAAAACAAAAAAAAAAAACAAAAAAAAAATAAAAAATCATGGCATGGATATGTCACTAGGAGAATAGCGTCACCAAGAGATAATTTGTTTATAGGTCGTTGCGTTGCATTTTTTGGTCATTTTAATTTTCATGTTCACGTAGGCCAGCCAATAGACATATCCATTTGACATTGTGTATCAAAAGGATTGTATTTGCAGGGCTTGAAACGGTTGTATGATTTGATAATATCAAATCATTCTATTATTATTCATTAGAGAACCTAGCTGTTATGTTTGTAATCGAAGAGCTCCAAAACGCAAATCTGAAATGGATCTATTTTGTGGAAATGTTCTTCTTCCCAGTAGGTCACCCTCTAACATTTCAACGCCGAAGGGTGAACGTTGGCCAGCCAAAAGACAAAATTTAATGCATGTCAAAAAGCCTACATTGCTCAGACAAGCTAAATTCTTGAAATTTTTGGGTTTTCTTCGGGAACACAATTTTCATTGCTAGCATCTTCAGCCCAGTCGGCAACACCGTAAAAAAAAACAAAAAACGCGAACGCGGAAAACAAAAGAAAACTCATACGGTGTTCAGTAACATTAATGTTGGTAAATGGCGGTGATGCTTAATCCAAGTTCTGACCTTGCAGACCCTACAGGGGAAAACCCGCGAAATTTTACCAACATTTGAGGAAAAACGGGCAGCTAATTTTATGGTATTTGGTCATTTAACAGCCCTCAATGGAAAATAATAATTTTTAATAATTATTATGAGATGATATCGGATGCCTCAAAAGTTGCAGACAAATATAATAGAAGACATAATGTCTTATTTAATATTTTCTATGCTTGCAGAGGAGATTGAATCAGTTAAGACAAAAAATTAAGTTCTGAGATATTTGAAATCGACGGTTTGGGTTACCACCGATGGGTAGACAATTTCAATGATCATGTCATGATAGGACACAAGTTTTTGTAAACCAAATTTAATGTAGATGAACAATCCAGGTATCAAGAAATACGAAAACCTGTTTTTGGATGATTTTGGACTTAACCTACTTTTCCCTGCAAGCACAGTTTTATTGGCCCTTCTAAACAGTTGAGGCGAAAATGAACATATTTTAATCTTTTTTGACCTTATTTAAACTATTTTTAAACACCTTTCTCTAAATTAATTTTGGTCACTATTGTTTTTTCGGGGTAGGAAATTTAAGATTAGTGTACAGTTGTTGTTGAACATAGACAGGGTTTTAAACAGTTAAGAGCGTAGAATCGTCTGATGAAAAAATTAATTTCAGCCTTGATTTTTTTTTTTAAAGAGAAAAAAGAGAGGAAAAATTGGCGTTTTTTGACGGCCGATTGCGTACTTACCAGTAGGTCGAATTCTAACGCTGGGGTAGCTATTCGACGCAGAATCCAATGCTCTTTAATAATGTAAGGAGTGACATTTTTTGTATGACGAATGGTTTTCAAGATATCAGAGAAAAACCAAAACACGTCAGAAAATATCGAGTTTTGTAGGACCCCAAACGTTTTCTCGATACAAATAATGTTGGATTCGCTTAGTTTCCAACTTTTGGGGTGCTAGCAGACAGCAATTCAAATTTGAAAACATATCATCCGAGATTTGAGAGCAAACAAAATATGGGATTAAAACCAGGACTACGTTAGGTTTCTATAATACTCAACATACTTGGGCTAAAAAAAAAATTGAACCAACACGTTCAATATGCAACCAGCAAGGGAGCTTTCAGTGGATCAATATTTGTTATTTGTTACATTTTCAGTGTATGTACGTGACTTCAGTGGTGCGAAGCAACGGAAGATTTTAGTGGTAAAGCAAAATGAAAGGATATACGTCTCAAAGGGGTTTGAGAGAAACGAGGAATTTGTGACGGAGGTGCGAGTGGCAGAGGAGATGAAGATAAGGCAGGATGAGGGAAAGAGAAGTTGGTGGGAGGACGAGATAAGGCGATGAACGGCTGGGGGCCGGGAGGGGGTTGTAATAACCGGGAGAAAAGGGCGTCAAGGTAAGTGGGCGTTGGGGGTGAAATGTTGGCAGAGGGCGAGAGATAAGTGGGAGAGGGTTAAAACGGAGGCGGAAGAGAATCGAAAAGAGAGGGCGAAAAGTGAGACAAAACCGGGGATAAAAGGGGGGAGTGAAGAGAAAGCGTCCCGGGGTAATTAAGACTAGTGGCAAAGAGGAGGGTGAGTTAACAAATTGTTTTCTGAGGGTGAGTCCTAAAGGCCGTCAGGGGTCGTGAGGAGAGGCGGGGGTGTTCACTCCTGCCATGGGGTGAAAACCACCCACTCAAAGAGGGGTGGGAAGCGGTTTCCTCGGAAACACATTTCTTAGGAGGAACGATGGAGCCAACGAAGAGGGGGAGAAAACCTTCCACCCCTCCCCTCTTTTCACCCTAATTCTCCCAATCCCTCTCCTTTTCGTAATAGAGCATTAAGCCGGAGTGATTAAAATTCATTTACCGAATTAGCCCCGCCAGCTTTTCCTTCTCTCTTCACTTTCCCTTCAACCCCGCTAAACTGTTTATTACCACCTCCATAAAAGATACCATTTCGATAAAGTTTATGACTCAACCTGATCTTTAATTTTCAAGAAACCGTTTACGTGTAGGTTTACATTTGCCCCGTTCACTTTTCAATCGACGGTCCACCCCGGCAACGATTTATTTCTCACCTGGTCGTGAAAAAAATCCCTCACACGATTCACACGGGTCAGTGGAGACGTCAGAGTCGCATTGCACGTGCGAGTGAATCCAAATAAACTCCACTTACCAACCGATAATATATTTACAGGCGATACTTTTTCGAGCTCACACGTGCGTAAAAAACATCGATTTTCATCCACTGGAGTGGAGGACTGTATTGGTAAAATTTTCAAACTAGACGATTTTTGAATCACGGCTTTGCTTTCCAACTTGAGATGTTCATTTTTTGACCAAACTATAGCAGGTTTTGGCACTAAAAATTGATAACCTGATGTAAGATTATGGAGAAAATTATAAATCAAAGTTTTTTGTTTTTTTTTTCACTAAAAATGTTAATTAAGTGAACATGTTCACTTTATTGCAATAAAGAAGATTCAAGTACCTAATAATCTCTTTCATTATTGAATCAAATTAATAAAAGTAAATTTTATAAAAAGGTGAATGCCAAGCGGTAGGTGCCTGGGCTCCAGTAGCCCAGTATCTTAATTTCCCAAAGCCACAGTAAAAAGAAAGATAGCGGAAATAAAATACAGTACAATAAAACAACAATCAAAATCCCATTATCATTATTTTTACTTTGCTTTTGGTAAATTATTTACTGTGCTATTATAGCACAGGCACTATTGTTCTAAATTCGCCAGTCCACTACGGGAAGCGCTGTGCCTGGCGGTGGGATCAGGCGGCCCAGCTTCTCGCGGGGGAGGCTTCACCTCCCACGATCCAGACCGTCCCTTATCTCACTGCCAGGTATTCTTCACTGATCATTCATTTACATCATTTCTGATGAGTTTTTGATCGGGACCACTGTCCAGGCATCCCCTACCGACAGTTTGGTTAGGGACGCCAGATCAGCGGACCCAATATATTCGTGCGGGACAGCTGCCCAGGCACCTATTGGCGACACTTTGCTTGTAGGCGCTGGGAGAACTGTCCTTCGTAAGATTGGATTTGATGATCAGGCCTCCATTAGCCAAAAATTGCTTGTGGAAGCCAGTTCATCAAAGTTAAATTTAACTGCGAGCTGCACTGAGAGAAAAAAAGGGCCTATTCTAGGTTATTTTTCGATTTTTTTCTAGGTTAAATGCTGCCAACCTAGATTTTTTTTTGGTTTTCATTCTAGGGTGGAACAATTTAGTCTAGGTTGAATATAATTTAACCTAGATTGAAAATACTGGAGAAGTTACCTTCCTAAAAATGCAAACAACCAAGATTTAAAATACGCCACCCCCACACTTTAGTTCTAGGTTAAGTTCACGGTGTGTGCCGCCGCCTCCATCCATTTACAGTCTAGGTTAAAAACATTAATGTCTTGGTTGTCTCACCCTGGTATTCAATGTTTTTCACTTTCATAGACGGCTGATTTACCCTAAAACAAAAACGTTCTCACCCCACCTCAAACAATTTACAGCCATGGCGCGTTAACCTAGAACCCTTTTTTCTCTAGGTTGTGTCCCTTTATTTACGAGGTTGTTTCTATTACTATCCCTGTTGTACC
The DNA here is from genome assembly GCA_955831195.1 of Pilophorus perplexus. Classification (NCBI taxonomy): domain Eukaryota; kingdom Metazoa; phylum Arthropoda; class Insecta; order Hemiptera; family Miridae; genus Pilophorus; species Pilophorus perplexus. The sequence continues at coordinate 6,412,399 of OY037013.1, read as the reverse complement.
AGTTAAATTTCTAGGTAGCTTCCTATTCTTTTCAGGTTGGTTCTAATAAATTACTAGGTGGTCCACTTTTCTTTCTAGGTTTGCTCCACTTCCATTGCAGGAACCATTCAACAGTTGAAGTTAATAGTTACTTTCTTTCTGGCCCAGAAATTCTGGGTTGTCTCTGTTTCCAACTCAGTACAAAAATTTGAATGTGACGTCATAATATAACTGCACAATGTCATAGTGACAGAAATTAGATGATTAGAATTTGACAAAGATTTGGCCTCAACCCCACCGGCTAAATAGCAGGGGTGCCAAGACAACGAGAATTAACGCCCACCGCCTACAGTGGCGCTCTCCGCGGCCGCTTAGCGTACTGTAGAAACAACCTGGAATTTATTGAATGAATTACAATCACTGTTGTTTAAACCTAAAACTATTTGTAGTACTACGGTAGTTTTAACCGAGACTGAAAGTCTAACTTTTTCTTCTGGGTTGTTACCTAAAGTAGCAATCTCGCCTTTTAAATCTCTCGGTTGTTTTCAGTTGTACAACCGAGACTTTAATGGAGGGGAATTATATGGAAGGTCAAATCATTCAATTCTAGGTTACCCCACTTAAAAGTCAAAGGTAGGTAATATATTTTCTAGGTCTTCACAATGTCAACCTAGACCAAATGTGAAGTTCACATTTGGTCTAGGTTGACACTTTTTTATTCCAGGTTGTGGTCAGAGGGCGGGTAATAACGGGTTAGGTTTTTTCTATATGGGTCTAGGTTGTATTAATATTTTTCCATGTTACTTTAACCTGGACCTATTTTTTTCTAGGTAGAATCAATTGATTCTAGGTGGTTTCAATTTCTGTTCGAGGTTATTTCGGATTTAACCTAGCCACTAAAAAAATCTTTTCTCTCAGTGTGTGGGGGAACCGATACCATCCACAACTCCTCTTGTTTGATATTGGATTCACCACATTAACCAAGTTCATAGACCACGACCCAACTTCGCGAGATGATTCGGGTTGTTCATTCACATCCCTCATCTTCCTCCCAAGACAGCGGGGGCGTAATCCTAGATACGACGCTAGAGGCATTTCCCCAAACATACAAAATAAATTATAATGTTAATCCAGAGTCAAAAGTCTCTAGAAGTAGGTACCTAAGTGAAGTAAAACAGAAAAAAATCCTAATAGGTACATAACCATGTAGGAGTGTTTTAAACCAGTCTTCAAAACCAGTGTAAAAATCACATTAAAATATTTTCCTATCATCTTAAGGCACTTTTTATTTCTTGTGACGACTGTAGTCGAAAGGTAGATTTTGGAACTAAACAGGAGATATAGTAGCTTTTGGGAGCAAACCGGATTTTCGAGAATGAATTTGTACGAGTCGAAGTTTTTGTGCTCGGAAATTCAAAGTTCTAACAAGTACTGATCTGATGAGGCGGCTCATCATTCACTTCTCGAATGGTCCATCCTTCATCCGATGCTTCACTCTTCTCAGATTCTTCACCTTCACCGATGCAATTTGGCGTAAAATTTGGCGTTCTATCGGTACGATAGACTGCTGGCAACTCTTATAGTTGCCTCACTTCTTTCATATCGTTACAACCTGACCCCCTTTCCATAAGACGTAATATTATTCTTTTCAAAAACTTATATTCCCTAGTAGGGATGTCCGATTCTCAAAAATGAATCGATTTAAATCGAATCGATTATTTAGAAAAGTATCGAAAATAATCGCGATTATTTTTTCAAAAAGAATCGATACATCTGAGAATCGATTCTTTTTCCAAATTATTTGTTAAATTTCAAATTTATCAGAAGAAGAAGAAGCATTATTACGTTACGAAACCTGAATTCCAATTACTAATAAATCCAACTGCAAACCAGCACTATTACGTAGGAAAAGGTAGGTAGGAAAGCTTCAGCTGTGTCAGAGGTTGTTGTGCAACTAAGGATTTTCCAACCACCCTGCTCTGTTTCCATCTCTTCAGCTGTTACCTATGGTCGTTGCAGTGACTCAATTTTTAAAAAAATTGATTATTTTATACATGGATCTGTTTTACAGAGCAATAAAGCTGAATATAAAGCAACTGAATATAAAAATACTTGTTAAGAGCAGAAAATAATCGGTTTTCGATTCTGGAAATTTAGAATCGAATCGGGCCAATTCTTCAAAAAAATGAAGAATCTAAAAGAATCGATTATTTTTTCAAAAAGAGTCGATTTTTTCAAGAATCGATTCTTTTTGAGCATCCCTATTCCCTAGTTACAACGCATATATTTTTAGATACCTCTCATTATCCCCTACCTAATTCCCCTTCACAACCTAAGAATACGTAACATCAAACGCTTTTTATCATTGTATATAATTTTGTCTCGTAACACATTCGGTGTCATCACATTATTTTTCCCCCAGCCGTGAGACATATCCATCACAAGACGAGCAGAACAAATTATCATCAATCAAATTATACCCGGAGAAATTCCGAACAAGCAGACTGTGGGAAAGCTGCCCTGTAGGGGAGAAGGAGAACACGTCATTTGGCCAGAGAAGTTTAATGAGGCGGTGGAAGCGAAAATAAATACTTGAGGAGGCAAACACGTTGCCCAGACGACCACAAACCCCCTCCCCACGCAAACTTGGAAGTAAATAGAAGGCAAACAAACCACCGAGGTGACAGGTAAATGAGATAGAAGTTTTCAGTTGATATTAAATGCATTAGGTCGGAGGGGTTGCCGGGTAGAGGGTGAGGTTCAACGTGGGGCTTTTTCATTCGATGTATGAGAGAAGCTCGGAGGCGAGATAAATATTTAAAAAAAAAAAAGGCTTGAAAAGGGGCAAAGTGAAATAGTGAGGGGATGGCACGAAAGACGGAGGAGTGATGAAAGAGCGATTAAAAGTTTTTTATTGAAATCGTCCAGTTACGGTGAGCTTTACGGATGTTACGTATGACTGACAGTTAGGGGTGTTATAGTTATGATGGGAAGTCGGAGTATTGCTTTGATTTTGTCTGAGATAACTTCTGACAGATCCTGGGTTTGACTACCATCAACACTACAAATCTCTTTTAGGTAGTCCGAGGTCTTCCCTCGTCGTTCAACACGTATCACAGGGCACCAGTGAATTAGCGGATGAACCTGTGTTATGTGTTGTATGGTAATGCAGCATGTCATGCCCCAGATCTCATAGGGATAACGCCATAATATGTAATTTGAAATATATTATATGTCAAATGAGTGCTGTGAACATGAGCTTCTTATTTTCCAAGCTCAGCTTGGATGCCCGACTTATCAATGACCATCACAGGAAGCTCCTTTTGGTTTAATATTATTGGAATAATAAACCTATATAATCGCGACGGACGTCGAAAATTGTGATCGGCCTCAAAATTTGACATAATCCGTAGATTAAAAAAAAAAAAAAAGGTCCGCAATTTTGAAATCTGAAATTTTGACAAAATAATCGGTTTACCCGCAAGGTTTTCAGCCCGATCGCCCAAACCCGTGGGGCTTTGAGAGGCTGAAAAAGGGGCTGGGTGAGGGATTTTGAATGATTTCCGCTATGAGATCGAGTTAGGTGGCGTTTTCGAAGTATTTTTGGACGTAGAATCCATTTTTTGGGGTCCCAGGACGATCCGATTTCACCGTGGGGATCACTTGGGCTTTCATAGGGCTACAAATGGGATTTTTGAAGGATCCCAGGAGGTCAAATAAGGTGTCGTTTTCTGTGTCCCACATCTGTCCAAACATTGTACAGACAAAATTATTTCTTTTCTTAAATTTTTTCACAAAAAAAAAATCAATATTTTCTCATTGACACAGAATTAATTTTTGCACAATTAACCTGGCCATATCCAAGAATTATAAACCCTTGCGTAAAATTTGCAGCGTTTTTCCGTGGTGTCACTGATGTGCTTGATGCAGTACTGCATCAGTAACTAACTTGCAGTAGTGCATCTTGATGCAGTACTGCAAGTTAGGTGTACGCTCTAGGATCACACCTAAATACCGATCGTTTTGTTATTAAAATTTACATTCTTTTATTTTGATTAAAGAGTTTATGCACTCAGTTGAATGCACTTTATTTTTTCGGATATTTATTTTTTCGGAATCGAATTTTTCCGGCGAAGCAGAACCACTCTCACCTCATTTTACGGTACCTACATATTATTATTATGTACCGCAGTAATAAATATTATATATTACTATTTGAGACGCGCCAGGTTAGAACCTACCCTTTTTGACTTTTGGTACAGAGCAATAAATAACCAAAATTGGGCTTGCGATTAAATCCACGCCCAACTGGCAGCGAGGGAGTCCTATACTTTAAGCCGCTCTTACATTTTTAAGAACATTCGGGACGGAGTTCAGGTCCACCTTAGTTACACCATTAACCAGATCTGCATGGGCTAAGTTTTGTCTCTTCAGGTTCCATCTCAGTTCTGCAATGACTCGAGTATCCCCGGTGTTGTCCGCAAATAGGGAGGGATGCGTATGAAGCACCAGATGATTAGATGAAAATATCACAACAATTAATTGAATCAAATGGTGTATTTTTTAAAAATCATATGTAAACAATGCTGTTTTTTAGTTTAAAAAAATCCTTTTTTTTTTTTAAGTTACCCTATCGCGTTCATATATTTCTCGTCCATCGGTTACAACATGCTTGCAGGTAGGCTGAGAGGGGATTTTTTCGTATCCTTTTTCCCTTCCCTAGAGCGGAGGATGAGTTCGTTCTCACACTTAACCCCTTCCACTACCCCTCTCCGATGGGTGTTGTATACAGTGGTTCATGAATAAGGTAGAAGGATGCCGGCGGGCTTTCTGAAGGGGTGGAAAACCGGCAGAGGTAAAACTAAGGTAAAACCCTGGAAAAGGGGGGTGGGGGAAGCGTTCGAGATAAAGCTTGCATTATTAAAGGGAAAAGCGCGACGGGAAAAATGGCAGCCTCCCGCACGGAGGTTAAACTTTGAGGTGAGAGAAGAGGAGAGAGCCAAGTAATTTATTTATAGGGGGAGCACTGCTCCCCGAAGAGAGATAGAGGGATGTAGGTAGAGCGAGGAGGTTGTAGAGCTACCCAGAAGAGGGGTTTGTTTGTGGAGCCCCATTACCAGGAGACAGCTTCCCACCTGAGCAAATGTAACCGCACACGCCCACACTCACTATCCAACCACTTACACGCTTGTTCCACACTAACACCGGCATTGACGCCTTTGCCGCAGCAGTTAAATAGTTGGTAGGAGGCTTCATTACTAATTTGAACTACACCAGCGCTGTTTAGAACTAAAGTGTACTCTTTATGGAAGTACTCACGTGGCGCTCCTCAGCGGAATTCATCCCTGTAACAGAAAAATCATTTTGTTAGTTTTGCCAGATTCAACAGGACATTTTAACGCTAATAAAAACTTGAAAAAAAAGCTGCAAATGTTACGCAAGGGTTTGATATAAATTGTGCAAAAACTTATTCTACAATGCAATTCTTTTAAATTTATAAACAATTCTAAGAAGTGTATTTACTTTTCGTGTAAAGTCTGTGGACGGATGGGACCTTGAGAAATTATGCGTTCAAAATTACTAGGAAAACGACAACTCATTCGACTTCCTGGCATCCTTCGAGAGAGAAAAAGCAAAACCTCGAAAGATGAGATTTTTCGAAATGAGGAAAATTTGTGTTGAAAACGCAATACCTCGTAAGTTGAGATTTCGAAAATAAGGAAAACTTGTGTTGCTCAACGTTCACACTTCATTTGCATTTTCACTGTCGATATGTAGCCTCATGAAAGCCCCATTGATTGTCAAGTTGAAATCAGATGGTTCAGGGACCCCTAAAAATGGATTCTACGTCAAAAATACTTGTCAAATGACACCCCACACGGTATCATACCCGAAAACCATCAAAAACCTGTCCCGAATCTCCTTTTCAGCCCCACGAAATGGTGAGACCGACGTTTGGTGAGAATGGCTTTTTATTTAGAATACAAAACGAGGTAAGTCCTGTCGTGAACGTGCTCATTCATTTTTGGGAAAATAGTACCATATAAGTAAACTGGTGTCGTTAACTCAGTAGAAGAAATCTGTCCGGAATCTTCAATTCCAATGGCGGTAACACGTTAGGGGAAACGGGGCCCTCAGGATACGATTAAAAAAAGAGCACGTTCGGGGACAAGGGTCTGAAATCCAACTCCCCAGAGTTTAGACGAGGCATGTTATCAGATGAGAAGTTGTACCGTTGTGGTCGATTTTAGGCGATGGATGATAGAGCATGTTTGCGCTTATATTAACCGCCTATTAGCTAAAGGGAAGGAAACAGGGGTACCAACAAAACCTCGATAAATTCTCTCATTTTATCATTACGGATTGTCACTAGGGTCCACCTTATTCGAAAGCAGTCCTGGACTTTTCAAGGTTTGTTCCAGGTCAGACGGCGTCTGTCGACAGAAATTGGACAGCTGTCGACAGATCCCGACCGCACATCCTCGAGTTGTCGGTTTCCGTCCAACTGCTGTCAACCTTCGATCGACCTGGAACAGCAGTTTCTGAACTGCGCATCTCTCCGTCGATTTCTGTTAACAGCCCGTCATACGTGGAATAAACCTTCAATGTACCTAGTGGTCATCATCAACAGCTACACGTCCTTACGAAGTATGCAGAAGATGACTGCAATTTTAACCCAACTCGGTAGGCAAATACTCAGCCAAATTCAGAGTTCAATTGCCGCCTCCACCAATTTCGTAAGAAGAGAGCGGAGGGGGTACCTACCTGCAATAACGGATTAGTGAGTGTGAGACATACAAAAACAACGGATGACCTTAATTTCGTTACGAATGAGAAGAAAGTGGCCCACACGGATGGGCTGAAAGTGACATAGGTAGGCCGGTGGTACCTATGACAAAACAAATTTTCACTAACACCTACGCTTTGGTCGTAGCCAGCCCTAAGTCTGGTAAAGAGGGAAGGAAAATAAAATTTTGCGTTGTGAGGACTTCCCCTAACGTATAGAGCCATCAATAGCCAATAGAGCTATCAATAATTATTGCGTAATAAGTGATTCACGCGATGGCACGCTATGTTGCACAACTCTGTAAACAAGAACAGGCTCGAGTGTTCCACACTGAAACAAACAAGGCAACAGAGCTTGGAAAAGTCTCAGTCGGTCGGACTAACCCCCCTTGTGTATATATAAATACGGGAAGGGAGTCCACAACGGGGAGATAGGGCTTCAATATTTACACACGATCAATCGATTGTCGAAAGCCGGTCGGGAGGTTACAAGGGGAGAGGTGCACAAGCAAACAGCGGAATCGAAGGGAAATACCCACTTCAGAAACATCTTCTCGAATTCCCCGTCCACTTGAAAATAATAAACGCGATAGACGAGAGGTGTGTGGGAGGGGGGGAGGCTTTCAGTCCTGACGAAACCCACTAAACAACTTCCCATCCAAACATCTTTTTTTTTACCGATTCTAAACAAAGCTGTCTATCGTAGGAACGTTCTTCGGCCCTGTCAATAATGGAACAAGTGCCCCTCACTTGACTCCATCTGTATTCAACACTATCCTTACGGTCTCCTTTTATAAACCTGACGAGAATGGAAAATGAAATCACCACGTTCGTTAGTTTGAGCATTTCTGGCAAAAAAAAAAAAAAAAAAAAAAAAAAAAAAAAACAACCGGAGATTTATTTAAATCGATTCTCAAAAACGACGAATAAATCGACAGTTCAACGTTAAATTTCGGTTTTAAATTCTGAGGACTCCTTGGTGAAAGGAGACCCTAAGGGAATTTTGGTTTATTATTCTTGGAATAGTTCACTTATGTATTCGTGTCAGAGGTCTAAAATTTTGATCGCCCTCAAAATTTGTCAGTGTACATTTCAAGATGTGTTGATTCCAAAAACCAAATGTCCGTCTGCTCTCCGAGCCGTTTTGGGGAATAGGAATATCATTAAAAATCGGAAATTTTGACAAAATACTCGGTTTACCATACAGTTGTGCCCCGCAAGGTTTTCAGCCCGATCGCGCAAGCCCGTGGGGCTCTGTGGGGTTAAAAAGGGACCACGGGAAGGGTTTTGGCTTTAGAATATTGTACCGAACTTTTTTTTTTTTCAGTTTTGAAAATTTTTTCTAAATGATAGAAATAATTTTAGCACAATTAACGTATGCCAAAGAATACTAAAAAAGTGAAACTTTTTTTTTCACATTATAGACATTTAACTAAACATTTTCGGAATAATATTCCATTAAGGGTATAAAAATCGCTCCATCAATCCCAATGTTATACTTGGAAAATTTTACGTCCAATAAGCGCGTTGCGCGAATTTTTTGGTGTATTTTTTCGCGAAACTTATTTTTTTCGAATTCTTCGGTCGTTAACGGCCCGATTGAGTCCGCGTTTACGCGTTTACTTATTATCCTACCTAGAGATCCGAATTTTAATACGAAATCCCGAAAAAACTACTTCCGACGATGAGCGAATTTATATGGCGAGTTTAATTTGAACGATTTCTGGAGATCAGGCGCGCCCGATGGGTGGGAGCCGGCACCACCGAGATACATGATGGATCATACATCTCGGTGGTGCCATGGGAGCTCGGAACTTCACTTTAATAAATCCATGACATTGTGTAATTTTTTTTTTTTTTTTTTTTTTTTTAAAGGAGATCCGTAGATCCAAATATTTTTCTATTGTCCGACGTAACACTACAGATAGTCGCTTATACATTTAATCATCTCCTCGAGGTACCCTGGCTGAATAGTGGACTTGCTTGGGTTATTCATCGAGAGAGTCCATTCACCTGAGGACTTCCCAAGCCAATTATGCAAGTTCCCATCGGTATGCAAGTGAATAGGTCGCTTTTGTGGATGGAAAGTGAATGGGTCGCGAGGCATTTACCCGAATCGCCCGGGCTTTATTCCAAAACGGTGTTTTGGGGTGGGCGAGAACGTAATTAGTTATTGTGAGAGAGGCGGGTATCCCCTGGTGGATAATTCACTGCGGTTTAATAATTGAGTGGACAGGTAATTAGAGAGTGGAGAGGTTGAGTGAAGTAGAGAGAGACGAGAGGGCCTGTAGAGAGATGGGACCGGTGGGTAGGGCTTTGTCATTGGGAACAATAGGCTTGAGCCATCAGCCCTCCAGAGATGAGCACCAAAGTGAGAGCAAACATAAAGAAAAGAGCTCTCTTCATCTTTCTCTCTCTCACTTCCTCTTCCACTTCTCTTCAACTTCTCCCTCTTTTTCTATTGTAGCCGCCTCATTAAAATGTTGTAGTGGGAGACCTTTTCAGCGCCCGGGGACAATGGGCTCTTGTGATAGCATTGCATGAGATTTGATGGTGGGGGGGGGGGGGGGGGGGGCAGAAACACGCTCAAACAAGTCCCACCGCCAAGTTCTTGTGACACGATTGATATTGGAGGATCCCACCAACATCCCCCCCTCCCAACCACCCTTTTGCGGTAACTTGCCCCTTCAAACCGCGAAGCCACTCTGCCATTCATACACCTTTATTATTCAAAGGGGCCTTTTCCGACCCGGTGGACTCCCCCTGCAACCCCTCGAGGTCTTTTGACATCCGACCCCGCCGAACAATAAACTTCCCAATAACAGGGATTCAACATTCATGAGGCCTCCCGTGTAGTGGCGGGTTTTGTTCGGCTCAACTCGAATTCATTTTTCAGCGCACAACGGGAGGTCACGCCGTGCATGTGTGCGGGATGTTCGGTCCCGTTGAAAAGGGGATCTGGTTTGTTGAGAGGCGGGATTTTGCTCGGTTAGCGGATTAGGGGCGTTGAAAACAACCTCGCCGCTTGTGCTGTGGAGCCATTTACCTATCAGTGGTGTGACCATACGAGAATCTTTAATTAAAAAAAAAAAAAAAACCTGCGAATGTGACAAGTGTATATTGTTTATTACTCTTCACCTACATCCGCGGCAAAATGAATAACAGTAACCATCTAGCAGTTTGTTATCAGGATCCCATACAAAGGGTGGAATTGAGGGCTCCTCTAGCTCGGGCGGAATTGATAGCACGTCCGATGTAATTGAAGAATACAGGGGAAAAACCAGGTAGTACTAATGTACAGTAGTACTGAGTTACCCGGTTTTCCCCTGTACTCTTCAATTGGAAGACCCAGGACGATTTCATTTTTTGGAATCTACGCATTTTTAAACGTGTAAGGACACATTTTAAGGCCGATCACACTTGTTCACCCCTGTCGCGAATAAATAGGTGTTTATAAAAGAATATTAAACCACAATTGGAGAACCCCAAAGTTGCACGAAATCATATACATGCAGTAAACAAACTGAGGATTTGAGTGTTTGACGGGGAAATCTGTGCACACTCTAAGCGAATAAATAGTTATCTTATTCCAAGAATAATAAACCAAAAGTAGGGCTCAAAAATAGGAGTCCATAGTTGATGGAGTGTTGTTTCAAGTACCTACCAAGGACAAGATCACATCAGAACTTTTCAAATCAAAGCTTCAAATCTATACCGCTTTATTAGTTGTCGTGATCCACCCATGACCAATGCAATTAGGAGCAACGGATGAAATACGAGTAATTTATACATTTTGTTTATATTGAAGGGTGAAAGAAAGCTGTAGCTTTGATGATATTTTCCGTTAGTTGGAAGAAGAATTAGTTTCCCGTGGGAAGTCGAGTTGACCTATAATTAACCGTGTGCACACTCGTCCTTTGTGGAAATTGACGGCGAGTTAAGCGGTGGTTGAGGTGTGCATTTGAAAGAGATCGTCACACAGGACGGGTTTCCAGAGTAAATGACTTTACAGAAGGTGGTTTACAGTTGATTGGGTTCACTGTCGGGAACGGAGTTATAGGCGTGTCTGGTCTGTCACGGCCATAATGTCGGTCTTTTTCCTGTTTTTTTTTTTTTTTTTTTTTTTTTTTCCGCCGTTCTTGCAGCGTTGAACCAAGTCAACCACAAAAGGCGTCGTAAACGCCAACGCCTCAGTGAGAGTTAGAGATCATTCAACGCCAAATGTCCGACTGTGTTATCAATAAGCCAAATGAGTTCAAGTCCATAATTGAAACTTGACAAATGGGACGAACAGATGGCACGAGGGGGAGTGAAATCGGCACCACTTGAAGGGTGGTTCGTGACATTTCCACAAACTCGGAGGATATCGAGAATATTGAAAGTTGACGGTTCGCTGAGCCGTTCGAAATGAAAAAGAACACCAGAGGCGGTGGGGGTAATCCCAGGAAACCCCAGTAGCTTCCGTCTCCTGGCAACCGAGTAAACAGCGGGGTAAAAAGCCTCTAGCCGTGTTGGAGGGAGATAAGTTATCAAAGAAGATTCGAGCTCTCCCTCAGAAGTTCTCACCCTCTTTACCAGTTATTGTTGCCGGCAAACTATTATCCAGATAAGTTAAATTGTTCTATCTCTTTCCCTCTGGAACAGTAATTGTCTTCCCCCGTCCCACTCACACCATGAGTTCCCCATTTGGGGAAGTCTGCTGGGGTTTATGTATCAGGACAATGGCTTGGGAAGTGTACAAGAAAGAGCTTGCGAAGAGGGGAACTGAAGCACTGGGCTCTTTTGTTTGCTTCCACTACAGCCCTCCTTCTTCACTCTTCGGTCTCTCTCAAGCTCGGGTATCTTGAGACATTGTTCGCAAATTGCCAGAGACCCCCAACCAACCTCTATTTTCTCTCTATTCCCTCTTTCTCTCTCCCACACAGTGATTTCGTGTCTCTCTCACAGCATGCCGTCTCTGCCTATCCCCCAACGTCTCCCTTTTTCCACGTTTTGTGACGGAGGCACCGATTTCCTTCCTTTTTTCGGTCTGGCCCTTTTATTGTTACACGCTTTTATTCCATTCTACAGAATGATTGCCTTGAAAAGAAACAAGAGTTGTTGTCATTGAGCGTCCCAATTCACCTTGTTGAGGTTTTAAAATTCACCTGCTAAAATTCACAATTTTTTTTTTTTACATTTCCAGTTCTACCATACTGGAGCTGGAAGAGGAGGAGGAAGAGGAAGAGAACAATCTAATTTTGGTCATCATTATTCTGTGGTACATCAGTCATCCGGTAATGTTGAAAACACGGGAGATGAACCTCTAGTTTGGGCTTTTTACTTTCATTCTGAATTTTAAAAAACTACATAATTGGAAAGCGAGTTGTTGGGTGTGAGGCCATGTGGGAACAGTCGGGGGTTGGCTGGCGAAGCCCAGCCGTGGTGGCAGCGTAGTTCTCCTATTCTGGAGCTGCAACACGACGAGGAAGAGGAGGAGAGTCATCTTTAATATAGGGCATTTCCGGTTATCAGAAAAATGGTCAAAATATACCAAAACCTTCAGCTTGGCAAGCATACCTATAGCGAGAAACGATTGAAAAAAAAAAATGCTCCAAATGATAATATCATATCTGAGCATCGAAAGTGATCGAAAAGAGGCTAAAAGTAAACAAAAATTGTTTATTTTTAGCCTCTTTTCGATCACTTTCGACGACTAATTTTAGTCGTGCCCCCTTCAAATCGGCATTTCCCATAATATGGGAAATGCCGATTGCGGATCCCATAATATGGGAAATGCCAAAATGCCGATGGCGGTGATATTATCACCGCCAACAGCAATTGGAAGAGCCCATGTTCAAACTTCTTCAACATTTTATAAGTAGGCCTAAAAGCAGTCATACATAGGGTAGTATGCATGTTTCGACAATATTTAGGTTTTTTAATCAAGAGATCCGAAATTGTATTTCCAAAAAATGTTCATTTAGAAATAACATTTCTGTGTTCACATATTATGCGAATGTCCAAATACTGAAATTATGGGAAGAGCGGCCCACCAGGCTGCAACAACCTCCCTGCCAGGGCGGGACGAGCAGGGGACAATGGTCGGCCCTTGCGGCTCTTGGTTGGCCAATCGGTCTGGTATTAAGCGTTATCTGAGCCGGTGAATTTCTTCCCTAAGAGCGTCCCAACCTACCTGGCGCTGCTATCTAAAGCGGATTTAAGGGGACGGACACTTGGGAGAAATTTATACCCTTTCCCTCCAGTCATGAAAAGGAACGGAAACGAGGTGAAACGCGAACACGCAATTACTTTGCAGCAACATCAAGATAGGAACAGGGCCCGACGGAAGGGTTTTATGAAGGCAATAAAGATTTACCGTGGAGGCTCCCAAGAGAAATGGTCGGAGGAGGAGGGGCATTAAAGACATTATGTTACAATCGTTTTTAAAGGCTTAAGGTTTAAACTCGATAAGAACTGAAAGAGAGTTGAAAGAGGCGAGGGCGGAGCAAAAAGCAATATCAAAAGGGGGTGATGTCGGAATTATGGGGCGGGAGAGAGGCGGTTTATCACCGGCGGCGGTCGTAATAAAACTTCAATAGAAGGATCGGGGGTGGATCGGCGGCTGGGGGTGGACTGGAGCTCGAGGAAGAAAAGAGCTGCCGCTCCTTCGGAAGTTTAGAGGTGGATGTGGGCCGTTAAGGAGACGGAGAGTTGATGGGATTTTTATCACTGAGAACCATCTTTTTTTGACACTCTCGGGGCCGGAGCTCTTCAAAACCATCCTGGGAGTATTGCCAGCCGTTATATTGGTACTGGAATTACGGCAGTTTATTCCTTCTAAAGTGTCCCCACTTGGAATCTGGAGCGTTAAGGAAACTTCCCAATTTATCCTTAGAATCCTTCAAGAACAATGCTGAAGGCACAAATAAAATCCGAGAATCCCATTTGAAAACAGCTAATAAATAAAACACGCTGCAAATTTTACACGCGGATGAATTATGCTTTCGCATAAATTGTAGGTATAGAATTAATTATATGACAATAAAAAATATTTTTAAACAATTTAACTTTAAAAATTTTATACCTGCACAGTGTATGGATGAGGGATCCCAAAAAAATGGATTCTATGCCAAACGACAACACATTTGGCCCCACGACCTAAAACCTTCAAAAACCCCTCATGTATCCCCACAGAGCCCTTAGCAAAGACATTGGTTGACTTATCAAGAATAATAAACCAATATGATACAATAACCCATGAATAAATCCTAGCAAAGATTCCATAAAATCCCCCGACAGTTGTAAGCCAATGTGATGGAATCGAGGAACAAGAACAAGAAAGTATTGCAGCGCAGAGACCCTACTTGGGTCGACATCATCACTGTTCATTGACAGTTGCCGGCAACCGGGGATCGGCAAAAGATTGAGAGGAATCTGAGGGCAGCCGGCGTGTCGAAGATCAGGTTCCCAGATTAACCGGAGAAAAAGGGAAGGGGAGCTCGGGAGACCAATGGAACGTGAAGTCGATGGAAAACCGCGGGGCCTGAAAAGGGCTCTACTGACAGACCAACTTATCTCAACCGGAACCGACTCCCCGTCGTCAGCTGGGAAAACCTTCGAGCAATAAAGGACGATTCCCCACAAAGAGACGATTTTTTTTTTTTTTTTTTTTTTTTTTGTGCAACGTTCTTCCTTTACAAGGATGGATAGCATTGAAAGTACCCGTGTCATCTCTTTCGGGACCGAGCGATAGGGATGTTTTTCATTGAAGAATCGAGAGGTAATTTGTACTTTTTTATGGTTCCTTGCTTGCCGGCTATTCTATATGGTTCTATTCTATGTTTTTGCGATCGCGGGCGCCACTGCAGTCTGACTGATGCGGTAAGCAGCGACACATAATTCGGACGGGTACGCATTGCGGCCGGAACGGTGTGAGGGAAGGGTGACAAGTGAGCTGCGGCCGACGTCATTAGGATGCATGTATGAATTGCGGCCATCGAACCTCGCAAATTTTGTTGTGGTCGAATTCATGGTTCGTTATTCACACTAATGCAGGCCGCTATTCACACTATTAGGCCAGTCGCCAGGCCTCGTGCAAGATAATATCCACCATATTAAGATGTAGAAGCTTTTTTTTTCTTTTGAATTGTTGTTATGGGTATGAACAACGAAGAATCGAAAATGGTAACAAAACTTTAGCCGGGAGAACTTTTGGCGATCCAAAAACCACGACTTTTTTTGGACCTTTTCCAGTATTTCGCCTATAACTCAAAATTAAGCATCTCCTTAAACATTAGATTCGGTTAAGCCGTTCAGCCACAATCAAGCGTGACACGTCCTCATACCACCCTTTCAGGAACGTGGGCCGCAACTATATTCCGAGGGATGTCAAGACTTTTTGGGCCTGGAGGTTCCCATTCACATGAAGCGCCTCTTCGCCCAGATTAGAATGCTGGTAAAGTACTCGCCTGCGATCCGAATGAAGTATGGAAGGATTGAGCTGACCCCCGAGGTTTGCTGTTGGTGCGTCGAGCGGGTTAACTTCGACCTAGGACATCTGCTTTTCTGGTGCCCATTCTTCAGGAGCATCCGTCAATGTTGGCTGCCAGAGTTTGCGGCTCCCGAGGATGGGGTGGCCGCCCTGAGGTTTTCTGATGCTCCAGCTTTGAAAAGGGTCTTCTATTTTTGTTCGGACGCTGTCCGCTCATAGTGTTCTCCACTTCTTAAATATTGCTGTAACTTAAGTTGCCCTGCCTGTACATGACTTTCTCTCTTTCTAAGTAATCGCGACTTGCTTCTGTATTTAGCCCGCTGGCTTGGTTTCTTTATGAACTTAGTGCCTCTGTCTTTTGCCTGCTCGACTGTAAATTTCAAGTATTTATATAATTAATGCTTGTTCTCCAATAATTGGAGAAAAATTATTCTCTTTCTGTTCGAAGACAATCTGGTCTGCTGCTGTGCTGATGTCTTTTAATTCAGTGAAATTACTTTTCATTGTAGTAGTTTTGAAGTTCTTCTCTTAATGCGGCAATAGCGATTGCATTTATTTTCTCACATTGCTTCCTGCTGTAGATCTTCTTGAATATATCATTAATGAGTCACTGCATGCATTAAATACTTTTTGCATCCTTGCAAAAAGAAGAAATTTTCTTCTTTTTGCAAGGATGTGCTTGAACTTTAGAAGGATGCCAGGGAGTCGAATAAGGTGCTTCCCAAGTAATTTTGGACGCATAATCCGTTTTTCGGAGTCCCACATCCGTCCACAAACTTCACAAGAAAATGTAAAAAAGTTTAATAATGAAATTAACTTGTTTTTATCGATATAGATTTAATTTTCGCCCAATTGAACGACCGTCCAACGTCCATTTGGATGGTCCAGTAGTTGGACGGTTTTGTTGTAAAATAAATATCCGCTCTAACGGTCTAATTCCTGACGATATGCAACTAAAGAATTACTCAACTTCACGGAACAATCATATCATTAGATTTCATAAATGAGTTTGGTTAGGGAGAGAGAACGACTCCTCTGCTGAATATTCAGCTGACTCCTATGCTGAATATTCAGCTTCTTCTGCTGAATATTCAGCAGAGGAGTCGTTCTCTCTCCCTAACCAAACTCATTGGATTAGACCTCTGCACCATCGGCAAACAACCACTTTGAGATTTCATAAAAACCATCCTAAAAAATAAGGAGAACCTTATGAATAAGACCATGTTTCCTTACCAAAATCAGAAGACAATGCGAGAGTCTGGACACCACCATTTTGGAAACGAACTGGTTACACTAGGGCTTCGATACTAAGCAGAGATCATGTACTTGTATGTCATTGATTTGTCCTGGGAAAGGATCCACAATCGATAAAAGGGCGATATCCTGGAATAAGTGCCCAACTGTCCAACTATAGGGCCCGTCATGAAGGGTGCAACCGATGCTGGGTTAACATTTTTAATAAACAGTCGAGGTCCCTTCCCGACGTACTTCCAGCCAGAACCACTTTCATAGCGGATTATATTCAATGTAGCCGCATAAAAACGAAATAAGGGGTGCAAGATCGATAGGGCGGGTTTTGAAAGCAATGCAGTTTGAGTGGAAACGTCGCGGAATTACGAACCGCATAGAAACGAGGCAAAAGTTGCTCAAATTTAACGAACGTCTCGGTGGAGGACATAAAAGCCGAAGGGGGAAAAGGCTCGTGGAGAATACGAGATGGTTTATAAGGTAAGGGCGTCATAACCCCCTCAGAATGGGAAGAGCTCAGTTCCCTCCCATTCGGGCCACGTACATTATCTTTTACTACGGGATAACAACGCTAGACTTCTCCCGTGTCCGTTTTGTGTATGGTCCGTTAAAGGGGGCATAAACTACAATTACTCCTACTCTTATACTGGTAGCAGCTCTATCATGGCCACCCCCTTCCAACTTTTACGAGTGGGGTTCTAGGAAAAGATATCGCCTCTGATGTTTGCGTCTCTAAACTCCTTTGGAGGGCTTATAACTTCCTGAGGCCTTGGTTGGGTTACGGAGTTTTGAAGGAGGGAAAAAATACTTTTTATTACTAGTTCCTGCAGTTAAAACCCTTGCGACGTCTCTCAGTTTAATTGGGTTGGTAGCCCCTTTCATCCCGAAGAAGGTTTTTTAGAGGCCTATTTGCGGCCTTTGAACAAAGCCTTCCATTGCTTAATTTAGTTGAAATTTGGCTGAGTCAGGGCAGGATTTTCAAATCTATGAGGTTAATTTATTGCAGCGGACTGAGTACGTTACTAATGCATCTGATTGCCCCACGGTTGAATTAATGATCCACAAAGGGCGAAAGTCAATAAATTGCCAGCCAGTCACTCCGCTTAAAAGGCCCTGGTCTCGTATTAAATTACATCGAAACGTGTCCGGGGCTGTCAGAGCCAACACAAATCCCTTGCTAGGGACAACAACGTGACTCTGGTGAGGTACCCCCACCAGGGCTTTGCGGGTAACGAAGCTGCTAACGATCTGGCAATTCTATGTAGTGAAATCTCCCAATGTAAAGCAAAAGAGAGAGCGCTGCACTGGCAAAGGCTCCCAAGTTAGAAGCAAGCGAGACTATAGACTAAACCCTCCAAATCAAGAGCAAATGAGATGCTAAAATCGAAGAAGAGCAGTAAGCAACAACATGCACTGCTCCAGGATCATCTCCACAAGACAGGACGCCGAAGAGTGCTGTTGCTGAAATGTTAATCTGCGTTGGTATTCTCCTGCAATGCAGCACACGGATCCGGTTTATGTCACTAGTGTATGTGACATGCACTCCCGACGACATTCCAGACGAAGCCGTGGGACCTGCTACGGCTTTATCAAGCTTTGGTGGAAGTAGGTCCAAGACGAAATCGATGCATCGGTTATCGAAGACGGCAAATGACTGCATGAGATTGACAGTGAACGTTAACGAGCAAGTCGCAAGAATCCAGTGGGCCAGTGAGTAACTGATTGGTCGATGATGGTGGGGCTGTGGAGTCGGATTGAGATGGCAAGATCGGCATTCAACACATTTTGTGCCACCAGGATCCACCCGCCGCATCAGTTCGGTTTTCGTCAGAAGCATTCTACAATTGATCAAGTACACAGGATAACACACGTCATTGAAAAAGCCCTTGAAGAAAAGAAGATCTGTTCGGCTGTATTTCTGGATGTTGTTCAGGCATTCGACAAGGTCTGGCATGAGGGACTCAACTTTAAGCTGCGTAAAACCCTGCCATCAAAGTACGCTGAGCTACTTCAATCATATCTTACCAATCGCTACTTCAGGATTAAGCAAGAAGATGCCTTCTCTGAAACAAAACTTGTCAAAGCAGGCGTCCCACAAGGGAGCGTACTTGGTCCACTACTGTACTTATTGTACACCAGAGACCTCCCAGAACCAGAAATGAACACCATAGCAACTTTTGCCGATGACACTGCGGTGTTGGCGATAGGTGAAAGCAACAGGGAGTCAGTCACCAATCTAAACCGGTCAATCACCCGCATTCAGCAATGGACAGCGAAATGGAGAATCAAGCTGAACGAAGCTAAGTCAGTACATGTTGATTTTACCAACAAAAAAATCAACTATATGCCGGCTTACCTCAATGGGAAAGTAATCCCATACTCAAATGAAGCGAAGTATCTCGGTATGACGCTTGATGCTCGGCTCCGATGGAAAGCCCACGTCAAGAAGAAGAAAGAAGAACTTTTGCTCAAATTCAGAAAGATGTACTGGCTAATGGGGAGACGGTCTAAACTGTCCATCCAGAATAAGCTTACTCTGTACAACCAAGTCCTCAAACCGGTGTGGACTTATGGAGCCCAGCTGTGGGGCTGTACGGCTCAGTCAAATCGAGAGATCATCCAGCGATTCCAAAACAATATAATATATTATATATTATTCTTAATATTATTAAGAAACGTTGTCAATGCACCATGGTACTTTCGAAATGAACGTCTCCACCACGAGCTTCAAATCGAAACAGTCAACGAAACCATCAAGCGGCAGGCCGTGCGTCATCTGCAACGGCTAAGATCTCACGTCAACGAGGAAGCTGTCCGTCTCCTTGACACATGTGATATCGTCCGAAGACTTAAAAGAACTAAACCACTCGATCTTGCTTACTCGTGAAGCAGCGCGCAGTGTCGATATATTATCATAGAAAATAATAACTAAGTGCTGTACCTTAGTTTTAAATACTTATCACCTAGTCTCAAACCAATATTGTTAATAAGTAAATTTTACTTGGAGCAATAAAATTCTCAGAAAAAAAAACCCAGGATCCAAGTTTTACGCTAAGTCTGATCAAGACTCTAGTATGGAGTAGAGACTTGGACACTGAAAGCTGATGTAAAATGCACTGCCTGTTCGAAGTACTGCATACTGCAGACTATTATGATGAGAAACAGCAGTGGACGTAGGGAAGTAGGAAAACATGCGTCTTGACTGTCAAACATACGCAGCTGGACGGGTATCAACAGAACAGCAGACCTATTTCGCCTGGCGCAAGATCGCGAGAGACGTGCAGAAGTGATCGCCAACCTTCATTAGTGGAAATGGCAACTGAAGAAGAAGAAGAAGATGTGTACGATTGGTGGGACGTTAAACGTTTAAAGGATTAACTAACTGGGTTGGCTATGTTCATTATAAAGAAAACAGTTCTGAGTCAGCTTGGTGTGGGCGGCAGAGGATTGCGAACGCCAAAGGGTCGGGATTATCCGGTTAGAGCAGAGTGGAAGCTAAAACACCGCTTACGAGGGGATAAGGACGGCAGAAGCGAAGGATGTTGACACTAAATGGAGCGAATGGGTTTATGGTGAGGGGGGTCGGGGGCGGGACGTGAGCTTCACGGAGGCGGAGACAGGCTCTTGGCTGATACTAGGCTCCTGATCCCCGGGGTCAAATCTCGACCGACCCCTTCGCTCTGAGGTCGCTAACCCCTAAACGGGATCAGAAATAGGAGCTTCGGGCCCTTTCCGCCCCACCAAAGGAAACCGACTTTTGCAAAATCCGCCCAACTAGCCCACTCAGCATCAACCACCAAATTTGTTGCGTCTCGTTCAAATTGAAACGCAAAAACACTCCGACACAAAACCGCCCGACGCCAAACAGATTTTCAGTCTCGTTCCCCCGTCGTAAAAACCGGTGACACCCCGACGAAACCCCACTGCTGCTCCTGACTTTTCATTTAAGCGACGGTGGCAATCTGCGGGCAACCACAGACTGGCGTCCCTTCAGAGTGGGGGGAAATTAATTCCTCGAAAAATGAACCAGGCAATCAACTCTGGGGCCGAGCAGCGAAATAGAATCTCCGCGGTAAACCGCACGTGATCACAATACACGAGTCAGATTACCAAAAAGTACATTTTCGCCTTGTTTCCTACCGGGGTAGAAAATTGAAACCGAGCCATTAAAGGGGAAATTCTGATTTTGACCACAAACGTCAAAGGAAAAGCAGGATAAATTAAATGATCTCTCATAATTAGGGCTCGGGTTTGAGCATATTTGCATCATAATATGATATTATCCTGTTTAGTAAACATTAAAAGAAGTCTTTTGGTTGTATTTTCATTGCTGCGGGACTAACAGAATTTAAATTTATCGAGCATATGAATGAATGAATACAGGATTTATTTTAAAGTAACAGTGACAGCAGTAAGTACAGAAGAAAAGGACTTCATTCGCATATTTATCAAGCATACCAACCTACTTTATTAAACGCGCAGCCCGAGGAGGAGAGTGACACGATTTTGGTCATCTTTAGTCTTCGCGGTAGGCAGAGGGGTGTCCGGAGGCGACGCGGCTGCCCGAAATTACTATGAAACCGACGCTTCATTCGACCTCCTGCCATCCTTCAGAAGCAACATATTATGTAGCCGCTTAGAAGCCTCACATCCACGGTGAGATCCGATGGGTCTCAGACCCTTATAAGCACTTTACATCCCTTCGACAACACCCCACTCGTCCCCATGACCGAAACTATGGGAAATACCTTCAAAAACCCCTCCTATAGCGCATTCTCAGCTTCCCAGAACTCGAAGGTGTAAACGACTATGGTCGTTTAGTTTTGAGACCTCCAATAAATTGCGTCTGCGTCCAAAATTGATGCAAAAATGACTTCCCGGCCCAAGTTCTTCAAACCCCCATTTATAGCGCCATAAATCGTAGGTTTTTGGTCCTCTTTCCTTCCTATATTTTTTCGAGCATATTTACCAGCATAATATGAGGTTTTTGAGTATATCAGATAATATCATTATGTTATACTGATTCTATGATCATCATCTATGAGCCTTACTCATAATTAAATTTAACAAATTTTGCATGCAAATTTTTCTCATTTACAATTTTTCAGATGATGTCATCTTTTTAGAGCTAACAAAATTTCAATAAAAGCAGTGAGGGGAAAACAGTGACAGGTGGCTGTGACAGATAACGAAAAATATGGATGAAGAGGATGGTGTTTAATGGGAGGAAAACGAGATTTCCTCTGCGAGAAAGGGGGGGAATGCTTTTGTGTTGAGGGTGATGAATGAGATAAAACAATGAGGCCGCTTCGGGCTGAGAGTGTGACTGATGGGTTTCAAAGGAGCAAAATTGGGAGGAGGGAAATGGGAAATGTTGGGACGGGTTGGATGATTGAACGGTGGGGGAGGGGGGGGGGGGGCTGTTGCTCGGATAATTAGGGGCCTATCAATAGCACCAAAGGATTAAGGAATGGGAGGAAGAGGCTGGAGGGATGAAAGGGAAGGGGTTAATTGAACCGGAGTGGCATTGACAGTGGGTATTAATAGTGAAGCGTCGACTGGTTGGGTGGGGAGAGAGGGTAGACAGTATCAGATTTGTGGTTAAAATGGTGGAGTGGTGGTAGTGAGGGTTGACGCTGAAAGGGGTATGAGGGGATAGGAAATGGTGTGGAGAAGGGAAACTGAAGTCAATTTGGGAAGCAGTTAGCAAGGGCCGAAGCTGCAATTAGTCTGTACCCCCCCCCCCCCCCCCCCAACACCCTCTTAAAAGATGTTTCCATGGCAACGAGGTACTATGCATTACTATACACCCCCACCAACCAGAATACCCCGATAAGATAATTTCAGTTTAGTCTCTACCAGTATGCTAATTCCCCTACAACCATGATAGAAAATTGATATACTCCGATTGATAGCCTTCCTCTCCGATGCCCCCTTCTAAATGTAAATCGGCTGAATTTGAATAACGTCCCGATAACCCCGAGCGTACACATTATTACCCCATTTATTCATTACACCGAATTAATTGGACTTTATTATCATCGATCCCCGCGTTATTGGGCCATGATTAATTTCACTCAGCACGGCACTCCGTCAGCGCATTAAAATTGCACGAACTTGAAAGCGCACTGGGCAA
The DNA here is from genome assembly GCA_955831195.1 of Pilophorus perplexus. NCBI lineage: Eukaryota > Metazoa > Arthropoda > Insecta > Hemiptera > Miridae > Pilophorus > Pilophorus perplexus. The sequence continues at coordinate 6,389,777 of OY037013.1, read as the reverse complement.
TGCGCAGGCAATATATCGAAATGAGCTTTTAAATCGCTCGTATACTAAGGGGCTACCACCCCCCGACCGTATCGCACCTGGCCACAGACCAAACAACTCGTTTTCACATAGTGTCAGGTTTTTTCCCCCTTAAAGAAATACAGGGTTTTTGGATGGGGGTGGTATGGCTGGGGGGCTGTGGAGGGGAGGAGGCAGCCGCGTTTTTGACCACTTTTGGAGCAACTAATACGTCACATGGAGCAACTTTTTGGTGGTTTCCGATTTTTCTCATAATCTTCAAGCCAAAACTAATTCGTAGTTTTTTTTTTTTTTTCAAATTTTTGAAGAAAACTTTGAAATCCTGTATTTTCATTTTCGGAGCATAGGATACGCCACATTCACGTAATATGCTCTCCGAGCTGAATTTTTCAAGACCAATTTCAAATTTTTCCGACCGCTAGAATAAAGATGACCAAAATAAATAAAGATGAATATGATGATTTTTCCGACCGCTAGTACCCAAGAATAAAGATGACCAAAATCGTGTCACCCTCTTCCTCCTCTACGTGCAGCTAGCTTTAATGTAGTAAAAATATACTTCAATAACGACTTACCGGGCGTGGACTTGTTTTCCTCACGGTGGAGATCCGGTTTAGCTGCTAGCATGCTGAGAGGGTGACTTGCCGGGCCTGCGAGCGACGACAGGCCTAGCAGGGACGCGGCTGTCGCAGGCGGGCCCGGCAGCGCGGGGTGCGGCATCATCGGGAGTGGAGGCGCGTGGGCGGTGTGCGGCAGTTGCTGCGCGTGCATTTGTTGCTGCAACAAACCCGTCAAAATCAGTTAGTGCCAAAGTATGGCTCGAGAAATGTAAAACTGTGAGTGGATTTCGTCCCCAGTAGATCATGCATGATTTTTTTTTTTTTTGCGAAATTGAGTTCTTAGGGAGGTTGAAATTTTCCTTTTTTTTTTTTTTTTTTTTTTTTTTGCCCTCATAACCGTCCACTTTCAAAGACCCTTCTATGCCAAATTTTTCCCCAGAGTTGGAGGAAAAAATACTCATGGCGAGCGAATCAGTCGACACAAGGCTGCAAGGGGCGGGTGTGCAAAGAGCGGTGGTTAGTCGGTGGGACTTGTAAAAAGAGCGAAGCAATCCCCTAATTGGTTTGAGACCGCATGAGAAAAGAGCGAAGGACTTTCACTACTTTGATAATGAAGTGTGTAAAAAGAGCGAAAAAGTTCAAAGAACTGAAGATTTAAAACCAAACACTAGCAGACTGAGTATTGAATATTCGTAGGTTAGAAGTTCAGCATACCTGAACGCCAAAAACTAAAAGGCAGAGAACCAGAGAACTGTTGGCAAAATATGCACTGGCAAGCTGAAGACTGGAAGATTCTCAAATGCAAGACCGAGAAAATGAAAAACCGGCATACTGGAAGCCTTTAGAGCTGAAGAGTGGAATGTCCTTGATTAAAGAGGATCGAAATTTGGAAGCAACCGCGCTGAAGAACATACTTTTAGCAAATAAAAGAGCAAGCCGACAGGAAATCAGCAGGTTGGAAACTAGAGGGCTACAAGTTCAGTAGGAGGCAACCTGATGGACGAAACTGACGATCTAACTGGAATACAGAAAGCAAGGGACAACAGGCAGACGACTGGAAGATCCCCCCCCCCCCCCCCCCCCAAAAAAAAAAGAAGGCAGAAGCCCTAAAAAATAGACCTAACTAATAAGAAGCCCATCCTGATTTGGGTGTAAAAGGATGAAAACTGGAAGATCTGTGGATTTAAGACTGGATGACGTTGGGAAGCCGAAGAACTGAATGTTAACAGATTTAAGACCAAGAGATAACCAGAAGACTGGAATTGAAAAGCTTAATACTGATTGAATTAATTTTACAGGCAGATTCAAGACCAAACAGACTGGAATGCTAGCAGACCGAATATTGAACAGACAAGAAGTTCAGGAGATGGTAACTTCAACGCCATAAACTGAAAGGGAGAGAACGTGAGAACTATTGGCAAAATACAAACCAAATACAAGATGGGCAAGCTGAAGATTGGAGCTACAACACTCACTCCACTCGTAGATGTTATAGGAGTTTCAATCGTACTACTACACGGTCCGCTCTATATCAAAGGCCTCTGAACCCTTGTATTGACTTCTGTTCGCTCTTTTTACAAAGGACTTAGGCTAATAATGTTCGAGCAGTCCCACTGCTCTTCATTAGTTGCGTTTTTTTTTTTTTTTTTTTTTTTTTTTTATCGCCCAACTGGAGGGCTCCGCAATTTAATGAGGAAGGACCCAGTTTTCACGGATTTTTTAAGAGAGCGGATTATAATTTTAATATTAGAATTATAGCTTCTTCTCCTGCTCAGGCCTAGCATTGTTCAGAATTAAGTCCCCTAGAAGTGCCAGGGCGCTAAATGATGAACAATTTCACCCCAAATCCATCAAAATTGGCAAATTTTAGCAAAATTGATAAATTGTAGCAAGTAAATTTAGAAAACCAAACATTCAGCTTATTTCCTTAATGCACTCACTTAATATTCAACCGATTTTGATAAAATTGGGCTTCGAGAAGCTATACCTCCAATATAAGACCTTTTACAAATATTACTCAACCCACTCCTAGAAAACTGCAAAAACGAGGTCCACCACGGCTGAGACTGGATTTGAAGCGTTGTGATTGGCTACACCTACCGCCAGACTACATAATTTCAAATAGTGGTACCTTCAATAAAATAACTGAATTTCCCAATTTATGGGGTGAATTTTTCGAGGAAATGATTACATTCAAGTAATCTAAAATGAATGTAAGGTAAAAATATTTTGAATGAATTATAAGCTACATCATATAATTCATGCAAAATATTTTTTGAAAATTGCCAAAGAACACCCTTGTCGCTTTTATTTTCGATAATACACCCATACATTTTTTAAAAAAATCGCTATCTTTTTAATCCCATACCTCGAGCCCCGTATATTATAATAAAGCATATTGTTTTCTTACCAACAATCTAGGGAGGTCCGGCCGTTGTTGCTGAAAAAGAAAAGAAGTTTTACAACCTGACACTGCATTTGTAACGGACCTGCGATGAAAGAGAATAATGAGAAGCGATTATTAAGCGAACAACAGTAACAGTTTACACATCGGTTAGCGCCAATCACACTAATGAATAGATAATTCTAAGTTTTAATGAGGTAACGGGCTCCCGGACCTACAACTAATAATTATCGCTCGACAAAACACGACCTCGGAAATTGGCCACATAAAACTTCCATCCGATTCCGGCAATAAACAGATTTACAGCTCCGATTCAAAAATTCATTTACGAGCTATTGTGGATACAATTTATTTGAACTACGTACAAGTAAAAACCCGTAACCAATTGTTTATTATTATTGTAACGTTAAAGTGACCATATTGCGTTTCAAGCAGTGTTTTTCAAGAATGAACTTCACAAAAAAGCTCCACACCAGCGCTTCATGCATTGTTAGGCAGAATTGAAGTTGTAGTAATTTTTTTCGCGGAGCTCGTGGCCTACTCAGTCATTTCGAGCAATAAAAATTTAAATACCCTATTGTGTTCACAACGACCGCCTTGGATGCACATTCGAAATCCCATTCGGGTATAAATAAAATTCATTCAGCGCAGCTTTCGACATCCCAAAAGATTATCATCAACAGTTTAACTATTCCAAACATGCTCGATAGAAATTTGATGATCTGTTCGCTCAATTTTCTTTCGATTTTTCATATCATCGTTTTATGCTTTTTCCATTTTACAGCCACGTTATTGGAGTTTCACGACGGGGAGAAACGATTATAACCCTAAAAATCGCTGGACCGTAAAAACGTAGTAAAAAACACCAACGCGTAAAATGTTTTTCTTACAAGAAAAGGCACACAAGTGAGCCTACATTCGAGGGAATTAGTAATTTCGAGCCCGTAGTTTACAACCGAAGAAAGAAAACACGGACATTTTCCTTTTGTTTTTCGTCTTGCTTTCACATCTACAATATCAGCGCGGACGTCGAAATGTTTACGAGTTTTGAAGAAGGTATAAGATGTAAGACTCATGCTAATTCTGAAATGAAATTCATGCTGAATGTTAAAAAATTAATGACACTTTTTTGGGTCAAAGTATTTTGGATGGAACGATGGCAGAGAAATACACGGCGCATTTCAAGTAATTCTACATTTATTGATCTGAGTAATGGGTTGAATATAATTCATGAGGACGTTTAGCCACAATTAAACGAAGGAAGTTTTGTTCAAGCCACAAGGAAAATGGAGATAACTCCACTTTTCAGGAGGGCATTTTTACTGCGGAAAACATGCCGGCCACATAAAGTTTTAAAATACCTCAATGTGCCTTTCAAACTGGAGAATGTGGAAATGCAGTCAATTCCTATATTCCAAGCGTTATCGAGTCAAAAACTATGCCGAACGCCCAAAAGTACTAATGATCAGGGGAAAAGGGGGGTAACTTCGTGCTCTGCGGGTTTCCAGGGTGTCAAAACCTATTTTTTCCTAATTTTCGTTATTATTCTTGGAATAGAACGCACATGTATTCGTGACGGAGGTCAAAAATTGTGATCGGCCTCAAAATTTGTGTTATACGTTTCAAGATGTGTAGATTCGAAAATTTGATTTCATGTCCGTCCGCTGTACGCCGTCCGAGCCGTTTTGAGCAATAGGATTTTTTTTGAAAAACCTGTAATTTTGACAAAATACTGGACTTAACATCTGTTTGTGGCCGCAAGGTTTTCGCTCGAACCCGTGGGGCTCTGTGGGGCTAAGAAGGGGCTACTGGAGGGGGTTTGATGGCTATGATATCGAGTGGGGGCTATGATGTCGAGTGGGGGCTATGATATCGCTTTCGAGGTATTTTTGGACGTAGAATCCATTTTTTGGGGTTCTACCTCCGTCCACAAACTTTACAAGAAGGATTTTTTTCCCCCCAATATTTTACAAGAACCTTTTTTTTATTGCTAGCGAATTAATTTTTGGATAATTTATATAAAACGCTATTTTTTATTCATAACCCCATTTATAAAATTTGCAGCATTTTCCCCCTGTACTCTTCAATATTGGTCTTGTAAGTATGTACCTACCAATAATTATTATTGGTCTTGTATGCAGTGTTAAATCTGACGTAGTTCACACTCCTTTTTACCTTCCCGAGAGAGAGAATGAGGTTTATGGGGGAGGACGTTGTTAATTTGAGTTGAAACCATCCCCTCCCTACGCCGGTAAAGCCCTAGCTGCCGCCGGCAGATTATTCCCTAATTCCCCAGCCCCCCTCTGCAGCCCTCCCTTATGCCTTAATACCTTGAAGTTAAGCCTTTCGCCCTGGTGGATTTGCGCGGAAGTACGGGAGGAGTGGGGGGGAAGCTATCCCAGATTACCAGGCCCTTATTAAAACTTACTACCCTCCAGGAAAAAGGGGGAGGTTTTGGTTGCCAAAAGGGGAATGGGGGTTTGTTGGGGAGGGGGGTTTTTAAAGCTCTTTGTGTAAAAGACTTTTTCTTCCTTCTCTCACAACTGAATCCCTCCCCCCAATCCCCCGCCAGTGCCACCTTTTCCGCTCCGGGACGTCACTTAAATAACGACACGAAAAATAGGGGTCCGCAGCCAGGGCATTCAATTATACTTTTTTAATCAAGACTCCTCCGAGGGGAGTCTCCCTTTTCCGCCCTCATTTGCATGTTATTAATACAATTAGTGGAACCCTCACCCCCTCAATCCCCCTCCCCGCAATCATCTGACTTCCTTCCTCCGAGAATAATTTCCGTAGCAGAAATCCACTTCTCTCTCAACCCATCACGCCAATTTTCCTGGCATTTTCACTCCATCAAGAAATACAAAATTAACTTCATTAACTAACTCTTAAAGTCGCGAAATTGAAGTAGTTTGTAGTGATAAACACAGGCTAGAATGATCCGACTGGAATGACCCTTAAATTTTTTGTTGTGTGTTTCACTTTCAGCGAATCAGTCCTTTTATTTATTTTTTATTTTTTCCTCAATATTCCCCGAGACTATTTGTCAAACATTTTCATTAGCCTCAAAATTTGTCATTCAGCGTTTTGAGATGTGAAGATTGAAAAAAATTCCGCTTATGGTTGTGGACGTTTGGTTTCCCGCTGTTGTAAAAATAAAACCACTTATTCGCCTCGAGGTAATAAGAGCTCAATAGATCATTTTGATCGGTCTCAAAGTTTGAAATTTCAAGATTGTAGATTCAACAATTAAATGTCCGTCCGCCGACACAGCCGTTTTGAGTTTTTTTTTTTTTTTTTTTTTTTTTATCTATAACAATTTTATAAAATTTATTAACGATTTTGAAGAAGAAAAAAAGGTTGCCGCTTGTGACTTTGTAAGTATGGTTAACTATATTTAACAGGAATTTTAAAATTTTCAGGAACACAGATTAGACAAAAATTAACAAGAATACAGATTTTCAATGGCATTTTTTAACTTTTCACAACATGCATATGTAGGTATATATTTTTTTATTGAATCCATTTATGCACAGTTTATACTAAAGAATAATAAACTCTGATGTAAAATTTACAGTTTTTTTTTTTTTTTTTTTTACTGGCATATTGGTAATGTTGAAGTTTTTGTGAAACCAATTGTGGTGTCGCTTTTGGAAACATTTTGAACGTTATTCAGAAGAATAATTGATTAATTACGACGAGTCATTCATGTGCAGCATTCTGATCACGACTCAGAAATCATTGAAAAATCCGCATTACGATCGGAAACTTTTTTTATCCCATCAAGGAATCAAATCCGTTTTTGTATTTACTTCTTAAAAAGGAGAAAAAGATAAAACCTTAAATTATGGAGTTTCCTAAATGAATTTCCTCCCTGCCGCCCACGATGTTGCCGAAAAACTCCAATGAAATCCTCCAGTGAATGGGAAGATAATGGAGTGGCGGTAGCGAGATATAAACGGGTTGGAATGAGAGGGTGGGAGCAGTTAAGGGCGGTTTTAGGGGATGAAAGGGGGTTTGGAGTGGAGCTAAATGGGCTTAGTTGGACACCCCCTGAGGGGTGCGGCGAGAGAGGTAATTAGTAATATAAACTGCGAACCCGGGGCATCATTAGCTCTTGTAATGACCACTTGGTTCTATTTGAATTCCACAGCGCTATTAAACGCCTTTAACATCTTGTTCTCAACCTCAGCCCACCCTATTAGGCCGTGGAAACCCATTCAATTTAGACTCTGCTACGCTTACTTCTATCAAATATTTGAATGAGCAATTCTAATCAGTTTAGTTACTCAAACTATTACAAAACTGATTTTCTTCATAGTCCAATCAAATTGAAAATTTTACACGAGGGTTTATTATTCTTTGATATAAGTTACTTGTGCAGAAATTTAATTCTGTTTATGAAAAAAAATTTTAAAAATTTTTAATTTTTTTTTTCGAAAAAGATTTTTTTGATTTTGTTTTTTCAAAAAATGTTTTTTTAAATTTTGTTTTGTTTTTTACTCGAAAAATATTTGACCTCCTGGGATCTTTCAAAAATCCCATTTGTAGCCCCATGAAAGCCCTATAGATCGCAACAGTGAAATCGGATCGTTGCAAGACCCCAAAAAATGGATTCTACGTCCAAAAATACTTCGAAAACGACACCTGACTCGATCCCATAGCCGAACGCCTTCAAAAACCCCCTTCTGTAGGCTACAGACTGTAGCCCCATTTTAGCCCCATAGCGCCCCACGTGTTTGGGTGATCGGGCTGAAAACCTTGCGGGCACAACTAGATGGTAAACCAAGTATTTTGTCAAAATTTTTCCTAACTTGACTGGGCTATCAGGTGTCCTGAGCCAGCGGGAAAAAAAATCCTTGCACCACTCTAAAAGGCTTTGATGGTTTCCAGTTTCAGCGAAAACCATACATTATCTCCTAGATTGAGAAGCACAAAAATGAAACAAAGAAAAAATATGAAAATAGAGGAACTAACTTGAAGTGAACTTACGCCGATGATGGCGTTCAGCTCGGTCATGGTGACTTGTTTCGCTCGGTCGACAGCAGACGCCACTTGGTTTTGGTGCTGAAATGACCGAAAAACGTTATTTTAGCCAATGACAACAAATTCATCATCTACCATAATTAAAAATCGTAATTAAATAGCAGAGATAGTAATATACTCACCTCTTGCGAAAGAAAAGGTAATATCTGAGCTATAATGGCGTTTAACCTTTTTCCTATTTCAGTCTGAAAAGAAAGAAAGAGAATAGTCGTTAGAATGGAACAATAAATGTTTTAAATTTTGAAACGATTACAAAAGTCATTTGAACAGTTCAGATTACAAATTCCGTTGAGAAAGAATAAAAGAATTTCCGTCAACCGTCGGTAATATGAAATAAAACCGTCAACCGCCCATTAGTGAAATCGGATTTTTCCTGTTTGTTTTTTTGAAGATATCAGGCGTGAGTGCGAGCGAAGCCAAGTCAGGTATGTTGTCGTTAAACACGAGCGGTTTTCCATGAGGGGAGATGCGATTAAATATTTACAGCATTCGGAAGTCGGAACGAATCAAATATCGACGTTTTGTTCCCTCTGAGCAGACCGCATGAAAGGTTTATTTGTGCGAGGGCCAGATAAAAATTGCCACGATGAAGCACTCGTTTGAGGCAATTTAAGATTTATCCAACTCAGAGCAGATGGCTCATGAGCGGGAAGACACCTGGCACAGTATTTGCCACGTAGAAACCAATTACAACCGGAAAACTCCAGTCACCCATCAAGGACATCCCCGTCCACGACCTTAACCTCCGTGACAGCTAATTCGACGTCGCTGTTTGTAGGTAGATCGATGATGTTTGACGGTAGAGAACTCGCCGATTCAACGTGTTTAGAACCCATTCGCTTGCTCACAGCGGTTTTAGTCATCCTCACGTCCGTCACGCAACTGCCGGAATCGGCTTATTTGCGTTTCCACAAGGTCATGATGATGCCTCGGATCACTACCTGATACTGATACAAACAACCAATTAGTACTCGCGGAATGCATTTCATGCCACACCGTATGTGCTTTACACAGTATGTGCCCGTCAATTGTTGAAAAAATGCATAGAATTAGATGCAGGTTGATTGCAATAAATAAATGTTATTGTTTTATATTTTCAAAAACCTGCTAATTTTCCACATAATCTGATATAATATTATTTACACATAACTAGCACTCAGACATAAGGCCTCGCTTCGCTCGGCCGACCACTGTAAGAAAATTATTCCTGATCAGTGGTTGGACTCCAAAAAATTTACTCTGTAAAAGGAGGCATGCATTAATATGCATTCCATATTAATCGGAAAAATACGCCTCATCCGAACTAGCGGCATCCTTTATAAGACCCATTTGTAGCCATCTACGTCCAAAAATACGTCGAAAACAACATCTTACTCGACCCCATGACTAAGAACCTTCAAAAAACCCTCCCTTAGCCCCTTAAAGCCTCCTAATTTATTCTTCGAAGTGTGTGCGTCGTTGTAATATATCGTTCTTACACTAGTAATTGATTTTCATCATTTTTGGAGAAAACGAAAGTTTTTTTCTTCTTTTTTTTTGTTTTACCTAACAGTTGAATGGAACATTTCGTCGCTGTAGAAGCAACACCGTCTTACCCACTTCGGTTAGAAAATGAAACAAGCTTTTACAAGAAACAGTTTTTGAATGAAACAGTTGAATAAAACATTCGACTAGAACTGTTACACGAATAAAAAAAAAATAAAAATAAAAGTGACAGTTTTTTGAGTGACCTGTGAAATTTAGAAGATTTGGGTTAGGCGGTGTTACTTCTACAGCGACGATTTACATGAATTAGTTACATGAAACAGTGTTCCAAATGAAATAGCTTTTTGTAGCTCCTGTAAAGTTGGGAAAAGTCAATTCCGCGGTGTTAGAACTTGAGTGATGATATTAATAAGTTTGAGTCGTTTCATTTCCACTTCAGGTTTTAAGTGTGTAAATTTCCTGGGATAGGATCCTCCGGCAAACAAGAAGGCTTTTCGATCTCGTCAAGTTTTTCCAGACATTTCGGATGTGATTTAATCCATTCTGTTTAATCCATTAAACGGACAAATCGACAATCGACCAACGACAAATTTTGTCATAATTCCGAGCGACGACTTGGTTCTTCATTATTATAACGATAATTCGTATTTCCCATAGCTGGGGTAATTGTGGACAGTGTGTCTCTTATTTGTAGAAAAAATAAAGGTTTTATGTTGCTGTTGTCTCGAGTGCTCTTCGAAGATGAACTTTTTTATTTATTTATTTTTACTTTATTTTTTCAATAAAATTTCCTTGGTGCAGCAATGGGCAGTTCCTTGTATACCATTACCTGAGAACTGACAGTTTTTGCTGACATTGCTTAGGCAAAATTTGAACATTCGAAACTTTTATTGGTATGAACCTGAAGGGGTGAAACTGCAAGGCTATAAAGAGACACGTTTCCACTTGTCTCCTATAACACCAAGCGGTTTCCTGGTTGTGTTTCTGGCTTGCCCTTATAAACCCCATGTGGATATAGGAGATTGTACGTGAAAATTCAACGATTTTTCTCTCGTGCGTGGATGACGACGTGGGTCTCCAAAAAATTATGGTGTTTCGGATTGTTATAGAATTCGCAAACACAAAATTCTCAACGGCGGAAAGCTGTTGGTTTGGTTGGGGAAAAAAGTTTTTTGTCTCTTATAACCCTCTCATGTCACTCATTACCCCTTCATCATCTAACAAACCCTGTGAAATAGGATTATATGAAAAATTAAACGTATATTTTATATTGCCTTCCTTATTGAATAAAGCATAACAACCTCTTATATTATTATCGTTTTTATCTAATGAATCTGAACAAATTGTCTAATTAATTAATTGGGCAAAAATTAATTATCACCTGAATTAAAAACGCTGCAAATTTTACACAAGGGTTTATTATTCTTTGATATACGTTACTTGTGCAGAAATTTAATTCTGTCAATGAAAAAATTTAAAAAAAAAAATTTTTTTTTGGATTTTTTTCTCAAAAAAAATTTTTTTTTTTGGATTTTTTTGTTCAAAAATGTGTTTTTTTCCAAAATTCCGTATTTTTTACTCGAAAAATATTTAACATCCTGGGATCCTTCAAAAATCCCATTTTTAGCCCCACGAATGCCCTAAACATCGCCCCAGTGAAATCGGATCGTTCCGGGACCCCAAAAAATGGATTCTACGTCCAAAAATACTTCGAAAACGACAGCTAACTCGATCCCATAGCTAAAAGCCTTCAAAAAAACCTTCCCGTAGCCCCATTATAGCCCCATAGCGCCCCACGGGTTTGGGCGATCGGACTGAAAACCTTGCGGGCACAACTAGATGGTAAACCAAGTATTTTGTCGAAATTTCAGATTTTTTAAAAAATTCCTACTGCCCAAAACGGCCTGGACGGCGGACGGCGTACGGCGTACGGCGTACGGCGGACGGACATTTCGGATTTAGAATGTAGACCACTTGAAACGGATAATGTCAAATTTTGAGCCCGATCGGAGTTGTCGACCTCCGTCGCGAAAACATAGGTGTATTATTCCAAGAATAATAAACCAAAATCAATGCAACCGAATCATTATGTCAATAAAACCCGGCCGAAACGGGAGCGGGATAAATCCACCCAGGGGGATAAATCTGGAGGGAATCCGAAAAAAGTCATTCAAGTGGTCGCATCATTGCATCCGTATCAATTAACTTCGAATATTGTCGTATGAAAATTCGGTACTAGAGTCAACGAACGTAATAATTTCCCAAGTTATGAGCAGATCCGCTTAGCATAGTTGTACTTCAACGTGGCGATAGAAGCCTCAAACTTTATCTTCATCTCCACCCGTCTCCCCCTTTTCCCGGTTATAAAGCGGTTAAATTGTTGAAAGGGGAGGAGACCGTTTACCCCCCCTTCACTGCCGTTACCCCAGTTAGGATATTGGAGTTGAAAGATATCGAGGGAGGGCAGAAAAAGCCTTTTATACTAATGATGTTGTTGTGAACAGATTGAGACAAGAGGAACGTTTTTCCCTTCGAAATGTCTCTGCCAACTTGAGCCCTTGCCAGACGTTGGAGGATTTACTCGAAAACTTTCCGAAGCTAACCGACATGTGATTCACGCTCAAGCTGTGTTTTTTTTTTTTTTTTTCGCCCCCTACTCTTCATTATTTCAAACAATTCTGGTTATTGCTTTCGGTTGGGTTCACTTTGGGAATGATTTCATTTCAATACCAATAATCGTTGTTAGATTGGAAGAGCTTCGTAATTAGTCTTCTATGGAAAATAGGTACATATTTCATTTATGAAAAAAAAAAAAAAATAATAATAATAAAATAATGGAGCAGACTTGCTTTGGATATGAAATTTCTACAAGAATACGAGAGAGATATTTGGAATAATTGGTTTGAAAAAGTGGTGGGATAGTCGACGTGCGAGAGGGATGGGGGGAACAGTCGGGAATGATTTGCATGAGGCCAGATAAAACCTGAGGCCACGAGCGGGAGAGAAGCGGGATAGTGCTCTGCCGAGTGTAATAGATTGTTTTCTCCGGTGAAAATTCCCACATATGCCCTGCAGAGGAAAAGGGTGGGCGGAGAGGGAAAAATGGCAACGCGAAGGGGGGGGGGGGGGGGGGCTCCGATTTGTCAGGGGAACGCGGCGCATTAATTATTGCCTGACTCCTCCCTTTTCCCCTCCATTTCCTCCTTCCAACAATACGGGAAAATGCGAGGTAACGAAAAGGCGAAGGGAAAATGCTCCCCCGCCGCTTCATCACTTTAGTACCGTAATTCATTTGAAACCTCCAATTATGCGGCCGGAGAGCGAAAGGGAATCATTTTGTTTGCCGTCCGAACGAACCCAAAACCACCCTTCCCCTTTTTCACCCCCTAGACATCCCCTTTTTCAATTTTGATTGCCACCTCCTGATAAGTCCAAAGCTGCAATATGGGGATATCAACGTTTATCCGCCCTCAAACATTTTGATTGTTTCGACAGAAGAGGAATTTCAATTATCCTGGTAATTGAAACAAACTGGCTTGTGGTAGAAACTTTAACCTCAGCTGTGTAATTTCATTGGGCTTGTCGTTCATTTCCAATGACGGTAATTTTTGTGCGTACAAATTTTCCAAATTTTATAATGTGAATTTGCGCGGGACATGGTCAGCGGGCGTGAATACACCGCGGTAGGTTTGTCGAGAGGAAAAGGGAAGAGATAACGAGGGCTGTTAGGGAAATATTGGCCGCGAGCTTGTTATATTCGATTGAGCTTGGAGGGAGACTGGCGGATCACTGCGGGCGTATCGTTGGGGGGGGGGGGGGGGGGAGGGGGTTGGAATAGTACAGTAGCTTGTGAAAAAGGAACATCGCGGCTGACGGCGAAGGACGGAGGGGTGGCAAAAGCAGCTGTTGCAATATTGACAGGAGAGGGCGGCACAATGGCGATGCTTCGAGGCACTGATTTGGTTTTATGTTCGACAGCCCGGAAGGAGTGGGGGGGGGGGGGGAGGGGAGCAAACAAACCGACCCACACACAGCCCGAGGGCGACCCTCCAACAAGGTTTTTCTTATTCAAAACACCGTATGGAGGGGGAAAAAAGGGAAACGCGGATTTTCCCATACGCACTCACCCACCCCCTAGACTTACAACCCCTCACCCTCTTTCAATCGACAAGGATTGTTCCCCTTTGTGAGTCTGTGTTTGCCAATGATGTCGCAATAGTGTTAAGAAAATAATCAAATGAATTTAAGTAATCGATTCTATTTATTGCTTCCGAGTCTGCGAAGCAGCGGAAGCCTTGTGTTCACTTTCGGGAGAAAAAAAATTTTTGTTGTCCGAATTCAAAATTTCCACTCGCATTTTGCGTTTCATAGCCTACTGAACAAATTTGGTTCCGTGTCTGTCGGTCTGTCGGTCTGTGGGTCTGTCGGTCTGTGGGTCTGTCCGCATTTCCTTGTTACAGCCATAATTTCCACAATTTTGAATGAATTTAACTCAAATGTTGAGGGATTATGCGGATCAGGCTCCTTGAGGTCCCATACGAATTTTATCACAATTGAATCAGCGGTACGCACTGCGCATGCGCTAAAGTGAAATTCTTGAAACAGGCATAACTTTCTCAATTTTGATCGGATTTCAATCAAATTTTCAGGAATTGTGTGCTTATAGCTCTAGATAGTACCCTGTCAGTTTCATCACGATTGAATCAGTGGTACTCCCTGCGCATGCGCGAACGTAATTTTCTTGTTACAGTTGTTACGTTCATTTTGAACTTGGCACGAGGAAGCTCATGTGCCATTGCCTTGGCAGTGTATTTTTTTATTTTTTTCAAGTAAAACATATTTTCTTAACTTTAAAAAAAATGAAATCCGTTTTTTATTAAAATTTTTCATAGATAGAATATCCATAAAGCTCATAGAAGCAGATCTGCTTCCATGAGCTTTATGGATATTCTCAGCCTGACACTGAAATGTACTACTTTCTGAAAATCGCACCACCTAAGGACATAAGAGAGAAAAAAAAAAATTATAGCTAAGAGAGGGTCATAGCAAAAACAGTCGTTGGACGTCGGATAGCTTGTCTGTTCTAATGCGGGAGAAAAACAATTGACATTTCAAAGTGAAAGCAAAATTTGCTGAATTTAATTCATCCAAACGAACTTACCTCGCGGTGCATCTACTTTTTGAACAGAAATTACTGTTTTCCATTTGAAAACAGAACAATCAATGGAAGGTCAGAACAATTATTACAACTTTGAAACAATTTTGAAATGTTAGCAGTAGGATTCACCGACTCACAAAAACTCCGTAAGGTGGGGGAAATGCGAAAACGGGGCAAGCGCGTAAGTGGGATGTGTGCCATAGATGTGTGTGGTTTGGTATGTCACGTTCAACTTCAACAAAACCTCAAACATCAGCCGTTGACGCAACGTCAATTTTAATTTTTTGTTAAATGTGTACATTTAACAAAAAATTAAAATTCGTATACGACTGATTCTTCATAGCCTTGTCAATTGTGAGCATTATGACCGAAATCGCTGTCCAAGTCCGACTTACGCACTAGGAATTAATAAGACAGTCTTAGAATGGAAAGACTGCACATGAGGTATCAATCTCAAACTTGATTTATCACCACGCACATGCCTTCTTGAAAAACCAATAGGGTAGGGGCTTCAATTTCAATTACAGGCGTGAATTACAACTACAATAGTTGTAACTGAACTTATAAACAAACTTTAAAGCACCAGGTCTTGAAAATATTCATCAATTTGAAAGATGGAGCACAATAAAAATGGAGCACTGAACTTGGCTGCTGAGTGATATGCCTAACATCACTTATAGATGTTAGGCATATAGTTTCAAACGTAGCCACTAGATGCCATTTAGTAGAGGTTGTTCTAGGTAGCATTTTTACGTCCTATGAAGATACTTTTCGAAGTTAGCGGTAAGCGCCACCCTTCTCAGTTTTCGACAAATCCTACCTTTGGCACCACAAAGTTTGCGGATCTGTAAATTCACGCACTTCATTCATTCTGACATTTTGTTTTCTCTAAGATAACTTGGTGTATATTTCTTCATTGAAAGAAAAAAAAAAAAAACTCAAAAGGGTGACGAAAAATGGGTGTTTTATCCTGTTGAATTATATTCGGTGGTTGTAAATTTTAATTTCAAATTAACTTTCCTGCTCTTTTAAAACCCCTCAGTCTAACGCCCATTTCCAACCGAATTCCCAACCACGACACTCACACTTTTTATTCATCAACTCAAAAACCACAGATCGAGCATTTCTTCTCGGTGTTTTCTCCGGAAACGGGTGATTTAGTGCTGGAAGGGTCACGAGTTAGCCCCGAGGAGCCCGAGGAAGGGAAATTTATAACACAGGTCGAGGGAAGAAGAGGGGATCATCCGAACTGACGAAGGGTATAAAGTTGAAAGCCGTAAATCTTCGTTTAGAAGGAAATTCAATTCTCCGGACGGTGTTTTTCGCTCCATCCCGAAGCAAAACGCTCTTTCGCGGTCAACGGGCGAAACAACAGTTTATTTTACACGCTTTGTTAACAATATAAAAGGGCGATGGGATTTGTTTACGACCCTCAGGGGTCTCCCCTTCGCTCCCCAGGGGGTGGAGGGTCCCATTATTTATTAGCGGGAGGGTTTTTAACGATTGTGTCGAATGAATTTTATAAGGGTTGCTCCGGCGCTTATGACACGGCGTGGGGGAGGGGGTTGACCGTTAAAAGGCACTTGACTGTGACTTATGGGGAGTTCTCCCCCGCGGGGGGGGGGGGGGGGGGGAGAACATGTGTCGGGGCGGCAGATGGGGGTGTAAATGCAGGGAGCGTACGTGTAAAAGGGAGGGCGTTAGGGGCCGCATGGGGTGTTTGGCACGGTTGGCACCCCCCCCCCCCCCCCCCCCCCCACAACCTCACGACAAAACCACCCCCGGTGCGGTGTGCGGGAGGACATTAATGTTACACCGCTCGGGCTCAACTTCCTTTCGTGTACTGAGCTTTCCCGGCCACTCACCCACCCCCCTCCATAACCGCATTACACACACAACGTGTGAACACGGAAAACAGTAGGGAGTTGAATTCCATCGCTTTTGAGGGTAGTGATTTAATGTGCTGCTTCATTAGAGTAACGTGGCGTTTTCAAGACCCTCAAACGATGTCGTGAAATAACAAGAAATGAAAATGTTGTAACACGAAAACGAGCAGTGTTGTAGAAGAAAAGAGTGAAACAGGCTTTGAGGGAGTGGAATTGTTTTGTTTTCAATCGCAGAGCAGTAAAAGAGGGTCAGCAAGAAAGAGAACCCCAAGTGATTGTTGGGAAAAAGGCCTCGGGATTCACCCTCGTGAGACATTCTATCCGAAGAGGGGGATGATAAGGTTGGGGATGATAGTGGCGGAACGAAGGGGTGGGTTTACGACTGCGGGGGATGTGTTGGCTCGGGGGGGTTGATGTGGCCAACCGATCCGTTTCCTATACTTTTCCTTTTCCCTATTCACCCCCTCCTCGCAAGAAACCCACCGAGGTTCGCTCTGACCACTCACTCAACCCTCCACAACCCCTTATTAGCCCAGTGCAACGCAGGAGGGGGATCGGAAAACATGAGTTCAAAAGGGGGAAATATCCGGTAACGATAACAAATGGTTTGCCTTTTGAAGGATGACCACCAGATCCAACATGACAAGACACTCTATCCTTAGACTCCCAGGCAACTTGACACACGATTTAAAAACGCTGCAAATTTTATACAAGGGTTTGACAGAGATTGTGCAAAAATTAATTGTGTCAATAAAATAAAAACTTTAAATGTGGGACCTCGAAGAATGGTTTGTGCGTCCAAAATTACTCGGAAAATATTTGAACTTTCAGGATCCTTCAAAAATCCCATTTGTAGCCCCGTGGGAGCCCAATACATCCCTAAGGTGAAATCGAATCTTTCTGGGACCCCAAAAAATGAATTATACGTCCAAAAATACTTCAAAAACGACTCCTAACTCGACCCCACAGACGAAACCCTTCATAAAAGCCCTCCCGAAGCTCCTTTTTAGCCCCACAGAGCCCCACGAGTTTGGGGGATCGGGCTGAAAATGTTAAGGCACAGCTAGATGGTATGCCGAGTATTTTATCAAATTTTCAGATTAAAAAAAAAATTCCTACTGCCCAATACGGCTCGGACGGCGGACGGACATTTCGGTTTTGGATTCTAGACCTATTGAAACGGATAATGTCAAATTTTGAGGCCGATCAGAATTGTCGACCCCCATCGCGATTACATAGGTGTATTATTCTACGTGTAGATTCTACGTCGGAAAACGACACCTCATTCGACCTCCATAAATCCTTCAAAAGATAGATTTGCAGCCCCATAAAAGCACCGTCGATCCCGAAGGTGTATTCGAATAGTTCTAGGACAAAAATGGATTGTTCGCCCAAACATACTTTGAAGATAACACCATAACTGAAACCCTTAAAAACCCCTACCTATTTATTTTATAGCCCCACGGGGTTGGGCGATCGGGCTGAAAACCTTGCGAGCCCAACTAGATGGTAAACCGAGTATTTTGTTAAAATTTCAGACTGAAAAAATTCGTACTGCCCAAAACGGCTCGGACGGCGGACGAACATTTCGTTATTGAAATCTACAAACGCATGTTGAAACGTATAATGACAAATTTTGACTCCGATAAAAATTGTCTAGCTCCGACACGAATACATGGGTGTATTATTCCAACAATAATAAAACATAAGTAAAATCAAAATTAATATCGTTCATAACGTTCTTTCAACTTTAAATCAATTTTTCAATGAGCAATCAATTATTTAAATCCAAATTATAGTAATTCCCTTTTAATCAATTCGAACGAAAATCAAATTGAGACTGTTCAATTATTGAAAACAGGAATCGAATTAGTATAGGTGTGAGTAATTAAGATGAAATGAAATAAAGGAATTGGGGTTGTATTCAATTCGAGTCATTAGGCAAATTTCATTGCAGGCAAAGCTGCTGGAATTAATTGGGGAACAGAATTAATTTATGTGAGTGTGAATTAGATATGCGGGAGGGCGAGAAAGGAAACGAGAAAATTTCTCGGAATAGCGAGATAATTAGGGATTGAAACAGAAGGGAAGGAAGTTGGGGTTGTGGGCGGGTTGAAGGGTGTGAGGGGTTGAAAGTGGGGTTTGTGTAGTGAGGTAATGGTGTTGAGGTGAGAGGTGAAGTGCAAGGTGAGACGACTCAACTGTATTGATCCCTCGGCAGCCTCACGAGGGGGGTGGTTGACACCAAGTACCACCCTCAAGAGAGTGCGAAAAGGGGTGACTGTAGAGACAAGAGACGAAGGGAGGGTGAAGAGGAAGGATTGATGAATATTTAGCAGTAAGCTCGCCTCTCGACATCTGTTCACACTCCGAGCCCGGGCTCTAATTCTTTCTACAAGTGCCTCCAGTCTCCCCATCACGACCCTAGCAGAAAACCCTTCGCCCCATTTAATTTTCCCTTTTTTTCGCATTTCCCCGCACGCCCCGTACCCGCCGACGCTAAGGGATTATTTCTGCACGGACGCCCCCCCCCCCCCCAAAAGCCTTATTCGCTCCCATTTCAACCTCCCCACATTCTCTCAACATGACCTTTTTTTATGCCCTTCGGTTAGCAGCGGGGGTTTTCCTTTTTATTACCATCGGGGAGCGAAATTTCACCAGCTCGCCCTTACGAGGGCTCTTTTTTCTCGTTCAATTGAGCGTCCAAAGAGCTCGACTCACTTGAGGGTGGGTGAGGGTGTAACGTGAAAAAGACGAGCGATGCTGAGCGGCCATCTTTCCTCCGTTCATGGAACAAAGCCACGTTACAGAAATAGGGCCTATTACAAGGGTAAGGGAAGGGTGCGGTAATCCGCCGAGGCTCCAGTTTTCTCGTTTCGCCGCAAAGTCTCGACATTAAACGCCCCGCCGCCGCCCCCAGCCGGAATTGATGTTCGGAGGCGGCGAAGTATATCGCACAGCGGCGAGGATAACTTTTAACTTCAAGTTGGTGTTTCCTTCAGGCAACAATCCCCTCCTGTTTGCGGTATTTCCACATTATTTCCCGTTACAACGGCAACTTCATGGCTCGCCGTTTATTCCTTTCAGATTTTAAACGCGCCAACAAAGTTCCATTAGGTTGGAGGACTATCAGTGTTTATAATAGTTTAAATGTCAAGTTGCTGCAATTCCAGGAAACATTCCTCGTTATAATCAATAAATGTGTGGAAAATTGTAGAGGTTCGGTCAATGAGACGAAGAATGTGCCTACGATTCAAGAATTAAGAGAAACAACAACAATTCAACAATTTTGTTGTTTTTTACTTGAAAAAATTTGACCTCGTGGGAACCTTCAAAGCTCCCATTTAAAGCCCCATGAAAGCCCTATTGATCGCAACAGTGAAATCGGATCGTTCCGGGACCCCAAAAAATGGATTCGACGTCCAAAAATACATCGAAAACGACACCAGACTCGTTATCATAGCCAAAAGCCTTTAAAAAATAACCCTCCCGTAGCCCCGTAGCGCCCCACGGGTTTGGGCGATCGGGCTGAAAACCTTGCGGGCACAACTAGATGGTAAACCGAGTATTTTATCCAAATTTAAGATTTAAAAAAAAATTCCTACTAGGTACCCAAAACGGCTCGGACGGCGTACGGCGTACGGCGGACGGACATTTTGGTTTTGGAATTTTGACCTCTAGAAACAGAGGTCAAATTTTGAGGCCGATCGGAAACGTCGACCTCTGTCGCGAAAACATAGGTGTATTATTCCAAGAATAAATAACCAAAAATGCCAGCGGTCAGAAAAATTTAAAAAAAATGTTTTTACTCATTCGTCCTGTTACAATGTCCTCTACATTGTAACAGGACGAATGAGTACATTAAAATCAACCACTAGCACAACGTGTATAATATACCAAACCGAAAAAGAACCGGGAAAGTACCGTGAACGTACCCAGAAAGTTGAGGCGTTGATAATAATTATCCATATTAAATATAAATTTTATTGATTTTATTTTCCTCCCTTCATTTGAGGAAACATTTGGTTTTATATGTATATAAAACCAAATGTTTCCTCAAGTGTATACACTGTCATGGAGGAATAGAGAGGAGAGCTCACTAAATAGGACTTCATGTGCCATAGTCGACGGTGGCGCTATCCCTACGGAACGTAGTGAACTACACATAGTACCTTCAAATCCAACTAGAGTGAGCTACGAGCCCTTCTTACGATGGAAAGCCCCAAATTCCTCATGAAACGGTTTTATCTTCCACTGTTGTGATACTACAAATAATTTAAAGGAAAAACCACCACTGGGTTGGCGTTTTGGGAACGGCGTTTAACACAGAGAGAGCTCTCCTCTCTATTCCTCCATGATACACTGTGTACTACAGGTAGATTTTAATGAAGGTACACATTCTTTCTTTTACAATGTCCTCTTAACATTTTGAATAGGTCTATTATCCTTTGAAATTTTGGAATACAATTTTTGAATTTTTCAGATCATTGTTCATTTAACTCATAAGGTCCTGATGATAGGAGAATAAATATAAAATATTATCTCTTGAAACGTTGGAACATTCTTCGTCTTATTTGACCCAACCTCGACAACTTCCCAAACATAGTTTAGATGTCAAGACTTACTGCAAGAGCTGCATTCCTTGAGAAATTCGTCGTCATACTCAATAAATTAAGTACATAGTGCAGTACAAATAGTGTACATGTAAATTTACATGGAAACAGAAATTCGACCCTCGGATGATGAAGCGTTTTCAAGTGACGCCGCATCTCTCATGCCCAGCAACACGACAATCTGGCTAAACGTATTCATGAAACCTCCTCGAGTTATGTACACGGCTAATGAGACTAGAAACAGGCCTTCTATCTCCTTCGAAGCCCCTCAACAGGAACACGATTAAGAGGAGGTCTCGCCATATTCCGCGGTAAATCACCTCCCCTGGGGGGTCTTGTCACCCGGCTAATACACCCCAACACTAAACCGCCATATCCACATTCTCCGTCTTAGAAACGGCCTAATCTCGTCCTCCCCTATACGACGGGATTTTATGACTACAGACGTCGTAAAAACGGGTTTCCAATCCCCCTTAATAACCCACCTCGCCGGGTCCCCCACCTTTTGATTTTACAACCCGGATTTTTGCACGGTCACAAAAGTGTCTAATCATATTTTACAGTCCCCTTCAACTACCAAATATTAAAGAGCACACTGAACTTCAAAGGCCCATAACATCTTTTATTGGCGCAAAAACTAAATTATGACTAAATCATTAAAACGATCGTTTTCTCCGTCGTAAAAGGCAAAATGGAAAAATACTTGCGTCATCCACACCTCTTACGGAAAATTTTAAGGCTTGGTTGAAAATAAGAAACGTCTACAGGTTACCTCTTATGAAATACAATATTCTCGCTCCTTTGCCGCCTCATTGAACTTGAACGACCGAACCTGTTTGAGGCCAGGTAACCAGGAGGGCTCAGGAGCTTCGAACTTGAACAACTGAACCCATTTGAGGCCAGAGAACCAGAGGGACTCAGGAGCTTCGAACTAGAGCAAGGATACCCCTTTGAAGCCAGAGAACCAGGAGGACTCAGGAGCTTTAAACTTGAACGACGAACCTGTTTGAGGCCAGGTAACCAGGAGGGCTCAGGAGCTTCAAACTTAAACGACTGAACCCATTTGAGGCCAGAGAACCAGGAGGACACCGGAGCTTTGAACTTGAAAGACCGAACCCATTTGAGACCAAGGTACCAAGAGGGCTCAGGAACTTCGAACTAGAGCAAGGCTACCCCTTTGAAGCCATGCAAACAGGAGGGCCCAGGAGCTCTTCATAGAAATATTACGTAGGTATCCCTTAACCCAAGTCCCACAACGTTCGCGTTTCAATTTCAATTATTCTATCATCGAAAAACCGACTGTGACGTGTTTTGGGGGGTAATAGAAGGTGTTCCAGGCGTCTAATGCCGATCTGCCCATTTAATAATCACGTTACCCGCCGTCAAAACCCTTCATCAGATGCCCTCAAGCTGCGAGCCCTTCACCGGCCGATAATGGGGTTTCAAATCGTGAGTTTCGACCCCACTAATTCCCAACAAATGAGATTACATCCCAGAGCCCCCTCGCAGTCCCTAAATTTCTCCTCGTGGAGCTCTATGATTTCAGCGGGTGGATATGAGAGGAACGAAGGGGACCTGACCCATTTGGTCCATTAGCCTCCGGCCCGAGTTTTGGTCGTATTATCCGCTCCCCAGGAAATTAGCACCAACGTTAGTCAACGGTATTCAGTTCCAAAAAAGAAATGAAAAATAAATCAACAATATTTCCTTGTTTTATTTTTGTCTTGTCTCTACAAGGATGTGGTCGCCATTTCGTTTACATTTCCTTTTCCTGTTTTTTTTTTTTTTTTTTTTTTTTTTTTTTTTTTTTTTTTTTCCCCCAAGAAAAAACCGACAAGAGTGGAATGAAAAGGATGACGCATTTTTCTCTCACTTTTTCTTCGGGGCGGTAGGAAGGGGTAAATCTGTGGAAAGGAAGAGCTGTATTTACGGTTGTAGAAGCTCTAAATTGGGTTAAAGGCGAGAAGGGCAGGGCGGTGCTTAGTTACGTTGGTGCCGAGGGAAAAAGGCGCCTATCCCCGTTTCCCTTTCCAGGAGGATAATGGCGGGGAAAAAAGAAAAACAGGAGAGCCTGAAAAGAAAAGAAAAAAAAAACACCCGGGCTTTTGGTTTGAAACGTTGGGAGGTGGTTTTCGTGGGAGGTGGGAGTTAAGTCTGGGGAAAAGAGATAGAGAGGGTGAAAAAAAAAGAACGAGCCCGTTGGGAGTGGGAGAAAAGAGAGCTCCTTTAATGTTGGCTCCGGGGTTGAAAAGAGACGGAAAGAGTGAGAGAAAATGAGACGAAAAATAGAAAAAGAAGGGAAAGAGTGAGGTACAATAGAGGGAAGAGGAGAAATGGCTTCTGCCTTTTTATACGAAGGGAAAGGGCGTGAGAGAGACGGAAAAACGTAAAAGAGGCTCTCCAACATGCCAAAGCTTCCTTCGGATGAGCCCACTCCAACTGGTACAGCAAACAATAATTCAGTCTCCCCCCTACAACACTCCCCCACCAGTCGAGGAGTTCTATCCGCTTTTCTCTCAGCCGAGAGGTTTCCTATTGCCAGAAGGGGGAAAAAGGGGGAGAAAAGAGGATGTAACCACGCTGGTAGACTTCCTTCGTAAATTGGTGTTGCACAAACGACGGCGAATATTGAGAGAACTTTGGATGGACGGGAATCGCTTTACGCTGGCTTCTCCTTCCATGTCTTTTTCATCTACATTTTCTATTGACGTCGAATGACGAGTCTTTATGCGCTACTATTAAAAAAAACAACCTGAGAGACACGACTCAACTGGGTTGAAAATATTTTATTGGGAAGCTGAACTTAACCATACATTCGGTTTATTATTCTTGGAATAATACACGTTTTCTCAAAAAATTCAAATCGGCCTCAAAATTTGACAGTATCCGTTTCAAGAGGTCTAGATTCCAAAACCGAAATGTCCGTCCGCCGTTTTGGGTAGTAGGAATTTTTTTTTAAATCTGAAATTTTGACAAAATACTCGGTTTACCATCAAGTTGTGCCCGCAAGGTTTTCAGCCCGATCGCCCAAACCCGTGGGGCGCTATGGGGCTAAAATGGGACTACGGAAAGGGTTTTTTTAAGGCTTGTGGCTATGAGAACGAGTTAGGCGTCGTTTTCGAAGTATTTTAGGGCGTAGAATTCATTTTTTGCGGTCTCGGAACGATCCGATTTCACTGTTGCGATCTATAGGGCTGTCATGGGGCAACAAATGGGCGTTTTGAAGGATCCCAGGAGGTCAAATATTTTTCAAGTAAAAACAAAAAAATTTGAAAAAAAAATTATTTAAAAAACAAAATGCCAAAAGTTTATTCTAAACATTTTTTCATTGACACAGAATTAAATTTCTGCACAAGTAAGTACACTTACCTATATCAAAGAATAATAGGGTTAATTATTAACCGTAGTGTAAAATTTGCAGCGTTTTTAGCGCAACCTTTTCCCAAAAAAGGAAAGGTGCGCTCACCTCTTCGACATGTTTCTTATCGAATACGATGACAGTGTCATCGCCATGACACATGGATATTATGATATGGTTAAAGTTGACCAAACGATAACGACACGATAAACAAAAAACTACCCGGCGGTTGACAGAAACTAGATTATTCTAAAAATAGGAAATGCAAAGAAAAAAAATCCAATGACATCAAACGATTACACAGGTACATGAAAAAAAAAAAAATTTTTCCTTTCAACTGTCTCGAATGTTTTGAGACTTTTTTTGCACAAAATTCAATCCAGCAACCATTTCGCTCCATTATGTAAAGATTTTTTGCGTATTCACTGTGTTAAAAAAAAAGTTTATTTCACTCTGATAATTACCAGCAAATTTTTATTTCAACATTTAGTAATGAAAATCACACGGTTGTGTTCTGGGGTCACTCTTAGCTCTTGTACTGAATTTAGCCCCCCCCCCCCCCCCCCCCCCAATCGTCCTGTTATACTTATAAAATGAAACAAAACCTCCTAATATATCACGATGGATTATTTCTGGTAAGTTAACCCTTACAACCTCTATTTTTGACCAGGAAAATTGCTAAAAAGGCTATTATTTGACCATTCCTTGTACGGGTAAGGAATCAAATTTTGCATGAAAACGAAACGTGATGGAACATTGTGGATAATTTTCTTGGATTCAGCGCCCCAAAATGAATAGTTTTTTGGTCATGTACCTGTTCAAATGAAGAATGTTTAACCATGCCACTCACCTGTTTGTGCATTTCCACGTTCAGTCCATAAGACATCTCGTAGTACTGAAAGAAGAAATTCAATCAAAGTAAATTAGTAATCTGCAATGTTGAATGCGAACTCCCAACCAAAATTGAATTTCAAGATTTGCTCCAGGACCAGTTTAACAAGGTTTTAAAAGCTTCTTCTTTTTCTCTACTTGTTCGGCCTGAATAGAACATCCTACGTAAGTTAACCGTAAACCCTGACCCCCGTACCTTTTATGGCGCATGCGTGACCAGACTCTTCAAGCAGCGCGGTGGCGAGAGTAAACGACTTAGTACTTTTTTTTTATTCAACCTCGGGGCCAAAAGCTTCCTAGTGGGACCTTTGGAAAGGTCACCTTTCACGGGAAAGGATTTGCTGAAATACGTTTCGTTATAACATAAAACCTGCCACGCGATCACGCACCCATTTTCCGTAAATCAATGTTTTATGAGTCGGAAAGTTGTAGAACCCATTGGGCATTATGATGGTCGTTTGCAGGGCATGGTGGTTGGGGAGGGGGAGCGAAAAACTACTTCATCGTTCAGGTTTTACAGCCCCAGGTAGTAAAAGTGAGTCGATAAACGGAAAGCCGTCAAGTCAGAGTTTGATCTGCCATAGCACGATCGCCGGTTTTAACGATTTCCCATATAAAAGGTCAAGATGGGTATTACAAAATTGTCAGTGAGCTGGGTAATATAGGTACAGACGTAATTTAAAAGTTGAGCAACAACGTATGCATTTCCAACAGTTAAAGATTTGAAGTGGCCATAAAACGGGATGTTATTGCTGAGGCTAAATTTAGTTGAAAACTCGGCGAGGGTGATGGTTTCTCTCTAAATCGGTTTGACTCACGATCTGTCAACTTTTCGATTCAAACCTTCTTAATTGGTCCGTCGATAATACTGATTAATTTCACCCCAACATTATTGAAACAAAAATGGAAATCAATCACATAGAAATGAAGAGAGTATACTAGAACATAATTTGTATGTAGAAGATAAGACACAACACAAATAGAAACGAGGGCTCTCATACTAACTTCAATGCATGCAAAAGCTTAGTAAGCAAATGTCAGTGACAGAAATCATGCTTCAAAAACAACAAATTCCAGTGAAAACCAATCATCCAAATCATGAAATTCATCATGAAAAAATACTCGCTATTCTACTCGGTTTTTTAAGCGGTTCTGATCGGTCAAACCCATGGGGCTCTGTGGGGCTAAAAAGGATTTACACGAGGGGTTTTCGAAGACTAAGGAGTCGAGTTCGGTGTCGTTTTCAAAGTATTTTTGACGTAAAAGACGTTTTTGAAGATCCAAAAACCATCCGATTTCACCATGAGTAGGCGACGTTTTCCAGGTTATTTTGGACGGTTATCTATTTTGAGGTACCACATCACAGTATTTTTTTAATAAAAAAATCTTAATTCTTCCACATTATTTGCATAGATTCTATTTAAAATTATCATTAAATGTAGATTCCTCTGCATCATTAAATTTTAATGATGCAGAGGAATTCAGTTTTACTTCTAAAAAATATGAGAAAAAATGAGTATTTTTTAATTATGTACAATTAATTTTTACACCATTTATGATGAAGATTTTACTTATTTTTTGCACTTTTCTTGAGTCGCGGGGAGACGATAGTATTTTGAATACATCAGCTACTATACAAACAAATAGGCGGGACAGAATGTTTCTCCTCGTCGAGGTATCAACTGTGTTGTGAAATTACACATGATGGGAATAATTGATGTGTTTTATCTGTGAGGCAGCAGGATCTTTGACTTATCACCTAATAGAATATTTAATTGATTCTCAAAGATTGAACATGGGTGGGAAATACGAAGAAGAGAGGAAGGACTCGTTTAAGTCTGTATAAATAGCCTGTCGGCTAAGGTTGGGCCGTTACCTAATCGCCTGGGCACTAGAGATATTGTATAGATGGACAGCGCTTAATTGTATCCATGAGAGAGGATATCAGAGACTTCCAGATGAACGTGAAGTTTGGTTTATTCGTGTTGTGATATTTCAAAACTATATGCGTTAAAAAAAAGTTCACTCAGGAAAATACCAAACTGTGCCAACATCCGTTGACTGAATTACGGATTCAATACTACATATACTATATAATACTTCCTTGCTGTAACGTAATTTCAGCCAATGGCCATTATGAGCAGGTTATCAGCTGAGGCTTCCTCCCCGTCCATTTTCGTAACATCCATGAGGCGTCCGTGACTGGACGGGACAATCGCCCTGGATTATGAAATTATAATGCGAGGGGTTGATGATGAGGAGAGAGGGCTCGGTGGGCTGAAATTACAAGCTTCCACCTCGAGTTAATGTCGGACATGAGTTAATGGAAATGTTAGGGCCATTAATTTGTTTAGTGCCCTGTGTGGGTGGAGGTTATAACCGACTCGGCGCTCTCGAGCACCTTGTTCCAACCACCTTCTTGCTCATGTCGACCGGTTGACACGCCATTCCTCGAGCTCCCCTCATCTGGTTTTTATTTCTTTTTAACTTCGTGTTCCACATCGGCCGACGTTTTCGTTTTGTACTGATTTTCATCTTTTTTTGTCACTCCCTTGCCATCCCGTACACGTAATGCCTTTGCCTCCTGGAGCGTGAGCCTCGTTGGCCGCCGATACATGTATGTAGCCACACCTTTATCAGCCCGATCCCCCAGCAAGTTCTGACGCGTGAAGTGTGTGCTTCTCAAGAGCGTACATAATGTTTAGATATTATCTATCTATTGGTACAAGTCATAACTCGCCACATCAACATTCCTCATAGGAGTGGTCTCCACGGGGTACCAAAATTAAACGAAGTACCAAAATTTGGTACCACTCGCTATGCTCAACTTTAATCAACATTTTCCATATTTAATATGGGAAATGTTTATACAAGTTGAGCGTAGCGATTGGTCGGAACTAGTGATGGGAATATGGGAGTGAAGGGAATAGCTTTATTTCCCAGAATATCAATTCTTGGCAAAAATGGCTATTTATTTTCCCCCTCTTAAATTTATTGACTTTTTTTTTATCTATTATTGATTGATTGCCCATGCCTCTGCTTATAAATCTTCTTCTTCTCGTGAGGCACTATAATCACGGACTCCTTCAACGAATTCCACCGGAAATTTTGGTTCCTCGCTGAGATCTCCCGGTCTTGCACCCCCTTCATCATTCGAGCGTCTAATGCCACTCCATCGGCCCATCGCAGCATCTGGTCTGCCCAGTCCTCGGGTGCAGTTGTGTTTCGTGGAGCATCCATTCGTGCTATGTGCCCTGCCCAGCGACGTCACCCTACCTACTCGAATTACATGAACGTCTCGTTCCCCATGCGTTAGGTTGGCCTTGTGGGTTCTTCAGCGTCTCCATATAGTTTCGACCCTTGCGGCTCCGGAGATCCTTCTTACTTAGCATCTCACGTTCAAACCTCAGAAGTGCCGACTAGCAAATTGTTCCATCGTGTAAAATTAGCAGCGTTTTAATGAGGACAACAAATAAATTCCCAGGTGGGGAATATTCCTGGATATATTTGCCAAAAAATAAATGTCAGGGAATTTTCTCATTACTGGTTGGAACTGATTCTCCAACGGCGAAATGGTATGTCAAGACAACGAGACAAGATGACATTCCCCTTGTATTTCTGTACCAGACGTCCAGCGTGTGACGAGATCCGGGGAACCTCCCACAACCGGTAATTTTCCTTTCGGGCCGAAAGAATGCCCCCTTCGCCTGGCTTCCGTTAGCGGCACGAAAACGACCGTGGGAAACAATAGTTTGGGATAACTTAGCCTGCCAAGTCTTGCCTGGGCCCGTTTCGCCGTTTTCCTCGAGCCCGTTCACGGGCAAATGATGACAAATCGTCCATCGCCCGCAGGTTCTACGGTCCAAAGAACACAATCCCCATCAATCGGCGTTTGGTCGTTGAACGGACGTTGAAGGACAAATTCTGGTAAAGGTACGCTTCCTATTGCATCAAATCCAAGACTTATTGGAGCTCGTATTACCACCGAGGACTTACAAGGACTCGAAGAGTAATTTACAAATTTTCACCAGACGGCAGATGTATCATTCATGAGGTATTTCAGGTGCCTGTTCTTTTTCCCATCTCTTTTTCTCGAGAGTGATAATATACGTGAAAAACCGTGTCCTCGGGAAAGGTATTCAAGTCAAGCCGTCCTCTAGGGCATTAATAACGATCCAGGGACCCGGTAAACAAATTAAACTCGGAGGTCCCCTCTCTTTAGCGGGGTTCTCAAAGAAAACCGGGAGGGAAGATTTATGTCAAGTTAACAAGGGAGGTAGAAGAGAGAGGAGAACATCACAAGGCGAGCCGGGCAATTCAGAAGAGACTCGCCACCTCATCATCCGTGTTGGCAACATAGATATAGGGATGGGGAACGGCGAACTTGTCAGTGGAATGGTTTTTCATTGTGCTTTAGGAAGTTATTTATCGTCAACTATAATTCTAGAGAGAACTATAATTCTTATTATGGTTTATTGTTCTCAGAATAACCAACCTATGTTTTGGCGACGGCGGACAAAAACGTTGATCGAATTCGTCCTTATGTGGTTCAAGATGTGTAGAAAAAAGGAAATGCCCATCCGCCGTTCACGCCGTTTTAGGCAGTAGGATATTTCTAAACATCTGAAGTCATGTCAATATGCTCGGCTCTCCTTCTAGTTGGGCCAGAAATGGTTTCAGCCTGAATGCCTAACACGAGGGGCTCTTTAGGGCTTAAACGGGAATAACAGAATCTGTTATCCGTAATCCATCTGATGGGATTACTCATCTGAGTATTAAATGAAATTTTCCAGGTTTTGAAGGAATGCATTACGGTGACATGAAAACAGAAACATTTGATATAAATGTTAAAAATCATCAACTTTTCCAAACAGTATCCCCCTCCCCAAACTATGCAAAACCTTTCGCCCTAAAATCCAAATTGTAGAAACTATCGCGGTTTTTGGACAAAAAGTCTTGAGGCGTTCATTGGGCTTTAGGAGTAAATTTAACGTCATCCTTATTGGAAAAGTGAATATTACGAGTAGGGTTTTGCCCTTGAAAAAGCAAAGGAAATTTTCCCACGATGTTAATTGAGCCGAATTTAATTGGCGTCGCAAGGAATTTCGAGGTGTCGTTTTGGAAGCTATTTTGAGCGTAGAACCCATTTTTTTGGGGTCTTCCATTTGTTCAACACTATAAAGGAATACTTTTCTTTCAGTCTCTTATGTCTCTAAAATTATTTTTTATTGGCAGAATAAAATTTTTGTACAATAAACACAATAATAAACTCTTATGTCTGAAATAACTCAATCAATGGCAGGCTGAAAAGTGAACATTTTAATAATTTGGGGTTGTCAAGCTTCTCAAAACATCTGGTATGGCTTGACTATTGGAGTCAGGGTCCAACATTCGTCCCCCTCTGATCGGAAGATGCGCTTTCCGCATCTGATCAGCATGAACTCTCCATTCCAAGCCGTCGAGTAGCACCACGTAGGAAAGCGGTCCAGTGCGCTCCTTCACTTTGGCCTTCACGAATTCCTTGTCCTGTCTTCGCCTCTTGATCCAGGCGTCTTCCCCCTCTGCAAATTCTTTGAACCTGCCCTCTCTGTGCTGCTGTTGCTGCTGCAGAGCTTCATCCAATTGCGCCGCGAGGTTTGGCTTCAACAGCGAAAGACGAGTCCGCGGCTCCCGGCCGAACATCATCAGCGCCGGCGACCGGTTGGTAGAGCTGTGCACGGCCGTCCTGTACGAAAACAAATATCTCGCTAAACGGCCCTGCAAGCACCCCTCGTTCTTTGAGGATGCTAGCCGTTGCTTGAATGTTCGGACTGCCCGTTCCGCCAAGCCGTTTGTCCGTGGATGGTATGGGGTAGACGTAACATGCTTGATATTGTTGCTGGCACAAAAATCAGCAAACTCCCGAGACGCAAATTGTGGGCCGTTATCGGACACAATTACCCTCGGCAGGCCGAACCTGGCAAACAGCTCTTCCAGTGTTGTTATGGTGACCTCCGCTGTGTGCCTCTTCATCGGGACAATTTCTACCCATTTGCTGGTAGCATCCACGACCACCAGCCAACTGTGTCCCTCAAACGCTTCCGCAAAATCAATATGGATTCGGGACCAGACTTCTGTAGGAACATTCCACGAATATATAGGTGATTCCGGATCCCAAGGCCTATTCCGCTGGCAGGAGTCGCACGTTTTCAAGAACTCTTCAATGTGCTTATCCATCCCAGGCCACCATAAGTGCAACCTTGCAATAAACCTCATGGCTGACGACCCTGGGTGACCCTCATGCAAAATCTGCATCACCTCCTTCCATAACGACTGTGGTACCACAATTCGCCCATTCCACAGTGCTACACCCTCTTCGAAGGACAGTTCATCCTTCTTCTCGAAGTATGTGTGGAACACATCCCCCAAAGCTTCTTTTTTCGGCCAGCCTTCCTGAATATACCGTACCACCTTTCCAAGTACCAGGTCAGCCACCGAACGCATTCTCAACAGTTTCTTAGAGATTGCAATGTCTTTAAACCGGGTACGCGCAACTTTCAGACCAAAATCAGACACATGGGCCTCAGTTTGATGCAACGGCAACCTCGATAAGACGTCAGCTGGCCCATTTGCTTTCCCTGCAATATACTCAACTGAAAAATCAAATTCATTGAGCATTATGGCCCACCGACTCACACGACTCAACGCTACCCTTGGCAGCGCAGCATTTTCACCAAAAAAGGTACACCAACGGCTTGTGATCCGTAC
The DNA here is from genome assembly GCA_955831195.1 of Pilophorus perplexus. Classification (NCBI taxonomy): domain Eukaryota; kingdom Metazoa; phylum Arthropoda; class Insecta; order Hemiptera; family Miridae; genus Pilophorus; species Pilophorus perplexus. The sequence continues at coordinate 6,357,611 of OY037013.1, read as the reverse complement.
GCAATATGAATTTTCGGCCGTATAAGTACCGTTCGAATTTTCTGACCGCGTTGATGATCGCCAACGCCTCTCTGTCGATCACAGAATACTTTCTCTCGGCTGCATTCAACGTTCGTGAGGTATACGCTATTGGCCGTTCCGTATTCCCTGTGCACCTATGACACAAATATACCACCGAATCTTGCATCCATTTACATTTTTCCAGCCGAACTCTCATTCCGGCTTTGTTCAGCACCTCCAGCACCTTTTTTATGGTTTGAAGGTGGGTCTGCCTGTCTTTTGCCGTGACCATAATGTCATCAAGGTAACATTTCACCCCCGGTATCCCCTGCATTAAGACCTCCATTGTTCTCTGAAATTTCGCAGGGGCCGATGCGATACCAAAGGGCATTCTACGGTACCGAAAGAAACCCTTGTGCGTAGTAATGACCAAATACTGTTTGGAGCTCTCTTCCACCTCCAGCTGCAAGTAAGCGTCTCGGAGGTCAATGGTGGAAAATTGCTGCCCCCCTGCTAGCTCTGCACAGACTTCTTCAAACGTCGGCAATGGATGCATGTCGACAACGATGTGCTTATTTATGGTAACCTTGAAATCTGCACACAACCTTATCTTACCATTAGGCTTCGGTGCAATAACCAACGGGGACGCCCACTCAACCATCTACTGCTGCTACTAACTCGTTATAGCCACACTCACCAACACGGCGAGGCCTGAAGTGGTCAACCAGAAACCTGAAAGTCTGCGAACCGACCTTCGTGAGCAGGGCATCACGTTTATCGTCTTCTTCAACTATCTTGGCCGTCTTGAGTTCCAGCTCGAAATACTGGAAATAATATTCCCAGCCTTCCGCGTCGGGGTCGAAATGCCGAATCCTCAACTTCGATACATCCTGGCCCGCGCCATCTCGCTGCTCAGGCGGCGTGGGTTCTCTTCGTTGCTTCCTCCTTGCCGACATAACTGTTTCAAAATTTCTCGTCGCCAGATGAAATAACTCAATCAATGGCAGGCTGAAAAGTGAACATTTTAATAATTTGGGGTTGTCAAGCTTCTCAAAACATCTGGTATGGCTTGACTATTGGAGTCAGGGTCCAACAATGTCAAATTTGTAGCGTTTCTTCTTTATGGTTCAATAAACAGCAGCAGAACCGAAGATTTTATCGTCCTCAAATTTTGTACTGACGTGTTTCATGCTTTGTAGAATCGATCAATACGTTTTCCCACTTTTTTTTCTATTTAATATGATCTTTTAATTGTAACGATTTACCCAGTTCCACTCCCAGGTCCCACAAGGTTTTCAGCATCATTATCCACTGCAGTGGCTCTAAGGGGCTATAGGCGGTGCACAACACGATGATGTTACATTGCATATGAAGAGAAATACATGCTAATCGACTACTAATGAGCCGTCTAGTAAAAGGTACGTACCATTTCACGGTCCATGTGTTTGTATCTATGTTTCCCCTGCACCTCGCCATATTACCCCTTTTCACCACCGACGCCACCGCGGCTCTCGTGTTCGCTGAACCCAGCGATTTACCGCACCCCCTACATCAACCCCCCCCCCCCCCCCCCCACCAACGCCCTTTTCCCTAGGCAATCCCGGGGCTTGACGCTATTAGCTCCACTTTAGCACTCTCTAGCACGCACCCGGCACAATTAGTGTAGTCTGTCCCATCTAACCAACACCAATCTGTTTGCCCAGGGGGACCCCCTCCCCTCTCTTTCCTTTCCCTCTTTATCACATTCTCTCGCGCTCCCCTCTCCTAACAATCTCTAGCCTTTCTCTCACCCTCCGGGGTTTATTCCCGCAAATTTCTGGGAAGCTTTCTCCGGAAACTTGCCGTGCTCTGTTCATTAACACTTCCTCCTCGCCGCAACTTCTCTCGTTATTCCTCGTCCGTTTTGTTTGTACATGTAAAAGGGAACATACAACGTAAGCATTGGATCCTGCGGTGACCCTACATTCCAGCTCCCTTTAGATCCAACCAGAGGAGTCGGTTGTATAGTAAAACCGCGGTCCAATTTGATCCTAACCCTTCAATACTGGTTACACTCCGTTTCTGAAGCTTGACGAGTTGCAAGACCTTTCCAGCTAATGGAAAATTATTCCAATAAGGGCATGACAACTTTAGCATGCTCGTTCCAACCCATTACGTGAGTTTCTTGTCCCACGCGCGGAATTCCAAGAGGTATTTTCTTGTTCGTTACCTCAGCAAGCCGCTGTTATGAACGTAATCCCATTTCTTGAAACCCCAAGAATGCCCCTGCCATCGAAGTCTATTCGAAAACCAGTTTAATCGCATCAACCGACACCTTTTTTTTCTCGGTTGTAGTCGCATTGGTCGACAAAGGTCCCTATTACTAACGCATAGCAACTTTCCGACTCAATTCAAAAGTTAAATGTCAATCAACTCAATTCCGTCGAGGCCGCGGATATACAAACCAAAAATAAGACGTTGCAAATTTTACAGACGGGATTATTATAGTAAATTGAGCAAAAATTTATTTTATGACATCAAAAATTATTTTTAAAAAAATTTCCCGTACATTGTTTGGCTCCCGAAATATGAATTAAGCGGAAAAAATTACTCGGAAAACGATACCTCATTTGACTCGATGACCCCTCAAAAGCTCCATAGATCACCACGGTGAAATCAAATGGTTCTGGGACATCCAACAATTGATTTTACATCCAAAACTATTTAGAAAACGCTGACAATTTCACAGAAGGGTTTATTATTCGTTGATATAGGTTACTTGTGCGTAAATTAATTCTGTGTCAATGAAAAAAATGTTGGATTTTTTTTTTTCTTCAATTTTCCTTCAAAAATCCCATTTGCAGCCCCATGAAAGCCCCATAGATCCCAAAATTGGATTATATGTCCAAAAATACTTCGACAACAACACCTAACTCGATCCCGTATACAAAAGCCTTTTTAAAAAAAACCTCCCGTAGCCCCATTTTAACCCCATAGCGACCCCCGGGTTTGTGCAATCGGACTGAAAACCTAGCGGGCACAACTAGATGGTAAACAAAGTATTTTGTCAAAATTTCAGAATTAAAAAAAATTCTACCACCCAAAACGGTCCGGGCGGCGGACATAGAATCATCAAATCGAACGGACATCAAATTTTTGAAATTTACATGTCATTAAAAAAAGTCAACTTTGAGGACGATCAAAATTTCCGAACCCGTTCACGAATACGTGAGGCATATTACTCCAACAATAATAAACTAAAATATTGACCGAACGGTCTAATCAGCGAGCGCGTGTACTATTCCGAACCGTACAGACCCTGATAATAATAATTTCAACGTGTGGGAGGTGATGAAGTATCACGATTGAATAAAACATTCACGAGTCGATCTACGATAAGAAGACCTTTAAAAGCGATTTCCTATCGGCTATCGTCGTATATCCATTACTTTCTCATCAATAAATAAAAATCAGCTAGGGAGCGCCGTCGCATGAGATCATTAAAACAGAGCGATTTACATGGGGAATTTTCCACTTTGACTCAGCGCACGGGAATAAAATTGTTCCACCGGTCTCAGAACTGAAGAGTCAGACACATTTGTTCAGGCAAATGAACTGGGAATTGATGCCACTTCCCGGGCAATATAAAAAGTTTGCCCTCAATCTCTCAGGAAACTGCCAATTCATTGAAACTGATAGAGCCGAAAGGTGTGACGGGCCAAAGCGAGAGCGAAGGTTTTCTAAATGAAAGGCAGGAGGCAGACTGGCGCTTTTTACACCAAGCCGGTAATTATTTAAGGTTATTTAATTGAAGGTTTCCAAGTGGTGATATAAAACTCCAGTATCCCCCTTCTAATGGCCTCAAGGAAGAAAGAAAGGCCCCTCCTCCTCCAGAGTGCTCCTAATGACTTAGTGATTGCCTCCCATCGCCTTCCCTCCACCTCTTGATAATGTAATAGGAGCCTCTCTATCATTACCTTGGCCCTTTTTTCTCTTTTTTTTTTTCATCCTTTTATTACTACCACCGGAGAAAAAGGCGGTAAAAAAAAGAGAAGAGAAAAGAAAAGAGAGAGAGAGACAACAAAAAGAGAAAAAAGTTTCTGGGTAATTGAACCTTGTACGGCCTTCCCTTCTCTATCCCGAGTCAAATCGGTCAAATTATTGCCGCTCTGTTGACATTAGAGCCTGTGTTAGAAAAAGGAGTCGAGGCTCTGGAGTCGTGATTCTCAAGAAATTATAAAACCGCTTCTAGAAGGGGGGCTCCAAAGAGCTGACCTTCTCGGCTTCAGTTATACAACACCCTCCATACCGCCACTTCCACCGCTCCGAAGACGTATTAACATAATATCAAAAGAGCGCGGACGAGAGAGCACGATACTTACACAAACATGACACTTCAAGGATCCCGAACGCTCAGATGGAAAGATTCTTGAGCTGTTTGTTGAGTGAGGCCCGAGGGGGGAAGTTGATAAGGTTTTTTTTTTTTTTTTATTCTCCTTCGCGGTCGTCCGAGTAGAATAAATGCCGGCAATTTATCGATCTGTTTGCTAACAAACTTTTCTCTCTCGGGAGCTCGTTAAGAAAAATGCGAAAACCTTCAAGATAACTTGTTCAGCGGATCGTGTAATTTATTTATGAGGACAATCAAACACAACGTTCTGGAGTTATCAGAGGCTTGTGAGCGAAAATGGAAATGACAATAATAATAACCTTTTTAACATCTTCACCTGGCTTCATAAATATACATTAGAGGCAACCTCATTTATGGAAATGTAAAAGAAGAATCAGATTAATGTGGAGAATCAAATTGACATCAGGAGGAATTCATCACTTAGCCAGGCGCACAACGGGGGAGATAGTGAAATCTAGACAAAATGATTTTAGAGCGGGGTTTCCACTTAAAATGATGCTGATTACGGGAAATTAAAAAAAAAACCTTTCATTTCATGAACAAAACTTATTTTTAAATTTAAGTTTTAACAAAAAAAATCTAATTTTCTTTTCTTTTCTCTGAATATTATTTCATCAATCATTTTATTTAAAAAAAAAAATGATTAAAAATATGTACCTACCTACCTAATACATTTTTCAATCTTCTATTTTTTTTTTTTCGAAAAAGTTCGAAAAAAAGAATTTTTTTACAAAAAAAAAAAATCTATAAAAATTGATAATAAATTCGGAGAAACCACATCAACACAGATTACGAAGGAAAATATTGAAAAAATTCCTTGCTCTGCTAAGTTCAATCCTTAAAATTTCAAGGTTTTCATTTTAAACGCTATTTTCATAAGTCCTGTAACGCTTATAAACGGGCGGCTAATTTTACGAATTTCGTTACCTAACACCCCCCCCCCCCCCCACACACACACACCCTAACCTGCACACAAAAAGGAAACACGAGATGAAAACCATTTTGAAAAAGATTTTGCCAATTTGAAAACAACACCTTCAGCCACTCCACCAGTTTTTCATCAAAATATGCATCTTCATTTTCGGACTTCTGCCTCGCTGGCTTCATCATCTACCCCACTGTGAGGCGGTTCGTGCGGTTGCCGGATCAGCATGAGAACTGGCGCGGTCGAGCCAACACATTTTATCAGGCGAATAAATGCAAAAATATTCCAAAAGTTGCAAAGCTTTTCACGTTACAACCCCGCAACGCCACTGAGGCCACTGAGGCTCCTGTTGGAAGAAACCGTTCCAAAGGCGAGAGCACAGGGCGGAAGAGGTTTGATATATTATCACCTTGTAGGAAGGCCTTACGGTCAAGGAAGGAAGCCGTAGCCTCTCAGGTGGCAAATTGCTCCATCCCTTCAGATCGATGGGCTAAGAGGGTGCAACCGGTCGGAAAATGTCGGTAGAGGTCCCCCGTTCGCATTTCCCACCCCGTCGAACAGTTAAGGAGAACCCTCCCGTTTCCAAAAAAAAAAAAGAACGCCTATTTTTTTTCACTCCCATCAACCACTTTTTCGCCCGTTAAGGCGTGAAAAATGCCGATAGGAGAGGAAAATTGCCGGGAAAATCGGTGGAATGTGGGATAAAGTGCTTTCCTTCGGGAAGACTGATTTTTGCTTCTCGGGCTCACTCGAGTATCACTTTGCTGTATGACAAAGGTTCAGAGGTTGCCGCTTGGTCGCCCATACACAAGAGCCTTTTACATTGTTTCTTCAGCGACCCATTCTTCATTGCTTCTCGACAAATTATAATTATTTTTCGAAAAGCAATAAAGAACGCTGCCTCTCTTACCTGCATTGAAAGTTGTAGCCACCATGGCATATACAAGGCTACTATAATAGCTAAAAAAACTAAATTTTATGTAATATAGAATTTAATTCAGTAATGTAGAAAAATATAGGTACCTGTAAATTATCACCGTCCTATTAAACACAAAATCCCAAAGACATCATCAGGCTACTACACAAATAAACGGTACGTAACAACTGAAACTTGTTTCACTAATAAATTTCCCTACCATAAAACAAAAAATATGAAGTAAAATTGCACATAAAACGGGATCAGGGATAATATTAATTGACAAGAAACATTCCACCTATGAAGAACGTTCCCTACAACCAGGAAGGTGCAGCAACTTGATAGAAATCAAAGTAAAACCTTAAATTTAGGCATATTGTGGCATTTATCCCCTACGAAATAAAATAAGCTAATAACATCAGATAAATATAAAACAATTAAGTTAAATTATGTGGCATCTGTGTTCTTGAGTAAAATACCAATTGAGGTAAAATTTGATATCATTGTTCGCCTTTATGATTTTCAGTACGTTGTGTAGTGACTAGATAAAGCGGTGGCTAGCTAGCTTAACATTTTGTTTTTTTGTTCAATAAAATCATGATAGTAACTTCTTTAGAGGTACATTTTTTTCTAGATAACTGAATGATTGTGGATTATCATAGTATATACACTTACGCAAGTCAGCACACAGTTTTTGGAGGTTAAGGAGATACTAAAGGGCCAGCCAACCCCCGGCTTTTCCCACCTGGCCTCACACCCAACAACCAGCATTATTGGAAAATAATGTATAGTTTTTCTTGAAGAAATTCAGAGCTTTCAGCGTTCATCTGGCCACCTGAGCAACCATTTGGTGGTCCCAGACGTTTCCTGCATTATGCTCATCAAATTGAATTTTCCAAGATTTTTTTAAAAATTGTTAAAACCATTTTTTTTGCGTCATATTTCGGAGCATATCGACAAACGCCACATGGAGCGCATTTTTGGTGGTTTCAGACTTTCCGCGTCATATACTCGCCGAAACAAATACCTATTAAAATTTAATACATTTAATGTTTGTGCTGGTATTTTTTTCACAATTTTACTACAGTAACACTGTAAAAATCGAGCCAACTCCAGCTAAATCCAGCCAACCCGCAACCTCTTACACCTGGCCTCAAACCCCTTCTACTCGTTTTTCGGTAAGCAAGCGAGCAACGTTTTGGTGGTTTCAGATTTTTCTCGACATCTACCTACTCACCAAAATTAATATTAGGGTTTTTTTTCTTTTCAAATTTTTCCGACCGCTGGAAGTACCTACCCTAGAATTCGTCTTCTTTCAATGTATTTTCCAGCCGCAAAAGAATCACAAGATCCACAAGGAAACCAAAATTGCGAGGGATTAAATATAAACAGCGAAAAAGGTTAAGTTGGGATGTCTCGCTAAACGAAGAGCTACGACCCATTTCATTCGCACCCCCGTCCACCCATTCACCCAAATAAAACAACCGCTCATTTTATTGAACCCATAACAGTGTCCACTGAAACTCAAATCCTTTCCTTTTTTCTTCAGGCGTTGTTTCTTATTCAAGTTGCAGAAGTTTTGCCCCTGAATAAGTCGTTAATTTCATAAGGAAAAGTTGAGATTTATATTCAAGGACAAACGACGATTTCAGGTCCCCGTAATGTGCATTAAATGTACCTCATCAACTTGCCACCCTTGACATTACTGAAAATATTCACCCCGAGGCAAAGAAGAGACTCCCTTTGTTCGTCAATTATTGACAGAAAATGATTTATAGAGTGGCTCAGAGCAGCATGGCACCAGAAAGGGAGAGACTTCAATCAATGGGCCTTGAATTGGGGGTTTGTGTGAACACTTCAGGGCTCCCTAGGTACCAAGGTATAACAGCTGGTTAGGGAGGAAATCCGTGTTTAGTAACACGGATAATGAAAGGGGGAAAACCCCCTCGTACGTTATTTTAGTTGTTTGAGTAAATTGAAATAGGGTGGAGGGGGGGAGACGGGAATCGATGGGGGCCGAAAACAGGGGCGATCGCATGAATAATGCATGGGACCTCTAGATAACTCATGTTCTCCGTTAATGGTGGATGAAGAGGGGGGTTCAGCTAATTAAAGACAGTCCTTTTTCTCTAGAGAGGGAAGATGGAGGTGAGGAAGGAACCAGTAGTGAGAAAGGAAAATACAGGGGTGAGGATGAAGGGAGAGGTGAGTTTTTAAAATTCCCGCAGGGTTGAGCAATTAAGGCTCCTTTCATGCGGGGATCCTGTTTATGCAAATTCGAGGTTGGGGATTTATAAGGACTGTTAATTGGAGCTTCGCCCACAAGGTATTAGCGTTCTCCTTACACGCCTGTCCGCTCTTTTTTTTTTCGCTGAGAAATAATGAAAATGAAAAAAAAAAAAAAAAATCTGTCGAGATAAAAAAAACATAACCTGTTATTGGCCAAGAGAGTCGGTTACTCTAATAGATATTAATTGATTAGAATGTAAATCCCACTAATGAGGACCTTTTGCCTTTTCCTGTTGCAAATAGACTTCTTCAGACAGAATTAAATTACGGGTATTTGCACAGCCGCTAGGGACGTGTAATCTTTTTTCCAGCTCATTAATCGTGAATAACTCATTATAAGACCATCGGGAAATAGCATTGCGCATAGCAAGATGTAGAGATTGTCAGATGGTACACACTTGTTGTTGAATTATGGATGACATAAAGACGGCAAAAAGTAGATGATAAGTGTTCAAAAACGAGAAGTACCTCAACAGTTGAGGTAGGAGGTAGGCATCTGTTCTTGTATAATACATATAATGCAACGAACAGATGCCAAATTCGCTGTAATTATACCCGCCTTCCACGTCCTGCACCAAGATCAATCTAGTAATTTAAAAAATTAAATTTATTTCAATGAATAATGCTTGGGAAAAAAAAAAAGACCTCGTATCGTTCAAAAACCCTATTTGTAGACCCATGACCGCCCCATAGATCTCCACGGTGACATCTGATGGTTCTGAGACCCTCAAAAGGAGACGTCCAAAACTAGTCAGAAAATGACACCTAACTCGACCCCAGAGCCGAAAACCTTTAAAAACCCCTCCTATAGCCCCTTTTTAGCAGCACAGAGCCCCCCCCCCCCCCCCCCCAAGGGTTAAAGTGGTAAGGATAAAAACCTTTCACGCCCAAATAGATTGCGAAACTAGTATTTTGTCACAGTTTAAGTTTTAAAAAGTTCCTACTGCCCAAAATGGCGCAAAGTAATTCCGAACGCTAACCGGGCTAGACAAAAGTCCAAAATCGGAGGTCCTTCATTTCAATTAGTAGGTAGACAAATTACAAGAATGTTCAACAGTAGGTATTAGCTAAATAATTGATAGACATATTATTTACTTAGTTAATACTAATGAACACCAGCGGATTTTTCCGTTGTAAAACTCGAAAAAACTATCCCCCCCCCCCCCCTCCGGTAGAATCCCAAGTGTTTTACGGAACTTAGTACAACCGGGAAACTCCTGAATATTTGTGAAGTACAAAAATACCTTTTCAGTAATTTCAAATGCAATTATTTGCAATATCAGAAAATATTCTCATGATTTAATTCCGACGGAAATTCACCAACGAATTCAGCAATAAAAACCTATCTAGTGTGCCAAAATTATTTTTAAAAAAGGCTTGAACGTACATTATCGGCAAAATTAATGGAATCATCCACTCAAGACATAATTTCTAAGCGAGGAACAAATTCGCTACCACCTACGTTTTTTTAATTGTTTGTGTCTACCTCAAGACTTATAAGGCCAAATAGGAAACGGAAGAAGAAGAAAATCAACTGAGTTTATTTTGATTATTGTGTAGCAACTTGTGTCAATTTTTTCCAAGCGTTGTTTTCATTCCGTGCAGTTTTTCCACCTTCTCATTAAGTTTGTAGCCCTAAAAAGGATGTAAGGCCATAAAACATCATCTTCACATTGTCTCAACACACGTTCATCACGATCCAGAGGAATATTACTGCTGAGTGTCAGGTGAGTCAAAAAGCTGTGGACACCAATGAGGTGGAAAAACTGCACAAAAACCGCGGTATAAAACCCTGCCTGGTAAAAAATGGACAACGCTTGCTACAAAATAATCTCTGTCAATTTTGTTCTTGTGGGCTTGTGGTGGACAAAATATATTTCTAAAAATTAAGCAGGTATCGAATTTGTGCCTAGCCCCGAAATGTGATGTTTTGAGTGACTGATTCCATCAATTTGGGCGAAACTGTACAATGACAAATTTTGAGGGGCCTATCACAATTATTTTACGCTCGTCGTGAAATCAGGTTATTCGGAGAATGTTAAACCAAAAAATACAGGAGTTTTCAGAAGAAAAATCAACTTGTGACCAATCCTCATGTAAATCGGCGGAGAACCCGAGATGAATTACCATCCTTCCCCTGGCGGCGCTGGCAAGACAAATCATCCTCAAACACGAAAACCGCGAGGGACCACATTATCATTACGGCGGGCAACATTACCGATGAAGTCCGCCCCGGCGTTCCTGCCCTTTTGTCCCGGGTGTATATCATTACCTCGGACACTTCTTGTTGTTAAATTCATGAGGCAACTGATGGTCATCTCCGTGTCGTTGCACGCGTCGGTTTTTTTTCCCCTTTTCCCCGTTTTAAAAATGCACGCCAACAGTAACAACCGGCCTTTGTCCAAGCCCATTAGCGCGGGTACTTACTCGGGATGGTGAGTCATACCATTCGATAAACGCTAAAATACCTTCTGGAAGTGAATGAATAAATCAATCGAAGATTGGAAAATGAATAGGTAGATAGAGAGCTCTGTCGGAGTGATAGACCTTTCATGATGATGAATTATTTAACTTGACTGAAATAATCATTTGCTAGGGTGAGTTACATCGTTCGCATACCTGGGTTATACATAATTAACAAAGAATAGAGTTGCTATCACTAATTTCACCTCGTCAGCCATTAAAACGTTCCATTAAGGGTCGGCATGGGCGCTAATCAGTCGTCAGTACGAGGAATCATTAAAACGGGGCATTCTAAAATTATGCTGCTATCCTGCCTCAGTTTCTTCAGCAAATATTTAGCGTATTTCCCCTTTTTTCAGCCTAACTGAAACCATTAACCTAAAATTAACCCTAACTTTAACCATCCATTTACATGCTTTGAAGAACACTTGAAACTGTGAACTTACTTGTGTGTTAGGTCTAGGGAGATAGAAATTGACGTTATAGGTACTGAACATGTATTTAACAAAAAACATGTATTTAACAAAAATGTATTTAACAATACTTTGAATATGTATTTAACAAAAATTTGGTGCATTCACTGGAGGGAGATGTTCATCGCATTCCTACTAATAACATGAATTTTTGAACAATTTTTTAAATTCAACATTTTAGGCTTCCTCTTAAAATTAGCTACATGCAAAGTAACGACAATTATACAATGAACCAAAAACTCCATAAAGGCTACATCGTATGAAAATATATATTATATTTAGCAAAGATGTAGCCTTTGTGGATTTGTATCTGGTTTAACCCTCGCAGCAGCTTTTTCTATATTTTCCGGTTTCTTTTGTCATTTTATGCATTGTTGACAAGATTATCGCCCAATATAGGTCATCTCTCTGATCTCCGAGTTGTACCTCTTTGGTCGTTAGGATACGTCTGACAGCAGAGGTGACGTGATCGTGGGGTCGTTTGATGAACTCTGACTATCTCCCCCCCATTATCAGTTAACCACACAAAACCTCCAGTTCAGAGGGCCTCGGGAAATATCGGGGGTATAAATATTGTTTTCGTAATAGCTGGTAATTGTTCTTCCGTTCAATTGGTAAACGGAGTTGGGAACGGCGCACGATAACAAGGCGACTATCGTAATTCAGCGTTGTCATACTCCTACCCTTATACACAAATTGCGTTTTCCGAGCCGCATGTTTAGCAGAAACTATAAAATAACAGGTCACGAACGTGGACGATTACGCGGATGAAGCCCGATAATATTTTCCTCGCCACGCCAGACCGTTTTAACCCACAGCGGGTAATTATTCTCGAACGGCCCTCGCCGTCATGTCAGTTTCAATATTTCTCGAGCGTAATGGGATACTTTTCAGAGCTCTCTTGCTTATTGCGAGCAGAATTTCCCGAACGCCTTTTAGTCATGAGGTTGGCACGGAGCTCGTCATGGGTGGAGGGCGGAGGAGGGTTAACTTTAAAAATACATCCGGGCGTATTAAGAGGTCGTTGTGAACGGGGGAGTCGAAAATAGTTGTCCGAAGGTGCTTGGCACGTTTTCTTTGGCGGTGACTTCGTTTTTCAAAGATCCTCGAGCAATTAGGGCCCGTCTCGTTACCGAAACTGTTCAAGACAGTTATGAAACCCGTTAGAGATATACCTAACCCGTTTTCATAGGGTATTTCAACCAAAGCTCAAAGAAAATCAAGGCAGACAAGAAAATTGCTTCTTTGAATAGATTTATCGGTCCGAGTAGAACGTACATTTACCTTTTCTAGCAAAAAAAAGTGCCAAATCAATTAAATAGGTAAATACAACGTACAAACGGGTAACGATTCAAAAGAGTAATTCAATCAAATGAATTCTTTTTTTTTTTTTTTTTTTAATCATAGGGTCAATTATTTTAAGAGTAATAAGTCAAAAATAATTATTAAGTTGTAATAATTATAACTTAAAAATTATTTTTAATTAGTTATAATAATTAATATAATAATAATAATTATTATTATAACTAATTAAAATTATTTTAATTAGTTATAATAATTATTATTATAACTACCTCTCCAGTGTTAGGACCAATACGAGACCCCAGAAATGGATCGTATGTCCAAAATTACTCGGAAAACGGCACCTCGTTAGAGATCTTGCTCTAAGTCCTTCTTAAGGCCCATTTGGAACCCCATAGGAGCCCCATATATCCCGACATTGTGATCGGATGGGTTTGAGACCCCCCATGAATGGATTCTTGGTTCACAAATACCTCAAAAAAGAAACCCAAATCGGCCCCTCACATTAAATCCTTCAGAACGCCCATCTGATAGCCCATTATTAGCCCCACAGAGCCCCACGGGGTTGAGCGCTCGGGCTGAAAACCTTGCGAGCACAAGTAAATGGAGAACCGAGCATTTTGTCAAAATTTGATTTTTTTTTTTTTTTTTTTCAAAATTTCCGACTGTCCAAAACAGCGTGGGCAGTCTACACAACATGAAAGAACCAATTTTGAGACCCACCAAATTGTTTACATCTCTCGCAAAAAATGATGTTTTTTTAAAATAATACCTAAACTAAAAAAGTGGACTCCAGGCAACGGTATTGATTAGTCTAACAGAATGAAGCGAAAGTAATATTGATGGAAAAGGATCGAGAATAGACGGGACTATTCATCAGAAGCGGGTTTTAAGTCTTGAGCGGGAACACGTGTCCCTCATTTGCATACCGATTGTTAACACAGCACCCGGGAACCTCCTCGTCCCACCAATCGACAACCCCTGGGTCCCCCTTCTGTCCCGCTATGGGAAAATTTATTAACCGGGGCACCGCCTTTTTACGCAGTCCATCGCGATTAGCAATTACACCGTCGGAGAGGGACTTCCAACCGAGGGGAAAAATCCACTGCCCTCTGGAATTTCGTCGGCTAATCGGCAACACCGCGAAAGTACTTTTTGGCCAAAATGAGAGGAATGCTACTAGCTTGATTTTTTCACGCTAGATTCGTCGTTTTCTCAACAGCTCGATAAAAATCGTTGAGAAAACGACGATTTGAAATAAGACTAATTGCGTATTCAAACTGCAGTTACGTGCACAACGTGAAACTTTGCCTTTACCAAATCAAGGTCTTGAAAGATTTGATGGTATAAAAAACGTGAGTCGAAAGAAGTGATCTGGAACCTTTGTTTTTTAATTGAGCAATCATAATTGAACGGTTATTCAATGATTTCGAAATTGGTCATCAAAAGTAAAACCTACCTGCACAGTAATGCTTTGCCATTGTCTCATCATTAGTAAAAGCTCATTAAACGTAGGAAGAATTTGCTCTTTGAAGAATGCAGCACAGTGAAAAAAATTGTTATAAATGAATTTTAATGTAAGCTTGTTATGTGAGCGTAATGAAAATGTCATAAATCAAGCTGACATGGTTATTGAAAAGTGCCATGCAATCGATGCCAACTCATGCAGAGGAAAGAAAAAAAAAGCAGTGAGACCAACTCACCATTACGTAGTGCCTCTGCATTTCCGTTTTCTCTTGAGCGAGTTTCTCGATCTCCATTTTGAGACTGCAGACAGACACCACGGTTGGTGGTGGGAAAAAAGTGCAAAGGTTAATAAACAAAAACAAAAATGCAAGCAGCAAAAAAAAAAAAACATGTTCATAGTCGAGGGACGGGGGAGGGTTTTTTTTCGTTTCCACAGTGCGTGAAAATGAGCCATGCTTGTAAGCAGGCAAAGCGTAGGCATGACATGGGTTAGTACGTGTTAACACGGTGAGTATTCACATAGCCAAACACACAAACGGCGGGGGACGGACGTGGGGGTGGGTTTGGTCTTGTCGTGTCTTGCGGCCTGTTGGGTCACTGCACCCTGCGGTTTCTCAGCAACATCTGCCTCAGATGAGAAATGACGAGGAACAGGAGCGACTTGGGAATTTCGAGAGGAGGTCAAGGAGAATTTCAGTTGTAGTTCAGTGAATATGTACAAAAAGCCCATTTCCAAGAAAAACGTAGAGAAGTTTTTCTCACAAACGTTCTTTATGCTTTTTGGATCGCTGGATCCGAATTTGAGGTTTACCTTCTCGCCAGAGGTCCAAAAACATCGAACATTTTGGACTTTTTTCAGTTTCCTGCGTTTATCCTGAAAACGGTACGTTTTAGCGAAATGACCACCCAAAGACAAAATTTCCTACAAAAATAATACCATTAAGACCACTAAGCGGCCGTCCTAATAGAAATAGGAACAAACTTGATACTATATTATATTATCAAGTTTGTTTCTATTTCTAATAGGACGGCCACCAGAGCTCTCTTAAGATAGACCATTTTTTGGCTACAAGTGAAAAAATGCAGTTTCAATAACCTAAAAAATTCCTTTGGCAAAGATTCATTTTGACGAAAATATCCCATTACGATTCTGGTCTATCCGTGCAACTGGGAGAAGCGCGGTTTCAAAAAATGGGAGGTCCGCTGATAGTACTGACGATGGTCCAATCACTTATTTATTCAAAAACATTTTATACGCGTGTTACAACTCATAGTAGAGCAACAGTAGATTCGGGTATAATGAAATTTTTCACTTGGAGCCAAATAATGGTTCATCTTCAGAGCGCTCCAGCCGCCGTCCTATTGAAGATGGAAACAAACGTGATGATATATTCTTGAAGGAGTTTTTGTCTACTTTCATTTGGTACATAGTCAACTTTTCGCTAAAACGTAACGTTTTCGAGATAAAAGCAGAAAACTGAAATAGGTCCGACATTTTCGAGGTTTTTGGAGTTTCCTGAAGTTAGCTCACCTCTGGCAAGGAGGCAAACCTCAAATGTGGAGTCAGCGACCCAAAAAAACAGAACCGTTGAGAAAAAAACCTGAAAACATTTGTCTTTGGAAAACCCTAGATTTACACCAGTAGGACTATTCTGATTGAACTGTAATTTTAGCTTCAAGATGGTACAAAAAGGGAAATTTGTTTCGTGTTCAAATTGATCTTAATTTTTTCCACCAGTAGAGACCACTGCAATCCATTCAAGTTGTTACTAGTACTAATCGTGAGATTGAAACTTCCCGTGAACCCAAGTTCTTGCTATTTTCTCCTCTCCCTCAATTATATGTGTAAAAGGGTGTGTTTGATGTAGAACCGAGCAAAGAGGAAAGAGTAGTATTTATTGTTGATAGAGCGTGTGTGTGCTCGGGCTCTAAAAAGCTGACGAGGCAAGACTGTAAAGTAAACACAAGAAAAGGATAGTGGGAATGGTGTTGGCGGGTGGAGGGGAGAGTTTAATTTAGTGGGCAGCGGAGGGGTGAGGAGGGGAGTTCGGGCTAAATGTGTTTGCTCAGAACAACACCGGACTCCCCCTTTTCCGGGAGTGTTTGTCCACCGAGAGTGGCGACCGGGGTGGAATAAGAGGAAATGTGGTTGTGGGTCAGGTAGGGGGGGGGGGGGGGGGGGGGGGTTGAAAGGGAATTGAGGGTACAGCGAGTGGAGGGGTAAGGCAAATGTTTGCTCAAGATATTAATTATTTGCTCAGAGCAAGCAGGCGAGAGATAAGACGAACCACCCCCGCCCTTCCCCGTAAGCCCTCCCCTGGCCCTCGTCTTATCCGAACCTTTCGCCGGATAGAGGCCTCCTGGAATTTTCATTTTCAAATATCGCGTTACTAGGATTAAGAATTTTAGGTTTTTTTTCATTAAAAAATCATTAAAAGAATTTTTCATCAAAACTAACAACAAAATCGGATAATCCAGAAAGCCTCGACACCCAGCATTGAACGGAAAAGAACTCGGAAAACGGCCGATCCAGAAATAATTTCACTTCGTTTTATCAACCGCCGTCGAAATTTCAATTATTCTGATCGACCGTTTTTTTTTTTAACACCGTAATCGTAATTTACACATTTTGACTCGGGGGAGAAGCCGGATCGCGGAAGCGGAAGCTAGCAGAGGCCCTCGGATTTCTTTAGCAACTTACCATCACGTAGTGCCTCTGAATCTCGATTTTCTCGCTAGCCAACTTCTCACACTCCATTTTCAAACTGAAATTCGCATAAATCGTTACTTGAGGATAAACAAAAACATCGTCTCCTCAACGATCGAGACAAACGGTTCAGTCAAATGCCTTTGAAAAATCGGGGTATTTTAAACCTGCGAAGTCGAAAGTTCGGGCTTCAAAACTGCTTTGAATACTTGAATACTCAATTCTTGAGGACCGAAAAAGCGGAACATTTCACGGAGCCGTTCGTCCCGGTAGAAAGGTAACAAACAATGCTGAAAATACACAATTATTGTTCCGTGTGTCATACCGTGTGAAGTTAAAATTTATCGCCTCATGAAATTTATTTCGCCGGCTAGGAAAGAAGAAATTCGTTTCGAAAATGTGAAACCTTTAAGTGCAAAGATAATAAAGGTAGGTAAACGTCGGACAAACAAGGAAGAAAGACCACAACATGACGATGGAGGTTATTGTAGAGCGACAAATTCGGAGAAGTACAAAGCAGGTTGTACAGGGCCAAAGAAATGAGAACGTCTTCCATAATGGCAAAATTGTTCAGGAACGAATCTATTCAGAGGGGAGATTTTCCCGCAAATTCTGCACGTCGTATGACAGATGTGTATCCAGGGCACACTCCCTTTGGAGAAATCAAAGCCACCCAGAGACCGGCTTCGTACAATTATTGTATTATACCCCCTCACAAATGTTGGACAACTCCGAAGCCGGGAAGTTCCCTTGGCCGTTCAGTAACAGTTTTATGATCAGGAACCACCCACGGCATCCGCAACCCCACAGATGGGAAAGAAATTTAACGCGAGTCACCCTGTAGCCTCAGCAGCCCACTCCTCCTGCCAATGGCCGACAACCATGGCCAGCATGTCCTAGAGCAGCCTGGTCTGCGAAGACAGATTCCAAGCTGGCAGCCCTATCACCTGGAAGGACCGCCCCTCGGGAATCCAAGGCAGCAAATGGACGGGCCCCCTCCTGATAACCCCAGCAAGAACCCCAACCGCCATCAGAGACTGTCCTGAAGCATCGCGTCAACCTGATGACGGCCGTCCTCTGCGCCGATCTCAGTCTCCCAAGATCAGTTTTTCAGCATACAGGAAGATCCCATGAAAGAGGCTCTTGTCGCTCGACCTGAGGCCCCATTTTCTGCCTGCAAGGCGCGTAACCTTTGAATAGGCTGCTACGGCTCTTGCAGCAGCACCCTCAGCATGGACGGCAACGCTCATCCACTCTTGGAGCACCACGCCGAAGTATTTCACCGAATGGAAGGAGGTCATGTATGACTCATAAAATACCAGTGCCAGTAAACTTCGGTTACGAATGAAAAAAATAGCAACGGTATACTGAAAGAACAAAAAATGTTAATATTGTAGGCAGTCAGACATAATAGGATGAGTCTTCCATCTGCCAAGTCTTGAAGGGTTGGAAAATTCCGCCGTTACCGCGGCTGTAAAAGTTGTTGGAAAGACTGACAAGAACAAAGTGAAGGTGCTTGAAAATAAATGAAGAAGGGATAAGCCGCGAATGGAAGATGAATAAGGAAAGTGAGGAACGACGGGGAATGAATTGGCGGGATCGGCGAAGAAGGGATTTGTTGGTCGGTACGATGGGGGGGTTTGTGGTGATTGCGGCTCCGTGACCACAATCACGGGCGGCTTTGGTGGGCCCGGAGGGACTACAGTAATACCGGGGATTGGTGGGGGTGAAGGGAAACAATGGTTTGTTTCAACGGACGGCCACTAAAAGATCAGCAGCCACGTTGAACTAGTGAGAGTTAAATCCTCTTCTCTGGATCATGGGAAGCACTCGTTTAGAAGCTTCACACTCATCGGATACAAGGTTTTTTCTGAACACCAGAAAACGAATGTCCCTACGCTGATTGCTTCCTGAAGGCAACCGTTCCAAAAACTCGCTTTGGCCATTTTTGAGTCTCAACACTATTTGCCAACCCAGCCAAGTCCCTAGTTGAAGGAACTCGACCTTCTCCCACTACATAACTGTTCATATAATTTTGGGCATGTCGAACGACGATTCAACGGCTGTCACCGGACAACCGTCAAACTCGTAGCCAAACAGGAAACTCGCTTCTCCGCCTGTTGACTGCTCTAACGCGGGGAAATTGCGGGAAAAGGAAAGAGCATCAACGTCGACGCACAAAAGCCCGCCGGAGCATCATAGCGCACTGGGAGGACGTCGGTGAAGGAGAGGAACTCCCCAAAGTCAGAAGTGGGACGAACCGAGATAGAACGTCACTTCCCGTACCGGCCCGGAACTTCTATTGTTCGACGCACCATTGTGCCCCAGTATGAATAACCCTAGCGTGAGAGATAAAATATTTTAACTCGGGAAACCGCAAACACTCGCCTTTTAGTCGGACTCGTAATAAACAACCGCGTACAAAAGCAACAACGCCGGGAAACTGTTTCCGCTTACACTTTCCACGCGTGATATGAACGATACAACTGGCTGGGCCCCCTGGTTAGGAGCTTCATCAATTTGATTGGAGTAGCCATACTTTTGGTGCGTGATATCGTATTTTACCTGAGCAGTACCTACTATCAAGTTACTGAAAGTGTTGTCAGAACTGAGCCACAATCCCCGAAAAAAGGCGAAAAATGTAAGCCAGAAATTGATTGTCCTGACGTTAGTACAGACGATGTTTTGAAGAAGGCGATGGATCGTGCTGATGACACGGTAAGAGAATACCTTAACCTGAACTGTTCAATAATCGAGGACAGAGGCATCTTGGCGAGTACGATTCCGAAACTGAAGCATTTCAAACAATGTATGCGTTCTTGCTAAAGCTCTGAATTTTTCCAGGCTAGAAATCAGTGGCGCTTAAGAACTCCTCCAAAGTGGGTAAATGCAAAGTGAGTTTTACGTCAAGAATTTTTACCTAATCGGCCTTATATGACTACCCCTGCTGCACATTTATCCCGGAAAACTCCATGGACTTCAACGGGATTGGAAAAAGGTGGCCTCATCAGAAAGTAGCACAAAAGTGAAGAAATGGGCAGCGATCTCGACAATGTGAAGTTTCAATCGTTTGTTGGAAATGGACTAACAGGAACAGGCAAGTTTCGTTACGTCTCGTTGTGGTATGCATACCTGGCGACTATGGCAGCCAAGCTTCAGGTGAGTTTGGCTACGCAATGCAGGGAGACGTTTCCTTCAAACCTGAAGAGCAGCAGGAATCTACCCATTCGGTAGAGAAGAAAAGTTTTCCAATGCAAAGTTAAAGCACTTCCTTGCGTAGGTATGAGCTTGAATGTTCCAACAGTTACTGTCAAGGACACGTAGAAATATCAGCAGCAAAGCGAATGATAGAAAACCTATGTCCTTCAAGAAGTGAAGAACCAGCAGTAACTGTTGAACAGTTCCTCAGCGAAGCGCCAGAAATGAACGATGAGACAATTAATGATTCAAGATCTCACACATACTGTGAAATTTACAAGGCGACAGGCTGAATGACAACTGAAGAGGAATTAGAGGAGTGAAATGTGTGGAGCCGTCAGTTATGAGCCACTCCAAGTGCCCCATTGCGTCCAAATCCCTCATGGTCGAAGTGGTTATCCCACTTAATTATCACTTGCAACTCAGACAGAACAGTCTTTTGCGCCCCTGCAGGGACCCACAATGCATGCGTTGTGACCATCAAGTAAACCCACGCTTCGCAACAACGATATGGACCATTGTAAGTTTCTTCACGCTTAACATTCAGGAACGTGGGAAATAGCATAAGGTGAAGAGCTGAACGAAATACTTGGGAGCAACTTACGGGCTGGAAACATTCTTACTTCAGTCCTCCCTTTCGCCGAGAGGGAATACCTTAGCTTCCAGGACGGCCCGCTCCCTCCTAAATGACGAACCATGTGCCTCGCTGAGCCCTCTGGGTCTGTGCATGACGCACAGCCAGGATCGTCGGCCAGCGCTAATGACGCATACCATCACGTATCTCAGCTGGCGGTCACTACGGATCTTCATATACTCAATTCGCCAGGCCCTTGCAGTACTGAGGCTACTCTGCTTTTCCCAGGCAGGAAGGAGGATTGACCGCAGGAGGATGCACCATGATCAAGCGCTGACATCGGTCATGAACCTCTGTTCGACTGCGTCATTTCGCAATCTGGTCTTGGGTGCGTCGAATTTATTTTCCTGGATGGACGCAATAGGTCAATAGGGCTTTCTCTGAACTGTTCGATAATTTTCAAATCGCCCCCAAATGAAATGCTGAATTAATTCAAACTGCCATGACGATCCTGAGTTTTCCCCAAATCGTTGCCTCATTTGTCATTCGAAATTAAAATTCGCCAACCCTTAAAAATGACGGGTTCGCTGGGGTAGGTGACAAAGTGATCTGTCACTATAGGGGCAAAGGGATATTGAATAATTTATAGGGGAGTTTCCTGTCACTTGTGGTAGGTGAACGGAGGGATGGGAGGAGAAGATCGAGGAGCACTCATCCTGGAGGTCGGGATTTTGATTAATGGACCGTGTACTGGGCCGGAATACAGCTCTGTCCTTCCAACCGTTTAATAATAATTGGTCTCTCCCTCGAAAATCCGATTATAGGGGGGGCTGTCTTCGGCGGAGAGCTTCCGAATCAGGAGGAATTGGAACAATTATGTAAATAGGCTAATAGCTCCAATCAATCCAATGCGGGACGTGACAGTCAATAAACTCTTTGGCATTTGATCCCTCTATTGGCCCAAGCTTCCATCAGCATGGGTGCTTTTCAACTCAGCCATGAAATGACGGTATATTACCGTTTGATCGCCCAACCATCCCGAAGTGGAATCTTCCCGTCAAATCTGTTTTATGTATTCCGACAGTCTTAAATCCCGTTTCTCCTCCAATTCGCCTAATACCTTTTTTGTTTCTCCTCTTCATCAACGTCAATAATATTCATTAAATTTCACCCTCCGCATTGTTTACTTAAAGTGATTTTGGCGGCAGCGAATAAAATAATACAATAATATAACGTTATGACACAGGGAACTTTGAAACAAAGGACACTTTTATTACCAGTCTACAAATTCCATTACGAACAAAAGTGCCAATCAACGTGAAAAAAAAGAACGATCGTACTCAGAACATGACACATCGAAGATGGTTCCCAAGATATGAACCTACAAGTGCGTGAATAATCACTTTGTTCGTGATGGAGTTAAAAGATTACGATCAATTACTTCAATTTGTCAGCTTAATGGTCAGAGAAAAATTTGACGTTTACATTATTGAAAATAAAAAATGAGCGACGAGGTTGCTCATCATAAATATTTATGGCTAATGCCATACAGTATCAACGTCAGAGGACCAGGCTAAGACATTTTTTGAAGTCAACACTGTGAAGTATACTCACTTGTGGTATTGCGCTTGAAGGAAATTAAATTCCTCCTTTATCCTATCGCAGGATTCTCCCACCGTAAATTTAAAGGGCTGTCCGGGCTGAGGCGGCCCCTGAAACAAAAATTAAAACGTAAGTTTCACAGGTCAAATATCAACGTAACAACGGGATAAGACCTACCATAGGTTCACATTCAAATTCAAATTTAAGGCCAACATGTTAGACCAGGGCTGCCACCCGTCGCGTTTTTAACGGACATATCCCGTATTCCGAAATGTCCCGTCCAGTTTTTTGAGGTTTCCCGTAAAAATTGGACAAGCCCCGTAAACTTCGAGTCAAATTAAAGTTTTTCAAATATATCAGAAAGCCTTATTTCGGTTAAACATAAAAAATAAAAAACCATATAAGTAATTTAAATATTATTTCAATTAAAATTATAATTTTTCGTAATTACAAAATATAAAGTGGGAACACAATAGAATCTCTACTTTTCGATTCAAAAAGAAAAAATGAAGGTAGAATTTGTAATCAAAATAGCGTGATTGAAAATCTGAATCAAAAAAAAAAAAAAAATGAAAAAAAAGATTATGAATGATCGCATTCCAACAAACCCCCACTTCACAAATCCGAATGATTTCAATTACAGAATTTACCTATTTTGGGGGTTAAAAAAAAAGGAAAATAAGAAGTGTAGCAAAAATGAGTACAATCATATTTAAAAATAAATAAAATGAATAAATAAATACGTCCCATGGCCGGAAGTAAATATTATTTTGGGATATCGGGATATGGGACCATTTTTAGAGTGCCCAGTACTCAATAAAACGGAAATGGTAGTCCTACACTAGACAATAAATGAACTTGAACAAGACTGAATAATTCAACCACCGCACTTGCATCGCCGCCACAAACCGATAATTTGTTACCGTGGAGGTTGCAAACTGTGCGCGTTGGAATTGCGATTCGGTCGTGCGACCGCTAACAGGGGAAGGGAGATCGTGCAATACGTGGTTGGAAGGTGAGCGGTTAACAAAACCTCAGTCAATTGGCCAATCTTCCGTCTCCCTCCATTTTTTTTTTTTTCGGATTTCGCAACCACAACACGGAAATTGCACCAATGCGTTCATTTTGCGGTTTCAAGCACGAGACAGTATATTTGTGGTATTTAGGGATTTGTTGAGTTCAGACGTCCCAACTAAAACAGTCTCAAATGAAACACAAAACATTTGTTCGTTTAAGCTCAATAAGGAATCGGGCGATCCAAAATCAAATAGTTGGGGAAAGTCATTTTTGTCAAATTTTATTTACAAAAGAAAGGAATTTTTGATAAATCTTATCAAAAGTTTGTTCTGAACGAGTTGAATTCCTTGATGAGGGCAACTCGTGAGTTTGACGGCTAGCTCAAATAACCAACCATAACATCTGATCGCATGTTCCTGATGTAAATTAAAATTTCGACTTTTTCATAAATAATTTATACATATTCTCGCGGGCCCGCAAGATAAGTGACACAACATAAAACAACAAAATTGTTTAGGAGAGCCGAAAGAAATATTTCCTTTTGGTTTTATTATTCTTGGAATAATACACGTATGTAATCGCGACTGAGGTCGAAAATTCAAATCGGCCTAAAAATTTGACAGTATCCGTTTCAAGAGGTCTACATTTCAAAACTAAAATGTCCGTACGCCGTCCGCCGTCTGGGCCGTTTAGGGCAGTAGAAATAATCTGAAAATCTGACAAACTACTGGATTTACCATCTAGTTGTGCCCGCAAGGTTTTCAGCCCGATCGCCCAAACCCGTGGGGCGCTATGGGGCTAAAATTGGGCTACGGGAGGGTTTTTTGAAGGTTTTGGCTATGGGGTCGAGTTAGGTGTCGTTTTCGAAGTATTTTTGTACGTAGAATCCATTTTTGGGGGTCCCAGAACGATCTGATTTCACTGTGGGGACTTATAGGGCTTTCAGGGGACAAATGGGATTTCTGAAGAATCCCAGGACGTCTAATATTTTCCGGGTAAAAATAGTTTTAAAAAAAATAAAATAAAATCTTTTTTTGATAAATCAAAGAATAATAAACCTTTGTGAAAAATTTGCAGCTTTTTTTTCCGCTTCCTGCAATACTTACTTAAGAATGACGACGAAGAGTTGATACGGTGAACTTATTATATTAAACACCCCCACCACCAAAAAACGTGACATTTTGAGTTGTGACATTTTTCTTGTAGCACAGACGACACATTTCTCGATACCTCTGTTTTGTACTCGAAAACGTCACATTTCAATTTATGCCACGTTTCATCGTCATTGACAAATACAAATTGCTGCAGCATGTGTGGCATAAATTGAGATGTGACGTTTTCGAGTACAAAACAGAAGAAAGAAATATGGTACCTGAGAACGAGAAAACAGCCTTAATTCAAGACGAGACGCGTGAACCTCATAAACTCTCCTTTTACACACAAGAACATGGACACAATGAGATGTGACGCTATTCAAGAGCAATCAGTCTGTTTTCGATGGCGGCAAAGTGACATATCGCTCACTCTGGCGGTTGTCCGTGTAACTACATTTATGACACTTTTCCTGTTGCAAGACATGACTAAACTAATCCTATTTGTGAAATAAAACGAAAACGGAAATTTTTCGAGTTGTGTAAATTTTTTTGCGTGCCCGCGTTATATGTATAAATTAATATGGACTTGTGATAAGAATTTGACCCTATTTTCAGTGTTACCTTGAGAACCTTCTAGCGGTTAAAAAAAACTACAAGACCATTTCTTATTATCAAAAGATTTATGAGAAGAGTACGTTGTGGATTTCCTTCTGGTGCAAGCTGACGCTTGTGCTCACATAAAAGGCGCCAGTCTGAGGTGCGAATTGAGCTGAATCGTCTGGAGGATTTGTTTTCCTTTTTTATTCCAACTGGCCGGCAGAACCGGACGGTCACATTTCTCTCGTGAGAACCGACTGACTTTGCTAGATTTGTTTTTAGCTGTCTCATTAATAAATGAGTTAGCCGACGGTTAAGGTATCAACGGGAAAATGTGAAGTGGAAGAAAAATTACGGGGGGGGGGGGGGGGGATCGTGCAACTTGGCGAGGGGGTTGTGAGAATCGAAATCGTCGCGTGAAGGATCCGGAGGAGTCATTTTTGTAGTCGCTTTGAACCATGTGGTCTAAGGGATCTAATTTCTCATGAATAGATCCTATTGAAATGGGAATCCGGAGGGGTTTTCCAGCGTGTTGGAAGGGGGGGGGGGGGGCTACGGATAACTGTACAGTGAGGTCGGGTAGTCAGCTGGTCGGAAAGATCGTCACGACCCGACTGACCCTCGAGGGGCAGTTCGCAAGGTATAATACTCCCCTGTGGACTCTGCGACGATGATAAACTACGGGAGGGGGGAGGGGAGGTGAATTCACCTCTTTTCACATGCAAATACGGGCGGACTTGGTCGAAATTGCTGCGACGAAAACGACGAAG
Organism: Pilophorus perplexus; assembly: GCA_955831195.1. Classification (NCBI taxonomy): domain Eukaryota; kingdom Metazoa; phylum Arthropoda; class Insecta; order Hemiptera; family Miridae; genus Pilophorus; species Pilophorus perplexus. The sequence goes on along the minus strand of OY037013.1, from coordinate 6,331,827 downwards.
GGGTTTTTCCCCCGTCTGTAATGGGCGACTGGGTTTTCGTGTTCGGGGGTTGAAGGGGGGATGTAATGGACTGGCGGTGCGCGGCATGAGGGATTGACGGGGTGATGAGGGAAATATGACGGTGAGGGGTAGCTTTAATGGGACACTGAAGTACGGAAGGAGGGGATTTCTCTTTACACCACACTTCTTCCATTTATGCATGAACCCCCCCCCCCCCCCCCCCATTCCAAACCCCACCGCCTACCACTCTCATCATCTCTCACGTCCGGAATTTTTTTCCCCTCTCCGCATCGTTTATTCATAACGACGTCAACTTGGCACTTCCCGTTATTAAAACATGAATCCCAAATGTGCGTCGCCTTGCTCAGTCACCAAGCGAGGACCCGAGTTAGGCAACCTAACGTTTCAACTTCTAGAAGTGCAATGTTTGTTGATGCTTTCGTAATTATTTATTACGATACGGTTGGAAGTCGATTATCAATAATTTATAGGTAGTTAGTAGAGTAACAGCTGATGAATTCAGTGCATCTTGATGGCTACCAATTAAAATCTTTCGAACTGGGAAACCAGTTAGTAATGCTCAGGGAGAAGGGTTATTAAAAATCTACGATCAGGGGATGTAATTTCAGACGTAGCACAGGGATCCAGAATCGTCAAAAGGCGCTCAAAACTTGATTTTCTTGACGGCCTTAAATATGAGTTATCCTCCTGAGGGTACCAATTCTTGAGTTTTAGGCCTCCACCGTCGATTTCAGGACGGTGTTTAATCATTAAAGTACTAAAAACGAAACATATTTACGAAATCCTCACGTACCAAAATAGTTTTGTACAATTTTACTTGTTGAGACCGACCAGGTTGACGCATGTTTTTGTTGTTTTGGCGGGATGTTCGAATCGTCATGAAGGACGGGATAAACAAATTTACACGTATCTGATTTCCTATTATCCAATCGCTTTTGAGTCTCTCTGCGTCTCTCAATTTCGGGCTTAAATATTCCGTAGACATGTTCAGGAAGACCCCCGGACCGAAATTTGCTGGGGCAACCTGCGGCCTTCGGTCCTGTAGCTGAACGAAATGTGAAAACGGCCAACAGACACGCTTACACAGACCGAAGGATTTCAGGTTTCTAGCTCAACCACGAGGGTCGTAACAAAAGTAAGTTTCCCAACTTTCTTTAAAAAAAAAAAAAAAACTAGTTATGGGAACCTGCGGATGGTTTCAAGTTTATTGATAGGATGTAGAGGTAGACTTGTAAAATTTAGAAACTATGTTATTTTGTAAAATCCCTATGTACCTAATTTGTAAGAATGATAACCTATTTAGTAGTTAACATGGATGTCCCTCTCGCGATCTCGGCTCATACCAGAAACAGAAACTGGTATGCTGGTGGTTTACAAAAACTCGCAAAGTGCCAGGTACGATTCGGGGACTACGTGGAAAAAATATTTCAAGTCTATAGCTTTCCAAGCATGTCAATATTTTAGTCACTAAGGCATTTTTTCGACTTTTTCCATGCCATACTGAGGTAACCATACTAAGTATGACGAAAGTCTTTCGGTATGACCCTCGTAGGTCATTGAGTTTTGACGACTCTGGACCACTATGCGTAGGATATACGCGTCTACAGATTGGGTATCTGCTTGTGGAATTGTCATACAAGGTGTCATTTTCGAAGTAATTTTGAACGCCTTCAAAACTCCTTCAAAAACCCCGTCAAAACGCCTTCAAAACCCCCTCCCGTAGCCTCTTTTTAGCGGCACACAGCCTCTCGGGATTGGGCGATCGAGCTGAAAACCTTGCGGGCACAAGTAGATGGTAAACCCAGTATTTTGTCAAAATTTCAGATTTTTAATAAAATGTCTACTGCCCAAAACGGCTCAGACGGCGGACGGACAGACTGTTTTAGAAATCTACGTGTCTTGAAGCGATTATGTCAAATTTTGAGTCCGAACAGAATTTTCAACCTCCGTCGCGATTACTCAGGTTATTCCAAGAATAATAAACCAAAAGGAGATGGCAAACTGCAGTTCGTCATGTGTGGTGGAGTACGACAAAGTACCTCCACTTCGGTGCATTAGATGAGTAAATGAGCATGTGATAGCACTTTTAATATACCTTCACTTTTGAAATCGCTCAGCACCGGCCGTATACGTTGAAATCAACCCTCCCTCTACTAACGAGTCTGGCGAACGGTGGATTTTATTATTCATGAGGCTCCCTGATTGTGCTAACGTGAAAAAAGACCGCTTTGTCCTTCAGAGAGAAAAAAAAAAATCGTTGAAATAGGTCGGAACAGTCAACCAACAACTTTCCAAACGGCTCAAAGGCGAATTACGGGGGGTCATTCTTCCGTCCGAGCCGTGTGAAACGGGGAACAATCCCTGCCTTTTGTTATGCTAATAGCACTTGCACGGGCCCCGAGCGGATCAAGACGTTGCCTTGTAAAATCATGATGGGGTTCCCCCCGCGCAGGCCGTGAATTATCTTGTAAAATCTCGCCCACTTGGTCTATTCGACAACGGGGGATTTCCTAGTTTGGTGGCCGTTGACGTCGACACCGTGTTGAAACTGCTTATTAGAATTCCTCTTGCATCATCGTTTTACAGTTACTCTCCCGTTCTTACACGATGTTCGATGCAATCGCTTATCATGTTGCCATCAAATCATACGTTGTAGTGAGTTTTTTGTTTGGTTAAAGTTTGGTGGGAAGAGAAGGGACTACTCGAAAAGATCAAATATTGGTGGTGTAACTTCTTGAAGGCGCCTTGCCGACCCATTTGACTCCAATTCATCAAAATCTGTTGAACATTAGAGGAGATAAATAATCTCCTCCACTGTTCAGCAAATTTTGAAGGATTTGATTAATTTTGATGTCGTCTCGAATCCACACACATCCGTCTAAAATCCGTTTCCCATAACTTTTAAGGAAACTGAAAAAACTGTTTGAGGCACATTTTCAATGGTAAGCTTTAAACTGATAGCTTTCTATCATCTATTGGAGTACTGGGCAGGCGTCTGACGAGAAAACACGATTATTCTGTCGTTCATCTCTTCAAAATTGGAGTAAAATAGAATGGATAGGATGCATTTTGACTCCAACATTGCTATTTGATTACAACTGCCGTGGATAGGATGTACGTCGACGGAAACAGTTTCTGTCATTGCGGGTCATTATACTCAAACTGGATTTCCACTCAGGACACACCTAACCGATTTCCGTGAATCATACAATGAAACGGTTAAAAAAATTCACTCTTGAAAATTTCATCCGACCTTTTTTCATTTATCGTCTTTATCACACCTCAGCACTCACTTTTTCGATGTTCTTTTCCCATCTTTCTGGCTTTCAAACTTTCTTTAAATTTTTTCTTCGGCTGCGGGCTTTTAGTAGCGTACAGCTAACTCGCGACTTGTTTACACTCGAAAAACCATGAAAAACACCATCAATCTTTGCCCGGGTACAGACCGTTCTTCAACCTGCTACTGTTCTCAGGGGCAGTGATCGTAGTCCGAAAATCAACCTCATCAGACAAGCCGTATTTCAACCTGCGTCAACTGTGATACCTCTTGGGTCTGTTTTTTTTTTTTTTTTCAAGAAAGGGCTGCAGTTTGACTCCAAACTAATTCACCAATGGCTTTAGCGTGAAAAATTACAGTCAGAAACGGGATCCAAAATATGGTATCCAACTACGCTTTGACTGGACAAAAGCTGCGCAAGTAAAAGTAGGTACCTACTGTTAATTCTATTTAGAGCAGGTTGACGCGTTATCAACAATTGATAAAATTATCTTCAATATAATTGGCGTTTCTCTTTTAACTTTGGGACCCTTTCACGGTGGACAGGTAAGTCGTTAGGCAATAGAAATTACCATTTTCCAACGAACTACATAAGATCTTAACGTGTTATCCTTTTTAATCCACGTTACAACGGGAAATCCGGGCATTTATACGGGCAAATTCGATGTCAGGTTCATAGACGTTAAAACTGTTATCGTTCAAAACAGAGTTGTGTGGTACAAAAATATATAAGTTCAACAATAAGTGCTTACATACCATTTCATTTACCCAGAGATTCGGCGTAAAAGTGGGAAACTGAACGGGATGGTTATGATTCAAGGCCAAGATCGATCGAGTTGGTGGGTCGCCTAGTGTTTTCAAAAAAGCCCTGCAACTACTTGTGTAGCATCTGCAATAGTTACATGCTAGTTTTAATTTTTTTCGCAAGGTTCAATTTTACCAGGTTTAGTTAGAAATACCATTTACGCACCGCCATCGTTTTTCTCCTGAGGCCAATATTTTGTGGCATGAAAACTTGACGCCGTCCACCAACAACATGTCTCTTCCCCGTTCACTCTCGATTTTTTCGATTAAGACTCCCATTGTGACGCCACGGACGATTAGAACGGTACTGAAATTGTACGCCCCGGTGATAGGAAGCGATCAGACGAAATGTAAACAAGACCACTATTAGGGCATAGGACGGAGTCTTGCTTTAGTTCAGTCATTAGGTGTCCAAAAGTAGTGAATCTAGGAGAAAATACCTGAAGAATTTTTCTCGACGGATCTATACGTTTTCGGGGGTGCTGAATCCGAAAATTTGGTTATCTACTAGATTCGGATATGCCTTCACCATAAAAACGGCGAAATTTCGGTCCTTTTTTTTGGTTTTTTTGCCTATAACTCGGAAACCCTGCGTCCTAGCGACATGACTACTCTATACGAAATTAAAGCTGATGAAATTTCCTAAAAAATGAGACAAAAAACGCCTCGCTAGCTATCATCTTATGACAATTAAGGTGTCAGGATACCTTATGTGGGGTTCGGGGGACCGATTGTGGTGTTTAATAGTGTTTAATAAGCTTCGGAAGTCTGGAATACGATGATTTTGGCTTAGTTAGAAAAAATGGTCAAACTTCAGCACGCTCTAGCGGCCGAACGGAGATAGCTAGCGAGGCGTTTTTGGTCTCATTTTTTATGACATTTCATCAGCTTTAATTTCGTATGGAGTAGTCATGTCGCTAGGACGCATGGTTTCCGAGTTAAAGGCAAAAAACCAAAAAAAAGGACCGAAATTTCGTCATTTTCATGGTGAAGCCATATCCGAATCTAGTAGATAACCAAATTTTCGGATTCAGCACCCTCAAAAACGTACAGATCCGTCGAGAAAAATTCTACAGGTATTTTTTCCGTTCCAAACTACCTAATGACTGGACTACTTTGATGTCGAGCTGGGTTCTTCCCCCTCGTGACGGAGTGTTGACAAACATTCAAGCCGCTTGGTTTAGTTACGGATTACTGCCGTAAATTTAATGAGACGATGGGACGGAGACTTATACCTCCCGATGTAATCGAAACTCCAAGAATACGGACACGAGAAAAATACAGCCAGGTGATAACCCTAACGTGAGGCCACTGAGTCCTTCCTGTGAATGTTAGGAACGGCCAAACCAGGCAGTTATTCAAGGACGTAATATAGGCGTAGTGGCTGCCGGTGGCGAGAACAAAGGTGGGGAAAGCCCGTTTAGCGACGTAATGTTGGCGGTCCTTCTCAACCAGCACACACACAGACACACCCTCTTCTAATCCCACTGTATCTCCATTCTCGTCCCATCTCCTAACAAAGCTCTCTCAAACCTCACGGTGCACACCGCCAGCGAACCGTGCCGACCCTCGCACTCTCCTGTCCTGTACGTGATCTGGGTTGACGGGTTTGGAACGAATCCCCCGCCGCACTTCACCCATCAGACGGGGCCAGGCGACCACATTGCCATTAGCCAGAGCGTTAGCTCCTTTTGCCACGCCGGCAACTACCTCAGGCAAATTAAGCGTCCACGGCCCTTCCATCTCTTCCTCTCATCTCTGCGCCTCCCCCTCGTTCCGACTCTTACGACCATCCTGTAATTGAGTCGCGTACGAACCCCCCCGGTAGGGGTCAGCTTTTTCGGGATCCCCGTCACGTACTCTTCCCCGCAGTCTTTCGGATCTTATTGACCGTCCAAATTGAGAGTTCCCTCTTCAGTTTCGTCGGCGATTCCCCTCGTTTGAGCCCATCAAATCCGAATGAAACCTTGAAATCAGTTAATCTTCGGTTACGGTCTCGTCGTCGAAAACCGTGCGGAACCTCAAATGCCAGGAAGGGTTCGAAGGACAATCAGCAGACTAGCGAACTACCACAATTTTTTCCCCAATTAAATCAAAACCGCTGCAGTTGATGAGGGAGTGTCAGATGGCTACGAATGAGAAGAATGAAGCATATTCCCGAAACATCAGAGACGAGGGACACGAAGAACAGAGGAAGAGTGCCGGGACGAGAGACGCTATGAGAAACGTCTCCACAGAATAAAAACGCTGCAAATTTAACGCAAGGGTTTATTATTCTATGATTAATTGTGCAGAAATTATGTCATTAAGAAGATATTTGTAAAAAAAAAAAAAATAATAATAATAAAAGAATAAATCTATACCATGACATGGTTTGGACAGATGTGAAACAACCTCGAAAAATTGATTAAGCGTCCAAAATTGGTCGGAAACCGGCACCTTATTTGAATCGGTGAGTGCAGAAAGCACTTAAGTCAAGATTTTCAAATAATAGATGCTCCGGCTCGCTTTGCTCGCCTAAGTTGTTTTTGCGCTCAACGTTCAGAAAAGAGGCCCCGTATCCTTCGAACTACTAACCTGACTGACGTGGTTTTTGCACTCAACTCGCAATTCGCCTTCCTATAGCTTCCATTGAAAAACTAATTTGCGAATTTTTGTGACCTAAGTGGTTTCTGTACTCACCGATTCATTTGAACTCCTGGGATCATTAAAAAAATCCCGTGTGTAGCCCCTTGAAAGCACCGTAGATCCCCAAGGTGAACTCTGATCGTTCTGGGACCCCCCAAAAACGGATTCTACGTTCACAAATACTTCGAAAACGACACCTCACTTGGCCCCATAGCAGAAAAACTTCTAAAACCCCACCCGAAGCCCCTTTTTAGCCCCAAAAATTTGGGATATCGGGCTGAAAATCTTCCGGACACAACTAGATGGTAAACCGTCAACACTTCAGATTAAATCAAATGAAATTCAAAATTGCAAAACAAATAATTTTTTTTTTTAATCCTACTGCCCGAAACGGCTCGGACGGCGGACGGTTTTTGAATCTACCCGTCATGAAATGGACAGAATAGGCTAATGTCAACATGGGTGTATTATTCCAAGAATGATAAACCAAAAGAGAAAAACACTTAAAAAATGCTAATAACAAAATAATCGGGATGTGAGAAGCAACGAAAGCATATGAAGCATACGAAGCACGAAACATCTCAGCACTGAGAGAAAAAAAGGGCCTATTCTAGGTTATTTTTCGATTTTTTTCTAGGTTAAATGCTGCCAACCTAGATTTTTTTTGGTTTTCATTCTAGGGTGGAACAATTTAGTCTAGGTTGAATATAATTTAACCTAGATTGAAAATACTGGAGAAGTTACCTTCCTAAAAATGCAAACAACCAAGATTTAAAATACGCCACCCCCCACACTTTAGTTCTAGGTTAAGTTCACGGTGTGTGCCGCCGCCTCCATCCATTTACAGTCTAGGTTAAAAACATTAATGTCTTGGTTGTCTCACCCTGGTATTCAATGTTTTTCACTTTCATAGACGGTTGATTTACCCTAAAACAAAAACGTTCTCACCCCACCTCAAACAATTTACAGCCATGGCGCGTTAACCTAGAACCCTTTTTTCTCTAGGTTGTGTCCCTTTATTTACGAGGTTGTTTCAATTACTATCCCTGTTGTACCAGTTAAATTTCTAGGTAGCTTCCTATTCTTTTCAGGTTGGTTCTAATAAATTACTAGGTGGTCCACTTTCACGGTTGCCAACCTTTTTTCACAAAACCCCCTGAGCCGTAAATAAAAACCCCTGAAAAAACCCTAAATCGATTTTGAGAACCCCTAAAAAATCCCTGAATGCAATCAAACCTCGAAAAACCATTCTTTTATACTAGTGAGTCCGCTGACCAGCCTTCTCAAGCACATCTCACTCAGAATTTTTTTGGATTTTTTTTTTTTTCAAAAGTTTTTTTTGAATTCTTTTTTTTTCAAAAAAATTGTTTTCAAACATTCTTTATTCTTTACTCGAAAAATACTTAACCTCCTGGGATCCTTCAAAAATTCCATTTTTAGCCCCATGAAAGCCCTACAGATCGCAACAGTGAAATCGGATCGTTCCGGGACCCCAAAAAATGGATTCTACGTCCAAAAATACCTCGAAAACGACACCTAACTCGATCCCATAGCCAAAAGCCTTCAAAAAACCCTTCCCGTAGCCCCATTTTAGCCCCATAGCGCCCCACGGGTTTGGGCGATCGGACTGAAAACCTTGCGGGCACAACTAGATGGTAAACCAAGTATTTTGTAAAAATTTCAGATTCCTACTGCCCAAAACGGCTCGGACGGCGAACGGACATTTCGGATTTTGAATGTAGACCTCTTGAAACGGATAATGTCAAATTTTCAGGCCGATCGGAGTCGTTGCGCGATTACATAGGTGTATTATTCCAAGAATAATAAACCGAAAAACACAGAATAACCTCTATAGGTACTTCGAAAACTGAACTTTGACTGTAGGTATCATCGGTTGATGGCCAAGTGATACGAAAACCAATAGGTCAAATAAAATCCCTAAATTCCCCCTGACAAGGAAAAAAATAACCTTAAAAAAACCCTAAACATTTCTTCCCCCTAAAAAAACCCTTTCAACAGAAAAAAACCCTAAATCTAGGGGGAAAATCCCCAACTTGTCAACCGTGTCCACTTTTCTTTCTAGATTTGCTCCACTTCCGTTGCAGGTTGTTTCTATCAACTTCAACTATCTTTCTGGCCCAGAAATTCTGGGTTGTCTCTGTTTCCAACTCAGTACAAAAATTTGAATGTGACCTCATAATATGACTGCACAATGTCATAGTGACAGAAATTAGATGATTAGAATTTGACAGAGATTTGGCCTCAACCCCACCGGGTAAATAGCAGGGGTGCCAAGTCAACGAGAATTAACGCCCACCGCCTACAGTGGCGCTCTCCGCGGCCGCTTAGCGTACTGTAGAAACAACCTGGAATTTATTGAATGAATTACAATCACTGTTGTTTAAACCTAAAACTATTTGTAGTACTACGGTAGTTTTAACCGAGACTGAAAGTCTAACTTTTTCTTCTGGGTTGTTACCTAAAGTAGCAATCTCGCCTTTTAAATCTCTCGGTTGTTTTCAGTTGTACAACCGATACTTTAATGGAGGGGAATTATATGGAAGGTCAAATCATTCAATTCTAGGTTACCCCACTTAAAAGTCAAAGGTAGGTAATATATTTTCTAGGTCTTCACAATGTCAACCTAGACCAAATGTGAAGTTCACATTTGGTCTAGGTTGACACTTTTTTATTCCAGGTTGTGGTCAGAGGGCGGGTAATAACGGGTTAGGTTGTTTCTATATGGGTCTAGGTTGTATTAATATTTTTCCATGTTACTTTAACCTGGACCTATTTTTTTCTAGGTTGAATCAATTGATTCTAGGTGGTTTCAATTTCTTTTCGAGGTTATTTCGGATTTAACCTAGCCACTAAAAAAATCTTTTCTCTCAGTGAGGAGACCCGTAACCTTCTCGGAGGGAGTCATGGTTATCATTTGACCATTAATACCGCAATTTGTTCCCAATCAAATAATACTGCTCGAATAATTCTGATAGTTCCTACATTGTGTCGTATGGCCCTCAGAAAACTGTTACCTTTTTAACTCGACCATCGCTGACACGGAAGAGCTTTGTTTTGTCCCCCCACCTCACATCTACTGAAGTTTGTTCAGATGTACGACGTTACAAACCCGGTTCCCCTTATCCTTCCCGTGTGGGGACCGAACACAGGTTTCCACTTAGAGAACAGGACGAGGCGCCAACGTGATCCCCCGACGACCCCCCCTTTTTCAGCACAACCTGCCAGTATATCGCTCCTTCACTTCGAACGAGTTTCCACCTCGTCATCCTTTTTTCAGTGGTAGGTAAAAGTCTGTCCCGCTCGTTGACGCCAATTCATCGTTAAAACCGGACAACTCCATAATTGGCCCTGCCAACCTTTACATCAAAACGTGATTGTAACAGAACAATATCAAACTGTTGTGTACCCCCCCCCCCCCCCTCCGGCCACGCATGAAAGGGTACCCACTGAGTTCGTGCTGATCAAGATTTATTCAAAAGGCGCGCGAAAAATGACGAAACACGAAGGCCATTCGCCAAATCGCTGGTAGGCGTCACCCTTGAAAGGGATCGTATAACATTACACCCCTCGCTAAATTTGGGGGCTCCCCAAACTGTTTCCGAACGGTTGAGAAGTCTCGTCCAACTGACGTAACAGATGTAGGGGGACGTCTATAGATGTTCCGATTGGCCACACAGGACGAGCCGAGGACAAGGGGAACGCGTTCTATCGGAATTAATTGGACGAAAAAAAAGGGGAAGAGGAACAGAGAGGGGAAAGCGTTGTCTCTGTTAGCCTTCTAGAGACGAGGGGATTTTTTTTTTTTTTTTTTTTTTCGCGTTCTTTCAAACAAACATAAAACCCCTCTCTGATTTACTGTCAGGGCCGGTGAGTGAATACAACGAAGGGTCGTCCGGGGGGGGGGGGAGCTATTTATACAGACCATTGGCACCCTCGTAGGGATCTGAGTGCGTGAAGCGGTTCAAAAAATTATCACACCGCCCCACCCTACCCTCCGGTGGCAATCTCTCTTGAAAATAAGAACCGTATGGGATAAACGTTGCCAACTTGGCTACGACGGAATTCTTTGCTTCCCAACGCCCAGCGGAATTGGAACAGAATGAGTTACTATGTTGATACATTACGGGGGCCGGAGCCCAGTTTAACGAGGAGGAGGGAATTGGTTGACAGGAGGCGACAAATGGGGACCAACACAACTGGCCGGTGTTCGGTAAAGTCAAAGTCGTAGAGACGACGGGGGTGCTTTCAATCGTGAGAATTTTTCACATTCAATCACGGAGATTTTTCAATGATTTTGGCGGGGAGGGGGCGGGCAGGATTTTTGGGGAAATTCTATAGTGGACTTGGGGAGTGTGGAAAAGTTTTAGGAGATTGAGGGGTTTTCTGGAGTTTTTTTCCTTGAGTTATTTTATTTTTTTAATTGGGGATTTTTTTTTTTTTTTAAACCAAATTTTTCCATTGGGGATTTTAATGGTTTTTCGAGGGAGTTTTTCATGTGGATTTATCGATTAGGATTTATTTATGTGGATTTCTCAATTCTCGAAATATCGATTTTTTCCCCTTAAAACTGATTTGAATCGGGGGGGGGGGGGGGGGGGGGGGCTCGATTCTTGCAAAGGAGAAAAAAGTGAAATGTATCTACCTATTCCAATAATTGTAATTATGAATTATTCATCTGATAAAAAAATATTAACATTTTCGTGGAAAAAAAAACCGAGCTTGTCCACGTTGTTGGCAGGAGGCCGCTCCGTCGATTTTGGATGGGATATCAGTCGAGCTGAGAATCCTCTAATTGTTAATTTTTCGGAACCTTTACGTAAATTGAAACTTTTTGGCTATTCGATTTTTTATCGATTTAATCTATCGACTTTGTCCAAAATAATCGAAAAATCAGAAAGTTGAAAAAATCTATTTATTTGTCGAACGTGATGATATTAAATACCATCATATAAAAAAAATTGATATGATTGAATTTCACGGTGATTAGTTAGTTCCTTCCTTACTATGATTGAATCAAAATTTTAGCTGCCTAAAACTAAAATTTTGATTAATCATAGTAAGGAAGGAACTAACTAATCACCGTGAAATTCATTGTCTGGACGAAGCTCATTGAGTTAGTGGCGATTTATTAAATTGGGGGGGGGGGGTTATTGAGGGTTTTAAGGGGGGATTAAGGGGACGTTTTGAGAGATTTCAGGAGATTGAGGAGAATTTTCAAGAAAATTTCCCTTGGGTGTTTTTTTTTTTTTTTTTTTTTTTTTTTCATTGTGGTATTTTTATTGTTATATTTTTCTTTTTCCCTTCGGAGAGTTTTTTCCGTTGGGGACTTAAATGGTTTTTAAGAGATTTTTGCAAGTGGATTTACCCATTGGGATTTTTTTACCTGATGATATTCTTATTTGATTTTCACGCTGATTAATTGTTTTCTGCCTTTCCATGATTTAACTACCAAAAACTAAAATCAGAGTGAGTGAATACGGCTGTTTCTGATTGTCTGGACGAAGCTCATTGAGTTAAGTGGCGTTTAAATTCCTCGCGGATGAGGCCCGAAAAAGGATTGCCGGAA